>CP141155.1:75073436-76395936 GCA_035233585.1 Antiaris toxicaria
CATTCCTAACCACGGGGCAATATGAAGTCACCGGGTTAGAATGTTAAAAAGTCGGTAATGAAACCACTTTCTGGCGTACCAGCCTTCCGTACAGGGAGGTACTTTTGCCTTCGGGGCTATGAGACTAAGGCTGTGGAGGTCAGCACTGATGTACCGCTCCCAGTCATATAAAATTTTGCCTTCGGGGCTATGAGATTAAGGCTGTGGAGGTCAGCACTAATGTACCGCTCCCAGTCATGCACACTTAAATGGTACTGCCAACTTGAGCTCAAAACCAGAACGTAATGAAAGATAATGACCTAAAACTGAAACTGTGTCATAATTGAGCATAAGACAGTGTAGTGAGAGCACTAACATCGCGGTAGATGTACTAGTGTGATACAGTGGTGTGGTCAACCTTACTATTCACGTATGAATAGTGGTCAAAGTTACTATTCATGGATGAATAGTGGTCAACGGTACTATTCACGATGAATAGTACTATTCATAGAAATTTTATTTCTTGCATGTTTGAACTTACTGAGCCTGTAGCTCACCATTTTTGCTAATGTTGCAGGTAAGCGACCAGCTCAGTAGCTTATTTGACTGGATGCGGACGGGATGGCGCGTGTCAAATGGGATAACTGGGCGAGGGATATGGTACTGCCAGAGCCTTGCCGCTGAGCGTTAAAGTGAAAGGAAAAAAAAAAAAGGGGAAACAGTTCTTTTGTAAATATATATATATTTTACAAAAGCACTGTATTATTTATATTACTTTGTACCTATCAACAAAGTAAATAGTGGAAAAAGATTTTATATGATGTTTAAAGAAAAAAAAATTTCCCAAAAACGTCATGATTTAAAAAGAGTAGAGAGATAAGCCGGCGACCCATGAGAGTACAATCTATCGCAGTCAGCGATAAAGCTCAACTGTAATAGTATTGTATGATCTCCACAAGGGGCGAGCCGCCACATATATAATCGGGCTCCCGCAAATCCATATGATCATCATTCTTTTACCGAACAACTCAATCATATGATCACTAATTTCAGAGTCACACCACTATAAACCTGAAACTGAACTCCCAATTATATACTGTATTACGTAAGCCTGTGACAAGCTATCGTCCAATGACCTTGTCATGTATGCAGAATCCTCATATGATATCCATGATCAGCCTTAGGCCAAAGTCCGTTTAATCCTACTGATCAGGCTATCTTAAAGTTCCATTATACTACCGAATAAAGAAAATGATTATTCACCATATGTGAATAAGAAGTCATCCGCCCGGTAGACGACCCAAGGCCTTGTCCATTTTCACATTCAGTATAATACCTTTAAGAGGATACCCTTAACTCCTCATTAGAGCTATGATTCCGATATCTGTAAACGAACCCTTCATCGTATACAAGTCATGCACCCAACGAACCGGTCTATAACTTACTACCTCTGAGACGCTTTAGCCATTGGAACATCAAAGTACACAAGTCATATACATGAAGCTGTCCTTTTACCCAGGATTAAGGTTGCTGCACATTGAACGTCAAAAGCAGATCGATCCACTCAAAGCGGACTTCGTAGATCAATCATGCTTTAGTCCCGGTCTAATATGTCACCACCAAGCAACATATCTATGTCTCTACTTGGGAGTCCAGCTCCAGACAGTCAAGACAAACCGTCCCCTCCAAGGCTTTAGACAACATAATAGTCTTAACATGAGTTAGATGCTCGGTCTAACCCTATAGACTACAGACCATAGTTTAGACCGCTGACTTCAGAACATTGTCTTCTCGCATACAAAAGTCCATTGCATGCAACGTTCTAACAGTTTAACACAAGCAGTCAGGGAGCCATATTTGCTTACATTTACTTTAACATGTAAATAAAACGAGGACAGATAGCAATGTAATGAATAACCTCTATATATAATTTTATTATCCAGTTCAAAAATAAATACATCAAAATGTCTCTAATGCTTAGGGCATTTCCTAACAATCTCCCACTTGCCCTAAGCCTGCAGATGTCCCATGTTACGCATCCCCATCGCCTCTACGTGCCTCTCAAAGCTTCTAGCCGCCAAATTCTTAGTAAAGGGATCGGCAATGTTGTCCTCAGACGCGATCTTACATACATCTGCTTATCCTGTCTCCGTATGCCCTCTAATGTCGACTTCCTCAAATCCTCGCAAGTCTGGAAGACTGAATCCGTGTATCCTACGAGTGTTAGGTCCCCTCCAAAATACACCAGCATATAATCCCTCGTTCTCTTAAGATACTTAAGTATATGCTTTACTGCTTGCCAGTGCTTGGTTCCAGGATTTGCTTGATATCGACTCACCATACCTACTGCAAAACATATATCCAAGCGAGTGCAAAGTATTGCGTACATAAGGCTACCCACAGCGGATGCATAAGGGACCTTACTCATACGCTCTCTTTCTTCCGATGTCTTGGGACAGTCATCCAATGAAAGAGTTCGACCGGCAATAGAAGGTTGTGAACCTTTCTTTGCCTCTTGCATTGCATATTTGTCAATTATTTTATCTATGTATGAAGCTTGGGATAACGCTATTATTTTGTTCTTTCGATCTCTGAAGAGACGAATGCCTAGAATATAATTAGCTTCTCCCAAGTCCTTCATGTCAAACTGTTTGTGTAAACAAAGCTTGACCAATGATAAGTTCCCTACATCATTCCCAATGAGTAGTATATCATCGACATAGAGTATCAGAAAAACCACTTTTCCATCCTTAACACGTTTATAAACACAGGGTTCATCAACGTTCTGCTCAAAACCAAATGTCTTAATCGCTTGATCAAACCTCTGGTTCTATGAGCGGGATGCTTACTTTAATCCATAAATGGATCTAAGTAACTTGCAGACTTTCCTTTCTTGGCCTTTCATTACGAACCCTTCGGGCTGTATCATATAGATACACTCTTCAAGATGGCCATTCAAGAATGTCGTCTTGACATCCATTTGTCAGATCTCATAATCGAGAGCCGCAGCAATGGATAGAAGAATACGGATAGACTTCAGCATAGCAACAGGCGAAAAGGTTTCATCGTAATCGATTCCAGCCTTTTGTGCGTACCCCTTTACAACCAGTCTAGCTTTGAAAGTTTCCACTCTCCCTTCCGCATCCTTCTTTCTTTTGTAGACCCATTTGCATCCAATAGGTTTTATCCCATCCGGCAAATCTATAAGTTCCCAAACAGAGTTGGATTTCATAAAATCCATCTCATTGTTCATAGCCTATTTCCAAGATTTAGAATCAACATCATTTATAGCTTCATCATATGTGACCGGATCATCCTCATGCTCATGAGCCTCGACCTGGTATACCTCAGCATCATACATGAAGAAATTAGGTTTTTTAGAAACCCTCCCACTACGACGAGGCACCCTAAATTGTTGATCGTCTGTAGGTCTTTCACCGGAACTCGGACTTGCGTCCAAGATCGAAATCTGTGGAGCAATTCTTTCACCCGATAACTCCTCTAGCACCACTTTGCTTCGAGGCTTAAAGTCATTCATGTGACTTTCCTCCAAGAATGTCGCATGGGTTGAGACAATGACTTTTTGTTCCTTCAGGTTATAGAACAGACCTCCTTTAGTTCCCTTTGGATACCCTACAAACATGTACAATTCTGATCTTGGTTCCAACTTCTTCGTATCCCCATCCATTACATGCGTCGGGCAGCCCCATATTCTCATATGTCCAAGGGAGGGCTTCCTGCCACGCCACAATTCATACGGAGTTCTGGGAATTGATTTGCTTGGAACCTGGTTTAGAATATAGCACGCTGTTTGTAAAGCATATCCCCAAAATGATAATGGCAGCGTTGAATAACTCATCATGGACCGTACCATATCCAATAAGGTCCTGTTTCTCCTTTCGGCTACACCATTCTGTTGTGGAGTACCAGGTGCAGTCAATTGGGATAATATCCCGTTCTCTACAAGATGTCCTAGAAATTCATCAGAGAGGTATTCGCCACCTCGATCAGATCGAAGTGTCTTTATGGATTTATCCAATTGCTTTTCCGCTTCCGCACGATACTCTTTGAACTTGTCAAAGGTTTCGCTCTTGCGGTGCATCAGATACACATATCCATACCTCGAGGAATCATCTATAAAAGAGACATAATACTCGAACCCTCCTAGTGCTGTGACGTTCATGGGGCCACATATGTCAGTGTGCATAATTTCTAAGAGCTCCTGAGCCCTTGTACCCTTAGCTCCAAAAGACCTCTTAGTCATCTTACCCTCTAGACAAGACTCACATTGGGGAAGACGTACCTCCTCCAGAGATTCCAGAGGACTGTCTTTCACCAATCTTTGAATCCTATCCTGATTAATATGAACAAGTCTTAAATGCCAAAGATACGCCTTGTTAGAGTGAGAAACTTTCAACCTCTTAGAGTTATCTATTAATTCAGTGTCAAGCAGTGAGTACATCTTTGGTTTGATCAAATATAGGTTTCCGTCCATCCATCCAGAACAGATAAAAGACTTATTTCTATGAATATCAACTCTTTTACTAAAAGAAACTAAATAAGAATCCTTTATTAAACAAGCTACCGATATAAGGTTCCTCCTAAAATTAGGAACATAAAAACAGTCTTTCAATAAAATAAACCTAAATTGATCAAAATAAAGGTAAACATCTCCCACTGCTTCAGCCACCACAAAGCTACAATCTCCAGTCCGCAACGAGAGGCTCCTATCATGTCGACTTCTCGTTTCCACGAACCCCTGCATAGAAACACAAACACGATTAGTGGCGCTCGAATCAATGACCCAAGTGTCTTTCGATTCTTCCACCAAACACGCTTCCAAGTAATGAAGCTCCTTACCTTCCTTGCCCTTGGCGGCTAGGAATTCCCGGCAAGCCTTCTTAAAGTGACCTACCTTCCCACAATAGAAGCATTTGGACTTTTTAGGGTCCTTTGGCTTCTTGTTCTTCTTCTTCTTCTTCCCGTCCGAGACAGGAGGATTAGAAGAACTAGAAGCCACTTGCTTCTTATTTGGCCTCTTCCTCTTCTGTGAGGGATTGGAAGATTCCGCCAAATTGACCTCTCCTTTAGGTCGGACCGCATCCTCATCCATGATCATCCGCTCATAAGCCTGTAGTTGCTTCATGAGCTCGGTTAGTCCTAACTCCTTTGTCGCCAGATTGTATGCGGCCTTAAACCCACAAAATCTTTAGACAGAGTCTTGAACACCATCTCGATCTGGGTGTTGTAGTCCAACTCAGCACCATTCTCAGCAGCCTCAGCGAAGAATCCCATTAGAATGATCATATGGTCCTTCACCGGAGTACCCGCCTTTTGCTTAAAGTTCATAATGCTGGTGATAGCGGACTGGCGAGCCAATTTTTCTTGGCCTCCGAACATCTCCTCTAGATTGTCCATGATCTCCCTAGCAACTTGATAAGTCTCATGCTGCTTTTGTAAAGCACTCGTCATGCTAGCAAGGATGTAGCATCGAGCTATCTCATTGGATTCTCTCCAATGATTATAAGCAACCGGGACCTCCTCAAGTGGTGTGTCAGGTTTAAGCCCAGGTGGGCATGGTTCGTCCATTACGAACTTGTGTCTCTCGCAGCTGAGAACTATTAATAGATTTCTTTTCCAATTTTTATAATTATCGCCATTCAGCTTATTTTCAGTAAGTATTGAAATGATGGGTGTCGGTGACATTTTGAACTGAAATAAAATTATACTAGACATCATTACAAAGCCCAAGCAAATATACAGATAATTTAGCAAATAAAACATACAAGTATGTTCCTACATGAAACTTGAAAAAACATGTAGCATTGCAACGGTAATTCTCAGCACCTATTGCCCCAAGCCACCGAGGGGTGGTCATGAAACAAATAGCCGGAACATGGACCCCGTCCAATTAATATATGTTGCCTTAAATCCTCCAAGGTTAAGACATATATTAATAACCGCTTATTTGGCCACTAGTTTAGTTAACAGAGCTTCTAGGGAAGGTTAATAACTAAATGAGTCTTGAGTGTATAACCATTGTTTACGTAGCCCGATCCACGTCCTACCAAGCCACCGAGGGGTGGTCATGAATAGGATCGTACCCGAACACGTTTTCTACATAGGAGATCTAATCTAGTATACCGGCGGCGATAAACACCTACCGAGAGGTGTGGTCAGGGTAGAACTGACGCGAGGCGTTACCATACTTTCACATATGGATCAACAATGGAGGCCATGGGTTTTGTTTGAAAACTTCTCCCACTCAATATTTTGAAAAACATGCAAATTTTGACAAATTATGTATGATCAATATAGTATGAGTGGCACTCACCTATCTTATATGATATGTTATCAAATATGCATATAAGACATCCATCAATACATATTTATACATCCATGACATATCACTAGAAAAAATAATTGACAGAATAACCAAGCCATGGTTCCATCATAGAACAAAGAAAATAAAGATTACAAAATTTCATCCAAAGCATTCTTTGGGTCTTGAATTTTGTTCCGTCTTCTTATATCCATCTTTATGTAGTCTCTCCATTTATTTCTCATCCCAAGAATCATTTAAAATTTAAATCTCCAAAAAATTTAAATTTCAAATTCAAATTCCAAATTCGAATTTCAAATTCAAATTTTAAACAATTTTAAACATCATGTGTAATAATATGTAATTTTAAAAATTTCAAATTTTCAATTACATATTTTTAAACATGATTTAAAATTAAATCTCAAATTCAAAAATCAAAATTTTCTGATTTTTAGACCGTCGCACCACCGCCCCCGAAGGCGGCAGCCGCCGTGGGCAGCCATCAGCACCGGAGGGGCTAGCAGCCCACGGCCGCCCCTTATGTGTAGCCTTGCCGGGCTGCAGGCCAAGCCTACAGTGCCAGGCTGCACGCCCAGGCTGGGCGCAGCAACCGACAGGCTGCACGCCCAGGCTGCGGCCAGCCTTGGGTAGGCCACAGTCACCCTCGGCTGCAGGCCAAGCTTGTGGCTGTGGGTGGTTATGGCCTGCACAGGGGCTGCCGCAGCCCCATCCTGCCCGAGGGCAGGGGCTGCAGCCCCACCAAGGCCCGTCGGCCTATCCCGAGGGGTCGTGTCTCGATTTTCGTGTCATATTCCAATTTACCTATTAGGATCTCCAAAAATTAATTTGAATCCCAATTAAATTGAAATTTTCCACACAATCAAAATTTCAATCTTCAAATCAAATTTAACTTTTTGGGAAAAATAAATTACGGTCTTCAATCTTCAATCTCCTCTAAGAATAATTACATAAAAAATTCCTAAACCGTTTCCGGTGTACAAAAATTCTGACCATAAAAATTCTAAGAGACAAAAAATTCAAATCCATGGGAAAATTACAGTGTTAATAAACTGCTCCCATGGTTACATAAAAATTCCTAGATACAATTTTTCTAAATTCTAAGGAACCATAACCGGCATAAACAAGCTTATATTAATTCATAAAATTAAAATAACCACATACTTTAAACATAATCCATGATAACAACATAAAGGAACCCTAGAATGCCACTCTCTAAATATCAAATCCATATATAAATAAAAAGACTAAGTAATTGTCTAATTTATGTACATGGCATAGTCATGAGATGGCTCTGATACCAATTGTAGGAAAATAATTCCGTAAAAATGTATCAGAGTGGCGCAGCGGAACAATAAAAATTTTTAGATCGTTAAATATCTCATGATGCCACATACAATAAACCAACAACAATTAAAACTCATACCTCAAGGACGCCAATCTTGCAGGAGGAGAATGACTGGAGGTTTCAACCAACTAGCCTTCTCTACTATTCTCCAATTCCCGAATGGCTGAGTGTGTGGGCACTCTGAACCTCGATTGGTATGCTAGCACTGCTAGTCTTCTTCCGACCACCCAGATCTCTAAAGAACTTTATTGTCACGGTGGGCTGTGCAATAATAAGCCTGCTCACCCGAGAGTCTGTGGTCTGAGAGAACTGGAGTGGCAGGACCTCTATTTATAGACCTGCATGAGGTGATTCTTTGAATTTGAATTGGATTAGGGAAAGATATTCTCCCTTATCCATAACCATAAAATCTGAATTTTCCATGGGAAAATCCCAACAATAAAATTCGGCCATTTAGGATAAATCCAATCCAAATCTAAACAAGATTTTAACTAGAATTTTATCTCCCTTTTTCAACTAAAAAATCTGAAATTTCCTAGGAGAAAAACTCCTCAAAAAATTCGGCCACATTTAGGATAAGGGAGAATCAAAATTCCACTAGGATTTTCAAGCTTGAATCTTATCTCATCCTTATCCAAAATAACCGAATTTTCCTAGGAGATATTCTCCAAAATTTCGGCCACTTTCTGGGGAGGAAAGAATCCAAATTCAACTGGGATTGAAACTTGAATTTTTCCCTTGAACTTTATCCACCAAAACCGAAAATCCATTGAGGATAATCCTCAAAATTTCGTCCAACATTAGTTAGGATTTGGATTCAAAATTCAAGTAGGATTCTAACAAGATTATCCTCTCCAAATCCAACTCAAATTCGAATTTCAAACCTTGTGGATTTTCCACAACAAATTCGAATCCCACTTGGACTGTGATTCAAAATTTGAATTTCAAATTTCAAATTTGAATTTCAAATTCAAATTTCAAATTCAAAATTCAAATTTCAAATTTCAAATTTAAATTTCGAATTCAAATTTCAAATTCGAATTTCAAATTCAAATTTCAAATTCAAATTTCAAATTCCAAATTTCAAAATTCAAATTTCAAAATCCACAAAACAGTTGTGTTTCAAATTCTTGTTCTCATGGATAATTTTCTACAACTACTCTCAAATAAAATCATGGCACCTTTATTTGGAGTTCGAATAATTGTGTACTCTATTATCCAAAACAAAATCTGAATCCAACCGGAGAGAATCTTCTCTACCATCTTAATCCTGTGTCATCACCATCCATGCATAATAAACCAGCCAATAGCATACACAAATCAATTTGCCAAACGTTAAGCAATTATGTGGAGCTAGTAGAGGGACTGATTGGACATATATAATCGGGCTCCCGCAAATCCATATGATCATCATTCTTTTACCGAACAACTCAATCATATGATCACTAATTTCAGAGTCACACCACTATAAACCTGAAACTGAACTCCCAATTATATACCGTATTACGTAAGCCTGTGACAAGCTATCGTCCAATGACCTTGTCATGTATGCAGAACCCTCATATGATATCCATGATCAGCCGTAGGCGAAAGTCCGTTTAATCCTACGGATCAGAAAATGATTATTCACCATATGTGAATAAGAAGTCATCCACCCGGTAGACGACCCAAGGCCTTGTCCATTTTCACATTCAGTATAATGCCTTTAAGAGGATACCCTTAACTCCTCATTAGAGCTATGATTCTGATATCTGTAAACGAACCCTTCATCGTATACAAGTCATGCACCCAACGAACCGGTCTATAAGCTTACTACCTCTGAGACGCTTTAGCCATTGGAACATCAAAGTACACAAGTCATATACATGAAGCTGTCTTTTTCCTCAGGATTAAGGTTACTGCATAATGAACGTCAAAAGCAGATCGATCCACTCAAAGCGGACTTCATAGATCAATCACGCTTTAGTCCCGGTCTAATATGTCACCACCAAGCAACATATCTATGTCTCTACTTGGGAGTCCAACTCCGGACAGTCAAGACAAACCGTCCCCTCCAAGGCTTTAGTCAACATAATAGTCTTAACATGAGTTAGATGCTCGGTCTAACCCCATAGACTACAGACCATAGTTTAGACCGCTAATTTTAGAACATTGTCTTCTCGCATACAAAATTCCATTGCATGCAACGTTCTAACAGTTTAACACAAGCAGTCAGGGAGCCATATTTGCTTACATTTACTTTAACATGTAAATAAAACGAGGACAGATAGCAATGTAATGAATAACCTCTATATATAATTTTATTATCCAGTTCAAAAATAAATACATCAAAATGTCTCTAATGCTTAGGGCATTTCCTAACAACCACAAGTTTGTACCTGTTGCCTTGAGCCACCACAGGTTTGTACCTGTGGCTGCTAGCAACCCGGTTGCTGCTGAGCAGCCCGAGGGATGCTGACAGTTCGTGGCTGCCTTATGTAGCTATGAGCTGCCATGGTGGTCACGGGCTTGCGCCTGTGGTTCCCACCCGGTACCCACGGCTCCTTTTCTTATTTTTCGTGTCAAATTTCAATTTAACCCCTTAGGATATCCTAATTAAAAATTGAAATTTTCCACACAAAAATTAATTTTTAAATCATCAAAAGTAAATTTCAATTATGGGAAAAATAAATTCAAAGTCTTCAATCTTGATCTCCTCCATGAATAATTACATAAAATTTCCTATACCATTTTTGGTGTACAAAAATTCTAAATATTCAAAGAGACAAAAAAACCCATTGGAAAATTACGATAATGATAGACCACTCCCATGGTTACATGAAAAAAAATTCCTAGATATAATTTTTTTCTAAAATTCTAAGGAATTACAACCGGCAAAATTGAGTATGCTTACAATAATCACAAAATTAAAATAATCACATGCAATATATCACATAATTCATGATAACAACATATAAGATCCCTAGAATTACACTCTCTAAATATTAAATCCATACATATTGGAGACACAATCGATTGCTTAATTTATATTTATGACATATTCATGAGTTAGCTCTAATACCACTTGTTGGTAAAAATGAAAAATATGCATAGTGAAATTTTAAAAATTTTCAAAAGATCGTTAGAAATCATGTTACCATATATAATAAATTATCAATAATCAAATTATACCTTTCAAAGAAATAAGATGCTGGAAGAGACGTCAGAAACACCAGAGGACAACACTAAGAAGGGCTTCAACTAACTAGCCTTCTCAGCTATTCTCCAGTTCCTAGACAGCTGGGTGTGTGGGCACCCTTTTTCTCGATCGATATTGAGCACGGCTTGTCTCCTTCTGACCATCCAGATCTCTATTATAACTTATTGCTACGGTGATTTGTGCAACAATAAGCCTGCTCACCTAAGAGTCTGTAGTCTAAAGAGAATTGGAGTAAAAGGACCACTATTTATAATCTTGCATGAGGTGATCCCTTGAATTTTGAATTGAATGAAGAGAAGATTTCCCCTCCCAATTCTCTTCAAAAATCCGAATTCCCTATAGGCTAAAAACAAGGGAGTATTGGACCACACCAAGGGAGGATTTGGATTCAAAATTCAAATAAGATTTAAACTTTAATTTTATCTACTCCTTGAACTACAAAACCGACTCCACTTGGGCCAATTCTAGGGTTAGATTCAGCCACCTAAGGGAAGGAGGATTCAAAATTCAAATAGGATTGAAACTTGATTCTTTCTCCATTCCTTATCCACACAAAAACCAATTCTCCCCCAAGGAGATAAACCTAAAGAAATTCGGCCATTTTTGCGTAAGGAAGGGTTCAAAATTCAAGTAGGATTCAAATAAGATTTCCACTCCCTTATCCACTAGAAAAACCGATTCATTTCTCGGTTTTACCTAGGTTTGTGATTCAAATTTGAATCCAAATTTCAAATTTAAATTTCAAATTCAAACTTCAAATTCAAATTCAAATTTAAATTTCAAATTCAAATTTCAAACTCGACGAATATTTAAATTTTGAATTTTATCTACATGAATAATTTTCTACAACTCCAATTCAAATTCAAATAAAATCATGACAACTTTATTTGAAATTTAAATAATTCTGTTATCTCTTATCCAAAATAAAATTCAAATTCAAATAGGAGGGAATCTCGTCTTCCACCCTTATCCACATGGATAATTTTCCATAACTCTAATTTAAATTTAAATAAAATCATGGAAACTTTATTTGAAATTCAAATAATTGTGTAATCTCTTATCCAAAACAAAAATCAAATTCAAATAGGAGAGAATCTCGTCTTCCACCCTTATTCAATGTGGATGCCACCTATCTTTGTGCAAAGACAAGATTTTGTTCAATTAAAATTCAAATAGGATTCAAATTTCAAATATTTATCTTAAGACAAAATTTTTCAAAATTCAAATCAATCACATATTTGAATTTCAAATTTGAAATTCAAATACAATTAATATAAATTTTAAATCTTATCATCCAAAAAATAAATATTCATCATATTTATTGAATAATATAAATTTACCATTTTTCCCTCCAGCACACTGAAAAAAAAAAGCCTACACCCTGTGAGAGGGTGATCTAGATTTTTCTCTTCACTAAATGCAAGACAACAAACCATGTATGAATACCCTGATCAACTACCTGCTTTAAGGAAATATAGGACCTAGCAAAGAGACTGATTAGACATATATAATCGGGCTCCCGTGAACCCATATAATCATTGTTTTATACCAAATAACTCAATCACATGATCACAAATCTCAGGATCATTCAATTATAGACCTGAAACTGAACTCCCAATTATATTGCAATTACGCAAGTCTCAAAACAGACACTGTCCAATGACCTTGTCATTAATGCAAAATCCTCATATGATATCCATGATCAACTTAGATCAAAATCCATTCAACCTTTTAATCATGCTATCCTAAAGATCTATTATGCACCTGAAAAAAGAATGATTATCCACCATATGCAGATAACAAGTCATTTGACAAGTAAAGAACCCAAGGCCTTGTCCATTCTCACCAATCTAGCATACATAAGAGTTATGATTCCTTATCTATAAGCAATCCCTTCATCATATATGTATTGTTGTACCCAGCAAACGGATCCATTAGCTTACTACCTCTGAGACGCCCTAACCTTTGGAACATCAAAGCACACTAGCTACATACATGGAGCTGTTCACTTACTCAGGATTAAAGTTATTGCATAATAAACATCAAAAGCAAATTGATCCACTCATAGCGGACTATGCAGATCAATCATGCTTTAGTTCTAGTCCAATATGTTACCACCAAGTAACATATCTATGTCTCTACTCGAGAGTCAAAGCTCTAGATAGTCAATATAAACCATCCTCCAATTGGCTTTAGACAACATAATAGTTTTAACATGAGTTAGTTACTCACTCTAACCAATGGACTCTGGACCATAGTTTAGACGGCTCACTATAGAAAGTTGTCTGCTCGCATACAAAAGAACATTGCATGTAACCTTCCAGTAGTTTAACACAAGCAGTCAATGAATCATATTTGCTTATATTTACTTTGACATGTAAACACCTTGAGGACTAAAAGTAATATAATGAATAACTATTAAATTATTTTATTATCAATTCAAAAATTTAATGAAAAATACATTGCTACTTATGGCACACCTAACATTGTTTGATTCCTGCATTTGTGAAAATCCATAACAGGCGCTAAAGAACAACCTGCAAAAACAAACAACCCACAAAGAACCAAGGAACAAGACAATTTGGAGGAAAAAAAAAAGGTAAAACAAAATCAATAGAAATATCATCTGCAAGCAACTGAAAATCAACATAATCTAAAAAATAAAAAATAAAACACAAAACAATAAAAAACAAAACCTAAAGAGTTGAGGTAATTCCTAAGGTTTAAGTTGCAAGAAGAAGAATGGAGAAAAAGGGTGACCGACGATAGCAATAGATGGAGAAAGGGGACGAAGAAGAAGAAGAACAAAGAGAGAAATGGAGAACGGGAGGAAGAGCGAAGAGCGATGGTGAGAGAGATGAGAGAAGGCGAACGGAAAGGAGGAAAATCATAAATGCGAGAGAGAGAGGCAGTAGCAACACTAGAGTATAGACACTCAAAACAAGAAACCCTAGCTTTTAGGGGGCGTTTGGTAAACGCATTGCATTTTGATTGTATTTGAATGAAATTTGTTTTTTGAATGTTGTATTTGGTTAAAAAGTATTTGTTTTATATTTGAATGAAATGTGTGTTTGGATGAAAAGTATTTTAGAATTGAAAAGTTGATGTGATTGGTAAAAGTAGAGATAAATAGTAGAATTGAAAAGTTGATGTGATTGTTTTAAAAATGTTTTGAATAGTAATTGTTTTCGTAGCACTGTTGTAAAATTTGTATTTGGTGTAAAATTGTATTGTATTTGAGTAAAATTAAAATTGAATACTTCTCCAAATGCCCCCTTAGTCTTTAGAATTTAACAGGTTACATAAATTTAATAAAAAATAAAAAATATATAGAAAATATATTTTTTATTTATCAATTTTGAATTTTGAAAACTCAAAACTAAAAACATTATATATTATATATAATAATATTATAAATATAAAAGAGTTGTAAATGGGTATTTTATGGTTGTGTTCGTGTTAACCCATTTATGATCTATTTATTAAATATGTTATTATGAGTTAATTACGAGTTGGCGAGTTCATGCATTTCGACTCTATCTTTAGTTGTGTTTGTCGGGTTTGACCCTTTTTAACCCAAATCCATTTAAGAAAAAACCAAACCCTCTAATTTTATGTAGGTTTCATGTCATATTATCATGTTATGATCTAAATTACAAGTCTTATAAATAATTTTTCCACCACGAAAAAGTCAAATTAAAGTCAAATCCATGCAATATGTTTATTTTTTTCTTTTGGTTATTTTACTTAATTTTTAATTTTGACATATAAAGGAGACAATCCTATATTTGGATAGGAGTGTTGAGAAATAAATGTGGCCTACCCAAGGGAGCTAAGGTCTAGTCAAGCATGTATCTTGATTTTCATTGTTGGGCAACAAAATTGCAATGTTAATTGTTTTCAAAATTTGGAAGCTTTGGGTTTTTATGCATGCGTATTAACCTTAATTGTAACGTGTTTGCAATTAGTCCGTGATAAAATAATGTTTTGAGTTCTCAGATGACTTTCTTTTCCACCAAATCTACAAGATCAAATAAAAGAAATAAATATAAAAAAAAAAAAAAAAAAAACTGACAATTGCCAATTTGCAATATTAATTTACTGGATAGAAGAGACACCCTTTAAACTTTAAAGCATACTAGAGTTATTTTATTTGGATCCTCACCTTGATCTCATAATTCAATCATTTGGTGCCTATGTGGCAAAACAATTGGCATAGTGCTCATCCATGGTTCTCCACCATCAATTGACGCTATTACAAAATCTCAACCATTGATTTCGTTCTATTTTTCTTTGTCTTTTAGTGGCCCTTTTTTTTAGCTGAAATTTTTAGTAGTTTGGTTGTACAAAATGATAGAGCTGTATAACAACCACTAGTTGAATTTTCTCATTAAATTAAAAAGAAAGAAACAAAGAAAGAAAGAAGAAGAGGAAATAAAAAGCAGAAAATAAAATGACACGCTGAACCCAAATCCAAATAAATTATTGAAAAAAAGAAAAATGAAAGGAAAGAAAGAAACTAATTAATTATTTGAATTATGGCGATGTTTATCTAATAATGCTTTAGTAACATCTGCCAAACGAAGGAGGGAAGATTCTACAATATTGGCCTTCTAAATTTCTGGTATACTATAATGTGTTCCTTTTCTCGTTTTTCATTTTCATATTTTTTACTGCCCTCTAATAAAAATTAAAATATGTTATGAACAATTTTGTCTTGAAAGTTCAGTTATATTTGTATACTAAACAGGCTGTAATAAAATGGACACTTTTTTTTATAAGAAATAATAAAATGGACACTTACTCTATTTACTAGTTTGACAATTATGAAATCCTTATCTTATCGAGTTAATTATATTTTTATGGGACGTAAAAATAGAAATTCGTCAAAGGAAATAATATATTTTTTTTTTTCATTAAATGACTTGTAAAGACAATCCTACCTATTTGAAAATAAACAATAAATTTACTTCCAAAATTATTAAGAAGAAATAGTTGTTGCAGGTATACCATATTGTAAATCTAAACCTGATTTAATCAATAGATGTAAAGTTGAATCCCACCTCCAACAAAAAAAAAAAAAAAAAAAAAAAACCCCACTACTAAGGAATACAATTCCTGTTTAATTAGGAGACATTGAAAACTACTTCAACTCCTTTTGAAGAGTCGTTAGTCATGATTGAAATCCAACTTTAATTTTTTGGAAAAAAAAATTAAAAAGGGCCAAGCAAGCATGTTTTTAACATCCACAAATTGAAAGCAACAAAAGTATTGCGTTTTATTGGAAACGTTAATATGTAATTAACAAACTTTGAACAAGCATGGAGGTAATTCACTTCTCTCATTTTCTTTTCTTTTCTTTTCTTTTCGTTTGAACATACTCGTTTTAATTGTTTCAGATTGGAGTAAAAAAATTGGGAAAGCAGCCAGTCCCTCTTCTACATGTTCATTGATGCGTGAGGTATTGAGAGGATAAAGAAGCCATGTGGATTAAAACTATATCGTTATATTTATTCGTGAATAAGCCTATAAAACATGACTTGTCAATTTCCCATACCTTCTAACAAATCCTTTTTTATTTGTCATGTTTAATAAGACGAACACTTTTATTAATTCTCTCTCTTTATCATGCAACCTGAAGCCTTAACTTTTCTATTTATTATTCAAACTTGAAAGTTGCAATGTACGCGTACTGATTGCTTTAGAAATATCATCTCATCTTATCATTACGTGGTACGAAAACGGAAAATTGTTTAAGGATGTAAATACATCTAGTGGTTAAGGCAAAGTATATAATTCCTTGTACCATGTTTGGTGTCAAAAATTAAGATGTTTCCTAATATAGGAAGGTTTTAATCCTTGTTATGATTAAGCAATTGTGGATGAGAGAGAGAAAGCATTACAGGTTTTGATCTTATGAGATGAATTGTGATTAAGATAAAAATTGGATCTTAGAATTAAGATATTTAACAATAATATTGATTTCGATGTCGCCTCTTCAATAACGTCTTGGATTTTGTTTCGGACTTTGACGAAGTTCGGATCTTGGTTTGGCAACTTCCACAAATATTACCCTGCCATCCAAAAACTGAAAACAAGCTCCGCTCTAAAACAATCTTGTTATGTTTGCTATCAACAGAAACAGAAATCAAATGTAACTAAATAGACAAATTATTCAAAAAAAAAAAAAAAAGGAAACAGCTTGGGTATTGCTCTTAAGCAGCCAACAACTTGCGAAATCATACGTATCCTATTCTGATGATGTTTTGAGAGGCTCAAAATCTAAGGACTATTTTAAATGCCTCCCCGAACTGTCACTAATGTCACCTTGCCCCGTGAATTTAAAAACGCAGCACTAAGTAAATGGAATAGTGAAACCACAACACTAGAGCTTCGGGAAAAAGGAAACATACCAAGAATATCCTTTGCAGTTATGTTATTCATGGTACATAGGAGATCTAAATGTGAGTTTGATGGTCTTTTTTTGAGAAAATAATTTCAAGAGTTAAGTACATTCATGGTCCCTCGTGTTTACATCTTTTTCCACTTTGGCCTCCAAACATTTGTTTAAAATTCCCTTTTATGGTCTCTCCTTTAAACTTCAGTATGGTTGTTGACGAAAAACATCATGATCCATTGCATGACCATGTAAGAGCAAATTTTATCTTTTTTACAAAAACGAATTGGAATTATCAGTTAACAAAAGCATTAACTTTCACCGATAGAAACTTTTTAGGACTCTTAATTGATTTGGATTTGTTTTATCTCTTTTGTCACTAGATTTCAGGCTTTAGTAATTCAATGTTTTTATCAGTATTTAGCTCAATACGAGACATCCATAAGAGAATTATAGAGATATTTAGTTAACAAAATTTTAGAGTAATTATTCTCTTCTAAAGGTGACATTCCATTAACAACAAACTTTACACTTTCTTTATATCCTTACTCCATCAAAAGCCTTCTTTCCATATTCTTTAGACCCTTTCTTTCCTCAAATTTTAACTCTAGCATGCTAGAACAAAAGATGTATAAATGTCCCAAGAAAAAAAAAAAAGATGAGACCATAAATCAGTCATATCACACTGAACTTGAGCCTAAATCTATTTCTTAGCTCTAATTTATCCATTTACACCACAGATCTCAAGCTTCACTCACTATCACTCTATAGTTCTTTTTCTTTTCTCATGGAGTATTCACATTTCATGTCATTACCTTTCAAAAAACTCATGAATTAGCTCAAGAAACATTCATAAACTCCCAGAGAAAAAATATGAAATAAAATACCTTTCCATGCATTCCCTCGATGGCCTTCTGAGATTCCTCATCGGTTGTGTAATGGAGGAATGCAAACCCTCGTGGCCTGTTTGCTATTTTATCCATCACAAGATTGACTATAAAAAAGGAAAGAGGCAGCTCTCTAGAAAATTCTTAAGATTATTTATTTATTTATAATCAACAAGTTAGATATACCAAAAGATTGAAATGTAACTTGTACAAGGCAGAATTGAACACCTGCTGCTTTTCTCACCTTCCACAAGTTCGCCAAACTTTTCGAAAGCACTTCTTAAACTGTCTTCTGTGGTACGAAATGAAAGCCCTGCACAAGGAAAAGAATATTAACTCTAGCATTTTGTTTCCCTTTTGAAGAGGAAATAAAACCATTGGGAGGAAATCCATTATCAGTGGAGTTTTGGTCGCTGGTTATTAAAAAGATTTCTAAGAGGCTTGGTGGATGGAAGAAGTGCTCTTTTAAAGGCGAGGAAGAGTAACTTTGATTCAATCGGTTCTCTCAAGCATACCAATTTACAACATGTCACTTTTCAAGATGCCAAGTTTCATTGCCAATTTGATCGAGAAGATGATGGGAACTTTTCTATGAAATGTACAAGAGGGGGGAAGATCTAAAAGCCTAGTAACAGGAAAAATGGTTATTAAAAGCATGAAGAAAGGAGGTCTGGGTTTGGGAAATTTGAAGAAGAAAAATTTGGCTTTACCTGGAAAGTGGTTATGGAGATTCCCTTTAAAGCAAGATTCACTATGGGCTAAGATTGTTTGAAGTAAATATGAGCTGCATTCAAACGGATGGGATTCAAAAGTTGTCACGAGTGGCTCCTTTAGAAATCCTTGAAAATTCATATCTCAGGGCTTGCATAATTTCAAAAATATGGAGAGTAGGTATGGGAAATAGGGTTACGTTTTGGAAAGATAAATGGTGTGGGAATCTTCCTTCTGAGTCTTCTTTCCCTAGGTTTTTTCATCTTTCTCCTATTCCTAATGCTGTTATTGCGACACCGTCTCTAGGAACGGTAGTAATGAATTGAATTGGAATTTTGGTTTTAGAAGGGGATTGAATGATAGGGAGTTAGAAGAATTACATTCATTGTTACAATTACTAAATTCCTTCTCATCTAATTTGTCTATCCCAGACGTTAGAGTGTGGGTGGCAGATCCTCTAGGCTTTTTCTTGCAAATCTTATTTTGAAAACCTTGTTGAAAGTGTGGTTAGTCCAAATATTGAACCATTTCGATTCATTTGGAAATCTTGTGTCCCCTATAGGATTAAAATGTTTGCACGGCTGGTTTTTCATTGGAAAATTAATACTTGTGATGTGGTTCAGAGGAGAAATCCTCATTTGGCTCTTTCACCTTCATGATGTGTGATGTGAAAAGAGGAAGGTGAATCTCTAGACCATTTATTGCTTCATTGTAAAATTGTGGCAAAATATTTCACTTGAAGCAGGTTTCAATTGGGCGTTTCCAAAGCACGACATATTGTTAATGGTTGAGGAAAAGTAGGATTGGGATCCAACAAAATGGCAAAAGCACTATGGAATCGTTTTGTAATGTCTCTGTTATGGAATATCTGGACTGAGAGGAACTCTAGACATTTTGAGGAGAAGGTGATGGGGGTGGTGGAGGGCATGTTTGAGAAATCAAAATTTTCTGCTTCACTATGGGCTTCCACATAAGGCTTTCAAGAATATTCCTTTCCTATCAATCATTTTAAATTAGAAGGATGTCATAGGAAAATAGATAGGATGTGATAGGCAATTGTATTGTATCCCTACAGTTTAGAGATGAACTTTTTGTCTTTCTTTGTTTTGGGAAGGACAGCTTGTTCTCCTTTCGTTGTGATTGATTAATTTATCACTGAAAGGATTTTTCTTCACAAAAATTAGGAAAAAAAAAATAGAAAAAGGAAAGAAAACCCACAAGACATACTCAGAATTGTAAAAATTTATTTTTAATTGAAACCAAGATATACTAGCACCAGATATTTCAGTACTCAAGTTATTCACAGCTTACAACCAAGAAAATTCAAACAGTTTAATCTCATAATCGCTGTTTAAGTAAAGCTTAAACTAGTTCTTATAAGAGCTAACGTAATCACAAGTTCCAAATCAAATGCCTCATAGCATTTGCATATATGTGTGCTAAAGCATTTAGTAAGCATACGTAGCTACAAAAACTTCAAAAAAGTATAAGCAAAAAGTGCTCAAGGAATGTAGTAATTTGTTCGAGAAAGGAAAAACAACAAAATTTCACTTCCCAAGTGTTTTGCACACCCAAGATGAATTGCAAGCTGTAATCCGAAACATGTACATATATATATATATAACAGATATCACATGGGTTTTGTTTGGCACCCCCAGATGAACAGCAATTCTGCATTATTAAAAAAAATAATAATAAAAGAAAGAAAGAAAATCTTTTATTCTTTTTCCCCAGGTGATAAAAGTTGATAACAAGAGAGAAAAGGCATTAAATTAAAGGAAAAGAAATAGAAAGAAGAATAAGGAGGTGAGATAAGCTAACCACTGACGTAGAGCCTGATAGAAGCTTTTGGCGAAGAAGAAGAAGAGGCCATAACGGAGCAAACGCCATTATATCTGAAATTAGGAAAAGATAAGGAGGGGAAAAGAGGAGTGTTGTGGTTAAAGGTGCAAAATTCTTGTCGAGAACCTGAAGATAAGCAAAATGGGGACTTGCCAACTTCTAATCTATTCCTATTTGTTTTGATTGTTGTTATTGAGATGGAATTGTTAGTTGGAGCAAAAATCAAGAAGACAAGGGTGGTCGATCCCATTTTCTACCTAAGAAGATCAATGAGTGACTCCACTCAACACCTTCCCAACTGAACGCTTTTTTTTTTTAATTGATTATTTTTATAAATTGTTAGAATTAGGCGTGGGCAATGGATTGAAACCTTCTTCTTCTTCTTCTTCTTCTTCATTTTTTTTTTATTATCCAATTTACTTATGAATTTTTTTAAAAATCTAATAAATCCAATTTATTTTATTATTTAATTCAATTTAATTTAAAATTTATTAGATTAGATAATCAAATTTTGCTTATAATTTTAAATAAATTTATTAAAACAAACTTAAAATCGCATAGCTGCTTTCTAAGTATAATTTCATTTTTCATAGTCTATTTATCACATAATAATAATAAGTCAAAATCATTCAAAAGAGTAAATATAATAAACACTTTAAGTTTATATAAAATAATCTTTATCTAAATTAAAAACAAAATACTAAAAAAAAAATATAATAACAAAAACAAATATTATATCACAATTAACATGACAAACTTGTTAAGAAGAAATCTCTTTCGATGTTGTAATATATTTTCAGTTATTTAATTCTAGTTTAGATGTCTTTAAAAATGAGAAAGGGAGAAAAGAAACCAAAACTCAAAAAAAGGGGTTAAGCGGAAAAAAAAGGTTAAAATCATGCCTATAAAAAAAATAAATTAGATAAAAATTATATCTTCATATATTTTATATAATATAAATTTAATTATTTTTATATAAAATATAAGTATATATATTAAATTAAATTTATTGGACTTTTAAAATTGAAATCTAATTTACAATCCAATCTAATTAGATTAATTAGATTACCATTTAAATCTAATCTTATAGTGTTTGGATATCTGATTTTTTTAGATAAATTGAATTGATTCGATTAGATATATTAGATAAATGAATATTGTGTCCATCCCTTGACTAAAATACTCCCTGAACTTTTAATCGAGGTGTGGTTTGGTCCTTAAAAACCATCATTTGCACCGTTTTTACAAGTTTGGAATCTTTTAATAGAAAAACAATTTAAGGATCAATCGATAACCTCTTAACATGATTATAAATCTAATAAAAATTATCAAGAGAACTTCGATGCAATGCAATTTATCACGTTGCATGATACAACGACAGACAGACTACAATAGAAGTTGTCAAGTTGCGTTGAAAAGTTTGAAAAAGTATGGCAAATTACTTTAGCCGACTGAAGGATAAAAAAGAGAAAATAGTGTGTGTGTAAATACTCAAATAATAAAGGATGAAGCGGAGCGCAATGCCGATGAAGAGAGGTAGAAAGGGGACATTTAATATATGGAAAATATGTATCAAATTGTTATTTTATTGTATTTTAGTATTATTTTCAAATAGGCATTTAGTTAGGCATGAAGGATGGGGAGTGAATGAATGCTAAAATAATTAGAGGCAAGGAGTGTTGGAAGGGGGGGGTGGGGGTGGTGATGGCAAGCAGTAGTAGGGCCTGAAGCGGTGGTTCGATGACAGGGAATAGGGGGCGTGGGATTCTGGTGGGCAAATTATTTATTGTTGATATGGACGAGTTGCTGTGCATAGAATTTGTTGGAAAGACATAAATCTGGGGAGATGGTTTGTAAACTACTAAATGTTCAGGGTAAGTAATAGATGGAACTTTAGTAGGGAATTTGGCTTATTTATTGTTTTGCAAATGACGACATTGGTGAAATACGATTTTTTTTAGGTAGGAGTGTTGGAATAATCGTTAAAAATTACATAGCAGAATAATAAAATTTTTTTTAAGATCGTTATATAACTCATGATGTTATTACCTTCAGAGGAAATGCCAGGAATGCAGGAGGAAGTGACCGGAGGGCTTCAATCAACTAGTTTTCTCTACTATTCTCTAATTCCTGAAAGGCAAAGTGTGTGGGCACTCGATCCTCAATCGGTAATCTAGCGCGGCTTGTCTCCTTTCAACTACTCAGATCTCTTTATGAACTTATTGCTATGGTGATTTGTATAACAATGAGCTTGCTCACCTGAGAGTCTATAGTCTAAAGAGAACTGGTGTGGGAGGACCCTTATTTATAATCTTGCATGAGGTGATCTTTTGAATTTTGAATTGGACCAAGAGAATATTTTCTCTCCTAATTTTTCTCACAAACCGAGTTCCTTATAAGCCAAATAACAAGAAAATATTTGGCCACTTTAGAGATTTGTGATTCAAAATTTAAACAGGATTTTAGCTTGGATTTTGTCTCCTCTACAAGACCAAAAGCCGATTCCCCTTTAGGCCAATCCTAAGGTTAGATTCAGCCACTTCAAGGGGAAGGAGGATTTAAAATTCAAACAGAAATTTAACTTGAATTTCCTCCCTTTCTTATCTATAAAAACCGATTCTCACTTGGGAGAAACCCTAGAAGAAA
Source organism: Antiaris toxicaria (assembly GCA_035233585.1). Lineage (NCBI taxonomy): Eukaryota > Viridiplantae > Streptophyta > Magnoliopsida > Rosales > Moraceae > Antiaris > Antiaris toxicaria. Next base: position 75,096,786 of record CP141155.1, read on the forward strand.
ATTCGATTACACCATGTGAGGGAGGGATTCAAAATTCAAATAGAATTGAAACTTGAATCTTTTCTCTTCCTTATCCACACAAAAATTAATTCTCCCAAAGGGATAAGCCTTAAAGAATTCGGCCACTTTTATGCACGGAAGAATTCAAAATTCAAGTAGGATTCAAACAAGATTTCCTCTCCCTTATCCACTAGAAAAACTGAAACCCTTTATGTGGATTTATCCATAACAAAATTTGTTGCATCTAGGTTTGTGATTCAAAATTTGAATTTAAAATTCAAATTCAAATTTCAAACTCCACAAATATTTGTTCCTCTGGGTTATAGACCAGACCTCCTTTAGTTCCCTTAGGATACCTTACAAACATGCACAACTCCAATTTTGATTCCAACTTCTTTGCATCCCCATCCAATACATGAGCCGGGCAGCCCCATATTCTCATATGTCCAAGGGAGGGCTTTCTACCATGCCACAATTCATACGGTGTCCTAGGAATTAATTTACTTAGAATTTGGTTCAGAATATAGCATGCCATTTGAAGTGCATATCCCTAAAATGATAATGACAGTGTTGAATAACTCATCATAGATCGTACCATATCTAATAAGATCATGTTTCTCCTTCAACTACATCATTTTATTGTGGAGTACTAGGTACAATCAATTGGGATGATATCCCATTCTCTATAAGATATCCTAGAAATTCATCGGAGAGGTATTCACCACCTCGATCAAATTGAAGTATCTTTATGGATTTACCCAATTGCTTTTCCACTTCTACATGATACTCTTTAAACTTGTCAAAGGATTTGCTCTTGCAGTACATTAGGCACATATATCCATACCTCGAGTAATCATCTATAAAAGAGACATAATACTCGAACCCTCCACGCGCAATGACATTCATGGGGCCACATACATCGATGTGCATAATTTCTAAGAGTTCCTCAGCCCTAGTACCCTTAGCTCTAAAAGACCTTTTAGTCATCGTACCCTTAAGACATGATTCACATTGAGGAAGACGTACCTCTTTTAGAGATTCCAAAGGACCAACCTTTGAATCCTATCCTGATTAACATGACCAAGTCTTAAATGCCAAAGGTACACCTTATTAGAGTGAGAAAAATTCAACCTTTTAGAGTTATTAGTTAATTCGGTGTCAAGCAGTGAGCACATCTTTGGTTTGATCAAATAAAGATTCACATCCATCCATCCAAAACAGATAAAAGACTTATTTTTACGAATATCAACTCTTTTAGTAAAAGAAACTGAATAAGAATCTTTTATTAAACAAACTACCGATATAAGGTTCTTCTTAAAATTAGGAACATAAAAATAGTCTTTCAATAAAATAAATCTAAATTTATCAAAATAAAGATAGACATCTCCCACTGCCTCAGCCACCAACAATCTACCATCTCTAGTTCGCAACGAGAGGCTCCTATCATGTAGACTTCTCGTTTCTACGAACCCTTGCAAAGAAACACAAACATGATTAGTGGTGCCCAAATCAATGACTCAAGTGTCTTTCAATTCTTCCACCAAACACGCTTCTAAATAATAAAGTTCCTTACCTTTCTTGCCGTTGGCAGCTAGAAATTTCTGACTAGCCTTCTTGAAGTGACCTACCTTCCCATAGTGGAAGTATTTGGACTTTTAGGGTCCCTGGGCTTCTTTTTCTTATTCTTCTTCTTCCTTTCTGAGACAAAAGGAATATATGAACTAAAAGCCATCTGCTTCTTCTTTGGCTTCTTCTTTTTCCTAGAGGGTTTAGAAGATTCTGCCAAGTTGACCTCTCCCCTAGGTTGGATCGCATCCCTATCCATGATCATGCACTCATAAGCTTAGAGTTGCGTTATGAGCTTGGTGAGTCCTAACTCCCTTGTTGCCAGATTGTATGTAGCTTTAAACCTCACAAAATCCTTTGATAGAGTTTTAAACACCATCTCAATCTGGGTGTTGTAGTCCAGTTCAGCACCTTTTTCAGCAGCCTCAGCAAAGAACCCCATAAGTGTAATCATATGATCCTTCATCGGAGCACATGCCTTTTGCCTAGAGTTCATGATGCTTGTGATAGTTGACTATCAAGCTAATTTTTCTTGGCCTCTGAACACATCCTCTTAGTTTTCCATGATCTCCTTGGAAACTTGGAAAGTCTCATGCTATTTTTGTAAAGCACTCGTCATGCTAGCTAGAATGTAGCACCGAGCTATCTCATTGGATTCTCTCCAATGAGTATAGGCAACCGGGACCTCCTCAAGTGGTGTGTCAAGTTTGGACCTATGTGGGCATGGTTCGTCCAGTACGAACTTGTGTCTCTTACAGCTAAGAACTATTAGCATATTTCTTTTCTAGTCTTTGTAATTATCTTCATTTAGTTTCTTTTCAGTGAATATTGAAATAAAGGTGTCGGTGACATTTTGAACTAAAATAAAATCATATAAGAACATCATTAAAAAGCCCAAGCAAATATAAGAAATAATTTTGCAAATAAAACATATAAGTATGTTTCTACACAAAACTTGAAAAAACATGTAGTATTGCAACGGTAATTCTCAGCAACTATTGCCTCAAGCCACTGCGGGGTGGTCATGAGACAAATAGCCAGAACATGGACCCTGTCCAATTAGTATATGCTGCCTTAAATCCTCTAAAGTTAGGGCATATATTAATAACTACTTATTTTGACCACCAGTTTAGCTAATAGAGCTTCTAAAGAAGGTTAATAGCTAAATGAGTCTTAAGTGTATAACCATTGTTTACGTAGTACGATCCGCATCCTACTAAGCCACTGAGGGGTGGTCATGAATAGGATCATATCCGAACATGTTTTTCATATAGGAGATCCAACCTAGTATACCATCAGCGGTAAACACCTATCGAGGGCTATGGTTAGGGTAAGACTGACGCAAGGCATTATCATGCTTTCACATATGGATCAACAATGGAGGTCGTGGGTTTTGTTTGAAACCCTTTCCCACTCAATATTTTGAAAAACATTCAAGTTTTGAAAAATATGTATGATCAATATAGCTTGAGCGGCACTCTTCTATCTTATATGACATATTATCAAATATGCATATAAATCATCTATCAATACATATTCATCTATCTATGACATAGCATAGAAAAAATAAATGATGGAATAATTAAATAACCAAGCCATGGTCCTATCCTAGAAAAAAGAAAAATTAAAGATTACTAAATTCCATCCAAAGCATTTTTTGTGTGACGCCCCCGATTTTGGCCACGCGAAACTATTTCGATCGAACTCTGTAGTTGATCGAAACAGCTTGTGAACCTCATCGGGTTGTCATAAAACTTTAAATCATTTTCAAACTTTCGTATTTTTTAGCCCTTTTTTTTTAACTTTTCAAATAAGAAAGCCATATCAAGCTTTATAACTATTCTTTAGTTGTTCTTTGTACAACCACATAATTGAAAAATATACATTGTTCAATTCTGTATTTCAAAATATATTTTCTTCAAATCTTTTCTTTAAAGCTCAGTAAAAGACTGGTAGCCGGATCGTAATCCACAGTGGAATTCCTTATCCCAATGGCACTAAATGTCCTGCCGTCATCCAGTATAATCTATCACTGGACAAGTTTCTTACCTGTAACATGAACATACTGGTAAACTAACAGGTTTAGTAAGTTCAAATATATAAACCAGGAATCATGTAGATTCAAAAACTTAATTAATATAATTTTTTAAAAATAGTACTATTCATCTATAAATAGTAACTTTGACTTTGACTAGGGAACAGTAACTCTAACCTTAACCAGGTACTGTTCACATTAGCTATGACCAAGACTACTAAACGTACTATTAGTGTCTATCATTTCCAGTTATGCTCACTTATGGCATTTATTTCAGTTTTAGGCAATTATCTTTTATTATGTTCTAGTTTTGGATCCATTGTGACCGTACCGATGTTGTGTGCTACTGGGAGGGACCTAAAGAGCGATCCGCTGGCCAATCCTTCATAATCTATTAAGCCCTTGGCTTTATCCTTGTAGGATCTGTAAAATACCTGCATCTGTTGCTAGAGGCCGGTACGACAAATGTGGCTTCATTCCCATCTTTCTTATAGTTCCGATCGAGTGGCATTAATCATCACCTCAAAGTCAGGAACCTTCAATGCCCATAGGTCTTTACACAATCTTTTATTTATAAGTGTGTCTTAAATTTAGTCACTCTCTAGTGCTATGACACCTCTTTCCTTAGTGTATGTACAATACACTTCTCAGACTTGTCAGTTATCAGGTGAGTTAGTTTAACTACAGCTTAGTGCTCGTAGGACTTTGCATCTCACGTACAAATAATACATATTTAAACATTTCGATAGGTCATATTGCAGACAATTAAATGTCTGAACTTACCACAACTGTGCTAATGTCCAATTCCTGACGTCCTCTACAGTTCTTTGTTCGTCTTTAGTTTGGATCCCTACAGACATAATATTGTCCGTTAATTCCTAATATTATTTATTACTTTGAATGTATTTCACTTTGTTCTTAATATTACACAGTTTTTCATCTTTCTTTGTGGTACACGACATTATACATGGCTGTGTCCTAGCCTGTGTAACTCTTGGGTCTCTTGAACATGTTCGTGTAATTCACTGTCTACCTGTGTAATAATACACGACTTGGTACACGCCCGTGTTCAAGCTCGTGTACTCATCTGTTTTTCTCTTACACGGTCATGTAGTTTACTAACTACACGTGTAACAATACACGCTTGGTACACGCCCATGTTCAAGCCCATGTTCCTCTCTGTCTTTCACTCCCACATGGCCGTGTAATCGTCTAATTGCCCATGTATCATTACACAGTTTGGGTACATACCCGTGTCCAAGACCGTTTACCTCTCAGGTTATTAAATTTCATCCATACACAGCCGTGTATCCATCTATACGCCCGTGTTCTTCACAAATTTTGTATTTTTGACCTTAAAAATCATATTTTAATTATTCTAAGTCCTTCATGTTCTTTTCCAAATCTTCCGGACATTTTTGGTCAAATGACCATTTTATCCTTGGTGATTCTTAAGATCATTCCAAAACCTAGAGTCGCTTTTCGTTTTTTTCTACTGTTTCGAAGCCTGAAACGAGTATTTCACTACTCTAAAACATTTATTATTCTAATCTCAAGCTTTGGTTCCTGAGGGGTTCGGGTTTTCCATCTCCTCCATAAATTTTCCCCTCGTTTCCTAAAATTCCCTTGTTAATATTTTCAAAATTTCGGCGGCATTTTCGATTACTTCTTAAGTTTTCCCCGGTGTTAGGTATGTCTGAGAACCTTAGTATCTGCCACGTACTATTCCAAAGGCCTATTTTACATAAGGTTACCAAAACCTTTATATAAGGTTGTCAAAACCTTGACATGATCAATCATTTATCAATCACAAAATTCATCATTTTTCCTATGCAATTTCACACCAAAATTTTTCACCATAAAGATTATTTATTATATCTAAATCTTATGGTTTCTTATGCAGAACTTGGCCAGATTTTTCTAATTTTTAATGGCCATTTTCACTTCTATTTATAAGCAACCAAAGGGAGGACTAAATGGCAAATTTTTCCCAACAATTTCGTAACTTTTTGGGGATTATTTAGCAACTTTTTAGCTGATTATTTTAGCCTCCATCACCTCTCTTTTTGGCCCAAATCTCAAAATGTTTTCCTAATTTTCTTGGTGTATTTTTGGTTTAATCTTAGCCCTTGATCAAGGATCACAATAAATGCTTACCCTTGGATCTACTTACCACCTTTATTACACTTTACTTTCTCATTTATTGCATCATTAATGGATGTCATCCATGACATCATCTAATTAATTCAATGTATTAATTCGTGGTCAAAGTTTGACCAAAAGTCAAACCAAACGGAAATCTATCGAAATCGCGTAGGCGGGTTTCTGACGCCTCCTATGCGATCGGTCTGCCTTATTCTACTTCCGTTTGACCAAAATTCACTACTGTAAGTTGTTCATCTTTTAGTACATTCGGTGCACTCTTTAGGGTTTTGGCTTTAATTTGAAATCGTTTCATTCGTTTTGGTTTAGGAAAATATTCCATTTCCGAAATCACATTCTCTAACACTGTTAAAACATTTTATCGCATTGTATACAGTATTAAAACACAACTTTTCTGTATTTTATACCTCAAAATTATCATATACATACAATTTTACATTTCTTCTGAGAACCTTGGAATTCCTGGTTATCACACTTTGGGTTTTGAATTTTGCTCCATCTTCTTATATCCTTCTTTACGTAGCCTTTTCATTTATTATCTCGAGAATTATTTAAAATTCAAATTTTTTGAAAAATTTAAATTTTAAATAATTTAAATCTTATGTATAATTATATGTAATATCAAAATTTTGAATTTACATATTTTTATACATAATTTAAAATTAAATCCAAAATTTAAAAATTGAAAATTTCTAACCCTCGGCCTGAAGGCCGTCAGCCACCATGGGCAACCCAACCCCTGGGGGGGCAGGCGGCTGCAGCCCACTAAACTGCAGGCAAAGCTTGTAGCCAAAGGCTGCAGCCCGAGGAGGTTGGTGCAGCTCGCCAGGCTGCAGGCAATGCTTGCAGCCAAGTGCTACAGCCCCTGGGGGGCCCATGGCTGCCCCTGGTTGCACGCACAACCTGCAGCCGTGGTGGCTGCCGCCTTGGACAGGGGTTGCTACAGCCCCATCCTGCCCGAGGGTAGGGGCTGTTGCCCTACCAAGGCCGGTAGCCTATCCCAAGGGTTTGGCTCTCGATTTTTGTGTCATATTCCAGTTTACCCATTAGGACCTTCAAAAATTAATTTGAATCCTAATTAAATTGGAATTTTACATATAAAAAAATTTCAATCTTTAAATTAAATTTAGTCTTCGAAAAAATTAAATTATAGTATTCAATCTTCAATCTCCTTCAAGAATAATTACACAAAATTTCCTATACCCATTTCAGTGTACAAAAATTCTAATCATAAAAATTCTACGCAATGATAAATTAAAATCTATGAAAAAATTATGGTGATGATAGACCGCTCCCATGGTTACATGAAAAATCCTAGATATAATTTTTCTAAATTTTAAGGAACCATAACCAGTAAAATTAAGCATGCTTATAATAATTTAAAAAATTAAAATAATCACATACTTTATACATAATCCATGATAACAATATAAAGGAATCCTAGAATGCCACTCTCTAAATATCAAATCCATACATTAAAGAGACTTAAACGATTGTCTAATTTATATACATGACATAATCACGAGTTGGCTCTGATACAAAGTATTGGAATAATCGTTAAAAATTGCACAGCGGAATTATAAAAATTTTTTTAAGATCGTTAAATAACTCGTGATATCATATATAATAAATCAACGACAATCAATTATACCTTCTGAGGAAACGCCAGGAATGCAGAAGGAAATGACTGGAGGGCTTTAACCAACTAGCCTTCTCTATTATTCTCCAATTCCCAGTCGACAGAATGTGTAGGCACTCGGATTCTCAATCAGTATACTAGCATGACTTATCTCCTTCCGACCACTCAGATCTCTTTAAGAACTTATTGCTACGGTGATTCGTGTAGTAATAAGCTTGCTCACCTGAGAGTCTATGGTCTAAAGAGAACTAGAGTGGAAGGACCTATATTTATAATCTTGCATGAGGTGATCCTTTGAATTTTGAATTGGACCTAGAGAAGATTTTCTCTCTCAAATTTTCTCACAAAAACCGAATTCCCTATAGGCCAAATAACAAGAAAATATTCAGCCACCTTAGAGATTTATGATTCAAAATTCAAACAGAATTTTAGCTTAAATTTTGTCTCCTTCAGAAGACCAAAAGCCAATTCCCCTTTAGGTCAATCCTACGATTAGATTCGGCTACTCCAAGGGGAAGGAAGATTCAAAATTCAAATAGGATTTTAACTTGAATTTCCTCCCTTCCTTATCCACAAACACCGATTCTCACTTTGGAGAATCCCTAGAAGAAACTTCGGTTACACCACATGAGGGAAGGATTCAAAATTCAAATAGGATTGAAATTTGAATCCTTACTCTTCCTTATCCACATAAAAACCGATTCTCCCAAAGGGATAAGCCTCAAAGAATTCGGTCACTTTTGTGCAAGGAAGAATTCAAAATTCAAGTATGATTCAAACAAGATTTCCTCTCCCTTATCCACTAGAAAAATCGAATCCCTTCATGTGGATTTATCCATAATAAAATCGATTGCATCTAGGTTTGTGATACAAAATTTGAATTCAAATTTCAAATTCAAATTTCAAATTTCAAATTTAAATTTCAAACTCTACAAATATTTAAATTTTGAATTTTATTCTGATGGATAATTTTCCATAACTCCAACTCAAATTCAAATAAAATCATGGTAATTTTATTTGATATTTGAATAATTGTGTAATCTCTTATTCAAAACAAAATTTAAATTCAAATAGGAGAGAATCTTGTCTTCCACTCTTATCCTTTGTGGACGCCACCTCCTTTTTTGTGCAAGGATAAGATTTTGTTTAATTCAAATTCAAATAAGATTCAAATTTCAAATATTTATTTTAAGACAAGATTTTCAAAATTCAAATCAATCACATATTCGAATTTCAAGTTTGAAATTTTAATACAATAAATTTAAATTTCAGATCTTATCCTTTGAAAATAAATATTACTGAATATTTATCCTATTTATTGAATAATACAAAATTACTATTTTGCCCTGCCAGCACATTGACAAAAATGCTTACACCCTGTGGGAGGGTAATTCGGATTTTTCTCTTCATTAAATGCAAGGCAACAAGCCAATAAGTACACCCTGATCAATTTGCCATCTATTAAGGAATTATATGGAGTTAGTAGAGGGACCAATTGAACATATATAATCGAGCTCCCGTGAATCCATGTGATCATTATTCTAAACTGAACAATTCAATCACATGATCACTAATTTCAGAGTCACACCACTATAAACCTGAAACTGAACTCCTAATTATATACCATATTACGAAAGCCTATGATAAGCTGTTGTCCAATGACCTTGTTATGTATGCAAAACCCTCATATGATATCCATGATCAGCCTTAGGTCAAAGTTCATTCAACCTACGGATCAAGCTATTTTAAAGTTCTATTATACTATCGAATAAGAAAATAATTATTCACCATATGTGAATAAGAAGTCATCTACCTAGCAAATGACCCAAGACCTTGTCTATTTCTACATCCAGTATAGTGCCTTTAATAGGATACCATTAACTCTTTATTAGAGTTATGATTCTAATATCTGTGAACAAACCCTCCATCGAATACAAGTTACGTATCTAACGAACCGATCTATAAGCTTACTGCCTCTGAACTGTTTTAGCCATTGGAGTATCAAAGTACACAAGTCATATATATGAAGTAATGTTAGGAAATGCCCTAAGCATTAGAGACATTTTGATGTATTTATTTTAAATTGGATAATAAAATTATAATATAGAGGTAATTCATTATATTACTGTTTGTCCTTATTCTATTTACATGTTAAAGTAAATGTAAGCAAATATGGCTTACTGACTATTTATGTTAAAACTGTTAGAACATTGCATGCAATAGACTTTTGTATGCGAGAAGATAATGTTCTAAAGTAAGCGGTCTAAAATAAGGTCTGTAGTCTATGGGGTTAGACCGAGCATCTAACTTATGTTAAGACTATTATGTTGTCTAAATCAATGACGGGGACGGTTTGTCTTGACTGTCTGGAGCATAGACTCCCAAGTAGAGACATAGATATATTGCTTGGTGGTGACATATTAGACAGGGACTAAAGCATGATTAATCTACGTAGTCCGTTATGAGTGGATCAATATGCTTTTGACGTTTATTATGCAATAACCTTAATCCTGAGTAAATGAACTACTTCATGTATAAGACTTGTGTACTTTGATATTCCAATGGCTAAAGAGTCTTAGAAGTAGTAAGCTTATAGACTGGTTTGTTGGGTGTATGACTTGTATACGATGAAGGGTTTGTTTATAGATATCAGAATCATAGCTCTAAGAAGTTAAAGGTACCCTCTTAAAGGCATTATACTGGATGTGAAAATGGACAAGGCCTTAGGTCGTCTGCTAGGCAGATGACTTCTTATTCACATGTGGTGAATAATCATTTTCTTATTTGGTAGTATAATGGAACTTTAAGATAGCCTAATCAGTAAGATTGAATGAACTTTGACCTAAGGCTGATCATGATTATCATATGAGGGTTTGCATACATGACAAGGTCATTGGACATTAGCTTGTCACCGGCTTTTGTAATATGATATATAATTGGGAGTTCAGTTTTAGATTTATAGTGGTGTGACTATAAAATTAGTGATCATAGTTGTTCGGAATAGAATAATGATCATATAAAATCATGAGAGCCCGATTATAGATGTCCAATTGGTCCCTCTACTAGCTCCACATAATTCTTCAACGAATGGAAAATTGATCCGTGTATGGTTGTTGGCTAGTTGACTTTACATGGATGGTGTTAACATAGGATCAAGATGGTGAACAAGATTCTCTCTGGTTGAATTCAGATTTTGTTTTGGATAATAGAGTACACAATTAATCAAACTACAAATAAAGTTGCCAAGATTTTATTTGAGATTGAATTGGAATTGTAGAAAATTATCCATGAGGACAAAATTTGAAATACAAACTTTTGTGGATTTTAAAATTTGAAATTTGAAATTTGAAAGTTGAATTTGAAATTTAAATTTGAAATTTGAATTTGAAGTTTGAATTTTGAAATTTGAACTTTGAAATTTGAATTCAAATTTTGAATTACAGTCCAAGTGGAATTCGAATTCTTTGTGGATAATTCCATAGGGTTAGAATTTGAATTTGAGTTGGACTATGGAGAGAAAAATCTTGTTTGAATCCTACTTTAATTTTGAATCATAATTCTAACTAAGGTAGCTGAAATTTTGTTGAGGAAAATCCTCCTAGATATTTCGGTTTTTGTGAATAAAATTTAGGGAAAAATTCAAGTTTCAATACTAGTTGAATTTGGATTCTCTTCCTCCCTAAATTGGCTGAAATTTTTTGGATAAACCAAAGGGGATTTTTCAGTTTTTTAGTGGATAAGGATGAGATAAAATTCAAGCAAGAAAATCTTATTTGAATTTTGATTCTCCTTACATTAAAGTGGCCGAATCAAGCCTTGTTTATGGCCTAGGGAAATTCGGTTATTATAGATAAATGAAGTGATAAAATTCAAGTTAAAATCCTGTTTGAATTTGAATTGCACAATCCCACAAAATTTTTAGTTGATTTTGTGGCTTGAAAAATTCAGATTTTGTTAGTGGATGAGGGAGAAAATCTTCTCCTACTCCAATTCGAATTCAAAAGATCACCTCATACATGTTTATAAATAGAGGTCTTACTACTCTAATTCTCTCAGACCACAGACTCTCAGGTGAGTAGGCTTATTGTTACACAACTCACCGTGACAATAAGTTCTTTAGAGATCTGGGTGGTCCGAAGAAGACTAATAGTGCTCTACCGATCGAGGTTCAGAGTGCCCACACACTCAATCGTTCAGGAATTGGAGGATAGTAGAGAAGGATAGTTGGTTGAAGCCCTTCGATCATTCTCCTCCTGCAGATTGACATCCTCTGAGTTATGAGTTTAAATTGTTGTTAGTTTATTGTATATGGCATCATGAGATATTTAACGATCTTTTAAAATTTTTATTGTTCCGCTACACCACTCTGATGCATTTTTACCGATTTTATTCCTTCAATTGGTGTCAGAGCCATCTCGTGATTATGCCATATACATAAATTAGACAATAAGTTAGTCTTTTATTTATGTATGGATTTGTTATTTAGAGAGTGACATTCTAGGTTTCCTTTATGTTGTTATCATGTGCTATGTGTGTAGTATATGGTTATTTTAATTTTTTGAATTATTATAAGCATGCTTGTTTTATGCCGGTTATGGTTCCTTAGAATTTAGAAATATTGTATCTAGGAACTTTTATGTAACCATAGGAGCAGTTTATCATCACTGTAATTTTTCCATGGATTTTAATTTTTTATCTCTTAGAATTATTATGGTTAGAATTTTGTACACCAGAAACGGTTTAGGAAATTTTATATAATTATTCTTGGAGGAGATTGAAGTTTAAAGACCGTAATTTATTTTTCCCAAAAAGTTAAATTTAATTTAAATATTAAAATTTTGTTTGTGTGGAAAATTCTAATTTAATTAGGATTCAAATTAATTTTTGGAGATCCTAATGGGTAAATTGGAATATGACATGGAAATCGAGGACCGACCCCCTCGGGATAGGCCACCGGCCTTGGTGGGGCTGCAGCCCTTGCCCTCGGGTAGGATGGGGCTGCGGCAGCCCCTGTCCAAGCCAAAACTACCCACGACCATAGGCTTTGCTTGCAGCTAGGGGTGGTTGTGGCCCCTCCCAGGGGCTGGTCGTAGCCCTGGGCTGTAGCCCATGGCTGCAGGCACTGCCTGCAGTCTGGCAGGCTGCTGCACCCACCTAGGTATGTAGCCCATGGCTGCAGGCACTCCCCACAGCAGCTGCTGACCTCTGGGGCCGTGGGGCCAGTAGGTCGAAAAACAAAATTTTGTTTTTTAAATTTGAGATTTAGTGTTTGTTTGGGAAACATATTTTAATTGTATGGGAATACGTTTTACACCACCAAACGCAATATTTTGAGATTCAAAATATACTATAGTTAACAGTGATTTCCATTTGAATACTGTTTATTTGCATTTTAACTTCTCGGTTGTTTAACCCATTTACTCCTCTTCAATGAATATATTCTCTGATGTATGTCAGATAACTCACATGGTCATTGTCTCCAACCTCTCCTTAGTCATATGTTTGGTGCAAACCAGGGCAGATTACAAATGCCCCCGGATTACATGCCAACCACAACTTCCAACCTCCCAAAATCAACACTGCTCTGCATCTAGGCTACTCAACTCACTGCGCGGTCACCTTTTACCGGTCGTTGATAGCCATCACCGTCTTCATCAACAACTGAGGTCGCAAGCTGTTTGGCCGACGTTTTCACCGGTTAGGTGCATAGATCTGGTCTTCGGGTCACTGGCGGAGGCCGACTTAGTAACCATTATCGTCACTATTTTAAGGTTGCTCACGGAGACTACTCTATTGGCCTCACTATAATCTTGTATTTGGCTGAGAAGTGAATTTTTTTTTGGCAAAGCTGAGATGAATCCCACCATATTTACACGTTCTTTGTCGCTTGTTTCCCCCTTTGTACTCTTGCACACTCATAAATTTTCCCCTTTCTTCTCTATTTCTGTCTCTATATCGCTATCCGAACGGGTGCTTCTTTCTGATCGTTGGCTTCACAAAATAGTGATTGTGGTTCCACATTTTGCAGATAAGGTCAATTTCTGCCCAGAAACTTTTTAGAGCAAGAAGAAATAAAAAACTGGGCTTGGTTTTCTCTTCTGACTGGCCGTGATCTGACAAAAGCCCATGATAAGTTGTCGTTCCCTTTTTGAAATTTCTCTGTAAATGTATCATGTTAGTGTAGCTCATATCACGGGCTTGCTTAATTAGTTGGTCAGAATGGCAGTGACCTAATTGCCATAGTCGTTCATTCTTTTGTTGCCTCTAATTTGGCCCATTTTCGGTGACTCAACTAGTTGTTTTTTGCATTACAGATATGACAATTCTATACTCAAATGTGATGTAAACTGTAAACAAAGGAAAAAAAAAAAGGAGATAACTCTTTCCAATATGCCAGTTTCAACACTCGTTCTTCATACTTCTTTTTAGCTAGTTGGCCTATAGTAGGTAATTGGTTTACCACTCTAATATTAGCACTATGTCTTTCAACTACAACATTTAAATAATGTGCATAAAAAAGGGCATCAACAAATCTAATCTTCTAAGGTATTAGTCTTCACTTGTTTCATAATGTGCATATTTCAGCATCATTAGTACCTAAGTATTGACAGGATATATTGATATTGTTTATTTGTCCATTTAAGTACAAACCTCAGTTGTCTTGAAAGCTACACAAGAAGAGTGGCTGCTGCACCCACAACTGTGGCACCTTCTTGCGACAAAAGCCGCTGTTAAATGTGAGAGCAGGAGTTATGATGCATACTTTTTTTCCTTGCTCTTGTGACTTGTTATCAACTTAAGAAAAATTTAAAAAATAATAAAATAAAGATCCACTTCATTAAAGATGTCATATCAGCTAGACATGAACTCATCAACAAAATCACCTAGCACATCTAATTGAACAAACGGCACAAAATGGGAACTAAATAAAAATGTCTCAAATAATTCAAAAAAGCTCTGATCTCTTTTATTTAATAGAAATGTTGATTATAGATTGAGATAGAAAGCTTGTAACATTGAATTACAGTTCACTATTTCAGTGTCGATACTTCACCCAATCAATATATTTATTTTGGTTTGCTTGGTTCAGTGGCATGATATGTCGAACTTCTGTATTGATATACACTTGTTTTCTCACGGAAGGTAGGGTAGTCTTTTTTTAGCAAGACCTGTGCACCCAAACATCGAGTTTGTTACTATATGTCGAAACTTAACATATACGATTATTGTTATTACATATTTATATGATTGAAAGTATCGGTTATTTGATTTAGAAAGGCCGGTTTATTTGCTTTGCAGTTGCTTGGTTCAGTTCAACTTATTATTATTCTGCATAGTACTTATTATTGGTTTGTGCTGGATTGTGCTATTTTATGTACATTTTATAAAAAACAAACGTGAAAAGAACAATCGTTTGCTTCAATGTATATTATGTGAAAAATATTCTTCGGTCTGTAAAAGCTACTTTATTCATCCAAGAAGTGAAATACAAGCATATACGTTGTTAGGGAGTCTTGAAATGCTTATATGTCAATAGTGTAAAGGCGTATGATTGACAGTTCTTATGTTAGATGTGTTCAACATATTGTAGAACTTTTGTTCCCATTTATGTTAAATCTGCATTAATCATTGGTGGTACGTTTACTACCCAGTAGTGTTGCTTGGTTGCTTCAATGTTTTGTTGTATTTGTGAGTGTGGTTGAACTGTAACTGTTGATGTGTAATTTGTTCCTACAGCCTTTGTCAACCTCGTTTAAGCTAGACGACAACACCTGAGACATACAGGCCTGTCCATTTAAACCGACGCAACCAGTGTCTTCTTCCGCAAACGGCATCACTCAGGTTCGTTTGAAGGAAGCATGTCGTAAAGTGCTTGTGTCGAGACGGTTTGGCATGTGTCAGAGTAAAAAAGAGCCTCCCAATCTGTTGCCAAATTATTGGTAAGTTTTGCAATCATGTTTCGGCCGTAGGTGCATACATTTTAATGCTCTATTTATGAATACATGACATCCCATTGTTGATGGAGCAAACGTGCATGTATTGAAATAGAGTGTGGACCCTAGTTCTGGCCTATACCGACCCCACTGTGACAGATAAACTCATGGCTTGGTAAATACATGTTTTGTTGCCTTTGTTGGCTTTAATCATAACTTGTCATGTAGTAGTTCATTCTCGATCCCAACCTCAATACACCTCCGTGCCCCTACATCGAAACCACAGGAAAATAATCAGATGCCCTTTCACATATTGGCAAACCATGTAGATTCATGCCGTGTCGACGTTCTAGTCAAATTTTGAAACGATGAAATTCCAGCCGCATTCACCATTTCCATCCTCCACGGAATCCGCTAGTGTCTACATCATGTTATTCCCCTCTATTTGATCAGACAGAAGTCGGGCCTTCAACCGGTTCAAACACGGTATTAAATTTCTGCTTCCATCTTTATCTCTTTTTAATCTATTGAATACGTTTACAATTCGAGATCGAGTACGCATGTAATATAACCATAATGCTGTTGTTGCATCATTTTGACACTTTTGTTATCACCTTAAGTAGCTGTGAAATTCTTAGGAAACAAAAAGAAAGTTGAAAAACCACAATCACAATTTATGTGCACTTTGATGTATTTGTTTATTATCTAATACTATATTGAATTGAACAACCCAATCAAAATTTCTCTACATGTTTTTGCGTACGTAGATGCCACATAGAAGAGATGGATATAAGTGGACTGAGGAGAAAGAATTTGAACTACTTTCTCGTCTTCAAACATACAAGAATATGCATGGTGGCCGGTTTCCCACATCATCAGTTCTAACTGAATAGGGCACCGAATTCAATCCCCCATGCATGTCTACGCAACTGAAGAGTAAAAAAGACCGTATGGCTAAAACATACAGATGTTGGAAGGCACTGAAGATGCATATTGGTCTTGGCTACAACCCAGAGACAAAGAGCATTAGTTGTAGTAATGAAGTGTGGTAGAGCTTCATGGAGGTAAGGACGTATTACATATATCGATCATATGTTCAATGTGGCATGTTTGGTTTGCATTTTAACACTATGGTATAAATGAAATAATATTGCGTAATACTTTATTGATTGAAAGTATTTGTAAGACGTTCCTTTGGTTGAAATAATGTACACTTTTATGCAGAAATATGGATCTTAGGCGTGTGAGCTTCGGTATGAAGGTCTTAAGTTCGAAGATTTGTACTTTAGTATATTCGATGAGCACGTCACAACAACCAAATATATGACAGGAAGTGGAACAACGTATCACCTTGATGGCGACATGTCACATGACCATCGCTTTGGTTATGATAAAGAGTCGGGGTCTGAAACAGACGTACATCAACTAATAGTTCAAGAAATCAAGAACGGTATTCAATTCACAAGCAAAAATTGCATAGCGAGACTATTATGGCACAGGCAATACAAGAGATATCGAACCATTTAACTAACTGTGCATCAAAGCGTTCCAGAAAGGATTCTTGCGATTATGGAGGTTCGTGGGATGCAATTGCCGACTGTGAAAAGGCTATGTTGGCTCTCGGATTTGGATTTGAGGATGTAGTGACAATGATGCATTTCTTCTATGAGAATCATGGTTGGATACCGACCTTCCTTGGATGTGCAGATGGTACAAAACAGGCGTTCGTAAATGATATTTTACGGCGGCAAAGTCAACCAAAACCACCCACTGATCCTCTCATCCCACCGCATCAGCCCAATGAGTAGATTGTTTATAGGACGACATTCATTTCCAATATCTAATTGTATTTTCATTTGCATCATTAATAGGACAAACAGTGGTGACATATTTTAGGTTGCCAAAATAACAGTACTAGTTCTGGTATAATTTGGAGATTGGAACAGATTTTCGTAATATGTTGCAAGTATGTGAGTATTCTACTATTATTGTTGATTATATTACATTTCTGGTAATGTAGGTTGAAGACATGTCTCATTCATGTGATTCGTTGCACATAAGCCCATGTGCTGATAGTGGTAGTGAAACTGATACTGATGATGAGGAGACTTTGGCTATTGCAGCATGTCTGCTTGTTACAACTTATAAGATGAATATGAAGTATAAACAACCTTTACATGATTCAATGTTGTCTGGATTGATGCGCGTGAATGAAATTTTGAATGGAAATCCAAACAAAATAAAGCAGAAGATTAGGATGCATAAGAGGACATTTAAGGCTTTATCTAGCTTGTTGGAAAATCGAGGACTGTTGCAACTAACATCCCATTTAAATGTGGATGAGCAACTGTTTATATTTCTATATATCATATGTCAAGGGACAACAAATGTTGAAGCGGCAGATCATTGGAACCACTCGGATGAGACAATATATCGATGGTTTTTTGCTGTGCTCATGGCTATATACAATCTAAAGGATGAGATAATAACTCTTCCAGATTATGCATGCATCCAACCATTCATTAATCAAAACCAATACAAATATAGGCCATGGTTCGACGTAAGTAACACATATTGTTATTTTGAAATTTTTTATATTTGCATAAAATTAAATGTAAAATTAGTGAGTTTATTGTTTACAATGGTACAGAATTGTGTAGGGGCGATTGATGGAACTCATGTGTCATGCGTTCCACCTGCTCATAACGCGGTAGCCTGGAGAAACAGGAAAGGAACATTCTCACAAAACATCCTAGTAGCTTATTCATTTGACATAAAGTTCACATACATATACGCAGGATGTGAAGGGTCGGTATATGACGCTCGTGTACGTGATCTGGCAATTGACCATTAAGGTTTTCCCATGCCACCATCAGGTTAGACATATTATATATGGCCAACAATATTTGTAATAGAGACTACACACGTTTTTGTATAACGAAGAATACTTGTTATGTATGATATGTAGGAAAATTTTACTTAGGTGATGTTGGGTTCGCTAATAAGACCTGGTTTTTAACTCCGTATCGGGGTGACATGTATCATTTGCCCGAATATAGGCGTCGTCGTCAAGGTTTGGGTTCACCACGAGAAGTTTTTAACTATACGCACAGCTCATTACGTACTTGCGTCAAGAGGACATTTGGTGTATGGAAGGCAAGGTTTAAAATTTTAAGGAACAAGACAAACTATCCAATTCAAAAGCAAGTTCTAATACCTATCGCATGCGCAATCGTGCATAACTTCATCATCATGGTTCGGGAGAGGGATAGACTTATGCGACGGTACAATGTTGATGGTGTACCAGTCAATGAAATTCATCAAGCGTCATTGGACATGCAAGATGAAGTTGCAGACGGCTAGCCAGCGGGGCATGAAGTTCCAGACGACAATAATAACCAAAATCAAATGAATCATTTTAGATATTACTTGACCATGCAAATGTGGGACAAGTACCAGCAAAATCCCTGGTATAGATAGTCGTTCTAAATGTATGGCAAACGGTAGTGATAGGTGTAACTGTATTCGAATAAAAACGACCTAGAGTTGCATTGCCTTATTTTGCGCAAGTTGACCATACGCATTTCTTTCTAAATACTGACTATGCTGAACAAAACAAACAAAATAAATAAATAAATGAACCCTTTTTTTTTATTCTAATACATGGCAAACTATGTACACATAAATATAGATTGAAAAACCAATAATGAAATGTTTTTTTCCATTTGGATGCAGGAAAACACGGGTTTTAATTTTATTGTATCACAAGCTTTAATCATAGAAAGCAGTGGAACGCTAATAAATGTAACTACAATGATTCAAAATTGGTGACTAAAGATAATGATGTAGATAAAAGAGTATCTACATGTATGAATGTTGAATGGGAAACAAATTAACCTAATTTTTTTACATAAATAAATTATTTTATATTTTTTTTCAACATTTTTCCAACATAATTCACTATTCACATTTTACTTTTTTACCAACTTTTATCAATCATATCAACCCACCTTTTCCAAAATACAAATAAAATACTTTTTTTTTTTTATCTAAATACACATTTCATTTAAATACAAAACAAAAACATTTCAACCAAATACAATATTTTAAAAATAAATTTTATTCAAATACAATTAAAATTCAATGCGTTTACCAAACATTCCCTTAATTTTAAATCATGTTTAAAAATATGTAATTAAAATTTTGAAAATTTTGAAATTACATATTATTACACATAAAATTTAAATTGTTTAAAATTTGAATTTGAAATTTAAATTTTAAATGATTCTTGGGATGAGAAATAAATGGAGAGGCCACATGAAGATGGATACAAGAAGACAGAACAAAATTCAAGACCCAAAGAATGCTTTAGATTGAATTTTGTAATCTTTATTTTCTTTGTTCTAGGATGGAACCATGGTTTGGTTATTTTTCCGTCAATCATTTTTTCTATGATATATCATGGATGGATGTATATGTGTTGATGGATGAATTGTATGCATATTTGATAACATGTCTTATTGGATAGATGAATGCCACTCAAACTATATTGATCATACATATTTGTCAAAACTTGCATGTTTTTCAAAATATTGAGTGGGAGGGTGTTTCAAACAAAACCCACAGCCTCCATTGTTGATCCATATGTGAAAGCATGGTAATTCCTCGCATCAGTTCTGCCCTGACCACACCCTTCAGTAGGTATTTACCACCGCCGGTATACTAGGTTGGATCTCCTATGGGGAAAACGTGTTCGGGTACGATTCTATTCATGACTACCCCTTGGTGGCTTGGTAGGACGTGGATCAAGCTATGTAAACAATAGTTATATACTCAAGACTCGTTTAGTTATTAACCTTTCCTAGAAGCTCTGTTAACTAAACTGGTGGCCAAAATAAGTGCTTATTAACCTTAGAGGATTTAAAGTAATATATATTAATTGGACGGGGTCCATGTTCCGGCTATTTGTCTCATGACCACCCTTTGGTGGCTTGAGGCAATAGGTGTAGAGAATTATCATTGCAATACTGCATATTTTTTCAAGTTTTATACAGAAACATACTTGTATGTTTTATTCACTAAATTTTTCTATATATGTGCTTAGGGTTTTGTAATGATGTCTAGTATAATTTTATTTCAGTTCAAAATGTCACCGACACCCCTTATTTCAATACTTACTGAAAATAAGTTGAATGGCGATAATTACAAAGACTGGAAAACAAATTTGCTAATAGTTCTCAGCTGCGAGAGATATAAGTTCATGCTGGATGAACCATGCCCAGTTGGGCCCAAACCTGACACACTGCTTGAGGAGGTCCCGGTTGCCTATGCTCGTTGGAGAGAATCCAATGAGATAGTTCGGTGCTACATTCTTGCTAGCATGACAAGTGCTCTACAAAAGTAGCATAAGACTTATCAAGTTGTTAGGGAGATCATGGAGAACTTGGAGGACATGTTCAAAGGCTAAGACAAATTAGCTCGACAGTCAACTATCACAAGTATCATGAACTTTAAGCAGAAGGTAGGAACTCCGGTAAAGGACCATATGATCACTCTAATGGGATTCTTTGCTGAGGCTACCGAAAACGGTGCTGAGTTGGACTACAACACCTAGATCGAGATGGTGTTTAAAACTCTGTTAAAACATTTTGTGGGGTTTAAGGCCACATACAATTTGGTGACAAGGGAGTTAGGACTCACCAAGCTCATGAAGCAACTCCAAGCTTATGAGTGGATGATCAGGGATGGAGATGCGGTCCAACCCAAAGGAGAGGCCAATTTGGCAGAATCTTCAAAACCCTCACAGAAGAGGAAGAGGCCAAATAAGAAGCAAGTGGCTTCCAATTCTTCTAATCCTCCTGTCTCGGATGGGAAGAAGAAGAAGAAGAACAAGAAGTCAAAGGACTTAAAAAGTCAAAGTGCTTCCACTGTGGGAAGGTAGGTCACTTTAAGAAGGCTTGCCAGGAATTCCTAGCCGCCAAGGGCAAGAAAGGTAAGGAACTTCATTATTTAGAAGAGTGTTTGGTGGAAGAATCGAAAGACACTTGAGTCATTAATTTGGGCGCCACTAATCATGTTTGTGTTTTTATGTAGGGGTTCGTAGAAACGAAAGTCTACATGATAGGAGCATCTCGTTGCAGACCAGAGATGGTAGCTTGGTGGTGGCTGTGGCTGTGGGAGATGTTTATCTTTATTTTGATGAATTTAGGTTTATTTTATTGAAAGACTGTTTTTATGTTCCTAATTTTAGGAAGAACCTTATATCGGTAGCTTGTTTAATTAAGGATTCTTATTTAGTTTCTTTTAGTAAAAGAGTTGATATTCGTAAAAATAAGTCTTTTATCTGTTCTGGATGGATTGATGGAAACTTATATTTAATCAAACTAAATATGTACTCACTGCTTGACATCGAATAAATTGATAACTCTAAAAGGTTGAAAGTTTCTCACTCTAATAAGGCATATCTTTGGCATTTAAGACTTGATCATATTAATCAGGATAGGATTCAAAGGTTAGTGAAAGATGGTCCTTTAGAATCTCTGGAAGAGGTACGTCTTGGGTAAGATGACTAAGAGGTCTTTTGAAGCTAAGGATACTAGGGCTTAGGAACTCTTAGAAATTATGCACACTGATGTATGTGGCCCCATGAACATCGCAGCATGAGGAGGGTTCAAGTATTATGTCTCTTTTATAGATGATAACTCGAGATATAGATATGTGTACCTGATGCACCACAAGAGCGAAACCTTTGAAAAGTTCATAGAGTATCGTGTGAAAGTAGAGAAGCAATTAGGTAAATCCATAAAGACACTTCGATCTAATCGAGGTGGCAAGTACCTCTCCGATGAATTTCTAGGACATCTTGTAGAGAATGGGTTATTATCCCAATTGACTGCATCTGATACTCTACAACAGAATGGTGTAGTCAAAACGAGAAATAGGACCTTATTAGGTATGGTACGAACCATGATGAGTTATTCAATACTGCCATTATCATTTTGGGGATATGCATTACAAACAGTGTGCTATATTCTGAACTAGGTTCCAAGCAAGTCAATTCCCAGGATTCCGTATAAATTGTGGCGTGGCAAGAAGCCCTCTCTTAGACATATAAGAATATGGGGCTACCCAACACATGTACTGGATGGGGATTCGAAGAAGTTGGAACTAAGATCGGAGTTGTGCATGTGTGTAGGGTATCCTAAGGGAACTAAGGGAGGTCTATTCTATAATCCGAAGGAACAAAAAGTCATTGTTTCAACCCATGCGACATTCTTGGAGGAAAGTCACATGAATAACTTTAAGCCACGATGCAAAGGGGTGCTAGAGGAGTTATCGGGTGAAAGAACTACTCCACAGGTTTTGGTCTTGGATGCAAGTCCGAGTTCCAGTGAAAGACCTGTAGACGATTAATAATTTAGGGTGCCTCGTCATAGTGGAAGGGTTTTAAGGAAGCCTAATTTCTTCATGTATGATGCTGAGGTATACCAGGCCGAAACTCATGAGCATGAGGATGATCCGGTCACTCATGATGAAGCTATAAATGATGTTGATTCTAAATCTTAGAAGCAGGCCATGATAATGAGATGGATTCTATGAAATCCAACTCTGTTTGGGAACTTGTAGATCTACCGAATGGGATAAAACCCATTAGATATAAGTGGGTCTACAAAAGAAAGAAGGATGCAGAAGGGAGAGTGGAAACTTTCAAGGCTAGACTGGTTGCAAAGGGGTATACACAAAAGGCTAAAATCGATTACGATGAAACCTTTTCACCTGTTGCTATGTTGAAGTCTATCCGTATTCTTCTATCTGTTGTTGTAGCTCTCAATTACGAGATCTGGCAAATGGATGTCAAGACGGCATTCTTAAATGGCCATCTTGAGGAAAGTATCTACATGATATAGCCCAAAGGGTTCGTGGTAAAAGGCTAAGAGAGAAAATTCTGCAAGTTGCTTAGATCCATTTATGGGTTAAAGCAAGCATCCCGCTCATAGAACCAAAGATTTGATCAAGCGATCAAAACATTTGGTTTTGAGTAGAATGTTGATGAACCCTGTGTTTATAAACGTATTAAGGATGGTAAAGTGGCCTTTCTGGTACTCTATGTCGATGATATACTGCTCATTGGGAATGATGTAGGGAATTATCATCGGTCAAACTTTGGTTGCACCAACAGTTTGACATGAAGGACTTGGGAGAAGCTAATTATGTTCTACGCATTCATCTCTTTAGAGATCGAAAGAACAAAATGATAGCATTATCCCAGGCTTCATACATAGATAAAATAATTGACAAATATACAATGCAAGAGGCAAAGAAAGGCTCACAACCTTCCATTATCGATCTAACTCTTTCATTGGATGACTATACCAAGACATCGAAAGAAAGAGAATGTATGAGTAAGGTCCGTTATGCATTTGCTGTGGGTAGCCTTATGTACGCTATGCTTTGCACTCACCCAGACATATGTTTTACAATAGGTATGGTGAGTCAATATCAAGCGAATCCTAGAACCAAGTACTAGCAAGCAGTAAAGCATATACTCAAGTATCTTAAGAGAACAAGGGATTATTGCTAGTGTATTCTGAAGGGGACCTAACACCCATAGGATACACAAACTCAGACTTCCAGACTTGCAAGGATTCGAGGAAATCGACATCAGGATCAGTGTTCTTGCTCGGAGGAGGCGCCATTGTGTAGAGGAGTATGAAGCAGGATTGCATGACTAACTCTACGATGAAGGCTAAGTATGTGGCTACAGCTGAGGCATCTAAAGAAGCGGTTTGGCTCTACAAGTTCTTTAGAGACCTTGAGGTCATTCTGGGTGTTGACAAGCCTGTCACACTATACTGTGATAACACTGGGGCTGTTACCAACACAAGGGAATCTTGGCACTATAAGAGAACCAAACACATAGATCGGAGGTATCACATTATAAGAGGGCACGTGGAGACAGGACAAGTGGATGTATATAAGATCGCGTTCGAGGACAATATTGCCGATCCCTTTACTAAGACTTTGGTGGCTAGAAGCTTTGAAAGGCATGTTGAGGTGATGGGGATGCGTAACACAGCACATCTGCTAACTTAGGGCAAGTGGGAGATTATTAGGAAATGCCCTAAGCATTAGAGATATTTTGATATATTTATTATGAATTGGATAATAAAATTATAATATAGAGGTTATTCATTACATTGTTATTTGTCCTTATTCTATTTACATTTTAAAGTAAATGTAAACAAATATGGCTTACTGACTGCTTTTGTTAAAACTATTAGAACGTTGCATGCAATGGACTTTTGTATGCGAGAAGACAATGTTCTAAAGTAAGCGGTCTAAATTAAGGTCTGTAGTCTATGGGGTTAGACTGAGCATTTAACTCATATTAAAACTATTATGTTGTCTAAAGCCATGGTGGGGACGGTTTGTCTTGACTGTCCAAAGCATAGACTCCCAAGTAGAGACATAAATATGTTACTTGGTGGTGACATATTAGACCGGGACTAAAGCGTGATTGATCTACGTAATCCGCTATGAGTGGATCAATCTGCTTTTGACGTTCATTATATAATAACCTTCATCTTGAGTAAATGAACTACTTCATGTATATGACTTGTGTACTTTGATGTTCCAATGGCTAAAGCATCTCAGAGATAGTAAGCTCATAGATCGGTTCATTGGGTGCATGACTTGGGTACGATGAAGGGTTTGTTTAAAGATATCAGAATCATAGCTCTAAGGAGTTAAAGGTATCATCTTAAAGGCATTATACTGGATGTGAAAATGGGTAAGACCTTGGGTCGTCTGCTGGGTGGATGACTTCTTATTCACATGTGGTGAATAATCATTTTCTTATTCTGTAGTATAATGGAACTTTAAGATAGCCTGATCAGTAGGATTGAACAGACTTTGACCTAAGGCTGATCATGGATATCATATGGGTTTTGCATACATGACAAGGTCATTGGACTTTAGTTTGTTACAGGCTTTCATAATACGGTATATAATTGGGAGTTTAGTTTTAGGTTTATAGTAGTATGACTCTGAAATTAGTGATCATATGATTGAGTTTTCGGTACAGAATGATGATCATATGGAATCACAGGAGCCTGATTATATATGTCCAATTGGTCTCTCTACTAGCTCCACATAATTCCTTAACGAATGGCAAATTGATATGTATATGCTTGTTGGCTAGTTGACTTTACATGGATGGTGTTAACATAGGATCAGGATGGTGAACAAGATTCTCTCCGGTTGAATTCAGATTTGGTTTTGGATAATAGAGTACACAATTATTCGAACTCCAAATAAAGTTGCCATGATTTTATTTGAGATTGAATTGGAGTTGTAGAAAATTATCCATGAGGACAAAATTTGAAATACAACTTTTTGTAGATTTTGAAATTTGAATTTTGAAATTTGAAATTTAAATTTTGAATTTGAAAGTTAAATTTGAAATTTAAAATTTGAATTTGATGTTTGAATTTTCAAATTTAAACTTTGAAATTTGAATTCAAAATTTGAATCACAGTCTAAGTGGAATTCGAATTCTTTGTGGATAATTCCATAGGAATAGAATTCGAATTTGAGTTGGATTACGGAGAGGAAAATCCTGTTTGAATCCTATTTGAATTTTAAATCCAAATTCTAACAAAAGTAGCCGAAATTTTGTTGAGGAAAATCCTCCTAGATATTTCGGTTTTTGTGGATAAGATTTAGGGAAAAATTCAAGTTTCAATCCTAGTTGAATTTGGATTCTCTTCCTCCCTCCATTGGCCGAAATTTTTTGGATAAACCAAAGGGGATTTTTCGATTTTTTAATGGATAAGGATGAGAGAAGATTCAAGTAAGAAAATCCTATTTGAGTTTTGATTCTCCTCACATTAAAGTGGCTGAATCAAGCCTTGTTTATGGCCTAGGGAAATGCTGTTATTATGGATAAATGAGAAGATAAAATTCAAGTTAAAATCCTGTTTGAATTTAAATTGCACAATCCCAAAATGGCTGAAATTTTAGTTGATTTTTTGGCTTGAAAAATTCAGATTTTGTTAGTGGATAAGGGAGAAAATCTTCTCCTAATCCAACTCGAATTCAAAGGATCACCTCATGCAAGTCTATAAATAGAGGTCCTGCCATTCCAGTTCTTTCAGATCATAGACTCTCAGGTGAGCCGGCTTATAGTTGCATAACTCACCGTGACGATAAGTTCTTTAGAGATCTAGGTGGTCAGAAGAAGACTAGCAGTGCTTGCATACCGATCAAGGTTCAGAGTACCCACACACTCAACCATTCGGGAATTGGAGGATAGTAGAGAAGGCTAGTTGGTTGAAGCCCTCCGATCATTATCCTCCTGCAAATTGGCATCCTCTGAGGTATGAGTTTAAATTATTGTTAGTTTATTGTATATGGTATCATGAGATATTTAACAATCTTTAAAAATTTTTATTGTTGTGCTGCGCTACTCTGATGCATTTTTACCGATTTTATTCCTTCATTTACTCAGGATTAAGATCTTTACATAATGAACTTCAAAAGTGATATGATTCACTTAAGCGGACTATACAGATTAATTACACTTGAGTCTCGGTACAATATGTCACCACCAAGCAACATATTTATGTTTCTACTAGGGAGTCAAAGCTCTGGATAGTCAAAACAAATCGGTCCCCAATGGCTTTAGACAACATAATAGTCTTAACATGAGTTAGATGCTCGGTCTAATCCCATAGACTATGGACTATAGTTTAGACTGCTCACTTTAGAACATTGTCTTCTCACATACAAAAGTCCATTGTATTCAATATTCTAACAGTTTAACACAAGTACTCAATGAGCCATATTTGCTTACATTTACTTTAATATATAAATAGAACGAGGACATATAGAAATGTACTGAATACTCTCTAAATATAATTTTATTATTCAGTTCAAAAATAAATGAAATACATTAAAATGTCTTTCTCGCTTAGGGCACTCATAATAGGGAGGACCTGGAGATATGCGAGTGGTCCAAGCACATGATTCCGAGATTGTTAGGGAGGATTAATAAGATGGAGGACAACGAATGCAGGTTAGTCAAAGAGATAGGTACATTGCAGAGAAAGTCGTTTGTTGTTAAAGCTATAATTGTGGTGGGTTTATTGTTATATGCATGTTGTTATACATGATGTAAATCAATTTTATATAGTAATTAAAGAATGTAATTAAAAGTGTAGAATTTGGATTTAAGTAACTGGAGTAGGAATGGAGCATTATGCAAATGTCATTTATGTTGTCACCGTATATGAAAGGCTGTAATTATGCCTTTGCGTGAATGTTTGATGCATGAGTGTGGATAATATCGTGTATGATGGATATATTTTTATATATGTAGTATGTCAATTGCTGGAGAAGGTAGGGCTATATGCGAGTAAAAAAAATTGTCAAAAAAGAAACTAATAAAAGGAAAGAAACAACAGTTTGTTGGATAAAATTGTTCACAGGAAACAACAGCCAGTGGGTACATACACAAGTGCAGAAAGATAGATAGATGGGTAGGGGAAATTAAAGTGGGGAAAGCCCTGGGAAACATTACATTACATGGTGACCATGGGGACAATGATGCTAGGAGCATGAACAAGTAGGTAAGCAGCAATCACCACTCACAATATCGTTGGCGATTGCTTTAATGTGCTCTACAACGCTTATAACATATTGCATGGAGCTAAGGAAAGCCCGTTTGCTATAGCGGAGTCGTTAAGCTTTGATGGTTGTTTCCATAAGCATGGTAATGGCATGGTCAATGGACTAATTGAGTTGGTGAACGGTTCTGGAAACGTGTTCCAATTGGTGAAGCATGTCATGGTAGTTGTTGCAATTGCCACCTTCGGGCAAACCATGTTGTTGACGGGCTGGAAACGGGATGTTGACACTTAGGTATTATATTTATGGTGGGTGGACATGAAACTGATCTTTAATCAAATGGTTTAATAAATTGGAAGGGAGAGGGTGGTAAATAATTGATATGAGCTAGAAAGACGTACCTAGACTAAAGAGAAATGACTAGATGCTGGATTAAATGGTTTAATACACTCAATGAAGGTTGAATACAGTAATAAATGAGTGTGGTTGGTGGGTAAATTGTGAAGAAAAATCAAAGGGAAAGTGTTAGAATATGAGGAGGTGTGACACATTTAATGGATGGTCACAACTACCCTTACAGATTTTTACTAGTAGTAATTAATTAGCAATTAGAGATGGGAGTTACATTAACACATATTGAGTGTTGGCTTGCCTCACCAACCAAAGTTCGTAATATCACTTGGAAAGTATGTTGGGTTATGTGCCTATAAATCAAATAAGATATAAACATTTTACTAATTAATAATGAAATGGGTTATGTGCCCATAAATCAAATAAGATATAAACATTTTGCTAATTATTAATGAAATAAGGAATTTTTCTAAATAGATATTTTGTATGCACGTGATGTTTTATAAATATCAAAAATCCTTAGATTATTTTATATGTAACTTTAAATATTATATATAAGTATTATATATAAAGGATAATATTTAAAATAAAATAGTCTAAATTTTATCTGTAATTATAAATTAAAGTTGGGATCTTTAATTTAAAATTACTAATAGGGTTCATTACATTCTAAATGAAATAATCTTATCCTAGATTGTTAATAATGAGATTATTGGAATGAAAGCATTTTATGTAATATGATTACATAGAATCGGAACATGATTAATTATAAATCTCAAATAAATTCCATTGTTAAATAGAGCATTCAATGTTAATCAATAATAGTCATGTATGAATTAATCTTAATTTTGAATAATTAATAGACTCTTATTTATGATATTATGTTTTTTGGCATATTGAGTAATGACACACATATAAATAGTGTCAAAGTCTTGATATATTGGGACCATAGTAAAATAAATAGCTGAGAATATCAATTTACAAGATGAAATCCATTCCTTCACAATGAAGCAAGTGGACGGTTCCCATAAGTGTTGATTCGGGACTTGAATGATAAGAGCGCTCAATTTTATGATTGAATCATAAAATATATTATTCATTAGAGTATCAATAGTACTTATGGAGAAAGTTATAATTAAAGAGGTTTACGGAAAATTCCTAGCTTTAATTATAAACTGTTTATGGAGGATTAATTAGTATATAGTGACAAAATCAATGGACAACATAAATTCTATGAACATAATTGTTTTATAATTTTAAGAGCGTAATTTCAAATTTATAATAGAGTAATTTGGAATTAACAATTTTGATATATTAATTAAGGTGTTAATTAATTGTCAAAAATTATTGAAACTTAAAATTATAATATCCATAGTTCCTCTCAACGACTCCATAAGATTAATGTGAACTATATATATATCAAATTAAGTTATAATTATTGATTTAGAATTGAAAATTCTAAATCACATATTAATTAATTTGATTAATTAATATTAAAATTAATTTAAAATATTTTAAATTAATATGAAAGAATGTAATTATATTTAAGAAATATATTTTAATTCCATTTTCATATCTTTTATGTTTATCTAGTTAAAATAATATTTATAAAAAAAAGGGAGAAAAAGTTCCTCCATCGGATAAATACAAACTTTATACATATATATTATATTATCTGATAAAAAAAAGGGAAAACGTGTGGAGGAAACGTTCCTCCACACATACACACACGCACACTTATCTATATATGTAATGTAAATGAGGAGGAGGTAACAGCTACCTCCTCCCCAACGTTTAAATAATAATAATAATAAAAAAAAAGATAACGGAGGGAAGGAAAGAAAGTGGTAAAATCTCACTAAGTATAGTACTGGGACATTTTGTTTAGATTTAAAAAAAATTAAAAAATATCTCTTTATCTCTCTAATAAAAGGGAACGGTTAGAACGTATTTGATAGTTTTTTTTCACGATACAAAAAAATTAAAAAAGGAAGAAAATCTATTTTGAAAGAGATCACATACTTTTGAGAAAAGTGAGTGATAACCATATATAACATTCTTGTTCATCTATCTTATGTGTTGAGAAAGCCATTAGAATACCCACACGTTCAAGTTTATTTAATCTGAAGAAATGTTGAGAAAGAGTCATGGTATTCTTAGAAATTTAAAAACTCAAGATGGTGTGGAGGAATTCAAGATTTAACAACCTAATAGTATAACAGTCAAATTCTTTTCCTTCTATTTAATTTATATTCGGTTAAATTAACATAAAATAATGATTACAACATTGTTTTTTTTTTTATATATATAATTTGATCGATACCATGTTTCTGTACAATTTTTTTTTAAAATCTGGTTTGAGAAACCAACAATTGGTATTAGAGTGTTTTTTATTTTGTGCTAATTTAACACATGATTATGTGATAATTCATATATGTTTAAATAGATAGGCACTTTTACATATGATGTATGTTTCTTGTGTGATGATATATATTATGTGAATGGATTGGTCATAAATTTTTCCGGTTCTATAAAATAGTTTTTTTTTTTTTCCATTGATTTGATTAATTGTAAAATAGGAATCAATATGTATTTTTGTTGTTCTTCAATTATGAGTGGATCAAATTTATTTTTGGAAAAGTTCCCAATTTTTTTTGTTTTTGTCAAAAAAAAAGAAGGGATAAGTCATGGGCGATCTTTGCCAATGACAATCACCGATGGCAAGCAGTAGCCTCTGTTGCCAAGCCTAAGGCAGGCTTGAGAAGGCAGCAGGTGCTACCTGGTCTAAGGCCCAAAAGGCCTGATCTGGCTTGGTAGACAATGCCAGCCCAGATTTCATTACTGGGCTGCTTGTTCCAACTGGCCCAGATCACTTATTTGGGCTAAATTGTTTTTAATTTGGCCCAGTTTTTTTTTTGATAGCCCAATTTTTTATGGAGTTTGGCCAAATAGAAGACATAAAGATGGAGAAAACTTGAAGATGGAGACTTGCAAGAAGAATTTTATTTTATTTTATTTTTCTTTAGGCTGTAATTCTTAGGTCCATGGAACTCGGCCATGTTTTTCCATTTCGCTTGAATGTCTTTATTTTATTATGCTTTATAATAACTGTATTGCCATGCATCTAATATGTCATATTAAGATAGAAAGTACCTACCTAGATTATATGTATGACATGCATCATAAGCATTATAATTATTAATTTTTTTTTTCTTAAAATTATTTTAGGAGGCGTTTGGTAAACGTATTGCATTTTGATTGTATTTGAATAAAATTTGTTTTTTAAATGTTGTATTTGGTTGAAAAGTATTTGTTTTGTATTTGAATGAAATGTGTGTTTGGATGAAAAAGTATTTTAATTATATTTTAGAAAAAGTGTGTTGATGTGATTGATAAAAGTTGATAAAAAAGTAAAACATGAATATTGAAATTTGTTGGTAAAAATATTGAAAAAAAAATCTAAATTAATTTATTTATATAAAATAATTAGATTACTTTGTTTAAAAGAAACATTCATATATGTGGATACTCTTTTATCTACATTATTATCTTCAGTCACCAATTTTTAATCATTGTAATTACATTCAGTAGCATTGTACTGTTCTGCATGATTTAAGCTTGTGTTATAATAAAGGTAAAACCCGTGTTTTCCTACATCCAAATGGAAAAAACAATTCATTAATGGTTTTTCAATCTATAATTATGTTTACATATTTTGCCATGTATTAGAATAAGAAAACGAGTTTATTTATTGATTTATTTATTTAATTTATTTTGTTCAGCATATTAAAATATTTAGAAAGGACAACGTATGCTCAACTATGGCAAAAACAAAAACAATTTAACTGTAGGCCGTTTTTATTCGAATATAGTTACACCTATTGATAGATGAGTTTTATACTCAGTTATTAGAAGTCGGTTAAGCTTACTATTTGTTAGTTTTCGGGGTGATTTGTTGGTTTGATATGTGTTTTCGTGTATTTTGTGTTTTGTTATTTTTATAGGTAATGGTGAATCATGATGCTAAAATGGCTACTAAATGGTGAAGAAGAAGAAAAGAAGTAATCGGGAGTGGTTGGAATTGAAAATCGAGGCAAAAAGACTCAAATCTAACATGGAGCAGCACAAGCGCTTGGCGCTTGAAATCCAGTGCCAGGCGCTCATACAAATCACAAAATACGGAGAATGGCCAAGAGTGCAGTGCCTCGGCACTCATTAGGAAGCGCCTGGCGCTTCGTCAAAATAGCGTCGAGCGCTTGGCGCTCTTAAGATAGCGCCTGGCGCTGCGAGTCGGTGAAATCAAATTTTTGAAGCCCAAAATGGGAAAAAATCGGTTCATTCGACTTCAAATCACTCACGGCTATAAATAGGACATTATAGAGCAAATTTATTCATTCTTTTGACGGCTCTAAACCTAGAGGGAGAGAGAACAAGGTGTGAAGAAGAAGACGGCTACTGGCAACCGAATTCGGATTCTAAAATCTAGTTTTCCTCTTTCTTCTTCTTTGATTATGTTTACATCAATCATGATTATTTTTAGTTTGTTTAGGATGAACTAAATTTTCTTTTCGTAGGTTTGGGATGGAACCTTAACATCAATTTTATATGTTAAAATTCTTTATTCTTTATCAATGCCTATTCATGATTATTCATTCTATCTTGTGTTTAATGCTTTTTCTTAGATTGTCCACCTTTCAGAATGATATGGGAATGCTTATAATATCGACAGAGTTATTTGGTATTATGCCATAGATAGAATGACATATGTGATTATAGGATAGACATATACCTATGTTCATGTGCAATCATATGAGAACTTGATCTTAGTGAATTTCTTGAATTCAATTCACATAGACATATAGTGGGTTGGGTAAAACAGGTAATTTTGCATGACCATCGACAGAGGCTGTAAAGACATGCGTGTTCTTGATTGACAATCATTTAGGAAAATTAAATAAAAAAAAAAAAGAAAGGAGTTGCATCTAACGGGATTGTTAGGGGAAAATCACAAATCTAGGTTATTCAATCTTTATTTTGTTCTTCCATATTAATACAGTTTAATTTCAATTTTGCTTTAATTAAATTTATTTTTATTTTCATTCGTATTTTTATTCAAGTATTGCAAAATCATCTTTTGCTTGTTTTGATAGAATTAGGATAATTAGATTGGTAATTAGCAATTGAGAGTAATTTAGTCTCCATGGGAACGATACTTACTCACAACAACATTACTTGTGCGATACGTGCACTTGTGGGTGTAAAAATATCAACACCTATCACTACCGTTTGGCATACATTCACAACGACTATCTATACCAGGGATTTTGTTGGTACTTGTCCCACATTTGCATGGTCAAGTAATGATTCATTTGATTTTGATCATTGTTGTCTTCTGGAACTTCATGCCCCTCTGGTAAGGCGTCTTCAACTTCATCTTGCATGTCCAACGTCATTTGATGAATTTCATTGACTGGTACACCATCAACATCGTACCGTCGCAGAAGTCTATCCCTCTCCTGAACCATGATGATGAAGTTATGCACGACTGCGCATGCGACAGGTATTAAAACTTGCTTCCGAATTGGATAGTTTGTCATGTTCTTTAAAATTTTAAACCTTGCCTTCCATACACCAAATGTCCTATCGATGTAAGTGCATAACAAGCTATGCATATAGTTGAAAACTTCTCGCGGTGAACTCAAACCTTGAAGACAACACCTATACTCAGGCAAATGATACATGTCACCCCGATAAGGAGTTAAAAACCCTGTCTTATTAGCAAACCCAGTATCACCTAAGTAAAATTTTCCTACACATCATACATAACAAGTATTATTCATTATATGAAAATGTGTATACTCTCTTTTACAAATATTGTTGGCCATATATAATATGTCTAACCTGCTGGTGGCATGGGAAAACCATAACGGTCAATTGCCAGATCAAGTACACGAGCGTCATGTACCGACCCCTCACATCCTGCACATATGTATGTGAACTTCATATCAAATGAACAAGCTGCTAGGATATTTTGTGAGAATGTTGCTTTCCTGTTTCTCCAGGCTTCCGCGTTACGAGCTGGTGGAACGCATGACACATGAGTTCCATCAATGGCCCCTACACAATTCTGTATCATTGGAAACAACAAACTCACT
Source organism: Antiaris toxicaria (assembly GCA_035233585.1). Classification (NCBI taxonomy): domain Eukaryota; kingdom Viridiplantae; phylum Streptophyta; class Magnoliopsida; order Rosales; family Moraceae; genus Antiaris; species Antiaris toxicaria. The sequence goes on from CP141155.1 coordinate 75,131,256, forward strand.
AAGAGTAGATTTTATTACAATGCAAATATTAAAAATTTCAACAATAAAAATATGTGTTACTTACATCGAACCATGGCCTATATTTGTATTGGTTTTGATTAATGAATGGTTGCACGCGTTCATAATCTGGAGGAGTTATTATCTCGTCCTTTAGATTGTATATAGCTATGAGTACAGCAAAAAACCATCGAGATATTGTCTCACCCGAGTGGTTCCAATGATCTGCTGCTTCAGCATTTGTTGTCCCTTGACATATGATATATAGAAATATAAGCAATTGCTCATCCACATTTAAATGGGATGTTTGTTGCAACAGTCCACGATTTTCCAACAAAGTAGATAAAGCCTTAAATGTCCTCTTGTCCATCCTAATCTTTTGCTTTATTTTGTTTGGATTTCCATTCAAAATTTCATTAACGCTCATCAATCCAGATAACATTGAATCATGTAAAGGTTGTTTATACTTCGTATTCATCTTATAACTTGCAATAAGTAGGCATGCTGTAATAGCCAAAGTCTCCTCCTCATCAGTATCAGTTTCACTACCACTATCAACACATGCGTTTATGTGCAACGAATCACATGGCTGAGACATGTCTTCAACCTATATTACCATAAATGTAATATAATCAACAATAATAGTAGAAGACGCATCATGAAAAACAGTTCGAATCATTCAATTAAACCAGAAATAGTTCTCTAGTTTTTCTAACCTAAAACATATGTCAACTGTTTTACCTATTAATGATGCAAATGCAAATACAATTAGATATTGAAAATGGATACCGTCCTGTAAACAATCTAGTCATTGGGCTGATGCGGTGGGATGGGAGGGTCATTGGGTGGTTTTGATTGAGCTTGCCGGCGTAAAATATCGTTTACAAATGCCAGTTTCGTACCATCTGCACATCCGAGGAAGGTCGGTATCCAACCACGATTCTTGTAGAAGAAATGCATCATTGTCACTACATCCTCAAATCCAACTCCGAGAGCCAGCATAGCCTTTTCACAGTCGGCAATTGCATCCCGCGAACCTTTATAATCGCAAGAATCCGTTCTTGAACGCTTTGATGCACGCTTAGTTAAATGGTTCGATATCTCCTGTATTGCCTGTGCCATGACAGTCTCATTGTGCAATTTTTGCTTGCGAATTGAATACCGTTCTTGATTTCTCAAACTACTTGGTTGATGTGCATCCGTATCAAACCCTGACTCTTCATCATAACCAAATCGAGTGTCCTGTGATATGTCGCCATCAAGGTGAAACGTTGTTCCACTCCCTGTCATGTATTCGGTTGATGTGACGTGCTCATCGAATATACTAAAGTATAAATCTTCGAACTTAAGACCGTCATACCGAAGCTCACGTGCCTCAGATCCATATTTCTGCATGAAAGTGTACATCATTGCCATAAATGTAATGTCTTACAAATAATTTCAACCAATAATTTATTTGACAATATTACTTCACTTATAAATGTAATATTTAAATGCAAAACAAACATGCAACCACGAACGTATGATCGATATATATAAAACATCCTTACCTCCACGAAGCTCTGCCACACTTCATTACTGCAACTGATGCTCTTTGTCTTTGGGTTGTAGCCAAGCCCAGTATGCGTCTTCAGTGCCTTCCAATATTTGTATGTTTTAGCCATACGGTCTTTTTTACTCTTCAGTTGCACAGCCGTGCATGGGGGATTGAATTCGGTGCCCCATTCAGTTAGAACTGATGATGTGGGAAACCTGCCACCATGCATATTCTTATATGTTTGAAGACAGGAAAGTAGTTCAAATTCTTTCTCCTCAGTCCACTTATATCCATCTCTTCTACGCGGCATCTACATAAACAATGTAGAGCAATTTTTGTTGGGTTGGTCAATTCAGTAAAATAGTAGGTAATAAACAAATACATCAACATGTACAGGAATAGTGGTACTGGTGTTGAACTTTATATTTATTTCCTATGAATTTCACATCTACTTATGCTGATAACAAAATTGTCAAAATGATGCAACAGTATCTTTACGGTTATATTACATGCGTACTTGATCTCAAATTGTAAACGGAGTCAATAGATTAAAAAGAGACAAATATGGAAGCAGAAAATTAGTACCATGTTTGAACCGGTTGAAGACTCGGCTTCAGTCTGATCAACTGAAGGGGAATAACATGATTCAGACAGTAGCGGATTCCGTGGACGATGGAAACGGTGAATGCGGCCGGAATTTCGTCGTTTCAAAATTCGACTAGAACGTCGACACGGCCTTATTCTACATGATTTGCCAATATGTGAAAGGGCATCTGATTGTGTTCCCGTGGTTTCGGTGTAGGGGCACGGAGGCGTATTGAGGTTGGGATTGACAATGAACTAGTATACGACAAGTTGTGATTAAAGCCAACTGAGGTAATAAAACATGTATTTACCAAGCCATGAGTTTATCTGTCACCCTTGGGACGGTATAGGCCAGAACTAGGGTGCACACACTATTTCATTACATACACGTTTGCTCCATCAACAATGCGATGTCATGTATTCATAATTAGACAATTAAACTATATGCAACACACTATTTAAACATGATTGCAAAACTTACCAATAATTTGGTGATAGATTGGGAGGCTGTTTATTACTATGACACGTGCCAAACTGTCTCAAGACAATTACTTTACGACGTGCTTCCTTTAGGTGAACCTAAGAGATGCCGATTGGGGAAGAACAAACTGGCAGCATCGGTTTAAATGGACAGGCCTGTATGTCTCGTCAGTTGTCGTCTAGGTTAAACGAGATTGACAAAAGCTGTAGGAACAAATTACACAACAATTATCAACAGTTTTGCCACACTCACAAAAACAACAAAACATCCAACCAACCAAGTAGAATAATAAAAACTTGAAATTGCACCAAGCAAGTGCCAAGCAAATAAACTCCCCTTTCTAAATCAAATAAACGATACTTTCAATCACATAGAATTCAAATAACAGTTATTGTATATGTTAAGTTTCAACGTATAGTAACAAACTCGATGTTAGGGTGCACAAATCTTGCTAAAAAAGACCACCTTACCATTCGTGAGCCAACAACAGTACATCAATAAAGAAGTTCCACATACCATGCCACTGAACCAAGCACAGCTAAATAAATATATTGATTGGGTGAATTTCCTTTTCTAAAAAAATTGAACTGTATTTCAGTTTTACAAGCTTTCTATATCAATACTTAGGTTTATATAACTTAGTGCCTGTAAACCATTTGCTGTAATAGTTTGTTGTATTAACTTTTTGATTGAATCCAATTTGATAAAAAAATAATGCTACCCAAGCTCAAAAGAAGAGACAACTAGAAGACAACAATTAAAACAGAGTAGACGCAAAAAAAGAGTGACACCAACAACAAATTAAAAATATGATTGAGGCAGGAACAGGAAACGACAGCTATCAAATAATTGAGAAACGACAACAATTTAAAAAACGGGTCAATAAAAAAGAAACGACAACAAAAGGAAGAAGGACAAATAGGAATAATCGAGAAGAAGAATGTAATGACGTTGAGGGCATACATGGACCAACGATAGATGACAATGAACAACCTGAAAAATGACAAGTAAATAGTGTAGCACCAACACAATCTGAAAATGCAAGAACAAAGTAGATCACAATAGAAAGCAACACCATAGCAAAAACAGAGAAAAAGAAGGAAATGACATCGAAAGAGCAAAACAACAACAACAATTATGGGGTGACAAACGACAATAACGTGAAAAGAAATAGGATAAGTTGTTTACATCTGTCGCATAGCATGTCACAATATCAGTCAGCATCACCTAAGTAAAAAATTATATGTATTTTTGTATAAACCTACCATTACATAAAAGAACAGTAATCAACTAACACAATCAAAATGCAAGTCGTATCACACAAGCATTGGGATTATATCAACGACACTTTGTACATGTACCGACCCCTCACAAGTGACCACTGTCGTTTTTCATTTTGCGGTTCATTTTCGCAGTATCCTTACGTACTAATGATGATGAAATATGCAGATTATGAAACAAGTGTACACATAATATACATTAGAAGATTAGATTTGTTGATGCACTCTTCTATGCACAAAAAACTTAGCTTGTAGTTGAAAGACATAGTACAAATACTAGAGTGGTCAACCAATTACCAACTATAGGCCAAGTAGGTAAAGAGAAGTGTGAAGAACGAGCGTTCAAACTAGCAAATTGGAAAGAGTTATCTTCACTTTTTTTTGTTAACTGGTTACATCACATTTGAGTACACCATGCATATTTGTATTGCAAAAGACAACAAGTTGAGTCACCGATTGTCCAACCACAGTAAACAGATCCAAACAATGACCGACTATGCCAATTAACTCACTGCCTTTCCGACCAACTAGTTCATCAAGGCTATTACATCTGCTACATTAACACGATTGCATGTACAGAGAAATTTCAAGAAGGAAACGACAACTCACTGTGGCCGTTTCTCAGATCACAGCTAGTCGGAAGAGAAAACAGGGGCATAGTTGGTCATGTTTCTTCTTGCTCCAAAATGTTTGCGGGGCAGCAATTGACCTTATCTGCAAAATGTAGAACAACAATCACTATTTTGTGAACCCTACAATCGGAAACAACCTTCCATTCGGATAGGGATACACAGACATAAACTGAGAAGAAAGGGGAAAATTTAATGACTGCACGAAGTGAACGTTGATGGAAACCGAGCGACAAAGAACATGTAAATATGGTGGGATTCATGTCAGCTTTGGAAAAAAAAATTTCACAGCTCAGCCAAATACACATTTACATTGACAGACACATTTCAAGAAGGAAACGACAACTCACCGTGGGGTCTTCTCAGATCACGGCCACTCTAAAGAGAAAACTGAACCCTGTTTTGGTTTCTTCTTGCTCCAAAAAGTTTCGGCCTAGCAACTGAACTTATCTGTAAAATGTGGAACCACAATCAGTATTTCGTGAAGCCTATGATCGGAAATAAGCTTCCATTCGGATGGCGACACATACACAGAAACTGGGAAGGAAGGGGGAACTTTTATGACTGCGAGAGAGTACGAAGGGGGAAACTGAGCGACATATAAAATGTAAATAGCGTTGGAATCATCTCAGCTTTGCCAAAAAAAAATTCACGGCTCAGCCAAATACACTATTACAGTGAGGCCAACAGAGTAGTCACCGTGCGGAACCTGAAAATAGCGTAAACGATACATACCTAATTCGGCCGGCGGCAGTGGCCTGAAGACCAGATCTGTGCACCTAACAGCCGAAAATGGTCGGCCGAACGTTTTACGACCTCGGTCGTTGACAGAGACGGAGAAGGCTGTCGACGATTAGTACAAGGTGACCGCGCAGTGGGCTGAGCCGGCCGATGCAGAGGAGTGTGCGTCTTCGGAGGAGTGTTTAATTTCGGAGGTTGGAGATTGTGGTAGGCAGATAATCGGGGGCGACAGCAATCTACCATTGATTACGCTATAAACGTGAATAAGGAGAGGGTGGAGCAACGGCCATGTGCGTTCTCTGACAGTGAGCAGAGAATATATTCGTTGAAGACCGAGAGTTTAAAATGTAAATAAACAGTATTTGCATTTTAAACTACTGTTTATATGCAGTATATTTTCAAACTCAAAATACGTGTTTGGTGGTAAAAAGTATTCCAATATGTTTAAAATATGTTTCCCAAACAAGGCATTAGTAATTCAAATTAATTAAATGTGCCAAATTGTTGAATTTAATGAGATTAAATTCAAGGTTTTCAAATTTAATAAGATTAAATTAAAAGCTGTTAAATTAAATAAAATAGCAAATGGTTTTGCAAAATTTAAATAAGTTAAATGTGAAATTTATAAATTTCAAAGTTAAATTTCAAAGCTGTAACAAATGGCTAAATATAATTTTAAAATTGTTTAAAATTATATGAACTTAGTGATTTATATTGTTTAAGTTCACTAAGAATTATAAAACAACTTTTGTTTTATAGAATAAAATACACCATTTACGAATAATAAGTAGGAGCAAGTAATATGATAGTATAACCCATAGGTCTCCACCATTAGTACAATACCGTGAATAATTAATGAGGCCTCGAGACGCTTTGATTTTGTCCTCCCTAAGGAGAGTGTTCATTAATTATAATAGCAAGGTTGGCTTCTAAAGAGATAGGATCTTAGAGATGTATTTTAGAATTGACCTACCCTACGATGGCAACTTCTAAGTTAAGTCTTAAAGATCTAAAACGGTGGGTTACTCTTGAAGAGATAATTAAATAGTTAATTAAACAGTCAAATAGTATTTATTAATTGAGATAGTCTCACTTTAATTAGCAATTATTTGACCTACCCTACGATGGCACTTGATTGTGATGATTAAATTTCCTTAGGCAATTAAATATGTATATATTTCATATCAGCATTCATGCATCATATTTTTATGCCTTGAATTCAATCATGATATTTATGCAAAATATTGATTTAGCTAAATTCTTTATTTTCAACAAAAAATGGTCAAACCTAACTCTTGCAATTCTCGCTTCCCAAATTCTAAATGGTGAAAACTTTGTCAAATGGAAAAGCAACATAAATATTCTCTTGATCTGTGTAAATTTCCATTTTGTCCTTAAGGGGGATTGTCCTCAAGAGCCTCAAACCAATGCCATCAGGGCAGTGACTGAGTGATATGATTGTGATAACCGGGAATTTTTAGATTCTTGGAATGAATTAAAATTGTATGTATATAACAATTTAATATATAAAATATGAAAAAGTTGTGTTTTAATACCGTTGAGAATACTGTGAAAATGTTCTTACAATGTTAAAGAGTGTGAGTTCGAAGATGAAAAATTTTCCCGAACAGAATCGGGTGAGACGGCTCGAAAACGGAGCCAAAAACATTGGAGAGTGCACCAAAGTGCACTAAAAGACAAAATTTTACCGTAAGGAATTCTGGTCAAACGGAAGCAAAATAAGACAAACCGATCGCACTGGAGGCGTTAGGAATCCGTTTATGCGATTTCAGTAAAGTTCCGTTTGGTTTGACTTTCGGTCAAACTTTGACCATGAATTAATTCATGAATTAATATGTGAATTAATTAGGTGATGTCAAGATGACATCATAAATATGATGTCATTAATAGGAAACTAAAACTTGTTAAGTAAGTTTGGTGATTTGTATGGCTAGGATTTAATACTTTTTGGATCAATGGCCAAGATCAAGCCAAAAAGGCTTGGAAAAAATTTAAGAAAAAATGAAAAAGGGGGCTCGGCCACATGGAGAAAAAATCAGCTAAAAGTTTTCAAATTGACCCCAAAAAGTTAGCAAAAAAGCCCTTGAACAATTTCCTAATTGTTGATAAATTTTGCTAATTGGTTCTCCACTTTTTACCTATAAATAGGCATGAGAAAATTCATGTGGAAAATTAGAAAAAAACCAAGCCAAGCTCTTGGCCATTTTGGCCGTGAGCTTTCATCACATTCCAAGCCAAAATTTGTCAAAATTTTACATCAAAATTAGCCTCCAAAATCACACTAAAGATCAAGAAGATAGATTGATAAGATGAGTCTTCAAATTGAAGCATTTTTCATTAATTTTCCTTGAAAAATCCGTGGCTTCAATGGTGTGGAAAATTGTTGAAAAATTAATGAATTGGTTTAGTGTTTATGTTGTTTTGGTGTTATGTTGATGAAAGCATGTTTTGGAATTTAGAAACAAGCAAAATTTTGTACATGTTTCTTAAGAAATCCGTGGGCAATAGATATGGGAAAATGAGAAAAATTTGTGATGGAAATGAGGAAGAAATGTTGATAAATGCCTATAAGAATTAGGAAAAATTTTCCTATGGTTATAGAGAATGAAAACTGTGGCATATGCTAGGTTTAAATGAAAATTTTCTTAGGTTTTTAATGATTGAGATGATGCATTAGAAACCCTAAGAACGAAATGTGATAATTGAATATTATGATGAAAAATTTCTTTGTGTTGATTACCATGAAAATCGTGGCCTTAATTTAAGAAAAATAAATGGATTTGTGTTGTGATTTGAATGATGTTAATGTGGAGAATTTTTACACAAAGTTTGGTAACTTTATATAAAATAAGCCTCCGGTATAGTACGTGGTAGGTACAAAGGTTCCGAGGCGTACCTAACACTAGGGGAAACCTAAAAATACAAGTAGAAATGCTGCTGAAATTTCTAAAATGGCATAAGGGCTTTTCGGGAAACGAGGGATAAAAATATAAGATCGGAAATAAAACCGAGACTCCTCGGTGGGTTAGGGTTAATAATGAAAACCGAACCCAAAAGGAATAGTAAAATGACCCTTTAGTGTCTAAAATGCTAAGAACGAGAAAAATTCAAGTTAGGGGTATTTTAGGAAACGAGAGGGAAAAGTTGTGAATGGGATAGAAAACCCGAGCCCCTCGGGAATCGAGGCTCGGTGACGGGATGAAAAACAATCCAGGAGTAGTGAAATACCCATTTGAGGCTCCGAAACACTAGAAAAACGAGAAACGACCCTAGGTGTCAGATGAATAGTACTCGAGGGTCGGGTGATAAATAGTTGTTGATTTTGCGGCAAATAAAGCTGTAAAAAGAAACATAAGCCTAGAGAATATTATTTTATGATATTTGGGCTTAGAAAATCTGGGAAAAATGATAGAACAAAATCCTGAGACTCGTTAGGGGCAAAATGGTCATTTTGACCAAAAATTTATGAAAGGCTCGGAAAGGACCGTAAAGGATCTAAAACGCTTAAAACAAGATTCTAGAGGCCAGAATTAAGATTTTAAAGTTAAAAATCTAAAAATTTTAAAGTACATGGGTGTATACTATGGAACATGGCCGTGTAGTGAAAACCTGAGAGGTACACGGGCGTGTTGCAAACCGTGTACCACATAAAGAGTTGAAATGTGTTGCAAAATTCATAATGAAACGAATAAATCCAAAGTGATAATTAATGATATGTATTAACAAATAATACTCTGTCTGTAGGGAACCAAACTAGAGAAGATATCAAAACTGTGGAGGATTTCCGAAAGTGGACACTGTCGTAGTTGTGGTAAGTTCAAGCATTTTTCATGTTTGCAACATGAAATATTGTGATGTTTGATTTTGTACTAGTTGTACATTAGTTGTAAGTCCTACGGGCAATAGGGTGTAGTAAGACTAACACGCCTAATGAATTGATAAGTTGAGAAGTGTACTATGAGTACACTATGGAGAGAGTATGACTAAAATTAAGACACACTTGTAAAGAGAGAATGTGTAAGACCTATGGGCAACAGAGGTAAATGATCTTGAGATGACGATTAATGTCACTTGGTCAGAACTATAAATAAAAGATGGTAATGAAACCACCTTTAGCGTACTGCCCCTATAACAATATGGTGGAGGTTTACAGGTCCTACAGGGATATAATGTTCGCTACGGGCGATGAGGGACTGGAGAGGAAGGAGCCTTAGGGTCGGTCCTAAGGCCCTCCTAGTCAGCGCGTATAAAATATCGATACGACCACTATGAGCTCAAAACCAAAATATAAATAAAGACAATAGATAAAAATGTTGTGAAAGTCATAACTGAGTATAATTGAACATAACCGACACTAACACTAAGTGTAGTGGACTTGGTTAGGGTGATGTAAATAGTAACTGATTAGTGTCAAAGTTACTATTCATCGATTAAATGTCAAAGTTATTGTTTATGGTGAAGAGTACTATTCATAGATGAATAGTATTATTCATAGGAAATTGTATTTTTGATGTTTTTGAATCTGTGTGATTCATAGTACGTATATTTAAACTTACTGAGCCTGTTAGCTCATCGGTTTGTTAATGTTGCAAGTAATAAATGTAATGACCGCCATTTTCATGGCACCTACTTACCATGTAATAAGTCATTAAGGAATAAAATGGACATAATTTAATGTCCTTTAGCAAATTTAAGAAACATGGTCAAGTACACGACCGTGTAAGAGGCTGTGTACCGCTCAGATAGATGAATGTGTTTCAAAGACATGGCCGTGTTGAGTAGTCTCAACTAGTACATGCTCGTGTCTGAAATGTACACGCCCGTGTTGCGTTGCACACGCACGTGTAAGAGTCTGTGTAGAAGGCTGTGTAATGAGCCGAGAGCCACTGTAATGACTCTCATGAATTATGAAACTTAATTACTATGTAATGATGTAATTAAGTTAATAAGCACAGTGTGCTTTTCAGTTGAATGAATTAAACAGGAATAGTAACGTTGAATTACTATTCATGCAGTGAAAGGGGTAATCGACAGTGAAATCGGTCCACCCTATTATGTGAGTATGCGTTGAGACACGCAATATCAAGAAATCGGTCTAGACGACCATTTCATGATACAGAACTGATGAGCTAATCATCAGTACGCTCAGACTGGTCATCTGAGCGCAGCAATGATAATTGCCCTAATAGATGTACAGTATCAAGAAAAGTGGTCTAGATGACCTCTTCTCGCCAATGGACTGACAAAATCAAAGTCAGAACGCTCAGATTAGTCAGTCAGATAGTGAACAGTGATTTGTGAATAGTGAGAAACGCAGTGTCAGGTTAGTGGCCAAGACGGCCTTAATCTGGCATAAAACTGATATATTAATAGTCAGCAGGCTCAATCTGGTCAATTGAGCATAAAATGTAGATTTTGTTTAAGGGATACGCAGTATCGGGATGAGGGTCAAGACGACCTTTTCTCGCCCCGAAACTGATATATTTAGACTCAGGACGCCCAAATTAGTCAATCGGGCACCTGACACGTTTTTCGAGACGGGGTCATGCAGATCCTGAAAACTAGTCCAGAAGACCTCAGATGGACATAAAACTGATAAATTGAAATCAGCACGTCCAAATTAGTCAAGAGAGACCGTGTTTGAAATTTCACGCGAAAACGCCTCGTTATGCGTGCACAGTGTCAACACAGTGTAGGCCTAACCACAGTATCAAGAAATTGGTCAAGATGACCTTTTCTTGATATAAAACTGATATATTTGGAATCAGAATGCTCAAATTAGTCATTTGAGCACAAAAAGTAATTTTTGATCGGGAACCATACAGTATCCGGAAACTGGTCGAGACGACCTCGGATGAAGATAAAACTGATATATTTGGGTTCAGCACGCCCAAATTAGTCAGTATAGCCTATCTTAAAATTTTTCAAAAAATTTGTATAAAGGACGAAATTTTGGGGATTCTAGAGAAATAGCCCCCATATTTTTCCAAATCTCATTTTCTCCCTCCCCACACCACACGAATATGAACAGTGACCGACCATCGAATCCGGCCTCCGTTTTCGACACCGCCGGCACCATTGGAAAGCTCTCGACGAGCTGATTCCAACGGTGGGCCGAGTCGACCGAACCGACGCCGGAGCACGCCGCACGCGCCGCCCAAAGCCGCCGGTGGCCGAATTTTTCAAACCGCCGTATCTCCGCCGTCCGACGTCCAAATGCCACGATTCCGGTCCCAATGGATTCGTGGTGAAGAGTAGAACAAAACCCAGGCTTCATTTCACGTCAACAGCCGCCGGATCGCACCGCCCAAGGTTCGCCGTCGCCGTTGCCATCGCCGCCGTCGGATCTCGCTATTCCGGCGGAGTTGAGTTGCAAGGTCGGTATCAAAATGCTCAGAACAACACGTAGATCAAAAGCCCCAAATCAATTTTGGGCAACAACGCCGGAAAAATGAAGATCCAACGCCGCCGCCGTCGCCGACTTTTCGAGAGCCGATTTCCGGTGATAGGAGCCTCGATTCGTGAAATTGACACCACCAATGGGTTCCTCTCGTCGAGCTCTTCAAGATGGTGGTCGCCACTTCCATCGCCGCCGTGGTCAACACCGGTCAACGGCGGTCAACGCCGGTCAACGCCGGTCAACGGCGACCCGGAGACCGAAAATTGAAGAATGGCCCGTTGGCCTATTTTCGACGTTCCGGACACATCCGCGGCATCGGATTTGCAAACTGGAGTTTCAAAAGTGAAGAACGACGATTCAAAGATTGCACGGTCGAGACCGAACGGTTCGTCCGACCGCCGATGGGAACGATTTTGGTAGTAGTGTTGATCTATTTATTCCTCAATTTAATATTGGAAATAATTATGTATTAATTATGGTTTAATGACTTGAGGAATTGTAAGAAAAAAGGGTGAAATATCGAAAAAGAGAATGTGAGAAAATGTGAATATTTTTACGTAAAAAGCGGAGCTTTTACGTAAAAATTAGGCCTCTGGTTTAGTACGTGGCAGGTTAGAATAGGTTAGATGGTTTTGAGGCGTTTCCTAAACGCCGGAAACCTAAAAATTAAGCGGAAATGCTGCCGAAATTTCTAAAACGGCACAAAGGGGTATTTTAGGAAACGAGGGCTGAAAATGTGATCGGGATGGAAACCCGAGCTCCCTCGATGACCTAAGTCCGGGAAAGAAGGACGGACATTATGAGGATTAGTGAACCGCCCCATTAGAAATTTCGTAATGTAAGAAAACGACCCCTATGTCAGAATAGTACCACCCGAGGGACAGGTGCGATCGAAGTATAAAATTTGGGGCGATTACATCGGTAACGGTAACCCGATAGGCTAAATAGTCATACGAGAGGTATTCAGTATGTTGACTGGTTGGTTAGCCAGTCAAGGACCAAGTCGGAATGGGATAGTGAGAGACAGTGATTAATTTGTCAAGTAGACAAATTAATCAAGCACGATTAAAAAAATTAGATATCAAATTTCTCAAAGTAGAGCAGTCGGGTACCGATAGGCATCAGTACCACACAACGATAAGTTTATTAGTTCCTAACGATAGAGTGACCTAAGAGCGATGTTAATTAATTTATTGGGTAAATAAATTAATTAACAATGATTAGAAAATCAAATTCTTAAGAAGAGGGCAATTAGTACCGACAAGGATCGGTACCACATAACGAGAATTTTTATTAGTCACTAATGACCACGGTGACCTAAGAGTGAATGTTAATGTAAATGCATTATGATTACAGGGAGGTACCTGTATTGTGACGAAGGCGAGAGTATAAATTGTCTGCTGACAGGTAAGTACAACTCCGCCTACAGCATGGATAAAATGAATTTAAAATGATGCTTTTCCAGTATTTTAAGTATGTATCTTGCACACGACGCTGCACAGCATACATAAGAGCATATAGTTTCACAATCGAGTAGATTGATGAAAGAACAAGATAGAAGCCATAGATCCCTACCGCGTAGGATTTGGGGACAGCTTAGAGAAGCGTATGGCTAGAACAGTTAAACAAGATGGAAATAAATAGGTGTGTCGTACCGGCTCCTTCAGTCGAAGGGGTTTCCAGTTAAAGAAAGTTCAGGCCACAAGTTGAGCATCAGTTGATGGCTCTTCGGCATTAGTTGACCTCGGGCGTTACCGTTGGTCTGCGCGCACACGGTACTGACACATGGGCCCTAAATAGACAAGAAAAGAAAAGAAAAGTTTGAAGCATAAATGAACATAACCGGATCATGCATTAGTTATAGTTCGCTATGCTTTCTTTTTCAGTAGAGTGCATACAGTACACGATGCTTCTGTCATGCATAAAGTATGTGAAGTTTTATATTCAGTGTTATGACATGTTATGTGATGACATGATATGTGAGCTGATATGTGATATGCTTATATGATATATGATTTATTAAGTGATATATGTCATGCCTATGATTTTACGTATGTGCTATGTTTTAAACATGTTTTGCGGTTAACATGTTGTACTTACTGGGCGTAAAGCTCACGGAGTGTGTTCATGCTGTAGGTAAGCATCCTATAGCGTAAACATCAAGGGACGATGATGGTGGCGGAGGTGGATGTGAGGATGAGGTTATGGATACACCGCGAGTATTCTTCCGCACAGTATGAGTAAATAATATTTTGAATGGTGACAGTTAAATAGTATTTTGAATAGTAAATGTTAAACAGTATATGTACGAGTAGTATATTTAAATAGTATCTGGTGAATAGTAATCAGATAAACAAGTATATAATTATGTATGTATAATTGAAATCCTTATGTTTTTCAAATTCCGCATTTTAATAGTATGCATACGTGAATAGTAAATACGTACGTGTATATAAAAAAAAAAATTCCCTCTAAATTTATGGTATTAAATTCAGCAAGTTTAAGTATCGGTTTTAAAGAAGAAGTATAAGTAAAAGTTAAAGAAGCAAGTAATAAGAGTTTTCAGTGACGGTCCGGGCCGCTGAGGGCACGGGGCGTCACAGTTGGTATCAGAGCGGTTTCCTGCCATCCTACCTCACATCGCCGCATGCCTGCCTCATCTGTCCAAGTAAGTTAGTTTTATTTTTTGTCGGTAAATGTTTATCTATTGAAGATAACATTTTATAGTAATGAAACGACGAAATCTATGATGGCGAGGATAAGATGAAAAGATGCTGAGATCATTATACGAAAAATCACGACCGTGCAGTGCTAGAAAACTGCTCAGAGAAAGAACATGGATTGCTGCTCGAGTTGTACCGATCTTCAGGGCTAGTCGTCCACCAAGTTTCGAGTGGCAAACAGTACTCCTGCACTCTATGAGAATGTCAGGACTAGTTTCATGTTATCAAAGTGATTCCCTGATTGTACACCATTGACCAGGATAACTGAGTCCTGTTGGCTGTTGATATCTCTCAGGAAGATACTCTCGTGTGTATCGGGATCCTTATGACCAGGATGAGCTCTTAACTGTGTCGAGTTTCGCCATACCATGATCGAGCCAATCTCTGAGAGCAGTCCAGCATCAGCCCCAGTTTTTCTCTATGGGCAAGCAGGGAGTGAAACCGCCTAAGTTCTCTAGAGTTATGGATATACGAGAATTTGTTCATCGGACTGAAAGACTGCAGCTGATGTCCGGCGATATAGTTCTAACGTATGCTGTTCGCTACAAGGAACCGAAATGGACTTCTACAATACATGCCGAGACAAAAGTGGATCAAAACAGGAGAAGACCTAAAGAGAGAATGAGACCTTGCCAAACAAAATTAGAAGAGCGATCAAGCAGGACTAGCAAGCCTTATCAAGGAGATAGTGAATGCTGAGAGAAAAGTGCTCAACCCCGGGAACCCTGCACAAGCCCAAGGCATTATAGCAGCCGCCATTATGGAGGGTGACCCGGTAGGACCAGCACCCCAACTGGCCGATGAAGAGTTCATGGCCGAGCACCAGCCAGAAGTACACGAGGGCAATAGGGAGCCAATGGAGAACCCCGAACCAGCCCGTATGTCTCCCGAACACCCCATGGAAGAGGAAGATGACAAGACTCTTTCCGATGCCCATCCCGACGATGAGGGAGAGGAGATCCCCAACTGCTTTAGTAATGACGAATAGATGGGGATGTATGAACCCCAAGTCATCATAGCCAGCGATGACGAGATCAGTTTCGACTGAGAAGAAGAGGAAAACCCAGAGGAGTACTCACTCAGCGATAGTGATGATGAGGAGATGCCTGATACTGAATCAGGATTGTCCTTCCAATAGTAGTAACCCTTCTGCGGGAATGTTAGTTTTGAAAATATATAGAGGGAAGCAATAGCTCTCCCCCGTCAGTTATAGCATAATGTACTTGTTGGGATCGTATAGGGGAAGTGTGTGTCACTCCCACTGAACTAGAATCTTGAATATATGTATATATATTATGTGAAATATATTATGAGATAAGTAGTAAAGCTTTGCCCTAGGGGCCAGATATAATATTTTTTTCCACAGTGTGAGTATGATATGACAGAAAGTGCAGGACGAATCCTAGCACTCAGACGATGTCCCAATACAATGCGGTAATTGTATTGAACATCACAATATGAGAGAAAGAAAGATGGATATAGTGTGTATATTTATATCCATAATGGTTTAAGTAAGATTGTTAAGTAAGAAAGAAAATGATATGTGATACGAGTCCCAAGTATAGAATTTAAGAGACTTATATTTTCCTTTTTCGCTGTACGATAGGGTTACATAGGAAAACATGGCAAGAATGAGAGCTTAGTTAAACCCAGCATCCTGAGAGGATGAGTTGATAGCACAGATCGCAGCCATGCGAGAGATGATGGAGAACCAGCAGCGGGAGCTAAACCAGCTTAGAGAACAGCTGGGCCAGCAACCCCAGGCACCACAGTCAGTAGAGATGCCAGCACAGGAGGCTCTAGCAGCCCAGAAACTCTGAGGGAGCAAGCAGCTCCTTCAGCTCAGGAAGCACTAGCACCCATAGTAATGGCTGCTTTCGTAGCAGCAATTATTTTCTGCCAATCCCTAGGGAAGGCGACTTGTATGAGAGATTCCGACGCATGAAAGCGTTAGAATTCGTAGGAATCACCAACCCTATAGAGGCCGATGATTGGCTAACGAATATCCAAGTAATCTTGGATTTTATAGGGTTAATAGATAGAGAGAGAGAAAGTGATGTACGCACCCTTCACCCTGCGCAATGAGGCGCGTTAGTGGTGGAAGATGGTAACCATTAAGAGGAACATCAGAGAGATGAGCTGGAGCGATTTCATTGAGGAATTCAAGGAGATGTACTTCAACGAGGAAGCACTAGTAGCGCAGTAGGACGAGTTCGACAACCTGCACCAAGGTAGTATAACTGTTATGGAGGCAGTCAAGAAGTTTGAGCAGTTGGCTCAACTTTGTCCAGATTTGGTACCGACCAAAAGGAGAGAGTCAGACGAATGCTGAAGATGTTCAGAACGGAAATCACAGTTTAGGTCTGTAGCGGAGGGCACGGACCAGCGACACTAGCAGAATGTGTCAGCAAGACTATCTGAGCTGAGTACTAGTCGGCTCAGGGTAAGGAGCGAAAGGCGCAGAATTTTAAGGCACGAAAGGAGGAGAAAACGCAAGCTGAGCAGGCTCAGGGGAAGTAAAACCCCGAGTTACAACACAGAGGACAGAATGTGGGAACCGGCCAGAATAGTAGGCATTCCCATAATAACAACAAGAGAAAAGGGGAATTAAGGCAATCAAGATTCACAGGAGAATTTCCCCCAGAAGAGAAACGACCAGGAAGGAAATGATAGCCAACTCGACGTGCACGAAATGCGGAAAGAGGCACTCAGGAGAATGTAAGCAAGGAGTAAGTGGTTGTTTCATCTGTGGCAAGAAAGGCCACTATGCCAAAAAAAAAAAGGCTTAGGACACAACGTTGTCATAAACTGTTGAAGGCGAAAAATCATTTTCGAACCAATCGGATGTGAAAAGTTCATCTACAAGGGTTTGTCGCCAGAGCAACCAAAGACGATGATATCAGCAGTGAAGGCTCGCGAGATACAATCCAGTGGATGCACGGACTTCCTAGTATACGTAGCAGATAAGACTCAAGGAATAGAGATAGGACCCGACAACGTACCGATAGTCAGGGAATTCATGGAGATATTTCTGGAAGATCTTGCAGGACTCCAACCAGAGCGCAGGATCTCGTTCGAGACTGAACGTCTACTAGAATCAGCCCCATCTTTAAGGCCCCCTACAGAATAGGCCCTATAGAGCTAAAGGAGCTCCAAGCCCAGCTAAAGTACTAAATAGATAAGGGATTCATGCGATAGAGCTATTCACCCTGGAGAGCACCCATACCATTCGTGAAGAAGAAAGATGGACCACTGAGAATGTGCATCGACTACAGAGAGTTGAACAGGATTACGATTAAGAATAAGCATCTGTTGCCGCGAGTTAACGATCTATTTGATCAGCTCCAAGACGCTGTAGTGTTCTCGAAGATCGATCTACATCCCGAGTACCATCAACTACAAATCAGGAATGAAGATGTACCCAAAACAGCATTTCAAACGTGGTACGGACATTACGAGTTTCTGTTCATGTCACTCAGATTAACGGACGCACCAGCAACTTTCATGAACTGGATGAACCGCATGTTCAAGGACTATTTGGATAAGTTTGTCATTGGGTTCATCGATGACATACTTATACACTCTAAGACGAAGGAAGAGCACGAAGAGCACTTAATTATCATTTTGCGCATGCAACAGGACCATCAGTTATACACCAAGTTCTCCAAGTACGAGTTTTGGCTGGAGAAGGTCCATTTCCTAGACCACGTAGACCCCAAGGAAGGAGTATCTGTGGACCTGGCGAAAATTGATGCAATTAGCACGTGGCCAGCTCAGAGGAACGAAACGGGAATTCACAGTTTCTTTAAACTAACAGGATGTTACCTACACTTAGTCGAAGGCTACTCAAAGTTAGCTGCTCCGCTCACAGCGCTCACCAAGAAGGGAAAGAGGTATAAGTGAATCGATAAGTGTGAGGAAAGCTTTCAAGAGCTAAGATGAAGACTCATAAGCGCTCCAATGCTGACCATTTCAAATGTTGGTCAGGGAAGCTTTGTGATTTAAGCGCCACATCTAAAACCAAGTTGGAAACTGTGTTGATGTAGAGTGGTAGAGTAGTCGCGTATGCTTCACGACAACTCAAAAAACCTTGAGAAAAGCTACCCAACGCGTGATCTGGAGCTAGTAGCGATAGTTTTTACGATAAAAACATGGAGGCACTACCTGTACGGAGTCACGTGCGAGATTTACATCGACCACTAGAGTCTCAAATGTATCTTCACGCAGAAAGAGCTCAACATGAGGCAGCGTAGATGGCTAGAGTTGGTAAGGATTACGACCGTGAGATCCTATACCATCCAGGGAAAGCCAATAAAGTGGTCAATGCGTAGAGTCAAAAGCATATTACTATGCCTATGGCTATTAGTGCCTTGTCAAGAGCGCTACAAAGGAGTTATGCGACAGCAAGATCAAGATTTTGATAGGGGGATTGTCTAACATGACCCTCCAATCGACGCTCCAAGAAGAGATCAAGATCGGTCAAGATTTTGATTTGTCCCTGCTCAAGTCCAAAAAGGAAGCTATAGAGGACAAGGGTTCAGAGTTTAAGATCCTTAAGGACGACATACTCTACTACAGAGATAGAGTATGTGTTCTAAAAGATGAAGAACTCAAGAAGCGAATCCTTTTGGAACCTTACGAGACGTCATATTCCGTACATCTGGTAGCGAATAAGATGTACAAGTACCTAAAGGAAAGTTTTTGGTGCCTTGGAATGAAGAATGACATTGTCGAGTTCGTCGCCAGCTGCCTTACGTGCCAGAAGGTTAAGGTAGATCACCAGCGCTCAGCAGGATAATCGTAGGAAATTAAGTTACCCGAGTGGAAATGGGACCAGATTACGATGAATTTCGTAATCGGATTGCCGAAGACGTCAAACGATAATGATGCAATCTGGGTGATTGTAGAAAAACTGATGAAATCAGTTAGATTTTTAGCAATGAAAGTTAGCTACTCGGTGGAACGACCAGTAGAAATCTATGCGGCACAGTTCGTGAAATGGCACGGAATACCAGAGTCGATCGTCTCAGATCGTAGTGGACGCTTTACCTCCAGATTTTGGCGAGGTGTTCAAGCCGCATTACGGTCCAAGTGAGAGTTCAGCATAGCATTTCATCCTCAGACCGACAGTTAGTCTGAGAGGACCATACAGATGTTAGAGGACATGTTGAGACCTGCGTCCTAGACTTCAAAGGAAATTGATATCAGAAGCTACCATTGAGCGAGTTCTCGTACAACAGCAACTATCATTCCTCGATAGGAATGGCACCGTACGAGACACTCTGTGGAAAGAAATGCAGATCTCTGGCTCATTAGTATGAGTTTGGAGAGAAACGAGTAGTTAGCTCGGACATCATCAAGAATACCATGTCAGACGTGAAGCTGATACGAGAAACGTTAGATACAGCGCACAGTCGACAGAAGAATTTTGACGATAAGCGCCGTAGACCCCTCAAGTTTCAAGTAGGAGATTCGGTCTTTTTCAAGGCGGCACCCATGAAAGGGGTGATGCGCATTGAAAATAAAAGAAAGCTCAGTCCTAGGTACATAGGACCCTTGAGATAATAGAGAAAGTCGGGAAGGTGGTTTATAGACTAGCACTTCCTCCCGAGTTAGTTACAGTGCACAATGTCTTTCACGTTTTGATGTTAAAGAAGTACGTGCCAAACAGCTCCCATGTTCTTAGCCAAGAATCCGTTGTAGTATACGCTGATCCGACGTACGAGGAGAGACTCGTGCAGATCTTAGTTAGAAAGGAGAAAGTACTTAGGAATGAAGTATACCGCTAGTAAAAGTGTTGTGGCAGAATCATAGTGTTGAGGAAGCCACATGAGAATGGGAAGAAGACATGAGAAGAGACTTCCCGGAATTATTCTAATTTTCGAGGACGAAAATTTTGTAAGGGGGGTAGGTTGTAATGACCGCCATTTTCATGGCACCTACTTACCATGTAATAAGTCATTAAGGAATAAAATGGACATAATTTAATGTCCTTTAGCAAATTTAAGAAACATGGTCAAGTACACGACCGTGTAAGAGGCTGTGTACCGCTCAGATAGATGAATGTGTTTCAAAGACATGGCCGTGTTGAGTAGTCTCAACTAGTACATGCTCGTGTCTGAAATGTACACGCCCGTGTTGCGTTGCACACGCACGTGTAAGAGTCTGTGTAGAAGGCTGTGTAATGAGCCAAGAGCCACTGTAATGACTCTCATGAATTATGAAACTTAATTACTATGTAATGATGTAATTAAGTTAATAAGCACAGTGTGCTTTTCAGTTGAATGAATTAAACAGGAATAGTAACGTTGAATTACTATTCATGCAGTGAAAGGGGTAATCGACAGTGAAATCGGTCCACCCTATTATGTGAGTATGCGTTGAGACACGCAATATCAAGAAATCGGTCTAGACGACCATTTCATGATACAGAACTGATGAGCTAATCATCAGTACGCTCAGACTGGTCATCTGAGCGCAGCAATGATAATTGCCCTAATAGATGTACAGTATCAAGAAAAGTGGTCTAGATGACCTCTTCTCGCCAATGGACTGACAAAATCAAAGTCAGAACGCTCAGATTAGTCAGTCAGATAGTGAACAGTGATTTGTGAATAGTGAGAAACGCAGTGTCAGGTTAGTGGCCAAGACGGCCTTAATCTGGCATAAAACTGATATATTAATAGTCAGCAGGCTCAATCTGGTCAATTGAGCATAAAATGTAGATTTTGTTTAAGGGATACGCAGTATCGGGATGAGGGTCAAGACGACCTTTTCTCGCCCCGAAACTGATATATTTAGACTCAGGACGCCCAAATTAGTCAATCGGGCACCTGACACGTTTTTCGAGACGGGGTCATGCAGATCCTGAAAACTAGTCCAGAAGACCTCAGATGGACATAAAACTGATAAATTGAAATCAGCACGTCCAAATTAGTCAAGAGAGACCGTGTTTGAAATTTCACGCGAAAACGCCTCGTTATGCGTGCACAGTGTCAACACAGTGTAGGCCTAACCACAGTATCAAGAAATTGGTCAAGATGACATTTTCTTGATATAAAACTGATATATTTGGAATCAGAATGCTCAAATTAGTCATTTGAGCACAAAAAGTAATTTTTGATCGGGAACCATACAGTATCCGGAAACTGGTCGAGACGACCTCGGATGAAGATAAAACTGATATATTTGGGTTCAGCACGCCCAAATTAGTCAGTATAGCCTATCTTAAAATTTTTCAAAAAATTTGTATAAAGGACGAAATTTTGGGGATTCTAGAGAAATAGCCCCCATATTTTTCCAAATCTCATTTTCTCCCTCCCCACACCACACGAATATGAACAGTGACCGACCATCGAATCCGGCCTCCGTTTTCGACACCGCCGGCACCATTGGAAAGCTCTCGACGAGCTGATTCCAACGGTGGGCCGAGTCGACCGAACCGACGCCGGAGCACGCCGCACGCGCCGCCCAAAGCCGCCGGTGGCCGAATTTTTCAAACCGCCGTATCTCCGCCGTCCGACGTCCAAATGCCACGATTCCGGTCCCAATGGATTCGTGGTGAAGAGTAGAACAAAACCCAGGCTTCATTTCACGTCAACAGCCGCCGGATCGCGCCGCCCAAGGTTCGCCGTCGCCGTTGCCATCGCCGCCGTCGGATCTCGCTATTCCGGCGGAGTTGAGTTGCAAGGTCGGTATCAAAATGCTCAGAACAACACGTAGATCAAAAGCCCCAAATCAATTTTGGGCAACAACGCCGGAAAAATGAAGATCCAACGCCGCCGCCGTCGCCGACTTTTCGAGAGCCGATTTCCGGTGATAGGAGCCTCGATTCGTGAAATTGACACCACCAATGGGTTCCTCTCGTCGAGCTCTTCAAGATGGTGGTCGCCACTTCCATCGCCGCCGTGGTCAACACCGGTCAACGGCGGTCAACGCCGGTCAACGCCGGTCAACGGCGACCCGGAGACCGAAAATTGAAGAATGGCCCGTTGGCCTATTTTCGACGTTCCGGACACATCCGCGGCATCGGATTTGCAAACTGGAGTTTCAAAAGTGAAGAACGACGATTCAAAGATTGCACGGTCGAGACCGAACGGTTCGTCCGACCGCCGATGGGAACGATTTTGGTAGTAGTGTTGATCTATTTATTCCTCAATTTAATATTGGAAATAATTATGTATTAATTATGGTTTAATGACTTGAGGAATTGTAAGAAAAAAGGGTGAAATATCGAAAAAGAGAATGTGAGAAAATGTGAATATTTTTACGTAAAAAGCGGAGCTTTTACGTAAAAATTAGGCCTCTGGTTTAGTACGTGGCAGGTTAGAATAGGTTAGATGGTTTTGAGGCGTTTCCTAAACGCCGGAAACCTAAAAATTAAGCGGAAATGCTGCCGAAATTTCTAAAACGGCACAAAGGGGTATTTTAGGAAACGAGGGCTGAAAATGTGATCGGGATGGAAACCCGAGCTCCCTCGATGACCTAAGTCCGGGAAAGAAGGACGGACATTATGAGGATTAGTGAACCGCCCCATTAGAAATTTCGTAATGTAAGAAAACGACCCCTATGTCAGAATAGTACCACCCGAGGGACAGGTGCGATCGAAGTATAAAATTTGGGGCGATTACATCGGTAACGGTAACCCGATAGGCTAAATAGTCATACGAGAGGTATTCAGTATGTTGACTGGTTGGTTAGCCAGTCAAGGACCAAGTCGGAATGGGATAGTGAGAGACAGTGATTAATTTGTCAAGTAGACAAATTAATCAAGCACGATTAAAAAAATTAGATATCAAATTTCTCAAAGTAGAGCAGTCGGGTACCGATAGGCATCAGTACCACACAACGATAAGTTTATTAGTTCCTAACGATAGAGTGACCTAAGAGCGATGTTAATTAATTTATTGGGTAAATAAATTAATTAACAATGATTAGAAAATCAAATTCTTAAGAAGAGGGCAATTAGTACCGACAAGGATCGGTACCACATAACGAGAATTTTTATTAGTCACTAATGACCACGGTGACCTAAGAGTGAATGTTAATGTAAATGCATTATGATTACAGGGAGGTACCTGTATTGTGACGAAGGCGAGAGTATAAATTGTCTGCTGACAGGTAAGTACAACTCCGCCTACAGCATGGATAAAATGAATTTAAAATGATGCTTTTCCAGTATTTTAAGTATGTATCTTGCACACGACGCTGCACAGCATACATAAGAGCATATAGTTTCACAATCGAGTAGATTGATGAAAGAACAAGATAGAAGCCATAGATCCCTACCGCGTAGGATTTGGGGACAGCTTAGAGAAGCGTATGGCTAGAACAGTTAAACAAGATGGAAATAAATAGGTGTGTCGTACCGGCTCCTTCAGTCGAAGGGGTTTCCAGTTAAAGAAAGTTCAGGCCACAAGTTGAGCATCAGTTGATGGCTCTTCGGCATTAGTTGACCTCGGGCGTTACCGTTGGTCTGCGCGCACACGGTACTGACACATGGGCCCTAAATAGACAAGAAAAGAAAAGAAAAGTTTGAAGCATAAATGAACATAACCGGATCATGCATTAGTTATAGTTCGCTATGCTTTCTTTTTCAGTAGAGTGCATACAGTACACGATGCTTCTGTCATGCATAAAGTATGTGAAGTTTTATATTCAGTGTTATGACATGTTATGTGATGACATGATATGTGAGCTGATATGTGATATGCTTATATGATATATGATTTATTAAGTGATATATGTCATGCCTATGATTTTACGTATGTGCTATGTTTTAAACATGTTTTGCGGTTAACATGTTGTACTTACTGGGCGTAAAGCTCACGGAGTGTGTTCATGCTGTAGGTAAGCATCCTATAGCGTAAACATCAAGGGACGATGATGGTGGCGGAGGTGGATGTGAGGATGAGGTTATGGATACACCGCGAGTATTCTTCCGCACAGTATGAGTAAATAATATTTTGAATGGTGACAGTTAAATAGTATTTTGAATAGTAAATGTTAAACAGTATATGTACGAGTAGTATATTTAAATAGTATCTGGTGAATAGTAATCAGATAAACAAGTATATAATTATGTATGTATAATTGAAATCCTTATGTTTTTCAAATTCCGCATTTTAATAGTATGCATACGTGAATAGTAAATACGTACGTGTATATAAAAAAAAAAATTCCCTCTAAATTTATGGTATTAAATTCAGCAAGTTTAAGTATCGGTTTTAAAGAAGAAGTATAAGTAAAAGTTAAAGAAGCAAGTAATAAGAGTTTTCAGTGACGGTCCGGGCCGCTGAGGGCACGGGGCGTCACAATAAACCTGTCCAATAGACTACTTGGATGGTGGTAGGATACGCGTGAATCAATGGGATAAGGAATCCACTATGGATCATAATCCTGCTACTAGTCTTCCGCTAAGCGACAAAAGATAGTGAATTAAAGAGAATGTATTTTTGAAACAAAGTTTAGAAATAGTATTTTTGTAAATTATGTTGTATTGTACAAAAGACAACTAAGTTTGTATTTTATATGCCTTTCATATAATGCTTTATGCAAGAAAAGTATTTTGAAAAGAAAAAAAATATGGGTGAAAATTTTGGGCCCTGAAAATGAAAGACTTAAAGTAAAAGTGTTTTAAAACGACGACCTGACGAGGTGCATGGGTTGTCTCGATCGACGATGGAGTCGGAATCAGGACGGTGTCACGAGGCCGAGGTTGGGGACGTAACAGGTTGGTATCAGAGCAGTTGACTATATCCCTTTTGGCACAGAACATAGCCTGCTCATCAATCCAAGTAAGTTAGCTTTGTTTAAGTTAGTTAACTTTTTGTTTATATGAGGTTATATATTTTTGTAGGGTACACGATGACTAGACTACCGTATGTGCGACCTTATCCATATAGGCCGAGAGGACCGATCCAAGTATGAACTAGGCCCATGATCAGGTCGTCCATGATTCAGTGAGCAGTGCCTGAACCGCTGATACCTGAGCCGCCAGCACCACAGGTTAGAGTACCAGCACAGATCTAAGCACCACCTCCTCGATCGGTAGTCAACCCACCGATCGCCATAAATATTCCAATTGTTGGTGGATGAGCCTATGTAGGATCCAGAGTATCGGTACGAGCTGTACACGCCTTGAGAGGTAGTCATCTACCCACCTTTGAGGGAGGTCAAAAGGGGATCCCTACCCGTGATTGGCTACATGATGTAGAGACGATCATGTGCCAGTGCGACATTAATGAGGACTGCTGGGTCCTGTTAGTAGTTGGCACTTTCAGTGAGAATGCACGGATGTATTGGGAGTATTGAGATCAAGAGATGCTGTTAGGACTCGATTGGGTTGAGTTCAGACACATTATGATACTGCAGTTCCCGCCAAAGAGTCCAACATCACTGGTGCCAGACCCTTTAAAGAGCAGGGTAGTGACTCCGCCATCGGCTATGCCCAGGTATACTGATGTTAAAGAGTTTGTTCTCCGGGCTGAGAGACTGTAGATGCTGCTAAGTGATACTGTCTTCACTTATGCAGTACGGTTTGAGGAAAACGTAGTAAGGAGATGCCCTATGTCTAACCTCACTGATGAGGACTTTTGCGACATTTTCTGGAAGGGGCTTGTGATAGACTTATGTCAAAGGGTAACCCCTCTATATCCTACTATGCTACGTGAGTTTATTGTTACTATAGCTAAAGTAGAGGAAGAGTTGATGATGGAGTGCATGGTACGCAAGAGGCATGAGCAGCTATTACAAGATACCATGTTAGATCGTCTGTATGGTGAGCGACCTATGGCATATGGCCATGAGGCCGGCCCATCGAGGCAACGAGAGAGTATGAGTCCCACTAGAGGATTAATGCCATCTGAGGCCAGAAATGGTACGGATGAGGACGACGAGGATCCAGAGGAATTTCTGACAATTCCGGATCAACCTCAACTAGGGGACTAGATGTAAAGACATATAAGATATATAAATGTGTATATATCTATGTATGTGTATGTATGACTGTATCGAAAGACCGTTTTGACAAAGAGCCTTCGAGTTGATGTGTATATGAAAATTTTGAAATGAAATGGCATGAAATTTTGATATGTTCAAAATGACGAGATGTTTGAATTTACATGATGATTGAAACTACTTTCACTTATATTGTAAAAATATGTTTGTTGAAAATCTAACGATTGACTGTGACGCCTTAAATTTTATTTAAGGGTCAATATATAATTTAAATAAAATTAGTGTGCCAAAAATTAATTAAAAATCTTTTGGAAACCCTAGGTTGGTTTCCTAGTCAAATTCCACTCAAAAAGTCAACAATTTTGACTTCAAAAACCTTAAAATATTCGGCCATTACTTGGGATTTTTAATTAAAATTTAAATCCCTCAAATCCAAGGAGGATTCAAACTCAAATTTCATCCCTTAAATAAAAAGAAGAAATTCGGCTATAAAGTGTACGAAATAAAGGAGATTTGATTTGAATTAAAAGCTAGGTCAAAACTCAATCAAAATTCAAATTTTTTTTCCTTAAAAACTAATGGGTAATTTCGGCCACTTAAGGAAAAATAAGGAGAGAAAAACCTAGCCTCAAAACAGCACAAAAATCTCCCCTTTTTCCCCTCAAAATATTCGGCCAAGCAAGGAAACAAAAAGGAAAGAAACTAAAGAAAAAACCTAGTATAAAAACCCTTAAGAAAATAAAGAAAAAACCTAGTATAAAAACCCTCTTTCAACTCTCATTCACCTTTCCTTTCACTCTCAAAATTCGGCCAGCCTCACCCTATTTCCTCTCTGAATTTTTCTCTCTCAAAACAAACCCAAAACAGCAAGCATAACCTACCTAAAGGCAGCTCAAGGATTCAACAATTTTTGAGACAAAAACAAGGCAAGCAATCAACTTTTTCCTTCCTTTTCCTTTTGATTTAAACCCCAAAATTTATATGGTTTTTCTCCACTGTTTTCCCTACTGTTTTGAAGACTTCAACACTCACACAAATTCAGCCAAAAAGGAGACCAAGCATCAAAAGTAGTGCAGCACAAACAAGGTGTGAATTTTTCTCTCTAAAACCTTAAAAATTTTGCCTCATTGATCCCCTTTCAAAAACCCTATTATCACATGTGTAAAATTTTATGATTTTTGCCAATTTGATTCTTGGGTTGTGTTAATGACATATAAATAAGGTTCTCCACAAAATTTCATGACCATTGGATGAAAATTGAATTAGTTTGAGGCTAATTGAAATTCGGACAGAAAAACTAAAATCTGGAAAATTATCATATGAACAGTAAACTTGTGTCAGCCATAACTTGAGTTTTAAAAACGATTTTTGAGTGAATCTTGAGCCTAATATTAAATTCAAGATGTCCTCTAAATGCTTAAATTTCAGAACCAAACTCATCCGTTGGCCCAGTCAAAATATTTTTCTAAAATAGGCGGACAGAACTGCTAGTTTTTGAACTGAAACTAAAACCCTAATTTTATACCTAAAAACAACCTTTCGGGTTTTGGCCAAATTGAATAACCAAACGATGTCTAAAAATTATAAAAATTATATGGAATTAAAGCTACGGATGTCTAGTTTAACATATTAAAAATTTAGAATTTTTGGAATTAAAAATGAATTAATATTGATTTTACAGTCAGCCTAGGTCAGTCTGCCCATGTCCAGTAATATCCTAACTTAAGGTTTTTCACAAATTTTAAATCCCAAATGTTTATTAAACATTTTAAAATCCTTTTGTGGCACACTAAAATGATTGGATGATTATGTCTAGACCTAGACTGATCATATGTTGTGATTATAGGATTTATTTGACGCTCTTGCTTGATTCGTGGATCACGTCATCGCAACACTGGTGCGATAATCGAGGTAGGACTTTCTAGCATTTTCTGGGAGTAGTAAAGTGTTTTAAATTTCCCTATTTTATCAATGGCATGCTGTTTTCAGTTTATGAAATTATTATACTATTTTTGATGAAATAAAACGTATGCAAAGTGCTTTGTAATAAATGTGTATTTTAAAGCGTGTTTTGATAAATGACATAATATAACGTAGTAAATACCATCTTTTAAATAATCTGGTGAACATAATTGAGCTCTAGTTCACGATCATTATAAATGATGCATGCGTCCCAAAGTTGACGCCATGGGGGAAGGTCCCTAAACCTGCGCAGGGCCGTTCGGCCTATTTATACTGTAACGAGGTGATCTAGGATAATTCAATTCGAGGCACGTATATTATAGCTACGACAAGTCCTCACTCAAAATATGATGGTTTATTTTAATGATTTATTACTTTTAATATTGGGGCACGTATATTGCAGCTATGCTAAGTCCTCAACAGAATAAAACTTGTATTAAAAATGTTTTCACGAAATTGTTGATTATTTTTTTTGAAATGATTATTATGCCATGTATTCTTAAATTGTTGATTATTTTTGGAAACGAATATTATGTCATACTTTTAAATGTTACCTGTTTAATCCACCTTTATTTCTGTCCTACTGAGCCAGCGCTCACGCCCCTTTTCTTTGTGATTTCGAAATGACTACTTCCAGGTGCGGGAGGTAGCAGTTCTGAAAATCGTTGAGCTATCCGTTTCTACCGAAGATGATGCTATCCGTTTTCTCCATCTTCTTCTTTCTGTTTCTCGTTCTGATGTAATGAGACTTTAAGTTTGGACTTTATTTCACGTTATTTAAATTTCATACTTGGGAATATTTTATGGTTGGTAATTTCTTTTGAAGACCGATTTTGTGTTTGGTTTCCGCATTAAAAAGTATTTATTTTCTACTTTATTT
Organism: Antiaris toxicaria; assembly: GCA_035233585.1. Lineage (NCBI taxonomy): Eukaryota > Viridiplantae > Streptophyta > Magnoliopsida > Rosales > Moraceae > Antiaris > Antiaris toxicaria. The sequence continues at coordinate 75,160,450 of CP141155.1, forward strand.
TATTATGTGGTTATGATGCTACTTTATAAATAATTAGGTTTAGCTAAATTATGATGTTGACCCGCTTTTCGTAATAAATGTTTTTCCTTAAATCTCAGGTTGATATTATGATTTGGCTGCCATGTCACGTGTCTAAATTTTGGGCTGTGACAAATAATGGTATCAGAGCCCAGGTTTTCAAAAGGGTTTTCATCAAAATGTTTTCAAAATACCCAAGCATAGTTTTCCTTACTCTTAGAAGCTTATAGGATTTCCTCTTCCTTCAACCTTATGCAGCAAAATGGCTCGTCCCGGCACGCGTAGTCAGAGGCAGCAGAGAGGCAACGACGAAGAGAACCCCGGGAACATGCAGCCTCAAGGGAGACAGAATCCAGCGGTTCCTGCACCGAATGATCAGCTACGGCAATGCAGAATCTCACGGTGGTGATACAGGCTCTCCTCACCATCTTACCTTTTGGAACACCTAACCTAGCTCCTGTGGCCAATGTTGTTCCTAATGAGACCCAGAGAGCGGGGAGTTCTTCTCAGACTCCTCAGCAAACGCCTACCATCGAAAACCCTACCTCTGGAGCAGTACCTACCCAGCCTATGATACATCCTAAACAGGCAGCCCTAACTCTTTTCTTTAAGCCTCACGTACCCACTTTCGACGGCACGGGCACAGAGATGGATGCCGACTACTGGTTTGATGCCTTTCACAAGCAGCTAAAGTTGACCGCCACACCCACAGAGTTCTGGGTTGAGTTTGCTTCCAACAAGCTGGTGGGTCTAGCCTCTACCTGGTGGGCTAGTATAGAGTATGGTTTGACAGAGGAGCAGAGGTCTTCTTGGACAGTTTTCGAGGAACGTTTTCACGAGCGTTTCTTTTCAGCTCAGTTCCGCGACAGAAAAGCTATGGAGTTCGTCCGTTTGAAGCAAGGGTCTATGTCAGTGCGGGAATATGAAGCCAAGTTCACCGAGTTGGCCCAGTATGCGAAGAATTAGGTTTTGGATGAAGCTACTAAGTGTCTCCGCTTTGAGGAAGGGCTTAGCCTCTATGTGAAGAGGGGTGTACAACCATTCTAGATCAGGGATAGCTACCAGCAGATAGTTGCTAAGGCATTGACAGTGGAAGAGGGCGACAAGGAGTTTCTTGAAGCTCGTAACGGAAACAAGTTTGGACCAATCCGCAACAAGCCTCAGCACAAGCCGCAGACTCCTTACCAGAAGAACCAGCAGTCTCAGGGATCGGGTTCTCGTCAGTTTTCTAGACAGTGACAGGGTCAGGTGAATGTGATTACCTGCTTCGAATGTGGTGATGAAGGCCACAAAAGAAATGTCTGCCCGAAGAGACAGTCAAGAGACAATGCTCATAGACATCATCATCAGCGGAATCAGAATGGTCTTCCACAGAGGCAACAGTTTACTTCCCAGTCTTCGCAGTCACAACGCCCTCAGCTTCCGGCTCCCTATCAGCCTCAGCGCACGAGCCGGTACACTGCGCCTTATGCTCCACATGCTACACCGCTATAGCAATTCCCAGCGCCGAGTTATCAGAGACTGCCACCACAGGGTCAGAGTACGGGCTATCAGCGAGGGAATACAACTCAAAATTGTGGTAAGGCACCACAGGTACACGCTCTTGGAGCTGACAGCATGGAGATAGATCATACATCGACTGCATTAGATGGTATAATTCCTATCTTTGGTATATATGCACATGTTTTGTTTGACACCAGGGCTACACACTCTTTTATAGCCCAACATTATGCTCGTTCACTTGGTTTAAAACTGCAAAGTCTTGACTCTCCCTTATGTGTGAAATCCCCGTTGGGCACGACTACCGTTAGTGATAGGTGTCAAGCCTATGTTTATGTTGGGGATGTTTGTTTGGAGGCATCACTTGTGGTAATGCCTATGTTTGCTTATGATGTTATTCTGGGATATGACTGGCTTTCCCGATATGGGATTATGCTTGATTGTCGTAATCGTCGCGTTATCTTTACAACTGATTTCGGACATGTGGTGTCCTATCAGTTAAGCTTAGTTTCAGATGTTGATAGATCTGCTCTGAGGTTAGTGTCGAAGAGTAGACAGGGTATTCTTTGCTTCTTATCCTTGTGTGCAGTAGAAGGATCCAGTTCTGAAAGAGTACCTAACCTATACCTGTTGTCGATAGTTTTCCAGATGTTTTTCCAAAAGCTCTTCCAGGTTTACCGCCTCATCGAGAAATAGAGTTTCGTATCGACTTAGTTCCCGGAACAGCTCCTTTTGCTTCTGCTCCGTATCGTATGGCACCTCTAGAGATGAAAGAGTTAAGCAAGCAGTTGGATGAGTTGAAATCACTGGGCTTTATCTGAGACAGTAACTCAACTTGGAGTTCGTCAGTCCTTTTTGTGAAGAAAGCCGACGGTTCGCTACGTCTCTGTGTAGACTACAGAAAGCTCAACAGTGTGACCATCAAAAATAAGTATCCGTTACCACGTATAGATGACTTGTTCGATCAGTTGGGTGGAGCTTGTTTCTTCTCCAAGGTTGATTTGAGATTCGGTTATCATCAGCTTCGTGTTAGAGAGGAGGATATCCCGAAGACAGCGTTCCGAACAAGGTATGGCAGTTATGAGTTCTTAGTAATGCCTTTCGGTTTGACAAACGCGCCAACAGCCTTCATGGATATGACGAATAGTCTTCCGACCTTTTCTTGATAAGTTCGTCATCATATTCATCGACGACATCCTCATCTACTCCTTAACTCATGAAGATCATGCACAGCATCTCAGTATAGTTTTACAGACTCTTCGTGAACATCAGTTGTACACCAAGAAAGAAAAATGTGAGTTTTGGATGACATAGGTTAAGTTTTTCGAGCATATCATCTCAGGAGACGGTATATCAGTTGATCCATCCAAGGTTGAAGCAATTCTTAAGTGGGAACGACCGAAGAATGTTTCAGAGATCCGAAGCTTCTTGGGCTTAGCGGGATATTATCGACGTTTTGTACAGGACTTCAGCAAGCTCGCCGCTCCCCTTACCAATTTGACAAAGAAGGATGTACCTTTCATTTGGGACAACAGCTGTGAGTCAGTTTTCCAGGAGTTAAAGAGTCGTTTGACGTTTGCACCTATCCTTATCATTCCGGATCAGGATCAAGTATATGATGTCTACACCGATGCTTCTCATCAAGGTCTTGGAGCAGTTTTGATGCAATAGAACCGAGTTGTCACTTATGCCTCACGACAGCTGAAACAACATAAACGAAACTACCCTACACACGATCTAGAGTTAGCTGCAGTAGTGCTCGCGCTTAAGATTTGGCGTTGTTATCTGTATGGTGCCAGTTTTAGACTATTTTCATATCACAAGAGTTTGAAATACCTAGCTACACAGAAAGATCTCAACCTGCATCAGAGAAGATGGGTAGAATACATGCAAGACTACGACTTCCAAGTCGAGTACCATCCGGGTAAAGCAAACGTGGTTGCAGATGCACTAAGTAGGAAAAGAGAGGCAGTTCTCAATCCTGATCATGATGCTTCTATAATGGCTATGCAGATAGATGAGTGGGAAAAGGACAGAGTTCTTACAGCTTATCAGGTTCGTTTTGGTGAAGTTCAGGGTCACCCAGTGTTGTACAACTTAGTGATGGAACCAGACTACGTGCAGAGGATCAAGGAGAATCAGTTGGCAGATACACGTTTCGTTGACATCCGAGATAGATTGTTAAAGGGCAAGCATGTTGCAGAGTGGTCGATGGACGCCAGTGGAATTCTTTACAACGAGGGTCGCTTAGCAGTGCCACACATCCCAGAGCTTATACAGGAGATCTTGTCAGAGTTTCATCAGTCGAGGTTCGCCATGCACCCAGGTGGAAACAAGATGTATCAAAACCTAAGACGGCAGCTTTGGTAGAGAGGTATGAAGTTAGATGTGAAGAACTTCGTGGCCAACTGTTTGACGTGTCAGAAGGTAAAGGCAGTACGGGAGAAACCCACAGGTCTACTCCAACCACTTCCAATACCTCGGTGGAAGTGGATAGTATAGGAATGGACTTCTTAACCGGCTTACCGAGAGCACAGGATGGATCTGATGGAGTCTGGGTAGTTGTAGATCGCCTCACGAAGATCGCGCACTTCATCCCGTTCAAGACGACTTGCAACAGGAACCAGCTAGCTGAGCTTTACATGAGGAACATAGTCAGATTGCATGGAGTCCCTTCAGTGATCATTTCTGATCGTGATACGCGCTTCAATGCTCGCTTTTGGCAAAGTCTACAGGAAGCTCTAGGCACAGAACTGAACTTCAGCACCACTTTTCATCCGCAGACAAATGGTCAGTCGGAGCGTCTCATATAGATTCTCGAGGATATGCTACGTGCTTGCGTTCTTGATCTTGGAGATGGGTGGAGCAAACACCTCTACATGGCAGAGTTCGCATACAACAACAGTTATCAAGCGAGTATCAGAATGGCACCCTTTGAAGCGTTGTACGGAAAGCCTTGTCGATCACCCATTTATTGGGTTGACAACCAGGAAGCACCAGTGGGTGGACCCGATATGATCCTAGACCAGTACGAGAAGATTGCCATCATCAAACAACGACTTCTAATAGCACAAAGTCGACAGAAGAGCTATGCAGATCAACGCAGAAAGCCGTTAGAGTTCGAGGTCGGAGAGTTTATGTTGCTAAAGGTTTCACCGAAGAAAGGTATCTCTCGTTTCAGAGTTAAAGGGAAGCTAGCACCGCGTTACATTGGACCTTTCAAGATCGTACGCAGAGTTGGTAAGGTTGCATATGAGCTGAAGTTACCCGACACCTTGGGAGTGCACAACGTTTTCCATGTATCGATGCTGAGGAAGAGTGCACAAACAGAGTCTGAAGTCATTTCAACCGATGATGTAGAAATCTAACCAGATGTCTCTTACGTCGAGGTTCCGGTGAAGATTTTGGATCGTAAGGTCAAGCAGCTGAGAACGAAAACAATACCCATGGTGAAGGTTCTGTGGAGTAACCATGGTGAAGAGGAAGCCACATGGGAAACTGAGAAAGATATGCGCGAGAACCATGCTGAATGGTTCGCTAAGCAGTAGAGTACATGTAATGTAGTCGACTAAGTTTGTTTTGTAACCCTACTCTGTTCATAGTGGTAGATATACTACTATATGTTTTCAAAGGTGCATTGAGATTGCTTAATGAAATGAGAAGTTATTCATAGTCTTATTCTCTTCTTTAGTGTGGAGTAATTCATAAAGTTTTGAGGACGAAACTATTTTTAGTGGTAGATATTTGTGATGCCTTAAATTTTATTTAAGGGTCAATATATAATTTAAATAAAATTAGTGTGCCAAAAATTAATTAAAAATCTTTTGGAAACCCTAGGTTGGTTTCCTAGTCAAATTCCACTCAAAAAGTCAATAATTTTGACTTCAAAAACCCTAAAATATTCGGCCATTACTTAGGATTTTTAATTAAAATTTAAATCCCACAAATCCAAGGAGGATTCAAACTCAAATTTCATCCCTTAAATAAAAAGAAGAAATTCGGTCATAAAGTGTACGAAATAAAGGAGATTTGATTTGAATTAAAAGCTAGGTCAAAACTCAATCAAAATTCAAAATTTTTTTCCTTAATAACTAATGGGTAATTTTGGCCACTTAAGGAAAAATAAGGAGAGAAAAACCTAGCCTCAAAACAGCACAAAAATCTCCCCTTTTTCCCCTCAAAATATTCGGCCAAGCAATGAAACAAAAAGGAAAGACAATAAAAAAAAAACCTAGTATAAAAACCATCTTTCAACTCTCATTCACCTTTCCTTTCACTCTCAAAATTCGGCTAGCCTCACCCTATTTCCTCTCTGAATTTTTCTCTCCCAAAACACACCCAAAACAGCAAGCAAAACCTACCTAAAGGCAGCTCAAGGATTCAACAATTTTTTAGACAAAAACAAGGTAAGAAATCAACTTTTTCCTTCCTTTTCCTTTTAATTTAAACCCCAAAATTTATATGGTTTTTCTCCACTATTTTCCCTACTGTTTTGAAGACTCCAACACTCACACAAATTCAGTCAAAAAGGAGACCAAGCATCAAAAATAGTGCAGCACAAACAAGGTGTGAATTTCTCTCTCTAAAACCCTAAAAATTTTGCCTCATTGATCCCCTTTCAAAAACCCTATTATCACGTGTATAAAATTTTATGATTTTTGCCAATTTGATTCTTGGGTTGTGTTAATGACATATAAATAAGGTTCTCCACAAAATTTCATGACCATTGGATGAAAATTGAATTGGTTTGAGGCTAATTGAAATTTAGACAGAAAAACAGAAATCTGGAAAATTACCATATGAACAGTAAACTTGTGTCAGCAATAACTTGATTTTCAAAAACGATTTTTGAGTGAATCTTGAGCCTAAAATTAAATTCAAGATGTCCCCTAAATGCCTGCAAAATTTCAGAACCAAACTCATCCGTTGGCCTAGTCAAAATATTTTTCTAATATAGGCGGATAGAACTGCCAGTTTTTGAACTGAAACTGAAACCCTAATTTTATGCCTAAAAACAACCCCTCGGGTTTTGCCAAATTGAATAACCAAACGATGTCTAAAAATTATAAAAATTGGAATTAAAGCTACGGATGTCTAGTTTAACATATTAAAAATTTAGAATTTTTGGAATTAAAAATGAATTAATATTGATTTTACAGTCAGCCTAGGTCAGTCTGCCCATGTCTAGTAATATTCTAACTTAAGGTTTTTCAAAAATTTTAAATCCCAAATGTTTATTAAACATTTTAAAATCCTTTTGTGGCACACTAAAATGATTGGATGATTATGTCTAGACCTAGACTGATCATATGTTGTGATTATAGGATTTATTTGACGTTCTTGCTTGATTCGTGGATCACGTCATCGCAACACTGGTGCGATAATCGAGGTAGGACTTTCTAGCATTTTCTCAGAGTAGTCAAGTGTTTTAAATTTTCCTGTTTTATCGATGGCATGCTGTTTTCAGTTTATGAAATTATTATACTGTTTTTGATGAAATAAAACGTATACAAAGTGTTTTGTAATAAATGTGTATTTTAAAGCGTGTTTTGATAAATGGCATAATATAACTTGGTAAATACCATCTTTTGAATAATCCAGTGAACATAATTGAGCTCTAGTTCACGATCATTATAAATGATGCGTGCGTCCCAAAGTTGACGCCATGGGGGAAGGTCCCTAAACCTGCGCAGGGCCGTTCGGCCTATTTAGTCTGTAACGAGATGATCTAGGATAATTTAATTCGAGGCACGTATATTATAGCTACGACAAGTCCTCACTCAAAATATGATGGTTTATTTTAATGATTTATTACTTTTAATATTGGGGCACGTATATTGCAGCTACGCGAAGTCTTCAGCAGAATAAAACTTGTATTAAAAATGTTTTCACGAAATTGTTGATTATTTTTTTTGAAATGATTGTTATGCCATGTATTCTTAAATTGTTGATTATTTTTGGAAACGAATATTATGTCATACTTTTAAATGTTACCTGTTTAATCCACCTTTGTTTCTGTCCTACTGAGCCAGCGCTCACGCCCCTTTTCTTTGTGATTTCGAAATGACTACTTCCAGGTGCGGGAGGTAGCAGTTTCGAAAATTGTTGAGCTATCCGTTTCTACCGAAGATGATGCTATCCGTTTTCTCCATCTTCTTCTTTCTGTTTCTCGTTCTGATGTAATGAGACTTTAAGTTTGGACTTTATTTCACGTTATTTAAATTTCATGCTTGGGAATATTTTATGGTTGGTAATTTCTTTTGAAGACCGATTTTGTGTTTGGTTTCCGCATTAAAAAGTATTTATTTTCTACTTTATTTTATTATGTGGTTATGATGCTACTTTATAAATAATTAGGCTTAGCTAAATTATGATGTTGACCCGCTTTTTGTAATAAATGTTTTTCCTTAAATCTTGGGTTGATATTATGATTTGGCTGCCGTGTCACGTGTCTAAATTTTGGGTCGTGACATTGACTTTCGTGCGATTATAGGCAGTAGATAAAGATGGTGAATCCACAAAACCTAAGGAACATGAGTCGGCGTCCAGTCCTTTCCGAAAGAGTAGATGAATTGCAAGTTATGTTAGAAGTTTAGATGAAAGCAAATGCTGATCTGAGACAAAGAATAGAGTAGATGGAGTAGAGGCAAGGTCGAGATGAAGACTAAACCTCTCAGATGTCTGCATCTGAACCAAAAGTGCCACCAGTTGTGCCAGAGATAGTAATTGAACCACAACTGCAACCCCGAGTCAATCAAGAACCACTATACGAATGATTTCGAAGGATTAAGCCACCAGAATTTGAGGGTTCCACTAACTCATTAGAAGCAGAAGAATGGTTGTCCTCACTCCACATGATCCTAGAATTTATGAATCTAAATGATCAAGAAAAGATCATGTGTACAACGTTTGTGTTGAAGAAAGATGCAAGATTCTGGTGGGACACGGTCAAGTTGAGAAGGAACATGTTCACAATGTCATGGTTGGATTTCTTAGAAGAGTTTAACCAGAAATACTACGACATCGTGTTGCTGCGACCCCAACAGAGGGAGTTTGCAGAATTGAAGCAGGGAGACATGATAGTAGTTGAAGTCTATCAGATGTTTGACCAGTTGTCCCGACTGTGTCCATATGTTGTCTCCACGAAGAGAGAGAAAATTCAAAAGATGTTAGGGATGTTTAGACTTAACATTGCAACTTTGATAGATAGTGGGTTGACACCACCCACTACTGTTGCAAACTGTGTGAGTCGAGTGTTGAGGACCGAGTATCACTTAGCTCGATAGAGGGAAGAGCAAGAGAAGATTTGGGATGCGAAGAAAAAGGAGAAAGTTTTGTCCAAAGTCGCACAAACTAGATCTCAAGTTGAACAAGGAAGCAAACAGAATCAGAACACGAAGGCCGGACAATCAAGTACTTCTAGCCAACAGTCTCAAGGAAAGAGGAAGGGGAATAATTCAGGAAACAGAAACCAGCAGCAGAGGTTGAACAATAATGCTGGACGTATAGTTTGTGACTACCTGATCTACGAAAAAAAGCACCCAGGCCGATGCAGACTTGCACCAAATGCCTATTTCTAGTGTGGAAAAGAAGGCCATTTTGCCAGAAATTGCCCTGAGAATAGGCAAAATGCACAGGGAACATTTTAGCCATAGCAGCAACGTCCCTAGGCACATGCAATGCAAGCAAAGATTGAAGGACCTTCACATTCAGACACGTAGGAAAGACCAGAATGCTTCCCTCATGTAGATGCTCGAGTAATGGTCTACACCAGGGAAGATGCGAAAGCAGGGACATTCAATGTAGTGACAGGTCAGCTTTCTGTCGCTAATCATTTGGCGTCTATTTTATTTGATTCTTGAGTTATGCATTTGTTTATTTCATATGAGTTTGCGAACAAGATAGGATATCCAAAAGATAACATGGGTATGACGTTTAGAACGGCTCTACCCTCATGTAATACTAGGAATGGTTTTCCTAGGAAAGTATCAAGCCATGATCGATTACCGAAAGCGAAAGATAATGTTCCAACCCAACGAGGAAGACTGCTTTGAATATTTCGGATCATCACGTAAACTAAAGAAGATGATGATCAACTCGATAAAAGCAAAAAGGCTAACGTCTAGCGGCTGTGCTAGATACTTAGCATACATACTGGATGTGACGGAGGAATAGAAGCTTCAACCCACAGATGTTCCGATTATGAACGAGTTCCTAGATGTCTTCCCAGAAGAATTACCCAGACTACCACCTGAGCGAGAGATCTCCTTTGAGATCGAATTGATGCTAGGAACTGAACCTATCTCAAAGGTGCTGTACAGGATGGCACTAGTGGAGTTGAAGTGTGGCGCCCTCGAGTCCAACCACCCGTAACTGTCATGAACCAACTCTATTGCCGCCCAAGACAATCCTTGTGTCGAATCCATATCACCATTTAAAACTCTTTTTCTCTCCACTCTTATTTTTGAGGCCCAAAATGTCGCCTAAATTTTTTTTATACACTCTTTCTCGAAAGGAAAGCTAAGCATAAAAGTCTTGTAAAATACAATACTAATTTTTAGATGTCTTTTTAAGTACAACATAATGTATAATATACAAAATATTTATATTGCATTTTTTTTAATCTCTTCAATTCACTAACTTTCAAAGCTCAGCAGAAAACTTATGACAGGACTAGATTCATGGTGAAATCCCTATCCTATCAGCACACGCGCACATCCTGCCGCCATCCATAAAGTCTACTAGACAGGTTTCTTACCTGCAACATGAACAAACTGATGAGCTAATAGGCTCAGCAAGTTCAAACATACTTAGTAAGAATTATATGGATTCAAAAACATTAAAAACTCAATCTCCTATGAATAGTACTATTTATCATGAATAGTGATTTTGACCTTTGATCGATGAATAGTAATTGTTATCCTAACTGGTTACTATTCACATTACCCTAACGAGGTATTATTCACATCACCCTAACCGAGTTTACTACACTTAGTGTAAGCTTCAGTTATGCTCAATTATGGATTTCCCACATCAACTTTTTTTAATGTTTTCCCACACCAAAGACCCACGGATTTTCACTAAGGAAATCAAAGAAAATTGCTTCGATTTGAAAGCTTACCTTATCTAGTTGATTGTTTGATGCTAGAAATGCAATGAAAGCTAATTTTGGTGTGAAATTTTGAACAAAATTTGGCTTAAATAAGTTGGAAAGCTCACAGTTTTGGTTGCAAGAAAAGGGCAAGAGTTTGGCCAACTTTTTCATTTTTTTCTAATGAATTTTGATGCCCATTTATAGGCAAAAACCAAGGATTATTTAGCAAATTTTTTTCAACAGTTTGCTAATTGTTCAAGGACTAAAATGCAATAATTTTGGGGCCAAAATCCAATTTTTTTCTTTCTTCCTTTCCACATGGCTGAATGGCCTTTTTCTTTATTTTTAAAAAATTTTCAAATATCTTTTTGGCATGAATTTAACCCTTGATCAAAAAGAGAAATGATCCTAGCCATACACCTTTACCTATTACTTTCCAATTTTAAAAATTTTGTATTTATGACATCACACATATGATGTTATCCTATTATTGTGATAACTGGGAATTTCAGACTCTCGGAGTAGATTAAAATTGTATGTTTATACTAATTTTAATGAATAAAATATGAAAAAGTTGTGTTTTAATACTGTTAAGAATACTGTGAAAATGTTCCGATAGTGTTAGAATGAGTGAATTTGGGGATGGAAAATCTTATCGAACATTTTTGGGTGTGACGGTTCGAAATCAGAGCCGAAAGCCCTAGAGAATGCATCGAAATGCACTAAAACAGTAGAAATTTACGGTCGAGAATTCTGACCAAACAGAAGCAAAATAAAACAAATCGATCGCACCAAAGGCGACCGGAAACAACCTACGTGATTTCGGTAAAGTTCCGTTCGAATTGACTTTTGGTCAAAATTTGACCACGAATTAATTAGTGAATTAATATAAATAGTAGGATGACATCATCATGTTGATGTCATAAATCCATTTTTTTTTTGGTTTGGAAAGTAATATGAAAGGTGTATGGCTAGGATCACCTTACTTTTTGATCAATGGATTAGATCACACCAAAATGATAAAAAAAAGTCTTAGAAATTTATCTAAAAGGCCGTTCGGCCATGTGGAAAAGGAGAAAGAAAAAAATTAGGTTTTTGGCCCAAAATTATTGGATTTTGATCCTTGAATAATTAGCAAATTGTTGAAAAAATTTGCTAAAAAACCCTTGGCTTTTGCCTATAAATAGGCATCCAAAATCATTCAAAAAAATTAGAAAATCTAAGCCAAACTCTTGCTCTTTTTCATCCAAAAATCCGTGGCCTTTCCCCCCTATTAAGCCAAAATTTTGTTTTAAATTTCACAGCAAAATAAGCTTCCATTACATTTCTAATATCAAGACATCAACTAGATAAGGTAAGCTTCTAAATTGAAGCATTTCTCCTTGATTTTCTTAGTGAAAATCCGTGGGTATGTAGAGTGAGAAAACATTGAAATGTTGATGTTGTGATGATAATATGATTTGTTTGATGTTGTAGAATTTAAAGCATGATTTAGGGTATAGAAACAAGCAAAAATTTTGCATGTTTCCCTAAGAAATCTGTGGTATTAGTGGTGTGAAAAATGATTGGGAATTGATGATTTGGATTAGTGTTTATGTTCAATTAATTATATGTTGAATCAAGCATGAATTAGAATCAAGAAATAAGAAAATTTTGATGAATTTTCATGCAAAAATCCGTGGACAATGCTAGAGTTGAAATGAAAATGTGGTTAGGTTTTGATGTTGTTCTACACATTTGAAAACCTAAAAGTAACATGTGATACTTGAAATGTTGTGATGAAAAAACATGGGTGATGATTAATATGATAAACCAGGATTAGGTTTGGAAAAAAATTGGTATTATGTATTGATTCTTGAATATTGATTAGTGTGAAAAATTTTTATACAAAGTTTGGAAAATTTGTATAAAATAGGCCTCTGGTATAGTACATGGTAGGTACAAAGGTTCTGAGGCGTACCTAACGCCGAGAAACCAAAAAATACAAGCGGAAATGCTGCCGAAATTTCTAAAACGACATAAGGGCATTTCAGGGAACGAGGCGTAAAAATATTAGACTCAGGAAGGAAACTGGGACCCCTCGGTGGATTAGGATTGAAAATGGAAAACTAAACCAAAAGGAATAGTAAACTGACCCTTAATGTCTAAAATGCCTAAAACAGGAAAAAAATTTCATGTTAGGAGTATTTTGGGAAACGAGGAAAAAAATATTAGGTCGGGATAGGAAACCCGAGCCTCTCGAGGACCGAGGGTCGGGGATGGGATAAAAAGTGTTTCAAGAGTAGTAAAAAGGTCATTGAGGCTCCGAAATGCTCGAAAAAAGAGAAACAACCCTAGGTGATGGATGAATAGTAATCGAGGGCCGGGAAAGTAGATAATCAAGAAATTATAGTAAATTGAGCTGTAAAAATAATACAGAAGCCTAGAGAATATTATTTTAAGATATTTGGGCTTAGAAATTTTAAGAAAAATGATAGAACGGAATAGTTACTGTCCGGAGACCTGTTAGGGGTAAAATGGTCATTTTGATCAAAAATTTTCGAAAGGCTCGGAAAGGATCCGAAAGGATCTAGAATGACTTAAATAAAATTCTAGGACTCAAAATAAAGATTTTAGAGTTAAAAATCTAAAAATTTTGAAGATCACGGGAGTGTAGAAGAATACACGACCGTGTATAGGAAAAAAATTTACAACCCGAGAGGTACACGGGCTTGAACACGGGCGTGTATCAAGCCATGTACAGTTACACGGCTAGATAGTAAACAACACAGCCATGTAGTGAGAAACCAGGAGGTACACGGTCGTGAACACGGGCGTGTTGAAGGCCGTGTACCATGTTACAAGTTGAATTGTGTCGAAAAATTTATCACAAAATAAATATATTTAAAGTGATAATTAATATAAGGCATTTGTAGGAAAATAAACCGGTAAAAACGTATCAGAGTGGCGCAGCGGAACAATAAAAATGTTTAGATCGTTAAATATCTCATGATGCCATATACAATAAATCAACAACAATTAAAACTCATACCTCAAGGATGCCAATCTGCAGGAGGAGAATGATCGGAGGCTTCAACCAACTAGCCTTCTCTACTATTCTCCAATTCCAGAATGGCTGAGTGTGTGGGCACTCTGAACCTTGATCGGTATGCTAGCACTGCTAGTCTTCTTCCGACCACCCAGATCTCTAAAGAACTTTATTGTCACGATGAGCTGTGCAACAATAAGCCTGCTCACCTGAGAGTCTGTGGTCTGAGAGAACTGGAGTGGTAGGTCCTCTATTTATAGACCTGCATGAGGTGAATCTCTGAATTTGAATTGGATTAGGAAAAGATATTTTCCCTTATCCAAACCCATAAAATCTGAATTTTTCCAAGGGAGAATCTCCAAAAAAAATTCAAGTTTTCTTAGGATAAATCCAATCCAAATCAAAACAAGATTTTAACTAGAATTTTATCTCCCTTTTTCAACCAAAAAATCCGAATTTTTCTTGGAGAAAATCTCAACAAAAGTTTTGGCCATTATGGATAAGGGAGAATAAAAAATTCCACTAGGATTTTCAAGCTTGAATCTTATCTCAACCTTATCCAAAATAACCGAATTTCCTAGGAGATATTCTCCCTAATTTCGGCCACTTTTCAGGGAAGGAGAGAATCCAAATTCAACTAGGATTGAAGCTTGAATTTTCCCTTGAATCTCATCCACAAAATCCGAAATTTCCTTGAGGATTATCCTCAAAATTTAGTCCCTTATTTGTTGGGATTTGGATTCAAAATTCAAGTAGGATTCTAACAAGATTATCCTCTCCAAATCCAACTCAAATTCGAATTTCAAACCTTGTGGATTTTCCACAACAAATTCGAATCCTACTTGGACTGTGATTCAAAATCAAATTCAAATTTCAAATTCAAATTTAAATTTCAAATTTCAAATTTCAAATTTCAAATTTCAAATTTAAATTTCAAATTCAAATTTCAAATTCGAATTTCAAATTCAAATTTCAAATTCAAATTTCAAATTCAAAATTCAAATTTCAAATTTCAAAATTCAAATTTCAAATTCCACAAAACGGTTGTATTTCATATTCTTGTTCTCATGGATAATTTTCTACAACTCCAATCCAATCTCAAATAAAATCATGGCAACTTTATTTGGAGTTCGAATAATTGTGTACTCTATTATCCAAAACAAAATCTGAATCCAACCGGAGAGAATCTTGTCTACCATCCTAATCCTGTGTCATCACCATCCATGCATAATAAACCAGCCAATAGCATACACAAATCAATTTGTCAAACATTAAGGAATTATGTGGAGCTAGTAGAGGGACTGATTGGACATATATAATCGGGCTCCCGTGATTCCATATGATCATCACTCTGTACCGAACAACTCAATCATATGATCACTAATTTCAGAGTCACACCACTATAAACCTGAAACTGAACTCCCAATTATATACCGTATTACGTAAGCCACGAGCTACCATCCAATGACCTTGTCATATATGCAAAACTCTCATATGATATCCATGATCAGCCTTAGGTCAAAGTCCGTTTAATCCTACTGATCAGGCTATCTTAAAGTTCCATTATACTACTGATCAGCCTTATTGTCACGATACTTGAGTATATGCTTTACTGCTTGCCAGTGCTTGGTTCCAGGATTCGCTTGATATCGACTCACCATACCTACTGCAAAACATATGTCTGGGCGAGTGCAAAGCACAGCGTACATAAGGCTACCCACAGCGGATGCATAAGGAACCTTACTTATACGCTCTCTTTCTTCCGATGTCTTGGGATAGTCATCTAATGAAAGAGTTAGACCGGCAATAGAAGGTTGTGAGCCTTTCTTTGCCTTTTGCATTGCATATTTGTCAATTATTTTATCTATGTATGAAGCTTGGGATAATGCTATCATTTTGTTCTTTCGATCTCTGAAGAGACGAATGCTAGAACATAATTAGCTTCTCCCAAGTCCTTCATGTCAAACTGTTGGTGTAACCAAAGCTTGACCGATGATAAGTTCCCTACATCATTCCCAATGAGTAGTATATCATCGACATAGAGTATCAGAAAGACCACTTTTCCATCCTTAATACGTTTATAAACACAAGGTTCATCAACGTTCTGCTCAAAACCAAATGTCTTAATTGCTTGATCAAACCTCTGGTTCCATGAGCGGGATGCCTGCTTTAATCCATAAATGGATTTAAGCAACTTGCAGACTTTCCTATCTTGGCCTTTTGCTACGAACCCTTCGAGCTGTATCATATAGATACACTCTTCAAGATGGCCATTCAAGAATGCCGTCTTGACATCCATTTGCTAGATCTCGTAATCGAGAGCCGTAACAATGGACAGAAGAATACGGATAGACTTCAGCATAGCAACAGGCGAAAAGGTTTCCTCGTAATCGATTCCAGCCTTTTGCGTGTATCCCTTTGCAACCAGTCTAGCTTTGAAAGTTTCCACTCTCCCTTCCGCATCCTTCTTTCTTTTGTAGACCCATTTGCATCCAATGGGTTTTATCCCATCCGGCAAATCTACAAGTTCCCAAACAGAGTTGGATTTCATAGAATCCATCTCATTGTTCATAGCCTGTTTCCAAGATTTAGAATCAACATCATTTATAGCTTCATCATATGTGACCGGATCTTCCTCATGCTCATGAGCCTCGGCCTGGTATACCTCAGCATCATACATGAAGAAATTAGGTTTCTTCGAAACCCTCCCACTACGACGAGGCACCCTAAATTGTTGATCGTCTGCAGGTCTTTCATTGGAACTCGGACTTGCGTCCAAGACCGAAATCTGTGGAGCAGTTCTTTCACCGGATAACTCCTCTAGCACTACTTTGCTTCGAGGTTTAAAGTCATTCATGTGACTTTCCTCCAAGAATGTCGCATGGGTTGAGACAATGACTTTTTGTTCCTTCGGGTTATAGAACAGACCTCCTTTAGTTCCTTTTGGATACCCTACAAACATGCATAATTCTGATCTTGGTTCCAACTTCTTCTCATCCCCATCCAGTACATGTGTCGGGCAGCCCCATATTCTCATATGTCCAAGGGAAGGCTTCCTGCCACGCCACAATTCATACGGAGTTCTAGGAATTGATTTGCTCGGAACCTGGTTCAGAATATAGCACGCCGTTTATAAAGCATATCCCCAAAATGATAATGGCAGCATTGAGTAACTCATCATGGACCGTACCATATCCAATAAGGTCCTGTTTCTCCTTTCGGCTACACCATTCTGTTGTGGAGTACCAGGTGCAGTCAATTGGGATAAAATCCTGTTCTCTACAAGATGTCCTAGAAATTCATCGGAGAGGTATTCGCCACCTCGATCAGATCGAAGTGTCTTTATGGATTTATCCAATTGCTTTTCCACTTCCACACGATACTCTTTGAACTTATCAAAGGTTTCGCTCTTGTGGTGCATCAGATACACATATCCATACCTCGAGTAATCATCTATGAAAGAGACATAATACTCGAACCCTCCTCGTGCTGTGACGTTCATGGGGCCACATACGTCAGTGTGCATAATTTCTAAGAGCTCCTTAGCCCTTGTACCCTTAGCTCCAAAAGACCTCTTAGTCATCTTACCCTTTAGACAAGACTCACATTGGGGAAGTCGTACCTCCTCCAGAGATTCCAGAGGACCGTCTTTCACCAATCTTTGAATCCTATCCTGATTAATATGATCAAGTCTTAAATGCCAAGGATACGCCTTGTTAGAGTGAGAAACTTTCAACCTTTTAGAGTTATCAATTAATTCAGTGTCAAGCAGTGAGTACATCTTTGGTCTGATCAAATATAGGTTTCCATCCATCCATCCAGAACAGATAAAAGACTTATTTCTACGAATATCAACTCTTTTACTAAAAGAAACTGAATAAGAATCCTTTATTAAACAAGCTACCGATATAAGGTTCCTCCTAAAATTAGGAACATAAAAATAGTCTTTCAATAAAATAAACCTAAATTGATCAAAATAAAGGTGAACATCTCCCACTGCCTCAGCCACCACAAAGCTACCATCTCCAGTCCGCAACGAGAGGCTCCTATCATGTAGACTTCTCGTTTCCACGAACCCCTGCATAGAAACACAAACATGATTAGTGGCGCCCGAATCAATGACCCAAGTATCTTTCGATTCTTCCACCAAACAAGCTTCCAAGTAATGAAGTTCCTTACCATCTTTGCCCTTGGCGGCTAGGAATTCCCGGCAAGCCTTCTTGAAGTGACCTACCTTCCCACAATGGAAGCATTTGGACTTTTTAGGGTCCTTCGGCTTCTTGTTCTTCTTCTGCTCCTTCCCGTCCGAGACAGGGGGATTAGAAGAACTGGAAGCCACTTGCTTCTTATTCGGCCTCTTCCTCTTCCGTGAGGGATTGGAAGATTCCGCCAAATTGGCCTCTCCTTTAGGTCGGACCACATCCTCATCCCTGATCATCCGCTCATAAGCCTGTAGTTGCTTCATGAGCTCGATTAGTCCTAACTCCTTTGTCGCCAGATTGTATGCGGCCTTAAACCCCACAAAATCTTTAGACAGAGTCTTGAACACCATCTCGATCTGGGTGTTGTAGTCCAACTAAGCACCATTCTCGGCAGCCTCAGCGAAGAATCCCATTAGAGTGATCATATGGTCCTTCACCGGAGCACCCGCCTTTTGCTTAGAGTTCATAATGCGGGTGATAGCGGACTGTCGAGCCAATTTTTCTTTTCCTCCAAACATGTCCTCCAGATTGTCCATGATCTCCCCAGCAACTTCATAAGTCTCATGCTGCTTTTGTAAAGCACTCGTCATGCTAGCAAGGATGTAGCATCGAGCTATTTCATTGGATTCTCTCCAACGATTATAGGCAACCGGGACTTCCTCAAGTGGTGTGTCAGGTTTGGGCCCAGGTGGGCATGGTTCGTCTAGTACGAACTTGTGTCTCTCGCAGCTGAGAAATATTAATAGATTTCTTTTCCAGTCTTTATAATTATCGCCATTCAACTTATTTTCAGTAAGTATCGAAATGAGGGGTGTCGGTGACATTTTGAACTGAAATAAAATTATACTAGACATCATTACAAAGCCCAAGCAAATATACAGATAATTTAGCAAATAAAAACATACAAGTATGTTCCTACATGAAACTTGAAAAAACATGTAGCATTGCAACGGTAATTCTCAGCACCTATTGCACCAATCCACCGAGGTGTGGTCATGAGAACAAATAGCCGGAACATGGACCCCGTCCAATTAATATATGTTACCTTAAATCCTCCAAGGTTAAGACATATATTAATAACCGCTTATTTGGCCACCAGTTTAGTTAACAGAGCTTCTAGGGAAGGTTAATAACTAGACGAGTCTTGAGTATATAACCATTGTTTACGTAGCCCGATCCACGTCCTACCAAGCCACCGAGGGGTGGTCATGAATAGGATCGCACCCGAACACGTTTTCCACATAGGAGATCCAATCTAGTATACCGGCGGCGGTAAACACCTACCAAGGGGTGTGGTCAGGGCAGAACTGACGTGAGGCGTTACCATGCTTTCACATATGGATCAACAATGGAGGCCGTGGGTTTTGTTTGAAACCCTCTCCCACTCAATATTTTGAAAAACATGTATGTTTTGATAAATTATGTATGATCAATATAGTATGAGCGGTACTCACCTATCCTATATGACATGTTATCAAATATGCATACAAAACATCCATAAATACATATTTATACATCCATGACATATCACAGAAAAAATAATTGACAGAATAACCAAGCTAAGGTTCCATCCTAGAACAAAGAAAATAAAGATTACAAAATTCCATCCAAAGCATTCTTTGGGTCTTGAATTTTGTTCCGTCTTCTTGTATCCATCTTTATGTAGCCTCTCCATTTATTTCTCATCCCAATAATTATTTAAAATTTAAATCTCCAAAAATCTAAATTTCAAATTCAAATTCCAAATTCGAATTTCAAATTTAAATTTCAAATTTAAATTTTAAACAATTTTAAACATCATGTGTTATAATATGTAATTTCAAAAATTTCAAATTTTAATTACATATTTTTAAACATGATTTAAAATTAAATCTCAAATTTAAAAATCAAAATTTTCCGATTTTTGGACCGTCGGACCGCCGCCCCCATAGGCGGCAGCCGCCGTGGGCAGCCACCAACCCCGGAGGGGCTGGCAGCCCACGGCCGCCCCTTGTGCAGCCCTGCCGGGCTGCAGGCCAAGCCTGCAGCGCCAGGCTGCACGCCCAGACTGGGCGCAGCAGCCGGCAGGCTGCACGCCCAGACTGGGCGCAGCAGCCGGCAGGCTGCACGCCCAGACTGGGCGCAGCAGCCGGCAGGCTGCACGCCCAGGCTACAACCAGCCTTGGGCAGGCCACGGCCACCCTTGGCTGCAGGCCAAGCCTGCGGCCGGGGTGGTGTAGGCCTGCTTAGGGGCTGCCGCAGCCCCATCCTGCCCGAGGGCAGGGGCTGCAGCCCCACCAAGGTTTGTCGGCCTATCCCGAGGGGTCGTGTCTTGATTTTCGTGCCATATTCCAATTTACCTATTAGGATCTCCAAAAATTAATTTGAATCCCAATTAAATTGAAATTTTCCACACAATCAAAATTTCAACCTTTAAATCAAATTTAACTTTCGGGAAAAATAAATTACGGTCTTCTATCTTCAATCTCCTCCAAGAATAATTACATAAAAAATTCTAAACCGTTTCCGGTGTACAAAAATTCTAACCATAAAAATTCTAAGAGACAAAAATTAAAATCCATGGGAAAATTACAGTATTAATAAACTGCTCCCATGGTTACATAAAAAAATTTCTAGATACAATATTTCTAAATTCTAAGGAACCATAACCGGTATAAACAAGCATGCTTATAATAATTCAAAATAACCACATACTTTATACATAATCCATGATAACAACATAAAGGAACCCTAGAATGCCACTCTCTAAGTATCAAATCCATACATAAATAAAAAGACTAAGTAATTGTCTAATTTATGTACATGGCATAGTCATGAGATGGCTCTGATACCAATTGTAGGAAAATAAACCGGTAAAAACGTATCAGAGTGGCGCAGCGGAACAATAAAAATTTTTAGATTGTTAAATATCTCATGATGCCATATACAATAAATCAACAACAATTAAAACTCATACCTCAAGGATGCCAATCTGCAGGAGGAGAATGACCGGAGGCTTCAACCAACTAGCCTTCTCTACTATTCTCCAATTCCCGAATGGCTGAGTGTGTGGGCACTCTGAACCTCGATCGGTATACTAGCACTGCTAGTCTTCTTCCGACCACCCAGATCTCTAAAGAACTTTATTGTCACGATGAGCTGTGCAACAATAAGCCTTCTCACCTGAGAGTCTGTGGTCTGAGAGAACTGGAGTGGTAGGTCCTCTATTTATAGACCTGCATGAGGTGAATCTCTGAATTTGAATTGGATTAGGAAAAGATATTTTCCCTTATCCAAACCCATAAAATCCGAATTTTTCCAAGGGAGAATCTCCACAAAAAATTCAGTTTTTCTTAGGATAAATCCAATCCAAATCAAAACAAGATTTTAACTAGAATTTTATCTCCCTTTTTCAACCAAAAAATCCGAATTTTTCTTGGAGAAAATCTCAACAAAAGTTTCGGCCATTATGGATAAGGGAGAATCAAAAATTCCACTAGGATTTTCAAGCTTGAATCTTATCTCAACCTTATCCAAAATAACCGAATTTCCTAGGAGATATTCTCCCTAATTTAGGCCACTTTTCAGGGAAGGAGAGAATCCAAATTCAACTAGGATTGAAGCTTGAATTTTCCCTTGAATCTCATCCACAAAATCTGAAATTTCCTTGAGGATTATCCACAAAATTTCGTCCCTTATTTGTTGGGATTTGGATTCAAAATTCAAGTAGGATTCTAACAAGATTATCCTCTCCAAATCCAACTCAAATTCGAATTTCAAACCTTGTGGATTTTCCACAACAAATTCGAATCCTACTTAGACTGTGATTCAAAATTTGAATTTTAAATTTCAAATTCAAATTTCAAATTCAAATTTCAAATTTCAAATTTCAAATTTCAAATTTAAATTTCAAATTCAAATTTCAAATTCGAATTTCAAATTCAAATTTCAAATTCAAATTTCAAATTCAAAATTCAAAATTCAAATTTCAAAATTCAAATTTCAAATTTCAAAATTCAAATTTCAAATTCCACAAAACGGTTGTATTTCATATTCTTGTTCTCATGGATAATTTTCTACAACTCCAATCCAATCTCAAATAAAATCATGGCAACTTTATTTGGAGTTCGAATAATTGTGCACTCTATTATCCAAAACAAAATCTGAATCCAACCGGAGAGAATCTTGTCTACCATCCTAATCCTGTGTCATCACCATCCACGCATAATAAACCAGCCAATAGCATACACAAATCAATTTGCCAAACGTTAAGGAATTATGTGGAGCTAGTAGAGGGACTGATTGGACATATATAATCGGGCTCTTGTGATTCCATATGATCATCACTCTGTACCGAACAACTCAATCATATGATCACTAATTTCAGAGTCACACCACTATAAACCTGAAACTGAACTCCCAATTATATACCGTATTACGTAAGCCTGTAACGAGCTACTATCCAATGGCCTTGTCATATATGCAAAACCCTCATATGATATCCATGATCAGCCTTAGGTCAAAGTCCGTTTAATCCTACTGATCAGGCTATCTTAAAGTTCCATTATACTACCGAATTAAGAAAATGTTTATTCACCATATGTGAATAAGAAGTCATCCGCCCAGCAGACGACCCAAGGCCTTGTCCATTTTCACATTCAGTATAATGCCTTTAAGAGGATACCTTTAACTCCTTAGAGCTATGATTTCGATATCTACAAACAAACCCTTCATCGTATACAAGTCATGCACCCAACGAACCGGTCTATAAGCTTACTACCTCTGAGACGCTTTAGCCATTGGAACATCAAAGTACACAAGTCATATACATGAAGTAGTTCATTTACTCAGGATTAAGGTTATTGCATAATGAACGTCAAAAGCAGATTGATCCACTCATAGCGGACTACGTAGATCAATCACGCTTTAGTCCCGGTCTAATATTTGTAGGAAAATAAATCGGTAAAAACGTATCAGAGTGGCGCAGCGGAACAATGAAAATTTTTAGATCGTTAAATATCTCATGATGCCATATACAATAAACCAACAACAATTAAGACTCATACCTCAAGGATGCCAATCTTGCAGGAGGAGAATGACCGGAGGCTTCAACCAACTAGCCTTCTCTACTATTCTCCAATTCCCGATTGGCTGAGTGTGTGGGCACTCTGAACCTCGATCGGTATGCTAGCACTGCTAGTCTTCTTCCGACCACCCAGATCTCTAAAGAACTTTATTGTCATGATGAGCTGTGCAACAATAAGCCTGCTCACCTGAGAGTCTGTGGTATAAGAGAACTGGAGTGGCAGGACCTCTATTTATAGACCTGCATGAGGTGAATCTCTGAATTTGAATTGGATTAGGAAAAGATATTTTCTCTTATCCAAACCCATAAAATCCGAATTTATCCAAGGGAAAATCCCAACAATAAATTCGGTTTTACTAGGATAAATCCAATCAAATCTAAACAAGATTTTAACTAGAATTTTTATCTCCCTTTTTCAACAAAAAATCCGAATTTCACAAGGAGAAAATCCTCCAAAAAATTTCGGCCATTATGGATAAGGGAGAATCAAAAATTCCACTAGGATTTTCAAGCTAAATCTCATCTCAACCTTATCCAAAAATAACCGAATTTTCCTTGGATAAAGGCTCCAAAATTTCGACCACTTTTAGGGAGGGAGAGAATCTAAATTCAACTAGGATTGAAACTTGAATTTTCCCTTGAATCTTATCCACAAAAACCGAATTTTCCATTGAGGATTATCCTCAAAAAATTCGCCCACTTCTGTTGGGATTTGGATTCAAAATTCAAGTAGGATTCTAACAAGATTATCCTCTCCAAATCCAACTCAAATTCGAATTTCAAACCTTGTGGATTTTCCACAACAAATTCGAATCCTACTTGGACTGTGATTCAAAATTTGAATTTCAAATTTCAAATTCAAATTTCAAATTTCAAATTTCAAATTTCAAATTTAAATTTCAAATTCAAATCTCAAATTCGAATCTCAAATTCAAATTTCAAATTCAAATTTCAAATTCAAATTTCAAATTCAAAATTCAAATTTCAAATTTCAAAATTCAAAATTCAAATTTCAAAATTCAAATTTCAAATTCCACAAAACGGTTGTGTTTCATATTCTTGTTCTCATGGATAATTTTCTACAACTCCAATCCAATCTCAAATAAAATCATGGCAACTTTATTTGGAGTTCGAATAATTGTGTACTCTATTATCCAAAACAAAATCTGAATCCAACCGGAGAGAATCTTGTCTACCATCCTAATCCTGTGTCATCACCATCCATACATAATAAATTAGCCAATAGCACACACAAATCAATTTGCCAAACGTTAAGGAATTATGTGGAGCTAGTAGAGGGACTGATTGGACATATATAATCGGGCTCCCATGATTCCATATGATCATCATTCTGTACCGAACAACTCAATCATACGATCACTAATTTCAGAGTCACACCACTATAAACCTGAAACTGAACTCCCAATTATATACCGTATTACGTAAGCCTGTGACGAGCTACCATCCAATGACCTTGTCATATATACAAAACCCTCATATGATATCCATGATCAGTCTTAGGTCAAAGTCCGTTTAATCCTACTGATCAGGCTATCTTAAAGTTCCATTATACTACCGAATCAAGAAAATGATTATTCACCATATGTGAATAAGAAGTCATCCACCCAGCAGACGACCCAAGGCCTTGTCCATTTTCACATTCAATATAATGCCTTTAAGAGGATACCTTTAACTACTCAGAGCTATGATTCCGATATCTGCAAACAAACCCTTCATCGTATACAAGTCATGCACCCAATGAACCGGTCTATAAGCTTACTACCTCTGAGACGCTTTAGCCATTGGAACATCAAAGTACACAAGTTATATACATGAAGTAGTTCATTTACTCAGGATTAAGGTTATTGCATAATGAACATCAAAAGCAGATTGATCCACTCATAGCGGACTACGTAGATCAATCACGCTTTAGTCCCGGTCTAATATGTCACTACCGAGCAACATATCCATGTCTCTACTTGGGAGTCCAGCTCCAGACAGTCAAGACAGACCGTCCCCTCCAAGGCTTTAGACAACATAATAGTCTTAACATGAGTTAGATGCTCGGTCTAACCCCATAGACTACAGACCATAGTTTAGACTGCTAACTTTAGAACATTGTCTTCTCGCATACAAAAGTCCATTGCATGCAACGTTCTAACAGTTTTAACACAAGCAGTCAGTGAGCCATATTTGCTTACATTTACTTTAACATGTAAATAAGACGAGGACAGATAGCAATGTAATGAATAACCTCTAAGTATAATTTTATTATCCAGTTCAAAATGAATACATCAAAATGTCTCTAATACTTAGGGCATTTCCTAACAATCTCCCACTTGCCCTAAGCCAGCAGATGTGCCATGTTATGCATCCCCATCGCCTCTACATGCCTCTCAAAGCTTCTAGCCACCAAAGTCTTAGTAAAGGGATCAGCGATGTTGTCCTCGGACGCGATCTTACATACATCCACTTGTCCTGTCTCCACATGCCCTCTAATAATATGATATCTCCGATCGATGTGCTTGGTCCTCTTGTGGTGCCGAGATTCCCTTGTGTTGGCAATAGCCCCTGTATTATCACAGTAAAGTGTGATAGGCTTGTCAACACCCAGAATGACCTCAAGGTCTCTAAAGAACCTGCGGAGCCAAACCGCTTCTTTAGATGCCTCAGCCGCAGCCACATACTCAGCCTCCATAGTAGAGTCAGCTGTGCAGCCCTGCTTCACGCTCCTCCACACAATGGCGCCTCCTCCGAGTAAAAAAACTGATCCAGATGTTGATTTCCTCGAATCCTTACAAGTCTGGAAGTCTGAGTCCGTGTATCCTACGGGTGTTAGGTCCCCTCCAGAATACACTAGCATATAATCCCTCGTTCTCTTAAGATACTTGAGTATATGCTTTACTGCTTGCCAGTGCTTAGTTCCAGGATTCGCTTGATATCGACTCACCATACCTACTGCAAAACATATGTCCGGGCGAGTGCAAAGCATAGCGTACATAAGGCTACCCACAGCGGATGCATAAGGGACCTTACTCATATGCTCTCTTTCTTCTGATGTCTTGGGACAGTCATCCAATGAAAGAGTTAGACAGGCAATAGAAGGTTGTGAGCCTTTCTTTGCCTCTAACATTGCATATTTGTCAATTATTTTATCTATGTATGAAGCTTGGGATAATGCTATCATTTTGTTCTGTCGATCTCTGAAGAGACGAATGCCTAGAACATAATTAGCTTCTCCCAAGTCCTTCATGTCAAACTGTTGGTGTAACCAAAGCTTGACCGATGATAAGTTCCCTACATCATTCCCAATGAGTAGTATATCATCGACATAGAGTATCAGAAAGACCACTTTTCCATCCTTAATACATTTATAAACACAAGGTTCATCAACGTTCTGCTCAAAACCAAATGTCTTAATCACTTGATCAAACCTCTGGTTCCATGAGCGGGATGCCTGCTTTAATCCATAAATGGATCTAAGCAACTTGCAGACTTTCCTATCTTGGCCTTTTGCTACGAACCCTTCGGGCTGTATCATATAGATACACTCTTCAAGATGGCCATTTAAGAATGCCGTCTTGACATCCATTTGCCAGATCTCGTAATCGAGAGCCGCAGCAATGGACAGAAGAACACGGATAGACTCAGCATAGCAACAGGCGAAAAGGTTTCCTCGTAATCGATTCCAGCCTTTTGCGTGTATCCCTTTGCAACCAGTCTAGCTTTGAAAGTTTCCACTCTCCCTTCCGCATCCTTCTTTCTTTTGTAGACCCATTTGCATCCAATGGGTTTTATCCCATCCGGCAAATCTACAAGTTCCCAAACAGAGTTGGATTTCATAGAATCCATCTCATTGTTCATAGCCTATTTCCAAGATCTAGAATCAACATCCTTTATAGCTTCATCACATGTGACCGGATCTTCCTCATGCTCATGAGCCTCGGCCTGGTATACCTCAGCATCATACATGAAAAAATTAGGTTTCTTCGAAACCCTCCTACTACGACGAGGCACCCTAAATTGTTGATCGTCTGCAGGTCTTTTACTGGAACTCGGACTTGCGTCCAAGACCGAAATCTGTGGAGTAGTTCTTTCACCCGATAACTCCTCTAGCACCACTTTGCTTCGAGGCTTAAAGTCATTCATGTGACTTTCCTCCAAGAATGTCGCATCGGTTGAGACAATGACCTTTTGTTCCTTCGGGTTATAGAACAGACCTCCTTTAGTTCCCTTTGGATACCCTACAAACATGCACAATTTTGATCTTGGTTCTAACTTCTTTGCATCCCCATCCAGTTCATGTGCCGGGCAGCCCCATATTCTCATATGTCCAAGGGAGGGCTTCCTGCCACGCCACAATTCATACGGAGTCCTAGGAATTGATTTGCTCGGAACCTGGTTCAGAATATAGCACGCCGTTTGTAAAGCATGTCCCCAAAATGATAATGGCAGCGTTGAGTAACTCATCATGGACCGTACCATATCCAATAAGGTCCTGTTTCTCCTTTCGGCTACACCATTCTGTTGTGGAGTACCAGGTGCAGTCAATTGGGATAATATCCCATTCTCTACAAGATGTCCTAGAAATTCATCGGAGAGGTATTCGCCACCTCGATCAGATCGAAGTGTCTTTATGGATTTATCCAATTGCTTTTCCACTTCCGCACGATACTCTTTGAACTTATCAAAGGTTTCGCTCTTGCGGTGCATCAGATACACATATCCATACCTCGAGTAATCATCTATGAAAGAGACATAGTACTCGAACCCTCCTCGTGCTGTGACGTTCATTGGGCCACATACGTCAGTGTGCACAATTTCTAAGAGCTCCTGTGCCCTTGTACCCTTAGCTCCAAAAGACCTCTTAGTCATCTTACCCTCTAGACAAGACTCACATTGGGGAAGTCGTACCTCCTCCAGAGATTCCAGAGGACCGTCTTTCACCAATCTTTGAATCCTATCCTGATTAATATGACCAAGTCTTAAATGCCAAAGATACGCCTTGTTAGAGTGAGAAACTTTCAACCTTTTAGAGTTATTAATTAATTCAGTGTCAAGCAGTGAGTACATCTTTGGTCTGATCAAATATAGGTTTCCATGCATCCATCCAGAACAGATAAAAGACTTATTTCTACGAATATCAACTCTTTTACTAAAAGAAACTGAATAAGAATCATTTATTAAACAAGCTACCGATATAAGGTTCCTCCTAAAATTAGGAACATAAAAACAGTCTTTCAATAAAATAAACCTAAATTGATCAAAATAAAGATGAACGTCTCCTACTGCTTCAGCCACCACAAAGCTACCATCTCCAGTCCACAACGAGAGGCTCCTATCATGTAGACTTCTCGTTTCCACGAACCCCTGCATAGAAACACAAACATGATTAGTGGCGCCCGAATCAATGACCCATGTGTCTTTCGATTCTTTCACCAAACACGCGTCTAAGTAATGAAGTTCCTTACTTTCCTTGCCCTTGGAGGCTAGGAATTCCCGGCAAGCCTTCTTGAAGTGACCTACCTTCCCACAGTGGAAGCATTTGGACTTTTTAGGGTCCTTTGGCTTCTTATTCTTCTTCTTCTTCTTCCCGTCCGAGACAGGAGGATTAGAAGAACTGGAAGCCACTTGCTTCTTATTCGGCCTCTTCCTCTTCCGTGAGGGATTGGAAGATTCCGCCAAATTGGCCTCTCCTTTAGGTCGGACCACATCCTCATCCCTGATCATCCGCTCATAAGCCTGTAGTTGCTTCATGAGCTCGGTAAGTCCTAACTCCTTTGTCGCCAGATTGTATGCGGCCTTAAACCCCACAAAATCTTTAGACAGAGTCTTGAACACCATCTCGATCTGGGTGTTGTAATCTAGCTCAGTACCATTCTCGGCAGCCTCAGCGAAGAATCCCATTAGAGCGATCATATGGTCCTTCACCGGAGTACCCGCCTTTTGCTTGGAGTTCATAATGCTGGTGATTGCAGACAGTCGAGCCAATTTTTCTTGGCCTCCGAACATGTCCTCCAGATTGTCCATGATCTCCCCAGCAACTTGATAAGTCTCATGCTGCTTTTGTAAAGCACTCATCATGCTAGCAAGGATGTAGCATCGAGCTATCTCATTGGATTCTCTCCAACGATTATAGGCAACCGGGACCTCCTCAAGTGGTGTGTCAGGTTTGGGCCCAGGTGGGCATGGTTCGTCTAGTACGAACTTGTGTCTCTCGCAGCTGAGAACTATTAATAGATTTCTTTTCCAATCTTTATAATTGTCGCCATTCAACTTATTTTCAGTAAGTATCGAAATGAGGGGTGTCGGTGACATTTTGAACTGAAATAAAATTATACTAGACATCATTACAAAGCCCAAACAAATATACAGATAATTTAGCAAATAAAAACATACAAGTATGTTCCTACATGAAACTTGAAAAAACATGTAGCATTGCAACGGTAATTCTCAACACCTATTGCCCCAAGCCACCGAGGGGTGGTCATGAGAACAAATAGCCGGAACATGGACCCCGTCCAATTAATATATGTTACCTTAAATCCTCCAAGGTTAAGACATATATTAATAACCGCTTATTTGGCCACCAGTTTAGTTAACAGAGCTTCTAGGGAAGGTTAATAATTGGAGTGTTGAGTATATAACCATTGTTTACGTAGCCCGATCCACGTCCTACCAAGCCACCGAGGGGTGGTCATGAATAGGATCGCACCCGAACACGTTTTCCACATAGGAGATCCAATCTAGTATACCAGCGGCGGTAAACACCTACCAAGGGGTGTGGTCAGGTCAGAACTGACGCGAGGCGTTACCATGCTTTCACATATGGATCAACAATGGAGGCCGTGGGTTTTGTTTGAAACCCTCTCCCACTCAATATTTTGAAAAACATGCAAGTTTTGACAAATTATGTATGATCAATATAGTATGAGCGGCACTCACCTATCCTATATGACATGTTATCAAATATGCATACAAAACATCCATCAATACATATTTATACATCCATGACATATCACAGAAAAAATAATTGACAGAATAACCAAGCTGTGGTTCCATCCTAGAACAAAGAAAATAAAGATTACAAAATTCCCTCCAAAGCATTCTTTGGGTCTTGAATTCTGTTCCGTCTTCTTGTATCCTTCTTTATGTAGCCTCTCCATTTATTTCTCATCCCAAGAATTATTTAAAATTTAAATCTCCCAAAAATTTAAATTTCAAATTCAAATTCTAAATTCGAATTTCAAATTTAAATTTCAAATTTGAATTTTAAACAATTTTAAAACATCATGTGTAATAATATGTAATTTCAAAAATTTCAAATTTTTAATTACATATTTTTAAACATGATTTAAAATTAAATCTCAAATTTAAAAATCAAAATTTTCTGATTTTTGGACCGTCGGACCGCCGCCCCAGTAGGCGGCAGCCGCCGTGGGCAGCCACCAACCCCGGAGGGGCTGGCAGCCCACGGCCGCCCCTTGTACAGCCCTGCCGGGCTGCAGGCCAAGCCTGCAGCGCCAAGCTGCATGCCCAGACTGGGTGCAGCAGCCGGCAGGCTGCAGGCAGTGCCTGCAGCCAGAGGCTGCACGCTCAGGCTGCGGCCAGCCTTGGGCAGGCCACGGCCACCCCTGGCTGCAGGCAGAGCCTGCGGCCGTGGGTGGTGTGGGCTTGCACAGGGGCTGCCGCAGCCCCATCCTGCCCGAGGGCAGGCTGCAGCCCCACCAAGGTTTGTCGGCCTATCCCGAGTGGTCGTGTCTCGATTTTCGTGTCATATTCCAATTTACCTATTAGGATCTCCAAAAATTAATTTGAATCCCAATTAAATTGAAATTTTCCACACAATCAAAATTTCAATCTTTAAATTAAATTTAACTTTTGGGAAAAATAAATTACGGTCTTCAATCTTCAATCTCCTCCAAGAATAATTACATAAAAAATTCCTAAACCGTTTCCGGTGTTCAAAAATTCTAACCATAAAAATTCTAAGAGACAAGAATTAATATCCATGGGAAAATTACAGTGTTAATAAACTGTTCCCATGGTTACATAAAAATCCCTAGATACAATTTTTCTAAATTCTAAGGAACCATAACCGGTATAAACAAGCATGCTTATAATAATTCAAAAAATTAAAATAACCACATAGTTTATACATAATACATGATAATAACATAAAGGAACCCTAGAATGCCACTCTCTAAATATCAAATCCATACATAAATAAAAAGACTAAGTAATTGTCTAATTTATGTACATGGCATAGTCATGAGATGGCTCTGATACCAATTGTAGGAAAATAAATCGGTAAAAACGTATCAGAGTGGCGCAGCGGAACAATGAAAATTTTTAGATCGTTAAATATCTCATGATGCCATATACAATAAACCAACAACAATTAAGACTCATACCTCAAGGACGCCAATCTTGCAGGAGGAGAATGACCGGAGGCTTCAACCAACTAGCCTTCTCTACTGGTATCAGAGCCGATATCTGCAAACAAACCCTTCATCGTATACAAGTCATGCACCCAACGAACTGGTCTATAAGCTTACTACCTCTGAGACGCTTTAGCCATTGGAACATCAAAGTACACAAGTCATATACATGAAGTAGTTCATTTACTCAGGATTAAGGTTATTGCACAATGAACGTCAAAAGCAGATTGATCCACTCATAGCGGACTACGTAGATCAATCACGCTTTAGTCCCGGTGTAATATGTCACCACCGAGCAACATATCCATGTCTCTACTTGGGAGTCCATCTCCAGACAGTCAAGACAGACCGTCCCCTCCAAGGCTTTAGACAACATAATAGTCTTAACATGAGTTAGATGCTCGGTCTAACCCCATAGACTACAGACCATAGTTTAGACTGGTAACTTTAGAATATTGTCTTCTCGCATACAAAAGTCCATTGCATGCAACGTTCTAACAGTTTTAACACAAGCAGTCAGTGAGCCATATTTGCTTACATTTACTCTAACATGTAAATAAGATAAGGACAGATCTCAATGTAATGAATAACCTCTAAGTATAATTTTATTATCCAGTTCAAAATGAATACATCAAAATGTCTCTAATACTTAGGGCATTTCCTAACAGTATTAACAGACAATATTATGGCTGTAGGAACCCAAACTAGAGATAGAACTACGGAGGAGTTCTAGAAGTGGACACTATCGCAGTATTGGTAAGTTCAACCATTTTTATGTCCGCAATATGAAATACTGTGTTATTTTATTATGTACTAGATGTACACTAGATATAAAGTCCTATGGACATTTGCGGATTAGTTAGTATAATATATCCCATATAATGAGAAAAGAAATTAAGTAAGGCCTATGGGCGATGGAGGATAGTGACCTTGAGGTGACGATTAATGTCACTTGGTCAAAACTATAATTGAAAGGTGGTAATAAAAACCATTAAGGCGTACCGTCCCTCCAACATATTGATGGAGTCTCTCAGGTCCTACGGGGATATAAGGGCTGTAGAGGCCGAAGCTCTAGGGTCGCTCCCTAGGCCCTCCTAGTCAGCGTGCAAGATTAATAACGGTATTGCCATAAAAAGAGCTCTATACTAGAAAGTAAATAGAGAATAAACCATCAATAATATGTTGAAAACCATAATTGAGCATAACCAAAGAGTATACTAAGTATAGTGATTTCGGTTAGGATGTATGAATAGTATCCGGTTGAAGTAATGTGAATAGTAACCAGTTATGGTAACAGTTACTATTCATCAATCAAAGGTTAAGTTACTATTCATGGTAAATAGTACTATTCATGATCAATAGTACTATTCATAAGAGATTGAGTTTTCAATGTTTTTGAATTCTTATGATTCTTACTAAGTATGTTTAAACTTGCTGAGCCTGTTAGCTCCCCAGTTTATTCATGTTGCAGGTAAGAAACCTGTCCAGTAGATATCTGGATGACAGCAGGATGTGCGCGTGTCAAGGGATAGGGAATTCACCCTGGACTTGGTCCTGCCATAAGTTTTCTACTGAGCTTTTAAAGTTAGTGAATTGAAGAGATTGTGAATAATATATGCAGTATAAATATTTTTGTATATTATACATTATGTTGTACTCAAAAAGGACAACTAGAAATTAGTGTTGTATTTTACCTGGTTTTTATATTTAGCTTTCTTTTGGAGAAAGTATGTATTAAAAAGAAAAAAAAAATTTATGGGCAAAATTTTCGGGCCCTAAGAAATGAAAGTATTGGAAAAAGAGTTTTAAATTAACAACCCAGATTTGGCACATGAGCTGTCTTAATCGGCAATAGAGTCGGTTCATGATAGTTGTGGGTGATCGAAATCGGGGGCGTCACAGTTATATATATATATTAATTCACTAATTAATTCGTGGTCAAATTTTGATCGAAAGTCAAACCAAATGGAACTTTACCAAAATCACGTAGGTGGGTTTCGGGTGCCTCTGGTGCGATCGGTTTGTTTTATTTTGCTTCCATTTGCTCAAAATTTTCTACCATAAATTTCTATCTTTTTAGTGCATTTCAGTGCACTCCCTAGGGTTTTTGGCTTTGATTTCGAATCGTCTCACTCAATTATGTTCAGTAAGATTTTCCATCTCTGAACTTATTCACTTTAACACTGCTGAAACATTTTTACAGTATTCTCAACAGTATTAAAACACAACTTTTTTGTAATTTATTCATTAAAATTCATACATATATACAATTTTAACCTACTCCAAGAATCTAAAATTCCCGGTTATCACATTCACCCCTCCTTATAGAATTTTCATCCTCAAAAATTTAGAACAAGTAGAGGTACAAATTTCTAATTTTGTCTTTGCATTCCCATGTAGCCTCTTCAATATTGTGATTTTTCCACATCACTTTGACTAATGAGATCTTCTTGTTCCTTAAAACTTTATCTTCTTATGCCAGAATCTGAACAGGTCTTTCCTCGCAAGTTAGATCTTCCTGAATCTGAATCGGTTCATGTTTCAATACATGGGATAGATCCAATATATACTTCCGTAGCATCGACAGGTGAAACACATTATGCACTGCCGACATATTTGGAGGTAGTGCCAATCTATAAGTGACCTTACCAATGCGTTCGATAATCTCATATGGTCCAATATATCTTGGACTTAATTTCCCTTTCTTTCCGAACCGCATTATTCCTTTCATTGGTGAAACTCTTAGGAATATGAAATCCCCTTTGTTGAACTCCAGGAATCTTTGTCTTTTGTCTGGATAGCTCCTCTATTGGCTCTGGCCTATTTTCATTCGTTGTTGTTGTATGAAATCCGTCTTATGCACTCGTTTTTCTTGTAAATCATACCAATGAACCGTGATCTGTACTTTCTTCCATATAGAACTTCATAGGGTGCCATGCCTATCGAAGCTTGGTAGCTGTTATTATAGGAAAACTCTTCCAATGGAAGTTTCTCATTCCACCTCCCTGGGAAATCTATTTTACACGCACGTAGCATGTCTTCTAGTGTTTGAATGGTTCGTTCAGATTGTTCATCTGTCTACAGATGAAAGGCTGTGCTTATACGTACTTTTGTTCCCATAGCTTCTTACATACATGTCCATAAACTCGAAGTGAATCGTGGATCACGATCTGACACAATGCATTTAGAAACTCCATGTAACCTGACTATGTGGTTGACATACAAGTTCGCTAACATTTCAAATGAAAAGATCATTTTTTAATGAACCTTGCCGTCTTTGTCAATCTATTGACAATGATTCAAATGGCATCATAACCTTCTCGGGTCTTTGGTAGTCCTACCATAAAATCCATTGTGATATGTTCCCATTTCCATTCAGGATCTCCAACGGCTCTAATTTTCCGCCTCAATGATGATGTTTAGCCTTAACTTTTTGGCACGTCATACATATGCTTACAAACTCTACAATGTCCTTCTTCATCCCTTTCCACCAGAATTGTAGCTTTAAATCTTAGTATATCTTACTGGCTCCAAGATGTACTGAATATGGCGTTTCATGGCTTCTGCGATAATTCACTTTTGTAATCTTTCATCGTCTAGAACTTGAATTCTTCCCTAATGTAGGATTAATCCATCTTTAGACACTTCCTCTTGTGAACTGTTAGCTTCAGGTCTCGTTTCTGAGCCTTTTTGATGTCCGCATGTAGCGTTGACTCCAGTTACAGTGCAGTCAATTTTCCAATTATCAGCTCCACTTTCAACATGTTGATTTCTTTCTGCAACGACTTTGGAAGTTTTCCAATTGGCAGTTGCTGCGAGACAGTAGATTTCCTACTCAACGCATCTGCAACACGATTGGCTTTTCCAGGATGATAGAGAATTTCACAATCATAGTCTTTGACCAGCTTCAGCCATCTTCTTTGCCGCATATTTAGCTCTTTTTGTGTGAAGAAATACTTTAGACTTTGGTGGTCAGTATAAATCTGACATTGAATTCCATACAGATAATGTCACCAGATCTTTAATGCGAACACTACTGCGGCAAGTTCCAAGTCATGCATGGGATAATTTTTCTCATGGTCCTTTAATCGACGCGAGGTATAGGCAATCACCTTATCGCCTTGCATTAGGACAGCTCATAATCCCATCTTTGAGGCATCGCTGTATATCACGAACATCTCCCTTTCAGTAGAAAGTGTAAGTATCGGCGCGATCATTAGTCATTTCTTCAACTCTTGTAAGCTTCTTTCACACACCTCCCTCCACTCGTACTTCCTCTCCTTGCGTGTCAAAGCTGTAAGAGGTGCAGTGAGTCATGCAAATCCCTCTACAAATCTCCTATAATAGCTGGCTAAACCTAAGAAACTCCGTATTTCTGTCACACTCTTAGGTGCGGGCCATTCGTTGATCGCCTCTACTTTTATAGGATCCACAGTGATTCCGTCATTGGAAACCACATATCCCAGAAAATGTATTCTACC
Source organism: Antiaris toxicaria (assembly GCA_035233585.1). NCBI lineage: Eukaryota > Viridiplantae > Streptophyta > Magnoliopsida > Rosales > Moraceae > Antiaris > Antiaris toxicaria. The sequence goes on from CP141155.1 coordinate 75,196,279, forward strand.
CAGCCAGAATTTGCATTTGGAGAATTTGGCATAGAGTCGATGCTTCCTTATCATTTGCAGGACAACCTTCAGATGCTCCTCATGCTCCTCACGAGTCTTTGAATATATGAGTATGTCATCGGTAAACACAATGACAAACTTATCCAAATATTCCTGAAAGACTCGATTCATCAAGTCTATAAAGGCTACTGGCACATTTGTTAACCCTAACGGCATCACAAGAAATTCATAATGACTGTAGCGGGTTCGAAATGCGGTTTTGTGGATGTCACTCTCCTTGATCCTCAGTTGATGGTATCCTGATCACAGATCAATCTTGAAGAATACTGCTGTGCCTTTTAGTTGATCAAACAAGTCGTCAATTCTAGGTAATGGATACCTATTCTTGACAGTGACCTTGTTCAACTCCCGGTAGTCAATGCACATGCGAAACGATCCATCTTTCTTCTTGACAAATAATACGGGAGCACCCCATGGGGAATAGCTCGGGCATATAAATTCTTTGTCAAGAAGCTCCTTCAGCTGCTCCTGTAATTCTTTTAATTCAACCGGTGCCATTCAGTATGGTGCCTTTGAGATAGGTGCAGTTCCTGGCATCAGCTCAATCTTAAAAGAGATTTCTCTTTCAGGTGGTAATCCAGGTAATTCTTCTGGGAAGACATCGAGGAATTCATTTATAATCGGGACATCTTTGGGTTGAAGCTTCCATTCTTCTTGCACGTCCACTGTATGTGCTAAATATCCAGCACAGCCACTAGACATTAGCCTTCTCGCTTTCATTGAATTGACCATCATCTTCCTTGGTTTATGTGATGATCCATCGTACTCAAAGCAGTCTTCTCCATTGGGTTAGAACATTATCTTCCACATCTGATAGTCGATCATGGCTTAGTACTTCCCTAGGAAATCCATTCCTAGTATCACATCGTAATTAGCAAGCTTCATCATGATCAATTCTACAAACAACTCCCTATTTGCCATAATTATTGGCACATGAGGTAACCAGTAATTGGACATCAGGACTTCCCCCGAAGGTAGTGCAGTTCTAAATGTCATAACCATACTGTCTTTAAGATATCCTATCCTATTTGCAAACTGATATGAAATGAAAGAATGCGTAGCTCCAGAGTCAAATAAAACAGACGCCAAATTATTAGCGACAGAAAGCTGACCTGTCACTACATTTGACGTTCCAGCTTTCACATCTTCCTTTGTGTATACCATGACTCTAGCATCTGCTCGGGGCAAGTGTTCTTGTCTTTCCTGCCTCTCATAATGGGATGAACCATCAACTTTGGCCTGTAACGAATGTGCCTGGGGACGTTGCTGTTATGATTGAGACGAACCTTGCACATTCTGCCTATTTTCCGGAGAGTTCCTGGCAAAGTGACCGTCCTTCCCATATTGGAAATAGGCATTTAGGGCAAGTCTGTATTGGCCTGCATGTCTTTTCTTATAGTTCACACAATCTCGAACAATAGGGCTAGCATTATTGTTTATTCTCCTCTGTTAGTTCCTATTTCCAGGATTATTTCCTTTTCTCTTCCCCTGGGACTGCTGACCAGAAGTACTTGGCTGCCTGGCCTTAGTATTCTGATTTTGCTTGCTGCTCTATCCAACTTGAGATACAATTTGTGTAGCTTTGGCCAACACCTTCTCTTTCTTCTTAGCATCCCAAATCTTTTCTCTCTCTTCCTTTTGTCTGACCAGATAATACTCTTCCCTCAGCGCATGGCTAACACAATCAGATACAGTGTCAGGTGGTATCAACCCACTGTCCACTAATGCTGAGATCTCAGGGTGGAACATTCCTAGCATATTCTGAATTTTCTCCCTTTCGGTGGTAACACGTACGGACACAATCGAGACAGTTGATCGAACTTGCTACAGACTTTTATCACTGTCATGTCCCTTTATTTCAACTCTATGAACTCTCTTTGTTGTGGTCGCAGCAGTGCAGGATTATAATATTTCTGATTAAATTCCTCCAGAAAGTCCAACCAAGACATCGTATACACGTTTCTTCTCAGCTTGACTGACTCCCACCAGAACCTTGCATCCTTCTTCAGAACAAAGGATGCACACATAATCTTTTCTTGATCGTTCAGCTCCATAAATTCCAAGATCATATGGAGTGAAGATAACCATTCTTATGCTTCTAGAAGGTTTGTGGAAACCTCGAACTTCGGCAGCTTCATTCATCGGAATCTTTCATATAGTGGCTCATGATTGACCCGGGGTTGTGGTTGGGGCTCTATTTCTTCTTCCGGCACTATTGGTGGCACTTCTGGTTTAGGTGCGGCCATTTATGGGTTCTGGTCCTCTTCTTGGCCTTGTCTTTGCTCCATTTGCTCTAGTCTTTGCCTTAATTTAGCATTTTCTCTCATTTGAGCTTCAATTAAAGCTTCCAACTCATCCACTCTTTCTGACAGGATGGGGTGTCCTCTCATGTTCCTCAGGTTTCATGGATTCACCATCTTTTCTACTTCCTATAATCGCATGAAAGTCAATTGTTAGATTTTTACAAACATACTTTTACAATATAAGTAAAAATATAGTTTTAGTCATCATATAATTTTCAACATTTTATCCACTGAACATGTCAAAATGTGATTATCATTTCTTTTCATTTCAAAATTCTTCAAAAGTACATCAGTTCGAAGGATTTTCTCAAAATAGCCTTTCGATACAGTCATATATACACATATACAGACATATATATACATTAGTACATCACATATATTTCTATATCTAGTCTCCTAGCTAGGGTTGTTCTGGAATGGTCAAAAATTCAATTGGATCCATTTCTTCTTCATCCGTTCTGTTTCCGGCCTCAGACGACATTGATCCTTCAGCTGGATCTGTACCCTTTGGTTGCCTTGATGGACCAGCCTCGTGGTCGTTCACCATCGGTCCAGATTTGTATAGGCAATCTAACATTGCTTCCTCTAGCAACTGTTCATGCCTCTTGTGCTCCATGCGCTCCATCATCATTTCCTCCTCTACTTTAGCTATAATGACAATAAACTCATGTAATGTAGTAGGGTACAAAGGAGTTACCCTCTATTGCAGATCCATAGCGAGTCCCTTCCAAAATATATCATAGAAATCCTCTTCTGTGATATTGGACAGAGGACATGTCCTTACGATGCTATCCTAAAATCGGACTGCATATGTGAATACCGTATCACTCAGCATCATCTACTGTCTCTCTGCCCAAAGAATAAAGTCTCTGACATCTGCATACTTAGGCATAGTCGGTGGTGGCCTTTCTACGCTGCTCTCAGGAGGGTCTAGAACTGGTGCTGAACTCTTCTGCGGAAACTACTGCAGCATGACTTGGCGAAACTCAGCCCAATCCAGTGCTAACAACATCTCCTGATCGCAGTACTCCCAATATAACCGTGCATCCTTCCGAAATATGCCAATGGCCATCAATACCCAACAATCCTTATCTATATCACACAGTGCATGATCGTCTCCACATCATGTAACCAGTCCCGAGTAAAGATCCCCTGCTGACCTCCCTCGAATTTAGGTGGGTGACTGCCTCTAAAAGTGTGTACTGCTTACACTGATACTCTAGCTCTTATATGAGCTCGATCTCCCACCACTGGAATATCTACTACTACCGGTGGGTTTATAATCGGTCGCGGAGGTGGTGCTTGTACCGGTGCCAGCACTACAATCATTGGTGCTAGCGGCTCAGGTACTGGTGGTCGCTATACTACTCACCTAATCATGGATGGTCTGATCACGGGCCTAGTCCATACCCAGAGTGGTCCTCTCGGTCGGTATAGGTGAGGTTGCATATAAGGTGGTCTAGTCATCTTAAATCCTACAAAAATATATAATCTCAAATAAACGAAAAGTTAACTAATTTAAAGAAAGCTAACTTACTTGGATTGATGAGCAGGTCACGTTTCATGCCGATAGGGATATGGTCAATCGCTTTGATACCAACCTGTGGCGCCCCCGAATCCAACCACCCACAACTATCATGAACCGACTCTATTGCCGCCCAAGACAGTCCTTGTGTCGAATCCAGATCGCCATTTAAAACTTTTTTTCTCTCCACTCTTATTTTCAGAGCCCAAAATGTCGCCTAAATTTTTTTGTATACACTCTTTCTCGAAAGGAAAGCTAAGTATAAACGTCTTGTAAAATATAATACTAACTTTTAGATGTCTTTTTAAGTATAACATAATGTATAATATACAAAATATTTATATTGCATTTTTTTAATCTCTTCAATTCATTAACTTTTAAAGCTCAGCGGAAAACTTATGGCAGGACCAGATCCACGGTGAAATCCCTATCCCATCAGCACATGTGCACATCTTGCCGTCATTCATAAAGTCTAATGGACAAGTTTCTTACCTGCAACATGAACAAACTGATGAGCTAACAGGCGGAGTAAGTTCAAACATACTTAGTAAGAATCATATGGATTCAAAAACATTAAAAACTCAATCTCTTATGAATAGTACTATTCATGAATAGTACTATTCATCATGAATAGTACTATTCATCATAAATAGTAACTTTGACATTTGATCGATGAATAGTAACTATTATCCTAACTAGTTACTATTCACATTACCCTAACGAGGTATTATTCACATCACCCTAACCGAGTTTACTACACTTAGTGTAAGCTTCAGTTGTGCTTAATTATGGTTTTCATCATATTATTGATTATTCTTTCTGTATTTATAGTCTGGAATAGAGCTCTTTTATGGCCGTACTGATATTTATCTTGTGCGCTGACTGGGAGGGCCTAGGGAGCAACCCTAGAGCTTCGGCCTCCACAGCCCTTATATATCCCCGTAGGATCTGAAAAACCTCCATCACAATGTTGGAGGGGCGGTACGCCTTAAATGGTTTTATTACCATCTTTCAATTATAGTTTTGACCAAGTGACATTACTTGTCACCTTAAGGTCACTAACTTCTATCGCTCGTAGGCCTTAAATATTCTTATCTTTAAAATATGGGAAATGTTATATTAACTAATCCCTAAATGTCGATAGGACTTGGTACCTAATGTGCAACTAGTATGTAATAAAGTAATGCAGTATTTCATGTTGCAGACATCAAAATGCTTGAACTTACCAATACTACAATAATGTCTACTTCTGGAACTCCTCCGCAGTTTTATCTCTAATTTGGGTTCTTACAGACATAACATTGTCTGTTAATATTCTTCCTTAATTATCACTTTATAAATTTATTTTATGATACATTTTACAAAACATTTCAATTCTTTATGTGGTACACGGTCTGCAACACACCCGTGTCCCTGATCGTGTACCTCTCGGCTTTATTTTAAACGGTCGTGTTTTATTTTACACACTCGTGTACTAATTAAATTCTAGATTTTAATCTTTAAAAACTCTGTTTTGGGTCCTAGAATTTTATTTAAGGTCTTCTAGATCCTTTACGGTCCTTTCTGAACCTTTCAGAAATTTTTGGTCAAAATGACCATTTTGCCCCTGACGGGTCTTAGGATCATAACTATTCTGTTATATCATTTTTCTTAAATTTTCTAAGCCCAAATATCTTAAAATAATATTTTTTAAGCTTCTGTATTATTTTACAGCTCAATTTGCTATAAAATCTCAATTATTTATTTTCCCGGCCCTCGATTACTATTCATCCATCACCTAGGGTCGTTTCTCATTTTTCGAGCATTTTGGAGCCTCAAGTGGCCGTTTCACTACTTTTGAAAGACTTTTTATCTCGTTCTTGACACTCAGTCCTCGAGAGGCTCGGGTTTCCTATCATGACCTAATATTTTTTTCCTCGTTTCCCAAAATACCCCTAACATGAAATTTTTTCCTGTTTTAGGCATTTTAGACATTAAGGGTTGGTTTACTATTCCTTTTGGGTTGGTTTTCCATTTTCAATCCTAATCCACCGAGGGGTCCTGGTTTCTTTCCCGAGTTCAATATTTTTACCCCTCGTTTCCCGAAATGCTCTTATGCTGTTTTAAAAATTTCGGCAGCATTTCCGCTTGTATTTTTAGGTTTCCCAGCGTTAGGTATGCCTCAGAACCTTTGTACCTACCACGTACTATACTAGAGGCCTATTTTATATAAAGTTTCCAAACTTTGTATAAAAATTTTCCACATTAACCAATATTCAAAAATCAATACACAACAACAAATTTTTCCAAACCTAGTCTTGGTTTGTCATATTAATTATCACCAATGTCTTTCATCACAACATTTCAAATATCACATATCACTCTTAGGTTTTCTAATGTATAAAACAACATCAAAACCTAACAAAATTCTCATTTCAACCCTAGCATTATCCACAGACTTTTCATGCAAAAACACATAGAAAATTTTGTTTTCTTTCCTAGGGTTTTATCAACATTATTCAACACTAAAAATTTCTATTTGCTAGTGTTCATCACCCATGGTTTTAGCATGAAAACTAAATCAAATTTTTCTTGTTTCCTGATTCCAATTCATGCTTGATTGAACATGTAATTAAATGGACCTAAACACTAAACCAAAACACCAATTTCCATATTATTTTTCACACCAATAAGCTACGGATTTTTTTTTCATGGAAACATACAAAATTTTTACTTGTTTCATAACCATAAATCATGCTTCAAATTCTAAAACACCAAACTAATCATAGCATTAACAAAACATCAACTTTTTTTAATGTTTTCTCACACCAAAGACCCACGGATTTTCACTAAGGAAATCAAAGAAAATTGCTTCAATTTGAAAGCTTACCTTATCTAGTTGATTACTTGATGCTAGAAAGGCAATGGAAGCTAATTTTGGTGTGAAATTTTGAACAAAATTTGGCTTAAATGGGGGGGAAAGCTCACGGTTTTTGGCTGCAAGAAAAGGGCAAGAGTTTGGCCAACTTTTTCATTTTTTTCTAATGAATTTTGATGCCTATTTATCGGCAAAAACTAAGGACCATTTAGCAAATTTTTCCTAACAATTTGCTAATTGTTCAAGGACTAAAATGCAATAATTTTGGGGCCAAAATCCAATTTTTTTCTTTCTTCCTTTCTAGATGGCTGAATGGCCTTTTTCTTTATTTTTAAAAATTTTTCAAATATCTTTTTGGCATGATCTTAACCCTTGATCAAAAAGATAAATGATCCTAGCCATACACCTTTACCTATTACTTTCCAATTTTAAAATTTTTGTATTTATGATATCACACATATGATGTCATCCTATATATATATATATATATTAATTCGTTAATTAATTTGTGGTCAAATTTTGACCGAAAGTCAAACTGAATGGAACTTTATCGAAATCGCGTAGGCGGGTTTCAGGTGCCTCCGGTGTGATCGGTTTGTTTTATTTTGCTTCTATTTGCTCAAAATTTTCTAACGTAAATTTCTATATTTTTAGTGCATTTCAGTGCACTCCCTAGGGTTTTTGGCTTTGATTTCGAACCGTCTCACCCAATTATGTTTGGTAAGATTTTCCTTCTCCGAACTACTTACTTTAACACTACTGGAATATTTTTACAGTATTCTCAATAGTATTAAAACACAACTTTTTCATAATTTATTCATTAAAATTCATACATACATATAATTTTAACCTACTCTGAGAATCTAAAATTCCCGGTTATCACATGAAGGAGCTACAAGAGCAACTGAAAGAGCTTCTTGACAAGGGATTCATCCGTCCGAGCTATTCTCCGTGGCGTGCTCCTGTGTTGTTTGTCAAGAAGAAGGATGGTACGTTTCCTATATGCATTGACTACCGGGAATTGAACAAGGTCACGGTCAAGAATAGGTATCTGTTACGTGGAATTGATGACTTGTTCGATCAACTCAAAGGCCCAGTGGTATTCTCCAAGATCGATCTGTGATCAGGATATCATCAGCTACAGATCAAGGGGAGCGACATTCTGAAGACCGCATTTAGGAACCATTACGGTCATTACAAATTTCTTGTGATGCCATTTGGGTTGATAAATGCGCCAGTTGCATTTATGGACCTAATGAATTGAGTCTTCAAGGAATATCTAGATAAGTTTGTCATTGTGTTTATCGATGATATACTTATACATTCAAAGACTCATGAGGAGCATGAAGAACACCTGAGGATTGCCCTACAGACAATAAGGAAGCATCAACTCTATGCAAAATTCTCTAAGTGTGAATTTTAGTGGATAGAGTACATTTCCTCAGACACGTGGTTTCCAAGGAAGGAATCACCGTGGATCCTGCTAAGGTGGAGGCGATCAACGAATGGCCAGCACCTAAGAATGTGACTAAAATACAAAGTTTTATAGGTTTAGCCGACTATTATAGAAGATTTGTAGAGGGATTCACATGACTCGCTACACCTCTCACGACTTTGACAAGCAAAGAGAGGAAGTACGAGTGGACAGAAATGTGCGAAAGGAGCTTCCAAGAGCTGAAAAAGCGATTAACGAGTGCGTCAATTCTTACATTTCCTACTGAAGGGGAGATGTTCATGATTTACAATGATGCATCAAAGATGGGATTAGGAGCTGTCCTAATGTAAGGCGATAAATTGATTGCTCATGCCTTGCATCAATTAAAGGACCATGAGCAAAATTATCTCACACATGATCTGAAACTTGCCACAGTAGTGTTCGCACTGAAGATTTGGTGACACTATTTGTATGGAGCTTAGTGTCAGATTTATACTGACCATCAAAGTTTAAAGTACTTCTTCATGCAGAAGGAGCTGAATATACGATAAAGGAGATGGTTAGAGCTTGTAAAGGATTATGATTGTGAAATCCTCTACCATCCCAGAAAAGCCAATCGTGTTGCAGATGCATTAAGTAGAAAATCTACTATTTCGTAGCAACTGCCGATTGGAAAATTTCTAAAATCAGTGCAGCATGAGATTAATGCATTGAAGTTGGAGCTGATATTTAGAAGATTGGCTACACTTCAATTGGAATCATCAGTATTCAAGGACATTAGAGAGGCTCAAAGGTGAGATCTCAATTTAGCAAGTCCTCAAGAAGGAGTGTCCAAGGATGGATTGATCTTACATCAGGAAAGAATTTATGTTCTTGATGATGAAAGATTAAGAAGGTAGATTATGGTAGAAGCCCATAAAACGCCATATTTAATGCATCCAGGAGCCAGTAAGATGTACCAAGATTTGAGATTGTAATTATGGTGGAAAGAGATGGAGAAACACATTGCTAAATTCATGAGCTGATGTACAACATGCTGAAAAGTTAAGGCTGAGCACCGGTACCCAAGCGAAAAATTAGAACCGTTAGAGATTCCCGAATGGAAATGGGAACATATTACGATGGACTTTGTGGTAGGACTGCTGAAAACCCGAGAAGGCTATGATGCCATTTAGGTCATTGTCGGTAGATTAATAAAGACGACAAGATTTATAACAGTGAAAATTATTTTTTCACTAGAAAAGTTGGCAAACCTTTGTGTTAACCACATTGTCAGGTTACATGGAGTTCCTAAGTCCATTGTATCGGATCGTGATGCATGATTCACTTCAAATTTCTGGAAGTGCGTGCAAGAAGCCATGGGAACAAAAATGCGTCTGAGTATGGCATTTCATCCGTAGATAGATGGGCAATCTGAGCGGACAATCCAAATGCTCGAAGACATGCTTCCATAAGTATGGCACCCTATAAAGCTTTATATGGAAGGAAGTGTAGATCACCTATCCACTGGTTTGATCTATAAGAAAAGCAGCTGCACAAGACAGATTTTGTGCAGGAAATAGCTGATGTAGTTATAAAAATACAACAACGGATGAAGATTACATAAAGCCGACAGAAGAGTTATGTGGACAAACGATGAAGATCCCTAGAGTTTAACGAAGGGGATTTCATATTTTTAAGAGTTTCATCGATGAAAGGAATAATGCGGTTCGGTAAGAGAGGAAAATTGAGTCCAAGATATATTGGACCTTTTAAGATCATCGAACGCATTAGGAAGGTTGACTATAAGTTGGCATTACCCCCAGAAATGTCGACAGTGCATAATTTGTTTCACATGTCGATGTTGCGGAAGTACATATATCGGATCTGTCCCATGTACTGAAACATAACCAATCCAGATCCAGAAAGATCTAATGTATGAAGAGAGGCCCATACAAATTATGGCATGAGAAGACAAAGTTTTAAGGAACAAGATGATCCCATTAGTCAAAGTGCTATAGAGAAATCACAACGTTGAAGAGGCTACATGGGAACATAAGGAAAAGATTAGAAAATTGTACCCCCACTTGTTCTAAATTTTCGAGGACGAAAATTTCATAAGGAGGGGTGAATGTGATAACCATGAATTTTTAGATTCTCGGAGTGAATTAAAATTGTATGTATATAATAATTTTAATGTATAAAATGTGAAAAAGTTGTGTTTTAATACTGTTGAGAATACTGTGAAAATGTTCTAACAGTGTTAAAGAGTGTGAGTTCGAAAATGGAAAATCTTCCCGAACAGATTGGGGGAGACGGCTCGAAAACGGAGCCAAAAACCCTAGAGAGTGCACCAAAGTGCACTAAAAGACAAAATTTTACGATAAGGAATTTTGGTCAAATGGAAGAAAACTAAGGAAAACTGATCGCACCGGAGGTACCCGGAACCCGCTTACGCGATTTTGGTAATGTTCCGTTCGGTTTGACTTTCGGTCAAACTTTGACCACGAATTAATTCATGGTTTGACTTTCGGTCAAACTTTGACCACGAATTAATTCATGAATTAATATGTGAATTAATCAGGTGATGTCAAGATGACATCATAAATATGATGTCATTAATAGGAAACTAAAACTTGTTAAATAAGTTTGGTGATTTGTATGGCTAGGATTTAATGCTTTTTTGGATCAATGGCTAAGATCAAGACAAAAAGACTTGGAAAAAATTTAAGAAAAAATGAAAAAGGGGGCTCGGCCATATGGAGAAAAAATCAGCCAAAATTTTTTAAATTGACCCCAAAAAGTTAGCAAAAAAGCCCTTGAACAATTTCCTAATTGTTGGGAAATTTTGCTAATTGGTCCTCCACTTTTTGCCTATAAATAGGCATGAGAAAATTCATGTGGAAAATTAGAAAAAACCAAGCCAAACTCTTGCCCATTTTGGCTGTGAGATTTCATCACATTCCAAGCCAAAATTTGTCAAAATTTTACATCAAAATTAGCCTCCAAAATCGCACTAAGGATCAAGAAGATAGATTGATAAGGTGAGTCTTCAAACTGAAGCATTTTTCATTGATTTTCCTTGAAAAATCCGTGGCTTCAATGGTGTGGAAAATTGTTAAAAAATTGATGAATTGGTTTAGTGTTTATGTTGTTTTGGTGTTATGTTGATGAAAGCATGTTTTGGAATTTAGAAACAAACAAAATTTTGTACATGTTTCTTAAGAAATCCGTAGGCAATAGATATGGGAAAATGAGAAAAATTTGTGATGGAAATGAGGAAAAAATGTTGATAAATGCCTATAAGAATTAGGAAAAATTTTCCAATGGTTTTAGAGAATGAAAACCGTGGCATATGCTAGGTTTAAATGAAAATTTTTGTAGGTTTTAAGTGATTGAGATGATGCATTAGAAACCCTAAGAATGGAATGTGATAATCGAATATTGTGATGAAAAATTTCTTGGTGTTGATTACCATGAAAACCGTGGCCTTGATTTAAGAAAAATAAATGGATTTGTGTTGTGATTTGAATGATGTTAATGTAGAGAATTTTTATACAAAGTTTGGTAATTTTGTATAAAATAGGCCTCTGGTATAGTACATGGTAGGTACAAAGGTTCTGAGGCATACCTAACACCGAGGGAAACCTAAAAATACAAGTAGAAATGCTGCCGAAATTTCTAAAATGGCATAAGGGCTTTTCGAGAAACGAGGGATAAAAATATAGGATTGGAAATAAAACCGAGACCCCTCAGTGGGTTTTGGTTAATAATGAAAACCAAACCTAAAAGGAATAATAAAACAGCCCTTTAGTGTCTAAAATGTCGAGAACGGGAAAAATTCACGTTAGTGATATTTTAGGAAATGAGGGGGAAAAGTTGTGAATTGGATAGAAAACCTAAGCCCCTTGGTAATTGAGGCTCGGGGACGGGATGAAAAATGTTTCAAAAGTAGTGAAATACCCCTAACATGAATTTTTCTCGTTCTCGGCATTTTAGACACTAAAGGGTCATTTACTATTCCTTTTGGGTTTGGTTTTCATTATTAACCGAACCCATTTGAGGCTCCAAAATGCTAGAAAAATGAAAAACGACCCTAGGTGTCGGATGAATAGTACCTAAGGGTCAGGTGATAAATAGTTGTTGATTTTGCAGCAAATAAAGCTGTAAAAAGATACAGAAGCTTAGGGAATATTATTTTATGATATTTGGGCTTAGAAAATCTGGGAAAAATGATAGAACAAAATCCCGAGACTCGTTAGGGGTAAAATGGTCATTTTGACCAAAAATTTTCGAAAGGCTCGAAAAGGACCGTAGAGGATCTAAAACGCTTAAGACAAGATTCTAGAGGCTAGAATTAAGATTTTAAAGTTAAAAATCTAAAAATTTTAAAGTACATGGCCGTATACTATGGAACATGGCCGTGTAGTAAAAACCTGAGAGGTACACGGGCTTGGACACGGGCATGTTGCAAACCGTGTACCACATAAAGAGTTGAAATGTGTTGTAATATTCATAATAAAACGAATAAATCCAAAGTGATAATTAATGATGGGTATTAACAAACAATACTCTGTTTGTAGGGAACCAAACTAGAGAAGATATCAAAATTGAGGAGGATTTCCGAAAGTGGGCACTGTCGTAGTTATGGTAAGTTCAAGCATTTTTCATGTTTGCAACATGAAATATTGTGACATTTGATTTTGTACTAGTTGTACATTAGTTGTAAGTCCTACGGCCAATAGTGTGTAGCAAGACTAACACGCCTAATGAATTGATAAGTTTAGAAGTGTACTATGAGTACACTATGGAGAGAGTGTGACTAAAATTAAGACACACTTGTAAAGAGAGAATGTGTAAGACCTACGGGCAACAGAGGTAAATGACCTTAAGATGACAATTAATGTCACTTGGTCAGAACTATAAATAAAAGATGGTAATGAAACCACCTTTGGCGTACTGCCCCTCCAACAATATGGTGGAGGTTTACAAGTCCTACGGGGATATAATGTTCGCTACGGGCGATAAGTGACTGGAGAAGAAGGAGCCTTAGGGTCGCTCCCAGGGTCCTCCCAGTCTGCACGTATAAAATATCGGTACGGCCACTATGAGCTCAAAACCAAAATATAAATAAAGATAATAGATAAAAATGTTGTGAAAGCCATAACTGAGCATAATTAAACATAATCGCCACTAACATTAAGTGTAGTAGACTCGGTTAGAGTGATGTGAATAGTAAAAAGTTACTATTCATCAGTCAAAGGTCAAAGTTACTGTTTATGATGAATAATACTATTCATGGATGAATAGTCTATTCATAGAAAATTATATTTTTGATGTTTTTGAATCTGTGTGATTCATAGTACGTATGTTTGAACTTACTGAGCCTGTTAGCTCACTGGTTTGTTCATGTTACAGGTAAGAAACCTGTCCAGTAAACTACCTAGATGGCCGTAGGATATGCGTGTGTCACGGGATAGGGAATTCACTGTGGATCATGGCTAGTCTTCCACTGAGTGACAAAAGATAGTGAATTGAAGAGAATGTATTTTTGAAACAAAGTTTACAAATAGTATCTTTGTAAATTATGTTGTATTGTATAAAAGACAACTAAGTTTGTATTTTATATGACTTTCATATAATGCTTTATGCAAGAATAGTATTTTGAAAAGGAAAAAAATATGGGCGAAAATTTTAGGCCCTAAAAATGAGAGACTTAAAGTAAAAGTGTTTTAAAATGACGACCCGACGAGGTGCACGGGCTGTCTCGATCGACGATGGAGTTAGAAAAGGGACGGTATCGCATGGCCAAGGTCGGGGGTGTCACAATGATCATTGGGTCAATGCCAATAACATGGCCCATTGCTAGCTGTTAGCAACAATGAATGAAGTGTTGAGGATTCAGCACGAACTATAACGACTGGTACTATTACTTAGTGCGCCATCGCGGTCGAGTTTTGAAGCCGACTTCGACAGACCGTCACCTCATGGGTCATCGGCAACTTGTTTTTAACTTGCTTTGATACCACCTGTGACGGTTGGTATTTTAGTTTTAACATATTTATTTTAACTTCCCATTTTAATTTGAAAATAGGGAATAAATTTTTTTTCTTTTTCTTTTTTTTTTTTAACTTTAAATTTGAAAACTGTATCATCATAAAACATTTACTAGAGTAAATATTTTACATTGTCATAACTTATTTTGCATTATAAAACATCATTTTAATACTTCTTTTACACATAGCTCAGCAGAAGACTTATAGCAATACCATAACCCTCACCTAGTCCCTTGGCACATGCAGATCTCATTCGTCATCCATTACTTGTCTTATCGTCATGTAGGTTGCTTACCTGCAACATGAACAAACTTGTGAGCAACAGGCTCAGTAAGTTCAAAAATATATGCATAACATATAAATATTCTTACCATATAGGGCAGAGCATTAACATAACATAAAACATAGTTTGTTTAAAATTCATAAGCATTAACATAACATAAAACATAGTTTGTTTAAAATTCATACTTAAACATACTTAACATCACTCATACCATATCGGATAGAACATATCTGATACCAACTGTGGCATCAGAACATTAACATAACATATATCATACATTACTTTAAATTTCATACTTAACGTAGATAACATTGTAAACGCACTTGTACATACTTGAACATACTTAAACATACTTTACATCATAATCATACTTAACATACTTATCATCGTAAACATACTTAACGTACTTAACATCATGAACATTCATCCTTAACATACTTTAATATCTTGAACATACTTAACATACGTAACATCATAAACATATCATATTTTAACATGACATACTTAACGTATGCTTAAACATCGTAACTATAACTTACTTGAAACATAACATACTTAACATCCTTGATATGTGAACACACTTCCACATTTAGCATCATGAATATACTTGTCATACTTAAATACGTAAAACATTGTAAATATACTTAAGCATCGTAAACGTACTTACGTATACTTAAATATCCTTAACATCATAAACATACTTTCGTACATACAACACATTGCATACACATATCATCCATTACTTAAAACCTTCATATTTAAACATAACATAAATACTTAACATGACATAAAGCATACTTAACATAGTATGATTGACTTATACATATCAACTTATGCATAGCAGTTATAACATATTATACGCATAACACGAACGTTAGTTACATTATGCTTGCTTATAACCATAAATAGAATAGTAACTCTAACCATGAACATGAATAGTACTATTGATGATAAATAGTATCATTGACTATGAACAGTAACTTTGACTGCAACGATACTCGCAGTCTTAGTATATTTTATGCTCGTTTATGGACTGTATTTTTAGTCTTGGGTCTTTATCTTTCATTACTTTCTAGTTTTTGGCCCCATGACTGGTCATACCTTAAACTTGAACATTAGACTTCCACATCCAGGATGCACCACCGTCAGATTGGAAGCCATAGCATAACTTAATATGAGGAACCTCCACCTGTATGGGAGGCCGATACGTTAAAGTGGTTTCATTACCATCTTACATGTGGTTCCTAACCGATGGCATTACCATTGCGTTCTTGGTCTGGAATACTTTTTACATGTCTATTCTTTTTTATGTGTATTTTATTTACACATTAGTGTGCATATAGCACCTTGGTACATACTTTATATGTCATACATAGTATATAAACATGTTACGTAAATTTCATGTTACAGACAATAAAATGTCTAAACTTACTGCGTATAACACATGGACATAAACATGTCAAGTCAATTTACATTTGACTTAGACATAACACATAGTTCATAACATGACTTTCCATAACATTTATATTATAGCATACTACAGACAGAAGAATGTCTGAACTTATAACATATAACACCTAGACATAACAGTCCATTCATGTTGTAGACAGTACAATATTTGAACTTACCATACATAACATATAGGCATAACATAACTTGTCAGTTCATGTTGCAGACAAATCACGTGTTTGAACTTACTGATACTACTACTTGTATCTCCTTTCTTGCTTTCTTGGTCCGCAGACGTCCCTACATCGCATCTGCAGTGTAAGGATCACCATTTTTATGGCACCTACTTACCATGAAATAAGACATTAAAGAATAAAATTAGAGTACTTTGAGAGCTTTCAGATGCACATTTAGAGAACACGGTCAGGTACATAACCTTGTAAGTGGTTGTGTACCGTTCAAACACTATACACGTGAGAGAAGTTGTGTAAGTGTACATGGCCGTGTAGTGTGACACGATCAGGTACACGGCTGTGTAAGTGGCCATGTACCACTTGGGTAAATGAACGTGTTCCAAGACATGGCCATGTTGAGCAAGCTTAACTAGTACATGCTTGTGTCTGGACAATACATGCCCGTGTAAGAACCCGTGTAGAAGGCTGTGTATGGAACTAAGAGCCATTGTAAAGACTCTCATAATGCGTGAAACCTAATTGCTATGTAATGAATAATTAAGTTAGAAAATACAGTATATTTACTAGTTGAATAGATTAAATAGATACGGTACTGTTTAAGTACTATTCATGCAGTGAAAGGAGTGACCGATAATAAACCCAGTCCACCCTATTACATGTGGGAGTGTATGAGACACGCAGTGTCAAGAAACTGGTCCGGGCGACCATTTCTTGACACAAGACTGGTACATGGATCACTAAAACGCTTAGACTGAACGTCTGAGCACAACAATGGTGGATAACCCTAGTAAGGGTACGGTATCGAGAAAATATTTTGGATGACCTCTTCTCACCTAGAGACTGAAAAAATCAGAGTCAAAGCACTTAAACTAGTCAGTCAAGTATAAGATAGTGAATAGTGAGTAGTGAAAAACGTAGTATCAAGTTATTGGCTAAGACGGCCTTAATTTGACTTGAAACTGATATATGAATGATTAGTAGACTCAATCTGATTGATTGAGCACAAAACGAGAATTTTAGTTTGAGAGATACGCAGTATCAGCAACCGTTATATAGTATTTATGAATAGTAATCGTTGAATAGTATATTTTGAATAGTAACTGTTAAATATTATTTTTAAATAGTAATCGTTATATGGTATTTTTAAAATAATAATTGTTACATAGTATTTATGAATAGTAACTCTTAAATAGTATTTTTGAATAGTAGCCGTTAAGTAATATTTTTTGAAATAGTAAATAGTTAAAGTATACGTACGTGAATAGTGAATATGTACGAAAAAAAAATTCCCCTAAAATTAGGGTATCAAATTAAGTAAATTTAAGTATCAATTTTCGAGTCAGATAAGTTAAGCAACTGTTCTTTAAGTAAATAAGAATAGTTTTTCAAGCAAGTTAGGTATCAATAGTAGTTTTAAGTGACGGTCTGGGCCACTGAGGGCACAGGGCCTCACAGTTGGTATCAGAGCAGTTTCCTGTCACCCTACCTCACATCGCCGTATGCCTGCCTCATCTGTCCAAGTAAGTTAGTGTTTATTTGACAGTATTGGTATGTAAGTTAACGTAAGTTATTATGTGTAACCATGGCTATACCAGTAGAGATTACGCCAGTAGAGCCCCACCAAAAGACGAGGGTTCCAAAGGACAATATGGCAAGAACGAGAGCTCGGTTGAATCAAGCCGCCCGAGAAGACGAACTGATGGCACGGCTCACAACCATACAAGAAACGATGCTAAATCAACAACAAGAGATTGCTTAGCTCAGGGACTGGCTGGACCGATAACCTCAAGCACCATAACTAGTAGAGGTGCCAATCTCAGCGGGACCAGTAGCCCCCGACACCCCTAGAGATAAGCGGCCCTCACCAGTCTAAACAATACCAGCACCATCGGCTGTGGCTGCTCCCGTAGCAGCCAACATTCTTGTACTAGCCCATAAAGAGGGCGACCTAAATGAGTGATTCAGGCACATGAAGGTGCCAGAATTTGAAGGAACCACAAACCCTATAGAGGCCGACGACTGGTGACCAACATTCAGGTCATCATGGATCTCGTAGGACTGACAGAGATAGAGAAAGTGTTATGTGCATCCCTAGCCCTACACAGGGGAGCACGACAATGGTGGAAGACCATGACCATTAGAAGAAACATCAACGAAATGAACTGCGCAGACTTCGTCGACAAATTCAAAGAGATGTACTTTAATAATGAGATCCTTGCAGCGCAACAAGAAAAGTTCAATAATCTATGCCAGGGAAGCATGACTGTAATGGAGGCAGTGAGAAAGTTCAAGCAACTAGCTTGACTTTGCCCAGACTTAGTGTTGACAGAGAAGGAAAAGGTCATAAGGATGCTGAAGATATTTAGGACGGACATCGCCATCCAAGTCTGCAGCGGTAGCCATGGGCCAGCAACAGTGGTTGAATGTGTCAGTTGAGCCATACGTACGAGTAGAGTATTGGTTGGCTTAGGACAAAGATAAACAAGCTCAGATCTTCAAGGCTCGAAGAGAGGAGGAGACACAGGCTAAGTAGACTAAAGGAGGATGGAACCCCAACTCACAGCATAAAGGTCGAACATGGGAACCAGCCAAAGTAGCAGGCAATCCCATAGTAATGATAAGAGGAAGGATAAATCAGGCAACCAAGATTCATGAAATGACTTCCACCAAAAGAGAAACGACCAAGGAGGAGATGACAATAAACACCAAACGTGCCCGAAATGCAAAAAGAGGCACCCAGGAGAGTGCAGATGGGTCGCAAGTGGCTGTTTCATTTGTTGCAAGGAAGGCCACTATGCAAGGGACTGTTAATCTAACCAGCAGAATCAACAAAACTTAGCTCGTCCCACAAATAATCAACTCCACACTATCCAGACTAAGATTGAAGGCCCTTCGATCACACAAGGCAGACTGGAGGCCCCAGATGACTAAAGCAGAATCTTTTCTTAGGCTTTGTATATTGGCATGATGGGAAGCAGTAGCTTACTCCTACTAGATGTGACGCCCCGTGCCCTCAGCGGCCCGGACCGTCACTGAAAACTATTACTTAACTTGCTTCTTTAGCTTTTACTTATACTTTCTCTTTAAAACCGATACTTAAACTTGCTGAATTTAATACCATAAATTTAGAGGGATTTTTTTTTTATATATATACGCATACGTATTTACTATTCACGTACGTATACTATTAAAATGCGGAATTTGAAAAACATAAGGATTTAAATTATACATACACAATTATATACTTGTTTATCTGATTACTATTCACCAGATACTATTTAAATATACTACCCATACATATACTGTTTACTGTTCTAAAATACCGTTTAACTTTTACTATTTAAAATACTATTTAACTGTCACCATTCAAAATATTATTTACTCATACTGTGCGGAAGAATACTCGCGGTGTATCCATAACCTCATCCTCACATCCACCTCCACCACCATCATCGTCCCTTGATGTTTACGCTATAGGATGCTTACCTACAGCATGAACACACTCCGTGAGCTTTACGCCCAGTAAGTACAACATGTTAACCGCAAAACATGTTTAAAACATAGCACATACGTAAAATCATAAGCATGACATATATCACTTAATAAATCACATACCATATAAGCATATCACATATCAGCTCACATATCATGTCATCACATAACATGTCATAACAGTGAATATCAAACTTCACATACTTTATGCATGACAGAAGCATTGTGTACTGTATGCACTCTACTGAAAAAGAAAGCATAGCGAACTATAACTAATGCATGGTCCGGTTATGTTCATTTATGCTTCAAACTTCTCTTTTCTTTTCTTGTCTATTTAGGGCCCATGTGTCAGTACCCTGTGCGCGCAGACCAACGGTAACGCCCGAGGTCAACTAATGCCGAAGAGCCATCAACTGATGCTCAACTTTTGGCCTTAACTTTCTTTAACTGGAAACCCCTTCGACTGAAGGAGCCGGTACGACACACCTATTTATTTCCATCTTGTTTAACTGTTCTAGCCATACGCTTCTCTAAGCTGTCCCCAATCCTACGCGGTAGGGATCTATGGCTTCTAACTTGTTCTTTCATCAATCTACTCGATTGTGAAACTATATGCTCTTATGTATGCTGTGCAGCATCGTGTGCAAGATACATACTTAAAGTACTGGAAAAGCATCATTTTAAATTCATTTTATCCATGCTGTAGGCGGAGTTGTACTTACCTGTCATCAGACAGTTTATACTCTCGCCTTCGTCACAATACAGGTACCTCCCTGTAATCATAATACATTTCATTAACATTTACTCTTAGGTCACTGTGGTCATTAGTGACTAATAAAAACTCTATCGTTAGTGATACCGATCCTTGTCGGTACTAATTGCCCTCTTCTTAAGAATTTAATTTTCTAATCATTGTTAATTAATTTATTTACCCAATAAATTAATTAACATCGCTCTTAGGTCACTCTATCGTTAGGAACTAATAAACTTATCGTTGTGTGGTACCGATGCCTATCAGTACCCAACTGCTCTACTTTGGGAAATTTGATATCTAATTTTTAATCGTGCTTGATTAATTTGTCTACTTGACAAATTAATCACTGTCTCTCACTATCCCATTCAGACTTGGTCCTTGACTGGCTAACCGACCAGTCAACTGACTGAATACCTCCCGTATGACCATTTAGCCTGTCGGGTTACCGTTACCGATGTAATCGCCCCAAATTTTATACTTAGATCACACCCGTCCCTCGGGTGGCACTATTCTGATCTAGGGGTCGTTTTCTTACATTTCGAGATTTCTAATTGGGCGGTTCACTAATCCTGTAAACGTCCGTCCTTCTTTCCTGGACCTAGGTCATCAAGGGGGCTCGGGTTTCCATCCCGATCACATTTTCAGCCCTCGTTTCCTAAAATACCCCTTTGTGCCGTTTTAGAAATTTCGGCAGCATTTCCGCTTAATTTTTGGGTTTCCGGCGTTTAGGAAATGCCTCAAAACCATCTAACCTATTCTAACCTACCACGTACTAAACCAGAGGCCTAATTTTTACGTAAAAGCTCCGCTTTTTACGTAAAAATATTCACATTCTCTTTTTCGACATTTCACCCCTTTTTCTTACAATTCCTCAAGTCAGTAAACCATAATTAATACATAATTATTTCCAATAATAGATTAAGGAATCAATAGATCAAAACTACTACCAAAATCGTTCCCGTCGGCGGTCGGACGAACCGTTCGGTCTCGACCGTGCAATCTTTGAATCGTCGTTCTTCACTTTTGAAACTCCAGTTTGCAAATCTGATGCCGCGGATGTATCCGGAACGTCGAAAATAGGCCAATGGGCCATTCTTCAATTTTCGGTCTCCGGGTCGCCGTTGACCGGCGTTGACCACGGCGGCGATGGGAGTGGCGACCACCATCTTGAAGAGCTCGACGAGAGGAACCCATTGGTGGTGTCAATTTCACGAATCGAGGCTCCTATCACCAGAAATCGGCCCTCGAAAAGTCGGCGACGGCGGTGGTGTTGGATCTTCATTTTCCGGCGTTGTTGCCCAAAATTGATTTGGGGCTTTTGATCTACGTGTTGTTCTGAGCATTTTGACACCCACCTTGCAACTCAAATCCGCCGGAATAGTGAGATCCGACGGTGGCGATGGCGACGGCGACGGCGAACCTTGGGCGGCGCGATCCGGTGGCTGTTGACGTGAAATGAAGCCTGGGTTTTGTTCTACTCTTCACCACGAATGCATTGGGACCGCAATCGTGGCATTTGGACGTCGGACGGCGGAGATACGGCGGTTTGAAAAATTCGGCCACCGGCGGCTTTGGGCTGCGCGTGCGGCGTGCTCCGGCGTCCGTTCGGTCGACTCGGCCCACCGTTGGAATCAGCTCGTCGAGAGCTTTCCAATGGTGCCGGCGGTGTCGAAAACAAAGGCCGGATTCGATGGTCGGTCACTGTTCATCATCGTGTGGTGTTGGGGGAGAAAATGGGATTTGGAAAAATTGTGGGGGCTATTTTTCAATAGTCCCAAAAATTTCGTCCTTTTATACTAATTTTTTGAAAAATTTTAAGATAGGCTATACTGACTAATTTGGGCGTGCTGAACCCAAATATATCAGTTTTATCTTCATCCGAGCTCGTCTCGACCAGTTTCCCGATACTGCATGGTTCCCGGTCAAAAATTACTTTTTGTGCTCAAATGACTAATTTGAGCATTCTGATTCCAAATATATCAGTTTTATATCAAGAAAAGGTCATCTTGACCAATTTCTTGATACTGTGGTTAGGCCTACACTGTGTTGACACTGTGCACGCATAACGAGGTGTTTTCGCGTGAAATTTCAAACACAGTCTCTCTTGACTAATTTGGACGTGCTGATTTCAAATTTATCAGTTTTACGTCCATCTGAGGTCTTCTAGACCAGTTTTCGAGATCTGTATGATCCCGTCTCGAAAAACGTGTCAGGTGCTCGATTGACTAATTTGGGCGTCCTGAGTCTAAATATATCAGTTTCGGGGTGAGAAAAGGTCGTCTTGACTCTCATCCCGATACTGCTTATCTCTTAAACAAAATCTACATTTTGTGCTCAATTGACCAGATTGAGCCTGCTGACTATTAATATATCAGTTTTATGCCAGATTAAGGCCGTCTTGGCCACTAACCTGACACTGCGTTTCTCACTATTCACTAATCACTATTCACTATCTGACTGACTAATCTGAGCGTTCTGACTTTGATTTTGTCAGTCCATTGGCGAGAAGAGGTCATCTAGACCACTTTTCTCCATACTGTACATCTATTAGGGCAATTATCACTACTGCGCTCAGATGACCAGTCTGAGCGTACTGATGACTAGCTCATCAGTTCTGTATCATGAAATGGTCGTCTAGACCGGTTTCTTGATATTGCATGTTGTAGGAAAATAAATCGGTAAAAACATATCAGAGTGGCGCAGCGGAACAATAAAAATTTTTAGATCGTTAAATATCTCATGATGCCATATACAATAAACCAACAACAATTAAAACTCATACCTCAAGGACGCCAATCTTGCAGGAGGAGAATGACCGGAGGCTTCAACCAACTAGCCTTCTCTACTATTCTCCAATTCCCGAATGGCTGAGTGTGTGGGCACTCTGAACCTCGATCGGTATGCTAGCACTGCTAGTCTTCTTCCGACCACCCAGATCTCTAAAGAACTTTATTGTCACGATGAGCTGTGCAACAATAAGCCTGCTCACCTGAGAGTCTGTGGTCTGAGAGAACTGGAGTGGCAGGACCTCTATTTATAGACCTGCATGAGGTGATTCTCTGAATTCGAATTGGACTAGGAAAAGATTTTCTCCCTTATCTTTAACCAAAAATCTGAATTTTTCATAGGATAATCCTAACAATTAAATTCGGTTTTTCTAGGATAAATCCAATCCAAATCTAAACAAGATTTTAACTAGAATTTTATCTCCCTTTTTCAACCAAAAAATCCGAAATCTTTAGGAGAAAATCTTCTCCAAATTTTCGGCCACTTTTAGGATAAGGAAGAATCAAAATTCCACTAGGATTTTCAATCTAAATCTCATCTCAACCTTATCCAAAAATAACCGAATTTCCTAGGATTAAGGCTCCAAAATTTCGGCCACTTTTAGGGAAGGAGAGAATCCAAATTCAACTAGGATTGAAACTTGAATTTTCCCTTGAATCTTATCCACAAAAAACCGAATTTTCCATTGAGGATTATCCTCAAAAAATTCACCCACTTTTGTTGGGATTTGGATTCAAAATTCAAGTAGGATTCTAACAAGATTATCCTCTCCAAATCCAACTCAAATTCGAATTTCAAACCTTGTGGATTTTCCACAACAAATTCGAATCCTACTTGGACTGTGATTCAAAATTTGAATTTCAAATTTCAAGTTCAAATTTCAAATTTCAAATTTCAAATTTCAAATTTAAATTTCAAATTCAAATTTCAAATTCGAATTTCAAAGTCAAATTTCAAATTCAAATTTCAAATTCAAAATTCAAATTTCAAATTTCAAAATTCAAAATTCAAATTTCAAAATTCAAATTTCAAATTCCACAAAACGGTTGTGTTTCATATTCTTGTTCTCATGGATAATTTTCTACAACTCCAATCCAATCTCAAATAAAATCATGGCAACTTTATTTGGAGTTTGAATAATTGTGTACTCTATTATCCAAAACAAAATCTGAATCCAACCGGAGAGAATCTTTTCTACCATCCTAATCCTGTGTCATCACCATCCATGCATAATAAACTAGCCAATAGCATATACAAATCAATTGGCCAAACGTTAAGGAATTATGTGGAGCTAGTAGAGGGACTGATTGGACATATATAATCGGGCTCCCGTGATTCCATATGATCATCATTCTGTACCGAACAACTCAATCATATGATCACTAATTTCAGAGTCACACCACTATAAACCTGAAACTGAACTCCCAATTATATACCGTATTACGTAAGCCTTTGACGAGCTACCATCCAATGACCTTGTCATATATGCAAAACCCTCATTGATATCCATGATCAGCCTTAGGTCAAAGTCTGTTTAATCCTACTGATCAGGCTATCTTAAAGTTCCATTATACTACCAAATCAAGAAAATGATTATTCACCATATGTGAATAAGAAGTCATCCGCCCAGCAGACGACCCAAGGCCTTGTCCATTTTCACATTCAGTATAATGCCTTTAAGAGGATACCTTTAACTCCTCAGAGCTATGATTCCGATATCTGCAAACAAACCCTTCATCGTATACAAGTCATGCACCCAACGAACCGGTCTATAAGCTTACTACCTCTGAGACGCTTTAGCCATTGGAACATCAAAGTACACAAGTCATATACATGAAGTAGTTCATTTACTCAGGATTAAGGTTATTGCACAATGAACGTCAAAAGCAGATTGATCCACTTATAGCGGACTACGTAGATCAATCACGCTTTAGTCCCAGTCTAATATGTCACCACCGAGTAACATATCCATGTCTCTACTTGGGAGTCCAGCTCCAGACAGTCAAGACAAACCGTCCCCTCTAAGGCTTTAGACAACATAATAGTCTTAACATGAGTTAGATGCTCGGTCTAACCCCATAGACTACAGATCATAATTTAGACTGCTAACTTTAGAACATTGTCTTCTCGCATACAAAAGTCCATTGCATGCAACGTTCTAACAGTTTTAACACAAGCAGTCAGTGAGCCATATTTGCTTACATTTACTTTAACATGTAAATAAGACGAGGACAGATAGCAATGTAATGAATAACCTCTATGTATAATTTTATTATCCAGTTCAAAATGAATACATCAAAATGTCTCTAATACCTAGGGCATTTCCTAACAATCTCCCACTTGCCCTAAGCCAGCAGATGTGCCATGTTACGCATCCCCATCGCCTCTACATGCCTCTCAAAGCTTCTAGCTACCAAAGTCTTAGTAAAGGGATCAGCGATGTTGTCCTCGGACGCGATCTTACATACATCCACTTGTCCTGTCTCCACATGCCCTCTAATAATGTGATACCTCCGATCTATGTGCTTGGTCCTCTTGTGGTGCCGAGATTCCCTTGTGTTGGCAATAGCCCTTGTATTATCACAGTAAAGTGTGATAGGCTTGTCAACACCCGGAATGACCTCAAGGTCTCTAAAGAACTTGCGGAGCCAAACTGCTTCTTTAGATGCCTCAGCCGCAGCCACATACTCAGCCTCCATAGTAGAGTCAGCTGTGCAGCCCTGCTTCACGCTCCTCCACACAATGGCGCCTCCTCCGAGTAAAAACACTGATCCAGATGTCAATTTCCTCGAATCCTTACAAGTCTGGAAGTCTGAGTCCGTGTATCCTACGGGTGTTAGGTCCCCTCCAGAATACACTAGCATATAATCCCTCGTTCTCTTAAGATACTTGAGTATATGCTTTACTGCTTGCCAGTGCTTGGTTCCAGGATTCGCTTGATATCGACTCACCATACCTACTGCAAAACATATGTCCGGGCGAGTGCAAAGCATAGTGTACATAAGGCTACCCACAGCGGATGCATAAGGGACCTTACTCATACGCTCTCTTTCTTCCGATGTCTTGGGACAGTCATCCAATGAAAGAGTTAAACCGGCAATAGAAGGTTGTGAGTCTTTCTTTGCCTCTAGCATTGCATATTTGTCAATTATTTTATCTATGTATGAAGCTTGGGATAATGCTATCATTTTGTTCTTTCGATCTCTGAAAAGACGAATGCCTAGAACATAATTAGCTTCTCCCAAGTCCTTCATGTCAAACTGTTGGTGTAACCAAAGCTTGACCGATGATAAGTTCCCTACATCATTCCCAATGAGTAGTATATCATCGACATAGAGTATCAGAAAGACCACTTTTCCATCCTTAATACGTTTATGAACACAAGGTTCATCAACGTTCTGCTCAAAACCAAATGTCTTAATCGCTTGATCAAACCTCTGGTTCCATGAGCGGGATGCCTGCTTTAATCCATAAATGGATCTAAGCAACTTGCAGACTTTCCTATCTTGGCCTTTTGCTACGAACCCTTCGGGCTGTATCATATAGATACACTCTTCAAGATGACCATTCAAGAATGCCGTCTTGACATCCATTTGCCAGATCTCGTAATCGAGAGCCGCAGCAATGGACAGAAGAATACGGATAGACTTCAGCATAGCAACAGGCGAAAAGGTTTCCTCGTAATCGATTCCAGCCTTTTGCGTGTATCCCTTTGCAACCAGTCTAGCTTTGAAAGTTTCCACTCTCCCTTCCGCATCCTTTTTTCTTTTGTAGACCCATTTGCATCCAATGGGTTTTATCCCATCCGGCAAATCTACAAGTTCCCAAACAGAGTTGGATTTCATAGAATCCATCTCATTGTTCATAGCCTGTTTCCAAGATCTAGAATCAACATCCTTTATAGCTTCATCATATGTGACCGGATCTTCCTCATGCTCATGAGCCTCGGCCTGGTATACCTCAGCATCATACATGAAGAAATTAGGTTTCTTAGAAACCCTCCCACTACGACGAGGCACCCTAGATTGTTGATCGTCTGCAGGTCTTTCACTGGAACTCGGACTTGCGTCCAAGACTGAAATCTGTGGAGCTGTTCTTTCACCCGATAACTCCTCTAGCACCACTTTGCTTCGAGGCTTAAAGTCATTCATGTGACTTTCCTCCTGGAATGTCACATGGGTTGAGACAATGACCTTTTGTTCCTTCAGGTTATAGAACAGACCTCCTTTAGTTCCCTTTGGATACCCTACAAACATGCATAATTCTGATCTTGGTTCCAACTTCTTCGCATCCCCATCTAGTACATGTGCCGGGCAGCCCCATATTCTCATATGTCCAAGGGAGGGCTTCCTGCCACGCCACAATTCATACGGAGTTCTAGGAATTGATTTGCTCGGAACCTGGTTCAGAATATAGCACGCCGTTTGTAAAGCATGTCCCCAAAATGATAATGGCAGCGTTGAGTAACTCATCATGGACCGTACCATATCCAATAAGGTCCTGTTTCTCCTTTCGGCTACACCATTCTGTTGTGGAGTACTAGGTGCAGTCAATTGGGATAATATCCCATTCTCTACCAGATGTCCTAGAAATTCATCAGAGAGGTATTCGCCACCTCGATCAGATCAAAGTGTCTTTATGGATTTATCCAATTGCTTTTCCACTTCCGCACGATACTCTTTGAACTTGTCAAAGGTTTCGCTCTTGCGGTGCATCAGATACACATATCCATACCTCGAGTAATCATCTATGAAAGAGACATAGTACTCGAACCCTCCTCGTGCTGTGACGTTCATGGGGCCACATACGTCAGTGTGCACAATTTCTAAGAGCTCCTGTGCCCTTGTACCCTTAGCTCCAAAAGACCTCTTAGTCATCTTACCCTCTAGACAAGACTCACATTGGGGAAGTCGTACCTCCTCCAGAGATTCCAGAGGACCGTTTTTCACCAATCTTTGAATCCTATCTTGATTAATATGACCAAGTCTTAAATGCCAAAGATACGCCTTGTTAGAGTGAGAAACTTTCAACCTTTTAGAGTTATCAATTAATTCAGTGTCAAGCAGTGAGTACATCTTTGGTCTGATCAAATATAGGTTTCCATCCATCCATCCAGAACAGATAAAAGACTTATTTCTACGAATATCAACTCTTTTACTAAAAGAAACTGAATAAGAATCCTTTATTAAACAAGCTACCGATATAAGGTTCCTCCTAAAATTAGGAACATAAAAACAGTCTTTCAATAAAATAAACCTAAATTGATCAAAATAAAGATGAACGTCTCCCACTGCCTCAGCCACCACAAAGCTACCATCTCCAGTCTGCAACGAGAGGCTCCTATCATGTAGACTTCTCGTTTCCATGAACCCCTGCATAGAAACACAAACATGATTAGTGGCGCCCGAATCAATGACCCATGTGTCTTTCGATTCTTCCACCAAACACGCTTCTAAGTAATGAAGTTCCTTACCTTCCTTGCCCTTGGAGGTTAGGAATTCCCGGCAAGCCTTCTTGAAGTGACCTACCTTCCCACAGTGGAAGCATTTGGACTTTTTAGGGTCCTTTGGCTTCTTGTTCTTCTTCTTCTTCTTCTTCCCGTCCGAGACAGGAGGATTAGAAGAACTGGAAGCCACTTGCTTCTTATTTGGCCTCTTCCTCTTCCGTGAGGGATTGGAAGATTCCGCCAAATTGGCCTCTCCTTTAGGTCGGACCGTATCCTCATCCCTGATCATCCGCTCATAAGCCTGTAGTTGCTTCATGAGCTCGGTAAGTCCTAACTCCTTTGTTGCCAGATTGTATGCGGCCTTAAACCCCACAAAATCTTTAGACAGAGTCCTGAACACCATTTCGATCTGGGTGTTATAGTCCAACTCAGCACCATTCTCGGCAGCCTCAGCAAAGAATCCCATTAGAGTGATCATATGGTCCTTCACCGGAGCACCCGCCTTTTGCTTAGAGTTCATAATGCTGGTGATAGCGGACTATCGAGCCAATTTTTCTTGGCCTCCGAACATGTCCTCCAGATTTTCCATGATCTCCCCAGCAACTTGATAAGTCTCATGCTGCTTTTGTAAAGCACTCGTCATGCTAGCAAGGATGTAGCATCGAGCTATCTTATTGGATTCTCTCCAACGATTATAGGCAACCGGGACCTCCTCAAGTGGTGTGTCAGGTTTGGGCCCAGGTGGGCATGGTTCGTCTAGTACGAACTTATGTCTCTCGCAGCTGAGAACTATTAATAGATTTCTTTTCCAGTCTTTATAATTATCGCCATTCAACTTATTTTCAGTAAGTATCGAAATGAGGGGTGTCGGTGACATTTTGAACTGAAATAAAATTATACTAGACATCATTACAAAGCCCAAGCAAATATACAGATAATTTAGCAAATAAAAACATACAAGTATGTTCCTACATGAAACTTGAAAAAACATGTAGCATTGCAACGGTAATTCTCAGCACCTATTGCCCCAAGCCACCGAGGGGTGGTCATGAGAACAAATAGCCGGAACATGGACCCCGTCCAATTAATATATGTTACCTTAAATCCTCCAAGGTTAAGACATATATTAATAACCGCTTATTTGGCCCCCAGTTTAGTTAACAGAGCTTCTAGGGAAGGTTAATAACTAAACGAGTCTTGAGTGTATAACCATTGTTTACGTAGCCCGATCCACATCCTACCAAGCCACCGAGGGGTGGTCATGAATAGGATCGTACCCGAACACGTTTTCCACATAGGAGATCCAATCTAGTATACCGGCGGCGGTAAACACCTACCGAGGGGTGTGGTCAGGTCAGAACTGACGCGAGGCGTTACCATGCTTTCACATATGGATCAACAATGGAGGCCGTGGGTTTTGTTTGAAACCCTCTCCCACTCAATATTTTGAAAAACATGCAAGTTTTGACAAATTATGTATGATCAATATAGTATGAGCGGCACTCACCTATCCTATATGACATGTTATCAAATATGCATACAAAACATCCATCAATACATATTTATACATCCATGACATATCACAGAAAAATAATTGACAGAATAACCAAGCCATGGTTCCATCCTAGAACAAAGAAAATAAAGATTACAAAATTCCATCCAAAGCA
The DNA here is from genome assembly GCA_035233585.1 of Antiaris toxicaria. NCBI lineage: Eukaryota > Viridiplantae > Streptophyta > Magnoliopsida > Rosales > Moraceae > Antiaris > Antiaris toxicaria. The sequence continues at coordinate 75,226,566 of CP141155.1, forward strand.
TTCTTTGGGTCTTGAATTTTGTTCCGTCTTCTTGTATCCATCTTTATGTAGCCTCTCCATTTATTTCTCATCCCAAGAATTATTTTAAATTTAAATTTCCAAAAATTTAAATTTCAAATTCAAACTCCAAATTCGAATTTCAAATTTAAATTTCTAATTCAAATTTTAAACAATTTTAATCATCATGTGTAATAATATGTAATTTCAAAAATTTCAAATTTTCAATTACATATTTTTTAAACATGATTTAAAATTAAATCTCAAATTTAAAAATCAAAATTTTCAAATTTTGGACCGCCGCACCGCCGCCCGTGAAGGCGGCAGCCGCCGTGGGCAGCCACCAACCCCGGAGGGGTTGGCAGCCCACGGTTGCCCCTTGTACAGCCCGCCGGGCTGCAGGCCAAGCCTGCAGCGCTAGGCTGCACGCCCAGGCTGGGCGCAGTAGCAGGCAGCGCCTGCAGCCAGTGGCTGCATGCCCAGGCTGCGCCCGGCCTTGGGCAGGCTGCGCCACCCTAGGCTGCAGGCCAAGCCTGCGGCCGTGGGTGATGTTTGCCTGCATAGGGGCTGCCGCAGCCCCATCCTGCCCGAGGGCAGGGGCTGCAGCCCCACCAAGGCCCGTCGGCCTATTCCGAGGGGTCGTGTCTCCATTTTTGTGCCATATTCCAATTTACCTATTTGGATATCCAAAAATTAATTTGAATCCCAATTAAATTAAAATTTTCCACACAATCAAAATTTCAATCTTTAAATTAAATTTAACTTTTGGGAAAAATAAATTACGGTCTTCAATCTTCAATCTCCTCCAAGAATAATTACATAAAAAATTCCTAAACCGTTTTCGGTGTACAAAAATTCTAACCATAAAAAATCTAAGAGATAAGAATTAAAATCCATGGGAAAATTACAGTGTTAATAAACTGCTCCCATGGTTACATAAAAATTCCTAGATACAATTTTTCTAAATTCTAAGGAACCATAACGGGTATAAACAAGCATGCTTATAATAATTCAAAAAATTAAAATAACCACATACTTTATACATAATACATGATAACAACATAAAGGAACCCTAGAATGCCACTCTCTAAATATCAAATCCATACATAAATAAAAAGACTAAGTAATTGTCTAATTTATGTGCATGGCATAGTCATGAGATGGCTCTGATACCAATTGTAGGAAAATAAATCGGTAAAAACATATCAGAGTGGCGCAGCGGTACAATAAAAATTTTTAGATCGTTAAATATCTCATGATGCCATATACAATAAACCAACAACAATTAAAACTCATACCTCAAGGACGCCAATCTTGCAGGAGGAGAATGACCGGAGGCTTCAACCAACTAGCCTTCTCTACTATTCTCCAATTCCCGAATGGCTGAGTGTGTGGGCACTCTGAACCTCGATCGGTATGCTAGCACTGCTAGTCTTCTTCCGACCACCCAGATCTCTAAAGAACTTTATTGTTACGATGAGCTGTGCAACAATAAGCCTGCTCACCTGAGAGTCTTTGGTCTGAGAGAACTGGAGTGGCAGGACCTCTATTTATAGACCTGCATGAGGTGATTCTCTGAATTCGAATTAGACTAGGAAAAGATTTTCTCCCTTATCTTTAACCAAAAATCCGAATTTTTCATAGGATAATCCTAACAATTAAATTCGGTTTTTCTAGGATAAATCCAATCCAAATCTAAACAAGATTTTAACTAGAATTTTATCTCCCTTTTTCAACCAAAAAATCCGAAATCTTTAGGAGAAAATCTTCTCCAAATTTTCGGCCATTTTTAGGATAAGGAAGAATCAAAATTCCACTAGGATTTTCAAGCTAAATCTCATCTCAACCTTATCCAAAAATAACCGAATTTCCTAGGATTAAGGCTCCAAAATTTCGGCCACTTTTAGGGAAGGAGAGAATCCAAATTCAACTAGGATTGAAACTTGAATTTTCCCTTGAATCTTATCCACAAAAAACCGAATTTTCCATTGAGGATTATCCTCAAAAAATTCACCCACTTTTGTTGGGATTTGGATTCAAAATTCAAGTAGGATTCTAACAAGATTATCCTCTCCAAATCCAACTCAAATTCGAATTTCAAACCTTGTGGATTTTCCACAACAAATTCGAATCCTACTTGGACTGTGATTCAAAATTTGAATTTCAAATTTCAAATTCAAATTTCAAATTCAAATTTCAAATTTCAAATTTCAAATTTAAATTTCAAATTCAAATTTCAAATTTGAATTTCAAAGTCAAATTTCAAATTCAAATTTCAAATTCAAAATTCAAATTTCAAATTTCAAAATTCAAATTTCAAATTTCAAAATTCAAATTTCAAATTCCACAAAACGGTTGTGTTTCATATTCTTGTTCTCATGGATAATTTTCTACAACTCCAATCCAATCTCAAATAAAATCATGGCAACTTTATTTGGAGTTCGAATAATTGTGTACTCTATTATCCAAAACAAAATCTGAATCCAACCAGAGAGAATCTTTTCTACCATCCTAATCCTGTGTCATCACCATCCATGCATAATAAACTAGCCAATAGCATATACAAATCAATTTGCTAAACGTTAAGGAATTATGTGGAGCTAGTAGAGGGACTGATTGGACATATATAATCGGGCTCCCGTGATTCCATATGATCATCATTCTGTACCGAACAACTCAATCATATGATCACTAATTTCAGAGTCACACCACTATAAACCTGAAACTGAACTCCCAATTATATACCGTATTACATAAGCCTGTGACGAGCTACCATCCAATGACCTTGTCATATATGCAAAACCCTCATATGATATCCATGATCAGCCTTAGGTAAAAGTCCGTTTAATCCTACTGATCAGGCTATCTTAAAGTTCCATTATACTACCAAATCAAGAAAATGATTATTCACCATATGTGAATAAGAAGTCATCCGCCCAGCAGACGACCCAAGGCCTTGTCCATTTTCACATTCAGTATAATGCCTTTAAGAGGATACCTTTAACTCCTCAGAGCTATGATTCCGATATCTACAAACAAACCCTTCATCGTATACAAGTCATGCACCCAACGAACCGGTCTATAAGCTTACTACCTCTGAGACGCTTTAGCCATTGGAACATCAAAGTACACAAGTCATATACATGAAGTAGTTCATTTACTCAGGATTAAGGTTATTGCACAATGAACGTCAAAAGCAGATTGATCCACTCATAGCGGACTACGTAGATCAATCACGCTTTAGTCCCGGTCTAATATGTCACCACCGAGTAACATATCCATGTCTCTACTTGGGAGTCCAGCTCCAGACAGTCAAGACAAACCGTCCCCTCTAAGGCTTTAGACAACATAATAGTCTTAACATGAGTTAGATGCTCGGTCTAACCCCATAGACTACAGACCATAATTTAGACTGCTAACTTTAGAACATTGTCTTCTCGCATACAAAAGTCCATTGCATGCAACGTTCTAACAGTTTTAACACAAGCAGTCAGTGAGCCATATTTGCTTACATTTACTTTAACATGTAAATAAGACGAGGACAGATAGCAATGTAATGAATAACCTCTATGTATAATTTTATTATCCAGTTCAAAATGAATACATCAAAATGTCTCTAATACTTAGGGCATTTCCTAACACATGTCTCAACGCATACTCACATAATAGGGTGGACCGATTTCACTGTCGATTACCCCTTTCACTGTATGAATAGTAATTAAACGTTACTATCTCCATTTAATTCATTCAACTAAAAAGCACACTGTGCTTATTAACTTAATTACATCATTACATAGTAATTAAGTTTCATAATTCATGAGAGTCATTACAGTGGCTCTCGGCTCATTACACAGCCTTCTACACGGACTCTTACACGTGCGTGTGCAACGCAACACGGGCGTGTACATTTTAGACACGGGCGTGTACTAGTTGAGACTACTCAACACGGCCATGTCTTTGAAACACATTCATCTATCTGAGCGGTACACAGCCTCTTACACGGCTGTGTGTTTGATTATGTTACACTACATGGCTATGTACACTCACACGGCTACTAACAGATACACAGTCCGAATGGCATACGGTCACTCACACGGCCGTATACCTGACTGTGTTACTTAAATTTGCACTAAAAGGCATTAAATTATGTCCATTTTATTCCTTAATGACTTATTACAGGTAAGTAAGTGCCATGAAAATGGCGGTCATTACAATCTACCCCCCTTACAAAATTTTCGTCCTCGAAAATTAGAATAATTCCGGGAAGTCTCTTCTCATGTCTTCTTCCCATTCTCATATGACTTCCTCAACACTATGATTCCGCCACAACACTTTTACTAGCGGTATACTTCATTCCTAAGTACTTTCTCCTTTCTAACTAGGATCCGCACGGGTCTCTCCTCGTACGTCGAATCAGTGTACACTACAACGGATTCTTGGCTAAGAACATTGGAGCTGTCTGGCACGTACTTCTTCAGCATGAAGACGTGAAAGACGTTGTGCACTGTAACTAACTCGGGAGGAAGTGCTAGTCTATAAGCCTCTCTCCCGACTTTCTCTATTATCTCAAGGGTACCTAGGACTGAGCTTTCCTTTCTTTTCAATGCGCATCATCCTTTTCATGGGTGTCGCTACTTGAACTCGAGGGGTCTATGGCGCTTATCGTCAAAATTCTTCTGTCGACTGTGCACTGTATCTTACGTTTTTCGTATCAGCTTCACGTCTGCCATGGTATTCTTGATGATGTCTGAGCTAACTAGCCGTTTCTCTCCGGTTTCGTACTAATGAGCCAGGGATCTACATTCCCTTCCATAGAATGTCTCGTACGGTGCCATTCCTATCGAGGAATGATAGTTGCTGTTGTACGAGAACTCGCTCAATGGTAGCTTCTGATCTCAATTTCCTTTGAAGTCTAGGACGAAGGTCTCAACATGTCCTCTAACATCTGTATGGTCCTCTCAGACTAACTGTCGGTTTGAGGATGAAATGCTATGCTGAACTCTCACTTGGACCGTAATGCGGCTTGAACACTTCGCCAAAATCTGGAGGTAAAGCGTCCACTACGTTCTGAGACGATCGACTCTGGTATTCCGTGCCGTTTCATGAACTGTGCCGCATAGATTTCTACTAGTCATTCCATCGAGTAGCTAACTTTCATTGCTAAAAATTTAGCTGATTTCGTCAGTCTATCTACAATCACCCAGATTGCGTCATTATCGTTTGACGTCTTCGGTAGTCCGACTACGAAATTCATCGTAATCTGGTCTTATTTTCACTCGAGTAGCTTAATTTTGTACGATTATCCTACTGGGCGCTGGTGTTCTGCCATAACCTTCTGGCACGTAAGGTATCTGGCGACAAACTCGACAATGTCATTCTTCATTCCAAGCCACCAAAAGCTTTCTTTCAGGTACTTGTACATCTTATTCGCCACCGGATGTATGGAATATGACGTCTCGTAAGGTTCCAAAAGGATTTGCTTTGTGAGTTCTTCATCTTTCATAACACACACTCTATCTCTGTAGTAGAGTATGTCATCCTTAGGGATCTTAAACTCTGAACTTTGGTCCTCTGTAGCTTCCTTTCTGGGCTTGAGCAGGGACAAATCGAAACCTTGACCGATCTTGATCTCTTCTTGGAGCATCGATTGGAGGGTCATGTCAGACAATCTCCCTATCAAAATCTTGATCTCGCTGTCGCATAGCTCCTTTGTAGCGCTCCTGACAAGGCACTAATATTCATAGGCATAGTAATATGCTTTTGACTCTACGCATTGACCACTTTATTGGCTTTCCCCGAATGGTATAGGATCTCACGGTCGTAATCCTTACCAACTCTAGCCATCTACGCTGCCTCATGTTAAGCTCTTTCTGCGTGAAGATACATTTAGGGCTCTAGTGGTCGATGTAAATCTCGCACTTGACTCCGTACAGGTAGTGCCTCCATGCTTTTATCGTAAAAACTATCGCTACTAGCTCCAGATCACGTGTTGGGTAGCTCTTCTCAAGGTTTTTGAGTTGTTGTGAAGCATACGGACTACTCTACCACTCTGCATCAACACAGTTTCCAACTTGGTTTTAGATGCGGCGCTTAAATCACAAAGCTTCCCTGACCTACATTTGAAATGGTCAACATTGGAGTGCTTATGAGTCTTCATTTCAGCTCTTGAAAGCTTTCCTCACACTTGTCGATTCACTTATACCTCTTTCCCTTCTTGGAGAGCACTGTGAGCGAAGCAGCTAACTTTGAGTAGCCTTCGACTAAGTGTAGGTAACATCCTGTTAGTTTAAAGAAACTGTGAATTCCCGTTACGTTCCTCTGAGCTGGCCATGCGCTAACTGCATCAATTTTCATCGGGTCCACAGATACTCCTTCCTTAGGGACTACGTGGCCTAGGAAATGGACCTTCTCTAGCCAAAACTCATACTTGGAGAATTTGCCGTATAGCTGATGGTCCTGTTACATGCGCAAAATGATCCTTAAGTGATCTTCGTGCTCTTCCTTCGTCTTAGAGTGTATAAGTATGTCATCAATGAACACAATGACAAACTTATCCAAATAGCCCTTGAACATGTGGTTCATCCGGCTCATGAAAGCTGCTGGTGCGTCCGTCAATCTGAGCAACATGAACAGAAACTCATAATGTCCGTACCACGTTTGAAATGCTGTTTTGGGTACATCTTCATTCCTGATTCGTAGTTGATGGTACTCGGGATGTAGATCGATCTTCGAGAACACTATAGCGTCTTGGAGCTGATCAAATAGATCGTCAACTCACGGCAACAGATGCTTGTTCTTAATCGTAATCCTGTTCAACTCTTTGTAGTCGATGCACATTCTCAGTGGTCTATCTTTCTTCTTCACGAATGGTATGGGTGCTTTCCAGGGTGAATAGCTCTGTCAAATGAATCCCTTATCTATTTAGTCCTTTAGCTGGGCTTGGAGCTCCTTTAGCTCTACAGGGCCTATTCCGTAGGGGGCCTCAAAGATGGGGCTGATTCTAGTAGACGTTCAGTCTCGAACGAGATCCCGCACTCTGGTTGGAGTCCTGCAAGATCTTCTAGAAATATCTCCATGAATTCCCTGACTATCGGTACGTTGTCGGGTCCTATCTCTATTCCTCGCGTCTTACCTACTACATATACTAGGAAGTCCGTGCATCCACTGGATAGCATCTCGCGAGCCTTCACTGCTGATATCATCATCTTTGGTTGCTCTGGCGACAAACCCTTGTAGATGAACTTTTCACATCCGATTGGTTCGAAAACGATTTTCCGCCTTCAACAGTTTATGACAACGTTGTGTCCTAAGCTTTTTAACAGAATTTGATGATGCAACAAATGGGTGGCTCCAGAATCAAGTAGAACTAACGCATCAAAGTTGGCGATAGAAGCTGGCCTGTCACCATTACAGAAGTTACAGCTTCAACGTCACTCCCCGTGTAAGCATAGATTCTCCCTTAGCTGTCTGAAGCTTTCAGTATACCTTGTGTGATTGAAGGGTCTTTGATCCTGGTCTGATTGGTGTGAAGTTGATTATTCTCAGTGCGGGGTTGATTATGTCGATTCTACAGGTTGGAGTGGCAATTTTTTTTTTTTTGGCATAGTGGCCTTCCTTGCCACAGATGAAACAACCACTTGCTCTCTGCTTGCATTCTCCTAGGTGCCTCTTTTCGCATCTTGTGCACGTCGGGTATTGGCTATCATTCCTTCCTGGTCGTCTCTCTTCTAGGGAAATTCTTCTATGAATTTTGATTGCCCTAATTCCCCTTTTCTCTTGTTGTTGTTATGGGAATGCCTACTATTCTGGCCGGTTTCCATATTCTACCCTCTGTATTGTGACTCGGGGTTCTGCTTCCCCTGAGCCTGCTCAGCTTGCGTTTTCTCCTCCTTTCGTGCCTTAAAATTTTGCGCCTTTCGCTCCTTATATGAGCCAACCAGTACTCAGCTCAGATAGCCTTGCTGACACATTCTACTAATGTCGCTGGTTCGTGGCTTCAGCTACAGACCCAAACTGCGATTTCCGTTCTGAACATCTTCAGCATTCGTCTAACTCTCTCCCTTTAGTCGGTACCAAATCTGGAAAAAGTTGAGCCAACTGCTCAAATTTCTTGACTACCTCCATAACAGTCACACTACCTTGGTGCAGGTTGTTGAACTTGTCTTACTGCGCTGCTAGTGCTTCCTCGTTGAAGTACATCTCCTTGAATTCCTCAATGAAATCGCTCCAGCTCATCTCTCTGATGTTCCTTTTAATGGTTACCATCTTCCACCACTAACGCGCCTCATTGCGCAGGGTGAAGGATACGTACATCACTTTCTCTCTCTATCTGTTAACCCTATATCGGCCTCTATAGGGTTGGTGATTCCTAAGAATTCTAACGCTTTCATGCATCGGAATCTCTCATACAAGTCGCCTTCCCTAGGGATTGGCAAAAAAAAAACAATTGCTGCTATGAGAGTAGCCATTACTATAGGCGCTAGTGCCTCCTGGGCTGGAGGAGCTGCTTGTTCCCTTAGAGTTTCTGGGGCTACTAGAGCCTCCTGTGCTAGCATCTTTACTGACTGTGGTTCCTGGGGTTGCTGGCCCAGCTGTTCCCTAAGCTGGTTTAGCTCCGGTTACTAGTTCTCCATCATCTCTCGCATGGCCGCGATCTGTGCTATCAACTCATCCTCTCGGGATGCTGGGTTTAATTAAGCTCTTGTTCTTGCCATGTTTTCCTATGTAACCCTATCGTACAACGGGAAAGGAAAAATATAAGTCTCTTAAATTCTGTACTTGGGACTCGTATCACATATCATTTTCTTTCTTACTTAACAATCTTATTTAAACATTATGGATATAAATATACACACTATATCCATCTTTCTTTCTCTCATACTGTGATGTTCAATACAATTACCGCATTGTATTGGGACATCGTCTGAGTGCTAGGATTCGTCCTGCACTTTCTGTCATATCATACTCACACTGTGGAAAAAAATTATATCTGGCCCCTAGGGCAAAGCTTTACTACTTATCTCATAATATATTTTCATAACTAACATTCTCGCAGAAGAGTTACTACTATTGGAAGGACAATCCTGATTCAGTATCAGACATCTCCTCATCGTCACTATCACTGAGTGAGTACTCCTCTGGGTTCTCTTCTTCTTAGTTGAAACTGACCTCGTCATCGCTGGCTATGATGACTTGGGGTTCGTACATCCCCATCTATTCGTCATTACTAAAGCAGTTGGGGATCTCCTCTCCCTCATCGTCAAGATGGGCGTCAGAAAGAGTCTCGTTATCTTCCTCTTTCATGGGGTGTTCGGGAAACATACGGGCTGGCTCGGGGTTCTCCATCGGCTCCTTATTGCCCTTGTGTACTTCTGGTTGGTGCTCGGCCATGAACTCTTCATCGGCCAGTCGGGGTGCTGGTTCTACCGGGTCACCCTCCATAATGGCGGCTGCTATAATGCCTTGGGCTTGTGCAGGGTTGAGCACTTTTCTCTCGACGTTCACTATCTCCTTGATAAGGCTTGCTAGTCCTGCTTGATCGCTCTTCTAATTCTGTTTGGCAAGGTCTCTTTCTCTCTTTGGGTCTTCTCCTGTCTTGATACACTTTTGTCTTGGCATGTATTGTAGAAGTCCATATCGGTTCCTTGTAGCGGACAGCATACGTTAGAACTGTATCACCGGACATCAGCTACAGTCTTTCAGTCCGATGAACAAATTCTCGTATATCCATAACTCTAGGGAACTTAGGCGGTTTCACTCCCCGCTTACCCATAAAGAAAAACTGAGGCTGATGCTGGACTGCTCTCAGAGATTGGCTCGATCGTGGTATGGCAAAACTCGACACAGTTAAGAGCTCATCCTGGTCATAAGGATCCCGATACACACGAGAGTATCTTCCTGAGAGATATCAACAGCCAACAGGACTCAGTTATCCTGATCAATGGCGTACAATCAGGGAATCACTTTGATAACGTGAAACTAGTCCTCACATTCTCATGGAGTGCAGGAGTACTGTTTGCCACTCGAAACTTAGTGGACAACTAGCCTTGAAGATCGGTACAACTCGGGCAGCAATCCATGTTCTTTCTCTGAGCAGTTCTCTAGCACTGCACGGTTGTGATTTTTCGTATAATGATCTCAGCATCTTTTCATCTTATCCTCGCCATCATAGATTTCGTCGTTTCATTACTATAAAATGTTATCTTCAATAGATAAACATTTACTGACTAAAAAATAAAACTAACTTACTTGGACAGATGAGGCAGGCATGCGGCAATGTGAGGTAGGATGGCAGGAAACCGCTCTGATACCAACTGTGACGCCCCGTGCCCTCAGCGGCCCGGACCGTCACTGAAAACTATTACTTAACTTGCTTCTTTAGCTTTTACTTATACTTTCTCTTTAAAACCGATACTTAAACTTGCTGAATTTAATACCATAAATTTAGAGGGATTTTTTTATATATATATACGCGTACGTATTTACTATTCACGTACGTATACTATTAAAATGCGGAATTTGAAAAACATAAGGATTTCAATTATACATACACAATTATATACTTTTTTATCTGATTACTATTCACCAGATACTATTTAAATATACTACTCATACATATACTGTTTACTGTTCTAAAATACCGTTTAACCTTTACTATTTAAAATACTATTTAACTGTCACCATTCAAAATATTATTTACTCATACTGTGCGGAAGAATACTCGCGGTGTATCCATAACCTCATCCTCACATCCACCTCCGCCACCATCATCGTCCCTTGATGTTTACGCTATAGGATGCTTACCTACAGCATGAACACACTCCGTGAGCTTTACGCCCAGTAAGTACAACATGTTAACCGCAAAACATGTTTAAAACATAGCACATACGTAAAATCATAAGCATGACATATATCACTTAATAAATCACATACCATATAAGCATATCACATATCAGCTCACATATCATGTCATCACATAATATGTCATAACAGTGAATATCAAACTTCACATACTTTATGCATGACAGAAGCATCGTGTACTGTATGCACTCTACTGAAAAAGAAAGCATAGCGAACTATAACTAATGCATGGTCCGGTTATGTTCATTTATTCTTCAAACTTCTCTTTTCTTTTCTTGTCTATTTAGGGCCCATGTGTCAGTACCCTGTGCGCACAGACCAACGGTAACACCCGAGGTCAACTAATGCCGAAGAGCCATCAACTGATGCTCAACTTTTGGCCTTAACTTTCTTTAACTGGAAACCCCTTCGACTGAAGGAGCCGGTACGACACACCTATTTATTTCCATCTTGTTTAACTGTTCTAGCCATACGCTTCTCTAAGCTGTCCCCAATCCTATGCGGTAGGGATCTATGGCTTCTAACTTGTTCTTTCATCAATCTACTCGATTGTGAAACTATATGCTCTTATGTATGCTGTGCAGCATCGTGTGCAAGATACATACTTATAGTACTGGAAAAGCATCATTTTAAATTCATTTTATCCATGCTGTAGGCGGAGTTGTACTTACCTGTCATCAGACAGTTTATACTCTCGCCTTCGTCACAATACAGGTACCTCCCTGTAATCATAATACATTTCGTTAACATTTACTCTTAGGTCACTGTGGTCATTAGTGACTAATAAAAACTCTATCGTTAGTGATACCGATCCTTGTCGGTACTAATTGCCCTCTTCTTAAGAATTTAATTTTCTAATCATTGTTAATTAATTTATTTACCCAATAAATTAATTAACATCGCTCTTAGGTCACTCTATCGTTAGGAACTAATAAACTTATCGTTGTGTGGTACCGATGCCTATCAGTACCCAACTGCTCTACTTTGGGAAATTTGATATCTAATTTTTAATCGTGCTTGATTAATTTGTCTACTTGACAAATTAATCACTGTCTCTCACTATCCTATTCAGACTTGGTCCTTGACTGGCTAACCGACCAGTCAACTGACTGAATACCTCCCGTATGACCATTTAGCCTGTCGGGTTACCGTTACCGATGTAATCGCCCCAAATTTTATACTTAGATCACACCCGTCCCTCGGGTGGCACTATTCTGATCTAGGAGTCGTTTTCTTACATTTCGAGATTTCTAATTGGGCGGTTCACTAATCCTGTAAACGTCCGTCCTTCTTTCCTGGACCTAGGTCATCAAGGGGGCTCGGGTTTCCATCCCGATCACATTTTCAGCCCTCGTTTCCTAAAATACCCCTTTGTGCCGTTTTAGAAATTTCGGCAGCATTTCCGCTTAATTTTTGGGTTTCCGGCATTTAGGAAACGCCTCAAAACCATCTAACCTATTCTAACCTGCCACGTACTAAACCAGAGGCCTAATTTTTACGTAAAAGCTCCGCTTTTTACGTAAAAATATTCACATTCTCTTTTTCGACATTTCACCCCTTTTTCTTACAATTCCTCAAGTCAGTAAACCATAATTAATACATAATTATTTCCAATAATAGATTGAGGAATCAATAGATCAAAACTACTACCAAAATCGTTCCCGTTGGCGGTCGGACGAACCGTTCGGTCTCGACCGCGCAATCTTTGAATCGTCGTTCTTCACTTTTGAAACTCCGGTTTGCAAATCTGATGCCGCGGATGTATCCGGAACGTCGAAAATAGGCCAACAGGCCATTCTTCAATTTTCGGTCTCCGGGTCGCCGTTGACCGGCGTTGACCACGGCAGCGATGGGAGTGGCGACCACCATCTTGAAGAGCTCGACGAGAGGAACCCATTGGTGGTGTCAATTTCACGAATCGAGGCTCTTATCACCGGAAATCGGCCCTCGAAAAGTCGGCGACGGCGGCGGTGTTGGATCTTCATTTTCCGGCGTTGTTGCCCAAAATTGATTTGGGGCTTTTGATCTACGTGTTGTTCTGAGCATTTTGACACCCGCCTTGCAACTCAAATCCGCCGGAATAGTGAGATCCGACGGTGGCGATGGCGACGGCGACGGCGAACCTTGGGCGGCGCGATCCGGTGGCTGTTGACGTGAAATGAAGCCTGGGTTTTGTTCTACTCTTCACCACGAATGCATTGGGATCGGAATCGTGGCATTTGGACGTCGGACGGCGGAGATACGGCGGTTTGAAAAATTCGGCCACCGGCGGCTTTGGGCGGCGCGTGCGGCGTGCTCCGGCGTCCGTTCAGTCGACTCGGCCCACCGTTGGAATCAGCTCGTCGAGAGCTTTCCAATGGTGTCGGCGGTGTCGAAAACAGAAGCCGGATTCGATGGTCGGTCACTGTTCATCATCGTGTGGTGTTAGGGGAGAAAATGGGATTTGAAAAAATTGTGGGGGCTATTTTTCAATAATCCCAAAAATTTCGTCCTTTTATACTAATTTTTTGAAAAATTTTAAGATAGGCTATACTGACTAATTTGGGCGTGCTGAACCCAAATATATCAGTTTTATCTTCATCCGAGGTCGTCTCGAACAGTTTCCCGATACTGCATGGTTCCCGGTCAAAAATTACTTTTTGTGCTCAAATGACTAATTTGAGCATTCTGATTCCAAATATATCAGTTTTATATCAAGAAAAGGTCATCTTGACCAATTTCTTGATACTGTGGTTAGGCCTACACTGTGTTGACACTGTGCACGCATAACGAGGCGTTTTCGCGTGAAATTTCAAACACAGTCTCTTTTGACTAATTTGGACGTGCTGATTTCAAATTTATCAGTTTTACGTCCATCTGAGGTCTTCTAGACCAGTTTTCGAGATCTGTATGATCCCGTCTCGAAAAACGTGTCAGGTGCCCGATTGACTAATTTGGGCGTCCTAAGTCTAAATATATCAGTTTCGGGGTGAGAAAAGGTCGTCTTGACTCTCATCCCGATACTGCTTATCTCTTAAACAAAATCTACATTTTGTGCTCAATTGACCAGAGTGAGCCTGCTGACTATTAATATATCAGTTTTATGCCAGATTAAGGCCGTCTTGGCCACTAACCTGACACTGCGTTTCTCACTGTTCACTAATCACTATTCACTATTCACTATTCACTATCTGACTGACTAATCTGAGCGTTCTGACTTTGATTTTGTCAGTCCATTGGCGAGAAGAGGTCATCTAGACCACTTTTCTCCATACTGTACATCTATTAGGGCAATTATCACTACTGCGCTTAGATGACCAGTCTGAGCGTACTGATGACTAACTCATCAGTTCTGTATCATGAAATGGTCGTCTAGACCGGTTTCTTGATATTGCATGTCTCAAAGCATACTCACATAATAGGGTGGAATGATTTCACTGTCGATTACCCCTTTCACTGTATGAATAGTAATTAAACGTTACTATCCCCATTTAATTCATTCAACTAAAAGCACACTGTGCTTATTAACTTAATTACATCATTACATAGTAATTAAGTTTCATAATTCATGAGAGTCATTACAGTGGCTCTCGGCTCATTACACAGCCTTCTACACGGACTCTTACACGTGCGTGTGCAACGCAACACGGGCGTGTACATTTTAGACACGGGCGTGTACTAGTTGAGACTACTCAACACGGCCATGTCTTTGAAACACATTCATCTATCTGAGCGGTACACAGCCTCTTACACGGCTGTGTGTTTGATCGTGTTACACTACATGGCTATGTACACTCACACGGCTACTAACAGATACACAGTCCGAATGGCATACGGTCACTCACACGGCCGTATACCTGACTGTGTTACTTAAATTTGCACTAAAAGGCATTAAATTATGTCCATTTTATTCCTTAATGACTTATTACAGGTAAGTAGGTGCCATGAAAATGGCGGTCATTACACTAGACCTATCCTAGTTTGTTATTTTTGAGACTATGTACCAGGATGTGTTTATCACTCCCAAGCAGACTAAAGTAATGTACCTTTTTAATGATATAAAAAGTAGAGTAGTTTTGCTCAAGGGCTTAGAAAAAACATTTTCCAAATGTGTCTAGAGTGCGACTGAAGGAACAGCTAAGAGTAGGAATGTGGATTGCTACTCGGGTTGCACCGATTTTTAGGGCTAGTTGTCCACTAAGTTTTAAGTGGTAAGCAGTACTCCTACACTCCATGAGAATATCAGGATTGGTTTCACACTATCAAAGTGGCTCCCCAATTGTACTCCATTGATCAGGATAACTGAGTCATGTTGGCTGTTGATTTCTTTCAGGAAGATACGCTCATGTGTATTGGGTTCTTGTGACCGGGAGGAGCTCATAACTAGGTCAAGTTTCACCATACCATGATCGAGCAAATCACCGAGAGAAGTTCAGCATCAGTCCCAGTTTTTCTCTATAGGTAAGTAGGGAAGTGAAACCGCCTAAGTTCCCTAAAAGTTACGGATATACAAGAATCTGTTCATCGAACTGAGAGATTGCAACTGATGTTTGGTGACACAATTCTCATATGGTATGCACTACAAGGAAATAGATATGAACTTCTACAACACACGTAGTAGATAAGACTCGAGGAATAGTGATAGGACTCGAGAACGTGCCGATAGTCAGAGAATTCATGGAGGAATTCCAGAAGATCTACTAGGACTCCTGTTAGGAAATTTTCTAAGCATTAGACACATTTATATGTATTTATTTTAAACTAGATAATAAAATTATAATATAGAGGTTATTCATTACATTGCTGTTTGTCCTTATTCTATTTACATATTAAAGTAAATGTAAGAAAATATGACTCACTGATTGCTTATGTTAAAACTGTTAGAACGTTGCATACAATGGACTTTTGTATGCGAGAAGACAATGTTCTAAAGTAAGCAGTCTAAACTAAGTTCTCTAGTCTATGGGGTTAGACCGAGCATCTAACTCATATTAAGACTATTATGTTATCTAAAGCCATGGTGGGGACGGTTTGTCTTGACTGTCTGGAGCATAGACTCCCAAGTAGAGACATAGATATATTACTTGGTGGTGACATATTAGACCGGGACTAAAGCGTGATTGATCTACGTAGTCTGCTATGAGTGGATCAATTTGCTTTTGACGTTCATTATGCAATAACCTTAATCCTGAGTAAATGAATTACTTCATGTATATGACTTGTGTACTTTGATATTCCAATGGCTAAAGCGTCTCAGAAGTAGTAAGCTTATAGAACGGTTTGTTAGGTGCATGACTTGTATACGATGAAGGGTTTATTTGTAGATATCGGAATCATAGCTCTAAGGAGTTAAATGTATCCTTTTAAAGGCATTATACTAGATGTGAAAATAGACAAGGCCTTAGGTCATCTACTGGGAGGATGACTTCTTATTCACATATGGTGAATAATTATTTTCTTATTCGGTAGTATAATGGAACTTTAAGATAGCCTGATTAGTAGGATTGAACAGACTTTGACCTATGGCTGATCATGGATATCATATGAGGGTTCTACATACATGACAAGGTCATTGGACATTAGGTTGTCATAGGCTTTTGTAATACGGTATATAATTGGGAGTTTAGTTTCTGGTTTACAGTGGTGTGACTTTGAAATTAGTGATCATATAATTGAGTTGTTCGATACAGAATGATGATCATATGGATTCACAAAAGCCCGATTATATATGTCCAATTGGTTCCTCTGCTAGCTCCACATAATTCCTTAATGGTTGGCAAATTGATTTGTGTATGCTTATTAGCTAGTTGACTATGCATAGATGGTGTTGACATAAGATCAGGATGGGAGACAAGATTCTCTCCGTTTGAATTCAGATTTTGTTCTGGATAATAGAGTACACAATTATTCAAACTCCAAATAAAGTTGCCATGATTTTATTTGAGATTGGATTGGAGTGGTAGAAAATTATCTATGAGAACAAAATTTGAAATACAACTTTTTGTGGATTTTGAAATTTGAATTTTAAATTTTGAATTTAAAATTTGAATTTAAAATTGAAATTTGAAATTGAAATTTGAAATTTGAAATTTAAATTTTGAATCACTGTCTAAGTGGAATTTAAATTTTTTGTGGATAATTCCACAGGGTTAGAATTCGAATTTGAGTTGGATTATGGAGAGGAAAATCTTATTTGAATCCTACTTAAATTTTGAGTCCTAAATCTATCTAGAAAAATTGAATTTGTTAGGGTGGATAACTCCTAGGAGAATTCAGATTTTATGGGATAAAGATGCAAGAAAAAATTCAAGTTTCAATCCCAGTTGAATTTGGATTCTCTCCCCTCTAAAATTGCCGAAAATTTTGAGGATAATCTCAAGGGAGATTTTCAGTTTTAATGGATAAGGGTGAGACTAAATTCAAGCTAAAAAATCCTATTTGAATTTTGATTGTTCTTACACTTTAATGACTGAATCTAGTCATGTTTTTGGCACAAAGGGGAATCGGTTTTTATGAGGGAATGAGGAGATAAAATTAAAGTTAAATTCCTATTTGAATTTTGAAAGAAAATCCCTAAAAATGGCCGAATTCTTTTTGGTTGGATAAGGCCTAGAAAATCTGATTTTTTGTTATGGATAAGGGAGAAAATATTCTCCTAATCTAATTCAAATTCAAAGGATCACCTCATGCAAGTTTATAAATAGAGGTCCTGCCACTCCAGTTATCTAATACCACAGACTCTCAAGTGAGCAAGCTTATTGTTGTACAACTCGCCATAACAATAAGTTCTTTAGAGATCTGGGTGGTCGAAAGGAGACTAGCAGTGCTAGCACACCGATCGAGGAACCGAGTGCCCACACACTCTGCCATCCGGGAATTGGAGAATAGTAGAGAAGGCTAGTTGGTTGAAGCCCTCCAATCATTCTCTTCCTATAGTTTAGTGTCCTCTTGAGATATGAGTTTTATTATTGTTAGTTTATTGTATTTTGTGTCATGAGATATTTAACGACCTTAAAAATTTTTTTTTTATTGTTCCACTGCTCCACTATGATACGTTTTTACCGATTTTATTCATACAATTGGTATCAGAGCCATCTCGTGGCTATGCCGTGTACATAAATTAGACAATTAGTTAGTCTTTTTATTTATGTATGGATTTGATATTTAGAGAGTGGCCGAGGACCATAAATAAATCTAAGGATCAGGGCAATATTATTTTATGTTGATATATTTATACGACGGATAAGGTCAAATTTTATTGTACGATCCCGAATTAGATCAATTTAATTTTGTCGGTTCTTCTTTAATTATTATATATATAATAATTAAAAATCTAAAAACATGTTGTTATCATGTATTATATATGTAGTATGTGGTTATTTTATTTTTTTTTGAATTATCATGAGCATGCTTATTTTATGCCGGTTATGGTTCCTTAGAATTTAGAAATATTGTATTTAGGATTTTATGTAACCATGGGAGCAGTTTATCATCACCATAATTTTCCCATAGATTTTAATTTTTTGTCTCTTAGAATTATTATGATTAGAATTTTTGTACACCGGAAACGGTTTTGGAAATTTTATATAATTATTCTTGGAGGAGATTAAAGTTTGAAGACCGTAATTTATTTTTCCCAAAAGTTAAATTAAATTTAAAGGTTGAAATTTTGATTGTGTGGAAAATTCCAATTTAATTAGGATTCAAATTAATTTTTGGAGGTCCTAAAGGGTAAATTGGAATATGACACGAAAATCGAGGACAGACCCTTCGGGATAGGCCATCAACCTTGGTGGGGCTACTGCCCCTACCCTCGGGCAGGATGGGGCTGCGGCAGCCCCATCCTGCCCACGGCTGCACCACCCACGGCCGTAGGCTCTGCCTACTGCTGAGGGTGGCCGTGGCTCCCCTAGGGGCTGGCTGAGCCCTTGGGCTGCAGCCCATGGCTGCAGGTGTCGCCTGCAGCCTAGTGGGCTGCAGGGCCTACCCATGGTGGCTGTGAGCCTCCGGGCCCCATGGGCTAAAGGGTCGAAAATTGAAAAATTTTGATTTTTAAATTTGAGATTTAATTTTAAATTATGTTTAAAAATGTGTAATTGAAAATTTTAAATTTTTGAAATTGTATATTATTACACATGAAATTTAAATTGTTTAAAATTTGAATTTGAAATTTAAATTTTGAAATTCGAATTTGAAATTTGAATTTGAAATTTAAATTTTTGGAATTTAAATTTTAAATGATTCTTGGGATGAGAAATAAATGAAGAGGCTACATAAAGATGGATACAAAATGACGGAATAAAATTCAAGACCCAAAGAATGCTTTGGATGGAATTTTGTAATCTTTATTTTCTTTGTTCTAGGATAGAACCATAGCTTGGTTATTTTTCTATCAATTATTTTTTCTATGATATATCATGGATGTTTTGAATACATATTTGATAACATGTCATATAGGATAGGTGAATGCCGCTCAAACTATATTGATCATACCTATTTGTCAAAACTTGCATGTTTTTCAAAATATTGAGTAGGAGAAGGTGTCAAACAAAACCCATGGCCTCCATTGTTGATCTATATATGAAAGTATGGTAACGCCTCGGGTCAGTTCTACCCTGACCACACCCTCAGTAGGTGTTTACTACCGCCGGTATACTAGGTTGGATCTCCTGTGTGGAAAATGTGTTCGGGCACGATTCTATTCATGACCACCCCTCGGTGGCTTGGTAGGATGTGGATCGGGCTACGTAAATAATGGTTATACACTCAAGACTTGTTTAGTTATTAACCTTCCCTAGAAGCTTTGTTAACTAAAATGGTGGCTAAAATTAACAGTTATTAATATATGTCTTAACCTTGGAAGATTTAAGGCAACATATATTAATTAGACGGGGTCCATGTTCCGGCCATTTGTCTCATGACCACCCATCGGTGGCTTAGGGAAATAGGTGCTGAGAATTACTGTTGCAATGCTACATGTTTTTCAAGTTTTATGTAGGAACATACTTGTATGTTTTATTTGCTAAATTATCTATATATTTTCTTGGGCTTTGTAATGATGTCTAATATAATTTTATTTTAGTTCAAAATGTCACCGACACCCTTCATTTCAATACTTACTGAAAATAAGTTGAATGGCGATAATTATAAAGATTGGAAAAGAAATCTACTGATAGTTCTCAACTGTGAGAGACACAAGTTCGTGCTGGACGAACCATGCCCACTTGGGCCCAAACTTGACACACCGCTTGAGGATGTCTCGGTTGCCTATACTCGTTGGAGAGAATCCAATGAGATAGCTCTGTGCTACATACTTGCTAGCATGATGAGTGCTTTATAAAAGCAGCATGAGACTTATCAAGTTGCTAGGGAGATCAAAGAGAATTTGGAGGACATGTTCAGAAGCCAAGAAAAATTAGCTCGATAGTCAGCTATCACAAGTATCATGAACTCTAAGCAAAAGGCAGGAGCTCCGATAAAGGACCATATGATCACTCTAATGGGATTCTTTGCTAAGGCTGCTGAAAATGGTGCTGAGATGGACTACAACACCCACATTGAGATGATGTTCAAAACTCTGTCAAAAGATTTTATGGAGTTTAAGGCCATATACAATCTGGCAACAAGGAAGTTAGGACTCACCGAGTTCATGAAGCAACTCCAAATTTATGAGCAGATGATTAGGGATGGGGATGCGGTCCAACCTAAAGGAGAGGCCAATTTGGTGGAATCTTCCAAAACCTCACAGAAGAGGAAGAGGCCAAATAAGAAGCAAGCGGCTTCCAGTTCTTCTAATCCTCCTATCTCGGACGAGAAGAAGAAGAAGAAGAACAAGAAGCCTAAGGACCCTAAAAAGTCTAAGTGCTTCCAATGTGGGAAGGTAGGTCACTTCAAGAAGGCTTGCCGAGAATTCCTAGCCGCCAAGAGTAAGGAAGGTAAGGAACTTCATTATTTAGAAGCGTGTTTGGTGGAAGAATCGAAAGACACATGGGTCATTGATTCAGGCACCACTAATTATGTTTGTATTTCTATACAGGGGTTCATGGAAACGAGAAGTCTACATGATAGGAGCCTCTCATGGCGGACCGGAGACAGTAGCTTAGTGGTGGTTGAGGCAGTGGGAGATGTTTATCTTTACTTTGATGAATTTAGGTTTATATTATTGAAAGACTATTTTTATGTTCCTAATTTTAGGAGGAACCTTATATCCGTAGCTTGTTTAATAAAGGATTCTTATTCAGTTTTTTTTAGTAAAAGAGTTGATATTCGTAAAAATAAGTCTTTTATCTGTTCTAGATGGATGGATGGAAACCTATATTTGATCAAACTAAAGATGTACTCACTGTTTGACATCAAATTAATAGATAACTCTAAAAGGTTGTAAGTTTCTCACTCTAACAAGTCATATCTTTGGCATTTAAGACTTGATCATATTAATCAGGATAGGATTCAAAGGTTGGTGAAAGATGGTCCTCTAGAATCTCTGGAGGAGGTACGTCTTCCTCAGTATAAGTCTTGTCTTGAGGGTAAGATGAGTAAGAGGTCTTTTGGAGCTAAGGGTACTAGAGCTTAGGAACTCTTAGAAATTGTGCACACTGACGTATGTGGCCCCATGAACGTCACAGCAGAGGAGGGTTCGAGTATTATATCTCCTTTATAGACGATTACTCGAGGTATGGATATGTGGACTTGATGCACCGCAAGAGCGAAACTGTCACGGCCCAAAATTTAGACACGTGACACGGCAGCCAAATCATAATATCAACCCGAGATTTAAGGAAAACATTTATTACAAAAAAACGGGTCAACATTATAATTTAGCTAAGCCTAATTATTTATAAAGTAGCATCATAACCACAAAACAAAATAAAGTAGAAAGTAAACACCTTTTAATGCGGAATTTAAACACAAAATCGGTTTTCAAAAGAAATTACCAACCATAAATATTCCCAAGCATAGAATTTAAATAACGTGAAATAAAGTACAAACTTAAAGTCTCATTACATCAGAACGAGAAACAGAAAGAAGAAGATGGAGAAAACGGATAGCATCATCTTCGGTAGTAACGGATATGTCAACGATTTTCGAAACTGCTACCTCCCGCACCTGGAAGTAGTCATTTCGAAATCACAAAGAAAAGGGACGTGAGCGCTGGCTCAGTAGGACAGAAACAAAGGTGGGTTAACAGATAACATTTAAAAATATGGCATAATATCCGTTTCCAAAAATAATCAACAATTTAAAAAAATACATGGCATAATAATCAAAAAATAAATAATCAACAATTTCGTGAAAAACATTTTTAATGCAAGTTGTATTCTGCTGAGGACTTAGCGTAGCTGCAATATACGTGCCCCAATATTAAAATAATAAATCATTAAAACAAACCATCATATTATGAGTGAGGACTTGTCGTAGCTATAATATACGTGCCTCGAATTTGAATTATCCTAGATCATCTCGTTACGGTCTAAATAGGCCGAACGGCCGTGCGCAGGTTTAGGGACCTTCCCCCATGGCGTTAACTCTGGGACGCACGCATCATTTACAATGATCGTGAACTAGAGCTCAATTATGTTCACCGGATTATTCAAAAGATGGTATTTACCAAGTTATATTATGCCATAAATCAAAACACGTTTTAAAATACACATTTAATTACCAAATACGTTGCATGCGTTTATTTCATCAAAAACAATATAATAATTTCATAAACTGAAAACAGCATGCCATCGATAAAACAGGGAAATTTAAAACACTTGACTACTCCTAGAAAAGGCTAGAACGTCCTACCTCAATTTTCGCACAAGCGTTGCGATAATGTGATCCACCAATCAAGCAAGAACGTCAAATAATTCCTATAATCAAACATATGATCAGTCTAGGTCTAGACATAATCAGCCAATCATTTTAGTGTGCCACAAAAGATTTCAAAACGTGTAATAAACATTTTGGATTTAAAATTTTTGAAAAACTCTAAGTTAGGATATTTCTGGGCATGGGCAGACTGACCTAGGCTGAATGTAAAATCCATATTAATTTATTTTTCATCCCAAAAATTCTAAATTTTTAATATGTTAAACTAGACATCCGTAGCTTTAATTCTATATAATTTTTATAATTTTTGGACATCATTTGGTCATTCAACTAGGCCAAAAACCGAGGGTTGTTTTCAAGCGTAAAAATCTGGGTTTCAGTTTCGGTTCAAAACCTGGCAGTTCTGTCCGCCTATCTTAGAAAAATATTTTGACTAGGTAAACGGATGAGTTTGATTCTGAAATTTTGTAGGAATTTAGGGGACATCTTGAATTTAATTTTAGGCTCAAGAATCACTCAAAAATCGTTTTTTAACCTCAAGTTATGGCTGACACAAATTTACTGTTCATATGGTAATTTTCCAGATTTCCGTTTTTCTGTGTCCGAATTTCGATTAGCCTCAAACCAATTCAATTTTCATCCAAAGATCACGAAATTTTGGGGAAAACCTTATTTATATGTCATTAACACAACCCAAGAATCAAATTGACAAAATCATAAAATCTTACACATATGATAATAGGGTATTTGAAAAGGGGATCAATGAGGCAAAATTTTAGGGTTTGAGAGAGAAATCACACCTTGTTTGTGCTGCACTATTTTTGATGTTTGGTCTCCCTTTTGGCTGAATTTGTGTGAGTGTTGGAGTCTTCAAAACAGTAGGGGAACAGTGGAGAAAACCATATAAAATTTCGGATTTGAAATCAAAAGGAAAAGGAAGGAAAAAGTTTGATTTCTCACCTTGTTTTTGTCTCAAAAGTTGTTGAATCTTTGAGCTGCCTTTTGGTAGGTTTTTTTTACTGTTTTGGGTGTGTTTTGGGAGAGAAAATTCAGAGAGGGGAGAGGGGAAAGCTGGCCGAAATTTTGAGGGTGAAAGGAGGGGTGAATGAGAGTTAAAAGGGGGTTTTTATACTAGGTTTTTCTTTCCCTTTCTCTTCCTTGTTTGGCTGAAAATTTTAAGGGGCAAAAGGGAAAGTTTTTGTGCTGTTTTGAGGCTAGGGTTTTCTCTCTTATTTCCCCTTAAGTGGCCGAAAATTATCCCTTAGTTTTTATGAAAAAATAATTTGAATTTTAATTGAGTTTTAACTTAGCTTTTAATTTAAATAAAATCTCCTTTATTTCCTACACTTTATGGCCGAATTTCTTCTTTATATCTAAGGAATGAAATTTGAATTTGAATCCTTCTTGGATTTGTGGAATTTAAATTTTAATTTAAAATCCCAAGTGATGGCCGAATGTTTTAGGGTTTCTTTTTGAAGTTCAAATTGTTGACTTTTTGAGCGGAATTTGACTAGGAAACCAACCTAGGGTTTCCAAAAGATTTTTAAATTAATTTTTGGCACACTAATTTTATTTAAATTATATATTGACCCTTAAATAAAATTTAAGGCGTCACAGAAACCTTTGATAAGTTCAAAGAGTATCATGCGGAAGTGAAAAAGCAATTGGGTAAATCCATAAAGACACTTCGATCTGATCGAGGTAGCGAATACCTGTCCGATGAATTTCTAGGACATCTTGTAGAGAATGGGATATTATCCCAATTGATTGCACCTGGTACTCCACAACATAATGGTGTAGTTGAAAGGAGAAACAGGACCTTATTTGATATGGTATGGTCCATGATGAGTTATTCAATGCTGCCATTATCATTTTGGGGATATGCATTACAAACGGTGTGTTATATTCTGAACCAGGTTCCAAGCAAGTCAATTCCTAGGACTCCATATGAATTGTGGCGTGGTAGGAAGCCCTCCCTTGGACATATGAGAATATGGGGCTGCCCGGCACATATACTGGATGGCGATGCGAAAAAGTTAGAGTCAAGATCAGAATTGTACATGTTTGTAGGGTATCCTAAGGGAATTAAGGGAGGTCTGTTCTATAACTCGAAGGAACAAAAGGTCATTGTTTCAACCCATACGACATTCTTTGAGGAAAGTCACATGAATAACTTTAAGCCTCGAAGCAAAGTGGTGCTAAAGGAGTTATCAGGTAAAAGAACTACTCCACAGATTTCGATCTTGGATGCAAGTCCGAGTTCCAGTGAAAGACCTACAGATGATCAACAATTTAGGGTGCCTCATCGTAGTGGGAGGGTTTCAAGGAAGCCTAATTTCTTCATGTATGATGTTGAGGTATACAAGGCTGAGGCTCGTGAGCATGAGGATGATCCGGTCACTTATGATGAAGCTATAAATGGTGTTGATTCTAAATCTTGGAAACAGGCCATGAACAATGAGATGGATTCTATAAAATCTAACTCTATTTGGGAACTTGTAGATCTGCCAGATGGGATAAAACCCATTGGATGTAAGTGGGTTTACAAAAGAAAGAAGGATACGGAAGGGAGAGTGAAAACTTTCAAAGCGAGACTGGTTGCAAAGGGGTACACGCAAAAGGTTAGAATCGATTACGATGAAACCTTTTCGCTTGTTGCTATGCTGAAGTCTATCTGTATTCTTCTGTCCGTTGCTGCAGCTCTTGATTACGAGATCTGGCAAATGGACGTCAAGACGGCATTCTTAAATAGCCATCTTAAGGAATGTATCTACATGATACAGGCTGAAGGGTTCGTGGCAAAAGGCCAAGAAAGAAAAGTCTGCAAGTTGCTTAAATCCATTTATGGATTAAAGCAAGCATTCCGCTCATGGAACCAGAGATTTAATCAAGCGATCAAGACATTTAGTTTTGAGCAAAACGTTGATGAACCTTATGTTTATAAACATATTAAGGATGGTAAAGTGGTCTTTCTAGTACTCTATGTCGATGATATACTGCTCATTAAGAATGATGTAGGGAATTTATCATCGGTCAAGCTTTGGCTATACCAACAGTTTGACATGAAGGACTTGGGAGAAGCTAATTATGTTATAGGCATTCATCTCTTCAGAGATCGAAAGAATAAAATGATAACATTATCCCAGGCTTCATACATAGACAAAATAATTGACAAATATGCAATGTAAGAGGCAAAGAAAGGTTCACAACCTTCCATTGTCAGTCTAACTCTTTCATTGGATGACTGTCCCAAGACATCGAAAGAAAGAGAGCGTATGAGTAAGGTCCCTTATGCATCCGCTGTGGTTAGCCTTATGTACGCTGTGCTTTGTACTCACCCAGACATATGTTTTGCAGTAGGTATGGTGAGTCGATATCAAGCGAAACTTAGAACCAAGAATTGGCAAGCAGTAAAGTATATACTCAAGTATCTTAAGAGAACAAGGGATTATATGCTGGTGTATTCTAGAGGGGACCTAACACCCGTAGGATACATGTACTCAGACTTCTAGACTTGCATGAATTCGAGGAAATCGACATCAGGATCAGTGTTCTTACTCGAAGGAGGCGCCATTGTGTGAAGAAGCGTGAAGTAGGGTTGCATAGCTGACTCTACGATGGAGGCTGAGTATGTGGCTGTGGCTAAGGCATCTAAAAAAGCGGTTTGGCTCCATAAGTTCTTTCGAGACCTTGAGGTCATTCTGAGTATTGACAAGCCTATCACACTTTACTATGATAACACTGGGGCTATTGCCAAAACAAGGGAATCTCAGTACCACAAGAGGACCAAGCACATAGATCGGAGGTATCACATTGTAAGAGGGCAAGTGGAGGCAGGACAAGTGGATGTGTGTAAGATCGCATCTGAAGATAACATTGCTGACCCCTTTACTAAGACTTTGGTGGCTAGAAGTTTTGAAAGGCATGTAGAGCCAATGGGAATGCGTTACATGTCACATATGCTAGCTTAGGACAAGTGGGAGATTGTCAGGAAATGCCCCAAGTATTAGAGACATTTGTATGTATTTTGAACTAGATAATAAAATTATAATATAGAGATTATTCGTTACATTGCTAATTGTCCTTTTTCTATTTACATGTTAAAGTAAATGTAAGCAAATATAGCTCACTGACTGCTTGTGTTAAAATTGTTATAACGTTGCATGCAATGGACTTTTGTATGCAAGAAAACAATGTTCTAAAGTAAGTAGTCTAAACTAAGGTCTGTAGTCTATGGGGTTAGACCGAGCATCTAACTCATATTAAGACTATTATGTTGTCTAAAGCCATAGTGGGAATGGTTTGTCTTGACTGTCTGGAGCATAGACTCCTAAGTAGAGACATAGATATGTTGTTTGGTGGTGACATATTAGACTGGGACTAAAGCGTGATTGATCTACGTAGTCTGCTATGAGTGGATCGATATGCTTTTGACGTTCTTTGTGCAGTAACCTTAATCCTGAGTGAATGAACTACTTCATGTATATGACTTGTGTACTTTGATGTTCTAATGGCTAAAGCGTCTCAGAGGTAGTAAGCTTATAGACCGGTTAGTTAGGTTCATGACTTATATACGATGAAGGGTTTGTTTACAGATATCAGAATCATAGCTCTATGGAGTTAAAGGTATCCTCTTAAAAGCATTATACTAGATGTGAAAATGGACAAGGCCTTGGATCGTCTGTTGGGTGGATGACTTCTTATTCACATATGGTGAATAATCATTTTCTTATTCGATAGTATAATGGAACTTTAAGATAGCCTGATCAGTAGGATTGAACGGACTTTGACCTAAGGCTGATCATGGATATCATATGAGAGTTCTGCATACATGACAAGGTCATTGGACATTAGCTTGTCACAGGCTTTCGTAATACGGTATATAATTGGGAGTTCAGTTTCAGGTTTATAGTGGTGTAACTTTGAAATTAGTGATCATATGATTGAGTTGTTTGGTACAGAATGATGATCATATGGATTCGCGGGAGCCCGATTATATATGTCCAATTGGTCCGTCTACTAGCTCAACATAATTCCTTAACGGTTGGCAAATTGATTTGTGTATGCTTATTGGCTAGTTGACTATGCATAGATGGTGTTTACATAGGATCAGGAAGGTAGACAAGATTCTCTCTGGTTGAATTTAGATTTTATTTGGATAATAGAGCACACAATTATTCGAACTCCGAATAAAGTTGCCATGATTTTATTTGAGATTGGACTAGAGTTGTAGAAAATTATCCATGAGAACAAAATTTGAAATACAACTTTTTGTGGATTTTGAAATTTGAATTTTGAAATTTGAAATTTAAGCTTTGAATTTGAAATTTGAATTTGAAATTTGAATTTTGAAATTTGAAATTCAAATTTTGAATCACAGTCTAAGTGGAATTCGAATTCTTTGTGGATAATTCCACAGGGATAAAATTCGAATTTGAGTTGGATTAAGGAGAGCAAAATCTTGTTTGAATCCTACTTGAATTTTGAGTCCCAAATCTATCTAGAAAAACTGAATTTGTTAGGGTGGATAACTTCTAGGAGAATTCAGGTTTTATGGGATAAAGATGCAGGAAAAAATTTAAGTGTCAATCCCAGTTGGATTTGGATTCTCTCCCCTCTATAATGGCCGAAAATTTTGAAGATAATCTCAAGGGAGATTTTTGGTTTTAATCGATAAAGGTGAGATTAAATTCAAGCTAGAAAATCCTATTTGAATTTTGATTCTCCTCACACTTTAATGACCAAATCTAGTCATGTTTTTGGCACAAAGGGGAATCGGTTTTTATGAGGGAATGAGGAGATAAAGTTCAAGTTAAAATCCTGTTGGAATTTTGAAAGAAAATCCCTAAAAATGGCCGAATTCTTTTTGGTTGGATAAGGCCTAGAAAATCCAGATTTTTGTTGTAGATAAGGGAGAAAATCTTCTCCTAATCCAATTCGAATTCAAAGGATCATCTCATGCAAGTCTATAAATAGAGGTCCTGCCACTCTAGTTTTCTAAGACCACAGACTCTCAGATGAGTAAGCTTATTGTTGCATAACTCACCATGACAATAAGTTCTTTAGAGATCTCGGTGGTTGGAAGGAGACTAGCAATGCTAGCATACCGGTTGAGGAACCAAGTGTCCGCACACTCTGCCATCCAGGAAGTGGAGAATAGTAGAGAAGGTTAGCTGGTTGAAGCCCTCCAGTCATTCTCCTCTTGCAGTTTGGCATCCTCTTGAGGTATGAGTTTTATTGTTGTTAGTTTATTGTATATGACATCACGAGATATTTAACGATTACAAAAATTTTTTTTTGTTATTCTGCTGCGCCACTCTAATACGTTTTTACTGATTTTATTCCTACAACTCCCGTCAGAGCATGATATCTCATTCGAGACTGAACGTCTACCCAAATCAACCCCCATCTCTGAGGCCCCATACCGAATGGGCCCTACAGAGTTAAAGGAGTTCTAAGTCGGTTGAAGGATTAATGGACAAGGGGTTCATTTGATTTATCTACCCACCTTGGAGAGCACCCATATTATTCATGAAGGAGAGAGACGAAACACTGAGAATGTGTATTGACTACTGAAAATTGGAAAGGTTTACATCTGTAAAATCCTATATCATCCCGAGAAAGCCAACAAGGTAGCTGATGGACTGAGTAAAAAGCACTCTTCATCGCTTATAGCTGTCCATGCTTTGCCAGAAGTACTACAAAAAGGAGCTACATAGTAGCGAGATCAAGATTTTGACATGGTTGTCTGAAATGACCTTCTAACTGACGCTCTTAGAAGAGATTAAGGCCAGCTAGGACCTTGATTCATCCCCGAATAAGCTCAAAGGGGAGGCAACGGAGGATCAAAGTTCAGAATTTTGAGTCTCTAAGGACGGCATAATCTATTTCAGAGATAGAGTGTGTGTTCTGAAGGATGAAGAACTCAGGAAAAAGATCCTTTCAGAGGCTCCTGACGTGTCATACTCAGTACATCTAAGGGCAAATAAGATGTATAAGGACTTAAAAGAGAGTTTTTGATGGCCTAAGATGAAGAATGATGTCACCAAGTTCATTGCAAGATGCCTTACATGTCAAAGGATTAAAGTAGAACATCAATAACCAGCTAGAAAACTATAGAAAATCGAGCTGCCCGAGCGGGAATGAGAGCAGACTATGATGGATTTCTTAGACGGGTTTCCAAGAACGTTAAGCAGCAACGGCGCAATTTGGGAGATTGTAGACCGATTGATGAAATCAACTCGATTTTTAACTATAAGAGTGAGCTACTCGGTAGGAAGACTAGCAGAAATTTATGGAGCTCAGCTAGTGAGACTGCATAGAGTGCATACTACTCTGACATACGAGGAGAAACTGTGCGAATCCTAGCCAAAGAAGACAAAGTACTTAGGAATAAGGTTATACCACTTGTAAAAGTGTTGTGGTGAAATCACAACATAGAAGAAGCCATATGGGAACGGAAAGAGTATATGAAGAGATACTTCCCGGAACTATTTTAATTTTTGAGGACGAAAATTTTGTAAGGGGAGTAGGTTGTAAGGACCACCATTTTCATGGTACCTACTTACCGTGAAATAAGACATTAAGGAATAAAATTAGAGTACTTTGAGAGCTTTTAGATACACATTTGAAGAACACGGTCAGGTATATGGCCATATAAGTGGTCGTGTACTGTTCAAACTGTGTACGCGTGAAAGAAGCCATGTAAGTGTACATGGCCATGTACCACTCGGGTAAACGAACGTGTTCCAAGACATGGCTATGTTGAGCAAGCTCAACTAGTACACGCCCGTGTCCGGACAATAAACACTCGTGTTGCCTTGTACATGCTCGCGTAGGAACTCGTGTAGAAGGCCGTGTATAGAACTGAGAGCCATTGTAAAGACTCTCGTAACGCATGAAACCTATTTGCTAAAGACTCTCATCCCTAGGGGGCCATGGCCACCCTCGGCTGTAGGCAGAGCCTAAGGCCGTGGGTGGTGTAGCTGTGGGCAGGGGCTGCCGCAGCCCCATCCTGCCCGAGGGCAGGGGCTGTAGCCCCACCAAGGCTGATGGCCTATCCCGAGGGGTCCGTCCTCGATTTCCATGTGATATTCCAATTTACCCATTAGGACCTCCAAAAATTAATTTGAATCCTAATTAAATTTGAATTTTGCACACAATCAAAATTTCAACCTTTAAATTAAATTTAACTTTTGGGAAAAAATAAATTACGATCTTCAAACTTCAATCTCCTCTAAGAACAATTATATAAAATTTCCTAAACTATTTCTGGTGTACAAAAATTCTAATCATAATAATTCTAAGAGACAAAAAATTAAAATCCATTGGAAAATTACGGTGATGATAAACCACTCCCATGGTTACATACAATCCTAGATACAATATTTCTAAATTCTAAGAAATCATAACTGGCATAATAATTCAAAAAATTAAAATAACCACATACTACATGCATAATACATGATAACAACATAAAGAAATCCTAGAATGCCACTCCCTAAATATCAAATCCATACACAAATAAAAAAGACTAACTAATTGTCTAATTTATGTACATGGCATTGTCACGAGATGGCTCTAATACTAATTATAGGAATAAAATCGGTAAAAATGCATTAGAGCGACGCAGCGGAATAATAAAATTTTTAGATTGTTAAATATCTCATGATGCCATATACAATAAACTAACAATAATTTAAACTCATACCTCAGAGGACGCTAATCTGCAGGAGGAGAATAATCAGAGGGCTTCAACCAACTAATCTTCTCTACTATTCTCCAATTCCCGAATGGCCGAGTGTGTGGGCACTCTAAACCTCGATCGGTATGCTAGCACTGCTAGTCTTCTTTCAACCACCCAAATCTCTAAAGAACTGATTGTCACAGTGGGTTGTGCAACAATAAGCCTGCTCACCTGAGAGTCTATGGTCTAAGAGAACTGTAGTAGCAGGACCTCTATTTATAGACTTGCATGAGGTGATCCTTTGAATTCGAATTGGATTAGGAGAAGATTTTCTCCCTTATCCACAACAAAATATCTGAATTTTCTAGGCCTTATCCAACCAAAAAGAATTCAGCCACTTTTAGGGATTTTCTTTCAAAATTCAAACAGGATTTTAGCTTGAATTTTATCTCCCCATTATCCATTAAAAAATCTAAAAATTCACTAAGATTTATCCACAAAATTTTCAGCCATAATGTGATGGAAAGAATCAAGATTCAAATAGGATTTTCTAGCTTGAATTTTATCGTATTCTTATCCTTTAAAAACCAAAAAACCCCCCTTGATTATTCCTCAAAATTTTTGGCCAAACTAGGGAGGAGAGAATCCAAATTCAACTGGAATTGAAACTTGAATTCTTCCTTGCATCCTTATCCAAAAAAATCCGAAATTCCCTTAGGAGAATCTTCCCTAACAAATTCGGTTTTGCTTGATGGATTTGGGATTCAAAATTCAAGTAGGATTCAAATAAAATCATCCTCTCATTTATCCATATCAATTTTGAATTTATCCATGTGGATTATCCACAAAAAATTTGAATCCTACATGGATTGTGATTCAAAATTTGAATTTAAATTTTGAAGTTCAAATTTCAAAAATTCAAACTTCAAATTCATATTTGAAATTTAAATTTCAAATTCGAAATTCAAATTTAAATTTCAAATTCGAATTTCAAATTTAAATTTCAAATTCAAATTTTAAATTCAAAATTTAAATTTCAAATTTCAAAATTCAAATTTCAAAATCCACAAAAAGTTGTATTTCAAATTTTGTCCTCATGATAATTTTCTACAACTCCAATTCAATCTCAAATAAAATCATGGCAACTTTATTTCGAGTTCGAATAATTGTGTACTCTATTATCCAAAATAAAATCCGAATTCAACCAGAGAGAATCTTGTCCACCATTCTCATCCTATGTCAACACTATCCATGCAAAGTCAACTAGCCAATAAGCATACACTAATCAATTTGCCAACCGTTAAGGAATTATGTGGAGCTAGTAGAGGGACTATTTGTACATATATAATCGAGCTCCCGTGAATCTATATGATCATCATTCTATACCGAACAACTCAATCATATGATCACTAATTTTAGAGTTACACCACTATAAACCTAAAACTGAACTCCCCATTATATACCGTATTACGAAAGCCTGTGACAAGCTAATGTCCAATGACCTTGTCATATATGCAAAACCCTCATATGATATCTATGATTAGCCTTAGGTCAAATTCCGTTCAATCCTACTGATCAGGCTATCTTAAAAGTTCCATTGTACTATCGAATAAGAAAATAATTATTCATTGTATTCGAATAAGAAGTCATCTGCCTAGCAGACGACCCAAGGCCTTGTCCATTTTCACATCCAGTATAATGCCTTTAAGAGGATACCTTTAACTCTTTAGAGTTATGATTCCGATATCTGTAAACAAACCCTTCATTGTATACAAGTCATGCACCCAATGAATAGATCTATAAGCTTACTACCTCTGAGACGCTTTAGCCATTGGAATATCAAAGTACACAAGTCATATACATGAAGTAGTTCATTTACTCAAGATTAAGATTATTGCATAATGAACGTCAAAAGCAGATTGATCCACTCATAGCAGACTATATAGATCAATCACGCTTTAGTCTCGGTCTAATATGTCACCACCAAGCAACATATGTATGTCTCTACTTGGGAGTCTATGCTCCGGACAGTTAAGATAAATTGTCCCTACCATGGCTTTAGACAATATAATAGTCTTAATATGAGTCAGATGCTTGGTCTAACCCCATAGACTACAGACCTTAGTTTAGACTGCTTACTTTAGAACATTGTTTTCTTGCATACAAAAATCCATTGCATGCAACGTTCTAACAGTTTTAACACAAGCAGTGAGTGAGTCATATTTGCTTACATTTACTTTAACATGTAAAAATAGAATAAGGACAAACAACAACATAATGAATAACCTCTATATTATAATTTTATTATCTAGTTCAAAATATATATATCACAATGTCTCTAATGCTTAGGGAATTTCCTAACACACGGGCCTCACAGTTGGTATCAGAGCAGTTTCCTACCACCCTGCCTTACATTGCCGAACACCTGCCTCACATCGCTGTACGCCTACCTCATCTGTCCAAGTAAGTTAGTGTTCATTTGATAGTATTGGTATCTAAGTTAACGTAAGTTATTATGGGTAAC
The DNA here is from genome assembly GCA_035233585.1 of Antiaris toxicaria. NCBI lineage: Eukaryota > Viridiplantae > Streptophyta > Magnoliopsida > Rosales > Moraceae > Antiaris > Antiaris toxicaria. Next base: position 75,260,429 of record CP141155.1, read on the forward strand.
CATGGCTGTACCAGTAGAGATTACGCCAGTAGAGCCCCATCGAAAGACAAGGGTTCCAAAGGACAATATAGTAAGAATGAGAGCTCCGTCGAATCAATCCGCCCGAGAAGACAAACTGATGGCATGGCTCGCAACCATGCAAGAAATGACGCTAAATCAACAACAAGAGCTTGCTCAGCTCAAGGAACAGCTGGACTGATAACCTTAGGCACCACAACCAGTAGAAGTGCCAGTCTTAGTGGCACTAGTAGCCCCCGACACCCCCAGAGAACAAGCGGCCCCCACCAGTCCAAAAAAACCAGCACCATCGGCTGTGGCTACTCCCGCAGCAACCAACATTCTTGTGTCAGCCCATAGAGAGGGCGACCTATACGAGCAATTCAGGCATATGAAGGTGCCAAAATTTGAAGGAACCACAAACCCTATAGAGGCCGACGACTGGTTGACTGACATCCAAGTCATCTTGGACCTCATAGGACTGACGGAGAGAGAGAAAGTATTGTGTACATCCCTAGCCCTATACAAGGGAGCACGGCAATGGTGGAAGACCATGACCATTAGAAGAAGCATCAATGAAATGAACTGGGTAAACTTCATCGACGAATTCAAAGAGATGTACTTTAATGATGATGCCCTGGTAGTGTAACAAGATGAGTTCAATAATCTACACCAGGGAAGCATGACTGTAATGGAGGCAATGAGAAAGTTAGAGCAGCTGGCTCGACTCTGCCCAGACTTAGTGTTGACAAAAAAGGAGAAGGTCAGAAGGATGCTAAAGATGTTCAGGACGGACATCGTTGTCCAAGTTTACAGAGGTAGCCATGGGCCTACAACAGTGGCTGAATGTGTCAGCCGAGCCATCTAAGCAGAGTATTGGTTGGCTCAAGACAAAAAGAGACGAGCTCAGATCTTCAAGGCTCGAAGAGAGGAGGAGACGCTGGCTAAGTAGACTAAAAGAGGATGGAACCCCAACTCGCAGCATAAAGGGTAAAATGTGGGAACCAGCCAAAGCAGTAGGCAATCCCACAATAACAACAAGAGGAAGGGTAATCTGGGCAACCAAGATTAAAAGACGGACTTCCCCCAAAAGAGAAACAACTAGGGAGAGATGACAATAAACACCCAACGTGCCTGAAATGCAGAAAGAGGCACCCAAGCGAGTGTAGATGGGGTGCAAGTGGCTGTTTCCTTTGTGGCAAGGAAGGCCACTATGCAAGGGACTGTTATTCAAACCCGCAGAATCAACAAAACTTAGCTCGTCCCACAAATAATCAACTCCACACTATCTAAACCAGGATCGAAGGCCCTTCGATCATACAAGGTAGACTAGAGGCCCCAGACGACTAAAGCGGAATCTTTTCTTAGGCTTTGTATATAGGCATGATGGAAAGCAGTAGCTTACTCATGCTAGACCTATCCTAGTATGTCCTTTTTGAGACTATGTATTGGGATGTGTTTATCACTCCCAAGCATACTAAAGTAATATACCTTTTTAATGATATAAAAAGTAGAGCAGTTTTGCCCAAGGGCTTAGAAATAACATTTTCCAAACGTGTCTAGAGTGTGACTGAAGGAACGGCTCAGAGTAGGAACGTGGATTGCTGCCCGGGTTGCACCAATCTTCAGAGCTAGTTGTCCACTAAGTTTTGAGTGGCAAGCAGTACTCCTGCACTCTATGAGAATGTTAAGACTAGTTTCACGCTATCAGAGTGGCTCCTCGATTGTACTCCATTGATCAGGATAACTGAGTCCTGTTGGCTATCGATATCTTTCAGGAAGATACTCTTATGTGTATTGGGTTCTTGTGACCAGGAGGAGCTCTTAACTGGGTCAAGTTTGGCCCTACCATGATCGAGCAAATCACCGAGAGGAGTCCAGCATCAACCCTAGTTTTTCTCTTTGTACAAGCAGGGAAGTAAAACCACCTAAGTTCCCTAAGAGTTGTGGATATACAAGAATCTATTCATCGGACTGAGAGATTGCAGCCGATGTCCGGTGACACAATTCTAAGATATGCTATGCGCTACAAGGAAATTGATATGAACTTCTACAATACACGTAGTAGATAAGACTCGAGGAATAGGGATAGGACTCGAGAACGTGTCGATAATCAGATAATTCATGGACGAATTCTAAAAGATCTACTAGGACTCTCGCTAGAGTGTGAGATCTCATTCGAGACTGAACATCTACCTAGATCAGCCCCCATCTCTAAGGCCCCACACCGAATGGGCACTGCAGAGTTAAAAGAGTTCCAAGTTGGCTAAAGGATTAATGGACAAGGGATTCATTCGATCGAGCTATCCACCTTGGAGGGCACCCGTACTATTCATGAAGGAGAGAGACGAAACACTGAGAATGTGTATCGACTATTGAAAATTGGAAAGGATTACGTCCGTGAAATCTTATATCTTCCCAGAAAAGCCCAAAAGGTCGCTGATGCACTGAATAGAAAGAACTCTTCATCACTTATGGCTGTCCATGCTTTGCCAGAAGCACTACAAAAAGGAGCCACACAGTAGCGAGATCAAGATTTTGACAGGGAGGTTGTCTGAAATGACCCTCCAACTGACTCTCTTAAAAGAGATTAAGGCCAGCTAGGACCTTGATTCGTCCCTAAATAAGCTCAAATGGGAGGCAACGGAGGATCAAAGTTTAGAATTTTTAGTCTCTAAGGACGGTATACTCTATTTCAAAGATAGAGTGTGCGTTTCAAAGGATGAAGAATTCAGAAAAAAGATCCTTTTAGAGGCTCATGACATGCCATACTCAGTACATCTAAAGGCAAATAAGATGTATAAGGACTTAAAAGAGAGTTTTTAGTGGCCTAAGATGAAGAATGATGTCACCAAGTTCATTACAAAATGCCTTATATGTCAAAGGATTAAAGTAGAACATCAACAATCAGTTGGAAAACTATAGAAAATCGAGCTGCACGAGTAGGAATGAGAGCAGACTATGATGGATTTTTTAGACGGGTTTCCAAGAACGTTAAGCGATAACAACGTAATTTGGGAGATTGTGGACCGATTGATGAAATCAACTCAATTTTTAACCACGAGAGTGAGCTACTCGGTAGGAAGGCTAGCTGAAATTTATGGAGCTCAGCTAGTGAGACTGCACGGAGTGCATACCGATCTGACATATATGGAGAAACTGTGTGAATCCTAGCCAAAGAAGACAAAGTACTTAGGAATAAGGTTATACTACTTATAAAAGTGTTGTGGCGAAATCACAACATAGAAGAAGCCATATGGGAACGGGAAGAGTATATGAAGAGAAACTTCCTAGAACTATTCTAATTTTTGAGAACGAAAATTTTGTAAGAGGGGTAGGTTATAAGGACCGCCATTTTCATGGCACCTACTTACCATGAAATAAGACATTAAGGAATAAAATTAGAGTGTTTTGAGAGCTTTTAGATGCACATTTGGAGAACTTGGTCAGGTACATGGCTGTATAAGTGGTCATGTATCGTTCAAACTGTGTACGCGTCAGAGAAGCTGTGTAAGTGTACATGGTTGTGTGGTGTGACACGGTCAAGTACACGGCCATGTAAGTGGCTATGTACTGCTCGGGTAAACGAACGTATTCCAAGACATGGCCGTGTTGAGCAAGCTCAACTAGTACATGCCTGTGTCCAAACAATACACGCCCGTGTAAGAACCCATGTAGAAGGCCGTGTATAGAACTAAGAGTCATTGTAAAGACTCTCATAATCCGTGAAACCTAATTGCTATGTAATGAGTTATTAAGTTGGAAAATACAGTATATTTTCTAGTTGAATAGATTAAATAGATACGGTACTGTTTAAGTACTATTCATGCAGTGAAAAGAGCGATCGACAATGAACCCGGTCCACCCTATTATGTGTATGAGTGTATGAAACATGTAGTGTTAGGACTCTGGTCAAGATGGCCATTTCTCTTGACACAAGACTGGTGAGTAGATCACTAAAATGCTCGGACCAAACGTCTGAGCACAATAACAGTGGATAACCCTATCAAGGGTACGGTATCTAGAAAATGGTCTGAATGACCTCTTCTCATCTAGAGACTGACAAAATCAAAGTCAAAGCACTCAGACTAGTAAGTCAAGTATAAGATAATGAATAGTAAATAATGAAAAACGTAGTATCAAGTTATTAGCCAAGACGGCCTCAACTTGACTTAAAACTGATATATGAACGGTTAGCAGACTCAATTGGTTAATTGAGCACAAAATGAGAATTTTAGTTTGAGAAATATGCAGTATTAGGACGAGGGTCAAGACGACCTTTACTCGGCCCGAAACTGATATATTTGGACTCATAACGCCCAAATTAGTTAGTTGGGTACCTGACACGTTTTTCAAGGTGGGATCATACAGATCTTGAAAATTGATCCATATGACCTCTGATGGACATAAAACTGATAAAAATAGAATCAACATGTCCAAATTAGTCAAGAGAGACTGTGTTTGAAATTTCACCTGTTAACGCCTTGGTTTGCATGCGAAAGGACAACACAGTGTAGACATAGCCACAGTATAGGAAATGAACAGTAAAATGGACTGATAATAGGATCTTAGGTAGTATGAAATGACCAAGAATTGACAGTGTCAAAATCGAATTTAGAAAACCCAATTTTCAGATGAAAATTAGAACACAGTCGAGAAAAAACCGAACACTGTAGTAGAAAAATAAACTGCGTAGAGAATCCAACACAGATAAATTTTAAACTCAAAAATTCATGTCCCTAGCTACAAAAAGCAGCTGAAAATGGCTGCTACATAGTCCAAAAGCAAGAATAAAATAATCCATTGGCCATGACAACTTTTGATTAAAAAATTCAAGGGGTTTTCAAGCACTTGTCAAAGAAAATGTTTGTTTATTCTCTCCCTTCCATGCAGCAGCCCACGCCCATTTATGGACTAAAAAAGGGCAACAAATTTGTCCCTTGATTAGGCTAAAATGGTGGACAATTAATTTGGTTTAGACTTAAGCAAGTTGATTAAGTTTGCCTATAAAAGGCAAACTTTGCACAAGGGTTTTGCTTTCCTTACCTTGGCACCCCAAAACACATTTCATTCTCTCCCTTTCTTCTAGCTACAGCCAACCCCTCTAAGTCACCAAAAGCCTCCATTTTCTAGTCTTAAATCATACTAAAAACTTACCAAAAACCAAATCTTACAAGCTTGTATTAGTAGGAATCAAATCCAAGCCATTCCAAGTTCCCTTATAGGCAAGGTTTCTAATCAATCTTTGTGGTTTTAGTATTTGTTTTGGTTTGATATTGAGTGAAAATTTTTGGTGTCTTGCTAGCATAAACAGACCCTTTTTCCTCCAAGAAACACACTGTCATTTTGGTCATCAAGCCTTGGTTCAAAATCGTGCTTGGTTTAAAGTATAAAGGTAATAACCGAAAACCCTACCTTTGGTGATTAAGTGATTTTAAGTTTTTGATCAAGACCATTTATGTGTATTTGTTTATCCACATGGGTTATAATAAGTTTATTTTGAGCTTTTAAGTTTCCATTTTTAAGTTTATGTAGTTGTGGTTGTGTTTACATTATTTTTACGAATGGTTGTGTGCAAATGAGAGCATGAACATTTTTAGTGGCTGAACACAATCTATCCTTAGGAAAGGCCACTGATTTTGGCCATTTGACCCCCTTAAGTTCTAAATTTGGGATTTAGTAAACATGATATTTTAAGAAAATTTCGTTAAGATCATTTTTGTTCAAATAGCCCTCGGCCAGAAATGACACTACGATAGGTTTTTCGAGTGGTTTTCACTCGGTGCCCAAAACTGGGAACAAAATCTGAACCCAGAAATTAGCCTCAGGTTTTATTAAAAATGGACCACTTATAGTTTGAATCAGACTTCGAGCTCAACACGAAAGTTATAGAAAATGTTGAACCTTTAAGACAACTCGCGCGAGTTTTAAAAATTTAGCCGTTTCGGGCCTCAAACAGAGCTATTTTTAAAATGACATAAAACTAGGATTTTGCAAAAAAACTGGGCACATAGGCCACGGGTTTGATAGGATTAGGAACCGTTCGAGTTAGATTTGAGTTCCGAGATGAACATGAGAATTGTTCATCTCGTCGAGGATGAAAAATTTCATGTTTGCCAAATTTACAAATGAAATCGTTACAATCAAGTTTCAAAATGGTTTTCGAAAGTGGTTCAAGAACCACCTTTAAAATATAACATCAAAATGTGTTTTAGCACTTTAAAATACGAACAGAGTTTTAATAAAATGTCCCCACCTTCCAATGAGGTGGTAAGGGACGGTTTCAAAACACATAAATTTTTCCAAGGAGTTTATAAGGCAACCAAAACCACTTTTTCTAAAATAACCTAAAATAGTGTGTGTAGCCTGATAGGCTACCACACCAAATAAGCCTTAGTAACTCGGTGGGCTACTACACCAAACAAGCCATAGTAGCTCGGTAGAACAAGCAATAATAGCCCGGTAGGCTACCACACCTAACCCAGTTGGTTACTACACTAAGTTCATGCATAGTAACCCGATAGGCTACCTAGTTACCAACACGCAAGGTAACTGGTCAGTTGACTGATCGGCACCCAGTCAAGGACTATGTTCTAAACAATGTTAGGAAATGCCCTAAGCATTAGAGACATTTTGATGTATTTATTTTGAACTGGATAATAAAATTATATATAAAGGTTATTCATTACATTGCTATCTGTCCTCAATTTTATTTACATGTTAAAGTAAATGTAAGCAAATATAGCTGCCTGACTGCTTGTATTAAAACTATTAGAACGTTGTATGCAATGGACTTTTGTATGCGAGAAGACAATGTTCTAAAGTAAGCGGTCTAAACTATGGTCTGTAGTCTATGGGGTTAGACCGAGCATCTAACTCATGTTAAGACTATTATGTTGTCTAAAGCCTTAAAGGGGACAGTTTGTCTTGACTGTCTAGAGCATAGACCCCCAAGTATAGACATAGATATGTTGCTTGGTGGTGACATATTAGACCAGGACTAAAGCGCGATTGATCTACGAAGTCCGCTTTGAGTGGATCAATCTGCTTTTGACGTTCATTGTGCAGTAACGTTAATCCTGAGTGAATGAACTACTTCATGTATATGACTTGTGTACTTTGATGTTCTAATGGCTAAAGCGTCTCAGAGGTAGTAAACTTATAGACCGGCTAGTTGGGTGCATGACTTGTATATGATGAAGGGTTTGTTTACAGATATTAGAATCATAGCTCTAAGGAGTTAAAGGTATCCTCTTAAAGGCATTATACTAGATGTGAAAATAGACAGGGCCTTAGGTCGTCTGTTGGGTGGATGACTTCTTATTCACATATGGTGAATAATCATTTTCTTATTCGGTAGTATAATGGAACTTTAAGATAGCCTGATCAGTAGGATTGAATGGACTTTAACCTAAGGCTGATCATGGATATCATATGAGGGTTCTGCATACATGACAACGTCATTGGACGATAGCTTGTCACAGGCTTACATAGTACGGTATATAATTGGGAGTTCAGTTTCAGGTTTATAGTGGTGTGACTCTGAAATTAGTGATCGTATGATTGAGTTGTTCGGTAAAGAATGATGATCATATGGATTTGTGGGAGCCCGATTATATATGTCCAATTGGTCCCTCTATTAGTTTCACATAATTCCTTAACGTTTGGCAAAATTGATTTCTATATGCTATTGGCTAGTTTATTATGCATGGATGGTGTTGACATAGGATTAGGATGGTGGACAAGATTATCTCCGGTTCGATTCAGATTTCATTTTGGATAATAGAGTACACAATTATTCGAACTTCAAATAAAGTTGCCATGATTTTATTTGAGATTGGATTAGAGTTATAGAAAATTATCCATGAGAGTAAGAATTTGAAATACAACTGTTTTGTGGATTTTGAAATTTTGAATTTTGAATTTTGAATTTTGAATTTTGAAATTTGAAATTTGAATTTTTAATTTGAAATTTGAATTTAAAATTTGAAATTTGAATTTAAAATTTGAATTTGAAATTCGAATTTGAAATTTGAATTTGAAATTTAAATTTGAAATTTGAAATTCAAATTTTGTATCACAGTCCAAGTGGGATTCGATTTTCTTTTGGTAAATCCGCAATGAATGAAATTCGAATTTGAGTTGGATATGGAGAGGAAAGTCTTGTTAGAATCCTAGTTGAATTTTGAATCTAAATCCTAACAATAATGGATGAAAATTTTGAGGATTATCCTCATGGAATTTTCAGATTTTTTGTGGATAACGTTCAGGGAAAAATTCAAGTTTCAATCCCAGTTGAATTTAGATTCTCTCCTCCCTGATTATGGTCAAATTTTTTGAGTGTATCTCCTAGAAGATTTTCCTTTATTTTGGATAAGGATGAGATAAGATTCAAGCTTGAAAATCCTAGTGGAATTTTGATTCTTCCCTTATCCTAAAGTGGCCGAAATTTTTGTTGGGATTTTCCCCTTTGATTTTCGGATTTTTTGGTTAAAAAGAGGAAAATAAAATTCATGTTAAAATCTTGTTTAGATTTGAATTGAATAATCCTAATGTTGGCCGAAATTTTGTTGGGATTTTCCCTTTCGATAATTTCAGATTTTATGTTATGGATAATGGAGAAAATCTTCTCCTAATCCAATTCGAATTCAGAGAATCACCTCATGCAAGTCTATAAATAGAGGTCTGCCACTCCAGTACTCTCAAACCACAGACTCTCAGGTGAGCAGGCTTATTGTTGCATAACTCACTGTGACAATAAGTTCTTTAAAGATCTGGGTGGTTGGAAGAAAACTAGCAATGCTAGCATACCGATCGAGGTTTAGAGTGCCCACATGCTCAGCCATTCGGGAATTAGAGAATAGTAGAGAAGGCTAGTTGGTTGAAGCCCTCCGGTCATTCTCCTCCTGCAGATTGGCGTCCTTGAGGTATGAGTTTAAATTGTTGTTGGTTTATTGTATATGGCATCATGAGATATTTAACGATCTTGAAAAATTTTTATTGTTCCACTGCGCCACTCTGATACATTTTTATCGATTTGTTTCCTACAGTTGGTATCAGAGCCATCTCATGACTATGCCATATACATAAATTAGACAATCAATTAGTCTTTTTTATTTATTTATGGATTTGATATTTTGAGAGTGGCATTCTAGGATTCCTTTATGTTGTTATCATGGATTATGTATGTAGTATGTGGTTATTTTAATTTTCTGAATTATTATAAGCATGCTTGTTTTTGCCGGTTATGGTTCCTTAGAATTTAGAAAAATTGTATCTAGGAATTTTTATGCAACCATAGGAGCAGTTTATTAATACTGTAATTTTCTCATGGATTTTAATTTTTGTCTTTTAGAATTATTAATACACTGGAAACGGTTTAGGAAATTTTATGTAATTATTCTTGGAGGAGATTGATGACTGTACTTTATTTTTCCCAAAAAGTTGAATTTAATTTAAAGGTTGAAATTTGGATTGTGTGGAAAGTTTTCAATTTAATTAGGATTCAAATTAATTTTTGGAGATCCTAACGGGTAAATTGGAATATGACACGAAAATCGAGACACGACCCCTCGGGATAAGCTATGGGCCTTGGTGGGGCTGCAGCCCCTGCCCTCGGGCAGGATGGGGCTATGGCAGCCCCTATACAGGCCATGACCACCCACAAGCCTGCGGCCGAGGGTGGCCGTGGCCCCGCCTTGGGCTGGCTGCAGCCTGGGCGTGCAGCCTGCCAGCTGTTGCGCCCATCCTAGGCGTGCAGCCTGGTACTGTAGGCTTGGCCTGCAGCCCGACAGGGCTGCACATGGTGTGGCCGTGGGCTGCCAGCCCCCCGGGGGCTAGGGGCTACCCACGGCGGTTGCCAGCTTCCGGGGCAGTGGGGCAACGATTCAAAAAAAAAATTCGAAAAATTTTGATTTTTAAATTTGAGATTTGATTTTAAATCATGTTTAAAAATATGTAATTAAAAATTTGAAAATTTTGAAATTACATATTATTACACATGATGTTTAAAATTTGAATTTGAAATTTAAATTTGAAATTCGAATTTGGAATTTGAATTTGAAATTTAAATTTTAAATAATTCTTGGGATGAGAAATAAATGAGAGGCTACATAAAGATGGATACAAAAAGACAGAACAAAATTCAAGACCCAAAGAATGCTTTGGATGGAATTTTGTAATCTTTATTTTCTTTGTTCTAGGATAGAACCATGGCTTGGTTATTCTGTCAATTATTCTTTATGTGATATGTCATGGATGTATAAATATGGATTGGTGGATGTTTTATATGCATATTTGATAACATGTCATATAGGATAGGTGAGTGCCGCTCATACTATATTGATCATACATATTTATCAAAACTTGCATGTTTTTCAAAATATTGAGTGGGAGAGGGTTTCAAACAAAACCCACGGCCTCCATTGTTGATCCATATGGAAAGCATGGTAACGCCTCGCATCAGTTCTACCCTAACTACAACCCTCGGTAGGTGTTTATCGCCGCCGGTATACTAGATTGGATCTCCTATGTGGAAAATGTGTTCGGGTACGATCCTATTCATGACCACCCCTCAGTGGCTTGGTAGGACGTGGATCAGGCTACGTAAACAATGGTTATATACTCAAGACTCGTTTAGTTATTAACCTTCCCTAAAAGCTCTGTTAACTAAACTGGTGGCCAAAATAAGCGGTTATTAATATATGTCTTAACCTTGGAGGATTTAAGGCAACATATATTAATTGGACAGGGTCCATGTTCCGGCTATTTGTTTGATGACCACCCCTCAGTGGCTTGGGGCAACAGGTGCTGAGAATTACTATAGCAATGCTACATGTTTTTCAAGTTTAATGTAGGAACATACTTGTATGTTTTATTTGCTAAATTATCTGTATATTTGCTTGGGCTTTGTAATGATGTCTGGTATAATTTTATTTCAGTTCAAAATGTCACCGACACCCCTAATTTCAATACTTACTGAGAATAAACTGAATAGTGATAATTATAAAGATTGGAAAAGAAATCTGTTGATAGTTCTTAGCTGCGAGAGACACAAGTTCGTACTGGACGAACGATGCCCACCAGGGCCCAAACCTGACACACCGCTTAAAGAGGTCCTGGTTGCCTATACTAGTTGGAGAGAATCCAATGAGATAGCTCGGTGCTACATACTTGCTAACATGACGAGTGTTTTACAAAAGCAGCATGAGACTTATCAGGTTGCTAGGGAGATCATGGACAATCTAGAGGACATGTTCAGAGGCCAAGAAAAGTTGGCTTGACAGTCCGCTATAACCAGCATAATGAACTTTAAGCAAAAGGCGAGTACTCTAGTGAAGGACCATATGATCACTCTAATGGGATTCTTCACTGAGGCTGCCGAGAACAGTGCTGAGTTAAGCTACAACACCCAGACCGAGATGGTGTTCAAAACTCTGTCTAAAGATTTTGTGGGGTTTAAGGCCGCATACAATCTGGCGATAAGGGAGTTAGGACTTACCGAGCTTATGAAGCAACTCCAAGCTTATGAGCGGATGATCAGGGATGGGGATGCGGTCCAACCCAAAGGAAAGGCCAATTTGGCGGAATCTTCCAAACCTTCAAGGAAAAGGAAGAGGCCAAATCAGAAGCAAGTAGCTTCCAGTTCTTCTAATCCTCCTGTCTCGGATGTGAAGAAGAAGAAGAAGAACAAGAAGCCCAGGGACCCTAAAAAGTCCAAGTGCTTCCACTGTGGGAAGGTAGGTCACTTTAAGAAGGCTTGCCGGGAATTCTTAGCCGCTAAGGGTAAGGAAGTTAAGGAACTTCACTACTTAGAAGCATGTTTGGTGAAAGAATCAAAAGACACTTGGGTCATTGATTCGGGCGCCACTAATCGTGTTTGTGTTTCTATGTAGGGGTTCGTGGAAATGAGAGGTCTACATGATAGGAGCCTCTCGTTGCGGACTAGAGATGGTAGCTTGGTGGTGGTTGAGGCAGTGGGAGATATTTACCTTTACTTTGATCAATTTAGGTTTATTTTATTGAAAGATTGTTTTTATGTTCCTAATTTTAAGAGGAACCTTATATTGGTAGCTTGTTTAATAAAGGATTCTTATTCAGTTTCTTTCAGTAAAAGAGTTGATATTCGTAGAAATAAGTCTTTTATCTGTTCTGGATGGATGGATGGAAACCTATATTTGATCAAACCAAAGATGTACACCCTGCTTGACACCGAATTAATAGATAACTCTAAAAGGTTGAAAGTTTCTCACTCTAACAAGGCATATCTTTGGCATTTAAGACATGGTCATATTAATCAGGATATAATTCAAAGATTGGTGAAAGACGGTCCTCTAGAATCTCTAGAGGAGGTACGTCTTCCTCAATGTGAGTTTTGTCTAGAGGGAAAGATGACTAAGATGTCTTTTGGAGCTAAGGGTACTAGGGCTCAGGAGCTCTTAGAAATTATGCACACTAAAGTATATGGCGCCATGAACGTCACAGCATGAGGAGGGTTCAAGTATTATGTCTCCTTCATAGACGACTACTCGAGGTATGGATATGTGTATCTGAGGCACCGCAAGAGTGAAACCTTTGACAAGTTCAAAGAGTATTGTGTGAAAGTGGAAAAGCAATGGGATAAATCCATAAAGGCACTTCGATCTGATCGAGGTGGTGAATACCTCTCCGATGAATTTCTAGGACATCTTATAGAGAATGGGATATTATCCCAATTGACTGCACCTGGTACTCCACAATAGAATGGTGTAGCCAAAAGGAGAAACAGGACCTTATTGGATATGGTATGGTCCATGATGAGTTATTCAATGCTGCCATTATCATTTTTGGGATATACTTTACAAACGGCGTGCTATATTCTAAACCAGGTTCCAAGCAAGTCAATTCCTAGAACTCCGTATGAATTGTGGCATGGCAGGAAGCCCTCCCTTGGACATATGAGAATATGGGGCTGCCCGGCACATGTACTGGATAAGGATGCAAAGAAGTTGGAACCAAGATCAGAATTGTGCATGTTTGTAGGGTATCCAAGGGGAACTAAAGGAGGTCTGTTCTATAACCCGAAGGAACAAAAAGTCATTGTCTCAACCCATGCGACATTCTTGGAGGAAAGTCACATGAATGACTTTAGGCCTCGAAGCAAAGTGGTGCTAGAGGAATTATCGGGTGAAAGAACTGCTCCACAGGTTTCGGTCTTGGATGCAAGTCCGAGTTCCGGTGAAAGACCTGCAAACGATCAATAATTTAGGGTGCCTCGTCGTAGTGGGAGGGTTTCGAAGAAATCTAATTTCTTCATGTATGATGCTGAGGTATACCAGGCCCAGGCTCACGAGCATGAGGATGATCCGGTCACCTATGATGAAACTATAAATGATGTTGAAATCTTGGAAACATGCTATGAACAATGAGATGGATTCTATGAAATCCAACTCTGTTTGGGAACTTGTAGATTTGCCTGATGGGATAAAACCCATTGGATGCAAATGGGTCCAAAAAAGAAAGAAGGATGCAGAAGGGAGAGTGGAAACTTTCAAAGCTAGACTGGTTGCAAAGGGGTATACACAAAAGGCTGGAATCGATTACGATGAAACCTTTTCGCCTGTTGCTATGCGGAAGTCTATCCGTAATCTTCTGTCCATTGCTGCGGCTCTCGATTACGAGATCTGGCAAATGGACATCAAGACGGCATTCTTGAATGGCCATCTTGAGGAATGTATCTACATGATACAGCCCAAAGGGTTCGTAGCAAAAGGCCAAGAAAGGAAAGTCTGCAAGTTGCTTAGATCCATTTATGGATTAAAGTAAGCATCCCGTTCATGGAACCAGATATATGATCAAGCGATCAAGACTTTCGATTTTGAGCAGAACTTTGATGAACCCTGTGTTTATAAACGTACTAAGGATGGAAAAGTGGTCTTTCTGATACTCTATGTCGATGATATACTACTCATTGGGAATGATGTAAGGAACTTATCATCGGTCAAGTTTTGGTTACACCAACAGTTTGACATGAAGGACTTGGGAGAAGCTAATTATGTTCTAGGCATTCGTCTCTTCAGAGATCGAAAGAACAAAATGATAGCGTTATCCCAGGCTTCATACATAGATAAAATAATTGACAAATATGCAATGCAAGAGGCAAAGAAAGGTACACAACCTTCTATTGCCAGTCTAACTCTTTCATTAGATGACTGTCCAAAGACATCGGAAGAAAGAGAGTGTATGAGTAAGGTACCTTATGCATCCGCTATGGGTAGCCTTATGTACACTGCTTTGTACTCGCCCGGACATATGTTTTGCAGTAGGTATGGTGAGTCGATATCAAGCGAATCCTGGAACCAAGCACTGGCAAGCAGTAAAGCATATACTCAAGTATCTTAGGAGAACAAGGGATTATATGCTAGTGTATTCTAGAGGGGACCTAACACCCGTAGGATACATGGACTCAGACTTCTAGACTTGCAAGGATTCGAGGAAATCGACATCTGGATCAGTGTTTTTGCTCGGAGGAGCATGAAGCAGGGCTGCATAGCTGACTCTACTATGGAGGCTGAGTATGTGGCTGCAGCTGAGGCATCTAAAGAAGCGGTTTGACTCCGCAAGTTCTTACATACAGCATTAGAGACATTTTGATGTATTTATTTTTGAACTGGATAATAAAATTATATATAGAGGTTATTTATTACATTGCTATCTGTCCTCATTTTATTTACATGTTAAAGTAAATGTAAGCAAATATGGCTCCCTGACTGCTTGTGTTAAAACTGTTAGAACATTGCATGCAATGGACTTTTGTATGCGAGAAAACAATGTTTTAAAGTAAGCAGTCTAAACTAAGGTCTGTAGTCTATGTGGTTAGACCGAGCATCTAACTCATGTTAAAACTATTACGTTGTCTAAAGCCTTGGAGGGGACGGTTTGTCTTGACTGTCTGGAGCATAGACTCTCAAGTCGAGACATAGATATGTTGCTTGGTGGTGACATATTAGACCGGGACTAAAGCGTGATTGATCTATGAAGTCCGCTTTGAGTGGATCGATCTACTTTTAACGTTCATTGTGCAGTAACCTTAATCCTGAGTAGATGGACAACTTCATGAATATGACTTGTATACTTTGATGTTCCAATGGCTAAAGCGTCTCAGAGGTAGTAAGCTTATAGACCGGTTCGTTGGGTGCATGACTTGTATATGATGAAGGGTTCATTTGCAGATATCGGAATCATAACTCTAATAAGGAGTTAAGGGTATCCTCTTAAAGGCATTATACTGGATGTGAAAATCGACAAGGCCTTGGGTCGTCTGCTGGGCGGATGACTTCTTATTCACATATGGTGAATAATCATTTTCTTTATTCGGTAGTGTAATGGAACTTTAAGATAGCCTGATCAGTAGGATTAAACGGACTTTGACCTAAGGCTGATCATGGATATCATATGAGGGTTCTGCATACATGACAAGGTCATTGGATGATAGCTTATCACAGGTTTACGTAATACGGTATATAATTCAGAGTTCAGTTTCAAGTTTATTGTGGTGTGACTCTGAAATTATTGATCATTTGATTGAGTTGTTCAGTAAAGAATGATGATCATATGGATTTGCAGGAGCCCGATTATATATGTCCAATTGGTCCCTCTACTAGCTCCACATAATTCCTTAACGTTTGGCAAAATTTATTTCTGTATGCTATTGGCTAGTTTATTATGCATTGATGGTGTTGACATAGGATTAGGATGGTGGACAAGATTCTCTCTGGTTGGATTCAGATTTTGTTTTGGATAATAGAGTCCACAATTATTCGAACTCCAAATAAAATTGTCATGATTTTATTTGAGATTGGATTGGAGTTGTAGAAAATTATGCATGAGAACAAGAATTTGAAATACAACTGTTTTGTGGATTTTGAAATTTGGAATTTGAATTTGAAATTTGAAATTTGAAATTCAAATTTTGAATCACAGTCCAAGTGGGTTTCAAATTTCTTGTGGTAAATCCACAAGGAATGAAATTCGAATTTGAGTTGGATATGGAGAGGAAAATCTTGTTAGAATCCTATTTGAATTTTGAATCCAAATCCTAACAATAACGGACTAAAATTTTGAGGATTATCCTCATGAAATTTTCAGATTTTTTATGGATAAGGTTCAAGGAAAAATTCAAGTTTCAATCCCAGTTGAATTTAGATTCTCTCTTCCCTGATTATGGTTGAATTTTTTGAGTGTATCTCCTAGAAGATTTTCGGCTATTTTGGATAAGGATGAGATAAGATTCAAGCTTGAAAATCCTAGTGGAATTTTGATTCTTCCCTTATCCTAAAGTGGCCGAAATTTTTGTTAGGATTGGATTTTCCACTTGGATTTTCGGATTTTTTGGTTTAAAAAAGAGAGATAAAATTCATGTTAAAATCTTGTTTAGATTTGAATTGGATAGTCCTAATGTTGGCCGAAATTTTGTTGGGATTTTCTCTTTGGATAATTTTGGATTTTATGTTGTGCATAAGGGAGAAAATCTTCTCCTAATCCAATTCAAATTCAGAGAATCACCTCATGCAAGTCTATAAATAGAGGTCCTGCCACTCTAGTTCTCTCAGACCACAGACTCTCAGGTGAGCAGGCTTACTGTTGCATAACTCACCGTGACAATAAGTTCATTAGAGATCTGGGTGGTCGGAAGAAGACTAGCAGTGCTAGCATACCGATCGAGGTTCAGAGTGCCCACACACTCAGCCACTCGGGAATTGGAGAATAGTAGAGAAGGCTAGTTGGTTGAAGCCCTCTGGTCATTCTCCTCCTGCAGATTGGCATCCTTGAGGTATGAGTTTAAATTATTGTTGGTTTATTGTATATGACATCATGAGATATTTATCGATCTTGAAAAATTTTTATTGTTCTGTTGCGCTACTCTGATACGTTTGTATCGATTTATTTCCTACAAACAACACTGTGAGGAACGATGATTAAACTGTCAAATAGACAATTAATCAAACACGATCAAAATTAGACGCCAAATCCCCAAAGTAGGCCAATAGGGTACCGATGGGCCTCAGTACCACATACAAACACAAGTCAAAGTCACTAACAGTAGTAGTGACCAAAAGATGACGTTAATTAATTTATTGGGTAGTAAATTAATTAACCACGCATAGAGAAGCAAAATCTAAATAGAGAGCAAATTAGTATCGACAGCAATCGGTGCCAAATGATTTATCTGTGTTAGTCACTGATAGTATTAGTGACACAACAAAAATGTTAATGGAGTACATTATGTTGATAGGTGGTTACCTGTTACCTGATAAGGCGAGAGTACGGATTTTTGCTTGCAATCTGGGTAAGTACAACTCCACCTATGGCATGAATAAAATGAGTTGAAATGATGGTTTTTACAGTATGTTAAGTATACATAGCATACATAGCATGTATAAGAGTACATAGTTTCACAATCGCGCAAAGTGATGAAAACCCAAGTTAGATACCATACATCCCTATTGCGTAAGATGAGGGATAACTTAGCAAAGTATTTGGCAAGATCAAATAAAGAATTGGGCAAGTAAATTAAAGATTCAGTATAATGGGCGCAAGGTCCATAATAAAAATAATGGGCGCAAGGTCTATAACTGTTACGAAGCGTAAGGTCTACATTACGTTCATAAATAAAATGGGCGCATAGTCCTTGAGCGCAAGGTTCACTCTACCCTTTTTGACACCTAATGATAAGGAATAATGAAGCATAATCTAAGCATAAACGATTCATGTAGTATACACGTTATGTCCTAGATACAGATAGAGAAAGCTTCCTAGTTGCATGATAGGACATGCCTATATGATTTGCATTCTGAGATGCCACACGAGATGTTTCCATGTTCTGTGTGAATGTGTGACAAGATTGCTAGTTGTATATGCCTTAAGTATGTCTTGCGATTTAAACATGTTTTGCGGATGAGATGTTGTACTTATTGGGCATAAAGCTCACAGTGTGTGTTCATTCTATAGGTAAGCATCCTATGGCATAAATAACAATGGGCAATGACGACAGCGGAGGTGGATGTGAGGCGAGGTTATGGATACACCGCGAGTAATCTTCCGTACAACTTGAATAATAGTTGAACAGCATTTTTGAATTGTAACCGTTATACAGTATTTATGAATAGTAATTGATGAATACTATATTTTGAATAGTAACTGTTAAATAGTAGTTTTGAATAGTAACCATTAAATGGTATTTTTGAATAGTAATTATTACACAGTATTTATGAATAGTAATAATTAAAAAGTATTTTTGAATAGTAACCATTAAGTAGTATTTTTTGAAGTAGTAAATAGTTAAAGTATACGTATGTGAATAGTGAATATGCACAATGTAAAAAAAAATCCCCTAAAATTAAGGTATCGAATTAAGTAAATTTAAGTAACAGTTTTCAAGCCAGATAAGTTAAGCAACTGTTCTTTAAGTAAATAAGAATAGTTTTTCAAGCAAGTTAGGTATCAGTAATAGTTTAAGTGACGATCCGGGCCACTGAGGGCACGGGGCCTCACAGTTGGAATTAGAGTGGTTTCCTACCACTCTACCTCACATCGCCGTACGCCTACCTCATCTGTCCAAGTAAGTTAGTGTTTATTTGACAGTATTGGTATGTGAGTTAATGTAAGTTATTATATGTAACCATGGCTGTACCAGTAGAGATTACGCCAGTTGAACCCACTGGAAGACGAGGGTTCCAAAGGACAATATGGCAAGAACGAGAGCTCAGTCGAATTAAGCCACCCGAGAAGACGAACTGATGGCACAACTCGCAATCATGCAAGAAAGGATGCTAGATCAACAACAAGAGCTTGCTCAGCTAAGGTAATGGTTGGACCGACAACCTCAGGCACCACAACTAGTATAGGTGCCAGTCTCAGTGGCACCAGTAGGCCTCGACAACCCCAGCAAACAAGCGGCCCCCACCAGTCTAAACAACACCAGCACCATCGGCTGTAGCTGCTCCCACAGCAGCCAACTTTCTTATGCCAGCCCATAGAGAGGGCGCCTATACGAGTAATTCAGGCACATGAAGGTGTCAGAATTTGGAAGAACCACAAACCCTATAGAGGCTGATGACTGGTTGACTGACATCCAGGTCATCTTGGGCCTCATAGGGCTGACAGAAAAAGAGAAAGTGTTGTGTGCATCTCTAGCCATACACATGGGAGCACGATAATGGTGGAAGACCATGACCATCAGAAGAAATATCAATGAAATGAACTGGGCAGACTTCATCGATGAATTCACAGAGATGTACTTTAATGATGAGGCCCTAGCAGTGCAACAAGACGAGTTCAATAATCTACGCTAGGGAAGCATGAATGTAATGGAGGTAGTGGTAAACTTTGAGCAGCTGGCTCGACTCTTCCCAGACTTAGTGCCAACAGAGAAGAAGAAGGTTAGAAGGATGCTGAAGATGTTCAGGAAGGACATCGCCGTCCAAGTCTACAACGGTAGCCATGGGCCTTCAATAGTGGCTAAATGTGACAGCCGAGCCATACGAGTAGAGTATTGGTTGGCTCAGGACAAAGAGAGACGAGCTTAGATCTTCAAGGCTCGAAGAGAGGAGGGGACACAGGCTAAGCAGACTAAAGGAGGATGGAACCCCGACTCGCAGCATAAAGGGCAGAATGTGGGAACCAGCCAAAGCAGCAGGCAATCCCACAGTAACAACAAGTGGAAGGGTAATCTAGGCAACTAAGATTCATAGAAGGACTTCCCCCAGAAGAGAAACGACCAGGGAAGAGATGACAACAAACACCCAACATGCCCAAAATGCAGAAAGAGGCACCCAAGAAAGTGCAGATGGGGCGCAAGTGGCTATTTCATCTGTGACAAGGAAGGCCACTACGCAAGGGACTATTATTCCAACCCATAGAATCAATAAAACCCAGCTCGTCCCACAAATAATCAACTCCACACTATCCAGACCAAGATCGAAGGCCCTTCGATTGCATAAGGCAGACTGGAGGCCCTAGATAACTAAAGCAGAATCTTTTCTTAGGCTTTGTATATAGGCATGATGGGAAGCAGTAGCTTACTCCCACTAGACCTATCCTAGTATGTCCTTTTTTAGACTATGTACCGGGATGTGTTTATCACTCCTGAGGAGACTAAAGTATTTGTACCTTTTCAATGATATAAAAAGTAGTACAGTTTTACCCAAGGGCTTAGAAATAACATTTTCCAAACGTGTCTAGAGTGCGACTGAAGGAACAGCTCAGAGTAGGAACGTGGATTACTACCTGGATTACACCAATCTTCAGGGCTAGTGTGGGCCACCCGACTAGCTCGAGTTGTCTCTTTTCTTTCTTTCTTTCTTTATCTTTCACTTGTGGGCCCATGGTTGGACGTACCTAATACGCGTAAACCAATGGACGAAAGGGGGAGTGACCCACCAATCAACCCCAAGGTCGATCTCGCACTACAATACTTGGGGTAGTGTGTTAGCCATTAACTACCTTATTCTTGCGATAGCACCATGTTTGCAAAACTGTGATAGATGCAAATCAACGCAAGTATACGTATCGCATCCAAGTAATATATGATGAGAAAGAGTGTCGTACCCACGAGGAAAGTGTTTTTGCATTAAGATGTAGTTGTTTTTACAAGAAAATTGGCTTAACTAGAACAAGTAACTAAATAAACTTCAATTATGGAAAAGAAAAAAAATGGTAACAAAAATTAACAAGAATTAAATTGAAATTTCCAAGCACAAGATTCAGGGTTTATATTCTACACAATCAATCGTGAAAAATAAGTTGCGAATTACTTTCCTTTCACAGCTCTGAAATCGTGCTGCAGACTTGCTATAGCATCATTCTTTCTAGTCAGGATATAGAAAAATTACGTATAAATCCCAGATTCTAAGTCTGCATATTCCTATGTAGATTCAGAATTGAGAAAATCGATTAAAAACATTATCCTTAAAGACCATGTGATGGATGACCATTCCTAGACTACCCACAGATTTGATTAATTTTAACTCTGAAAACTAGCCAAAGACATGCTATTCAATCTCAGTCCAATCTCTGAACATTTTCCAACATTCACGAATCAATTGCTAGCATTAGATTCTCTTCCAAGATCTAATACAAGATCAACTAAAATGAGCACAGATTGAACAACAGAAAGAATTATACTAAGCAAAGCTACACAGATCTCAAACTCTGTTCAAGTACTCATGACTCATAATTCAGCAGAATTAAGCTTCCATGAGTTTGGCAAAAATCATATACCAACTCTGATTTAGCATCACAAAACTGTTATGCAAGTAGAAAGATCGAAATCAATACAAAATAGTTCAAAAGCAGTAATGATCTCCCTTTTCCAAGGTTTGGATTCAAGCTGGTATAGCTTTAGTGTCTTCTACTGTCCGTGATGAATGGATCCAGAAGAATTCCTTCTTGAGGTGTCGGCATCCTCACGTCCAGGCAGAAATGCTTTCGATTCCAATCTATATTTCTTTTCCGTTCTTCCTTTTTGCTCTGTTTTCCTCTCCTCTAATTCTGTTATTTTCCCCTTTTTCTCTTTCTGTTATCCCTGCCTCCGTATATTCTATCTTCTTCCCTTAGCTCAGCTTTTATATGACAAAAGGACACATTAAACCCTACTTGTGACATATGGATGATCCTCGGGCTGGCCGCGGACACTGTGGTAGTGATGGGCAATGATGCTGACACTTGGAAGACTGACTGACATCATCAAATTTGGCCACCATGGATTAAAATGTGTGCACATTCAGCAGACCACGTCAGCCAACGCCTGCTTTAGCTTTGCTGTGGCAATGCTGCAGCAGTGTCCAATTTTCAGCACTCTTCACGCTGCAAGGTCCTACTATTTCACCAAACACAAAAACCAACCTCCAAAAATATATCACACCTTAAAAGACTTCAAAATGCTCTAACAATGATCGATTCCCATGTGCTGCTAAGAATAAACTATTATCAATGGTCACTAAAGTCAGAAATTGATAATTCTCATTTATAGTGCCAAGAACAATGACGTTTGTGACTTTAACTTCCTAAAATGAGCTATCCAAGCATGAAAATGTGACTCCATAACTCGAGAATTTCGAGTTATCACACCACACTTCTGGGGTAGAGGCTATTCTTTAACCTCACAACTAGGGAGGCCGATATATTAACCTTACATTTTTAGTCTTATTATCTTGCTTATATTTATCTTTTTATTCTTTAGTATGCTTTTCTAACTTCATGAACATGTTAGAATATCATGCCACAAACATACGTAACTTATACGTATAAATATAATCCTAGGGTAAGTTAGTTCGTGCGTAGACATTTAAATGTCTATACTTATAGCGTTTGTGCTAACATAAGCTTTCTTGAATCGTTTGAAATCTTGTGCCCGTCTCCGATCAGGTTTCCTATAATCAATAAAGTCGTTGGTTAATTACATTTTTCTAAAGAGCTTTCGTTTTACTAGAATCTAAACTTTGGCTTTTAACAACTTAATTAAAGCCTTAGGACAGTATTTAAAGTCTAAAAAAATCCTATTTAGACCTTTCTGGAACCTCTTTGCATAATTACCATCTTACCCTAAACTTTTGGCAAAATTATTGTTTTGCCCCTAGTAGGGTTTTTCTCTGTTTATTAGGCTTAAATTTTAATTCTGACATTTAAAATCCTGTTTAGACTCTTCGCGGGCTCTAACGATCCTTTCCGAGTAGTTCTGAAATCTTGGTCAAAATGATAAATAGTAACTTTGACTATATAGTACTATTTATCATGAATAGTAACTTTGACATAGATTGTGAACATTTTATTTTACTACTTAAACTGACTTTTCTAATCCCAAAAGTTGTAAAATAATATTTCTTAAGTCTTACCAAGCTTTTACGATATTTCGTACCGAAATGCTTGTGTTACTATTCACCTGACCCTCGGGTGGTACTATTCCGACCCTTGGGGTCGTTTCTCGTTTTTCTAACCTTTCGGGACCTTAAATGGACAACTCACTAGTTATGAAATCGTCTGTCATTCTTTTCTTGAGCCTAGGTTCCTGAGGGGCTCAGGTTTTCCCATTCCTGATCCTAATTTACCCCTCGTTTCCCAAAATGCCCTTCGTGTCGTTATAAAAATATCGACAGCATTTCTGCTAAAATTACAGGTTCCCACGTTTAGGAGACGCCTCAAAACTGTCATCCTATTCTAACCTGTCACGTACTATACCACAAACCTAATTTTACGCAAAAATTACAAACTTTTTACGTAAAATTTTCCATTAACACATAATCGTTTCTAACGGGATTTCAACCTGTTCTTCCTCATTTTTAATCTCAGTTTATCTCACAACTTACATGTTGTTTCATTCCATAACATATCACACAATTACAAACTTTTTGCTCCCTAACCTATGCACGGCTTTCTTAAGAAAACATAAACAAAATTTTTGTTTCAAACTTCATTTTTTTCATTACTCAATTTTCCCCATCAAAATGTGTTCATTAGAACACAAAAACTAACCTAATCCCTTAAAATTTCATGCTTTTTCTTCTTGTAATGCCATGGTTTTCACTTAGGAAATCAAGCATAAATTTTTGTTTTCATACTTTCTTCCTTTTCTCATCCATTTCACACATTAAACTTCATTGTCAAACCACTAAAAATCCAGAACATAACATAAAAGTTTCATTCACCAACACACATACATACACATGGATTTCACCTAACCACCATGAGCAAACTTTTTGTTCTTGTTTCCAAAATTAACCAAACTTCATTTCCATGCTTTTCATTGTCTCAAAAACATATTAACACATAAACATAATAAATTTTATGCACCCATTTTTCATTTTCTACACATGGTAACCCATGGATTTCATAAGAAACCAAGCACCAAAGTTGGTGTTTTTCAACTCTATTTCATCACTTTTCTTTATCACCCTTTTTCACATGATTTACAACACCAAAACCATCCAACAAAATCTGACATTTTAACTTCAAAACAGCCCATATCCCACACGGTTTTTGCTTGGAAAAAGAAGAGGAAATCATGCAAAAAATGAAAGCTTACCTAGCTTTCTTGATTTCTTGATGCTAGGGAGGGATTTGACACACTTTTTTTGAAGAAAACTTGAAGAAAATTTCTTGCTTCAATGGAGAAGTGCTCACGGCTGCTTGGAGGTTGAAAGAATACAATTTTTTCTGATTTCTTTCATGCCAAATCCGTGCACTTTTGAAGCCAAAAAGGAGGGACCAAGTTGCAACATTTTTAGGGACCTTTTTGCAAGCTTTTTGTGTAATTTTCCAACTTTTTAGGGGCTGTTTTGTAATTTAATAAAATAGGGCAGATTTTTCTGATTTTTCCCACTAGAAATCTGCCACCTTACAAGCCCTAGAAGTCTCTTGAGAATTTGCTAAACTTTCTTTGACTTTTTATGTTGACTTTGAATCCTAACCATTGGATCAAAGTGTCTTTAAACCGTAGCCGTTAGATCTTGATGTATCCATACGTCCACTCAAAGTTTCACATTAAATCTTTGACTCCACATAATTATCTTGGTCAAACTTTTTGACCAAAAGTCAAACCAAACGGTTTTGCACCGAAATCGCGCAGATGAGTTTCTGAGGCTATCCGTACGATCGATTTGCCTTATTTCACTATGGTTTGTCTGAAAATCAAAACCGTAATTTTTCATCCTTTAGTGAACTTAGTTTACTTAAGGTAATCTATTTGGGTTTTCGGTTTCTAAATGACATCCTCATATTTCTGAAATGCTGAAATTTCGGGCGGGGGGGGGGGGGGGGAGGGGGGGTGCATCGGAGGACTTTTCTACCCTTCCGTGCTATCAGTTTTATCTAACTCAATCTATAAACTCTTAAAAAGCCTAAATCACTTATATTATCGTACTTTTTCTTTAACTAGCCTTTTCTTTTTATCTATGCTTTTCGGATACCGAAACCACTCCATTTTAAGCGTTTAGGTCCGAAATTACTTTCTCAATCATAACTGTATTCTTTGATCATTTTTGGAGATTTTAAATCCTCCAAAACATTTATTTATTTTTATTAACACTATCATTTTTTTATTTACAAATACAGTGTTCTCATACATTTTTACTCACAAAAATCTTAGAAAAACCCTAGTTTAACATAGGTAACACTATTGAAATTCTTTGGTCCATCACAGCTAGTTGTCGACTAAGTTTTGAGTGGCAAGCAGTGCTCCTACACTCCATGAGAATGTAAGGACTGGTTTCACGCTATCAAAGTGGCTCCCTGACTGTACTCCATTGATCAGGATAACTTAGTCCTGTTGGCTGTTGATATCTTTCAGGAAGATACTCTCATGTGTATTGGGTTCTTATGACCAAGAGGAGCTCTTAACTGGGTCAAGTTTCGCCATACCATGATCGAGCAAATCACCGAGAGGAGTCCAACATCATCCCAGTTTTTCTCTATGGGCAAGGCAGGGAAGTAAAACCGCCTAAGTCTCTTAAGAGTTGCGGATATACAAGAATTTGTTCATCGGACTGAGAGATTGCAGTCGATGTCCGGTGACATAATTCTATATGATATGCACTACAAGGAAACTGATATGAACTTCTACAATACACATAGTAGATAAGACCCAAGGAATAGGGATAGGACTCGAGAACGTGTCGATAGTCAAAGAATTCATGGAGGAATTCCAGAAGATCTACAAGGACTCCCACCAGAGCGTGAGATCTCGTTCGAGACCGAACATCTACTGGATCAGTCCCTATCTCTAAGGTCCCATAGCGAATAGGCCCTACAGAGGTAAAGGAGTTCTAAGTCGATTGAAGGATTAATGGACAAGGGATTCATTCGATTGAGTTGTCCACCTTGAAGAGCACCCGTGCTATTCGTGAAAGAGAGAGATGAAACACTGAGAATGTGTATTGACTACTAAAAATTGGAAAGGATTACGACCATGAAATCCTATATCATCCCGGAAACACCCACAAGGTAGCTGACGTATTGAGTTAAAAGCACTTTTCATCGCTTATGGCTGTCCATGCTTTGCCAGAAGTACTACAAAAAGGAGCTACATAGTAGCGTGATTAAGATTTTGACAGGGAGGTTGTCTAAAATGACCCTCAAACCGACACTCTTAGAAGAGATTAAGGCAGGCTTGGACCTTGATTCGTCCCTGAATAAGCTCAAAAGGAAGGCAACGGAGGATCAAAGTTCAGAATTTGAGTCTCTAAGGACGGCATACTCTATTTCAAAGATAGAGTGTGTGTTCCGAAGGATGAAGAACTCAGGAAAAAGATCCTTTCAGAGGCTTATGACACGCCATACTCAGTACATCTAAGAGCAAATAAGATGTATAAGGACTTAAAAGAGAGTTTTTGGTGGCCTAAGATGAAGAATGATGTCACCAAGTTCATTGCAAGATGACCTACATGTCAAAGGATTAAAGTAGAACATCAACAACCGACTAGAAAACTACAAAAAATCGAGCTGCCCGAGTGGAAATAAGAGCAGACTATGATGGATTTCTTAGACAGGTTTCCAAAAACGTTAAGCGGTAACGGCACAATTTAGGAGATTGTGAATCGATTGATGAAATCAACTCAATTTTTAACCATGAGAGTGAGCTACTCGGTAGGAAGGCTAGTAGAAATTTATGGAGCTCAGCTAGTGAGATTGCACGGAATGCATACCGATCTAACATACGAGGAGAAACTGTGTGAATTCTAGTTAAAGAAGAGAAAGTACTTAGAAATAAGGTTATACCACTTGTAAAAGTGTTGTGGCAAAATCACAACATAGAAGAAGCCATATGGGAACGGGAAGAGTATATGAAGAGAAACTTCCCGGAACTATTCTAAATGTTTAGGACGAAAATTTTGTAAAGGGGGTAGGTTGTAAGGACCGCCATTTTCATGGCACTTACTTACCATAAAATAAGACATTAAGGAATAAAATTAGAGTACTTTGAGAGCTTTCAGATGCACATTTGGAGAACACGGTCAGGTACACGGCCGTATAAGTGGTCGTGTATTGTTCAAACTGTGTACACGTCAGAGAAGCCGTGTAAGTGTACATGGCCGTGTGGTGTGACACGGCTGTGTAAGTGGCCGTGTACTGCTTAGGTCAACGAATGTGTTCCAAGACATGGCTGTGTTAAGCAAGCTCAAATAGTACATTCCCATGTCTGGACAATACACACCCGTGTTGCCTTGTACACACCCGCATAAGAACCCGTGTAGAAGGTCGTGTGTAGAACTGAGAGTCATTTTAAAGCCTCTCATACTGCGTGAAACCTAATTGCTATGTAATGAGTAATTAAGTTGGAAAATATAGCATATTTTTCAGTTGATTAGATTAAACAGATATGCTACTATTTGAGTACTATTCATGTAGTGAAAGGAGCGACCGACAATGAACCCAGTCCACCCTATTACGTGTATGAGTGTATGTGACGCCCCGTGCCCTCAGTGGCCCGGACCGTCACTGAAAACTATTAATTGCTTCTTTAACTTTTACTTATACTTCTTCTTTAAAACCAATACTTAAACTTGCGAAATTTAATACCATAAATTTAGAGGGAAATTTTTTTTTTTTATATACGCGTATGTATTTACTATTCATGTACGCATACTTATTAAAATGCGGAATTTGAAAAGCATAAGGATTTAAATTATACATACACAATTATATACTTGTTTATCTGATTACTATTCACCAGATACTATTTAAATATACTACTCATACATATACTGTTTACTGTTCTAAAATACCGTTTAACCTTTACTATTCAAATTACTATTTAACTATCACCATTCAAAATATTATTTACTCATACTGTGCGGAAGAATACTCGCGGTGTATCCGTAACCTCATCCTCACATCCGCCTCCGCCGCCATTATCGCCTCTTGGTGTTTACGCTATAGGAAGCTTACCTGCAGCATGAACACACTCCGTGAGCTTTACGTCCAGTAAGTACAACATGTTAACCGCAAAACATGTTTAGAACATAGCACATACTTAAAATCATAAGCATGACATATATCACTTAATAAATCACATACCATATAAGCATATCACATATCAGCTCACATATCATGTCATCACATAACATGTCATAACACTGAATATAAAACTTCACATACTTTATGCATGACAGAAGCATCGTGTACTGTATGCACTCTACTGAAAAAGAAAGCATAGCGAACTATAACTAATGCATGGTCCGGTTATGTTCATTTATGCTTCAAACTTCTCTTTTCTTTTCTTGTCTATTTAGGGCCCATGTGTCAATACCGTGTGCGCGCAGACCAACGGTAACGCCCGAGGTCAAACAATGCCGATGAGCCATCAACTAATGCTCAACTTGTGGCCTTAACTTTCTTTAACTGGAAACCCCTTCGACTGAAGGAGCCGGTACGACACACCTATTTATTTCCATCTTGTTTAACTGTTCTAGCCATACGCTTCTCTAAGCTATCCCCAATCCTACGCGGTAGGGATCTATGGCTTCTATCTTGTTCTTTCATCAATCTACTCGATTGTGAAACTATATGCTCTTATGCATGCTGTGCAGCATCGTGTGCAAGATGCATACTTAAAATACTGGAAAAGCATCATTTTAAATTCATTTTATCCATGCTGTAGGCGGAGTTGTACTTACCTGTCATCAGACAGTTTATACTCTCGCCTTCATCACAATACAGGTACCTCCCTGTAATCATAATACATTTCGTTAACATTTACTCTTAGGTCACTGTGGTCATTAATGACTAATAAAAACTCTATCGTTAGTGATACCGATCCTTGTCGGTACTAATTGCCTTCTTCTTAAGAATTTGATTTTCTAATCATTGTTAATTAATTTATTTACCCAATAAATTAATTAACATCACTCTTAGGTCACTCTATCGTTAGGAACTAATAAACTTATCGTTGTGTGGTACCGATGCCTATCGGTACCCAACTGCTCTACTTTGGGAAATTTGATATCTAATTTTTAATCGTGCTTGATTAATTTGTCTACTTGACAAATTAATCACTGTCTCTTACTATCCCATTCCGACTTGGTCCTTGACTGGCTAACCGACCAGTCAACTGACTGAATACCTCTCGTATGACCAATTAGCCTGTCGGGTTACCGTTACCGACGTAATCGTCCCAAATTTTATACTTTGATCGCACCCGTCCCTCGGGTGGTACTATTCGGATCTAGGGGTTGTTTTCTTACATTTCGAGATTTCTAATTTGGTGGTTCACTAATCCTGTAAACATCTGTCCTTCTTTCCTGGACCTAGGTCATCGAGGGGGCTCGGGTTCCCATCCCGATCACATTTTCACCTCTCGTTTCCTAAAATACCCCTTTGTGCCGTTTTAGAAATTTCGGCAGCATTTCCGCTTAATTTTTGGGTTTTCGGCATTTAGGAAACGCCTCAAAACCATCTAACCTATTCTAACCTACCACGTACTAAACCAGAGGCCTAATTTTTATGTAAAAGCTCCGCTTTTTGCGTAAAAATATTCACATTTCCTCACATTCTCTTTTTCAACATTTCATCCCTTTTTCTTACAATTCCTCAAGTCAGTAAACCATAATTAATACATAATTATTTCTAATAATACATTGAGGAATCAAGGGATCAAAACCACTACCAAAATCGTTCCCGTCGGCGGTCGGGTGAACCGTTCGATCTCAATCGCATAATTTTTGAATCATCATTCTTCACTTTTGAAACTTCGGTTTGCAAATCCGACGCCGCGGATGTGTCCGGAACGTCGAAAATAGACCAACAGGCCATTCTTCAATTTTCGGTCTCCAGTCGCCGTTGACCGGCGTTGACCGTCATTGACTACGGCGGCGATGGGAGTGGCGACCGCCATCTTGAAGAGCTCGACGAGAGGAACCCATTGGTGGTGTCAATTTCACCAATCGAGGCTCCTATCACCGGAAATCGGCCCTCGAAAAGCCGGCGACGGTGGCAGTGTTGGATCTTCATTTTCCGGCGTTGTTGCCCAAAATTGATTTGGGGGCTTTTGACCTACGTGTTGTTCTGAGCATTTTGATACCCACCTTGCAACTCAACTCCACCGGAATAGTGAGATTCGACGGCGGCGACGGCGACGGCGACGACAAACGTTGGGCAGCACGATCCGGCGGCTGTTGACGTGAAATGAAGCCTGGATTTTGTTCTACTCTTCACCATGAATCCATTGGGATCGGAATCGTGGCATTTGGAGGTCGGACGGCGAAGATACGGCGGTTTGAAAAATTCGGCCACCAGCAGCTTTGGGCAGCGCGTGCGACGTGCTCAGGCGTCGGTTCGGTCAACTCAGCCCACCGTTGGAATCAGCTCGTCGAGAGCTTTCCAATGGTGCCGGCGGTGTCGAAAATGGAGGCCGGATTCAATGGTCGGTCACTGTTCATCCTCGTGTGGTGTTGGGGGAGGAAATGGGATTTGGAAAAATTATGGGGGCTATTTTTCAATAGTCCCAAAAATTTCGTCCTTTTATACTAATTTTTTGAAAAATTTTAAGATAGGCTATACTGACTAATTTGGGCGTGCTGAACCCAAATATATCAGTTTTATCTTCATCCGAGGTCGTCTCGACCAGTTTCCCGATACTGCATGGTTCTCGGTCAAAAATTACTTTTTGTGCTCAAATGACTAATTTGAGCATTCTGATTCCAAATATATCAATTTTATATCAAGAAAAGGTCATCTTGACCAATTTCTTGATACTGTGGTTAGGCCTACATTGTGTGGATACTGTGCACGCATAACGAGGTGTTTTCGCGTGAAATTTCAAACACAGTCTCTCTTGACTAATTTGGACGTGCTGATTTCAAATTTATCAGTTTTACGTCCATCTGAGGTCTTCTAGACCAGTTTTCAGATCTGTATGACCCCGTCTTGAAAAACGTGTCAGGTGCCCGATTGACTAATATGGGCGTCCTGAGTCTAAATATATCAGTTTCGGGGGGAGAAAAGGTCGTCTTGACCCTCATCCCGATACTGCGTATCCCTAAAAAAAAATCTACATTTTGTGCTCAATTGACCAGATTGAGCCTGCTGACTATTAATATATCAGTTTTATGCCAGATTAAGGCCGTCTTGGCCACTAACCTAACACTGCGTTTCTCACTATTCACTATTCACTATTCACTATTCACTATCTGACTGACTAATTTGAGCGTTCTGACTCCGATTTTGTCAGTCTCTGGGCGAGAAGAGGTCATCTAGACCACTTTTCTCCATACTGTACATCTATTAGGGTAATTATCACTACTGCGCTCAGGTGACCAGTCTGAGCGTACTGATGACTAGCTCATCAGTTCTGTATCATGAAATGGTCGTCTTGACCGATTTCTTGATATTGCGTGTCTCAACGCATACTCACATAATAGGGTGGACCGATTTCACTATCGGTTGCCCATTTCACTGTATGAATAGAATTAAACATTACTATTCACATTTAATTCATTCAACTGAAAAGCACACTGTGCTTATTAACTTAATTACATCATTACATAGTAATTAAGTTTCATAATTCATGAGAGTCATTACTGTGGCTCTCGGCTCATTACACAGCCTTCTACACGGACTCTTACACGTGCGTGTGCAACGCAACACGGGCGTGTATATTTCAGACACGGGCGTGTACTAGTTGAGACTACTCAACATGACCATATCTTTGAAATACATTCATCTATCTGAGCGGTATACAGCCTCTTACACGATCGTGTACTTGACCGTGTTACACTACACGACTATGTACACTCACATGGCTATTAATAGATACACAGTCCGAATGGCACATAGTCACTCACACGGCTGCGTACCTGACCGTGTTACTTAAATTGTACTAAAAGACATTAAATTATGTCCATTTTATTCCTTAATGATTTATTACATGGTAAGTAGGTGTCATGAAAATGGCGGTCATTACAACCTACCCCCTTACAAAATTTTCGTCCTCGAAAATTAGAATAATTCCAGGAAGTCTCTTCTCATGTCTTCTTCCCATTCTCATGTGGCTTCCTCAACACTATGATTCTGTCACAACACTTTTACTAGCAGTATACTTTATTCCTAAGTACCTTCTCCTCTTTGACTAGGATCCGCACTCCTCGTACGTCGGATCAGCGTATACTACAACAGATTCTTGGCTAAGAATATGGGAGCTGTCTGGCACGTACTTCTTCAGCATGAAGACGTGAAAGACGTTGTGCACTGTAACTAACTCGGGAGGAAGTGCTAGTCTATTAGCCACCTTCCTGACTTTCTCATTATCTCAAGGGTCCTATGTACCTAGGACTGAGCTTTCATTTCTTTTCAATGCGCATCATCCTTTTCACGGGTGTCGCTACTTGAAACTCGAGGGGTCTATGGCGCTTATCGTCAAAATTCTTTTGTCGACTGTGCACTGTATCTTACGTTTTTCGTATCAGCTTCACGTCTGCCATGGTATTCTTGATGATGTCTGAGCTAACTAGCCGTTTCTCTCCGGTTTCGTACTAATGAGCCAGGGATCTACATTCCCTTCCACAGAGTGTCTCGTACGGTGCCATTCCTATCGAGGAATGATAGTTGCTGTTGTATGAGAACTCGCTCAATGGTAGCTTCTGATTCTAATTTCCTTTGAACTCTAGGACGTAGGTCTCAACATGTCCTCTAACATCTGTATGGTCCTCTCAGACTAACTGTCGGTCTGAGGATGAAATGTTGTGCTGAACTCTCACTTGGACCATAATGCAACCTGAACACTTCGCCAAAATCTGGAGGTAAAGCGTCCACTACGATCTGAGACAATCGACTTTGGTATTCCGTGCCGTTTCACGAACTATGCCGCATAGATTTCTACTGGTCGTTCCACCGAGTAGCTAACTTTCATTGCTAAAAATCTAACTGATTTCATCAGTCTTTCTACAATGACCCAGATTGTGTCATTATCGTTTGACGTCTTCGGCAATCCGATTATGAAATTCATCGTAATCTGGTCCCATTTCTACTCGGGTAGCTTAATTTTCTACGATTATCCTGCTGGGCGCTGATGTTCTACCTTAACCTTCTGGCACGTAAGGTATCTGGCGACGAACTCGACAATGTCATTCTTCATTTTAGGCCACCAAAAGCTTTCCTTCAGGTACTTGTACATCTTATTCGTTATCGGATGTACGGAATATGACGTCTCGTAAGGTTCCAAAAGGATTCGCTTCTTGAGTTCATCTTTCAGAACACACACTCTATCTCTGTAGTAGAGTACGTCATCCTTAAGGATCTTAAACTCTGAACCCTTGTCCTCTATAGCTTCCTTTCTGGACTAGCAGGGACAAATCGAAACCTTGACCGATCTTGATCTCTTCTTGGAGCGTCGATTGGAGGGTCATGTCAGACAATCTCCCTATCAAAATCTTGATCTCGTTGTCGCATAGCTCCTTTGTAGCGCTCCTGACAAGGCACTAATATTCATAGGCATAGTAATATGCTTCTGACTCTACGCATTGACCACTTTATTGGCTTTCTCCGGATGGTATAGGATCTCACGGTCGTAATCCTTACCAACTCTAGCCATCTACGCTACCTCATGTTGAGCTCTTTCTACGTGAAGATACATTTGAGACTCTAGTGGTCGATGTAAATCTCGCACGTGACTCCGTACAGGTAGTGCCTCCATGCTTTTATCATAAAAACTATCGCTACTAGCTCCAGATCACGCGTTGGGTAGCTCTTCTCAAGGTTTTTGAGTTGTCGTGAAGCATACGTGACTACTCTATCACTCTGCATCAACATAGTTTCCAACTTAGTTTTAGATGCGGCGCTTAAATCACAAAGCTTCCCTGACCAACATTTGAAATGGTCAGCATTGGAGTGCTTATGAGTCTTCATTTCAGCTCTTGAAAGCTTTCCTCACACTTGTCGATTCACGTATACCTCTTTCCCTTCTTGGTGAGTGCTGTGAGTGAAGCAGCTAACTTTGAGTAGCCTTCGACTAAGTGTAGGTAACATCCTGTTAGTTTAAAGAAACTGTGAATTCCCGTTACGTTCCTCTGAGCTGGCCACGCGCTAACTGCATCAATTTTCATAGGGTCCACAGATACTCCTTCCTTGGGGACTACGTGGCCTAGGAAATGGACCTTCTCCAGCCAAAACTCGTACTTGGAGAACTTGGTGTATAACTGATGGTCCTGCTGCATGTGCAAAATGATAATTAAGTGCTCTTTATGCTCTTCCTTTGTATTAGAGTGTATAAGTATGTCATCGATGAACACAATGACAAACTTATCCAAATAGTCCTTGAACATGCGGTTCATCCAGTTCATGAAAGTTGTTGGTGCGTCCGTTAATCTGAGCGACATGAACAGAAACTCGTAATGTCCGTACTGCGTTTGAAAGGCTGTTTTGGGTACATCTTCTTTCCTGATTCGTAGTTGATGGTACCCTGAACGTAGATCGATCTTCGAGGACATTGCAGCGTCTCAGAGCTAATCAAATAGATCGTCAACTCACGGCAACAGATGCTTGTTCTTAATCGTAATCCTGTTCAACTCTCTGTAGTCGATGCATATTCTCAGTGGTCCATCTTTCTTCTTCACGAATGGTATGGGTGCTCTCCAGGGTGAATAGCTCTGTCGAATGAATCTCTTATCTATTTAGTCCTTTAGTTGGGCTTGGAGCTCCTTTAGCTCTACAGGGCCCATTCCGTAGGGGGCCTCAAAGATGGGGCCGATTCTAGTAGACGTTCAGTCTCGAACGAGATCTCGCGCTCTGGTTGGAGTCCTACAAGATCTTCTGGAAATATCTCCATGAATTCCCTGACTATCAGTACGTTGTCGGGTCCTATCTCTATTCCTTGAGTCTTATCTGCTACATATACTAGGAAGTCCGTGCATCCACTGGATAGCATCTCGCGAGCCTTCACTGCTGATATCATCGTCTTTGGTTGCTCTGGCGACAAACCCTTGTAGATGAACTTTTCACATCCGATTGGTTTGAAAACGATTTTCCGCCTTCAACAGTTTATGACAACGTTGTGTCCTAAGCTTTTTTTTTTTTTTTTTTTTGGCAAAATTTGATGATGCAACGAATGGGTGGCTCCAGAATCAAGTAGAACTAACGCATCAAAGTTGGCGATAGAAAGCAGGCCTGTCACCATTGTAGAAGTTACAGCTTCAACGTCACTCCCCGTGTAAGCATAGATTCTCCCTTAGCTGTCTGAAGCTTTCAGTATACCTTGTGTGATTGAAGGGTCTTCGATCCTGGTCTGGTTGGTGTGAAGTTGATTATTTCCAGTGCGGGGTTGATTCTGTCGATTCTACAGGTTGGAGTGGCAATTTTTTTTTTTTTGGGCATAGTGGCCTTCCTTGCCACAGATGAAACAACCACTTGCTCTGTGCTTGTATTCTCCTGGGTGCCTCTTTCCACATCTCGTGCACGTCGGGTATTGGCTGTCATTCCTTCCTGGTCGTCTCTCTTCTGGGGAAATTCTTTTGTGAATCTTGATTGCCTTAATTCCCCTTTTCTCTTATTGTTGTTATGGGAATGCCTACTATTCTAGTCGGTTCCCATGTTCTACCCTCTGTATTATGACTCAGGGTTCTGCTTCTCCTGAGCCTGCTCGGCTTGCATTTTCTCCTCCTTTCATGCCTTAAAATTCTACGCCTTTTGCTCCTTATCATGAACCGATCAATATTCAGCTCAGATAGTCTTGCTGACACATTTTGCTAGTGTCGCTGGTCCGTGGCTTCCGCTACAGACCTAAACTGTGATTTCCGTTCTGAACATCTTCAGGACTCTCTCCTTTTGGTCGGTACCAAATCTGGACAAAGTTGAGCCAACTACTCAAACTTCTTGACTGCCTCCATAACAGTCATACTACCTTGGTGCAGATTGTCGAACTCGTCTTACTGCACTACTAGTGCTTCCTTGTTGAAGTACATCTCCTTGAATTCCTCAATGAAATCGCTCCAGCTCATCTCTCTGATGTTCCTCCTAATGGTTACCATCTTCCACCACTAACGCGCCTCATTGCGCAGGGTGAAGGATGCGCACATCACTTTCTCTCTATCTGTTAGCCCTATAAAATCCAAGATTACTTGGATATCCGTTAGCCAGTCATTGGCCTCTATAGGGTTGGTGATTCCTAAGAATTCTAACGCTTTCATGTGTCGGAATCTCTCATACAAGTCGCCTTCCCTAGGGATTGGCAAAAAAAAACAATTGCTGCTATGAGAGTAGCCATTACTATGGGTGCTAGTGCTTCCTGAGCTGGAGGAACTGCTTGTTCCCTCAGAGTTTCTGGGGCTGCTAGAGCCTCCTGTGCTAGCATCTTTACTGACTGTGGTGCCTGGGGTTGCTGGCCCAGCTGTTCCCTAAGCTGGTTTAGCTTCGGTTGCTAGTTCCCATCATCTCTCGCATGGCTGCGATCTGTGCTATCAACTCATCCTCTCGGGATGCTGGGTTTAACTAAGCTCTTGTTCTTGCCATGTTTTCCTGTGTAACCCTATCGTACAGCGGGAAAGGAAAATATGTCCCTTAAATTCTGTACTTGGGACTCGTATCACATATCATTTTCTTTCTTACTTAACAATCTTACTTAAACATTATGGATATAAATATACACACTATATCCATCTTTCTTTCTCTCATACTGTGATGTTCAATACAATTACCGCATTGTATTGGGACATCGTCTGAGTGCTAGGATTCGTCCTGTACTTCCTGTCATATCATACTCACACTGTGGAAAAATTTATATCTGGCCCTTAGGGCAAAGCTTTACTACTTATCTCATAATATATTTCACATAATATATATACATATATTCAAGATTCTAGTTCAGCGGAAGTGACACACACTTCCCCTATATGATCCCAACAAGTACATTATGCTATAACTGACGGGCGAGAGCTACTGCTTCCCTCTATATATTTTCATAACTAACATTCCCGCAGAAGGGTTACTACTATTAGAAGGACAATCCTGATTCAGTATCAGGCATCTCCTCATCGTCACTATCGTTAAGTGAGTACTCCTCTGGGTTCTCCTCTCCCTCATCGTCGGGATGGGCGTCGGAAAGAGTCTCGTTATCTTCCTTCTTCATGGGGTGTTCGAGAGACATACGGGCTGGTTCGGATTCTCCATCGGCTCCCTATTGCCCTCGTGTACTTCTGGCTGGTGCTCGGCCATGAACTCTTCATCGGCCAGTTGGGGTGTTGGTTCTACCGAGTCACCCTCCATAATGGCGGCTGTTATAATGCCTTGGGCTTGTGTAGGGCTCCCAGGGTCGAGCACTTTTCTCTCGACGTTCACTATCTTCTTGATAAGGCTTGCTAGTCCTGCTTGATCACTCTTCTAATTCTGTTTGGCAAGGTCTCTTTCTCTCTTTGGGCCTTCTCCTATCTTGATCCACTTTTGTCTCGGCATGTATTGTGGAAGTCCATATCGGTTCCTTGTAGCAAACATCATACGTTAGAACTGTATCTCCGGACATCAGCTGCAGTCTTTCAGTCCGATGAATAAATTCTCGTATATCCATAACTTTAGAGAACTTAAGCGGTTTCACTCCCCGCTTACCCATAGAGAAAAACTGGGGCTGGGGCTGATGCTGGACTGCTCTCAGAGATTGGCTCGATCGTGGTATGGCGAAACTCGACACAGTTAAGAGCTCATCCTGGTCATAAGGATCCCGATACACATGAGAGTATCTTCCTGAGAGATATCAACAGCCAACAGGACTCAGTTATCCTGATCAATGGCGTACAATCAGGGAATCACTTTGATAACATGAAACCAGTCCTGACATTCTCATGGAGTGCAGGAGTACTGTTTGCCACTCGAAACTTAGTGGACAATTAGCCCTGAAGATCGGTACAACTCGGGCAGCAATCCATGTTCTTTCTCTGAGCAGTTCTCTAGCACTGCACGGCCGTGATTTTCATGTAATGATCTCAGCATCTCTTCGTCTTATCCTCGCCATCATAGGTTTCGTCATCTCATTACTATAAAATGTTATTTTCAATAGATAAACATTTACCGACTAAAAATAAAACTAACTTACTTGGACAGATGAGGTAGGCATGCGGTGATGTGAGGTAGGATGGCAGGAAACCGCTCTGATACCTGTTAGGAAATGCCCTAAGTATTAGAGACATTTTGATGTATTCATTTTGAACTGGATAATAAAATTATACATAGAGGTTATTCATTACATTGCTATCTGTCCTCGTCTTATTTACATGTTAAAGTAAATGTAAGCAAATATGGCTCACTGACTGCTTGTGTTAAAACTGTTGGAACGTTGCATACAATGGACTTTTGTATGCGAGAAGACAATGTTCTAAAGTTAGCAGTCTAAACTATGGTCTGTAGTCTATGGGGTTAGACCGAGCATCTAACTCATGTTAAGACTATTATGTTGTCTAAAGCCTTAGAGGGGACGGTCTGTCTTGACTGTCTGGAGCTGGACTCCCAAGTAGAGACATGGATATGTTGCTTGGTGGTGACATATTAGACCGGGACTAAAGCGTGATTGATCTACGTAGTCCGCTATGAGTGGATCAATCTGCTTTTGACGTTCATTGTGCAATAACCTTAATCCTGAGTAAATGAACTACTTCATGTATATGACTTGTGTACTTTAATGATCCAACGGCTAAAGCGTCTCAGAGGTAGTAAGCTTATAGACCGGTTCGTTGGGTGCATGACTTGTATACGATGAAGGGTTTGTTTGCAGATATCGGAATCATAGCTCTGAGGAGTTAAAGGTATCCTCTTAAAGACATTATACTGAATGTGAAAATGGACAAGGCCTTGGGTCGTCTGCTGGGCGCATGACTTCTTATTCACATTTGGTGAATAATCATTTTCTAGATTCGGTAGTATAATGGAACTTTAAGATAGCCTGATCAGTAGGATTAAACGGACTTTGACCTAAGGCTGATCATGGATATCATATGAGGGTTTTGCATATATGACAAGGTCATTGGATGGTAGCTCGTCACAAGCTTACGTAATACGGTATGTAATTGGGAGTTCAGTTTCAGGTTTATAGTGGTGTGACTCTGAAATTAGTGATCATATGATTGAGTTGTTCGGTACAGAATGATGATCATATGGAATCACGGGAGCCCGATTATATATGTCCAATCAGTCCCTCTACTAGCTCCACATAATTCCTTAACGTTTGGCAAATTGATTTGTGTATGCTATAGGCTAGTTTATTATGCATGGATGGTGATAACACAGGATTAGGATGGTAGACAAGATTCTCTCCGGTTGGATTCAGATTTTGTTTTGGATAATAGAGTACACAATTATTCGAACTCCAAATAAAGTTGCTATGATTTTATTTGAGATTGGATTGGAGTTGTAGAAAATTATCCATGAGAACAAGAATATGAAATACAACCGTTTTGTGGAATTTGAAATTTGAATTTTGAAATTTGAAATTTGAATTTTGAAATTTGAAATTTGAAATTTGAATTTGAAATTTGAATTTGAAATTTGAATTTGAAATTCGAATTTGAAATTTGAATTTGAAATTTAAATTTGAAATTTGAAATTTGAAATTTGAAATTTGAATTTGAAATTTGAAATTCAAATTTTGAATCACAGTCCAAGTAGGATTCGAATTTGTTGTGGAAAATCCACAAGGTTTGAAATTCGAATTTGAGTTGGATTAGGAGAGGATAATCTTGTTAGAATCCTACTTGAATTTTGAATCCAAATCCCAACAAATAAGGGACGAAATTTTTGAGGATAATGCTCATGAAAATTTCGGAATTTGTGGATAAGATTCAAGGGTAAATTCAAGCTTGAATCCTAGTTGAATTTGGATTCTCTTTTTCCCTAAAAGTGGCCGAAATTTTGGAGCCTAAATCCAAGGAGAATTCGGTTATTTTTTGGATAAGGTTGAGATGAGATTTAGCTTGAAAATCCGAGTGGAATTTTGATTCTCCCTTATCCATAATGGCCGAAATCTTTTGGAGGATTTTCTCCTTGTGAATTTCGGATTTTTTGGTTGAAAAAGGGAGATAAGATTCTAGTTAAAATCTTGTTGAGATTTGGATTGGATCTATCCTAAGAAAACCGAATTTAGTGGAGATTATCCCTTGGAAAAATTCGGATTTTATGGGTTTGGATAAGGGAAAATATCTTTTCCTAATCCAATTCAAATTCAGAGATTCACCTCATGCAGGTCTATAAATAGAGGTCCTGCCACTCCAGTTCTCTTAGACCACAGACTCTCAGGTGAGCAGGCTTATTGTTGCACAGCTCATCGTGACAATAAAGTTCTTTAGAGATCTGGGTGGTCGGAAGAAGACTAGCAGTGCTAGCATACCGATCGAGGTTCAGAGTGCCCACACACTCAGCCATTCGGGAATTGGAGAATAGTAGAGAAGGCTAGTTGGTTGAAGCCTCCGGTCACTCTCCTCCTGTTCATTGGCGTCCTTGAGGTATGAGTTTTAATTGTTGTTGATTTATTGTATATGGCATCATGAGATATTTAACGATCTAAAAATTTTTATTGTTCCGCTGCGCCACTCTGATACGTTTTTACCGATTTATTTTCCTACAATTGGTATCAGAGACATCTCATGACTATGCCATGTACATAAATTAGACAATTACTTAGTCTTTTTATTTATGTATGGATTTGATATTTAGAGAGTGGCATTCTAGGGTTCCTTTATGTTGTTATCATGTATTATGTATAAAGTATGTGGTTATTTTAATTTTTTGAATTATTATAAGCATGCTTGTTTATACCGGTTATGGTTCCTTAGAATTTAGAAAAATTGTATCTAGGAATTTTTTATGTAACCATGGGAGCAGTTTATTAACACTGTGTTTTTCCCATGGATTTTAATTTTGTCTCTTAGAATTTTTATGGATAGAATTTTGTACACCGGAAACGGTATAGGAATTTTTTATGTAATTATTCTTGGAGGAGATTGAAGATTGAAGACCGTAATTTATTTTTCCCAAAAGTTAAATTTAATTTAAAGGTTGAAATTTTGATTGTGTGGAAAATTTCAATTTAATTGGGATTCAAATTAATTTTTGGAGATCCTAAAAGATAAATTGGAATATGGCACAAAAATCGAGACACGACCCCTCGGGATAGGCCGACGGGCCTTGGTGGGGCTGCAGCCCCTGCCCTCGGGCAGGATGGGGCTGCGGCAGCCCCTATGCAGGCAAGCATCACCCACGGCCGCAGGCTTGGCCTGCAGCCGAGGGTGGCGCAGCCTGCCCAAGGCTGGCCGCAGCCTGGGCGTACAGCCACTGGCTGCAGGCGCTGCCTTAGCCTGCTGGCTGCTGCGCCCAGCCTGGGCGTGCAGCCTGGTGCTGCAGGCTTGGCCTGCAGCCCGGCAGGCTGCACATGGGGCAGCCGTGGGCTGCCAGCCCCTCCGGGGTTGGTGGCTGCCCACGGCGGCTGCCGCCTACGGGGGCGGCGGTCCGACGGTCCAAAAATCAGAAAAATTTTGATTTTTAAATTTGAGATTTAATTTTAAATCATGTTTAAAAATATGTAATTAAAAAAAAATTTTTGAAATTACATATTATTACACATGATGTTTAAAATTGTTTAAAAAATTTAAATTTGAAGTTTAAATTTGAAATTCGAATTTGGAATTTGAATTTGAAATTTAAATTTTTGGAGATTTAAATTTTAAATAATTCTTGGGATGAGAAATAAATGGAGAGGCTACATAAAGATGGATACAAGAAGACGGAACAAAATTCAAGACCCAAAGAATGCTTTGGATGGAATTTTGTAATCTTTATTTTCTTTGTTCTAGGATGGAACCATGGCTTGGTTATTCTGTCAATTATTTTTCTGTGATATATCATGGATGTATAAATATGTATTGATGGATGTTTTGTATGCATATTTGATAACATGTCATATAGGATAGGTGAGTGCCGCTCATACTATATTGATCATACATAATTTGTCAAAACTTGCATGTTTTTCAAAATATTGAGTGGGAGAGGGTTTCAAACAAAACCCACGGCCTCCATTGTTGATCCATATGTGAAAGCATGGTAACGCCTCGCGTCAGTTCTGACCTGACCACACCCCTCGGTAGGTGTTTACCGCCGCCGGTATACTAGATTGGATCTCCTATGTGGAAAACGTGTTCGGGTGCGATCCTATTCATGACCACCCCTCGGTGGCTTGGTAGGGCGTGGATCGGGCTACGTAAACAATGGTTATACACTCAAGACTCGTTTAGTTATTAACCTTCCCTAGAAGCTCTGTTAACTAAACTGGTGGCCAAATAAGCGGTTATTAATATATGTCTTAACCTTGGAGGATTTAAGGTAACATATATTAATTGGACGGGGTCCATGTTCCGGCTATTTGTTCTCATGACCACCCCTCGGTGGCTTGGGGCAATAGG
Organism: Antiaris toxicaria; assembly: GCA_035233585.1. NCBI lineage: Eukaryota > Viridiplantae > Streptophyta > Magnoliopsida > Rosales > Moraceae > Antiaris > Antiaris toxicaria. The sequence goes on from CP141155.1 coordinate 75,302,818, forward strand.
TGCTGAGAATTACCGTTGCAATGCTACATTTTTTTCAAGTTTCATGTAGGAACATACTTGTATGTTTTATTTGCTAAATTATCTGTATATTTGCTTGGGCTTTGTAATGATGTCTAGTATAATTTTATTTCAGTTCAAAATGTCACCGACACCCCTCATTTCGATACTTACTGAAAATAAGTTGAATGGCGATAATTATAAAGACTGGAAAAGAAATCTATTAATAGTTCTCAGCTGCGAGAGACACAAGTTCGTACTGGACGAACCATGCCCACCTGGGCCCAAACCTGACACACCACTTGAGGAGGTCCCGGTTGCCTATAATCGTTGGAGAGAATCCAATGAGATAGCTCGATGCTACATCCTTGCTAGCATGACGAGTGCTTTACAAAAGCAGCATGAGACTTATCAAGTTGCTGGGGAGATCATGGAAAATCTGGAGGACATGTTCGGAGGCCAAGAAAAATTGGCTCGACAGTCTGCAATCACCAGCATTATGAACTCCAAGCAAAAGGCGGGTGCTCCGGTGAAGGACCATATGATCACTCTAATGGGATTCTTCGCTGAGGCTGCCGAGAATGGTGCTGAGTTGGACTATAACACCCAGATCGAGATGGTGTTCAAGACTCTGTCTAAAGATTTTGTGGGGTTTAAGGCCGCATACAATCTGGCGACAAAGGAGTTAGGACTTACCGAGCTCATGAAGTAACTACAGGCTTATGAGCGGATGATCAGGGATGAGGATACGGTCCGACCTAAAGGAGAGGCCAATTTGGCGGAATCTTCCAATCCCTCACGGAAGAGGAAGAGGCCAAATAAGAAGTAAGTGGCTTCCAGTTCTTCTAATCCTCCTGTCTCGGACGGGAAGAAGAAGAAGAAGAACAAGAAGCCAAAGGACCCTAAAAAGTCAAAATGCTTCTACTGTGGGAAGGTAGGTCACTTCAAGAAGGCTTACCGGGAATTCCTAGCCTCCAAGGGCAAGGAAGGTAAGGAACTTCATTACTTAGAAGCGTGTTTGGTGGAAGAATCGAAAGACACATGGGTCATTGATTCGGGCGCCACTAATCATGTTTGTGTTTCTATGCAGGGGTTCGTGGAAACGAGAAGTCTACATGATAGGAGCCTCTCGTTGCGGACTGGAGATGGTAGTTTTGTGGTAGCTGAGGCAGTGGGAGACGTTCATCTTTATTTTGATCAATTTAGGTTTATTTTATTGAAAGACTGTTTTTATGTTCCTAATTTTAGGAGGAACCTTATATCGGTAGCTTTGTAGGAAAATAAACCGGTAAAAACGTATCAGAGTGGCGCAGCGGAACAATAAAAAATTTTAGATCGTTAAATATCTCATGATGCCATATACAATAAATCAACAACAATTAAAACTCATACCTCAAGGACGCCAATATGCAGGAGGAGAATGACCGGAGGCTTCAACCAACTAGCCTTCTCTACTATTCTCCAATTCCCGAATGGCTGAGTGTGTGGGCACTCTGAACCTCGATCGGTATGCTAGCACTGCTAGTCTTCTTCCGACCACCCAGATCTCTAAAGAACTTTATTGTCACGATGAGCTGTGCAACAATAAGCCTGCTCACCTGAGAGTCTGTGGTCTGAGAGAACTGGAGTGGCAGGACCTCTATTTATAGACCTACATGAGGTGATTCTCTGAATTCGAATTGGACTAGGAAAAGATTTTCTCCCTTATCTTTAACCAAAAAATCCGAATTTTTCATAGGATAATCCTAACAATTAAATTCGGTTTTTCTAGGATAAATCCAATCCAAATCTCAACAAGATTTTAACTAGAATTTTATCTCCCTTTTTCAACCAAAAAATCTGAAATCTTTAGGAGAAAATCTTCTCCAAATTTTCGGCCACTTTTAGGATAAGGAAGAATCAAAATTCCACTAGGATTTTCAAGCTAAATCTCATCTCAACCTTATCCAAAAATAACCGAATTTCCTAGGATTAAGGCTCCAAAATTTCGGCCACTTTTAGGGAGTAGAGAGAATCCAAATTCAACTAGGATTGAAGCTTGAATTTACCCTTGAATCTCATCCACAAAATCCGAAATTTTCATGAGGATTATCCTCAAAAATTTCGTCCCTTATTTGTTGGGATTTGGATTCAAAATTCAAGTAGGATTCTAACAAGATTATCCTCTCCAAATCCAACTCAAATTCGAATTTCAAACCTTGTGGATTTTCCACAACAAATTCGAATCCTACTTGGACTGTGATTTAAAATTTGAATTTCAAATTTCAAATTCAAATTTCAAATTCAAATTTCAAATTTCAAATTTCAAATTTCAAATTTAAATTTCAAATTCAAATTTCAAATTCGAATTTCAAATTCAAATTTCAGATTCAAATTTCAAATTCAAAATTCAAATTTCAAATTTCAAAATTCAAAATTCAAATTTCAAAATTCAAATTTCAAATTCCACAAAACGGTTGTATTTCATATTCTTGTTCTCATGGATAATTTTCTACAACTCCAATCCAATCTCAAATAAAATCATGGCAACTTTATTTGGAGTTCGAATAATTGTGTACTCTATTATCCAAAACAAAATCTGAATCCAACCGGAGAGAATCTTGTCTACCATCCTAATCCTGTGTCACCACCATCCATGCATAATAAACCAGCCAATAGCATACACAAATCAATTTGCCAATCGTTAAGGAATTATGTGGAGCTAGTAGAGGGACTGATTGGACATATATAATCGGGCTCCCGTGATTCCATATGATCATCATTCTGTACCGAACAACTCAATCATATGATCACTAATTTCAGAGTCACACCACTATAAACCTGAAACTGAACTCCCAATTATATACCGTATTACGTAAGCCTGTGACGGGCTACTATCCAAAGACCTTGTCATATATGCAAAACCCTCATATGATATCCATGATCAGCCTTAGGTCAAAGTCCGTTTAATCCTACTGATCAGGCTATCTTAAAGTTCCAATATACTACCGAATCAAGAAAATGATTATTCACCATATGTGAATAAGAAGTCATCCGCCCAGCAGACGACCCAAGGCCTTGTCCATTTTCACATTCAGTATAATGCCTTTAAGAGGATACCTTTAACTCCTTAGAGCTATGATTCCGATATCTGCAAACAAACCCTTCATCGTATACAAGTCATGCACCCAACGAACCGGTCTATAAGCTTACTACCTCTGAGACGCTTTAGCCATTGGAACATCAAAGTACACAAGTCATATACATGAAGTAGTTCATTTACTTAGGATTAAGGTTATTGCACAATGAACGTCAAAAGCAGATTGATCCACTCATAGCGGACTACGTAGATCAATCACGCTTTAGTCCCGGTCTAATATGTCACCACCGAGCAACATATCCATGTCTCTACTTGGGAGTCCAGCTCCAGACAGTCAAGACAGACCGTCCCCTCCAAGGCTTTAGACAACATAATAGTCTTAAGATGAGTTAGATGCTCGGTCTAACCCCATAGACTACAGACCATAGTTTAGACCGCTAACTTTAGAACATTGTCTTCTCGCATACAAAAGTCCATTGCATGCAACGTTCTAACAGTTTTAACACAAGCAGTCAGTGAGCCATATTTGCTTACATTCACTTTAACATGTAAATAAGACGAGGACAGATAGCAATGTAATGAATAACCTCTATGTATAATTTTATTATCCAGTTCAAAATGAATACATCAAAATGTCTCTAATACTTAGGGCATTTCCTAACAATCTCCCACTTGCCTTAAGCCAGCAGATGTGCCATGTTACGTATCCCCATCGCCTCTACGTGCCTCTCAAAGCTTCTAGCCACCAAAGTCTTAGTAAAGGGATCGGCGATGTTGTCTTCGAACGCGATCTTACATACATCCACTTGTCCTGTCTCCACATGCCCTCTAATAATATGATATCTCCGATCGATGTGCTTGGTCCTCTTGTGGTGTCGAGATTCCCTTATGTTGGCAATAGCCCCTGTATTATCACAGTAAAGTGTGATAGGCTTGTCAACACCTGGAATGACCTCAAGGTCTCTAAAGAACTTGCGGAGCCAAACCGCTTCTTTAGATGCCTCAGCCGCAGCCACATACTCAGCCTCCATAGTAGAGTCAGCTGTGCAGCCCTGCTTCACGCTCCTCCACATAATGGTGCCTCCTCCGAGTAAAAACATTGATCTAGATGTCGATTTCCTCGAATCCTTACAAGTCTGGAAGTCTGAGTCCGTGTATCCTACAGGTGTTAAGTCCCCTCCAGAATACACCAGCACATAATCCCTCGTTCTCTTAAGATACTTGAGTATATGCTTTACTGCTTGCCAGTGCTTGGTTCCAGGATTCACTTGATATCGACTCACCATACCTACTGTAAAACATATGTCCAGGCGAGTGCAAAACATAGCGTACATAAGGCTACCCACAGCGGATGCATAAGGGACCTTACTCATACGCTCTTTTTCTTCCGATGTCTTGGGACAGTCATCCAATGAAAGAGTTAGACTGGCAATAGAAGGTTGCGAACCTTTCTTTGCCTCTTGCATTGCATATTTGTCAATTATTTTATCTATGTATGAAGCTTGGGATAACGCTATCATTTTGTTCTTTCGATCTCTGAAGAGACGAATGCCTAGAACATAATTAGCTTCTCCCAAATCCTTCATGTCAAACTACTGGTGTAACCAAAGCTTGACCGATGATAAGTTCCCTACATCATTCCCAATGAGTAGTATATCATCGACATAGAGTATCAGAAAGACCACTTTTCCATCCTTAATACGTTTATAAACACAAGGTTCATCAACGTTCTGCTCAAAACCAAATGTCTTAATCGCTTGATCAAACCTCTGGTTCCATGAGCGGGATGCTTGTTTTAATCCATAAATGGATCTAAGCAACTTGCAGACTTTCCTTTCTTGGCCTTTCGCTACGAACCCTTCGGGCTGTATCATATAGATACACTCTTCAAGATGGCCATTCAAGAATGCCGTCTTGACATCCATTTGCCAGATCTCGTAATCGAGAGCTGCAGCAATGGACAGAAGAATACGGATAGACTTCAGCATAGCAACAGGCGAAAAGGTTTCCTCGTAATCGATTCCAGCCTTTTGCATGTATCCCTTTGCAACCAGTCTAGCTTTGAAAGTTTTTACTCTCCCTTCCGCATCCTTCTTTCTTTTGTAGACCCATTTGCATCCAATGGGTTTTATCCCATTCGGCAAATCTACAAGTTCCCAAACAGAGTTGGATTTCAAGAATCCATCTCATTGTTCATAGCCTGTTTCCAAGATTTAGAATCAACATCATTTATAGCTTCATCATATGTGACCGGATCTTCCTCATGCTCATGAGCCTCGGCCTGGTATACCTCAGCATCATACATAAAGAAATTAGGTTTCTTCGAAACCCTCCCACTACGATGAGGCACCCTAAATTGTTGATCGTCTGCAGGTCTTTCACTAGAACTCAGACTTGCGTCTAAGACCGAAATCCGTGGAGCAGTTCTTTCACCCGATAACTCCTCTAGCACCACTTTGCTTCGAGGTTTAAAGTCATTCATGTGACTTTCCTCCAAGAATGTCGCATGGGTTGAGACAATGACTTTTTGTTCCTTCGGGTTATAGAACAGACCTCCTTTAGTTCCTTTTGGATACCCTACAAACATGCACAATTCTGATCTTGGTTCCAACTTTTTCGCATCCCCATCCAGTACATGTGCCGGGCAGCCCTATATTCTCATATGTCCAAGGGAGGGCTTCCTGCCACGCCACAATTCATACGGAGTTCTGGGAATTGATTTGCTCGGAACCTGGTTCAGAATATAGCATATCGTTTGTAAAGCATATCCCCAAAATGATAATGGCAGCGTTGAATAACTCATCATGGACTGTACCATATCCAACAAGGTCCTGTTTCTCCTTTCGGCTACACCATTCTGTTGTGGAGTACCAGGAGCAGTCAATTGGGATAAAATCCCGTTCTCTACAAGATGTCCTAGAAATTCATCGGAGAGATATTCGCCACCTCGATCAGATCGAAGTGTCTTTATGGATTTATCCAATTGCTTTTCCACTTCCGCACGATACTCTTTGAACTTGTCAAAGGTTTCGCTCTTGCGGTGCATCAGATATACATATCCATACCTCGAGTAATCATCTTTAAAAGAGACATAATACTCGAACCCTCCTCGTGCTATGACGTTCATGGGGCCACATACGTCAGTATGCACAATTTCTAAGAGCTCCTGAGCCCTTGTACCCTTAGCTCCAAAAGACCTCTTAGTCATTTTACCCTCTAGACAAGACTCACATTGGGGAAGTCGTACCTCCTCCAAAGATTCTAGAGGACCGTCTTTCACCAATCTTTGAATCCTATCGTGATTAATATGACCAAGTCTTAAATGCCAAAGATACGCCTTGTTAGAGTGAGAAACTTTCAACCTTTTAGAGTTATCAATTAATTCAGTGTCAAGTAGTGAGTACATCTTTGGTTTGATCAAATATAGGTTTCCATCCATCCATCCAGAACAGATAAAAGACTTATTTCTACGAATATCAACTCTTTTACTAAAAGAAACTGAATAAGAATCCTTTATTAAACAAGCTACCGATATAAGGTTCCTCCTAAAATTAGGAACATAAAAACAGTCTTTCAATAAAATAAACCTAAATTGATCAAAATAAAGATAAACATCTCCCACTGCTTCAGCCACCACAAAGCTACCATCTCCAGTCCGCAACGAGAGGCTCCTATCATGTAGACTTTTCGTTTCCACGAACCCCTGCATAGAAACACAAACATGACTAGTGGCGCCCGAATCAATGACCCAAGTGTCTTTCGATTCTTCCACCAAACACGCTTCCAAGTAATGAAGTTCCTTACCTTCCTTGCCCTTGGCGGCTAGGAATTCCCGGTAAGCCTTCTTGAAGTGACCTACCTTCCCACAATGGAAGCATTTGGACTTTTTAGGGTCCTTTGGCTTCTTGTTCTTCTTCTTCTTCTTCCCGTCCGAGACAGGAGGATTAAAAGAACTAGAAGCCACTTGCTTCTTATTTGGCCTCTTCCTCTTCCGTGAGGGATTGGAAGATTCCGCCAAATTGGCCTCACCTTTAGGTCGGACCACATCCTCATCCCTGATCATCCGCTCATAAGCCTGTAGTTGCTTCATGAGCTTGGTTAGTCCTAACTCCTTTGTCGCCAGATTGTATGCGGCCTTAAACCCCACAAAATCTTTAGACAGAGTTTTGAACACCATCTCGATCTGGGTGTTGTAGTCCAACTCAGCACCATTCTCAGCAGCCTCAGCGAAGAATCCCATTAGAGTGATCATATGGTCCTTCACCGGAGTACCCGCCTTTTGCTTAGAGTTCATAATGCTGGTGATAGCGGACTGTCGAGCCAATTTTTCTTGGCCTCCGAACATGTCCTCCAGATTTTCCATGATCTCCCCAGCAACTTGATAAGTCTCATGCTGCTTTTGTAAAGCACTCGTCATGCTAGCAAGGATGTAGCATCGAGCTATCTCATTGGATTCTCTCCAACGATTATAGGCAACCGGGACCTCCTCAAGTGGTGTGTCAAGTTTGTGCCCAGGTGGGTATGGTTCGTCCAGCACGAACTTGTATCTCTCGCAGCTGAGAACTATTAGTAGATTTCTTTTCCAATCTTTATAATTGTCGCCATTCAACTTATTTTCAGTAAGTATTGAAATGAGGGGTGTCGGTGACATTTTGAACTGAAATAAAATTATACTAGACATCATTACAAAGCCCAAGCAAATATACAGATAATTTAGCAAATAAAACATACAAGTATGTTCCTACATGAAACTTGAAAAACATGTAGCATTGCAACGGTGATTCTCAACACCTATATGACATGTTATCAAATATGCATACTAAACATCCATCAATACATATTTATACATCCATGACATATCACAGAAAAAATAATTGACAGAATAACCAAGCTATGGTTCCATCCTAGAACAAAGAAAATAAAGATTACAAAATTCCATCAAAAGCATTCTTTGGGTCTTGAATTCTGTTCCAACTTCTTGTATCCATCTTTATGTAGCCTCTCCATTTATTTCTCATCCCAAGAATTATTTAAAATTTAAATATCCAAAAATTTAAATTTCAAATTCAAATTCCAAATTCGAATTTCAAATTTAAATTTCAAATTTAAATTTTAAACAATTTTAAACATCATGTGTAATAATATGTAATTTCAAAAAAATTTGAAATTTTTAATTACATATTTTTAAACATGATTTAAAATTAAATCTCAAATTTAAAAATCAAAATTTTCTGATTTTTGGACTGTCGGACCGCCGCCCCCGTAGGCGGCAGCCGCCGCCCCCATGTGCAGCCCTGCCGGGCTGCAGGCCAAGCCTACAGCGCCGGGTTGCACGCCCAGGCTGGGCGTAGCAGCCGGCAGGCTGGAGGCAGCGCCTGCAGCCAAAGGCTACACGCCCAGGCTGGGCCAACCTTGGGCAGGCCACGGCCACCCCTGGCTACAGGCCAAGCCTGCGGCCGTGGGTGGTGTGGGCCTGCACAGGGGCTGCCGCAGCCCCATCCTGCCCGAGGGCAGGGGCTGCAGCCCCACCAAGGCCCGTTGGCCTATCCCGAGGGGTCATGTCTCGATTTTCGTGTCATATTCCAATTTACCTATTAGGATCTTCAAAAATTAATTTGAATCCCAATTAAATTGATATTTTCCACACAAATCAAAATTTCAACCTTTAAATCAAATTTAACTTTTGGGAAAAAATAAATTACGGTCCTCAATCTTCAATCTCCTCCAAGAATAATTACATAAAAATTCCTAAACCATTTTCGGTGTTCACAAATTCTAACCATAAAAATTTTAAGAGACAAAAATTAAAATCCATGGGAAAATTACAGTGTTAATAAACTGCTCCCATGGTTACATAAAAATTCCTAGATACAATTTTTCTAAATTCTAAGGAACCATAACCTGTATAAACAAGCATGCTTATAATAATTCAGAAAATTAAAATAACCACATACTTTATACATAATCCATGATAACAACATAAAGGAACCCTAGAATGCCACTCTCTAAATATCAAATCCATACATAAAAAAAAAAAAAAAAACTAAGTAATTGTCTAATTTATGTACATGGCATAGTCATGAGATGGCTCAGATACCAATTGTAAGAAAATAAATCGGTAAAAACGTATCAGAGTGGCGCAGCGGAACAATAAAAATTTTTAGATCGTTAAATATCTCATGATGCCATATACAATAAATCAACAACAATTAAAACTCATACCTCAAGGACGCCAATCTTGCAGGAGGAGAATGACCGAGGCTTCAACCAACTAGCCTTCTCTACTATTCTCCAATTCCCGAATGGCTGAGTGTGTGGGCACTCTGAACCTCGATCGGTATGCTAGCACTGCCAGTCTTCTTCCGACCACCCAGATCTCTAAAGAACTTTATTGTCACGATGAGCTGTGCAACAATAAGCCTGCTCACCTGAGAGTCTGTGGTCTGAGAGAACTGGAGTGGTAGGACCTCTATTTATAGACCTGCATGAGGTGATTCTCTGAATTTGAATTGGATTAGGAAAAGATATTTTCCCTTATCCATATCCATAAAATCCGAATTTTTCCAAGGGAGAATCTCAACAAAAAATTCGGTTTTCTTAGGATAAATCCAATCCAAATCTAAACAAGATTTTAACTAGAATTTTATCTCCCTTTTTCAACTCAAAAAATCTGAAAATTTCAAGGAGAATCTCTCCTAAAGATTTTGGCCATTATGGATAAGGGAGAATCAAAAATTCTACTTGGATTTTCAAGCTTGAATCTTATCTCAACCTTATCCAAAAATAACCGAATTTCCTAGGAGATTTTCTCCCTAATTTCGGCCACTTTTCAAGGAAGGAGGGAATCCAAATTCAACTAGGATTGAAACTTGAATTTTCCCTTGAATCTTATCCACAAAAATCCGAAATTTCCTTGAGGATTATCCTCAAAATTTTCGTCCACTTTTGTTGGGATTTGGATTCAAAATTCAAGTAGGATTCTAACAAGATTATCCTCTCCAAATCCAACTTAAATTCGAATTTCAAACCTTGTGGATTTTCCACAACAAATTCGAATCCTACTTAGACTGTGATTCAAAATTTGAATTTCAAATTTCAAATTCAAATTTCAAATTCAAATTTCAAATTTCAAATTTAAATTTCAAATTCAAATTTCAAATTCGAATTTCAAATTCAAATTTCAAATTCAAATTTCAAATTCAAAATTCAAATTTCAAAATTCAAAATTCAAAATTCAAATTTCAAAATTCAAATTTCAAATTCCACAAAACGGTTGTGTTTCATATTCTTGTTCTCATGGATAATTTTCTACAACTCCAATACAATCTCAAATAAAATCATGGCAACTTTATTTGGAGTTCGAATAATTGTGTACTCTATTATCCAAAACAAAATCTGAATCCAACCGGAGAGAATCTTGTCTATCATCCTAATCCTGTGTCATCACCATCCATGCATAATAAACTAACCAATAGCATACACAAATCAATTTGCCAAACGTTAAGGAATTATGTGGAGCTAGTAGAGGGACTGATTGGACATATATAATCGGGCTCCCGTGATTCCATATGATCATCATTCGTTACCGAACAACTCAATCATATGATCACTAGTTTCAGAGTCACACCACTATAAACCTGAAACTGAACTCCCAATTATATACCGTATTACGTAAGCCTGTGACGGGCTACTATCCAATGACCTTGTCATATATCCAAAACCCTCATATGATATCCATGATCAGCCTTAGGTCAAAGTCCGTTTAATCCTACTGATCATGCTATCTTAAAGTTCCATTATACTACCGAATCAAGAAAATGATTATTCACCATATGTGAATAAGAAGTCATCCGCCCAGCAGACGACCCAAGGCCTTGTCCATTTTCACATTCAGTATAATGCCTTTAAGAGGATACCTTTAACTCCTCAGAGCTATGATTCTGATATCTGCAAACAAACCCTTCATCGTATACAAGTCATGCATCCAACAAACCGATCTATAAGCTTACTACCTCTGAGACGCTTTAGCCATTGGAACATCAAAGTACACAAGTCATATACATGAAGAAGTTCATTTACTCAGGATTAAGGTTATTGCATAATGAACGTCAAAAGCAGATTGATCCACTCATAGCGGACTACGTAGATCAATCACGCTTTAGTCCCGGTCTAATATGTCACCTCCAAGCAACATATTTATGTCTCTACTTGGGAGTCCAGCTCCAGACAGTCAAGACAAACCGTCCCCTCCAAGGCTTTAGACAACATAATAGTCTGAACATGAGTTAGATGCTCGGTCTAACCCCATAGACTACAGACCATAGTTTAGACCACTAACTTTAGAACATTGTCTTCTCGCATACAAAAATCCATTGCATGCAATGTTCTAATAGTTTTAACACAAGCAGTCAATGAGCCATATTTGCTTACATTTACTTTAACATGTAAATTAGACGAGGACAGATAGCAATGTAATGAATAACCTCTATGTATAATTTTATTATCTAGTTCAAAATGAATACATCAAAATGTCTCTAATACTTAGGGCATTTCCTAACAGAAACACATGGCCATTTTGGTCATCAAGCCTTGGCTCAAAATCATGCTTGGTTCAAAGCACAAAGGTAATAACTGAAAACCCTAGCTTTGGTGATTTAGTGATTTTAAGTTTTTGATCAAGGCCATTTATGTGTATTTGTTTATGCACATGGGTTGTAATAAGTTTATTTTGAGCCCTTAAGATTCCATTTTTAAGTTTATGTGGTTGTGGTTGTGTTTACATTATTTTTATGAATGGTTGTGTACGGATGAGAGCATGAACGTTTTTAGTGGTTGGACACAATCTGTCCTAAGGAAAGGTCACGAATTTTGGCCATTTTGACCCCCTTAGGGTCGGAATTTGGGATTTACTAAAACAAAATGTTTTAAGGAAATTTTGTTATGGTTGTTCTTACATCAAATAGCCCTCAGCCAAAAATGACACTACGATAGGTTTTGCGAGTGGTTTTCACTCGGTGCCCAAAACTGGGAACAAAATTGGGAACAAAATCGGAATCCAGAAATTAGCTCGGGTTTTATTAAAACTGGACCACTTATATTCTGAACCGGATTTTGAGCTCAACACGAAAGTTATAAAACATGTCAAAATCTTTAAGAAACCTGCGCGTGTTTTAAAAATTCAGCCGTTTCAGGCCTCAAACAGAGCCGTTTTTAAAATGATGTAAAACTGGGATTTTGCAAAAAACCAGGCACATAGGCCATGAGTTTAATAGAATTAGGACCCGTTTGAGTTAGATTTGAGTTCCGAGATGAACATGAGAATTGTTCATCTCGTCGAGGATGAAAAATTTCATGTTTGCCAAATTTACAAGCGAAATCGTTACGATCAAGTTTCAAAATGGTTTTCGAAAGTAATTCAAGAACCACTTTTAAAATATAACATCAAAATGTGTTTTAACACTTTAAAATGTGAACATGGTTTTAATAAAACGTCCCCACCTTCAAACGGGGTAGTAAGGGATGGTTTCAAAACACGTAAAATTTTCCAAGGATTTTATAAGGTAACCAAAACCACTTTTTCTAAAATAACCTAAAACAATGTGTATAGCCTGGTAGACTACCACACCAAACAAGCCTTAGTAACCCGGTAGGCTACCACACCAAACAAGCCATAGTAGCCCGGTAGAACAAGCAATAATAGCTCGGTAGGCAACCACACCCATACAAATGAAGTAACCCGGTCGATTACTACATTAAGTTCATGCATAGTAACCCGATAGGCTACCTAGTTACCAACGCGTAAGGTAACCGGTCAGTTGACTGGTCGGCACCTAGTCAAGGAACGTGTTCTGAACAACACTATGAGGAACAATGATTAAACTGTCAAATAGACAATTAATCAAACATGATCGAAATTAGACATCAAATCCCTAAAGTAGGCCAATAGGGTACCGATGGGCCTCGGTACCACATAGAAACACAAGTCAAAGTCACAACGGTAGTAGTGACCAGAAGACGACATTAATTAATTTATTGGGTAGTAAATTAATTAACCACGCATAGAGAATCAAACTCTAAATAGATAGCGAATTAGTATCGATAGCAATCAGTACCAAACGATTTATCTGTGTTAGTCACTAATAGTATTAGTGACACAACAAAAGTGTTAATGGAGTATATTATGTAGATTGGTGGTTACCTGTATCCTAATAAGGTGAGAGTATGAATTTTTGCTTACAATCTGGGTAAGTACAACTCCGCTTACGGCATGAATAAAATGAGTTGAAATGATGGTTTTTACAATATGTTAAGTATACATAGCATGCGCACGTTAATGCACAACATGTATAAGAGCACATACTTTCACAATCGCGTAGATTGATGAAAACCCAAGTTAGATACCATATGTCCCTATCATGTAAGATGAAGGATAACTTAGCAAAGTATTTGGCAAGATCAGATAAAGAATCGGGCAAGTAAATTAAGGAATTGGTATAACGGGCACAAGGTCCATAATAAAAATAACAGGTGCAAGGTCCAGAAAAAATATGTCAAGCGCAAGGTCTATAACTGTTACCAGGCGCAAGGTCCACATTACGTTCATAAATAAAATGGGCGCATAGTCCTCGAGCGCAAGGTTCATTATGCCCTTTTTGACACATAACGACAAGGAATAATGAAGCATAATCTACGCATAAACGGTTTATGTAGTGCACACGTTATGCCCTAGATAAAGATAAAGCAAGCTTCCTAGTTGCAAGATAGGACATGCCCACATGATTTACATTCTGAGATGCCACATGATATGTTTCCATGTTCTGTGTGAATGTATGACAAGATTACTAGTTGTATATGCCTTAAGTATGGCTTACGATTTAAACATGTTTTGCGGATGACATGTTGTACTTACTGGGCATAAATCTCATAGTGTGTGTTCATGTTGTAGGTAAGCGTCTTATGGCATAAACAGCAATGGGCGATGACGGCGACAGAGGCGGATGTGAGGTGAGGTTGTAGGTAAGCTTTTTATTGCATAAACAGCAATAAGTGATGACGACGGCGGAGGCGGATGTGAGGTGAGGTTATGGATACACCGCGAGTAATCTTCCGCACAATTTGAGTAATTATTGAACAGCATTTTTAAATAGTAACCGTTATACAGTATTTATGAATAGTAACTATTAAATAGTAACCGTTAAATAGTATTTTTGAATAGTAACTGTTATGTGGTATTTTTGAATAGTAATCGTTACACAGTATTTATGAATAGTAACTATTAAATAGTATTTTTAAAGAGTAACTATTAAGCAGTATTTTTTGGAATAGTAAATAGTTAAACTATACGTATGTGAATAGTAAATATGTATGACGTAAAAAAAATCCCCTAAAATTAGGGTATCAAGTTAAGTAAATTTAAGTATCAGTTTTGAAGCCAGATAAGTTAAGCAACTGTTCTTTAAGTAAATAAGAATAGTCTTGCAAGCAAGTTAGGTATTAGTAGTAGTTTAAAGCGACGGTCCAGATAACTGAGGGCACGAGGCCTCACATGGAGCGGATCCCTATAACCGAAATTATAACGGTTATTTTTAATACTTATTTCATATATAAAGCTTAATAAAACATAAAAATTATACGTTTCATTTCTCAATCATGAATTAGGGTTCTAATGTCCCATTTATAACTTTTCTGCTAACTGTTAGCAAAATTACCATTTTGTCTCTAATGGGATTTTTCATCATAACATTACTTTTCTTTGATTTATAACTTGATTTTGGCCCTTAGAATCTTAATTAAGCCATTCTAAGTCCATTAGGCCCTTTTCTATCATTTCTGAAATTTTCGATCAAAATGACCGTTTTGCCCCTAACGGGTCTTTGCACTGTATCATTTTCATTTAATGCTTAGACTAGATTTTCTAAGCCCAAAAATCATAAAATCATTTTTCTTAAGCCTTTTTGAGCTTTTTTGACATTAATTGCTGAAATACAGGTCACTATTCACCGACCCTCAAGTGGCACTATTCTGATCTTAGGTCACCGAGGGGGCTCGGGTTTCTATCCCAACCACATTTTACCCTTCGGTTCATAAAATACCCCTTTGTGCCATTTTTGAAATTTCGACAGCATTTCTGCTTAATTTTTTGGATTCTCGGCATTTAAGAAATGCCTCAAAACCATCTAACCTATACTAATTTACCACGTACTATACCAAAGACCCTTATTTTTACGTAAAACTTAACTTTTATGTAAAAATCTTCACATTCCCATACATTTTTTTATCCATTATTTTCATCCATTTTTCTTATAATTTCACATGCCAAAATACATAATTAATACATATTCATTCCAAAACATAAACTAAGGAATGAAGGGACCGAAATCACTACCGAAATCGTCCCATCGAACGAATCGTTTGGTCTCGAGCGCACGAAATTTATTCCACCGTTCTTCACTTTTCAAGTTCCAGTTTACAAATCCAATGCCACGAATGTGTTCGGAACGTCGAAAATAGGCCAACGGGCCATTCTTTGAATTTTGGTCACCGGTTGCCATTGAATGACATTGACTGCATTGACTGCCGTTGACTAGCGGTGGCGAGGAAAAAGGTGGCCACCATCTTGAAGAGCTCGATGAGAGCAACCCATTGGTGGTGTTAATTTTACCAATTGAGGCTTCTATCACTGGAAATCAGGCCTCGACAATTGGACGGTAGTGGCAAGCTTCAATCTCTGCCATGCTGACTTTGTTTCATGTAATTGGCTTGGGGCTTTTGTTCCCTATGCTATTTTGATCATTTTGGGATCGGTGGTGTGGCTCAACTCTGCCGGAATCGACAGATTCCACAGTGGCAACGGCGAGGGCTTGGGCAGCATGATCCGATAGCCGTTGAGTTGAAATGAGGCCTGAGTTTTGATCTACTCTTCACCACGAATCCATTGGGATCAGAATTGTGGCATTTGGACGTCGGACAGCGGAGAAACAACGGCTTGAAGTTTTTGCCATCTGATGGCTTTAGGTGATGCGTGCGGCATGCTCCGACGGCCGTTCCGTCGCGTTGACCCACCGTTGGACTCAGCTTGTCGAGAGCTTTCCAATGGTGCCAGCGATGTTGAAAATAGACACCGTTTCTAATTTGTCAGTACTGTTCATTTTCAGTGTAGGGGGAGGAAAGAGAAGAAGAAAAGAAAAATTATGGGGGCCTTTTTTGAAATTTCTGATTTTTCACCCCTATATATACTTTTTTGTCCAAAATTTCAACATGAGCTATCCTGACTAATTTGGGTGTACTAAACCCAAATATATTAGTTTTATTTTCATCCGAGGTCATCTCGACCAGTTTTCTGATACTGCATGTTTTCCCTGGTCAAAATTTACTTTTTGTGCTCAATTGACTAATTTAAGCATTTTGATTCCAAATATATCAGTTTTATATCAAGAAAAGGTCATCTTGACCAATTTCTTGATACTGTGTATTTCCTGATCAAAATTTAAATTTTATGCTCAATTGACTAATTTGAGCATACTGAATCTAAATATATCACTTTTATATCAAGAAAAGGTCATCTTAACCGAATTGATACTGTGTATGACACACACACATACACACGTAAAATCACTACATTTCATATTTTAAACATGAAATTCATCAGGTATATTCCATGTACCGATTTTCCGAGAATGATGAAATTTCTCGGTTCTCACACGAACACCTTGCTACTACTAGAGAGATCATGGACTCTCTTCAAGGGATGTTTAGACGTCCATCCAATTCAGCCCGACACACTACTGTTAAAGCCGTTATGAACGGTCGTATGAAGAATGGTTCTTTTGTACGAGAGCATATGCTCAAGATGATTCATCATCTAAATGAGACTGAAATCAATGGGGCTCAGATTGATGAGAAGACCCAGGTTGGCATGATACTTAAGACATTTTCTCCTGATTTTCTTCCATTTAGGACAAGTTATTTAATGAATCAAAAGAATAATAACTTGACTAAGCTCCTGAATGAGTTGCAACAATTTAAGTCCTTTATAGGTGATAAGGGAGGTAAGGTAATTATTGCTGAAGCCAATGCAGCTAAGGGAAGACCGTCTACTTCAAATAGGAAAAAGAAGAAGAAGAATCAAGGGAACAACAAGGACAAAAGGAAGAAAAAGATCCAAAAAAACAAGCAGAATAAGGCTGCTCCAAAGCCAAAAGGAAAATGTTTCCACTAAAACCAAGATGGCCACTAGAAGAAGAACTATAAAAAGTACCTTGATGAGTTGAAAAGAAAAAGCAAGGTAAATCAGATTTGCTAGTCATGGAAACATGTTTAGCTGAGAATGATTTCTCTACTTGGATAGTTATTTCAGGAGCATCTAACCATGTTTGTACTTCTTTGCAGATGCTGCAAACATCTAGGGATCTTTCCAGATAAGAGTGGGCAATGGGGTAAAGATCTTAGTAAAAGCAGTAGGGACAGTGCGACTGTCTTTTGTAAATAATAATATTTATTGTTGAACAATGTTTATTTTATTCCGGATTTTAAATGCAATTTGATTTCGGTTTCTAGATTGCATGAACAATTTGTTTCAGTTTCATTTGATATTTACTCTGTTTCTTTATCCAAGAATGGAATTCATATTTGTTCTAGTTTCATTGATGATGGTCTTAATTTTGTTAAACCTATATTCAACGAAATGCAACAAACCGAAATGTTTAAAGTCGCTGAACCAACCCCTAGAAGAAGAAAGGTCTCTAATAAAGATGAAACATACTGGTTGCATCTAAGGCTAGGTCATATAAACATAGATAGGATTGCAAGACTAGTAAAGGATGGTCCTTTAAGAGAGCTAAAGGTTGGCACTCTATCAGTTTGTTAATCCTGTCTAGAAGGAAAAATGACCAAGAGGCCATTTTCAGCAAAAGGTGAAAGAGCAAAGACTCCCCTTGAAATCATGCATACCGATGTGTATGGTCCTTTAAATGTCAAAGCAAGGGGAAGTTACGAATACTTCATCACATTTATTGATGACCATTTGAGATTTGGATATACATACTTGATGCAAAAGAAATCTGAAACCTTTGAAAAGTTTAAAGAATTTCGCGTCGAAGCTGAAAAGCAACTAGACAAGTCAATCAAAACTCTTCAATCAGATCGAGGAGGAGAATACTTAGATTATGAATTCAAAGGATATTTGATTGAGAATGGAAAAATATCTCAGCTCACTACACCTAGCACACTACAACAATTGATGTAGCTGAAATAAGGAACTGTACTTTGCTTGACATGATGAGATCAATGTTAAGTTATTCTTCTTTACCCACTCCATTCTGGGGATATGCATTACAGATAGCAGTATCCATTCTGAACTTAGTCCCATCTAACTCAGTCCCTAAAACACCCCTAGAGTTATGGAATGGTTGCAAACCTATTTTGAGACATATTCACATATGGGGGTGCCCAGCACACTTGTTAAAGGGAAAGACTGGGAAGTTGGAACCTTGATTGGAAGTCTATATGTTTGTAGGCTATCCAAAAGGAATAAGAGGGGGTATACTTTATAGTCTTTAAGATAACAAAGTGTTTGTATCGGCAAACGCTACCTTTCTTGAGCATAAATATATAATACATTTCAAGCCCAAAAGCAAGATAATTCTGGAAGAGTTGCTGACTAATCAAATTAGCACCACACTAACAACGGTTGTTGGACGACAAAGGAGGGAGACCATTGACCATGATCAAAAACCACCGCCACCACAATGCAGTCGAAGGGAAATAAGATTACCCATCCGATATCATGTAAACAGAGAAACAAACATTGCAGTCACCGATGACAGTGAAGATGATCCATTGTCAAACAAGATGGCAATGGATGATATTGATCGAGAAAAATGGCAAGAAGCCATGAAACTCAAAATGGAGTCTTTGTACTCCAATTCTGTCTGGGACCTTGTAAACCAACCAGAAGGCATTAAGCCTATTGGTTTCAAATGGATCTACAAGAAAAAGAGAAAAGCTAATGGAAAAGTTGAAACATTTAAAGCAAGATTGGTTGTAAAGGGTTTTACCCAAAAGGAAGGACTAGACTATGAGGATCCTTTTTCTCCTGTAGCCATGGTAAAGTCCATCCGCATCCTCTTATCCATTGCGGCTCATTATGACTATGAGATATGACAAATGGATGTCAAGACAGTGTTTGTAAATGGCCATCTTGAAGAAACCATTTATATGGTCCAACCAGAAGGTATTATGGTAGAAGTATGACAATCAAGAAATTTTACTATTTTTAGGAAAATATATACAATGTATGTATACAATGACTTCATGTTTGAAATGAAAAATATATGAGTTAATATTGGTTAGAACGCGATGAAATGTTCTAACAATGTTAAAGAAAAGGAATTCAGGAATAGAAAATTTTACTGAAACGAAATTGGACGAACAATGTCCTTTTCGATATCAAAAGCCCTACACATATATTGAGGGCCACTAAAAGATGAATGACTTGTGGCATGGGTTTTTAGTCAAACTAGAGTGAGTTAAGGTAAATCGATGGCACGAACGATCTCAAAAACTCACCTGCACGATTTCGATGCAATATCATTCAGTTTGACTTTTGGTCAAAGTTTGACCATGAATATATATTAAGCATAAGTATATGGTGTATGACACTCAAAATGATGTAAGAATATATCATAATCTAAAGGTTAGGGTTTAAAGACACTTTAATCCAATGGTTAGGATTCAAAGTCAACTTAGAAAAGTCAAAAAGAAGATTGAAAATTTTCATGAAGTTTCTAGGGGGGCAATATGGCGGATTTTGGGTGGAAAATGAAAGAAAAATCAACAAAATTTTTTTAATTGCAAACTAGTCCTTAAGAAAGTTACAAAATGACCCTTAAAGAGTTGCCAATTCACATAGTTTCCTTTACAATTTGGTCCTTTATCTTTTTAGCTATAAAAACACATGAGTTTTAACTTGAAAAATCAGAAAACATTCAACCAAAATTCCCAGCCGTGCTGCCCCTGTTCAGCCGTGCCTTTCTACCCATTCTTAAGCTAAATTTCTTCAAATTTTCCCACCAAAAGTCTTTAAACTTCATCCCCAAGGATCAAGTGAACATCAAAGTGAGGTAAGCTTCAAGTTTGCAAGCTTTTCTTCTCATTTTCTACTGAAAATCTATGGGTTGTTCATGGCCTTGGAGGGTGAAAAATTTGATGTAGATCTTATTCTTTTGATGCTGCTAGAGTAGGTGCTAGTTAAAGAACATTATGAAAGTTTGAAATACAAAGTTTTGAATATGTTTCAAGTGGATAATTCGTGGGATATAATGTGATGAATTTCAATTAATCATTGATTAGTTTTGTTTAGAAAGTAAGCTTGGCATGAAATAGATTCAAGGCATGAAATAGAGCTTGAAAAACAAAATTCTTGTGCTTGTTTTCTTAATGCAAAACCGCAAGAAATTGTGATGAAATTCAAGTTGGGTTTTGTTGGTTTTAGTTTTAAGAATTCATGTGAGCTTGTGATGGAATTAGGGAATGAAATGGAACTTGGAAAAAATTAAATTTTGGTGCTTGAATTTCCACTAAAACTGTGGCTATGGTTAGGTAAGAAAATCGAAGATTTTATGAACAAATATGATTAAGAATTGTAGATAAAAACCGAGGACGAGAATAGGTGAAAACGAACCAAAATGTCGTTAAAAACGACTAGGCTTATAAAGATATTTTTATGTAAAAAATTTGGATTTTACATAAATCGAGAACCTAAAAATTAAGCGGAAACGCTACTGAAATTTTTATAATGGGTCTAAGGGTATTTTAGGAAATAAGGGGTAAAATAGAGATGGGATTGAAAAACCCAAGCCCCCTTGGTAACCTAGTTTGGGGAAAAAACAACTGAGATTTTCAATATTAGTGAAACGTCTATTCAGATCCCTAAAATATAAGAAAAATAGAAGAAACGACTTTAAAAGATTAGAATAGTACCGCTAAAGGATCTCATGAATAATAAACCGTAAATGTCCAAAATGTTTAGAAAAAAAAATCAAGAGAGCACCTTAGAATGTAATTGGAGTTCAGTTTCAGGTTTATAGTGGTGTGACTATGAAATTAGTGATTATATGATTGAGTTGTTTGGTAAAGAATAATGATCATATGGATTTGCAGGACCCGATTATATATGTCCAATTGGACCCTGTACTAGTTCCATATAATTCCTTAACGTTTGACAAAATTGATTTGTGTATGCTATTGGCTAGTTTATTATGCATGGATGGTGTTGACATAGGATTAGGATGGTCGACAAGATTCTCTCCGTTTGGAATCAGATTTTGTTTTGGATAATAGAGTACACAATTATTCGAACTCCAAACAAAGTTGCCATGATTTTATTTGAGATTGGATTGGAGTTGTAGAAAATTATCCATGAGAACAAGAATTTGAAATACAACTGTTTGGTGGATTTTAAAATTTGAATTTTGAAATTTGAAATTTGATTTGAAATTTAAATTTGAATTTGATATTTGAAATTCAAATTTTGAATCACATTCCAAGTGGGATTCGAATTTCTTGTGGTAAATCCACAAGGAATGAAATTAATATTTGAGTGATATGGAGAGGAAAATCTTGTTAGAATCCTGCTTGAATTTTGAATCCAAATCCTAACAATAATGGATGAAAATTTTGAGGATTATCCTCATGAAATTTTCAGATTTTTTACGGATAGGAAAAATTCAAGTTTCAATCCCAGTTGAATTTGGATTCTCTCCTCCTTGATTATGGTCGAAAATTTGAGGAAGATCTCCCAGGAGATTTTTAGTTATTTTGGATAAGGATGAGATAAGATTCAAGCTTGAAAATCGTAGTGGAATTTTGATTCTTCCTTATCCAAAAGTGGCCGAAATTATTTGGTGAATATCCTTAAGGATTTTTGGAATTTTTTGTTGGAAAAAGGGAGATAAAATTCTAGTTAAAATCTTGTTTGAATTTGGATTGGAATTATCCTAAAGTGGCCGAATTTATTGTTGGGATTTTCCCCTTGGAAAATTCATATTTTATGCTTGTGGATAAAGGAGAATATCTTCTCCTAATCCAATTCGAATTAAGAGAATCACCTCATGCAAGTCTATAAATAGAGGTCCTGCCACTCCAGTTCTCTTAGACCACAGACTCTCAGGTGAGCAGGCTTATTGTTGCACAACTCACCATGACAATAAGCTCTTTAGAGATCTGGGTGGTCGAAAGAAGACAAGCAGTGCTAGCATACCGATCAAGGTTCAGAGTGCCCACACACTCAGCCATTCGGGAATTGGAGAATAGTAGAGAAGGCTACTTGGTGGAAGCCCTCCGGTCATTCTCCTCCTGCAAGATTGGCATCCTTGAGGTATGAGTCTAAATTGTTGTCGGTTTATTGTATATGGCATCATGAGATATTTAATGATGTTAAAAATTTTTATTGTTCTACTGTGCCACTCTGATACGTTTTTATCGATTTATTTCCTACAATTTGTATCAGAGCCATCTCATGACTATTCCATGTACATAAATTAGACAATTACTTAGTCTTTTTATTTATGTATTGATTTGATATTTAGAGAGTGGCATTCTAGGATTCCTTTATGTTGTTATCATGTATTATGTATAAAGTATGTGGTTATTTTAATTTTCTGAATTATTAGCATGCTTGTTTATGCTGGTTATGGTTCCTTAGAATTTAGAAAAATTGTATCTAGGAATTTTTTATGTAACCATGGGAGCAGTTTATTAACATTGTAATTTTCTCATGGATTTTAATTTTGTCTCTTAGAATTCTTATGATTAGAATTTTTTTACATCGGAAACGGTTTAGGATTTTTTATGAAATTATTCTTGGAGGAGATTGAAGATTAAAGACCGTAATTTATATATCCCAAAAGTTAAATTTAATTTAAAGGTTGAAATTTTGATTGTGTGTAAAATTTCAATTTAATTGGGATTCAAATTAATTTTCAGAGATCCTAATGGATAAATTGGAATATGGCATGAAAATCGAGACACGACCCCTCGGGATAGGCCGTCGGGCCTTAGTAGGGCTGCAGCCCCTGCCCTCAGGGTAGGATGAGGCTGCGGCAGCCCCTTGACAGGCCATGACCACCCACGACCATAGGCTTGGCCTACAGTCGAGGCTGGCCATGGCCCTCCCAAGGCTGGCCGTAGCCTGGGCATGCAGCCTGCCAGCTACTGCGCCCAGCCTAGGCGTGCAGCCTAGTGCTGTAGGCTTGGCCTGCAGCCCAGTAGGGCTGTACATGGGGCGGCCGTGGGCTGCCAGCCCCTCGAGGGCTGGGGGCTGCCCACGGCGGCTGCCGACTTCCGGGGCGGTGGGGAGACAGTTCAAAAATCAAAAATTTTGATTTTTAAATTTGAGATTTAATTTTAAATCATGTTTAAAAGTATGTAATTGAAAATTTGAAATTTTTGAAATTACATATTATTACACATGATGTTTAAAATTGTTTAAATTTTGAATTTGAGATTTAAATTTGAAATTTGAATTTGAAATTTAAATTTTTGGAGATTTAAATTTTAAATGATTCTTGGGATGAGAAATAAATGGAGAGGCTACATAAAGATGGATACAAGAAGATGGAAAAAAATTCAAGACCCAAAGAATGCTTTGGATGGAATTTTGTAATCTTTATTTTCTTTGTTCTAGGATGGAACCATGGCTTGGTTATTCTGTCAATTATTTTTTCTGTGATATGTCATGGATGTATAAATATGTATGGATGGATGTTTTATATGCATATTTGATAACATGTCATATAGGATAGGTGAGTGTCGCTCATACTATATTGATCATACATATTTGTCAAAACTTGCATGTTTTTCAAAATATTGAGTGGGAGAGGGTTTTAAACAAAACCCACGGCCTCCATTGTTGATCCATATGTGAAAGCATGATAACGCCTCGCGTCAGTTCTGCCCTGACCACACCCTTTGGTAGGTGTTTACTGCCGCCGGTATACTAGATTGGATTTCCTATGTGGAAAACGTGTTCGGGTATGATCCTATTCATGACCACCCCTCGATGGCTTGGTAGGACGTGGATCAGGCTATGTAAATAATGGTTATATACTCAAGACTCGTTTAGTTATTAACCTTTTCTAGAAGCTCTGTTAACTAAACTGGTGGCCAAATAAGCGGTTATTAATATATGTCTTAACCTTGGACGATTTAAGGCAACATATATTAATTTGACAGGGTCCATGTTCCGGCTATTTGTTTTCATGACCACCCCTCGGTGGCTTGGGGCAATAGGTGTTGAGAATTACCGTTGCAATGCTACATGTTTTTCAAGTTTCATGTAGGAACATACTTGTATGCTTTATTTGCTAAATTATCTGTATATTTGCTTGGGCTTTGTAATGATGTCTAGTATAATTTTATTTCAGTTCAAAATGTCACCGACACCCCTCATTTCAATACTTACTGAGAATAAACAGAATGGTGATAATTATAAGGATTGGAAAAGAAATCTGTTGATAGTTCTCAACTGCGAGAGACACAAGTTCATACTGGATGAACTATGCCCACCAGGGCCCAAACCCGACACACCGCTTGAGGAGGTCCCGGTTGCCTATACTCGTTGGAGAGAATCCAATGAGATAACTCGATGCTACATTCTGGCTAGCATGACTAGTGCTTTACAAAAGCAGCATGAGACTTATCAAGTTGTTAGGGAGATCATGGAAAATCTGGAGGACATGTTTAGAGGCCAAGAAAAGTTAGCTCGACAGTCTATTATAACCAGCGTTATGAACTCTAAGCAAAAGGTAGGTACTCTGGTGAAGGACCATATGATCACTCTAATGGGATTCTTCGCTGAGGCTGCCGAGAATGGTGCTGAGTTGGACTACAACACCCAGATCGAGATGGTGTTCAAAACTATGTCTAAAGATTTTGTGGGGTTTAAGGCCGCATACAATTTGGCGACAAGGGAGTTAGGACTTACCAAGCTCATGAAGCAACTCCGAGCTTATGAGCAGATGATCAGGGATGGGGATGCAGTCCAACCCAAAGGAGAGGCTAATTTGACAGAATCTTCCAAACCCTCATGGAAGTGGAAGAGGCCAAATCAGAAGCAAGCGGCTTCCAGTTCTTCTAATTGTCTTGTCTCGGATGGGAAGAAGAAGAACAACAACAAGAAGCCTAGGGACCCTAAAAAGTCTAAGTGCTTCCGCTGTGGGAAGGTAGGTCACTTTAAGAAGGCTTGCCGGGAATTCCTAGCCGCCAAGGGCAAGGAAGGTAAGGAACTTCACTCTTTGGAAGCATGTTTGGTGGAAGAATCAAAAGACACTTGGGTCATTGATTCGGGCGCCACTAATCATGTTTGTGTTTTTATGCAAGGGTTCGTGGAAACGAGAAGTCCACGTGATAGGAGCCTCTTGTTGCAGACTCGACACGGCAGCTTGGTGGTGGCTGAGGCAATGAGAGATATTTATCTTTACTTTGATGAATTTAGGTTTATTTTATTGAAAAACTGTTTTTATGTTCCTAATTTTAGGAGGAACCTTATATCGGTAGCTTGTTTAATAAAGGATTCTTATTCAGTTTCTTCTAGTAAAAGAGTTGATATTTGTAGAAATAAGTCTTTTATCTATTCTGGTTGGATGGATGGAAACCTATATTTGATCAAACCAAAGATGTACTCACTGCTTGACACTGAATTAATAGATAACTCTAAAAGGTTAAAAGTTTCTCACTCTAACAAGGCGTATCTTTGACATTTAAGACTTGGTCATATTAATCAGGATAGGATTCAAAGGTTGGTGAAAGATGGTCCTCTAGAATCTCTGGAGGAGGTATGTCTTCCTCAATGTGAATCTTGTCTAGAGAGAAAGATGACTAAGAGGTCTTTTGGAGCTAAGGGTACTAGGGCTTAGGAGCTCTTAGAAATTGTGCACACTCACGTATGTGGCCCCATGAACGTCACAGCATGAGGAGGGTTCGAGTATTATGTCTCCTTTATAGATGATTACTCGAGATATAGATATGTGTATCTGATGCATTGCAAAAGCGAAACCTTTGACAAGTTCAAAGAGCATCGTGCGGAAGTGGAAAAATAATTGCATAAATCCATAAAGACACTTCGATCTGATCGAGGTGGCGAATACCTCTCTGATGAATTTCCAGGACATCTTGTAGAGAATGAGATATTATCCCAATTGACTGCACTTGGTACTCCACAACAGAATGGTGTAGCCGAAAGGAGAAGCAGGACCTTGTTAGATATGGTACGGTCCATGATGAGTTATTCAACATTGTCATTATTATTTTGGGGATATGCTTTACAAATAGCGTGCTGTATTCTGAACCAGATTCCAAGCAAGTCAATTCCTAGGACTCTGTATGAATTATGGCGTGGCAGGAAGCCCTCCCTTAGACATATGAGAATATGGGCTGCCCGCCACACGTACTGGATGGGGATGCGAAGAAGTTGGAACCAAGATCAGAACTGTGCATGTTTATAGGGTATCCAAATGGAACAAAAGGAGGTATGTTTTATAACCTGAAGGAACAAAAAGTCATTGTTTCAACCCATGTGACATTCTTGGAGGAAAGTCACATAAATGACTTTAAACCTCGAAGCAAAGTGGTGCTAGAGGAGTTATCGGGTGAAAGAACTACTCCACAGGTTTCGGTCCTGGACGCAAGTCTGAGTTTCGGTAAAAGACCTGCAGACGATCAACAATTTAGGGTGCCTCATCGTAGTGGGAGGGTTTCGAAGAAACCTAATTTCTTCATGTATGATGCGGAAGTATACCAGGCCGAGGATCATGAGCATGAGGATGATCCGGTCACCTATGATGAAGCTATAAATAATGTTGATTCTAAATCTTGGAAACAGGCTATGAACAATGAGATGGATTCTATGAAATCCAACTCTGTTTGGGAACTTGTAGATTTGCCGGATAAGATAAAAC
The DNA here is from genome assembly GCA_035233585.1 of Antiaris toxicaria. Classification (NCBI taxonomy): domain Eukaryota; kingdom Viridiplantae; phylum Streptophyta; class Magnoliopsida; order Rosales; family Moraceae; genus Antiaris; species Antiaris toxicaria. The sequence continues at coordinate 75,329,848 of CP141155.1, forward strand.
CCATTGGATGCAAATGGGTCTACAAAAGAAAGAAGGATACGGAAGGGAAAGTGGAAACTTTCAAAGCTAGACTGGTTACAAAAGGGTACATGCAAAAGGCTGGAATCGATTACGATGAAACCTTTTCACCTGTTGCTATGCGGAAGTCTATCCGTATTCTTTTGTCCATTGCTAAGGCTCTCGATTACAAGATCTGGCAAATGGATGTCAAGACGGAATTCTTGAATGGCCATCTTGAGGAGTATATCTATATGATACAGTCGGAAGGGTTCGTAGTGAAAGGCCAAGAAAGGAAAGTCTGCAAGTTGCTTAGATCCATTTATGGATTAAACCAAGCATCCCGCTCATGGAACTAGAGATTTTATCAAGCGATCAAGACTTCCGGTTTTGAGCAGAATGTTGATGAACCCTGTGTTTATAAATGTATTAAGGATGGAAAAGTGATCTTTCTGATACTCTATGTCGATGATATACTACTCATTGGGAATGATATAGGGAACTTATCATTGATCAAGCTTTGGTTACACCAACAGTTTGACATGAAGGACTTGGGAGAAGCTAATTATGTTCTAGGCATTCGTCTCTTCAGAGATCGAAAGAACAAAATGATAGCGTTATCCCAAGCTTCATACATAGATAAAATAATTGACAAATATGCAATGCAAGAGGCAAAGAAAGGTACACAACCTTCTATTGCTGTTCTAACTCTTTCATTGGATGACTGTCCCAAGACATCAGAAGAAAGAGAGTGTATGAGTAAGTTCCCTTATGCATCCGCTGTGGGTAGCCTTATGTATGCTATGCTTTGCGCTCACCCGGATATATGTTTTGCAGTAGGTATGGTGAGTCGATATCAAGCGAATCTTGGAACCAAGCACTGGTAAGCAGTAAAGCATATACTCAAGTATCTTAAGAGAGTGAGGGATTATATGCTGGTGTATTCTGGAGGGGACCCAACACCCATAGGATACACGGACTCAGACTTCCAGACTTGTAAGGATTCGAGGAAATCGACATCTGGATCAGTGTTTTTACCCGGAGGAGGCGCCATTGTGTGGAGGAGCGTGAAGCAGGGCTGCACAGCTGACTTTACTATAGAGGCTAAGTATGTGGCTGCGGCTGAGGCATCTAAAGAAGCGGTTTGGCTCCGCAAGTTTTTTAGAGACCTTGAGGTCATTCTGAGTGTTGACAAGCCTATCACACTTTATTGTGATAACACTGGGGCTATTGCCAACACAAGGGAATCTCGGCACCACAAGAGGACCAAGCACATAGATCGGAGATATCATATTATTGAGGGCACATGGAGACAGGCCAAGTAGATGTATGTAAGATCCCATCTGAGGACAACATTGCTGATCCCTTTACTAAGACTTTGGTGGCTAGAAGCTTTGAGAGGCATGTAGAGGCATGGGGATACGTAACATGGCACATCTGCTAGCTTAAGGCAAGTAGGAGATTGTTAGGAAATGCCCTAAGCATTAGAGTCATTTTGATGTATTTATTTTGAACTGGATAATAAAATTTTATATATATAAAGGTTATTCATTACATTGCTATCTGTCCTCGTTTTATTTATATGTTAAAGTAAATATAAGCAAATATGGCTCCCTGACTGCTTGTGTTAAACTGTTAGAACGTTGCATTCAATGGACTTTTGTATGCGAGAAGACAATGTTCTAAAGTAAGCGGTCTAAACTATGGTCTGTAGTCTATGGGTTTAGACCGAGCATCTAACTCATGTTATGACTATTATGTTATCTAAAGCCTTGGAGGGGACGGTTTGTCTTAACTATCTGGAGCTGGACTCCCAAGTAGAGACATAGATATGTTGCTTGGTGGTGACATATTAGACCGGGACTAAAGCGTGGTTGATCTACGAAGTTCGCTTTGGGTGGATCGATCTGCTTTTGATGTTCATTGTACAGTAACCTTAATCCTGAGTAGATGGACAGCTTCATGTATATGACTTGTGTACTTTGATGTTCCAATGGCTAAAGCGTCTCAGAGGTAGTAAGCTTATAGACCGGTTCGTTGGGTGCATGACTTGTATACGATGAAGTGTTCGTTTACATATATCGGAATCATAGCTCTAATGAGGAGTTAAGGGTATCCTCTTAAAGGCATTATACTGAATGTGAAAATGGACAGGGCCTTGGGTCGTCTGCTGGGCGGATGACTTTTTATTCACATATGGTGAATAATCATTTTCTTTATTCGGTTGTATAATGGAACTTTAAGATAGTCTGATCAATAGGATTAAACGGACTTTGGCCTAAGGCTGATCATGGATATCATATGAGGGTTCTACATACATGACAAGGTTATTGGACGATAGCTTGTCACAAGCTTACACAATACGATATATAATTGGGAGTTCAGTTTCAGGTTTATATTGGTGTGACTCTGAAATTAGTGATCATATGATTGAGTTGTTCAGTAAAGGATGATGATCATATGGATTTGCAGGAACTCGATTATATATGTCCAATTGGTCCCTCTACTAGCTCCACATAATTCCTTTACGTTTGGTAAAATTGATTTGTGTATGCTATTGGCAAGTTTATTATGCATGGATGGTGTTGACATAGGATTAGGATGGTTGACAAGATTCTCTCCAATTGGATTCAGATTTTGTTTTGGATAATAGAGTACACAATTATTCGAACTCCAAATAAAGTTGCCATGATTTTATTTGAGATTGGATTGGAGTTGTAGAAAATTATCCATGAGAACAAGAATTTGAAATACAACTATTTTATGGATTTTGAAATTTGAATTTTGAAATTTGAATTTTGAAATTTGAATTTTGAATTTAAAATTCGAATTTGAAATTTCAATTTGAAGTTTAAAATTTGAAATTGAAATTTGAATTTGATATTTGAAATTCAATTTTTGAATCGTAGTCCAAGTGGGATTCAAATTTCTTATGGTAAATCCACAAGGAATGAAATTCAAATTTGAGTTGGATATGGAGAGGAAAATCTTGTTAGAATCCTGCTTGAATTTTGAATCCAAATCCTAACAATAATAGATGAAAACTTTGAGGATTATCCTCATGGAATTTTCAGATTTTTTGTGGATAAGGTTCAAGGAAAAATTCAAGTTTCAATCCCAGTTGAATTTGGATTCTCTCCTCCCTGATTATGGTCGAAAATTTGCAGAAGATCTCCTAAGAGATTTTTGGTTATTTTGGATAAGGATGAGATAAGATTCAAGCTTGAAAATCCTAGTGGAATTTTGATTCTTCCTTATCCAAAAGTGGCCGAAATTATTTGGTGAATATCCTTAAGGATTTTCGGATTTTTTGGTTGGAAAAAGGGAGATAAAATTCTAGTTAAAATCTTGTTTGAATTTGGATTGGAATTATCCTAAAGTGGCCAAATTTATTGTTGGGATTTTCCCTTGGAAAATTCAGATTTTATGCTTGTGGATAAGGGAGAATATTTTCTCCTAATCCAATTCGAATTCAGAGAATCAGCTCATGCAAGTCTATAAATAGAGGTCCTGTCACTCTAGTTCTCTTACACCACAGACTCTCAGGTGAGCAGGTTTATTGTTGCACAACTCACCGTGACAATAAGTTCTTTAGAGATCTGAGTTGTCGGAAGAAGACTACCAATGCTAGCATACCGATCGAGGTTCAGAGTGCCCACACACTAAGCCATTCGGGAATTGAAGAATAGTAGAGAAGGCTAGTTGGTTGAAGCCCTCCGGTCATTCTCCTCCTGCAAGATTGCCGTCCTTGAGGTATGAGTTTAAATTATTGTTGGTTTATTGTATATGGCATCATGAGATATTTAACGATCTTGAAAAATTTTTATTGTTCCGCTGCGCCACTCTGATACGTTTTTACCGATTTATTTCCTACATGCATAGCTCCTTTGTAGTGCTCCCGACAAGGCGCTGATAGCCATAGGCATAGTAAAATGCTTCTGACTCTGCACATTGGCCACCTTATTGGCTTTCCCCGGATGGTACAAGATCTTGTAGTTGTAATCCTTACCAACTCTAGCCATCTATGCTGCCTCATGTTGAGCTCTTTTTGCGTGAAGATATACTTGAGCTCCGGTGGTCGGTGTAAGATCTCGCACTTGACTCCATACAGGTAGTACCTCCATGCTTTTAACGTAAAAAACTACCACTGCTAGCTCCAGATCACGCATTGGGTAGCTCTTAGGGTCATTGAGTTGTCATGAAGCATATGCGACTACTCTACCACTCTGCATCAACACGGCTCCCAACCTGGTTTTAGATGCATCGCTATAAATCACAAAACTTCCTTGACCAGCATCTGGAATGGTCAGTATTGGAGTGCTTGTGAGCCTTCGTTTCCGCTCTTGAAATCTTTCCTCACACTTGTCGGTCCACTCATGCCTCTTTTCCTTCTTAGTGAGCACTGTGAGCGGTGCGGCTAGTTTTGGAAAACCCTCTACAAATCGTCGATAGCATCCCACTGAGCCTAGGAAGCTGCGGATCTTCATCACATTCCTCGGAGCTGGCCACGTGCTAACTGCCTCAATTTTCACCCGATCGATGGACACTCCCTCCTTGGAGAATATGTGGCCTAAGAAATGGACCTTCTCTAGCCAAAACTCACACTCAGAGAACTTGGCATATAACTGATGGTCCTGTTACATGTGCAAGACGATCCTTAAGTGCTTTTCATGCTCTTCCTTCATCTTAGAGTATATAAGTATGTCATCGATGAATGCAATGACAAATTTATCTAAATAGTCCTTAAACATGCAGTTCATCAGGTTCGTAAAGGCTGCAGGTGCGTTTGTTAATCGGAAAGACTTGACCAGAACATGTAACGTTCGTACTGCGTTTGGAAGGCTGTTTTGGGTACATCTTCATCCTTGATTCACAGATGATGGTATCCTGAACGTAGATCGATCTTCGAGAACAATGCACCGTCTCGGAGCTGATCAATAGATCGTCTACCTGTGGCAACGGATACTTGTTCTTAATCGTAATCTTGTTTAACTCTCTATAGTTGATGCACATTCACAGTGTTCCGTTTCTTCTTCACAAATGGTACGGGTGCTCCCCAAGGTGAACAGCTCTATCGAATGAATCCTTTGTCTATTTAATCTTTCAACTAGGGTTGGAGCTCTTTTAACCATACAGGGCCCATTCTGCATGGGGCCTTAGAGATGGGGGCTGATTCTAGTAGACATTTAGTCTCGAACGAGATCTCGCGCTCTAGTGGGGGTCCTAGAAGATCTTTTGGAAATACCTCATCGAATTCCCTGACTATCGGCACGTTCTCGGATCCTATCTCTATTCCGTGATTCTTATCTATTACGTATGCTAGGAAGTCCATGCATCCACTGGATAGCATCTCACGAGCTTTCACTGCTGATATCATCGTCTTTCGTTGCTCCGGTGACAAACCCTTGTAAATGAACTTTTCCCATCCGATTGGTTCAAAAGTAACCTCCCGCCTTCGACAGTCTATGACGGCTTCGTATTTTGTGGAAGTCCATTCCCACAATTACATCATAGTCATACACATCGATGACAATCAGGTTAACGATTAATTCTCGCCCGTAGATAATTACTGACACCTGACGTATCCAATAATTAAACAAATAAACTTCCCCTGAAGGAAGTGACATTTTAAGGTTTATTTCGTCCTATCTAAGCTCCTACCTAACTTTCTAGCAGAATTTGATGATGTAACGAATGGGTGGCTCCAAAATCAAGTAGAACTAACGCATCAAAGTTGGCGATAGAAAGCTGGCCTGTCACCACTATAGAAGTTACAGCTTCAGCATAACTCCTCGTGTAAGCATAGATTCTCCCTTAGCTGTCTGAAGCTTTCAGTCTACCTTGTGTGATCGAAGGGCCTTGGATCCTGGTCTAGACGACGTGAAGTTGATTATCCCAGTGCGGGGTTGATTCTGTCGGATTCGTGGGTCAGAGTAGCAGTTTTGGGCATAGTAGCCTTCCTTGCCACAGATGAAACAACCACTCACTCCTTGCTTGCATTCTCCTGGGAGCCGCTTTCTGCATTTCGGGCACATCGGGTATTGATTGTCATTTCCTCTCTGGTCGTTTCTCTTCTGGGGGAAATTTGCTTATGAATCTTGGTTGCTTGATTCCCCTTTTCTCTTGTTGTTGTTGTTGGAATGCCTGCTATTCTGGCCGGTTCCCACGTTCTGTCTTTTGTGTTGTAACTCGAGGTTCTGCTTCCCCTGAGCCTGCTTAGCTTGCGTTTTCTCCTCCTTTCGTGGCTTAAAATTCTGTGTCTTTTGCTCCTTATCTTGAGCCGACCAGTACTCAGCTCAGATAGCCTTGCTGACACATTCTGCTACTGTCGCTGGTCCGTGGCTTCCGCTATAGACCTGAACTACGATGTCCATTCTGAACATCTTTAGCATTCGTCTGACTCTCTTCTTTTTGTCGATACTAAATCTGGGCAAAGTTGAGGTAGCTACTCAAACCTCCTGACTGCCTCCGTGACAGTCATGTTACCTTGGCACAGGTTATTGAACTCGTCTTGCTGTGCTGTTAGTGCTTCCTCATTGAAGTACATCTCCTTAAATTCCTCAATGAAGTCGTTCCAGCTCATCTCTCTAATGTTCCTCCTAATTACCATCTTCCACCACTGATGTGCCTCATTGCGCCGGGTGAAGGATGCGTACATCACTTTCTCTCTATCAGTTAGCCCTAAAAAATCCAAGATTACTTGGATATCCGTTAGCCAGTCATCGGCCTCAATGGGGTTGGTGGTTCCTCAGAATTCTAACACTTTCATGCGCTGGAATTTCTCATACAAGTCGCCTTCCCTAGGGGTTGGTGGAGAAATAATTGCTGCTGCAAGAGCAGTCGTTACTAAGGGCACTAGAGCCACCTGGACTAGAGGAGCTGCTTGCTCCCTTAGAGTTTTTGGGCTGTTGAAGCCTCCTAGATTGGTACCTCTGCTAACTGTGGTGCCTAGGGTTGCTGGCCCAGCCGTTCCCTAAGCTAGGTTAGTTCACGTTGCTGGTTCTCCGTCATCTCTCGCATAGCTGCGAGCTGTACCGTCAATTCATCTTCTCAGGATGCTTGGTTTGCTTGTATTCGTGTTCTTGCCGTGCTTTCCTACGTAACCCTATCGTACAGCGGGAAAGGATAAATATAAGTCTCTTAAATTCTGTACTTGGGACTCATATCACATATCATTTTCTTTCTTACTCAACAATCTTACTCAAACGTTATGGATATAAATATACATATTTTATCCATCGTTCTTTTTCTCATATTGTGACATTCAATACAATTGCCGTATTGTATTGGGACATCGTCTGAGTATTAGTATTCATCCTGTTCTTTCTGTCATACCATGCTCACACTATGAGAAAATTATATCTAGCCCCTTGGGCAAAACTTTATTGCTTATCATAATATATATCACAAAATATATATACATATATTCAAGATTCTAGTTTAGTGGGAGTGACACACACTTCCCCTACACGATCCCAACAAGTACATTATGCTACAACTGACAGGGGAGAGCTACTGCTTCCTTCTATACATTTGCATAACTAACATTCCCACAGAAGGGTTACTACTGCACAGAGGGTACTCTTGATTTTGCATCTGACATCTCCTCATCGTCACTCTCGCTGAGGGGGAACTCCTCTGTGTCTTCCTCTTTGTCTGAGGAGATGAAATTGGTTTCGTCATCGCTTGTTATGGTACTTAAGGTTCATACATCCCCATCTATTTGTCATTACTAAAGCGATCGAGGATCTCTTCTCCCTCATCATCGGGATGGGCGTTGGAAAGAGTCTCGTCATCATCCTCTTCCATGTGGTGTTCGGGAGACAGATGGGCTAGTTCGGGGTTCTCCATCGGTTCCCCATTGCCTTCGTATACTTCTGACCGGTACTCGGCCATGAACTCTTCATCGGCCAGTTGGGGTGCTGGGTCTACCGGGTCACCCTCCATAATGGCGGTTGCTACAATGCCTTGGGCTTATGCAGGGTTCTCGGGGTTGAGCACTTTTCTCTCGATGTTCACTATCTCCTGGATAAGGCTTGCTACTCTTTCTGCTTGATCGCTCTTCTGATTCCATTTGGAAAGGTCTCTTTCTCTCTTTTGGTCTTCTCTTACCTTGATCCACTTTTGCCTCAACATGTATTGTAGAAGTCCATATCAGTTCCTTGTAGCGTACAGCATATGTTAGAACTGGGTCATTGGACATCAGCTGCAGTCTTTCAGTCCGATGAACAAATTCTCATATATCCATAACTCTAGGGAACTTCGATAGTTTCACTCCCCGCTTACCCATAAAGAAAAACTAGGGCTGATACTGGACTCCTCTTAGAGATTGACTCGATCGTGGTATGATGAAACTCGACATAGTTAAGAGCTCATCCTAGTCATAGGGATCTCGATACACCGAGAGTATCTTCCTAAGAGATATCAACAGCCAACAGGACTCAGTTATCCTAATCAATGGCATACAATCAGGGAATTACTTTGATAACGTGAAACTAGTCTTGACATTCTCATTGAGTGCAAGAGTACTGTTTGCCACTCAAAAATTAGTGGAAAACTAGCCCTGAAGATCAGTACAACTTGGGCAGCAATCCATGTTCTTTTTCTAAGTAGTTCTCTAACACTGCACGATCGTGATTTTACGTATTATGATCTCAGCATCTCTGCATCTTATCCTTGCCATCATAGATTTCATCGTCTCTTTACTATAAAATGTTATCTTCCATAAATAAACATTTACTGCCCAAAAATAAAATTAACTTACTTGGACAGATGAGGCAAGCATGCGGCGATGTGAGGTAGATGGCAGGAAACCGCTCTGATACCAACTGTGGCGCCCCATGCCCTTAGTGGCCCGAACCGTCACTGAAAACTACTTCTTTAACTTTTACTTTAAAACTGAATGCTAAAACTTACTTAATTTGATATCATAAATTTAGAGGAAATTTTTATATATATATACACGTATATATTTACTATTCATGTGGGTATACTATTAAAATGCGAAATTTAAAAAACATAAGGATTTCAATTATATATACACAATTATATACTTGTTTATCTGATTACTATTTACCAAATACTATTTAAATATACTATTCATACATATACTGTTTGCTGTTCCAAAATACTGTTTAACTTTTACTATTCGAAATACTATTTAATTGTCACCATTCAAAATACTATTTATTCATACTGTGCGGAAGAATACTCGCAGTGTATTTATAACCTCATCCTCACATCCGCCTTCACCGCCATCATCGCCCCTTGATGTTTACGCTATAGGACGCTTACCTACAGTATGAACACACTCCGTGAGCTTTACGTCCAATAAGTATAGCTTGTTAACCGCAAAATATGTTTAAAACATAGCACATACTTAAAATCATATGAGCATACCAGTCATCACAGATACCATATAACATATCATATATCATAGCATCATTTATCACATTATAGAATACATCATCACATATTGAATGCATAACATAGCATACCTTATACTGAATGCATTTTATGGAAACTAGAAGCATAGAGATCTAATGCATACAGTGATCAATGCATGATCCGGTTATGTTCATTTATGCTTCAACATCTTCTTTTTCTTTATCTTGTCTACTTTAGGCCTTTGTGCCAGTACCAAGTGCACGCAGACCAATGGTAATGCTCGAGGTCACTATATAGGCCGGAGAGCTATCAACGGATGCTCAACTTTCTACCTTCTCTTACTTTACTTTAACTTTGAAAGCCCTTTCAACGGAAAGAGGTAGTACGACACGCCTATTAAATTCCATCTTGCTTATCTGTTTTAGCCATATGTTTCTCTAAGCTATCCCTAATCCTACGCGGTAGGGATTATGGCCTCTAACTTTTTCATTCATCAATCCACTCGATTGTGAAACTAGATGCTCTTATGTATGCTGTGCAGCATCATGTGCATGATACATACTTCAAATACTGGAAAATCATAATTTTAAATTCATTTTATTCATGCTGTAGGTGGAGTTGTACTTACCTGTCATCAGACAGTTTATAATCTCGCCTTCGTCACAATACAGGTACCTCCCTATAATCACAATACATTATTCCTTTTTAGGTCACTGTCATTAGTGACTAATAAAAACTTTATCGTCAGTGATACCGATCCTTATTAGTACTAATTGCCCTCCTAATTGAGAGTTTGATATATATATATAGATTTATTTCTAATTGTGGTTCATTAATTTATTTCTTCCCAATAAATTAATTAACGTTGCTCTTAGGTCACTCTATCATTAGTGACTAATATACCTATCGTTGTGTGGTACCGATGCCTATCGATACCCAACTACTTTACTTGGGACTTTGATATTTAATTTCTAATCGTGCTTAATTAATTTGTCTACTTGACAAATTAATCACTATCTCTCACTATCCTGTTCAAACTCAGTCCTTGACTGGTTAACCGACCAGTCAACTAACCGGATGCCTCGCGTATTGATTGTTTAGCCTATCGAGTTACCTTTACTGATTTAACCACCCCAAATTTTATACTTAGCTCATACCCGTCCCTCGGGTGGTACTAATCCTCAAATTAGGCGGTTCACTAATCCTCAAAATGTCCGTCCTTCTTTCCCAGACCTAGGACATTGAGGGGGCTCTGGTTTCCATCCTAATCACATTTTTACCCCTTGTTTCCTAAAATACCCCTTTGTGCCATTTTAGAAAATTTCGACAGCATTTCCACTTAATTTTTGGGTTTCTGGCGTTTAGGAAACGCCTCAAAACCATCTAACCTATTCTAACCTGCCACGTACTAAAGTAGAGGCCTAATTTTTACGTAAAAGCTCAGCTTTTTAAGTACAAATATTTACATTTCCTCACATTCTCTTTTTCGACATTTCATCCCCCTTTTTTTTTCTTACAATTCCTCAAGTCAGTAATCCATAATTAATACATAATTATTTCCAATAATAAAATGAGGAATCAAGAGATTAAAATTACTACCAAAATCGTTTCCATCGGTGATCAAACGAGCCGTTCGATCTCAATTGCACAATCTTTGAATTGTCGTTCTTCACTTTTGAAATTCCGGTTTACAAATCCGATGCCACGAATGTGTCTGGAACGTCAAAAATAGGCTAATGGGCCACTTTTCAATTTTTCGCCTCTAGGTCACCGTTGACCGGTGTTGACTGATCGTTGATCGTGGCGGCGAGGGAAGTGGTGACCACCATCTTGAAGAGCTCGACGAGAGGAACCCATTGGTGGTGTTAATTTCGCTAATCGAGACTCCTATCACCAGAAATCAGGCTTCGAAGATCGACGACGGTGGCAGTGGTTGGATCTCCATTTTCTGGCGTTGTTGCCCGAAATTGATTTGGGGTTTTTCATCTACGTATTGTTTTGAGCATTTTGACACCCACCTCGCAACTCAACTCCACCGGAATCGGTGGATTCCACGATGGCGACACAGCGGCGACAGCGTAAGTTTAGGCAGCATGATCCGGTGACTATTGAGCTAAAATGAGTCCTGCGTTTTGATTAAGTCTTCATCACGAATCCATTTGGACCAGAATCATGGCATTTGGACATCAAACGGCGAAGATATGGCATCGAGAAGATTTCGACCACCGGCGACCTCGGGCAGCGTGTGCGGCGTGCTCTAACGTCGGTTCGGTCGACTCGGCCCACCGTTGGACTCAGCTTGTTGAGAGCTTTCCAATCGTGCCAGCGGTGTCGAAAACGAAGGGGGGATTCGATGGTCGGTCACTATTCACGTTCGTGAGGTGTGGGGGAGAAAATGAGCTAAGGGAAAATTATGGGGGCATTTTTACAAAGTTCCCAAAGTTTCTACCCTTTTATACTAAATTTTTGAAAAATTTTAAGATAGGCTATACTGACTAATTTGGGCATGTTGAACCCAAATATATCAGTTTTTTTTTTCATCCGAGGTCGTCTCGACCAGTTTTCCGATACTGCATTGTTCCCGATCAAAAATTACTTTTTGTGCTCAAATGGCTAATTTGAGCATTCTGATTCCAAATATATCAGTTTTATATCAAGAAAATGTCATCTTAACCAATTTTTTGATACTGTGGTCAGGCCTAAACTGTGTTGACATTGAGCACGCATAACGAGGCGTCTTTACATGAAATTTTAAACACAGTCTCTCCTGACTAATTTGGACATGTTGATTTCAAATTTATCAGTTTTACGTCCATTTGAGGTATTTTGGACCAGTTTTCAGGATCTGTGTGACTACATCTCGAAAAACGTGTCAAGTGCCTGATTGACTAATTTGGGCGTCCTGATCTAAATATATCGGTTTCAGGGTGAGAAAATGTCGTTTTGACCCTCTTCCCGATACTGCGTGCCTCTCAACAAATTTTACATTTTGTGCTCAATTGACCAGATTGAGCCTGCTGACTACTAATATATCAATTTTATGCCAGATTAAGACCACCTTGGCCACTAACCTAACACTGCGTATCTCACTATTCACTAGTCACTGTTCACTATCTAACTGACTAATCTGAGCGTTCTGACTTTGATTTTGTTAGTCTATGGACGAGAAGAGGTCATCTAGACCATTTTTCTCGATACTGTATATCTATTAGGGCAATTATTGCTGCTGTGCTTAGATGACCTGTCTGAGCGTACTGATGACTAGCTCATCAGTTTTGTGTCAAGAAATGGTCGTCTGGACCAATTTCTTGAATACTGCGTGTCTCACACGCACACACTCACACAATAGGGTGGACTGATTTCACTGTCGGTTGCCCCTGTCACTACATTTATAGTAATTAAATGTTACTGTACCTGTTTAATTTCTTCAACTGGAAAGTATACTGTGTTTATTAACTTAATTACATCATTACATGGTAATTGAGTTTTATAATTCATGAGAGTCATTACAGTGGCTCTCGGCTCATTATATAGCCTTCTACATGGACTCTTACACGAGCGTGTGCCAGGCAACACGAGCGTGTACATTTCGGACATAGGCGTGTACTAGTTGAGACTACTTAACACGCCCATGTTTTGAAACATGTTCATCAACTCGAGCGGCACACGACCTCTTACACGGCCGTGTACGTGACCGTGTTATACTACATGGCCATGTACACTCACATGGCTTCTCACAGATACACAGTCCGAATGGTACATGGTCACTCACACGATCGTGTACCTGACCGTGCTACTTTAATTTGCACTAAAAGGCATTAAATTAAGTCCATTTTATTCCTTAATGACTTATTACATGGTAAGTAGGTGCCATGAAAATGGCGGTCATTACATTGGCAGTGGTGTTTGCATTTGACAAGTTCAGAGCATATTTGGTAGGCACTAAAGTTGTGGTCTACACGAATCATTCAGCTACAAAGTATGTCATTGCTAAGAAAGATGCAAAGCCGAGGTTGATTAGATGGGTCCTATTGCTTCAAGAATTAGATCTGGAGATCAAAGATAGAAAGGGGATCGAGAATCAAGTAGCCAACCACTTGTCCAAACTGGAGATGAGAATGATAAAGAGAGATGAGGAACCAATCAAAGAAACCTTCCTTGACAAGAAGCTCTTTGAAGTTAGGCAGTTGACCACACCTTGGTATGCAGATATAGTTAATTACTTGGTGAGTGGCCTATTTCCACCTGATCTAACCACTCAGTAGGAGAAGAAATTCCTTCATGACACCTGATTCTACTACTGGGACGAACCCTATCTATTTAAATAGTGTGCTGATCAGATTTTGAGAAGGTGTGTTCCCGATGAAGAGGTTGTAAGTGTATTTCAGCATTGTCATTCATCCCCTTATGGTGGATATTATGGAGGATTTAGGACAGCAACAAAAGTCCTACAATCGGGGTTCTACTGGCCTTCCCCATTTAAAGATGGTCATGAGTTCGCCAAAATGTGTGATCGATGTCAATGGATGGGGAACATTTCACAAAGACACGAAATGCCACTCAATAATATTTTGGAAGTCGAGATATTTGATGTCTGTGGTATAGATTTCATGAGACCATTCCCCTTATCCTTCAACAACCAGTACATCTTGGTGGCAGTTGACTATGTGTCCAAATGGGTGGAAGCCTTAGCGTCTCCTACTAATGATTCTAAAGTGGTGATGAAATTCTTGTATAAGAACATATTTACATGCTTTGGAACTCCTAGAGCAATCATAAGCAATGAAAGGACTCACTTTTGTAGCAAACAGTTTGAGACCACTGTGGCTAAGTATGGAGTGCATCATAAAGTTGCTACAGCATACCACCCCCAGACTAGTGGACAGGTAGAGGTCTTTAATAGGGAGGTGAAGAGGATCCTTCAGAAAGTGGTTAACCCTTAAAGAAAAGATTGGTTGGCCAGATTAGATGACAATTTGTGGGCATATAGAACACCCTACAAAACCCCTCTAGGAGCATCCCCGTACAAATTGGTGTTTGGCAAAGCATGCCACTTGCCGGTGGAATTGGAGCACAAGGCACATTGGGTAATCGCCAAACTTAATCTTGATGGTCATGCTGCAAGAGAAAAGAAAATGCTTATGCTTAATGAGCTAGAGGAATTCCGCATGTTGGCCTATAAGAATGCAAGGATTTACAAAGAGAAAATTAGGAGATGGCATGACAACAAAATTCTCCCACGGACATTTGAAAAAGGATAGCTAGTTCCCCTCTTCAATTCATAACTCAAACTATTTCCAGGGAAGTTGAAATCAAGATGTTTAGGTCCTTTCAGGATTGTAGAAGTATTTCCTCATGGTGTAGTAGAGCTCAAAGAAGAAAACTCAGGAAGAAAGTTTAAAGTGAATGGACAGCGACTCAAGCATTATTGGGGAGGATCGTTTGACAAGGAGAAGAATTCCATCTCCTTGAGAGATCCAGTGCAGTAAACAAAAGGGAAGTAGTCGGGTTGTCGACTGTAAAACAAGCGCTTATGGGAGGCAACCCATAGTTGTTTAGTTTTCCTGATTTATTTATATTCTGGTTGTTCTACAGTTTTTATTTTTATTTATTTTTATTTATTTTGTTTGATTAAGGTGTGCATTTGATTTAAATTGTTAATAAATGAATATCTGGCATTTGATGATAGGGAGGAAAAGAATGAAGATCTCTGGTGAAATAGGAATAGAGCAGATGCTGGTGAAGGGAAGAAGATTTGTCGTTTCAGAAAAAGTTCCAGTTTGCTATAGCAACGTTATAACCTTTGTTGCAGCAAACTGAACACCAGAAAATACAAGTCGCACCAGTTATTAAAAAAAAAAAGGAGAGAGAGATGCCACTTGGCAAAACCCCACAAAACCCTACATCATTTTCCATCACCCCACCATTTTGGCCACACGCACCTCTCCTTTCCCACTTTTTGTAACTACCTTCCACAATCTTTAACAGCACCTAAATCAATCGGTCCCTACTCCCTCAACATTCCACACAAATTTCAAATCCACCCACTCCATTCCTTTAATGGCCTCCATCGAAATCTCTTGACTTTTACCTTTTCATTTTTTTTCAGTTTTTTTTCTTCTTTCTTTCTTTCCCTACCGATTTACTAAACTTCTCGGCCACCACTATTTTCACCGACCCTTAATTTCATTTTCACTCCAAAACCATAACTCTGGTAGACCATAATTGCCATTGGATTGAAGCACACCGCCAGTAACCGTCATTGAGGGAAGCCTGGGTGAGGGTCGAAAGACAAAAAAAGGAAAAGGGCAAAAGTTTTGGGGTACGAAAAAGACTAATCCATAAACAGAGGAGGCCGAGGGTAAGAAATTTTCTTTCTCTCTCACACATTATTTCCTTGATTGTGATTGCTGTGACTAGGATTATGTAAAGGTTTGGTTGACTGTGACTGACTGAATGTGTCGGTCTGAGGATTTGGATATTTGGAAAAAGGGGAATAATATTCAAGTAAAGTTTGGGGGTTGTTGGAATTATTTGATAATACATGGGGGTATTTTGGGATTCATCTGAATTGAACAGAAAAAAGAGAAAACATAAGAGTCAGATAAATGGGGTTCAAGAAAGTTGCAAGGAAACCTTCACTTATTCAAAAATTTATATCTGAAGAGGCAGAGCAGAGGTATAAAAACTGGGTGCTTAAAAAGACCCTGGTTATAGAAAAAGGATTTGTGCTAAAAATGACCACTACCATGGGATACTCGGAGTTTGTGTACTCAATCATACAAGCACTCAATTGGTGAAAGTTCTATACGTAGCCTGAGGAGGCACTTATACCCTTGGTGAGGGAGTTTTATGCGAACTTCCTGGAGGAGCACCCAGAAGCTATAGTGGTGAGAGGGGTTCTAGTGAAAATGAGGCCAAGCGATATTAACACATTTTATACATTAAAAGAAACTGCAGATAGCTACTCAAAGTTGGTAGGGAACTTGACAGATGAACTGCTACGAGAAGTCTAGTCCACACTCTGCATAGAGGGGACAAAGTGGAAAATATCAGCTCACGGAGCATATACATTTCCCTGAAATAATTTGAAGACCGAAGCACGAGTATGGTACCATTTCCTGAAATCAAGATTCATGCCCTCCACACATGTCCAAAAGGTGTCAAGGGAAAGAGCACTTCTCCTCTACTGTATCATGACACGAAGACAAATCAATGTGGGAAAAATTATATATGAGGAGTTGTACAGCTGTGCACAGCGTTCATCGGGCCATCTCTGGTTCCCGTCGTCGATCTTAGGTTTGTGTGAAACCAATGGAGTCGTCTATAGTGATGACGAGGAGAGGCTAAAAGTGACAGGGATCATCAACCCCACTGCCGTAGCAAGGATTGCACAAGAAGGTTCAAGAAAAACAAGGTACACCACAGCTGATAATGAGGAAGAAGCTGGCCCGTCCTCACGACCCTCAGGCATTGGCAAGACTACAGCATCAAGCAACAAGACGGACATTCCTCTAGCAATGGCTCAAAGTCTCCAGATGCTAAAAAAATGAATGAACCTGCAAGAGATTCAACAATATGAGATGATGGCAATGCTACAGCAAATGCAGAAGCAGCAATAGCAGTACTGGGGCTATGCACAACAAATGGATACTGTTCTTCACTAAGTGCTATAGCAAAGTTCCTCCCAGCCACCATGCCCTTTCCTTACTTTCCCTACAGAGCTTCTCAGCAAAGAGACCCCTAGCCCATCAGATGAAGAGTAACTACCAAGGAATCCTGCCTTGGTCTTAGGGAGTTTTACCCTTTTCTCTCTGTTTTTCATTTTTTTCATTTTTATTTTATTTCATTCTGAATTATTTTTTTTCTTTAAGCAGTAGGGACACGGCTCAATTTAAAGTTTAGGGGTTATTCAATATAAAATATATATATAATAATAAAATCATTGCTGATTTGTCATAGCTATAGCATTTTTTTGTTATTCTACTGTGCATATTTTATTGATTTTTCCTACAAGTGGTGTCAGAGCCATCTCATGATTATGTCATGTACACGAATTAGACAATAGGTTAGTCTTTTTTCAATGTATGGATTTGATATTTAGAGAGTGGCATTCTATTGTTATCATGAATTATGTATGTAGTATGTGGTTATTTTATTTTATTTTATTTTTTTGAATTATTATAAGCATGCTTAATTTTGCCAGTCATGGTTCCTTAGAATTTAGAAAAATTGTACTTAGAAATTTTTATGTAACTATAGGAGCAGTTTATAATCACTGTAATTTTCTCATGGATTTTAATTTTTAGTCTCTTAGAATTTTTATGATTAGAATTATTCTTGGAGGAGATTGAAGATAGAAGGCCAAAATTTATTTTTTTCCAAAGTTAAATTTGATTTAATGATTGAAATTTTATTTGTGTGGAAAATTTTAATTTAATTAGGATTCAAATTAATTTTTAGAGATCCTAATGGGTAAATTGGAATATGGCATGAAAAGCGAGGACCGGCCCCTCGGAACGGGCCACCGACTTTGGTGGGGCTGTAGCCCCTACCCTTAGGCAGGATGGGACTGTGGCAGCCCTTGTCCAAGGTCAGACTACCCACAGCCATAGGCTATGCCTACAGGCAGGGGTGGCCATGGGCCTCCCCCAAAGGCTGCCGAGGCCCTGGGCTGTAGCCCATGGCTGCAGGCGAAGCCTACAGCCTGGCAAGCTACTGTGGCCTCCACGAGATGTGCAACCCATGGCTACAGGCTAAGCCTGTAGCCTGGCAGACTGCAGCACCCGCCCGGGGTGTGCAGCCCATGGCTGCAAGTATTGCTTGCAGCCTGGCGAGCTACTGCAACCGTCCAGGGGGTGCAACCCATGGCTATAGGCTGTGCCTACAGCATGGCAGGCTGCACTCACCCTGGGCATGGGCTGCCAACCCTCCGGGGTGGGGGGCTGCCCACGACAGCTGCAAGCCCCCGGGCCCATGGGCCAACAGGCTGAAAAATGAAAAATTTTAGTTTTTTAAATTTGAGATTTAATTTTAAATCATGTATAAAAGTATGTAATTAAAAATTTTGAAATTACATATTATTATACATGAAATTTAAATTTGTTAAAATTTGAATTTGAAATTTAAATTTTTGAAATTTGAATTTTAAATAATTCTTGTGATGAGAAATAAATAAGAAGGCTACATGAAGATGGATATAAGAAGATGGAGCAAAAAATTCAAGACCCAAAGAATGCTTTGGATGAAATTTTGTAATCTTTATTTTTCTTTATTCTAGGATGGGACCATGGCTTGGTTGTTTAAATTTTTCTGTCATTTATATTTTCCTGTGATAAGTCATGGATGGATGAATATGTATTGATGGATGATTTGGATTCATATTTGATAACATGTCATATAGGATAGGTGAATGCCGCTCAGACTATATTGATCATACATTTTTCAAAACTTGCATGTTTCGCAAAATATTGAGTGGGGGAGGGTTTTAAACAAAATCCACGGCCTCCATTGTTTTTCCATATGTGAAAGCATGGTAACACCTCGCGTCAGTTCTACCCTGACGACACCCCTAGGTAGATGTTTACCGTCGCTGGTATACTAGATTCGATCTCTTATGTGGAAAACGTGTTCAAACATGATTCTATTCATGACCACCTCTTAGTGGCTTGGTAGGACATGGATCGAACTACGTAAATAATGGTTATACACTCAAGACTTATTTAGTTATTAACCTTCCCTAGAAGCTCTGTTAACTAAACTGGTGGCCAAAATAAGCGATTATTAATATATGTCTTAACCTTGGAGGATTTAAGGCAAAATATATTAATTGGACGGGGTCTATATTCTGGCTATTTGTCCCGTGACCATTCCTCGGTGGCTTGGGACAATAAGTACTGAGAATTACCGTTGTAATGCTACATGTTTTTTTAAGTTTCATGTAGGAACATACTTGTATGTTTTATTTGCTAAATTCTCTCTATATTTGCTTGGGCTTTGTAATGATATTCTTTGATAAGTTTATTTCTATTCAAAATATCACCAACACCCCTCATTTCAATACTTACTGAAAATAAACTTAATGTCGAAAATTATAAAGACTGGAAAAGGAATCTACGTATAGTTCTTAGTTACGAGAGACATAAGTTTGTACTAGACGAACCATGCCCACTTGGGCCCAAACCTAACACACTGCTTAAGGAGGTTGTAGTTTCCTATACTTGTTGAAGAGAATCCAATGAGATAGCCCAATGCTACATTCTTGCTAGCATGATGAGTACTTTACAAAAACAGCATAAGACTTATCAAGTTGCTAGGGAGAACTTGGAGGACATGTTCGGAGGCTAAGAAAAATTAGCTCGATAGTCTGCCATTACCAGTATCATGAACTCTAAGCAGAAGGCAGGTACTCTGGTGAAGGACCATATGATCACTCTTATGGGATTCTTTGCTGAGGCTGGTGAAAATGGTGCTAAACTAGACTACAACACCTAGATCGAAATGGTGTTTAAAACTCTGTCAAAGGATTTTATAGGGTTTAAGCCCACACATAATCTAGTGACAAGGGAGTAAGGACTCACCGAGCTTATGAAGCAACTCCAAGCTTATGGGCAGATGATCAAAGATGGGGATGCGGTCCAACCTAAAGGAGAGGCCAACTTGGCAGAGTCTTCCAAACCCTCGCGAAAAAGGGACAAACCAAATAAAAAGCAAGCGACTTCCAGTTCTTCTATTCCTTCTCTCTCGGATAAGAAGAAGAAGAACAAGAACAAGAATTCTAAGGCCCTAAAAAGTCCAAGTGCTTCCATTGTAGGAAGGTAGGTCACTTTAAGAAGGCTTGCCGAGAATTCCTAGCCGCCAAGGGCAAGGAAGGTAAGGAACTTCATTATTTAGAAGCGTGTTTGGTGGAAAAATTAAAAGACACTTGGGTCATCGATTTAAGCGCCACTAACCATGTTTGTGTTTCTTTGCAGGGGTTCATGGAAATGAGAAGTCTACATAATAGGAGCCTCTCGTTGCAGACTGGAGAAGGTAGCTTGGTGGTGGCTGAAGCAGTGGGAGACATTTATCTTTATTTTGATGAATTTAGATTTATATTATTGAAAGACTGTTTTTATGTTCCTAATTTTAGGAGGAACCTTATATCGGTAGCTTATTTAATAAGAGATTCTTATTCAATTTCTTTCACTAAAAGAGTTGATATTCATAAAAATAAGTCTTTTATCTATTCTAGATAGATGGATGGAAACCTGTATTTGATCAAACCAAAGATGTACTCATTGGTTGATACCGAATTAACTAATAACTCTAAAAGGTTGAATGTTTCTCACTCTAATAAGGCGTATCTTTGGCATTTAATACCTAGTCATATTAATCAGGATAGGGTTCAAAGATTAGTGAAAGATGGTCCTTTAGAATCTCTGGAAGAGGTACGACGTCCTCAATGTGAGTCTTGTCTTGAAGGTAAGATGACTAAGAGGTCTTTTGGAGTTAAGGGTACTAGGGCTCGGAACTCTTAGAAATTATGCACACCGACGTATGTGGCCCCGTGAACGTTGTAGCACGAGGAGGGTTCGAGTATTATGTCTCTTTTATAGATGATTACTTAAGGTATGGATATGTGTACCTGATGCATGGCAAGAGTGAAAACTTTGATAAGTTCAAAGAGTGTCATGTGGAAGTGTAAAAGCAATTGGGTAAATTCATAAAGACACTTCGATCTAATCAGGTGGTGAATACCTCTCCGATGAATTTCTAGGACATTTTGTAGAGAATGGGATACTATCTCAATTGACTACACCTGGTATTCCACAACAGAATGGTGTAGCTGAAAGGAAAAACAGGACCTTATTGGATATGATATGGTCCATGATGAGTTATTCAACACTACCGTCGTCATTTTGGGGATATGCATTACAAATGACGTGCTATATTCTAAAGCAAGTTCTAAGTAAATCAATTTCCAGGACTCCGTATAAATTGTGGCATGGCAAGAAGCCCTCCCTTGGACATATGAGAATATGGGGCTGCCCAGCACATGTACTAGATGGGGATGCGAAGAAGTTGGAACTAAGATTGAAATTATGTATGTTTGTAAGGTATCCTAAGAGAACTAAGGGAGGTCTATTCTACAATCCGAAGGAACAAAAAGTCATTGTATCAACCCATGTGACATTCTTGGAAGAAAGTCACATAAATGACTTTAAGCCCTGAAGCAAAATGGTGCTAGAGGAGTTATCGGGTGATAGAAATGCTCCACGGGTTTCGGTCTTGGATGTAAGTTCGAGTTTCAGTGAAAAACTTGCAAATGATCAATAATTTAGGGTGCTTCGTCATAGTAGGAGAGTTTTTAGGAAATCTAATTTCTTCATTTATGATGTTGAGGTATACCAGACCGAGGCTCATGAGCATGAGGATGATCTAATTACCTATGATGAGGCTGTAAATGATATTGATTCTAAATCTTGGAAACAAGCCATGAACAATGGGATAGATTCTATGAAATCCAACTCTATCTGGGAACTTGTTGATTTGCCAGATGGGATAAAACCCATTGGATGCAAGTGGGTCTACAAAAGAAAGAAGGATACGGAAGGGAGAGTTGAAACTTTTAAGGCTAGACTTGTGGCAAAGGGGTACATGTAAAAGTCTAGAATCGATTATGATGAAACCTTTTCACCTGTTGCTATGCTGAAGTCTATCTATATTCTTCTATCCGTTGCTACGGCTCTTGACTACGAGATCTGGCAAAATGACATCAAGACAGCATTCTTAAATAGCCATCTTGAGGAAAGTATCTATATGATACAGCCTGAAGGGTTTGTGGTAAAAGGCCAAGAAAGAAAAATCTGCAAGTTGCTTAAATCCATTTATAGATTAAAGCAAGCATCTCGCTCATGGAACCAAAGGTTTTATCAAGTGATCAAAACATTCAGTTTTGAGCAGAATATTGATGAACCTTGTGTTTATAAACATATTAAGAATAGAAAAGTGGTCTTTCTGGTGCTCTATGTTGATGATATACTGCTCATTGGGAATGATATAGGGAATTTATCATTGGTCAAAGTTTGGCTAAACCAACAATTTGACATGAAAGACTTAGGAGAAGCTAATTATGTTCTATACATTTGTCTCTTTAAAGATCGAAAGAACAAAATGATAGTGTTATCCCAAGCTTCTTGCGTAGACAAGATAATTGACAAGTATGCAATGTAAGAGACAAAGAAAGGTTCACAACCTTCCATTACTGGTCTAACTCTTTCATTAGATGACTATCCCAAGACATCGGAAGAACGAGAATGTATGAGTAAGGTCCCTTATGCGTCCGCTATGGGTAGCCTTATATACGCTATGCTTTGCACTCACCTAGATATTTGCTTTACGGTAGGTATAGTGAGTTGATATCAAGTGAATCTCGGAACCAAGCACTGGCAAGTAGTAAAGCATATACTCAATTATCTTAAGAGAACGAGGGATTATATGCTAGTGTATTTTGGAGGGGACCTAATACTCGTAGGATACATGGATTCAGACTTCCAGACTTGCAAGGATTTGAGAAAGTCGACATCAAAATCAGTGTTTTTGCTCAGAAGAGGCGCCATTGTGTGAAGGAGTGTGAAACAGGGTTGCATGGCTGACTCTATGATGGAGGCTAAGTATGTGGCTGTGCCTAAGGTATCTAAAGAATCGGTTTGGCTCCGTAAGTTCTTTGGAGACCTTGAGGTCATTCCGGGTGTTAACAAGCCTATCACACTCTATTGTGATAATAGTGGGGCTATTGCCAACACGAAGGAATCTCAGCACTACAAGAGGACTAAGCACATAGATCGGAGGTACCACATAATTAGAGGGCACGTAGAAACAGGACAAGTGGATGTATGTAAGGTTACGTCTGAGGACAACATTGTCGACCCCTTTACTAAGACTTTGGTGGCTAGAAGCTTTGAAAGGCATGTTGAGGTGATGGGGATGCGAAACATTGCACATCTACCAGCTTAGGGCAAGTGGGAGATTGTTAGGAAATGCCCTAAATATGAAAGACATTTTAATGTATTTGATTTATTTTTAACTGAATAATAAAATTATATTTAGAGGTTATTCAATACATTGCTATTTGTCCTTATACTATTTATATGTTAAAGTAAATATAAGCAAATATGGCTCATTGGCTGCTTGTGTTAAACTGTTAGAATGTTGCATGTAATGGACTTTTGTATGCGAGAAGACAATGTTCTAAAGTAAGTAGTCTAAACTATGGTATGTAGTCTATGGGGTTAGATTGAGCATCTAACTCATGTTAGGACTATTATATTGTCTAAAGTCATGGTGGGGATGGTTTGTCTTGACTGTCCGGAGCATAGACTCCCAAGTAGAGACATAAATATGTTGCTTGGTGGTGACATATTAGACCGAGACTAAAGCATGTTGATCCACGTAGTTTGCTATGAGTGGATCAATCGGCTTTTGACATCCATTATGTAATAACCTTAATCCTAAGTAAATGAACTACTTTATGTATATGACTTGTGTCCTTTGATGTTCCAATAGCTAAAGCAGCTCAAAGGTAGTAAGCTTATAGATTGGTTCGTTGGGTACATGACTTGTATACAATGGAGTGTTTGCTTATAGATATTGGAATCATAGCTCTAATACAGAGTTAAGAGTATCCCCTTAAAGGCATTATACTGGATGTGAAAATGGATAAGGCCTTAGGTCGTCTGCTAGGCCTTGGGTCATCCCCTTAAATAATCATTTTCTTATTTGGTAGTATAATGGAACTTTAAGATAACTTGATAAGTAGGTTGAACGGGCTTTGACCTAAGGCTGATCATGCATATCATATGAGGGTTTTACATACATGACTAGGTCATTAGACAATAGCATGTCATAGATTTTCGTAATACGATATATAATTGGGAGTTCAGTTTTAGGTTTATAGTGGTGTGACTCTAAAATTAGTGATTATATGATTGAATTGTTTGGTATAAAATAATGATCATATGGATTCATCGGAGCCCAATTATATATGTTAAAATGGTCTCTCTATTTGCTCCACATAATTCCTTAATGGATAGCAAATTGATCGGGGTATACTGGCCGGCTAGTTTTCTTACATGGATATAGGTGGTGTGCACATAGGATAAGGATGGTAGACAAGATTCTTTCCTATTGAATTCAAATTTTGTTTTGGATAAGAGATTACGTAATTATTTAAATTCCAAATAAAGTTTCCATGATTTTATTTGAGTTTGAATTGGAGTTATGGAAAATTATCCATGAGGACAAAATTTGAAATACAAGTTTTTGTACAGTTTGAAATTTGAAATTTGAAATTTAAATTTTGAATTTGAAATTTGAATTTGAAATTTAAATTTGAAATTTGAATTTGAAATATGAATTTGAAATTTAAATTTGAAATTTGAATTTGAAGTTTGAATTTTTGAAATTTGAACTTTGAAATTTGAAATCAAATTTTGAATCACAAAATCTTATTGTAACTGAATTTTTATGGATAATGGCATGAGGGAATTCAGTTTTATTATAGATAAGGGAGAGGAAGATCTTGTTTAAATCCTACTTGAATTTTGAATCCCAATCCCTCAAAGGTGGCTGAATTTGCTAAAGGGATTTATCCCTAGGAGAATTTAGATTTTGTTTAGATAAGTATGCATGAAAAATTTAAGTCTCAATCCTATTTGAATTTTGAATCTCTCCCTCACAAAGTGGCCGAAAATCTTTTTGGATAAGCCGAAGGGAAATTCAGATTTTTTGTGGATAAGAGTGAGATGAAATTCAAGCTAGAAAATCCTATTTGAATTTTGATTCTCCTCGTACTTAAAAGGCCAAATCTAGACATGCCTCTTGGCATAAGGGTGAATCGGTTTTTGTGGATAAATGAGGAGATAAAATTCAAGTTAAAATCCTATTTGAATTTTGAATGCAAAATCTCCAAGGGTGGTCGAATCTTCCCTTAATTTTAGCCTATGGAGAATTTGGATTTTGTGTGGAAGGAACGGAGAATCTTCTCTTGTTCCAATTCAAATTCAAGGGATCACCTCATGCAAATCTATAAATAGGGCTCCTACCACTCTAGTTCTCTTAGATCATAGACTCTCAGGTAAGCAGGCTTATTGTTGCATAACTCACGATGATAATAAGTTCTTTAGAGATCTGGGTGATCGAAAGGAGACTAGTAGTGCTAGCATACCGATCGAGGTTCTGAATGCCCACACACTCTACCATCTGGGAATTGGAGAATAGTAGAGAAAGCTAGTTGATTAAAGCCCTCCAGTTATTCTCCTTCTCTAGTTTTGACGTCCTCTAAAGGTATGAGTTTATTGTTATTAGTTTATTGTATATGGCATCATGAGATATTTAATAATCTAATTTTTTTTTTTGTAATTCCGCTATGCATATTTTGTCAATTTATGCTGCATATATATATATATATATAAAGTTTGTGTTTATCTGGTGGAGGAACTTTTTCCTCTTTTTTTAAAATATTATTTTAACTAGATAAACATAAGGGATATAAAAGCGGAATTAGAATATCTCAATTGAATGTAATTACTTTCACCATATTAATTTAAAACAATTTAAATTAATTTTAATATTAATTAATCAAATTAATTAATATGTACATTTAGAATTCTCAATTCTAAAACAATAATTACAACCTAATATGATATATATATTTCACATTAATCTTGTGGAATCGTTAAGGGGAACTAT
Source organism: Antiaris toxicaria (assembly GCA_035233585.1). Taxonomy (NCBI): domain Eukaryota; kingdom Viridiplantae; phylum Streptophyta; class Magnoliopsida; order Rosales; family Moraceae; genus Antiaris; species Antiaris toxicaria. The sequence goes on from CP141155.1 coordinate 75,355,963, forward strand.
GAACATTATAATTTTAAGCTACAATAATTTTGACAATTAATTAGCACTTTAATTAATATATCAAAATTATTAATTCCAAATTACTCTACTATAAATTTGGAATTGCACTCTTAAAATTATAAAATAATTATGTTCATGAAATTTATGTTGCCCATTGATTTAGTCACTACATACGAATTAATCCTCCACAAACAGTTCATAATTCAAGCTAGGAATTTTTCGTAAACCTCTTTAATTATAACTTTCTCTATAAGTACCATATATCTTCTAGTGAATAATATATTTTATGATTCAATCATAAAATTGAGAGCTCTTATCATTCAAGCCCCGAATCAATACTTATAAGAACCGTCCATCTATTTTATTGTGAAAGAATGGATTTCATCTTGTAAATTAATATTCTCAGCTATTTATTTTACTATACTGCCAATATACTAAGACTTTGACATTATTTATATGTGCCATTACTCAATATGTCAAATAACATAATATCATAAATAAGAGTCTATTAATTACTCAGAATTAAGATAAATTCATATATGACCATCATCGATTAACATTGAATACTCTATTTAACAACAAAATTTATTAGAGATTCATAATTAATCATGTTCTAATCCTATGTAATCATATTACATAAATGCTTTCATTCCAATAATCTCATTGTTAACAATCTAGGATAAGATTATTTCATTCAAAATGTAATAAACCACATTAGTAATTTTAAATTAAAGATCCCAACTTTAATTTGTAATTACAGACAAAATTTAGATTATTTTACTTTAAACATTATCCTCTATATATAACACTTATACACAGTGTTTAAAGTTACATATAAAATAATCTAGGGATTTTTGATACTTATAAACATCACATGCATACAAAATATATATTTAGAAAAATTTCTCATTTCACTAATTATTAGCAAAATGTTTACATCTTATTTGACTAAAAACCCATGCCACAAGTCTTTCATCTTTTAGTGGCCCTTAGTACATGTCTAGGGTTTTTGATACCGAAAAGGGCATTGTTCGTCCAATTTCGGTTCGGTAAAATTTTCTATTCCTGAATTCCTTCTCTTTAACATTGTTAGAACATTTCATCTCGTTCTAACCAATATTAACTCAGACATTTTTCATTTCAAACATGAAATCATTGTATACATACATTGTACATATTTTCCCGAGAACAGTAAAATTTCTCGGTTGTTACATTCACCCCTCCTTATAAAATTTTCGTTCTCGAAAATTAGAAAAGTAAGGGTACAAAGACTTCATTTCATCTTCTCGTTCCCACGTAGCCTCTCCAACACTATGATTTCTCCATAATATCTTAACTAGTGGGATTGCCTTATTTCTCAATGCTTTCTCCTCACGAGCTAATATCTGTACTGGTTGTTCTTCATATGTGAGATCTTCTTGGACTAGCATTGGTTCATACTTCAATATATGTGATGGGCCAGGCATGTACTTTCTCATCATTGACACATGGAATACATTATGTACTGCCAACAAATTCAGGGGTAACGCCAACTTGTAGGCTACCTTTCCAATGTGTTCGATAATTTCAAAGGGTCCAATATACCATGGGCTCAGCTCTCCTTTTTTACCGAAACGCATTACACCCTTCATTGGTGATATTTTAAGAAATACGAAGTCCCCTTCGTTGAACTCTAGGAATCTTCATCGTTTATCCACATAACTCTTTTGTTGGCTTTGAGCAATCTTCGTCCTTCGTTGAATTTTAGCAACCACATCCGTAGTCTCCTGGATGAAATCAGTTTTATGCAGTTGTCTTTCTTTTAGATCATACCAATGAATAGGTGATCTATATTTCGTCCATATAGAGCCTTATATGGTGCCATTCTGATGGAAGCTTGGTAACTATTGTTATAGGAGAATTCCACCAAAGGTAGCTTCTCATTCCAAACTCCTGGAAAATCTATAATGTAGTCTCTGAGTATGTCTTCTAATGTCTGTTTGGTTTGCTCAGATTGTCCATCCGTTTAAGGATGAAAGGCCGTGCTAAGGCGTAATTCTGTACCCACGGATTCTTGCACATACTTCCAAAAATTTGAAGTGAACTGTGCATCACGATCAGAGATGATAGACTTTGGAAGTCCATGTAACTGAATGATATTGGCCACATAAAATTGTGCCAATTTCTCTAGTGTGAAAGTCATTTTTATTGCTATGAACCATGCCATCTTTGTCAGTCTATCCACAATGACCCAGATAGCGTCATAGCCTTCTCGTGTTTTGGGAAGCCCTACCTGAAGTCCATGGTAATGTGCTCCCATTTCCACTCCAGAATTTCTAAAGGTTCTAGTTTTCCTCCAGGATGTCTATGTTCGGCCTTGACTCTTTGACAAGTTAGGCATCTGCTCACGAATTCCGTGATATCATTTTTCATCCCTTTCCACCAAAACTGCATCTTTAAGTCTTGATACATTTTGATGGCTCTAGGATGAACTGAGTATGGTGTCTCATGAACTTCTACCATAATTTGTCTTCTAAGTCCTTCATTGGCCAGAACATAGATTCTTCCTTGGTATAAGAGAATTCCATTATTGGAAATGCTTGTATCTGATTTCTTGCCATTGGAAATCTCTTCTCAAAGCTTGGTTGCACTTGGGTCCAACTTCTGGGCTTCTTTGATATCCTCAAACAAAGAAGACTCTAGTCGCAATGTAGAATATTTCTCAGATATTAACTCTAATTTGAGGGAATTAATTTCTTGCTGCAATAATCTTGGTAGCTCCTCTATTGACAATCATTGTGGAACCATCTATTTTCTACTCAAGGCATTTGCTACACGGTTCACCTTTCCTGGGTGACAGAGAATCTCACAATCATAGTCATTTACCAACTCTAACCATCTTCTTTATCGTATGTTTAACTCCTTTTGTGTGAAAAAGTATTTCAAACTCTGATGGTCAGTGAAAATCTGACATTGAACTCCATATAAATAGTGTCAATAGATTTTGAGTGCGAACACTACTGCAGCAAGTTCCAGGTCATAAGTGGGGTAATTGCTCTCGTGTTCCTTTAATTGGCGGGACGTATAGGCAATTACCTTGTCATTTTACATTAATACAGCTCCTAAGCTCACTTTTGAGGCATCACTATAAATTGTAAAATTTTCCCCTTCAGTGGGTAGCACAAGGATTGGTGCACTTGTCAGCTGTCTTTTTAATTCTTGAAAGCTGCTTTCATACTCTTGTATCCACTTATATTTCTTTTCCTTACGAGTAAGGTCAGTAAGAGGTGCAGCTAATTGTGTGAATCCTTTCGTAAATCTTCTGTAGTAGCCGGTCAGTCCTAAGAAACTTTGTATCTCTGTCACATTTCTAGGAGCAGGCCATTTATTGATCGCTTCCACCTTAGTAGAATCTACAGCGATTCCTTCTTTTGATACTACATGTCCAAGAAAATGCACCTTTTCCAAACATAACTCACACTTAGAAAACTTTGCATACAACTGATGCTTTCTCACAGTGTGAAAGACAATCCTCAGGTGCTCCTCATGGTCTTTATAAGTCTTTGAATATATAAGTATGTCATCAATAAATACAATGACAAACTTATCTAGGAATTCCTTAAAAACTCTATTCATTAGGTCCATGAATGCGGTTGGGCGGTTAACTCGAACGACATCACTAGGAATTCATAGTGATAGTAACGAGTTCTAAACACTGCCTTAGAGATGTCACTCTCTCAGATTCGTAGCTGGTGGTATCCCGAATGCAAATCAATCTTTGAGAATACTACTATACCTTTCAATTGGTCAAACAAGCCCTCAATCCTAGGTAATGGATACCTATTCTTGATGGTCACCTTATTCAATTCTCTGTGATGGACGCACATTCGGAGAGTTCCATCCTTCTTCTTGACAAACAAAACTAGAGCTCCCCATAGAGAGTAGCTGAAGCCAATAAACCCCTTGTCAAGTAGCTTTTTTAACTACACTTGTAGCTCTTTTAGTTCCATTGGCACCATGTGATACGGTGCCTTAGAAATTAGAGCAGTCCCTGGCATAAGATCAATTTCAAATGAGATCTCTCGTTCCGGAGGTACTCCTAGCAGCTCTTTTGGAAATACATCAACAAATTCATTGACAACTGGCACATCTTTCGGTTGCAATTTCTTCTCCTCTGTCATATCTATCACATATGCCAGATATCCCATACAGCTGCTAGTCATCAGCTTCTTAGCCTGTAATGAGTTAATCATCAATTTCCTCAATTAATAGGATGAGTCTACATACTCAAAACTCTCTCCTTCCTCAGATAAAAATACTATTTTTCTCTTCTAACAATCGATCGTGACTTGATATTTCTCTAGGAAATCTATTCCTAGGATTGCATCATAATCGACGATTTTCATAACAATTAAATCAACATATACCTGCCTATTTGCCACAATTACTGGCATATAACGTAACTAGTAATTTGACAACAACACTTCACCTGAAGGTAAGGCTATCCTAAAAGTTTTCCCCATATTGTCCTTAGCATACCTTAATTTGTCAGCAAAGTCATAAGGGACAAATGAGTAGGTGGCTCTCGAATCAAAAACAACACATGCCAAGAGGTTAGCTACCGAAAGCTGACCTGTAACCATATTAGATGCTCTGGCTTCTGCATCCTCTTTCATATAGGCCATCACATGTACATTAGGTCGTGATGTATGCTCCTGACGTTCTGACCCTGTTAGAGGCATCATTGAAGATCCTTCCATTCGTGCTTGTAATGCATGCACTTGAGAGGATTGTGATCGTGGAGGAAATTTTTGGCATTGCTGCATTGGTCCTGAAACACTCTGGTGGTTCATTGGGTAGTTCCTCGCAAAATGTCCTTCTTTGTCACACTGGTAGTAGGTGCTTGTGCCATATCGCCACTGGCCTGGATGTCTTCTCCCACATGTAGCACAAGTGGGAAAACTCAATCCTGTACTTTGACTTGTCTTTCACTGTTGACTATGATTATCCTAGCTTCTGTTTCCAGGAAAATTGCCTTTTCTTTTACTCTGCTACTGTTGTTGGCCTTGGTTGTTGGACTGGTTGGGTCTGGTCTGATTAGACTTACTGCCTTGGCCAATTTGAGTCCCTGCATGTGCTGAGTTGGCAATGATCTTTTCTTTCTTCTTTGCCTCCCAAACCTTTTGTCTTTCTTCCTTTTGTCTGGCCGGATGATATTTGGCCTAAGGGCCTGAATAACGCAGTCTGCTTACCAAGGTTGGTGGTATTGGGCCACTGTCCAGTAACATAAATATTTATGCCTTAAACATGCCAATCATTTTTTGGATCTTTTCTCTCTTAGTCAATACCACATAAGGACACAGTCAGGACAACTAGTCAAATCTTTGACATACTTCACTAACTGACTGGTTTCCTTGTTTCAATTCTACAAATTCTTTTTGTTGGGGATGTACAGCAGTTGGGTCATAGTACTTCTGGTTAAATTCACCCAGAAATTCATCCCACGTCAAAGTGGTCACATCTCTTTGCATCCGTATCGTATCCCACCAGAATCAGGCATCCTTCTTAAGCACAAAAGACACACACAAAACTTTCTCTTGCTCAGTTAAATTCATGAATTCTAGAATCATCTGCAGAAAAGAAAGCCATTCCTCTGCCTCTAGTGGATCTGTCGAACCCTCAAACTCTAGAGGCTTTATCCGACAGAATCATTTGTAAAGGGGTTCTTCACTTATTATTTGTTAGGGCTGGTGGACTTCTTAAACCGCTGGTGGCTTTACTTGTTTTGTTGGAGTCGCCTATGAGGTCTGGCCTTCTTCTTGGTCCTGTCTTTGTTCCATTACATCTAATCTCTGTCTTAATTCAGCATTTTCCTTTATTTGGGTTTCTAGAAGAGTTTGTAGCTCTTCTAATCTATCCGCTATTATAGGTCATCATCCTCTTCGAGTATTCATTGTGCTTTCTCTTATCCTAAAATAGCACAATGAATAAACATTAAATTTTCCATAATTACTTCAATAACATGGCAAAAATTTTAAACATATTATTCACTTCATAACATGTGCAATTCAAAATATTTCATCGTATTTCATTACATTTCATTTTATCATACATATCATACATAAACACTTACGTACACTGTAACTTTTGAGCTATATTTATCTTAACCTTTGCTCCAAACCTACATATATATATGCACATACACATATATTTACACATGTTTCAAATTTCAGTCATCTTGTTCATTTTGACCCAATGGGAACTCTTTCGAATCTTCTTCATCATCATACGAGTCATCACCAGTGGATGTACCCTGATCACGGTTTGTATTTGTCCTGTGACGTGATGGACCTGCCTCATGATCATTGGCCATTGGCCGTGGTCCATATAAATGCACCAATATTCCTTCCTCATGGTCTTGTTCCCACTAGTCTCTTTCTATGCGCTCCCTCAACTGTACTTTTTCAGCTTGGATAGCCTTGATGACAAATTCACAGTGAGTGAGGGAATAGTGTGGGCTCACCCTTTGCCTTAACTCCATCATGATTCCTCTCCAAAACATGTCACAAAAATCTTCATTAGAAAAGTTAGGTAACGAGCATCTTCTTATGACATTTTCCTTAAATTGTGCTACATACGTAAGTACCGTATCTCCGGATGTCATCTAAAATCGCTCTGTCTGCTAGATAAATTCTCTAATGTTCGTAACCCGAGGCAGTGTAGGCGGTGGTGCAACTTCCTTACTTGTCTGAGGAACTAGGGTTGTTATCGGGCTTCTTTGGGAAAATTACTCCCTCATGATTTGGCAAAAATTGGCCCAGTTAAGCCCTAATAGCCCATCCTGGTCACAATATTCCCAATATATTCGAGGATCCCCCTGGAAGGTGTTCACGGTGAGCATAACCCAATAATCTTGGTCTACATCACATAGCCATAGAATCACCTCCACGGTGTGCAGCCAGTCCTGTACCTTAATAGACTACTGCCCTCCACCAAAGATGGGCGACTGGCATGACTTGAATGCCTGAAGAGCTCGAACTGAAACCCTGGTGCCAATATGCTCTCATCCACCCATGACTGGAATGTCAACCACTACTGGTGGAGGGGTTGAAGCTCTGACCATCATTGGTACCTCAGCCAGTGGAGTAGTAGGATTTATCGACGTTAGGGAACATATCGTTAGACATTGGGGCAAGGATGGCCTAACTATGGGCCTAGTCCATACCCTAGGAGGACCTCTAACTCCATACAATCGCGGTCTAGCATAAAGTGGTCTCGTCATCTTAATTCCTACATAATGTTTATTTTTCAATAAATAAACATGTACTAATTGCAAAATAAAATTGACTTACTTGGATTGACGAACGGAATGCGCATCATGCCATGAGGGATATGGTCAACCATTCTGATACCAACTACAGCGGCCCGCCCTACATAGAGGCCAATAGTACTATCAAAGTCGAGTTTTAAAGCCCACTATGCTAGACTATCACCTCGTTGGTTCGCCAGTAACTTACTTTTAACTTGCATTTGCCATTTCATGTTCTTATTTTGAACCTTGATTTTTGTTATGAAAATTAGGGATTTTTTCTTAAATTGATCTTGGAATTTGAACATTGTAAAACATTCACTATAATAAACGTTGTACATTATCGTATTTAATTTACATCATAATACATTGTCTCAAAACTTTTCCAAAATAGCTTAGTGGAAATCGTTAGCAGGACCATTTCCCTCACCCAGTCCTCGTGGCAGATGCAGATCCCAACCCTCATCCATCCAAACCTACTATCATATAGGTAGCTTACCTGTAACATGAATAAACTTATGAGCAATAGGCTCGGTAAGTTTAAATATAAAAACAAATAACGTACACCTTAAATCATACCTTAAGCCTTAAACATACTGTTAGTACTTGTTAGACTTAATTATGCTCAGTTATGGGCAAGGTTTAAGTCTTAGGTCATTATCTTGCATTATGTTCTGGTTTTGGACCCCCTAATTTGGTTGTACCGTAGTGCATACATGACTGAGAGGGACTCCGGGGAGTGACCTACTGGCCAATCTTCTACAGTCTACTTTACATGAACATAACATACATAATCTGAGGAACCTCAACCTGAGTGGGAGGAAATCTGAGGAACCTCCACCTGAGTGGGAGGTCGGTAGGCCAAAAGTAGTTTCATTACCATCTTTCATGTGGTTCCTAACCGGTGGCATTAATCGCTGCCTTATGGGTCTGGAACCCTTTATATTTCTTTCTTTGTTTGTGGGTGTTTTAATTTCCACGTTAGTGTGCATATAGTACGTTGATACATACATTACATATCGTATATAATGTGTAAATATATTACGTAAATTCATGTTACAGACAACAAAATGTTTGAACTTACAGGTATCTTGCTATCTTTTCCTTCTTTCGGTCAACCGATGTTCTTTCGTCACCTTTTGGTTGGGTCCCTATAACCGAAATAATTTACGGTTATTTTTACTATTTATTTCAAATTTAAAGATGTAACAAAATATAAAATTTCTATGTTTGGATCCCTAATGATATGTTTAGGGTCTAATATTTCATTTTTGTATTCCTTACACGGCCTGACACACGACCGTGTCCACGTCTGTGTATTTACTCAAGTCATTAAATTTATATCAATACATAGCCGTGTAACTGGTTTATTCATGCAATAGTATACAACCCAATACACGGCCGTGTCCAAGACCGTGTATCTCTCAGGTTGTTAACTATCTCACTACACGTCTGTGTATCTTGGGCGTGTAATCTGTTCATTCCAGCACATGCACATGACCCACCACACGACCGTGTACATGCCTGTGTAACTCTCGGATGGTTTATTATCTCACTACATGGCTGTGTAACTTGGGCATGTTTAGAACTCATTTTCACTACACACCCGCGTACTAGTACACGGCTGTATATTGCTTAAAATCTTGAATTTAACCTTAAAAATCATAATTATCATATTTAGAATCTTATTTAAGTCATACCGTATTACGTAAGCCTTTGACAAGCTATCGTCCAATGACCTTATCATGTATGTAGAACCCTCATATGATATCCATGATCAGCCTTAGGCCAAAGTCCGTTTAATCCTACTGATCAGGCTATCTTAAAGTTCCATTATACTACCGAATAAAGAAAATGATTATTCACCATATGTGAATAAGAAGTCATCCGCCCAGCAGACGACCCAAGGCCCTGTCCATTTTCACGTTCAGTATAATACCTTTAAGAGGATACCCTTAACTCCTCATTAGAGCTATGATTCCGATATCTGTAAACGAATACTTCATCGTATACAAGTCATGCACCCAATGAACCGGTCTATAAGCTTACTACCTTTGAGACGCTTTAGCCATTGGAACATCAAAGTACACAAGTCATATACATGAAGCTATCCATCTACTCAGGATTAAGGTTACTGCACAATGAACGTCAAAAGTAGATCGATCCACTCAAAGCGGACTTCGTAGATCAACCACGCTTTAGTCCCAACATATCTATGTCGCCACCAAGCAACATATCTGTGTCTTTACTTGGGAGTCCAGCTCCAGACAGTCAAGACAAGCCGTCCCTTCCAAGGCTTTAGACAACATAATAGTCTTAACATGAGTTAGATGCTCGGTCTAATCCCATAGACTACAGACCATAGTTTAGACCGCTTACTTTAGAACATTGTCTTCTCGCATACAAAAGTCCATTGCATGCAACGTTCTAACAGTTTAACACAAGCAGTCAGGGAGCCATATTTGCTTATATTTACTTTACATGTAAATAAAACGAGGATAGATAGCAATGTAATGAATAACCCCTATATATATAATTTTATTATCCAATTCAAAATAAATACATCAAAATGTCTCTAATGCTTAGGACATTTCCTAACAATACAGTGCGAGATCAATATTTTAACAAGGAGGTTGTCTGACATGACCCTCTAATCGACACTCTTAGAAGAGATCAAGATCGGTCAAAGCTTCGATTCGTCCCTGAACAAGCTCAAAAAGGAGTCTACAGAGGAACAAAATTCAGAGTTTAGAGTCACTGAGAACGGCATACTCTATCACAAGGATAGAGTGTGTGTTCCAAAAGAAGAAGAACTTAAGAAGTGAATCCTTTTGGAAGCTCACGAGACGCCATATTCCATACATCCAACGACAAATAAGATGTACAAGAACCTGAAGGAAAGATTTTGGTGGCTTGGGATGAAGAATAACATCGCCGAGTTCGTTGCCTGATACCTCATGTGCCAGAAGGTTAAGGCAGAACACAGGTGCCCAGCAGGAAAATTATAGAAAATTAAGCTACCCAAGTAAAAATGGGACCAGATAACGATGGACTTCGTGGTCTAACTACCAAGGACCTCCAACAACAACGATACAATCTGGGTGATCGTAGATAGATTGACGAAAATCAGCCTGATTTCTTACGATAAAAGTTAGCTACTCGGTGGAACAACTAACAGAAATCTATGCGGCTCAGTTTGTAAAACTGCACAGAGTGCTAGAGTCGATCGTCTTAGATCGTAGTGGACGCTTCACCTCCAGATTTTGGCAAAGCGTTCAGTCTGCATTAGGGTCTAAGTTAGAGTTCAGCATAGCATCCCATCCTCAGACTGACAGTCAGTCTAAAAGGACCATACAGATGTTAAAGGACATGTTAAGAGCCTACATCCTAGACCTCAAGGGAAATTAGGATCAAAAGCTACCCTTGAGTGAGTTCTCATACAACAGCAACTACCATTCCTCGATAGGAATGGCACCGTACGAGACACTTTGTAGACAAGCCCAGAGAGAAATGACTAGCTAGCTCGAACATCATCAAGAATACCACGACAGACGTGAAGCTGATATGAGAAACATTAGATACAGTGCACAGTCGATAGAAGAATTTTGACGATAAGCACCGTAGACCCCTCGAGTTTCAAGTAGGAGACTTAGTCTTTCTCAAGGAGGCACCCATGAAAGGGGTGGTGCACTTTGAAAAGAAAGGAAAGCTCAGTCCTAGGTACATTAGACCCTTGAGATAATAGAGAAAGCCGGGAAGGTGGCTTATAGACTAGCACTTCCTCCTGAGTTAACTACAGTGCACAATGTTTTTGACATCTTGATGCTGAAGAAGTACGTGCCAGACAGCTCCCATGATCTGAGCCAAAAACCCGTTGTAGTATATGCTGATCCGACGTACGAGATGAAACCTGTGCGGATCCTAGTTAGAGAGGAGAAAGTACTTGGAAATAAAATATACCACTAGCAAAAGTGTTGTGGTGGAATCATAACATTGAGGAAGCCACATGAGAACGGGAAGAAGACATGAGAAGAGACTTCCTGGAATTATTCCAATTTTCGAGGACGAAAATTTTGTAAGGAGGGTAGGTTGTAATGACCACCATTTTCATAGCACTTACTTACCATGTAATAAGTCATTAAGGAATAAAATGGACATAATTTAATGCCTTTTAGTGCAAATTAAAGTAACACTGTCAGGTACACGGTCGTGTGAATGACCGTATACCATTCAGACTGTGTATCTGTGAGAAGCCGGGTGAGTGTACATAGTCGTGTAGTGTAACAAGATCACATACACGGCCGTGTAAGAGGCCATGTACCGTTCGAGTTGATGAACATGTTTTAGAACGTGGGCGTGTTGAGTAGTCTCAACTAGTACACGCCAATTTTTGAAATGTACACGCTTGTGTTGCCTTGCACACGCCCGTGTAAGAGTCCGTGTAGAAGGCTGTGTAATGAGGCGAGAGCCACTATAATGACTCTCATGAATTATGAAACATAATTACTATGTAATGATGTAATTAAGTTAATAAACACAATATACTTTCCAGTTGAAGGAATTAAACGAGTACAATAATGTTTAATCACTATTTATGCAGTGACAAGGGCAACCGACAGTGAAATCAGTCCACTCTATTATGTGAGTGTGTGCGTGTGAGACACGTAATATCAAGAAATTGGTCCAGACGACCATTTCTTGACACAACACGGATGAGCTAGTCATCAGTACGCTCAGACTGGTCATCTGAGCACAACAACGATAATTGCCCTAATAGATATACAGTATCAGGAAAAGTGGTCTAGATGACCTCTTCTCACCCATAGACTGACAAAATCAAAGTCAGAATGCTCATATTAGTCAGTTAGATAATGAATAGTGACTAGTGAATAGTGAGATACGCAGTGTCAGGTTAGTGGCCAAGACAGCCTTAATCTGGCATAGAATTGATATATTAGTAGTTAGCAGACTCAATCTGGTCAATTGAGTGCAAAAAGTAAAATTTGTTGAGAGGCACGCAATATCGAGAAGAGGGTCAAAACGACCTTTTCTCGCCCCGAAACTGATATATTTTGACTCAGGACGCCCAAATTAGTCAATCAGGCACTAACACGTTTTTGAGATGGGGTCACGCAGATCCGGAAAACTGGTCTAGAAGACCTCAGATGGACATAAAACTGATAAATTTGAAATCAACACGTCCAAATTAGTCAGGAGAGACTGTGTTTGAAATTTCACTCGAAGATGCCTCGTTATGCGTGCGCAGTGTCAACACAGTCTAGGCCTAATCACAATATTAAGAAATTGGTTAAGATGACCTTTTCTTGATATAAAACTGATATATTTGGAATCAGAATGCTCAAATTAGCCATTTGAGCACAAAAAATAATTTTTGACCAGAAACCATGCAGTATTGGAAAACTAGTCGAGACAAACTCAGATGAAAATAAAATTGATATATTTGGGTTTAGTATGCCCAAATTAGTCAGTATAGCCTATCTTAATTTTGGGAATAAAAAATTTAGTACAAAAGGGTCGAAATTTTGCAAACTTTGTAAAAATGCCCCATAATTTTCCGTTACCTCATTTTCTCCTCCACACCTCACGAACATGAACAGTGACTGACCATCGAATCCGGCCTTCGTTTTCAACACCGCCAGCACCATTGGAAAGCTCTCGACGAGCTAAGTCCAACGACGGGCCGAGTCAACCGAACTGACGCCGGAGCACGCCACACGCACCACTTGAAGCAGCCGGTGGCCGAAATCTTTCGCCGCCGGTGGCCGAAATCTTTCGCCGCCTGTGGCCGAAATCTTCTTGCCGCCGTATCTCCGCCGTCCGACATCCAAATGTCACGATTCTAGTCCCAATGGATTCATGGTGAAGAGTAGAACAAAACCCAAGCCTCATTTCAGCTCAACAGTCACCAGATCGTACCGCCCAAACTCACGCCGTCGCCGTCGTGTCACCATCGTGGAATCCACCGATTCCGGTGGAGTTGAGTTGCAAGGTGGGTATCAAAATGCTTAGAACAACACGTAGATCAAAAGCCCCAAGTCAATTTTGGACAACAATGCTAGAAAATGGAGGTCCAACCACCGCCACCATCGCCGATCTTCAAAGCCTGATTTCCAGCGATAGGAGTCTCAAACGGTGAAATTGACACCAGCAATGGGTTCCCCTCGTCGAGCTCTTCAAGATGGTGGTCGCCACTTCCCTCGTCACTGCAGTCAACGATCGGTCAACACTGACCTGGAGACCAAAAATTAAAGAATGGCCCATTGGCCTATTTTCGACGTTCTAGACACATCCGCAGCACCGGATTTGCAAATCAAAATTTCAAAATTGAAGAACGACGATTCAAAGATTGTGTGATCGAGACCGAACGGCTCGTTTGATCAACGATGGAAATGATTTTGGTAGTAATTTTGATCTCTTAAATCCTTATTTTATTATTGGAAATTATTATGTATTACTTATGGATTACTGACTTGAGGAATTGTAAGAAAAAAAAAAAAGGGGGATGAAATGTCAAAAAAGAGAATGCGAGGAAATGTGAATATTTTTACGTAAAAAGCTGAGCTTTTACGTAAAAATTATGTTAAGAAATGCCCTAAGTATTAGAGACATTTTCATGTATTCATTTTGAACTGGATAATAAAATTATATATAGAGGTTATTCATTACATTGCTATCTGTCCTCGTCTTATTAACATGTTAAAGTAAATGTAAGCAAATATAGCTCACTGACTGCTTGTGTTAAAACTGTTAGAACGTTGCATGCAATGGACTTTTGTATGGAGAAGACAATGTTCTAAAGTTAACGGTCTAAACTATGGTCTGTAGTTTATGGGGTTAGACCGAGCATCTAACTCATGTTAAGACTATTATGTTGTCTAAAGCCTTGGAGGGGACGGTTTGTCTTGACTGTCAGGAGCTGGACTCCCAAGTAGAGACATAGATATGTTGCTTGGTGGTGACATATTAGACCGGAACTAAAGCGTGATTGATCTACGCAGTCCGCTATGAGTGGATCAATCTGCTTTTGACATTCATTGTGCAATAACCTTAATCCTGAGTAAATGAACTACTTCATGTATATGACTTGTGTACTTTGATGTTCCAATGGCTAAAGCGTCTCAGAGGTAGTAAGCTTATAGACTGGTTCGTTGGGTGCATGACTTGTATATGATGAAGGGTTTGTTTGCAGATATCGGAGTCATAGCTCTAAGGAGTTAAAGGTATCCTCTTAAAGGCATTATACTGAATGTGAAAATGGACAAGGCCTTGGGTGGTCTGCTAGGCGGATGACTTCTTATTCACATATGGTGAATAATCATTTTCTTAATTCGATAGTATAATGGAACTTTAAGATAGCCTGATCAGTAGGATTAAACAGACTTTGACCTAAGGCTGATCATTGGATAGTAGCTCGTCACAGGCTTACGTAATATGGTATATAATTGGGAGTTCAGTTTCAGGTTTATAGTGGTATGACTCTGAAACTAGTGATCATATGATTGAGTTGTTCGGTAAAGAATGATGATCATATGGATTTGTGGGAGCCCGATTATATATGTCCAATCAGTCCCTCTACTAGCTCCACATAATTCCTTAACGTTTGGTAAATTGATTTCTGTATACTATTGGTTAGTTTATTATGCATGGATGGTGATGACACAGGATTAGGATGGTAGACAAGATTCTCTCCGGTTGGATTCAGATTTTGTTTTGGATAATAGAGTACACAATTATTCGAACTCCAAATAAAGTTGCCATGATTTTATTTGAGATAAGATTGAAGTTGTAGAAAATTATCCATGAGAACAAGAATTTGAAACACAACCGTTTTGTGGATTTTGAAATTTGAATTTTGAAATTTGAAATTTGAAATTTGAATTTGATATTCGAAATTGAAATTTGAATTTGAAATTCGAATTTGAAATTTGAATTTCAAATTCGAATTTGAAATTTGAAATTTGAATTTGAAATTCGAATTTGAAATTTGAAATTCAAATTTTGAATCACAGTCCAAGTGGGATTCGAATTTGTTGTCGAAAATCCACAAGGTTTGAAATTCGGATTTGAGTTGGATTTGGAGAGGATAATCTTGTTAGAATCCTACTTGAAATTTTGAATCCAAATCCTAACAAATTATGGACGAAATTTTTGAGGATAATCCTCAATGGAATTTCGGTTTTTGTGGATAAGGTTCAAGGGGAAAATTCAAGTTTCAATCCTAGATGAATTTGGATTCTCTCCTTCCCTGAAAAGTGGCCGAAATTATGGAGGAAATCTCCTAGGAAAATTCGGTTATTTTGGATAAGGTTGAGATAAGATTCAAGCTTGAAAATCCTAGTGGAATTTTGATTCTCCCTTATCCTAAATGTGGCCGAATTTTTGGAGGAAAATCTCCTAGGAAATTTCAGATTTTTTGGTTGAAAAAGGGAGATAAAATTCTAGTTAAAATCTTGTTTAGATTTGGATTGGTTTTATCCTTAAAAAACTGAATTTTATTGTTGGGATTTTCCCATGAAAAATACGAATTTTATGGTTATGGATAAGGGAGAATATCTTTTCCTAATCCAATTCGAATTCAGAGAATCACCTCACGCAGGTCTATAAATAGAGGTCTTGCCACTCTAGTTCTCTTAGACCACAGACTCTCAGGTGAGCAGGCTTATTGTTGCACAGCTCATCGTGACAATAAAGTTCTTTAGAGATCTGGGTGGTCGGAAGAAGACTAGCAGTGCTAGCATACCGATCGAGGTTCAAAGTGCCCACACACTCAACCATTCGGGAATTGGAGAATAGTAGAGAAGGCTAGTTGGTTGAAGCCTCCGGTCATTCTCCTCCTGCAAGATTGGCGTCCTTGAGGTATGAGTTTTAATTGTTGTTGGTTTATTGTATATGGCATCATGAGATATTTAACGATCTTAAAATTTTTATTGTTCCGCTGCGCCACTCTGATACGTTTTTACTGATTTATTCTCCTACAATTGGTATCAGAGCCATCTCATGACTATGCCATGTACATAAATTAGACAATTACTTAGTCTTTTTATTTATGTATGGGTTTGATATTTAGAGAGTGGCATTCTAGGGTTCCTTTATGTTGTTATCATGGATTATGTATAAAGTATGTGGTTATTTTAATTTTTTGAATTATTATAATCATGCTTGTTTATACCGGTTATGGTTCCTTAGAATTTAGAAAAATTGTATCTAGGAATTTTTATGTAACCATGGGAGCAGTTTATTAACACTGTAATTTTCCCATGGATTTTAATTTTTGTCTCTTAGAATTTTTATGGTTAGAATTTTTGTACACCGGAAACGGTTTAGGAAATTTTATGTAATTATTCTTGGAGGAGATTGAAGATTGAAGACCGTAATTTATTTTTTCCCAAAAGTTAAATTTGATTTAAAGGTTGAAATTTTGATTGTGTGGAAAATTTCAATTTAATTGGGATTCAAATTAATTTTTAGAGATCCTAATAGGTAAATTGGCATATGGCACGAAAATCGAGACACAACCCCTCGGGATAGGCCAACGGGACTTGGTGGGGCTGCAGCCCCTGCCCTCGGGCAGGATGGGGCTGCGGCAGTCCCTGTGCAGGCCAACACCACCCACGGCCGCAGGCTTGGCCTGCAGCCAAGGGTGGTCATGGCCTGCCCAAGGCTGGCCGCAGCCTGGGCGTGCAGCCTCTGGCTGCAGGCGCTGCCTGCAGCCTGTCGTCTACTGCGCCCAGCCTGGGCGTGCAGCCTGGCGCTGTAGGCTTGGCCTATAGCCCGGCAAGGTCGCACATAGGGTGCAGCCGTGGGCTACCAGCCCCTTTGGGGCTGGTGGCTCCCCACTGCGGTTGCCGCCTTCGGAGGCGGCGGTACGATGGTCTAAAAATCGAAAAATTTTGATTTTTAAATTAGAAATTTAATTTTAAATCATGTTTAAAAATATGTAATTGAAAATTTAAAATTTTTGAAATTACATATTATTACACATGATGTTTAAAATTGTTTAAAATATAAATTTGAAATTCGAATTTGGAATTTGAATTTGAAATTTAAATTTTGGAGATTTAAATTTTAAATAATTCTTGGGATGAGAAATAAATGGAGAGGCTACATAAAGATGGATACAAGAAGACGGAACAGAATTCAAGACCCAAAGAATGCTTTGGATGGAATTTTGTAATCTTCATTTT
Organism: Antiaris toxicaria; assembly: GCA_035233585.1. Lineage (NCBI taxonomy): Eukaryota > Viridiplantae > Streptophyta > Magnoliopsida > Rosales > Moraceae > Antiaris > Antiaris toxicaria. The sequence continues at coordinate 75,373,456 of CP141155.1, forward strand.
CTTTGTTCTAGGATGGAACCATAGCTTGGTTATTCGGTCAATTATTTTTTCTGTGATATGTCATGGATGTATAAATATGTGTTGATGGATGTTTTGTATGCATATTTGATAGCATGTCATATAGGATAGGTGAGTGCCGCTTATACTATATTGATCATACATAATTTGTCAAAACTTGCATGTTTTTCAAATATTGAGTGGGAGAGGGTTTCAAACAAAAGCCACGGCCTCCATTGTTGATCCATATGTGATAGCATAGTAACGCCTCGCGTCAGCTCTGCCCTGACCACAACACTCGGTAGGTGTTTACCGCCGCCGGTATACTAGATTGGATCTCCTATGTGGAAAACGTATTCGGGTACGATCCTATTCATGATCACCCCTCGGTGGCTTGGTAGGACGTGGATCGGGCTACGTAAACAATGGTTATACACTCAAGACTCGTTTAGTTATTAACCTTCCCTATAAGCTCTGTTAACTAAACTGGTGGCCAAATAAGCGGTTATTAATATATGTCTTAACCTTGGAGGATTTAAGGTAACATATATTAATTGGACGGGGTCCATGTTCCGGCTATTTGTTTCCATGATCACCCCTCGGTGGCTTGGGGCAATAGGTGCTGAGAATTACCGTTGTAATGCTACATGTTTTTCAAGTTTCATGTAGGAACATACTTGTATGTTTTATTTGCTAAATTATCTGTATATTTGCTTGGGCTTTGTAATGATGTCTAGTATAATTTTATTTCAGTTCAAAATGTAACCAACACCCCTCATTTCAATACTTACTGAGAATAAACTGAATGGCGACAATTATAAAGATTGGAAAAAAATCTATTAATAGTTCTCAGCTGCGAGAGACACAAGTTCGTACTGGACGAACCATGCCCACCTGGGCCTAAACCTGACACACCACTTGAGGAGGTCCCAGTTGCCTATAATCGTTGGAGAGAATCCAATGAGATAGCTCGATGCTATATCCTTGCTAGCATGACGAGCGCTTTACAAAAGTAGCATGAGACTTATCAAGTTGCCGAGGAGATCATGGAAAATCTAGAGGACATGTTCGGAGGCCAAGAAAAATTGGCTCGACAGTCCGCTATCACCAGCATTATGAACTTTAAGCAAAAGGCGGGTACTCCGGTGAATGACCATATGATCACTCTAATGGGGTTCTTCGCTGAGGCTGCCGAGAATGGTGCTGAGTTGGACTACAACACCCAGATCGAGATGGCGTTCAAGACTCTGTCTAAAGATTTTGTTTAGGAAAATAAACCAGTAAAAACGTATCAGAGTGGCGCAGTGGAACAATAAAAATTTTTAGATCATTAAATATCTCATGATGCCATATACAATAAATCAACAACAATTAAAACTCATACCTCAAGGATGCCAATCTGCAGGAGGAGAATGACCGGAGGCTTCAACCAACTAGCCTTCTCTACTATTCTCCAATTCCCCAATGGCTGAGTGTGTGGGCACTCTGAACCTCGATCGGTATGCTAGCACTGTTAGTCTTCTTCCGACCACCCAGATCTCTAAAGAACTTTATTGTCACGATGAGCTGTGCAACAATAAGCCTACTCACCTGAGAGTCTGTGGTCTTTGAGAACTGGAGTGGCAGGACCTCTATTTATAGACCTGCATGAGGTGATTCTCTGAATTCGAATTGGACTAGGAAAAGATTTTCTCCCTTATCCATAACCAAAAAATCAGAATTTTCCAAGGGAGAATCTCCACAATAAAATTCGGTTTTCTTAGGATAAATCCAATCCAAATCAAAACAAGATTTTAACTAGAATTTTATCTCCCTTTTTCAACCCAAAAAATCCAAAAATTTCAAGGTGAATCTTCCCTAAAGATTTCGGCCATTATGGATAAGGGAGAATCAAAAATTCCACTAGGATTTTCAAGCTTGAATCACATCTCAACCTTATCCAAAATAACCGAATTTCCTAGGAGATTTTCTCCTTAATTTCGGCCACTTTTCAGGGAAGGAGAGAATCCAAATTCAACTAGGATTGAAACTTGAGTTTTTCCCTTGAATCCTATCCACAAAAACCGAAATTTGCTTGAGGATTATCCTCAAAATTTCGTCCCATATTTGTTGGGATTTGGATTCAAAATTCAAGTAGGATTCTAACAAGATTATCCTCTCCAAATCCAACTCAAATTCGAATTTCAAACCTTGTGGATTTTCCACAACAAATTCGAATCCTACTTGGACTGTGATTCAAAATTTGAATTTCAAATTTGAAATTTAAATTTCAAATTTCAAATTTCAAATTTCAAATTTAAATTTCAAATTCAAATTTCAAATTCGAATTTCAAATTCAAATTTCAAATTCAAATTTCAAATTCAAAATTCAAATTTCAAATTTCAAAATTCAAATTTCAAATTTCAAAATTCAAATTTCAAATTCCACAAAACGGTTGTGTTTCATATTCTTGTTCTCATGGATAATTTTCTACAACTCCAATCCAATCTCAAATAAAATCATGGCAACTTTATTTGGAGTTCGAATAATTGTGTACTCTATTATCCAAAACAAAATCTGAATCCAACCGGAGAGAATCTTGTCTACCATCTTAATCCTGTGTCATCACCATCCATGCAAAATAAACTAGCCAATAGCATACACAAATCAATTTGCCAAACGTTAAGGAATTATGTGGAGCTAGTAGAGGGACCGATTGGATATATATAATCGGGCTCCCGTGATTCCATATGATCATCATTCTTTACCGAACAACTCAATCATATGATCACTAGTTTCAGAGTCACACTACTATAAACCTGAAACTGAACTCCCAATTATATACCGTATTACGTAAGCCTGTGACGAGCTACTATCCAATGACCTTGTCATATATGCAAAACCCTCATATGATATCCATGATCAGCCTTAGGTCAAAGTCCATTTAATCCTACTGATCAGGCTATCTTAAAGTTCCATTATACTACCAAATCAAGAAAATGATTATTCACCATATGTGAATAAGAAGTCATCCGCCCAACAGACAACCCAAGGCCTTGTCCATTTTCACATTCAGTATAATGCCTTTAAGAGGATACCTTTAACTCCTTAGAGCTATGATTCCGATATCTGTAAACAAACCCTTCATCGTATACAAGTCATGCACCCAACGAACCGGTCTATAAGCTTACTACCTCTGAGACGCTTTAGCCATTGGAACATCAAAGTACACAAGTCATATACATGAAGTAGTTCATTTACTCAGGATTAAGGTTATTGCACAATGAACGTCAAAAGCAGATTGATCCACTCATAGCGGACTACGTAGATCAATCACGCTTTAGTCCCGGTCTAATATGTCACCACCAAGCAACATATCTATGTCTCTACTTGGGAGTCCAGCTCCAGACAGTCAAGACAGACCGTCCCCTCCAAGGCTTTAGACAACATAATAGTCTTAACATGAGTTAGATGCTCGGTCTAACCCCATAGACTACAGACCATAGTTTAGACTGCTAACTTTAGAACATTGTCTTCTCGCATACAAAAGTCCATTGCATGCAACGTTCTAACAGTTTTAACACAAGCAGTCAGTGAGCCATATTTGCTTACATTTACTTTAACATGTAAATAAGACGAGGACAGATAGCAATGTAATGAATAACCTCTATGTATAATTTTATTATCCAGAACAAAATGAATACATCAAAATGTCTCTAATACTTAGGGCATTTCCTAACATTTTGTGGGGTTTAAGGCCGCATACAATCTGGCGACAAAGGATTTAGGACTAACCGAGCTCATGAAGCAACTACAGGCTCATAAGCGGATGATCAGGGATGAGGATGTGGTCCGACCTAAAGGTGAGGCTAATTTGGCGGAATCTTCCAATCCCTCACGGAAGAGGAAGAGGCCAAATAAGAAGCAAGTGGCTTCTAGTTCTTCTAATCCTCCTGTCTCAGACGGGAAGAAGAAGAAGAAGAACAAGAAGCCAAAGGACCCTAAAAAGTCCAAATGCTTCCATTGTGGGAAGGTAGGTCACTTCAAGAAGGCTTGCCGGGAATTCCTAGCCGCCAAGGGCAAGGAAGGTAAGGAACTTCATTACTTGGAAGCGTGTTTGGTGGAAGAATCAAAAGACACTTGGGTCATTGATTCGGGCGCCACTAATCATGTTTGTGTTTCTATGCAGGGGTTCGTGGAAACGAGAAGTCTACATGATAGGAGCCTCTCGTTGCAGACTGGAGATGGTAGCTTTGTGGTGGCTGAGGCAGTGGGAGATGTTTACCTTTATTTTGATCAATTTAGGTTTATTTTATTAAAAGACTGTTTTTATGTTCCTAATTTTAAGAGGAACCTTATATCAGTAGCTTGTTTAATAAAGGATTCTTATTCAGTTTCTTTTAGTAAAAGAGTTGATATTCGTAGAAATAAGTCTTTTATCTGTTCTAGATGGATGGATGGAAACCTATATTTGATCAAACCAAAGAATTACTCACTGCTTGACACTGAATTAATTGATAACTCTAAAAGGTTGAAATTTTCTCACTCTAACAAGGCGTATCTTTGGCATTTAAGACTTGGTCATATTAATCAAGATAGGATTCAAAGATTAGTGAAAGACGGTCCTCTGGAATCTCTGGAGGAGGTACGACTTCCCTAATATGAGTCTTGTCTGGAGGGTAAAATGACTAAGAAGTCTTTTGGAGCTAAGGGTGCAAGGGCTCAGGAGCTCTTAGAAATTGTGCACACTGACGTATGTGGCCCCATGAACGTCACAGCACGAGGAGGGTTCGAGTGTTATGTCTCTTTTATAGATGATTACTTGAGGTATGGATATGTGTATCTGATACACCGGAAGAGCGAAACCTTTGACAAGTTCAAAGAGTATCGTGCGGAAGTGGAAAAGCAATTGGATAAATCCACAAAGACACTTCGATCTGATCGAGGTGGCGAATACCTCTCTGATGAATTTCTAGGACATATTGTAGAGAACGGGATATTATCCCAATTGACTGCACCTGGTACTCCACAACAGAATGGTGTAACCGAAAGGAGAAACAGGACCTTATTGGATATGGTACGGTCCATGATGAGTTATTCAACGCTGCCATTATCATTTTGGGGATATGCTTTACAAACGGGATGCTATATTCTGAACCAGGTTCCGAGCAAATCAATTCCCAGAACTCCGTATGAATTGTGGCGTGGCAGGAAGCCCTCCCTTGGACATATGAGAATATGGGGCTGCCCGGCACATGTACTAGATGGGGATGCAAAAAAGTTGGAACCAAAACGAACTAAAGGAGGTCTGTTCTATAACCCGAAGGAACAAAAAGTCATTGTCTCAACCCATGCGACATTCTTGGAGGAAAGTCACATGAATGACTTTAAGCCTCGAAGCAAAGTGGTGCTAGAGGAGTTATCGAGTGAAAGAACTGCTCCACAGATTTCGGTCTTGGATGCAAGTCCGAGTTCCAGTGAAAGACCTGCAGACAATCAACAATTTAGTGTGCCTCGTCGTAGTGGGAGGGTTTCTAAGAAACCTAATTTCTTCATGTATGATGCTGAGGTATACCAGGCCGGGGCTTATGAGCATGAGGATGATCCGGTCACTTATGATGAAGCTGTAAATGATGTTGATTCTAAATCTTGGAAACAGGCTATGAACAATGAGATGGATTCTATGAAATCCAACTCTGTTTGGGAACTTGTAGATTTGCCGGATGGGATAAAACCCATTGGATGCAAATGGGTCTACAAAAGAAAGAAGGATGCGGAAGGGAGAATGGAAACTTTCAATGCTAGACTGGTTGCAAAGGGGTACACGCAAAAGGCTGGAATCGATTACGATGACCTTTTCGCCTGTTGCTATGCTGAAATCTATCCGTATTTTTCTGTCCATTGCTGCGGCTCTCGATTACGAGATCTGGCATATGGATGTCAAGACGGCATTCTTGAATGGCCATCTTGAAGAGTGTATCTATATGATACAGCCCGAAGGGTTCGTAGCGAAAGGCCAAGAAAGGAAAGTCTGCAAGTTACTTAGATCCATTTATGGATTAAAGCAAGCATCCCGCTCATGGAACTAGAGGTTTGATCAAGCGATTAAGACATTTGGTTTTGAGCAGAACGTTGATGAACCTTGTGTTTATAAACGTATTAAGGATGGAAAAGTGGTTTTTCTGATACTCTATGTCGATGATATACTACTTATTGGGAATGAGGTAGGGAACTTATCATCAGTCAAGCTTTAGTTACACCAACAGTTTGACATGAAGGACTTGAGAAAAGCTAATTATGTTCTAGGCATTCGTCTCTTCAGAGATCGAAAGAACAAAATGATAGCGTTATCCCAAGCTTCATACATAGATAAAATAATTGACAAATATGTAATGCAAGAGGCAAAGAAAGGTTCACAGCCTTCTATTGCCGGTCTAACTCTTTCATTGGATGACTATCCCAAGACATCGGAAGAAAGAGAGCGTCTGAGTAAGGTCCCTTATGCATCCGCTGTGAGTAGCCTTATGTACGCTATGCTTTGCACTCGCCCGGATATATGTTTTGCAGTAGGTATAGTGAGTCGATATCAAGCAAATCCTGGAACTAAGCACTGGCAAGTTGTAAAGCATATACTCAAGTATCTTAAGAGAACGAGGGATTATATGCTGGTGTATTCTGGAGGGGACCTAACACCCGTAGGATACACGGACTCAGACTTCCAGACTTGTAAGGATTCGAGGAAATCGATATCTGGATCAGTGTTTTTACTCGGAGAAGGCGCCATTGTATGGAGGAGCGTGAAGCAGGGCTGCACAGCTGACTCTACTATAGAGGCTGAGTATGTGGCTGCGGCTGAGGCATCTAAAGTAGCGGTTTGGCTCCGCAAGTTCTTTAGAGACCGTGAGGTCATTCCTCGTGTTGACAAGCCTATCACACTTTACTGTGATAATACAGGGGCTATTGCCAACACAAGGGAATCTCGGCACCACAAGAGGACCAAGCACATTGATCGGAGATATCACATTATTAGAGGGCATGTGGAGACAGGACAAGTGGATGTATGTAAGATTGAGTCCGAGGACAACATTGCTGATCCCTTTACTAAGACTTTGGTGGCTGGAAGTTTTGAGAGGCATGTAGAGGTGATGGGGATGCGTAACATGGCACATCTACTGGCTTAGGGCAAGTGGGAGATTGTTAGGAAATGCCCTAAGTATTAAAGACATTTTGATGTATTCATTTTGAACTGGATAATAAAATTATATATAGAGGTTATTCATTACATTGCTATCTGTCCTCGTCTTATTTACATGTTAAAGTAAATATAAGCAAATATGGCTCACTGACTGCTTGTGTTAAAACTATTAGAACGTTGCATGCAATGGACTTTTGTATACGAGAAGACAATGTTCTAAAGTTAGCGGTCTAAACTATGGTCTGTAGTCTATGGGGTTAGACTGAGCATCTAACTCATGTTAAGACTATTATGTTGTCTAAAGCCTTGGAGGGGATGGTTTGTCTTGATTGTCTGGAGCTGGACTCCCAAGTAGAGACATAGATATGTTGCTTGGTGGTGACATATTAGACCGGGACTAAAGCGTGATTGATCTATGTAGTCCGCTATGAGTGGATCAATCTGCTTTTGACGTTCATTGTGCAATAACCTTAATCCTGAGTAAATGAACTACTTCATGTATATGACTTGTGTACTTTGATGTTCCAATGGCTAAAGCGTCTCAGAGGTAGTAAGCTTATAGACCGGTTCGTTGGGTGCATGACTTGTATACGATGAAGGGTTTGTTTGCAGATATCGGAATCATAGCTCTAAGGAGTTAAAGGTATCCTCTTAAAGGCATTATACTGAATGTGAAAATGGACAAGGTCTTGGGTTGTCTGCTAGGCGGATGACTTCTTATTCACATATGGTGAATAATCATTTTCTTAATTCGGTAGTATAATGGAACTTTAAGATAGCCTGATTAGTAGGATTAAACGGACTTTGACCTAAGGCTGATCATTAGATAGTAGCTCGTCACAGGCTTACGTAATACGGTATATAATTGGGAGTTCAGTTTCAGGTTTATAGTGGTGTGACTCTGAAACTAGTGATCATATGATTGAGTTGTTCGGTAAAGAATGATGATCATATGGATTTGCGGGAGCCCGATTATATATGTCCAATCAGTCCCTCTACTAGCTCCACATAATTCCTTAACGTTTGGCAAATTGATTTGTGTATGCTATTGGCTAGTTTATTATGCATGGATGGTGATGACACAAGATTAGGATGGTAGACAAGATTCTCTCCGGTTGGATTCAGATTTTGTTTTGGATAATAGAGTACACAATTATTCAAACTCCAAATAAAGTTGCCATGATTTTATTTGAGATTGGATTGAAGTTGTAGAAAATTATCCATGAGAACAAGAATTTGAAACACAACCGTTTTGTGGATTTTGAAATTTGAATTTTGAAATTTGAAATTTGAAATTTGAATTTTGTATTTGAAATTTGAATTTGAAATTCGAATTTGAAATTTGAATTTGAAATTTAAATTTGAAATTTGAAATTTGAAATTTGAAATTTGAATTTGAAATTCGAATTTGAAATTTGAAATTCAAATTTTGAATCACAGTCCAAGTGGGATTCGAATTTGTTGTCGAAAATCCACAAGGTTTGAAATTCGAATTTGAGTTGGATTTGGAGAGGATAATCTTGTTAGAATCCTACTTGAATTTTGAATCCAAATCCTAACAAATCATGGACAAAATTTTTGAGGATAATCCTCAATGGAATTTCGGTTTTTGTGGATAAGGTTCAAGGGAAAAATTCAAGTTTCAATCCTAGTTGAATTTGGATTCTCTCCTTCCCTAAAAAGTGGCCGAAATTATGGAGGAAATCTCCTAGGAAAATTCAGTTATTTTGGATAAGGTTGAGATTAGATTCAAGCTTGAAAATCCTAGTGGAATTTTGATTCTCCCTTATCCTAAATGTGGCCGAATTTTTGGAGGAAAATCTCATAGGAAATTTCAGATTTTTTGGTTGAAAAAGGGAGATAAAATTCTAGTTAAAATCTTATTTAGATTTGGATTGGTTTTATCCTTAAAAAACCGAATTTTATTGTTGGGATTTTCCCATGAAAAATTCAGATTTTATGGTTATGGATAAGGGAGAATATCTTTTCCTAATCCAATTCGAATTCAGAGAATCACCTAATGCAAGTCTATAAATAGAGGTCCTGCCACTCCAGTTCTCTTAGACCACAGACTCTCAGGTGAGCAGGCTTATTATTGCACAGCTTATCGTGACAATAAAGTTCTTTAGAGATCTGGGTGGTCGGAAGAAGACTAGCAGTGCTAGCATACCGATCGAGATTCAGAGTGCCCACACACTCAGCCATTCGGGAATTGGAGAATAGTAGAGAAGGCTAGTTGGTTGAAGCCTCCGGTCATTCTCCTCCTGCAAGATTGGCGTCCTTGAGGTATGAGTTTTAATTGTTGTTGGTTTATTGTATATGGCATCACGAGATATTTAACGATCTTAAAATTTTTGTTGTTCCGCTGCGCCACTCTGATACGTTTTTACCGATTTATTCTCCTACAAATTAGGCCTTTGTTTTAGTACGTGGCAAGTTAGAATAGGTTAGATGGTTTTGAGGCGTTTCCTGAACGCCAGAAACCCAAAAATTAAGTGGAAATGTTGCCAAAATTTTCTAAAACGGCACAAAGGGTATTTTAGGAAACAAGGGGTAAAAATGTGATCGGGATGGAAACCTGATCCCCCTCGATGACCTAGTTTTGGGAAAAAAGGACGAACGTTTTGAGGATTAGTGAATTGCCCAATTAGAAATCTTGAAATGTAATAAAACGATCCCTATGTCAGAATAGTACCACCTGAGGGACGGGTGTGAGCTAAGTATAAAATTTGGGGTGGTTAAATCGGTAAAGGTAACCTGGTAGGCTAAATAGTCAATACGCTAGGTATCTGGTTAGTTGACTGGTCGGTTAACCAATCAAGAACCGAGTTTGAACAGGATAGTGAGAGATAGTGATTAATTTGTCAAGTTGACAAATTAATTAAGCACGATTAGAAATTAAATATCAAAGTCCCAAGTAAAGTAGTTAGGTATCGATAGGCATCCGTGCCACACAACGATAGGTATATTAGTCACTAACGATAGAGTGACCTAAGAGCGACGTTAATTAATTTATTGGGAAAAAATAAATTAATTAACCACAATTACAAATAAATCTATATATATATTAAACTCTCAATGAGGAGGGCAATTAGTACTGATAAGGATCAGTATTGCTGACAATATAGTTTTTATTAGTCATAATGACCACAGTGACCGAAAAGGGAATGTTAATGTAATGTATTATGATTACAGGGAGGTACCTGTATTGTGACGAAGGCAAGAGTATAAACTATCCGATGACAGGCAAGTACAACTCCACCTACAGTATGAATAAAATGAATTTAAAATTATGATTTTCCAGTATTTTAACTATGTATCATGCACACGATACTGCATAGCATACATAAGAGCATATAGTTTCACAATCGAGTAGATTGATGAAAGAAAAAGTTAGAGGCTATCCTCCCTACCGCATGGGATTATGGACAGCTTAGAGAAGCATATGGCTAGAACAGATAGGCAAGATGGAATTTAATAGGCATGTCATACCGGTTCTTTTTGTTGAAAGGGTTTTCAAAGTTAAAATAAAGTAAGAGAAGGCAGAAAGTTAAGCATCCGTTGATGGCTCTCCGGCCTATATAGTGACCTCGGGCGTTGCTGTTAGTCTGCACGCACTCGGTACTGACACAGGGGCCCAAAGTAGACAAGATAAAGAAAAAGAAGATGTTGAAGCATAAATGAACATAATCGGATCGTGCATTGATCATTGTATGCATTAGATCTCTATGCTTCTAGTTTCCATAAAATGCATTCAGTATAAGGTATGCTATGTTATGCATTCAATAAGTGATGATGTATTCTATGATGTGATAAATGATGCTACGATATGTGATATGTTATATGGTATATGTGATGACTGGTATGCTCATATGATTTTCAGTATGCGCTATATTTAAAACATGTTTTGCGGTTAACATGTTATACTTACTGGGCATAAAGCTCATGGAGTGTGTTCATACTGTAGGTAAGCGGCCTATAGCATAAACATCAAGGGGTGATGATGGCGGCGGAGGCGGATGTGAGGATGAGGTTATGAATACACTATGAGTATTCTTCCACACAGTATGAGTAAATAGTATTTTGAATGGTGACAGTTAAATAGTATTTTGAATAGTAAAGTTAAATAGTATTTTGGAATAGCAAACAGTATATATATGAATAGTATATTTAAATAGTATCTGGTAAATATTAATCAGATAAACAAGTATATAAGTGTGTATGTATAATTGAAATCCTTATGTTTTTTAAATTTCACATTTTAATAGTATACGTACATGAATAGTAAATACGTATGCGTATATATATATAAAATTTCCTCCAAATTTATGGTATCAAATTAAGTAAGTTTTAGCATTCAGTTTTAAAGTAAAAGTTAAAGAAGTAGTTTTCAGTGACGGTCCAGGCCACTGAGGGCATGGGGTGCCACAGTGAAGAGCTCTTTCTCAGTTGTAGTATAGTTGAGCTGAGCATCTGTTAGAGTTCTGCTACCATTGTAGATGGAGTGAAATATCCTCTCCTTCCTCTACCCTAAGACTACTCCTATAGCATAATCGCTAGCGTCACACATCAGCTCAAATAGAAGAGACCAATCAGATGCCACAATGATGAGTGCTGACACAAGTTTCTTCTTCAATTCTACAAACGCCTGTTGGCACTCCTCATCAAATGTGAAAGGCTTGTTCTGCTCCAACAAAGCACAGAGGGGCTTAGGGATTTTTGAAAATTTTTTATGAATCTTCTGTAGAAACCTACATGCCCCAAGAAGCTTCTTATTCCCTTGACTGATGTAGGAGGTGGCAACTTGTCAATGATCTCAATCTTTGCTTTGTCCACCTCGATGCCTTTCTTGGATACATTATGCCTTAGCACAATCCCTTCAGTCACCATAAAGTGGCGTTTTTCCCAATTCAACACAAGGTTGATTTCCTTACACCTCTTCAAACCTTGCTCCAAATTAGACAAGCAACCATCGAAAGATTCTCCTACCACTAAGAAATCATCCATGAAGATCTCTAAAAACTACTCCACCATATCTGAGAAGATAGCCATCATACAGCGTTGAAAAGTTGCTAGTGCATTACACAACCCGAATGGCATTCTCTTAAAAGCAAATGTCCCATATGGGCAAGTGAAGGTGGTCTTCTCCTGATCCTTAGGTGCTATGGCAATCTGGTTATAACTTGAATAACCAATTAGAAAGCAATAATACTCCTTCCTAGCCAATCTATCTAGCATTTGATCAATGAAGGGTAGTGGGAAATGATCTTTCCTGGTAGCCTTGTTTAGCTTCCGATAATCCATACAAACTCTCCATCCTGTGACTATATGAGTAGGAATCAATTCATTGTTGTCATTAGTCACTACTGTCATTCCTCCCTTCTTAGGCACACATTGTACTAGGCTAACCCATGCACTATCTGAAATAGGATAGATTATTCCTACATCCAGCCACTTGATCACTTCCTTCTTCACAACTTCTTTCATGATGGGGTTTAACCTTCATTGTTGCTCTACAGAGTTGCTATATCAATCCTCCAGCAGGATCTTATGCATGCAAATTGAAGGACTGATTCCCCTGATGTCTGTAATTGTCCACCCTAGTGCCTTTTTAAACTTCCATAGCATAGTAAGTAACTTCTGCTCTTGCTCCTCATTTAACAAGGCTGAAACTATCACTAGAAGTGTTTCTGACTCTCCCAAGTAAGCATAATGGAGATGTAAGGGAAGAGGTTTCAATTCTAAAATCAGTAGCTCTTCAATTGATGGTCTCGGCTTCTTGGCTTCACATTCTATAAATCCCAATGGTTCGAAGCTTATCTTCCTATATGCCCTGGCAGGATGAAGTTACTTCTGTTAACAATGAGGGCTCCAAATAATCTTCATAGTATCCCTGCTCAATTTCCTTTGACACCACATAATCAATCACATCCACCATTGAGCATTCTTCCACTTCATCTGGGAATCTCATCACCTTGAGCACATTAAAAGTAACCTGCTCCTAATTGACTCTCATTGTTAGCTCTCCCTTTTGCACATCAATTAGCATCCTCCCTGTTGCTAGAAATGGCCTTCCCAAAATGATAAGCACTTCTCTATCTGCTCCAAAATCGAGGACAATAAAGTCAGCAGGAAAAATGAATTTATCTACCATCACCAAGACATCTTCAATTTTTCCTTTTAGGTGGGTAATTGATCGATCCGCCAACTGCAAAGTTACTGTGGTTGGCCTAGCTTCTCGGATTCCTAGCTTTCTAAAAACTAACATTGGCATGAGATTAATACTAGCCCCAAGATCACAAAGGGCCTTCCCAAAGAAGTTACTGCCAATAGCATAAGGAATGGTGAAACTCCCCGGATCCTTCAATTTTGGGGGGAGTTTGTTCTGTAAAATGGCACTGCATTCTTCAGTCATAGCTACTGTCTCAAACTCCCCAAGTATTCTCTTCTTTGAAAGTATGTCTTTCACGAACTTGGCGTAGCTCGGCATTTGCTCAAGTGCTTCCACAAGTGGGACATTGATGTGCAGCTATTTCAAGACATCCAAAAACCTCTTGAACTGCTTATCCTGCTGTTGCTTTGGTATCGCTGAGGAAAAGGTGGTGGTGGTCTGTCAATCTATTTTTCTGGATAGCTTTGCTGTAGCGATGCTGTAGCATTACGGTCTGTAGCAAAATTTTGTTTTCTTCCTTCCCCCACTTCATTTCCTTTCTCCTTTTCTTCTTGGATTGAAGAGAGCTCCCTTTGATGTATAGGCTTCTCCCTAGCTGATTCTAGCTCCTTTCCACTTCTCAATGTAATTGCTTTGTAATGTTCCTTGCCTTCTCCCCAAGGATTCTCCGTGTCACTTGGCAAGGAACCTTGAGGTCAGTTGTTCAATACAATAGCTAGTTGACCCAATTGATTCTCCAAATTCCTCAATGAAGCTGCTTGGCTTTGAATCATGGCTGACTAGTTTTGGATTATGGCATCATTCTTTGCCATGTATTCTTTTAATAAATTTTCCATTGAAGAAAATTGCTCCCTGTGTTGGGTTCTTACTTGTTGTGGAAATCCTGGAGGATGTTGTGGACGGTTTGGCATTGAAGAAGAACCTGCATTCTACCCTTGAGAACTCCAGGTAAAATTCGGATGCTATCTCCACCCTATATTATAAGTGTTCGAGTACGGATTGTGATTCCTGTTGAAATTTCCAACATAATAAGCTGATTTTAGATTAGATGGGCATTGATCAAAGAGATGTCCTTCACCACAGTAAGTACAAGAGACTGCTGTGGTTTGCTGTGACTGTGCACCCAAAGCCAAGTTCATTGACTTCAACACACTAGTCAGCGATGAGACTTGAGCTGTCAAAGCAGCCATTGCATCCAATTCATGAACCCTAGCTACTCACCTAGTTGAGGCTGCTCTCTCAGATGGCCATTGATAATTGTTGTTGGCCATTCTCTCCAGAATTTCATAAGCTTCATTGTAGGATTTTGCTAAAATAGCTCCATTGGCAGAAGCATCCACTATAGTCCAGGTTTGTCTATTTAAACCATTGTAAAAAGTCTCCATTTGAATCCAGTGAGGAATCCCATGGTGAAGGCATTTGCGTAAAAGCTCCTTGAATCTTTCCCATGCCTCATATAAAGACTCACCAGCTAACTGCTAAAAACTTGTAACGTCATTCCTGAGCTTAGCATTCTTCATTAGGGAGAAGTACTTCATCAAGAATCTCTCTGCCAAGTCATTCCAAGTAGCCACTGAATTCGAGGGTAGACAATTCAACCATGCTCTTGCTCGGTCCTTTAGAGAGTAAGGGAACAACTTCAATCTTAGAGCATCTTCTGACACCCCTAGCAGCTTGAAAGAATCACTCACCTCCATAAAAAGTCTAAAATAGAGGTGAGGATCTTCTGTCGGCATCCCACTGAACTGCCCTACTGTTTAGAGCATTTGGAACATGACCGGTTTGAGCTCAAACTGAGGTACCTGGATTTCTGGCTGAATAATTCCAGGATTCAGCCCATGTAGCATCGGCACGACATATTCTTTAATAGCTCTGTCTCTCTCATCTGCCCCTGCTGCTGCGTTGTTGCCATTGTTGCCCATCACTTCTTTTGCCATTTCTTCAATAACAGCAAGACCTTGCTGATCCTTTCTTCTTGCTAGGAATGTTCTTTTGATCTTAGGATCGAAAGGCAGTAACTCCTGCTCCCACGGTCTGTTCATGTAGAAGATGAAGTTCCTTCAAAGAAACAAACAAAAATATCAAGATGAAATTGAAAAATTGCAAGAACCAGAATTTAGTTTACAAAGACTAATAATGATAACAGTCCCCGGCAATGGCGCCAAAAACTTGTTGCTTCACAAAATATAGCTACGCAAGTGCATGTGTCACAATCAAGTAATAAAGTGAATGAGTAGAGTATCATCCTACAAAGACTGTTATCACTATAAATCTTAATGAAAACTAAACCAAGTAATTGCAAGATTTAATAATGGTCTAAAATGAAATAAAACTAATGTAATACCAGAATTAGGGATTTTTTTTAACATGTACGTATTTACTATATACGTACGTATACCAATTACTATTTAAAAATACTATTTAATGATTACTATTTAAAAATGTTATTTAATGTTTACTACTCAAAAATACGGTTTACGATTATTATTCAAAAATACCCTTTAATGGTTACTATTCAAACATACTATTTAACGATTACTATTCAAAAATACTGTCTGACAGTTACTATTCAAAGTACTATTTAACCATTACTGTTCCAAATACTGATACTTAAATTTGCAGAAGATAAACTCGCGGTGTCTCCATAACCTTGCCCTCACAACCACCTTCGTCGCCACCATCGCCCATTGGGATTTAAGCCGTAGGATGCTTACCTACAGCATGAACACACTATGTAAACTTTACACCCAGTAAGTACAACATGTTTATCGCAAAACATGTTTAATCATAGTACATAATTAAAAACATATAAGCAGTCATGTATCACATATACCATTTTATCATATCACATATCACATATCATATCAACGATCATAAAACTTCACATAATATGTGCATCACAGAAACATCATATACCGAATACATCTAGAAGCATGGTGAACTATAACTAATGCATAATTCGGTTATGAACTATAACTATAACTAATGCATAAGCATGTTAGTACCATGCGTGCACAGACTATCGGTAATGCTTGTGGTAAAATAGCAGGAGAGCCATCAACGGATGCTCAACTTTCTACTTTAACTTAAAACCTCTTCATTTAAAAGGGCCAGTACGACACACTTACTACTTCTCATCTTGTTTATCTTTTCTAGCCATATGCTTCTCTAAGTTGTCCCAAATCCTACATGGTAGGGATGTATGGCATTTATCTTGCTTTTTCATCAATCTACTTGATTGTGAAACTACATGCTCTTAAACATGAGGTACAATATTGTGTGCATGGCATACACATTTTAACATACTGTAAAACATCATTTAAAAGCATTTTCGTTCATGCCATAGGCGGAGTTATACTTACCTAATTGCAAGCAACTTGAAATCATGCCTTTATCAATTCACAAGTTACCACCTGTCATCAATAACGTTTCTCATTAATACTCTCGTTGAGTCACTATTAACGTTAGTGACTATAACTTGTGTTTCTATGGGGTACTAAGACCCGTCGGTACCCTATTGGCCTATTATGGGGATTTGGTGTCTAACTCATATCGTGTTCGATCAACCGTCTACTTGATAGATTAATCATCATTCCTCATTGTGTTGTTCGAGACATGGCCCTTGACTGGTTTACCGCTCAGTCAACTGACCGGTTAACTCGCGTGTTGGTAACTAAGTAATCTATCGAGTTACTATACGTGAACTTAGTGTAGTAACTGATCGGGTTACTTCACTCGTTGGGGTGTGGTAGCCTACTGGGCTACTAAGGCTTGTTTGGTTTAATGGCCCATCGGGCCACTATGGCTTGTTTGGGGTAGTAGCCTACCGGGCTACTAAGGCTTGTTTGGTGTGATAGCCTACCGGGCTACACACACTATTTTACTTTGAAAAATTGTTTGGGCTGACTTGTAAAAATCTTGGTAAAATTTCTTATTTTGAAACCGCCCCCTTATCACCCCGTTGGAAGGTGGGGGACGTTTTTATGAAAGCCTTGTTCATATTTTAAAGTGTTAAAAACACATTTTTATTTTGAAGTGTATAAATTATATTTTTAAAGCTTGCATTTTAAAGGTGGTTTTTGAACCACTTTTGAAAATTATTTTGAAACTTGGTATAAACGACTTTGTTTGAAATTTTGTCAAACATGAAAGTTATCCTCGACAAGATGAACAAATCTCATGTTCATCTCGGAGCCTAAATCTAACTCTAACGGCTCCTAATTTCATTAAACCTGTGGGCTTGGTGCCGGTTTTTTGTAAAAAAATTCCAATTTTATGTCTCTGTAAAAATGGCTCGGTTTGAGGACCGAAACGGCCAAATTTTTGACACACGCCAGTCATTCTCAAGTTCTCGACGAGATCTACAACTTTCGTGTTGAGTCTGAGAACCAATTCAGACTCTAAGTGGTCCATTTCTTACAAAACCTAAGACTAAACACTGGGTTTAGATTTTGTTTCTAGTTTTGGACACCAAGAGAAAAACACTCTAAAAACCTATTTTAGGCTCGTTTTTGGCCGAGCTTTATTTAATGCAAAAACAGCCGTATCAAAATTTCCTTAAAACTTTGTGTTTTACTAAAATCCAAATTCAGAACCTAAGTTGGTCGAAATAGCCAAAATCCGTGGCCTCTCCCTAAGGATAGATTTGTGTCCAGCCACTAAAATGTTCATGCTCTCATTCGCACATAACCATTCATAAAAAAAATAACGTAAACGCAACCACAATCACATGAACTTAAAAATGATAATCTAAGGGCTCAGCATAAACTTATTACAAACCATTTGCATAAATAAATACACATAAATGGCCTTGATCAAAACTTAAAACAAACTAACACAAGATAAGGTTTTTGGTTTACCTTCGTGCCTTGAACCAAGCACAGTTTCAACTAGGCTTGAGGAAGCAAAATGGTCATGGGAATCCAAGAGAATGGGGTCTGATTTGCTAGAACAAATACTAAAAATTTCTCTTAAAAAACAAAGCAAAACAGAAACTAAAAACTACAAGAATCGGTTTTTGAACACTTACCCTTGGTGCCTTAGAACAACTTGGATTCGAATCCTCCTAGTGCAAGCTTGTGAGGTTTGATTTTTGGTAAGTTATGGTATGATTTAAAGCTTGAAAAAGTGAGGGTTTGGGAGGCTCAAGGGTTTGACTGCAGCTAGGAGAAGATTGAGAATGAAAAGTGTTTTGGAAGCTAAAAAGAAAGGAAACAAAATACTTGTGTAAAGGGTGCCTTTTATAGGCAAAAATTAACCAACTTGCTTAGGCTTAATCCTACTTAATTATGTACCAAATTAGCCAAATCTTGGGACAAATATGCTACCAATTTTCAGACCGAGGTGGCACGGGCTGCTCATTGGAAGGAGGGAGGAATAAACAATTGTTGTTGACTACTTTTTCAAAAACCCTTGAATATTATATTCCAATGTGTCATGGCTAGGGATATTATTTTAATGGCCACCTTTGGGGTTATGTGTGCTACAGATTATAGCTGCTTTTGTAGCTAAGGGGCATGGAAATTTAAGGCCAATTTTATCTGTGTTGGCTTTTCATTGCAGTCTAATTTTATACTGCGGTGTTCGGTCCTTTCTCGGCAGTGTTTCAATTTTCACCAGAACATTAGTTTTCTGAATTGGATTTTTGTACTGTAAATTCCTGGTTGTTTTCTACTGTCTAAGAGCCTATTATTAGTCTAAATTACTATTTACGTCCTATACTGTGGTTGTGTCTACACTGTGTTGTCATTTCGCACGCAAACCGAGGCATTCCCAGACGAAATTTCAAACACAGTCTCTCTTGACTAATTTGGATGTGTTGATTTCATTTTTATCAGTTTTACTTCCATCAGAGGTCATCTAGACCAGTTTTTGGGATCTGTGTGACCCCACCTCGAAAAACGTATCAGGTGCCTGATTGACTAATTCGGGCGTTCTGAGCCCAAATATATCAGTTTTGGGGTGAGTAAAGGTCGTCTTGACTCTCATCCAGATACTGCGTATCTCTCAAACTAAAATCTCATTTTGTACTCAATCAACCAGATCGAGTCCACTAACAGTTCGTGTATCAGTTTTAGGTCAAATTAAGGCCGTCTTAGCTAATAACTTGACACAAAATTTCTCTCTATTCATTATCCGTCGTTTTCTACTTAACTGACTAGTCTGAGTACTCCATCTCTGATTTTGTCAGTCTCTAGGTGAGAAGAGGTCATCTGGACCATTTTCTCGATATCATACTCTTGTTAGGGCTATCTCTCACTGTTGTACTCAGATGTTCAGTCCGAGCATTCTGGTGATCTATTTACCAGTCTTGTGTCAAGAAATGGTCGTCCAGACCAGTTTCCCGACACTGCATGTCTCATTCATATATACACATAATAGCATGGATCGGGTTCACTGTCGATCGCCCCTTTCACTGCATGAATAGTACTTAAACAGTACCGTATCTGTTTAGTCTATTCAATGGGGAAATATACTAAATTTTCCAACTTAATTACTCATGCATAGTAATTAGGTTTCATGCAATTTGAGGGTCTGTGTAACGGCATTCTGCTCATTACACGGCCTTTTACACGGGCATGTATAATGTAACACGGGTGTGTATACACCGGACACGGGCATGTACTATCTGAATTTCTTCAACAGGGCCATGTTTGAAAACACGGCCCTTTACACATTCATTAACCCGAGAGGTACACGGCCTCTTACACGGCCATGTTCTTGACCGTGTCTCAGTACATGACTATGTTCACCTACATGGCTTCTCACACGTTCACAACCCGAGCGGTACATGGCCTCTTACACGGCCATGTACCTGATTGTATTCTGCTACACGACCATGTAAAATTACAAGGCTACATACACGTACACAGTCTGAGTGGTACACGGCCACTTACACGGCCGTGTACCTGACTGTGTACCTTAAAAATTACACTAAAATGCATCAAATTATTCTTTAATTTCTCATTAAATTGAAAATTAAAGTACATGATCGGGGCGGTCCTTACACGATAACAGTCCCTGGCAATGGCGCCAAAAACTTGTTGCTTCACAAAATATAGCTACGCAAGTGCACGTGTCGCAATCAAGTAATAAAGTGAATGAGTAGAGTATCATCCTACAAAGACTGTTATCACTATAAATCTTAATGAAAACTAAACCAAGTAATTGCAAGATTTAATAATGGTCTAAAATGAAATAAAACTAATGTAATACCAGAAAATCAAAGATGCAAACCACATGTGAATCAAAAAGAACAAGTTAATAACCAAACTTAAATGAGTTGACTGAGAATCAATTTCCCCTCCCTTGCAATCTAACAATGTATGCTATAGCAATACTATAGCAATGCTTTTCAGTTAACCTACAACACAATATTTCACAAGATTCTTCCGAATTACTTATGCTTTTACCTCTTTTCTTTACATTTAACATATTCCTATACCAAAATAAAATATGAGGTCAGATTAAGATCAAGTTCATAATGGGTTATGTGAGGCAAATATGCATTCGTGCTTAACTTGCAAAACTAGCTAGTTCCTTTCACAAAACTAACCAAACACTCATCATTCAACACCTATCTAATTCCAACCAGTTTTCCAACCAATTAGAATCTCGATTTATGCTCAAGATGGCCAGTCAATGATCACAAATAAACAAGAAAAGTAATATTGAATGAACTGATTAACATTAAAATAACAAGCTAAGCATTCACGTCTTAATTACAAAATTGGGTACTTTATCATCCCAGCCAAAAGGAAATTTAGTTCATGGCTGATTGTCCAAAGAAAACCCCAGAGAATGAAGACATTGTTCAGAGAATGAGAATACAACCAAAAATGGGAAAGAAAACAAATGGTGATGTCAAGCACACACTATTGGTTGTGGTACTTCTAGCTACCTCTTCCGAAAATAACCTGAAATTCACCTCCAATGCTTGTGTACTCTTTTCTTCTTTAGATCTGTCCTTTTTTCCCATTTTTGCTTTTCTCAAATCTCCCGCTGCTTGTCTGCCGTCATCCCCTTTCAAAAAACACAGGTTTCTTTTTTATATGCTAGGGCAAATGAATGATGGGGATGTGTGAGCCATCTAATGGTTAAGCAATATCTGATGTCCTAACAATGAGACAGCTCACAGTTTTGTCTTTTTCTGCCCAGTCCAGCAAATAAAAACTAATGCCAGCTCTGTTAAGATCTGTCCATGTAGCACAACAGTTTATGCCCAGTTTGCTATAGCAATGCTGCAGTAACACCTGTAACAACTCATCCTTGCCATTTTTCTCAACTTTTGTAATTTCCGTCCAGTAGGAGTATGATTTTCTGTCCAAGCAGCCCTTTGTTATTTATCTACAAAACACTTAAAAACACCAACAAATTACTAGGAAAATAAATTTCAACTCTCGAAAATAAAATTCCACACAATGAAGCAAGCATGCACTTTTGAAATAAAAACTTACTAAAAAATCATTGGACAAAACACATTTTCATATCCAAAATGGCCTTGATAATTCTCTTCCCTAGAGTTATCACCATACTACCTATTATAGCTGAAACGTTAACTTATATACTAACATTGAAAGAAAATAAAACTAACTTACTTGAACAGATGAGGCAGGTATGTGACGATTTAAGGTAGGATGGTAGGATACCTCTCTAATACCAACTGTAATGTCCTGTGTCCTAAGTGACCCGGACCATCACTTAAAACTACTATTGATACTTAAACTTACTTGAAAACTATTGCTGCTTACTTAAGGACAGTTGCTTAACATATCTGGCTTGAAAACTGTTACTTCAACTTATTTACTTAATACTATAATTTTAAGGATTTTTTTTTAAGCGTACGTACTTACTATTCACATACGTATACTTTACGAATACAAGGTCTAAATCATCGGGAGTTTAATCAGACATACATACTCATAAAATTGCTTAACTAATTACTACTTAAAATATACTGTTTACTTAATGTTGTGTGAAAGTTAAAACTCACGGTGATATCCACAACCTCACCCTCACATCTGCCTCTGCCGCCATCACCGTCCATTGAGGTCTAAGCCATAGGTCGCTTACCTACAGCATGAACACACACTATGAGCTTTAAGCCCAGTAAGTACAAGATGTCATCTGCAAAACATGTTTAAATCATAGTACATACTTAAAACATATAAGCATGTCATGTACCAACAAGTACCACTGAAACATTCCACATACCAAAGCATCACATATCGCTGAATACATAACTAAAACATCATATACTGAATGCATAATAGAAAATATTGTGTACTGAATGCATATCTACTGTAACTTGTAAGCATGATAAACTATAGCTAAGGCATATCGTGGACAATGTATGAACCGATTATGCTCATATTATGCTTCAATATCCATTTACTTTCTTATGTCTAGTTGAGGGCCCATGTGTCAGTACCGAATACGCACAGATCATCAGAAACGTCCATGATCATAAACTTAAGAGCCGTCAATGGAGGCTCATCATACTTAAACTAAGATACCTTTTTAAGTGGAAGAGGCCGGTATGACACGCTTAAATGATTACCCAATTGTTGAATCGTTTCTGATATCTTTATATCATAAGCCCTTCTAGGCTATCCTCGAATCATACGTGATAGGGTTGTATGGTGTCTAACTCATGCTTTCATAACTCTACACGATTATAAAGCTATATGCTCCTATAACAACTATGCAACAACTATGCAGAATTTGCATACTTAACATACTATAAAAACATTATTTTAAACTCATTTTTTGCTCATGCTGTAGGCGGAGTTATACTTACCTAATCTGTAAGCAAAATTGTACTCACGCCCTTGTCAAGTTATAGGTATCTACTTGTCATCATAACGTATTCCATCAATACTCATCACTGAGTCACTAATACCATTAGTGACTGAAGCAGCTATTTACATATGTTACCGGTTGCCATCAGCAATATGTCACGCCCTTTATGGTGAGTTTTGATTCTCTATAATCGTGGTTAATTAATTTATTATCCAATAAATTAAGTAACATCATTCTTAGGTTACTACTACCATTAATGACTATAACTTATATTGTTGTATGGTACTGAGGCTCATCGATATCCGACTGTTCTAATTTGGGAATTTGGTATCTAATGTCTATTCGTGCTTGATCAATTTGTCTACTTGACAGATTAATCACCGCTCCTCACTGTCTTATTCAAACATGGTCCTTGACTAGTTTACCAACCAGTCAACTGACCGGTTACCTCATTCATCGTTGACTATGTAGTTTACTAAGTTACTAGCGTACTTGGTGTGGTAACCAATCAGGCTACCTCTACTGTTTTATTTATTTTTAAGAAACTTATTTTAGAAGTTTTATTAAAATTTTGGGGAAAACATATGCTCTTTGAAACCATCCCTATATCACCCCGTCGGAAGGTAGGGGCATTTTATTAAAACCATTTTTCCATTTAAAAACGG
Source organism: Antiaris toxicaria (assembly GCA_035233585.1). NCBI lineage: Eukaryota > Viridiplantae > Streptophyta > Magnoliopsida > Rosales > Moraceae > Antiaris > Antiaris toxicaria. Next base: position 75,397,266 of record CP141155.1, read on the forward strand.
AAGAACACATTTTGGTGTTCAATTTTTAAAAAGGGTTCTTAAACGATTTTACTGAAACTATTTTAAAACTTGTTTGAAACAACTTAATTTGTAAATTTAGCAAACATCAAACTTTTAGTCCTCAATGAGACGAACAACTCTCGTGTTCATCTCGAAGCTGTAATCAAATTCTAACAGGTCATAAACTTATCAAACCTAGGGCTAACTTTGTGTAAAGTTTTAAAAAAAATCCCAGTTTTACGCTTATTTAAAAATGGCTCTGTTTGAGACACCAAAAAGCCAAATTTTTAAAACTTGCACAATTGTCTTTAAGGTTTTGACGGGATCTGCAACTTTCATGTTAAGCCTGAGATCTGGTTCAGAATCTAAATTGGTCATTTTTATGAAAATCTGAGACTATTCTTGTTGCTCAGGATTTTAGTCCTAGTTTTGAACTCTGGTTAAAAACTGCTTGAAAAATCTATCTTAGAGTCATTTTTGGCCATATGCTATATGCAAAAACAACGTAATAAAATTTCCTTAAAACTTCATGTTTTACCAAATCTCAAAATTAGACCGTAACGTAGTCAAAAATGGCCAAAACTGTGGCCTAAAAACTGAGGATAGGTTGGTTCCCAGCCAACCCTAAAAACATCCATTCTCACATCCAACACAAAAACTTAAACCAAAATCACACAACCACTTAAACTTAAAATAAAATGCTAAGGGCTCAAAATAAACTTATTACAGCCCATTGTACAAAAAAATACACATAAATTTCCTTGATCAAAACTTAAAAATAACTAAACCATAAAAAGGGTTTCAGTTTATACCTTATGTGCTATGAACCAAGCACAATCCGAATCAAGGCTTGGGTGACCAAAAATTACCATGTGGACCAAGGAGAAATAGGGTTGGGCTTTGCTAGAATGGACACACAAATTTTTTTTTTTTATCACCAAGCCAACAGAAACTAACAAAACCACAAAACAAGTCCTAGCAACTTACCCCAAAATGACCCTGAAATAACTTGAAGAAGTAGCTCCAACACAAGCTATGTGGTGGCTGACTTATTAGTAAATTTTTGGTTGAGTTTTGGTTGGGTTTCTTAGTTGGAAATTGTCAGTTTTGGGGCTGAGAAAGAGTCAGCTTTGGCTGATAGAAAAGGGAGAGAAATTGTGTTCTCTTGGGTGAGCAAAAGAAAGAGAGTGATACCATAAGTCAAGCACACCCTTTTATAGACAAAACCTAAGCAAGATTAACCAACCTTAAGCTCATTTAATTAGCCACATATTCTTGCTAATCTAGGGGCAAATCTTGCTGCCATTTGCCCCTCAAAAACTGAGGAAGGCTGCACGTAGAGAAGGGGGCCAAATTGTTTAATGCTTGGTTTGCTATGTGATGGATACTATTGTATATTTTAATCAAAAGGTAGCCAACACATCCCTTACTTTAGGGAAAACATTTCCCTGGTTTTAGGGCTGTGTTTGGGGATGTTTGTGCTGTATGTGCATGGTTTCATAGGGGAAATATTCATCTGCATGGTCTCCTCTTCGCAGTCTACTTTTCTTCTTTCAGTATTCGACCCTTTCTCGATGGTGTTCTAGATTTCCACCGAAATTGGATTTTCTGAATCCGATTCTTATACTAAAAATTTCTGGTTAGGTTGTAAAGCTTATGAGCCCATTTTCTATCTATTTTACTATTCATTCCCTATACTGTGGTTGTGTCTATATTGTGTTATCCTTGCGCATGCATAACAAGGCATTTTCGCACGAAATTCCAAACACAGTCTCTCCTGACTAAGTTGGAGGTGCTAATTTCAAATTGATCAATTTTACATCCATCTGGGGTCATTTAGACCAGCTTTCAGGATCTGTGTGACCCTACCTTGGAACACGTGTTTTGCGCTTAATTGACAAATTTGCGTTCTGAGTCTAAATATATCAGTTTCGGGATGAGAAAAGATCGTCTTGATGCCTTTCCTTATACTGTGTGTCTCTCAAACAAAAATTCATGTTTTGTGCTCAATTGACTAAATTGAGTCTGTTGACTGTAAATATATCAGTTTTAAGTCAAATAGGGTCGTCTTGGCCATTAACCTGACACTATGTATCGACTATTCACTATTTGTAGGATAATAAATCGGTAAAAACGTATCAGAGTGGCGCAGCGGAACAATAAAAAATTTTTAAGATCGTTAAATATCTCATGATGCCATATACAATAAACCAACAATAATTAAAACTCATACCTCAAGGACGCCAATCTTGCAGGAGGAGAATGACCGGAGGCTTCAACCAACTAGCCTTCTCTACTATTCTCCAATTCTCGAATGGTTGAGTGTGTGGGCACTCTGAACCTCGATCGGTATTCTAGCAGTGCTAGTCTTCTTCCGACCACCCAGATCTCTAAAGAACTTTATTGTCACGATGAGCTGTGCAACAATAAGCCTGCTCACCTGAGAGTCTGTGGTCTGAGAGAACTGGAGTGGCAGGACCTCTATTTATAGACCTGCATGAGGTGATTCTCTGAATTTGAATTGGACTAGGAAAAGATATTCTCCCTTATCCATAACCATAAAAATCTGAATTTTTCATGGGAAAATCCCAATAATAAAATTCAGTTTTTTAAGGATAAAACCAATCCAAATCTAAACAAGATTTTAACTAGAATTTTATCTCCCTTTTTCAACCAAAAAATCCGAAATTTCCTAGGAGATTTTTCTCTAAATATTCGGCCACATTTAGGACAAGGGAGAATCAAAATTCCACTAGGATTTTTCAAGCTTGAATCTTATCTCAACCTTATCCAAAATAACCGAATTTTCCTAGGAGATTTCCTCCATAATTTCGGCCACTTTTCAGGGAAGGAGAGAATCCAAATTCAACTAGGATTGAAACTTGAATTTTCCCTTGAACCTTATCCACAAAAACCGAAATTCCATTGAGGATTATCCTCAAAAATTTCGTCTACTTTTGTTAGGATTTAGATTCAAAATTCAAGTAGGATTCTAACAAGATTATCCTCTCCAAATCCAACTCAAATTTGAATTTCAAACCTTATGGATTTTCCACAACAAATTCAAATCCCACTTGGACTGTGATTCAAAATTTGAATTTCAAATTTCAAATTCGAATTTCAAATTCAAATTTCAAATTTCAAATTTCAAATTCGAATTTCAAATTCAAATTTCAAATTTCAAATTTCAAATTCGAATTTCAAATTCAAATTTCAAATTCAAATTTCAAAATCCACAAAACGGTTGTGTTTCAAATTCTTGTTCTCATGGATAATTTTCTACAACTCCAATCCAATCTCAAATAAAATCATGGCAACTTTATTTGGAGTTCGAAAAATTGTGTACTCTATTATCCAAAACAAAATCTGAATCCAACCGGAGAGAATCTTGTCTACCATCTTAATCCTGTGTCATCACCATCCATGCATAATAAACTAGCCAATAGCATACATAAATCAATTTGCCAAACGTTAAGGAATTATGTGGAGCTAGTAGAGGGACTGATTGGACATATATAATCGGGCTCCCGCAAATCCATATGATCATCATTCTTTACCGAACAACTCAATCATATGATCACTAGTTTCAGAGTCACACCACTATAAACCTGAAACTGAACTCCCAATTATATACCGTATTACGTAAGCTTGTGACCAGCTACTATCCAATGACCTTGTCATATATGCAAAACCCTCATATGATATCAATGATCAGCCTTAGGTCAAAGTCTGTTTAATCCTACTGATCAGGCTATCTTAAAGTTCCATTATACTACCAAATTAAGAAAATGATTATTCACCATATGTGAATAAGAAGTCATCCGCCCAGCAGACGACCCAAGGCCTTGTCCATTTTCACATTCAGTATAATGCCTTTAAGAGGATACCTTTAACTCCTTAGAGCTGTGATTCCGATATCTACAAATGAACCCTTCTTCGTATACAAGTCATGCACCCAACGAACCGGTCTATAAGCTTACTACCTCTGAGACGCTTTAGCCATTGGAACATCAAAGTACACAAGTCATATACATGAAGTAGTTCATTTACTCAGGATTAAGGTTATTGCATAATGAACGTCAAAAGCAGATCGATCCACTCATAGCGGACTACGTAGATCAATCACGCTTTAGTCTCGGTCTAATATGTCACCACCAAGTAACATATCTATGTCTCTACTTGGGAGTCCAGCTCCAGACAGTCAAGACAAACCGTCCCCTCCAAGGCTTTAGACAACATAATAGTCTTAACATGAGTTAGATGCTCGGTTTAACCCCATAGACTACAGACCATAGTTTAGACCTCTAACTTTAGAACATTGTCTTCTCGCATACAAAAGTCCATTGCATGCAACGTTCTAACAGTTTTAACACAAGCAGTCAGTGAGCCATATTTGCTTACATTTACTTTAACATGTAAATAAAACGAGGACAGATAGCAATGTAATGAATAATCTCTATATATAATTTTATTATCCTGTTCAAAATAAATACATCACAATGTCTCTAATGCTTAGGGCATTTCCTAACACCAACAACAATTTAAACTCATACCTCAAGGACGCCACTCTGCAGGAGGAGAACGACCGGAGGGCTTCAACTAACTAGCCTTCTCTATTATTCTCCAATTCCCGAATGGCTAAGTGTACGGGCACCCTGAACCTCAATCGGTATGCTAGCACTGCTAGTCTTCTTCCGACCACCCAGATCTCTAAAGAACTTATTGTCACGGTGAGTTATGTAACAATAAGCCTGCTCACCTGAGAATCTATGGTCTAGGAGAACTGGAGTGGTAGGACCTCTATTTATAGACTTACATGAGGTGATCCTCTGAATTCGAATTAGATTAGGAAAATATTTTCTCCCTTATCCACTGACAAAAACTGAAATTATCAAGGCTAAATCGCACTAAAAAATTCGGCCACTTTCTCGATATTTTGTGTTCAAAATTCAAAAAGGGTCTTAACTATAATTTTATCTCCTCTCAACCAACCAAAAATCTAAAAATCTCTTTAGGATTTCCTTAAATATTTTCGGCCACAAAATATAAGGGAAGAATCAATATTCCACTAGGATTTTCAAGCTTGAATCTTATCTCATCCTTATCCAAAACAACTGAAAATCTACATGAGATATGCCCTCAAAAATTTGGCCATAATCAGGGAGGAGAGAATCCAAATTCAACTGGGATTGAAACTTGAATTTTTCCCTGAACTTTATCCATAAAAAATCTGAACATTCCACGAGGATAATCCTCAAAATTTTCGACCAAGTTTGTTAGGATTTGGATTCACAATTCAAGTAGGATTCAAACAAGATTTTCCTCTCCATATCCACCTCAAATTCGAACTTCATTCCTTATGGATTTACCACAAGAAATTCAAATCCTACTTGGACTATGATTCAAAATTTGAATTTCAAATTTCAAATTTCAAATTCGAATTTCAAATTTAAATTTCAAATTCGAATTTCAAATTTAAATTTCAAATTCAAATTTCAAATTCAAATTTCAAATTTCAAATTTCAAAATTCAAATTTCAAAATTCACAAACAGTTGTATTTCAAATTCTTGTTCTCATGGATAATTTTCTACAACTCCAATCCAATCTCAAATAAAATCATGGCAACTTTATTTGGAGTTTGAATAATTATGTACTCTATTATCCAAAAAAAAAATCTGAATTCAACCGGAGAAAATCTTGCCCACCATCCTAATCCTATGTCAACACCATCCATGCATAATCAACTAGCCAATAGCATACTCATATCAATTTACCAATCGTTAAGGAATTATGTAGAGCTAGTAGAGGGACCAATTAGATATATATAATCGGGCTCCCGTAGATCCATATGATCATCATTCTTTACCCAACAACTAAATTATATGATCACTAATTTCAGAGTCACACCACTATAAACCTGAAACTGGACTCTCAATTATATACCGTATTACGTAAGCCTGTGACAAGCTATTGTCTAATGACCTTGTCATGTATGTAAAACCCTCATATGATATCCATGATCAGCCTTATGTCAAAGTCCGTTCAATCCTACTGATCAGGCTATCTTAAAGTTCCATTATATTACCGAATAAGAAAATGATTATTCACCATATGTGAATAAGAAGTCATCTGCCCAGTAGACGACCCAAGGCCTTGTCCATTTTCACATCCAGCATAATGCCTTTAAGAGGATACCCTTAACTCCTTATTAGAGTTATGATTCCGATATCTGTAAACAAACCCTTCATTGTATACAAGTCATGCACCCAACGAATCGGTCTATAAGCTTACTACCTCTGAGATGCTTTAGCCATTAGAATATCAAAGTACACAAGTCATATACATGAAGTAGTTCATTCATTCAGGATTAAGGTTACTGCAGAATGAACGTCAAAAGCAGATCGATCCACTCATAGCGGACTACGTAGATCAATCATTCTTTAGTCTCGGTCTAATATGTCACCACCAAGTAACATATCTATGTCTCTACTTGGGAGTCTATGCTCCAGAAAGTCAAGACAAACCGTCCCCACCATGGCTTTAGACAACATAATAGTCTTAACATGAGTTAGATGCTCAGTCTAACCTCATAGACTATAGACCTTAGTTTAGACCGCTTACTTTAGAACATTGTCTTCTCGCATACAAAAGTCCATTGCATGCAACGTTCTAATAGTTTCAACACAAGCAGTCAGGGAGCCATATTTGTTTACATTTACTTTAACATGTAAATAGAATGAGAATAAACAGCAGTATAATGAATAACCTCTATATATAATTTTATTATCCAGTTGAAAATAAATACATCAAAATGTCTCTAATGCTTAGGGCATTTCCTAACAATCTCCCACTTGTCCTAAGCCAATAGATGTACCATGTTACGCATCCCCATCACCTCTACATGCCTTTCAGAGCTTCTAGCTATCAAAGTCTTAGTAAAGGGATCGACAATGTTGTCCTCAGACGCGATCTTACATACATCTACTTGTCCTGTCTCCACATGCCCTCTAATAATGTGATATCTCCGATCTATATGCTTGGTCCTCTTGTGGTGCTGACATTCCCTTATGTTGGCAATAGCCCCAGTGTTATCACAGTAAAGTGTGATAGGCTTGTCAACACCCGTAATGACCTCAAGGTCTCTAAAGAACTTGCAGAGCCGAACCACTTCTTTAGATGCCTTAGCCGCAGCCACATACTCAGCCTCCATAGTAGAGTCAGTTGTGCAACCCTGCTTCATGCTCCTCCACATAATGGCACCTCCTCCGAGCAAGGACACTGATCTTGATGTCGATTTCCTTGAATCCTTGCAAGTCCGGAAGTCTAAGTCCGTGTATCCTATGGGTGTGAGGTCCCCTCCTGAATACACAAGCATATAATCCCTCATTCTCTTAAGATACTTGAGTATATGCTTTACTACTTGCCAGTGCTTGGTTCTAGGATTCGCTTGATATCGACTCACCATACCTACTGCAAAACATATGTCTGGGCGCGTGCAAAGCATAGCGTACATAAGGCTACCCACAGCGGATGCATAAGGGACCTTACTCATACGCTCACTTTCTTCCAATGTCTTGGGATAGTCATCCACTGAAAGAGTTAGACCGGCAATGGAAGGTTGTGAACCTTTCTTTACCTCTTGCATTGCATATTTGTCAATTATTTTATCTATGTATGAAGCTTGGGATAACGCTGTCATTTTGTTCTTTCGATCTCTGAAGAAACGAATGCCTAAAACATAATTAGCTTCTCCCAAGTCCTTCATGTCAAACTGTTGGTGCAACCAAAGCTTGACCAATGATAAGTTCCCTACATCATTCCCAATGAGTAGTATATCATCGACATAGAGTACCAGAAAGACCACTTTTCCATCCTTAATATGTTTATAAACACTGGGTTCATCAACGTTCTGCTCAAATCCAAATGTCTTGATCGCTTGATCAAATCTCTGGTTCCATGAGTGGGATGCTTGCTTTAATCCATAAATGGATTTAAGCAACTTACAGACTTTTCTTTCTTGGCATTTTGCCATGAACCCTTCGGGTTGTATCATGTAGATACATTCCTCAAGATGGCCATTCAAGAATGTGGTCTTGACGTCTATTTGCCAAATCTCGTAATTGAGAGCCGCAACAATAGACAAAAGAATACGGATGGACTTCAGCATAGCAATAGGCAAAAAGGTTTCATTGTAATCGATTTCAGCCTTTTGCGCATACTCCTTTGCAAGCAGTCTAGCTTTGAAAGTTTCCACTCTCCCTTCTGCATCCTTCTTTCTTTTGTAGACCCACTTGCATCCAATGGGTTTTATCCCATCCGACAGATCTACACGATCCCATTCGGCAGATCTACAAGTTCCCAAACAGAGTTGGATTTCATAGAATCCATCTCATTGTTCATAGCCTGTATCCAAGATTTAGAATCAACATCATTTATAGCTTCATCATAAGTAATCGGATCATCCTCATGCTCATGAACCTCGGCCTGGTATACCTCAGTATCATACATGAAGAAATTAGGTTTCTTCGAAACCCTCCCACTACGACGAGGCACCCTAAATTGTTGATCGTCTGCAAGTCTTTCACTGGAACTCAGATTTGTGTCCAAGACCGAAACCTGTGGAGTAGTTCTTTCACCCGATAACGCCTCTTGTACCACTTTGCTTCGAGACTTAAAGTCATTCATGTGACTTTCCTCCAACAATGTCGCATGGGTTGAAACAATGAATTTTTGTTCCTTCGGGTTATAGAGCAGACCTCCCTTAGTTCCCTTAGGATACACTACAAACATATACAATTCTGATCTTGGTTCCAACTTCTTCGCATCCCCATCCAGTACATGTGCCGGGCAACTCCATATTCTCATATGTCCAAGGGAGGGCTTCCTGCCACCCCACAATTCATACAGAGTCTTGGGAATTGATTTTCATGGAACCTACTTCAGAATATAGCACGCCGTTTGTAAAGCATATCCCCAGAATGATAACGGCAGCGTTGAATAACTCATCATGGACTGTAACATATCCAACAAGGTCCTGTTTCTCCTTTCGACTACACCATTCTGTTGTGGAGTGCCAGGTGCAGTCAATTGGGATAATATCCCATTCTCTACAAAATGTCCTAGAAATTCGTCGGAGAGGTATTCATCACCTTGATCAGATCGAAGTATCTTTATTGATTTATCCAATTGCTTTTCCACTTCTGCACGATACTATTTGAACTTGTCAAAGGTTTCGCTCTTGCGGTGCATCAGATACATATATCCATACCTCGAGTAATCATCTATAAATGAGACATAATACTCGAACCCTCCTCGTACTGTGACATTCATGGGGCCACATACGTCAGTGTGCATAATTTCTAAGAGTTCCTGAGCCCTAATACCCTTAGCTCCAAAAGACCTCTTCGTCATCTTACCCTTAAGACAAGAATCATATTGAGGAAGATGTACCTCCTCCATAGATTCTAGAGGACCGCCTTTCACCAACCTTTGAATCCTATCCTGATTAATATGACCAAGTCTTAAATGCCAAAGATACGCCTTGTTAGAGTGAGAAACTTTCAACCTTTTAGAGTTATCTATTAATTCGGTGTCAAGCAGTGAGTACATCTTTGGTTTGATCAAATATAGGTTTCCATCCATCCATCCAGAATAGATAAAAGACTTATTTCTACGAATATCAACTCTTTTACTAAATGAAATTGAATAAGAATCCTTTATTGAACAAGCTACTGATATAAGGCTCCTCCTAAAATTAGGAACATAAAAACAGTCTTTCAATAAAATAAACCTAAATTCTTCAAAGTAAAGGTAAACATCTCCCATTGCCTCAGCTACCACCAAGCTACCGTCTCCAGTTCGCAATGAGAGGCTCCTATCATGTAGACTTCTCGTTTCCACGAACCCCGGCATAGAAATACAAACATGATTAGTAGTGCCCGAATCAATGACCCAAGTGTCTTTCAATTCTTCCAACAAACACGCTTCTAAATAGTGAAGTTCCTTACCTTCCTTGCCCTTGGCAGCTAAGAATTCTAGGCAAGCCTTCTTGAAGTGACCTACCTTCCCATAGTGGAAGCACTTTGACTTTTTAGGGTCCCGGGGCTTTTTGTTCTTCTTCTTCTTCTTCCCATCCGAGATAGGAGGATTAGAAGAACTGGAAGCCGCTTGCTTCTGATTTGACCTCTTTCTTTTCCGTGAGGGTTTGGAAGATTCTGCCAAATTGTCCTCTCATTTGGGTTGGACCGCATCCCCTTCCCTGATCATTCGCTCATAAGCTTGGGATTGCTTCATGAGCTCAGTGAGTCCTAACTCCCTTATCGCCAGATTGTATGCGGCCTTAAACCCCACAAAATCTTTTGATAGAGTTTTGAACACCATCTCGATGTGGGTGTTGTAGTCCAACTCAGCATCATTTTCCACAGCTTCAACAAAGAATCCCATTAGAGTGATCATATGGTCCTTTACCAGAGTTCTTGCCTTCTGCTTGGAGTTCATAATGCTGGTTATAGCAGACTGTCGAGCCAATTTTTCTTGGCCTTTGAACATGTCTTCCAGATTTTCCATGATCTCTTTAGCAACTTGATAAGTCTCATGCTACTTTTGTAAAGCACTCGTCATGCTAGCCAGAATGTAGCATCGAGCTATCTCATTAGATTCTCTCCAACGAGTATAGGCAACCGGGACCTCCTCAAGCAGTGTGTCAGGTTTGGGCCCAGGTGGGCATGGTTCGTCCAACACGAACTTGTGTCTCTTGCAGCTGAGAACTATCAGTAGATTTCTTTTCCAGTCCTTATAATTATCGCCATTCAGCTTATTTTCAGTAAGTATTGAAATGAGGGGTGTCGGTGACATTTTGAACTGAAATAAAATTATACTAGACATCATTACAAAGCCCAAGCAAATATACAGGTATTTTAGCAAATAAAACATACAAGTATGTTCCTACATGAAACTTGAAAAACATGTAGCATTGCAACGGTGATTCTCAACACCTATTGGCCCAAGCCACCGAGGGGTGGTCATGAAACAAATAGCCGAAACATGGACCCCGTCCAATTAATATATGTTGCCTTAAATCCTTCAAGGTTAAGACATACATTAATAACCGGTTATTTTGGCCACCAACTTGGTTAATAGAGCTTCTAAGGAAGGTTAATAACTAAACGAGTCTTGAATGTATAACCATTGTTTACGTAGCCCGATCCACGTCCTACCAAGCCACCGAGGGGTGGTCATGAATAAGATGGTGCCCGAACACGTTTTCCACATAGGAAATCCAACCTAGTATACCGACAGCGGTAAACACCTACCGAGGGGTATGGTCAGGGCAGAACTGACATGAGGCATTACCATGCTTTCACATATGGAGCAACAATCGAGGCCGTGGGTTTTGTTTGAAACCCTCTCCCACTTAATATTTTGAAAAACAAGCAAGTTTTGACAAATATGTATGATCAATATAGTATGAGCGATATTCACCTATCCTATATGATATGTTATCAAATATGCATATAAAACATCCATGAATACATATTTATTCATCCATGACATATCACAGAAAAAATAATTGACAGATAAATAACCAAGCTAGGGTTCCTTCCTAGAACAAAGAAAATAAAGATTACAAAATTCCATCCAAAGCATTCTTTGGGTCTTGAATTTTGTTCCGTCTTCTTTTATCCATCTTTATGTAGCCTCTCCATTTATTTCTCATCCCTTGAATCATTTAAAATTTAAATCCCAAAAAATAAAATTTCAAATTCAAATTCCAAATTCGAATTTCAAATTTAAATTTCAAATTCAAATTTTAAACAATTTTAAATATCATGTATAATAATATGTAATTTCCAAAAATTTAAAATTTTAAATTACATATTTTTAAACATGATTTAAAATTAAATCTCAAATTTAAAAATCAAAATTTTTTGATTTTCTGTCCATCGGCCCTCGGCGGCCGGCAGCCACCGTGGGCAAGGCCTAGCCCCGGGGGGGCTGGCAGCCCACGACCGCACCATATGCAGCCCCAGGCTACATGCCTGGGCTGGGCGTAGCAGCCAATAGGCTGCGGGCAGCGCTTGCAGCCACAGGCTGCATACCCGAGTGGGCGCAGCAGCCCACTAGGCTGTAGCACAGGGCTGCGGCCAGCCCTTGGGGGGCCACGGCCACCCTCTGCCTGTAGCCGTGGGTGGTGCAGCTATGGGCAGGGGCTGTCGCAGCCCCATCCTGCCCGAGGGCACAGGCTACAGCCCCATCACGGCTGGTCGTCTATCCTAAGCGGTCGGTCCTCGATTTTCGTGTCATATTTCAATTTACCCATTAGGATCTCCAAAAATTAATTTGAATCCTAATTAAATTGAAATTTTCCACACAATCAAAATTTCAACCTTTAAATTAAATTTAACTTTTTAGAAAAAATAAATTACGGTCTTCAAGCTTCAATCTCCTCTAAGAATAATTACATAAAATTTCCTAAACCATTTCTGGCATACAAAAATTCTAAGAGACAAAAAAATTAAAATCCATGGGAAAATTATATTATTAATAAACTGCTCCCTTGGTTACATAAAATTTCCTAGATATAATTTTCTAAACTCTAAAGAACCATAACCGGCATAAAAACAAGCATGCTTATAATAATTTAAAAAAATTAAAATAACCACATACTACATAATACATGATAACAACATAAAGGAATCCTATAATGCCACTCTCTAAATATCAAATCCATACATAAATAAAAAGACTAATTAATTGTCTAATTTATGTACATGACATAGTCATGAGATGGCTCTGATACTAATTGTATGAAATAAATCAGTAAAAACGTATCAGAGTGGCATAACGGAACAATAAAAATTTTTTAAGATCGTTAAAAATCTCATGATTCCATATACAATAAACTAATAATAATTTAAACTCATACCTCAAGTACACCAATCTGCAGGAAGAGGATGATCGGAGGGCTTCAACCAATTAACCTTCTCTACTATTCTCCAATTCCCGAATGGCTGAGTGTGTGGGCACTTTGAACCTCGATCGGTATGCTAGCACTACTAGTCTTCTTCCGACCACCCAGATCTCTAAAGAACTTATTGTCATGGTAAGTTATGCAACAATAAGCCTGCTCACCTGAGCGTTTGTGGTCTGAGAGAACTGGAGTGGTAGGACCTCTATTTATAGACTTGCATGAGGTGATCCTCTGAATTCGAATTAGATTAGGAGAAGATTTTCTCCCTTATCCACTCACAAAATTTGAATTTTCTAGGGGCAAATCCCAACCAAAAATTCTGTCAATCTTGGAGATTATCCAATCCAAATTTAAATAAGATTTTAACTTGAATTTTATCTCCTCATTTATCTATAATAACCAAATTTCCCTAGTGCCAAAATCATGACTAGATTCGACCGTTAAAAGTGAGGAGAATCAAAATCCAAATAGGATTTTCTTACTCAAATTCTATCTCACCCTTATCCACTAAGAAATCTGAAATTCCCTTTGGATTTATCCAATAAATTTCGTCCACTTTAGGGAGCAGAGAATCCAAATTCAACGGGGATTGAAACTTGAATTTTTCCCTGTATCCTTATCCATAAAAACTGAAAATATCTTGTAGGATTTTCCTCAACAAAAATTCAGCCACTTTTGATGGAAATGGGATTCAAAATTCAAGTAGGATTCAAACAAGATTTTCCTCTTCATAATCCAAGTCAAATTCTATTCTAGCCTTGTGGAATTATCCACAAAGAATTCGAATTCCACTTGGACTATGATTAAAATTTGAATTTCAAATTTCAAATTTCAAATTTCAAATTTCAAATTCAAATTTCAAATTTCAAATTCAAATTTCAAATTCGAATTTCAAATTTAAATTTCAAATTTCAAAATCCACAAACAGTTGTATTTCCAATTCTTGTTCTCATGGATAATTTTCTACAACTCCAATCTAATCTCAAATAAAATTATGGCAACTTTATTTGGAGTTTGAATAATTGTGTACTCTATTATCCAAAACAAAATCTGAATTCAACCAAAGAGAATCTTGTCCACCATCCAAATCCTATGTCAACACCATCCATGCATAATCAACTAGCTAATAGCATACTCAAATCAATTTGCCAATCATTAAAGATTTATGTGGAGCTAGTAGAGGGACCAATTGGACATATATAATCGGGCTCCCGTGAATCCAAATGATCATCATTCTTTACCGAACAACTTAATCATATGATCACTAATGTTAGAGTCACACCCCTATAAACCTGAAATTGAACTCCCAATTATATACCATATTACATAAGCCTATGACAAGCTATTCTCCAATGACCTTGCCATGTATATAGAACCCTCATATGATATCCATGATCAGCCTTAGGTCAAAGTCTATTCAATCCTCCTAATCAGGCTATCTTAAAGTTCCATTACACTATCGAATAAGAAAATGATTATTCACCATATGTGAATAAGAAGTCATACGCCCAGCAGACGACCCAAGGCCTTGTCCATTTTCACATCCAGTATAATGCCTTTAAGAGGATACCCTTAACTCCTTATTAAAGCTATGATTCTGATATCTGTAAACAAACCCTTCATCGTATACAAGTTATGCACCCAACGTACCGGTCTATAAGCTTACTACCTCTGAGACGCTTTAGCCATTAGAACATCAAAGTACACAAGTCATATACATGAAGTAGTTCATTCACTCAGGATTAATGTTACTGCGCAATGAACGTCAAAAGCAAATCGATCCACTCATAGTAGACTACGTAGATCAATCACGCTTTAGTCCCGGTCTAATATGTCACCACCAAGCAATATATCTATGTCTCTACTTGGGAGTCTATGCTGCAGAAATTCAAGACAAACCGTCCCCACCATGGCTTTAGACAACGTAATAGGCTTAACATGAGTTAGATGCTCGATCTAATAGAACATTGTCTTCTCACATACAAAAGTCCATTGCATGCTATGTGCTAACAGTTTTAACACAAGCAGTCAGGGAGCCATATTTGCTTACATTTACTTTAACATGTAAATAGAATGAGGACACACAGCAATATAATGAATAACCTCTATATATAATTTTATTATCTCCAGTTCAAAATAAATACATCAAAATGTCTCTAATGCTTAGGGCATTTCCTAACAGAATCGTGCATCACGATCTGACACAATGGATCTAGGAACTCCATGTAACCTGACTATGTGGTTAACATACAAGTTCGCTAACTTTTCCAATGAAAAGGTCATTTGCACAGCAAAGAACCTTCTCGTCTTGGTCAATCTATCGACAATAACCCAAATAGCATCATAACCTTCTCGGGTTTTCGGCAATCCTACCATAAAGTCCATCATAATATGTTCTCATTTCCATTTGGGAATCTCCAACGGTTCTAATTTTCCACCTGGATGATGATGTTCAGCCTTAACTTTTTAGCACGTCATACATCTGCTTACAAATTCCGCAATGTCTTTCTTTATCACTTTCCACTAGAATTGTAGCTTCATATCCTAGTACATCTTACTGGCTCTGGGGTGTACTGAATATGGCGTTTCATGAGCTTTTACCATAATTCATCTTCTTAGTCCTTCATCATTTGGAATATGAATTCTTACTTGATGTAGGATTAACCCGTCTTCAGACACTCCCTCCCGAGGACTTGCTAGCTTCGGGTCTCGTTTCTAGGCCTCTCTAATGTCCTCATACAGCATTGATTCCAATCATAGTGCAGCCAATTTTCCAGATATCACTTCCAACTCCAATGTGTTGACCTCCTACTGCAATGGCCTTGGGAGTTTTCTAATCGACAGTTGTTACGAGACAGTAGATTTTCTACTTAACGCATCTGCAATGCGATTGGCTTTTTCAGAATGGTAGAGGATTTCATAATCATAATCCTTTACCAGCTCCAGCCATCTCCTTTGCCACATATTCAGCTCCTTCTATGTGAAGAAATATTTTAAACTCTGATGGTTAGTATAAATCTGACACTAAGCTCCATACAGATAGTGTCACCAAATGTTCAATGTAAACACTACTGCGGCAAGTTCCAAATCATGCGTGGGATAATTTTTTCCATGGTCCTTTAATTGACGCGAGGCATAGGCAATTACCTTGTCACCTTGCATCAGGATAGCTCCTAATCCCATTTTCAAGGTGTCACTATAAATCATGAACATCTCCCCTTCAGTAGGAAGTGTAAGAATTGGCACACTGCTTAATCATCTTTTTAGCTCTTAGAAGCTTCTTTTGCACACCTCTGTCCACCCGTACTTCCTCTCCTTGCGTGTCAAAGCCATGTGAGGTGTAGCAAGATGTGCGAATCCCTCAATAAATCTTTGATAATAGACGGCTAAACCTAAGAAACTCTGTATTTCAATCACATTCTTAGGTGTAGGCTAGCCATTGATCACCTCTACTTTTGTTGGATCCACGGCGATTCCTTCCTTGGAAACCACATGTCCAAGGAAATGCACTCTATCTTACCAAAATTCACACTTAGAAAATTTGGCATAAAGTTGATGCTTCCTTATCGTCTGCAAAATGATCTGCAGGTGTTCTTCATGCTCCTCTTGAGTATTTGAATATATAAGTATGTCATTGATAAACACAATGACAAGCTTATCTAGATATTCTTTGAATACTCAATTCATCAAGTCCATAAATGTAGCTGGCACATTTATTAACCCAAACGACATCACAAGGAATTCGTAATGACCGTAACGGGTCCTAAATGTGGTTTTGTGGATATCACTTTCCTTGATCCACAGCTGATGTGGTTTTGTGGTTTTGTGGAACATTCCCAGTATCTTCTGAATTTTCTCCCTCTCAGTGGAGATAGCGTATGGGCACAGTCAGGATAGTTAGTCAAACTTGCTACATACTTCGATCACTAACATGTCCCCCTTCTTTAATTCTGCAAACTCTCTTTGTTGTGGTAGCAACAATGTGAATTATAGTACTTCTGATTGAATTCCTCTAAGAAATCTAGCTATGACGTTGTGAATACATTCCTTCTCAACTTGACTGAATCCCACCAAAATCTTGTGTCCTTCTTCAGAATAAAGGACGCACACGTAATCCATTCTTGGTCATTTAACTCCATAAATTCCAATAACATATGGAGTGAGGATAACCATTCCTCTGCTTCTAATGGGTTTGTGGAGCCCTCAAACTCCGGTGGCTTCATTCGTTGAAATTGTTCATAAAGTGGTTCTTGATTGACTCTAAGTTGTGGTTGGGTTTCTACTATTTCAATCCCAGGATCAATTGGTGGCACTTTTTGTTCAGGTGCAACCATGTGTGGGTTTTGGTCTCCTTCCTGGTCTTTCCTTTGCTCCATCTGTTCTATTCTTTGTCTTAACTCAGCATTTGCCTTCATCTAAGCCTTCAACATGGCTTCTAGTTCATCTAATTTCTCTGACAGGACTCGATGCCCTCTCATGTTTCTCAGGTTTTGCGGATTCACCATCTTTTCTATTTCCTATAATCGCATGAAAATTGATCGTTAGATTTTCCGCAAACATATTTTTATAGTATAAGTAAAAATAGTTTCAATCATCACATAATTTCGATATTTCATCATTTGAACATGTCCAAATATGATTGTCATTTCATTTCATTTCAAAATTTTTTTGTATACACATCAACTCGAAGGCTTTTATCAAAATGGCCTTTCGATATAGTCGTATATACACGTATACAAATATATATTTTTTTATACATCACATAAATTTCTACATCTAGTCTCCTGGCTGAGGTTGTTCCGGAATTGTCAAAAATTCCTCTGGATCCACTTCATCTTCATCCGTGCCATTTC
Organism: Antiaris toxicaria; assembly: GCA_035233585.1. Classification (NCBI taxonomy): domain Eukaryota; kingdom Viridiplantae; phylum Streptophyta; class Magnoliopsida; order Rosales; family Moraceae; genus Antiaris; species Antiaris toxicaria. Next base: position 75,415,090 of record CP141155.1, read on the forward strand.
TAGCCTCGGATGGCGTTGATCCTTCAACTAGACTCGTATCCTAGGTTTGTCTTGATGGACCAACCTCATGATCATTTGCCATAGGTCTTGATCCATACAGGCGATCTGACATTGCTTCCTGTAATAGCTGTTCACGCCTCTTACACACCATGCGCTCCATCATCAACTCTTCCTCCACTTTAGCTACAGTAACAATAAACTCTCATAAAGTGTAGGGTATAAACGGTTTACCCTCTGTCGCAAATCTATAGTGAGCCCCTTCCAGAAAATGTCACAAAAATCCTCCTCAGTGAGGTTAGACATAGAGCATCTACTCACTATGTTCTCCTCAAACCATATTGCATAAGTGAACACCGTATCACTCAGCAGCATCTGGAGTCTCTCAGCTCTGAGAATGAACTCCCTCACATTGGTATATCTAGGCATCGCTGGTGGCGAAGTCACTACCCTACTCTCCAGAAGGTCTGGTACCAGTGACGTTGGACTCTTCGGCAGGAATAAAGTATCATAACATGTCAGAACTCAGCCCAGTCTAGTCCCAACAACATCTCCTGGTCACAGTACTCCCAGTATATCCGTGCATCCTCACGGAATGTGCCCACTGCCATCAACACCCAGCAATCCTCGTCTATATCACACTGACGCATAATCACCTCTATGTCATGTAGCCAGTCACGAGTAAAGATCCCCTTTTGACCTCCCTCAAAAGTGGGTGGATGGCTACCTCTGAATGCATGTACCACTCGTATTGATACTCGGGATCCTATATGAGCTCGTCCCCCCCCACTGGAACATCTACAGCTATTGGTGGATTTACAACTGGTTGAGAAGGTGGTGCTTGTACCGATGCTGGTGCTACAATCCTTACCACTGCCGGCTCAGGTATTGGCCATCGAGGTGCTGCTCGATAAATCATCGACGGTCTGATCACGGGCCTAGTCCATACCCAGATAGGTCCTCTAGGTCGGTACGGGTGGGGTCTTATATAAAGTGGTCTAGTCATCTTATGTACTAAAAAAATATATAACCTTGTATAAACGAAAAGTTAACTAACTTAAAGAAAGCTAACTTACTTGGATTGACGAGCAGGTCACATTTCGTGCCAATAGAGATATGGTCAACTGCTCTGATACCAACTTTTTGTGCCTCTGAATCCAACCACGCGAAACCATCATGATCCGACTCCATTGTCAGCCAAGACAGCCTGAGTACCGAACCCGGATTGCCATTTTAAAACTCTTTTCCTTTCAACTCTTTTTTTTTTTTGGGGCCCAAAATTTTGCCCATATTTTTTTTTCTTTGTAATACATACTTTCGTCAACTGAAAGCCAAGTATGAAAGCCATAGAAAATATAAAGCTAACTTTGAGTTGTCTTTTTACGTACAACATAATGTACAAACATACAATATATATATACTGTGTTTTCAAAAATACATTCTCTTCAATTCACTATTTTATCGCTCAGCGGAAGTCTGGTAGCAGGACTAAAATCCACAATGGATACCCTATCCCATTGACACATGCACATCCTGTCGCCATCCATATAGTCTACTAGACAGGTTTATCACTTGTAACATGAACAAACTGATGAGCTAACAGGCTCAGTAAGTTCAAACATACTTAGTAAGAATCACATAGATTCAAAAACATCAAAATTACAATTTCCTACGAATAGTACTATTTACCATGAATAGTGACTTGACCATTGATCGATGAATGGTAACTGTTACCCTAACCGGTTACTATTCATATTACCCTAATCGATTACTATTCACATTATCCTAACTGAGTTCACTACACTTAGTGTTAGTGTCGGTTATGCTCAATTATGGCTTTTGTCACATTATTGACTATTCTCCTTATTTGTATTCTGGTGTTAAGCTCATTGTGGCAGTACCGATAATTTATTTTGCGCTCTGACTGGGAGGGCCTAGCGAGCAACCCTAGAGCTTCTTCCTCTCCTGCCCTTATTATATCCTTGTAAGATCAGAAAAACCTCCACCACAACGTTGGAGGGGTGGTACGCTTTAAATGGTTTTATTACCAACTTTCAATTATAATTCTGACCAAGTGACATTAATCGTCACCTTAAGGTCACTAACCTCTATCGCTCGTAGGCCTTAGATATTCTTTTTCTCTTATTATGTGAGATGTATTATACTAACTAATCCCCCAATATCCATAGGACTTAATACCTAATGTACAATTAGTACATAATGAAATAATGCAGTATTTAATGTTGCAGACATGAAAATGTTTGAACTTACCACCACTGTGATAATGTCTACTTTCGGAACTCCTCCGCAGTTTTATCTCTCATTTGGGTTCCTATAGACAAAGTATTGTCTGTGAATACCCTTTATTAATTATCACTTTGAATATATTTATTTTGTGATAAATTTTACAAAACATTTCAACTTTTTATGTGGTACACGGTCTGCAACATGCCCGTGTCCCTGCCTGTGTACCTCTCAGTTTCACTCTACACGGGCACGGCTATGTTCCACTGTACACACCCGTGTACTATTTAAACTTTAAATTTTTAACTCTAAAATCTTTATTTTTGGTTCTACAATTTTATTTAAGTCACTCTAGATCCTTTATGGTCTTTTTCAAGCCTTTCAAAAATTTTTGGTCAAAATGACCATTTTGCCCCTATCAAGTCTCGGGATCGTAACTATTCCATTCTATCATTTTTCCTGAATTTTCTAAGCCCAAATATGATAAAATAATATACCCTAGGCTTTTCAATCATTTTACAACTTTAATAGCTACAAAATCATAATTATTCATTTTCTGACCCTCGATTACTGTTCGTCCATCACATACGGTCGTTTCTCGTTTTTCTAGCGTTTTGGAGCCTCAAATGGATATTTCACTACTCTTGAAACGTTTTTCATCCCGTCCCCGAGTCTTGGTTCCCGAGGGGCTCGAGTTTCCTATCCTGTTCTAATTTTTTTCTCTCGTTTCCTAAAACACCCCTAACGTGAATTTTTTTTCTCATTTTAGGCATTTTAGTCATTAAGGGTCAGTTTTCTATTCCTCTTAGGTTGGCTTTCCATTTTCAATACTAACCCACCATGGGGTCTCGGTTTCCTTTTCAAATCTAATATTTTTAGCCCTCATTTCCCGAAATGTCCTTATGCCGTTTTAGAAATTTCGGCAGTATTTTTGCTTGTATTTTAAGGTTTTCTCGCCGTTAGGTATGCCTCAAAACATTTGTACCTACCATGTACTATACCAGAGGCCTATTTTATACAAAGTTACCAAACTTTGTATAAAAATTTTCCACATTAACCAATATTCAATTTCAACACGCATCATCAAAATTTTCCCAATCATAGCCTCGGTTTTATCATGATAAACAACACCAAATATTTTCCATCACATTGAATAATTATTGCATATCACTCTTAGGTTTTCAAATGAACATATAAACACTAAAAGCCTAACAAATTTTCACTCAATCCTAGGCTTCAATGCAACGGTTTTCTTACACAACCACCATAGGAAAATTTTATTTTCTTTCCTAGGGTTTTTATATGCATTTTTCATCATTACTTAACACTAAAAATTTTCCATTCTCTAGCGTTTGTTCGCCATGGTTTCCAGCATAAAACATGCACCAAAATTTCTTGTTTCATGGTTCCCATTCATGCTTTAATAACCACAGTATCAAACTAACGTAACTATTAAATTGTTGTTGGTTTATTGTATATGGCATCATGAGATATTTAACGATCTTGAAAAATTTTTATTGTTTCACTGCGCCACTCTGATACATTTTTACCGATTTAATTCCTACACATGGGGCCACATACGTCAGTGTGCACAATTTCTAAGAGTTCCTATGCCCTAGTACCCTTAGCTCCAAAAGACCTTTTAGTCATCTTACCCTCAAGACAAGACTCACATTGAGAAAGACAGACCTCCTCCAGAGATTCTAGAGGACCGTCTTTCACTAACCTTTGAATCCTATCCTGATTAATATAACCAAGTCTTAAATGCCAAATATACGCCTTGTTAGAGTGAGAAACTTTCAACCTTTTAGAGTTATTTATTAATTCGGTGTCAAGCAAGGAGTACATCTTTGGTTTGATCAAATATAGGTTTCCATCCATCCAACCAGAACAGATAAAAGACTTATTTTTATGAATATTAACTCTTTTACTAAAAGAAACTGAATAAGAATCCTTTATTAAACAAGCTACCGATATAAGGTTCTTCCTAAAATTAGGAACATAAAAACAGTCTTTCAATAACATAAACCTAAATTCATCAATATAAAGATAAACGTCTCCCACTGCCTCAGCACCACCAAGCTACTATCTCCAGTCCGTAACAAGAGGCTCCTATCATGTAGACTTCTCGTTTCCACGAACCCCTACATAGAAACACAAACATGATTAGTGACGCCTGAATCAATGACCCGAGTGTCTTTCGATTCTTCCACCAAACACGCTTCTAAATAGTAAAGTTCCTTGCCTTCCTTGCCCTTGGGGGCTAGGAATTCCCAACAAGCCTTCTTGAAATGACCTACCTTCTCACAGTGGAAGCATTTAGACTTTTTAAGGTCCCTAGGCTTCTTGTTCTTGTTCTTCTTCTTCCCATCCGAGACAAGAGGATTAGAAGAACTAGAAGTCACTTGCTTCTTATTTGGCCTCTTCCTCTTCCGTGAGGGTTTGGAAGATTCCGCCAAATTGGCCTCTCCTTTGGGTTGGACCATATCCCTATCCCTAATCATCCGCTCATAAGCTTGGAGTTGCTTCATGAGCTCGGTGAGTCCTAACTCCCTTGTCGCCAGATTATATGCGGCCTTAAACCCTACAAAATCCTTAGACAGAGTTTTAAACACCATCTCGATCTGGGTGTTGTAGTCTAACTCAGACCGTTTTCACCAGCCTCAGTAAAGAATCCCATTAGGGTGATCATATGGTCCTTTACCGGAGTACCTGCCTTCAGCTTGGAGTTCATAATGCTAGTAACAGCAGACTATCGAGCCAATTTTTCTTGGTCTCTGAACATGTCCTCCAGATTTTCCATGATCTCCCTAGCAACTTGATAAGTCTCATGCTGCTTTTGTAAAGCACTCGCCATGCTAGCAAGTATGTAGCATCGAGCTATCTCATTTGATTCTCTCCAATGAGTATAGGCAGCCGGGATCTCCTCAAGCAGTGTGTCAGGTTTAGGCCCAGGTGGGCATGGTTTGTCCAGCACGAATTTGTGTCTCTCACAGCTGAGAACTATCAGTAGATTTCTTTTTCAATCTTTGTAATTATCGCCATTCAACTTACTTTTAGTAAGTATTGAAATGAAGGGTGTTGGTGATATTTTGAACTGAAATAAAATTATACTAGACATCATTACAAAGCCTAAGCAAATATACAGTTAATTTAGCAAATAAAACATACAAGTATGTTCCTACATGAAACTTGAAAAAACATGTAGCATTGCAACAGTAATTCTCAGCACCTATTGCCCCAAGCCTCCGAGGGGTGGTCATGAGACAAATAGCCTGAACTTGGACCCCGTCCAATTAATATATGTCACCTTAAATCCTCCAAGGTTAAGACATACATTAATAACCGCTTATTTTGGCCACCAGTTTGGTTAACAGAGCTTCTAGGGAAGGTTAATAACTAAATGAGTCTTGAGTGTATAACCATTGTTTAAGTAGCCCGATCCACGTCTTACCAAGCCATCGAGGGGTGGTCATGAATAGAATCATGCCCGAACACGTTTTCCACATAGGAGATCCAACCTAGTATACTGGCGGACGTAAACACCTACCGAGGGGTGTGGTCAAGGCAGAACTGACGTGAGGTGTTACCAAGCTTTCACATATGGATCAACAATGGAGGCCGTGGGTTTTGTTTGAAACCCTCTCCCACTCAATATTTTGAAAAACATGCAAGTTTTGACAAATATATACGATCAATATAGTATGAGCGATATTCACCTATCCTATATGACATGTAATCAAATATGCATACAAAACATCCATCAATACATATTTATACATTCATGACATATCACAGAAAAAATAATTGACAGAAAAAATAACCAAGCCATGGTTCCATCCTAGAACAAAGAAAAAAAAAGATTACAAAATTCCATCCAAAGCATTCTTTGGGTATTGAATTTTGTTCCGTCTTCTTGTATCCATCTTTATATAGCCTCTCCATTTATTTCTCATCCCAAGAATCATTTAAAATTTAAATCCCAAAAATTTAAATTTCAAATTCAAATTCCAAATTCGAATTTCAAATTCAAATTCCAAATTCGAATTTCAAATTTAAATTTCAAATTCAAATTTTAAACAATTTTAAATATCATGTGTTTAAAAAAAATTTAAAATTTTTTAATTACATATTTTTAAACATGATTTAAAAATTAAATCTCAAATTTAAAAATCAAAATTTTGATTTTCGATCCATCGCCCCACGGCCCCAGAGGCCGGTAGCCGCTGTGGGTAGCCTCCATCCCCCTGGGGCCTGGCAGCCCACGGCCACCCAGGCCGCACTCCCTGGTGCTGCTACACCCCCAGGCTGCAGGCGCCTGGGTGGGCGCTGCAGCCCTCCAGGCTACAGGCGATGCCTACAGCCATGGGCTACAGCCCAGGGGATTGGCCAGCCCGCGGCACAGTGGAACAATTAAAATTTTTTAAGATCATTAAATATCTCATGATGCCATATACAATAAACTAACAAAAATTTAAACTCATACCTCAGAGGACGCCAATCTGCAGGAGGAGAATGATCGGAAGGCTTCAACCAACTAACCTTCTCTACTTTTCTCTAATTCCTGAATGGCTGAGTATGTGGGCACTCTGAACCTCGATCGGTATGCTAGCACTGCTAGTCTTCTTCCAACCACTCAGATCTTTAAAGAACTTATTGTCACAGTGAGTTATGCAATAATAAGCCTGCTCACCTGAGAGTCTGTGGTCTGAGAGAACTGGAGTGGCAGGACCTCTATTTATAAACTTGCATGAGGTGATACTCTGAATTCGAATTGGATTAGGAGAAGATTTTTTCCCTTATCCACACACAAAATCTGCCAAAAATTCAATTAAAAAATTCGACCACCTTTTAGGATTTTGCATTCAAAATTAAAACAGGATTTTAACTTGAATTTTATCTCACCATTAACTTGAATTATAGCTTCATCATCGGTGACCAGATCATCCTCATTTTCATGAGCCTCAGCCTGGTATACCTCAGCATCATACATGAAGAAATTAGGTTTCTTCGAAACCCTCCCACTACGACGAGGCATCCTAAATTGTTGATCGTCTGCAGGTCTTTCACTGTAACTCGAACTTGCGTCCAAGATCAAAATCTGTGGAGCAGTTCTTTCACCCGATAACTCTTCTAGCACCACTATGCTTCGAGGCTTAAAGTCATTCATGTGACTTTCCTCTAAGAATGTCGCATGGGTTGAGAGAATGACTTTTTGTTCCTTCAGGTTATAGAACAGACCTCCTTTAGTTTCCTTTGGATACCCTACAAACATGCACAATTCTGATCTTGGTTCCAATTTCTTTGCATCCCCATCCAGTACATGTGCCAGGCAGCCCCATATTACCATATGTCTAAGGGAAGGCTTCCTGCCATGCCACAATTCATACGGAGTTCTGGGAATTGATTTGCTTAGAACCTGGTTCAGAATATAGCACGCCGTTTGTAAAGCATATCCCCGAAATGATAATGGCAACGTTGAGTAACTCATTATAGACCGTACCATATCCAAGAAAGTCCTATTTCTCCTTTCGGTTACACCATTCTGTTGTGGAGTACTAGGTGCAGTCAATTGGGATAATATCCCGTTCTATACAAGATGTCCCAGAAATTCATCGGAGAGGTATTCGCCACCTCAACCAGATCGAAGTGTCTTTATAGATTTATCCAATTGCTTCTCCACTTCTGCACGATACTCTTTGAACTTGTCAAAGGTTTCGCTCTTGCGGTGTATCAGATACACATATCCATACCTCGAGTAATCATCTATAAAGGAGACATAATACTCGAACGCTCCTCGTGTTATGACGTTTATGGGGCCACATACGTCAGTGTGCACAATTTCTAAGAGCTCTTGAGCCCTTGTACCCTTAGCTCCAAAAGACCTCTTAGTTATCTTACCCTCTAGACAAGACTCACATTGAGGAAGACGTACCTCCTCCAGAGATTTCAGAGGACCGTCTTTCACCAATCTTCAAATCCTATCCTGATTAATATGACCAAGTCTTAAATGCCAAAGATACGCCTTGTTAGAGTGAGAAACTTTCAACCTTTTAGAGTTATCTATTAACTCAGTGTCAACTAGTGAGTACATATTTGGTTTGATGAAATATAGATTTCCATCCATCCATCCAGAACAGATAAAAGACTTATTTTTATAGATATCAACTGTTTTACTAAAAGAAACTAAATAAGAATCCTTTATTAAACAAGCTACTGATATAAGGTTCCTCCTAAAATTAGGAATATAAAAACAGTCTTTTAACAAAATAAACCTAAATTGATCAAAGTAAAGGTAAATATCTCACACTGCAACGAGACGTTCCTATCATGTAGACTTCTCGTTTCCACGAACCCCTGCATAGAAACACAAACATGATTAGTGGTGCCTGACTCAATGACCCAAGTGTCTTTCGATTCTTCCACCAAACGCGCTTCTAAGTAGTGAAGTTCCTTACCTTCCTTGCCCTTGGCAGCTAGGAATTCCCGGCAAACCTTCTTAAAGTGACCTACCTTCCTACAGCGGAAGCACTTGGACTTTTTAAGGTCTTTGGGCTTCTTGTTCTTCTTCTTCTTCTTCCCATCCGAGACAGGAGGATTAGAAGAACTAGAAGCCGCTTACTTCTGGTTTGGCCTCTTCCTCTTCCGAGGGGGTTTGGAAGATTTCGCCAAATTGGCCTCTCCTTTGGGTTGGACCGCATCCCCATCCCTGATCATCCGCTCATAAGCTTGGAGTTGCTTCATGAGCTCAGTTAGTCCTAACTCCCTTGTCGCCAGATTGTATGCGGCCTTAAACCGCACAAAATCTTTAGACAGAGTTTTAAACACCATCTCGATCTGGGTGTTATAGTCCAACTCAGCACCGTTCTCGGTAGCCTCAGCGAAGAATCCCATTAGAGTGATCATATGGTCCTTCACCGGAGTACTTGTGTTTTGCTTAGAGTTCATAATGCTGGTGATAGCAGACTATCGAGCCAATATTTCTTGGCCTCCGCACATGTCCTTTAGATTGTCTATGGTCTCCCTAGCAACCTGATAAGTCTCATGCTGCGTTTGTAAAGCACTCGTCATGCTAGCAAACATGTAGCATCGAGCTATATCATTGGATTCTCCCCAACGAGTATAGGCAACCGGGACCTCCTCAAGATGTGTCAGGTTTTGGCCCTGGTGGGCATGGTTCGTCCAGTATGAACTTGTGTCTCTCGCAACTGAGAACTATCAACAGATTTCTTTTCCAGTCCTTATAATTATCGCCATTCAATTTATTCTCAGTAAGTATTGAAATGAGCGGTGTCAGTGACATTTTGAACTAAAAGAAAACATACAAGTATGTTCCTACATGAAACTTGAAAAACATGTAACATTGCAATGATAATTCTCCGTACCTATTGCCCTAAGCCACCAAGGGGTGGTCATGAAACAAATAGCCGGAACATGGACCCGTCCAATTAATATATGTTGCCTTAAATCCTCCAAGGTTAAGACATATATTAATAACCGCTTATTTGGCCATCAGTTTAGTTAACAGAGCTTCTAGGGAAGGTTAATAACTAAACGAGTCTTGAGTGTTTAACTATTGTTTACGTAGCCTGATCCACGTCCTACCAAGCCACCAAGGGGTGGTCATGAATAGGATCGTACCCGAACATGTTTTCTACGTAGGAGATCCAATTTAGTATACCGGCGGTGGTAAACACCTACCGAGGGGTGTGGTCAGGGTAGAACTGACGCAAGGCGTTTCCATGCTTTCACGTATGGATCAACAATGGAGGTCATGGGTTTTGTTTGAAACCTTCTCCCACTCAATATTTTGAAAAACATGTAAGTTTTGACAAATATGTATGATCAATATAGTATGAGTGGCACTCACCTATCCTATATGACATGTTATCAAATATGCATACAAAACATCCATCAATTCATATTTATACATCCATGACATATCACAGAAAAAATAATTGACAGAATAACCAAGCCATGGTTCCATCCGAGAACAAAGAAAATAAAGATTACAAAATTCCATCCAAAGCATTCTTTGGGTATTGAATTTTGTTCCGTCCTCTTGTATCCATCTTTATGTAGCCTCTCCCTTTATTTCTCATCCCATGAATCATTTAAAATTTAAATTCCAAAAATTTAAATTTCAAATTCAAATTTTTAAACAATTTTAAACATCGTGCATAATAATATGTAATTTCAAAAATTTCAAATTTTCAATTACATATTTTTAAACATGATTTAAAATTAAATCTCAAATTTAAAAATCAAAATTTTTTTGACTTTTTCGAACCATCGCACCACTGCCCCCGGAGGTGGCAGCAGCCGTGGGTAGCCCCTAGCCCCGGGGGGGGGGGGGGGGGGGGGCTGGCAGCGCACGGCCACCCTCGTGCAGCCCTGCCGGTCTACAGGCCAAGCCTGCAGCGCCAGGTTGCACGCCCAGGCTGGGCACAGTAGCCAGCAGGCTGTAGGGCTGCACGCCCAGGCTACGGCCAACCTTGGTGAGGCCACGGCCACCCTCGGCTGCAGGCCAAGCCTGCAGCCGTTGGTGGTTATGGCCTGCACAGGGGCTGCCGCAGCCCATCCTACCCGAGGGCAGAGGCTGAATCCCCACCAAGGCCTGACAGCCTATCCCAAGGGGTCGTGTCTCGATTTTCATGCCATATTCCAGTTTACCTATTAGGATCTCGAAAAATTAATTTGAATCCCAATTAAATTGAAATTTTCCACACAATCAAAATTTCAACCTTTAAATCAAATTTAACTTTTGGGAAAAATAAATTACGGTCTTCAATCTTCAATCTCCTCCAAGAATAATTACATAAAATTTCCTAGACCGTTTCCAGTGAACAAAAATTCTAACCATAATAATTCTATGAGACAAAATTAAAATCCATAGGAAAATTACAGTGTTAATAAACTGCTCCCATGGTTACATAAAAAATCCTAGATACAATTTTTCTAAATTCTAAGGAACCATAACCAGTAAAAACAAGCATGTTTATAATAACTCAGAAAATTAAAATAACCACATACTTTATACATAATCCATGATAACAACATAAAGGAATCCTAGAATGCCACTCTCTAGATATCAAATCCATACATAAATAAAAAGACTAAGTAATTGTCTAATTTATGTACATGGCATAGTCATGAGGTGGCTTTGATACCAATTATAGGATAATATATCAGTAAAAATGTATCAGAGTGGTGCAGCGGAGTAATAAAAATTTTTAGATCGTTAAATATCTCATGATGCCATATACAATAAACCAACAACAATTAAAACTCATACCTCAAGGATGCCAATCTGCAGGAGGAAAATGACCGGAGGGTTTCAACCAACTAGCCTTCTCTACTATTCTCCAATTCCCGAATGGCTGAGTGTGTGGGCACTCTGAACCTCGATCGGTATGCTAGCACTGCTTGTCTTCTTCCGACCACCCAGATCTCTAAAGAACTTATTGTCACGGTGAGTTATGCAACAATAAGCCTGCTCACCTGAGAGTCTGTGGTCTTAGAGAACTGGAGTGGCAGGACCTCTATTTATAAAACTGCATGAGGTGATTCTGTGAATTTGAATTGGATTAGGAGAAGATATTCTCCCTTATCCACAAGCACAAACTCTGAATTTTCCAAGGGGAAAATCCCAACAATAAATTCCGTCACTTTAGGATAATTCCAATCCAAATCTAAACAAGATTTTAACTAGAATTTTATCCCCCTTTGTCAACTAAAAAATCCGAAAATTCGAGGGGAAAATCCCCACAAAAAATTCGGTCACTTTTGGATAAGGGAGAATCAAAATTCCACTCAGATTTTCAAGCTTGAATCTTATCTCATCCTTATCCAAAATAACCGAAAATCTCCTAGGAGATTTACTCCAAAAATTTGGCCATTATCAAGGAGGAGAGAATCCAAATTCAACTAGGATTGAAACTTGAATTTTTTTTCCTTAAACCTTATCCACAAAAATCCAAAAATTCATTAAGGATAATCTTCAAAAATTTTCGTCCATATTTGTTTAGGATTTGGATTCAAAATTCAAGTAGGATTCTAACAAGATTTTCCTCTCCATATCCAACTCAAATTCGAATTTCATTCCTTGTGGATTTACCACAACAAATTTGAATCCCACTTGGACTGTGATTCAAAATTTGAATTTCAAATTTCAAATTTAAATTTCAAATTCAAATTTCAAATTTCAAATTTCAAATATCAAAATCCACAAAATAGTTGTATTTCAAATTCTTGTTCTCATGGATAATTTTCTACAACTCCAATCCAATCTCTAATAAAATCATGGCAACTTTGTTTGGAGTTCGAATAATTGTGTACTCTATTATCTAGAACAAAATCTGAATCCAACCGAAGAGAATCTTGTCTACCATCCTAATCCTATGTCAACACCATTCATACATAATAAACTAGCCAATAGCATACACAGATCAATTTTGCCAAACGTTAAGGAATTATGTGGAGCTAGTAGAGGGACTAATTGGACATATATAATCGGGCTCCCGTAAATCCATATGATCATCATTCTTTACTGAACAACTCAATCATATGATCACTAATTTCAGAGTTACACCACTATAAACCTGAAACTGAACTCCTAATTATATATCGTATTACACAAGCCTGTGACAAGCTATCGTCTAATGACCTTGTCATATATGCAGAACCCTCATATGATATCCATGATCAGCCTTAGGCCAAAGCCCGTTTAATCCTACTGATCAAGCTATCTTAAAGTTCCATTATACTACCGAATAAAGAAAATGATTATTCACCATATATGAATAAGAAGTCGTCCGCCCAACAGACGACCCAAGGCCTTGTCCATTTTCACATTCAGTATAATGCCTTTAAGAGGATACCTTTAACTCCTCAGAGCTATGATTCCGATATCTGCAAACAAACCCTTCATCGTATACAAGTCATGCACCCAACGAACCGGTCTATAAGCTTACTACCTCTGAGACGCTTTAGCCATTGGAACATCAAAGTACACAAGTCATATACATGAAGTAGTTCATTTACTCAGGATTAAGGTTATTGCACAATGAACGTCAAAAGCAGATTGATCCACTCATAGTGGACTACGTAGATCAATCACGCTTTAGTCCCGGTCTAATATGTCACCACCAAGCAACATATCCATGTCTCTACTTGGGAGTCCAGCTCCAGACAGTCAAGACAGACCGTCCCCTCCAAGGCTTTAGACAACATAATAGTCTTAACATGAGTTAGATGCTCGCTCTAACTCCATAGACTACAGACCATAGTTTAGATCGCTAACATTAGAACATTGTCTTCTCGCATACAAAAGTCCATTGCATGCAACGTTCTAACAGTTTAACACAAGCAGTCAGGGAGCCATATTTGCTTACATTTACTTTAATATGTAAATAAAATGAGGACAGATAGCAATGTAATGAATAACCTCTATATATAATTTTATTATCCAGTTCAAAATAAATACATCAAAATGTCTCTAATGCTTAGGGTATTTCCTAACAATCTCCCACTTACCCTAAGCCAGCAGATGTGCCATGTTACGCATCCCCATCGCCTCTACATGCCTCTCAAAGCTTCCAGCCAGCAAAGTCTTAGTAAAGGGATCGGCAATGTTGTCCTCGGATGCGATCTTACATACATCTACTTGTCCTGTCTCTACGTGCCCTCTAATAATACGATATCTCTGATTTATATGCTTGGTCCTCTTGTGGTGCCGAGATTCCCTTGTGTTGGCAATAGCCCCAGTCTTATCATAATAAAGTGTGATAGGCTTGTCAACACCCGGAATGATCTCAAGGTCTCTTAAGAACTTACGGAGCCAAACCGCTTCTTTAGATGCCTCAGCCATAGCCACATACTCAGCCTCTATAGTAGAGTCAGCTGTGCAGTCCTGCTTCACGCTCCTCCACACAATGGCGCCTCCTCCGAGCAAAAACACTAATCCAGATGTTGATTTCCTTGAATCCTTACAAGTCCGGAAGTCTGAGTCCATGTATCCTATAGGTGTTAGGTCCCCTCCAGAATACACCAGTATATAATCCCTCGTTCTCTTAAGATACTTGAGTATATGCTTTACTGCTTGCCAGTGCTTGGTTCCAGGATTCGCTTGATATCAACTCATCATACCTATTGCAAAACATATGTCCGGGCGTGTGCAAAGTATAGCATACATAAGGCTACCCACAGCAGATGCATAAGGGACCTTACTCATATACTCTCTTTCTTCCGATGTCTTGAGACAGTCATCCACTAAAAGAGTTAGACCGACAATAGAAGGTTGTGTACCTTTCTTTGCCTCTTGCATTGCATATTTATCAATTATTTTATCTATGTATGAAGCTTGGGATAACGCTATCATTTTGTTCTTTCGATCTCTAAAGAGACGAATGCCTAGAACATAATTAGCTTCTCCCAAGTACTTCATGTCAAAATGTTGGTGTAACCAAAGCTTGACCGATGATAAATTCCCCACATCATTCCCAATAAGTAGTATATCATTGAAATAGAGTATCAGAAAGACCACTTTTCCACCCTTAATACGTTTATAAACATAGCGCTCATCAACGTTCTGCTTAAAACCAAATGTCTTAATCGCTTGATCAAACCTCTGGTTCTATGAGCGGGATGCTTGCTTTAATCCATAAATGGATCTAAACAACTTGTAGACTTTCCTTTCTTGGCCTTTCGCTACGAACCCTTCGGGCTGTATCATGTAGATACACTCTTCAAGATGGCCATTCAAGAATGCTGTCTTGACATCCATTTGCCAGATCTCGTAATCGAGAGCCGTGGCAATGGACAGAAGAATATGGATAGACTTCAACATAGCAATAGGGGAAAAGGTTTCATCGTAATCGATTCCAGCCTTTTGCGTGTACCCCTTTGCAACCAGTCTAGCTTTGAATGTTTCCACACTCCCTTCCGCATCCTTCTTTCTTTTGTAGACCCATTTGCATCCAATGGGTTTTATCCCATCTGACAAATCTACAAGTTCCCAAACAGAGTTGGATTTCATAGAATCCATCTCATTGTTCATAGCCTATTTCCAAGATTTAGAATGAACATCATTTATAGCTTGATCATAAGTGACCGGATCATCCTCATGTTCATGAGCCTAAGCCTGGTATACCTCAGCATCATACATGAAGAAATTAGGTTTCTTTGAAACCCTCCCACTACGACGAGGCATCCTAAATTGTTGATCGTTTGTAGGTCTTTCACCAGAACTCAGACTTGCGTCCAAGATCGAAATCTGTGGAGTAGTTCTTTCACCCAATAACTCCTCTAGCACCACTTTGCTTCGAGGCTTAAAGTCATTCATGTGACTTTCTTCCAGGAATGTCGCATAGGTTAAGACAATGACTTTTTGTTCCTTCGGGTTATAGAACAGACCTACTTTAGTTCCCCTTAAATACCCTACAAACATGCTAAATTCTTATCTTAGTTCCAATTTCTTTGCATCCCCATCCAATACATGTGCCAGGTAGCCCCATATTCTCATATGTCCAAGGGAAGGCTTCCTGCCACGTCACAATTCATATGGAGTTCTAGGAATTGATTTGCTTGGAACCTGGTTCAGAATATAGCACGCCGTTTGTAAAGCATATCCCCAAAATAATAATGGAAGCGTTGAGTAACTCATCATGGACTGTACTATATCTAACATGGTCCTATTTCTCCTTTCGGCTACACCATTCTGTTGTGGAGTACCAGGTGCAGTCAATTGGGATAATACCCCGTTCTCTACAAGATGTCCCAAAAATTCATCCGAGAGGTATTCGCCACCTCGATCAGATTGAAGTGTCTTTATGGATTTATCCAATTGCTTTTCTACTTCTGCACAATACTCTTTGACCTTGCCAAAGGTTCCGCTCTTGCGGTGCATCAGATACACATATCCATACCTCGAGTAATCATCTATAAAGGAGACACAATACTCAAACCCTCCTCGTGTTGTGACGTTCATGGGGCCACATACGTCAGTGTGCATAATTTCTAAGAGCCCTTGAGCCCTTGTACCCTTAGCTCCAAAAGACCTCTTAGTCATCTTACCGTCTAGACAAGACTCACATTGAGGAAGACGTACCTCCTCCAGAGATTCTAGAGGACCGTCTTTCACCAATCTTTGAATCCTATCCTGATTAATATGACCAAGTCTTAAATGCCAAAGATACGCCTTGTTAGAGTAAGAAACTTTCAACCTGTTAAAGTTATCTATTAATTCAGTGTCAAGCAGTGAGTACATATTTGGTTTGATCAAATATAGATTTCCATCCATCCATCCAGAACAGATAAAAGAGTTATTTCTACAAATATCAGCTCTTTTACTAAAAGAAACTGAATAAGAATCCTTTATTAAACAAGCTACTGATATAGGTTCCTCCTAAAATTAGGAACATAAAAACAGTCTTTCAACAAAATAAACTTAAATTGATCAAAGTAAAGGTAAATATCTCCCACTGTCTCAGCCACCACCAAACTATCATCTCCAGTCCACTGCGAGAGGCTCCTATCATGTAGACTTCTCGTTTCCATGAACCCCTGCATAGAAACACAAACATGATTAGTGGCACCCGAATCAATGACCCAAGTGTCTTTCGAATCTTCCACCAAATGTGCTTGTAAGTAGTGAAGTTCCTTACTTTCCTTGCCCTTGGCGGCTAGGAGTTCCCGGCAAGCCTTCTTAAAGTGACCTACCTTCCTACAGTGGAAGCACTTGGACTTTTTAGGGTCCTTGGGCTTCTTGTTCTTCTTCTTCTTCTTCCCATCC
This sequence comes from Antiaris toxicaria, assembly GCA_035233585.1. Classification (NCBI taxonomy): domain Eukaryota; kingdom Viridiplantae; phylum Streptophyta; class Magnoliopsida; order Rosales; family Moraceae; genus Antiaris; species Antiaris toxicaria. Next base: position 75,432,122 of record CP141155.1, read on the forward strand.
GAGACAGGAGGATTAGAAGAACTGGAAGCCGCTTACTTTTGGTTTGGCCTCTTCCTCTTACGAGAAGGTTTAGAAGATTCTGCCAAATTGGCCTCTCCTTCGGGTTGGACCGCATCCCCATCCCTGATCATCCGCTCATAAGCTTGGAGTTGCTTCATGAGCTTGGTTTGTCCTAACTCCCTTGTCGCATGCAGCCTTAAACCCCACAAAATCTTTAGACAGAGATTTGAACACCATCTCAATCTGGGTGTTGTAGTCCAACTCAGCATCGTTCTCGGTAGCCTCGGTGAAGAATCCCATTATAGTGATCATATGGTCCTTCACCGGAGTACCTGCCTTTTGCTTAGAGTTCGTAATGCTGGTGATAGCGGACTGTCGAGCCAATTTTTCTTGGCCTCCAAACATGTCCTCTAGATTGTCCATGATCTCCCTAGCAACCTGATAAGTCTCATGCTGCTTTAGTAAAGCACTCATCATGCTAGGAAGCATGTAGTATCGAGCTATATCATTGGATTCTCCCCAACGAGTATAGGCAACCGGGACCTCCTCAAGCGGTGTGTCAGGTTTTGGCCCTGGTGGGCATGGTTCGTCCAGTACGAACTTGTGTCTCTCGCAGCTGAGAACTATCAACGGATTTCTTTTCCAATCCTTATAATTATCGCTATTTAGTTTATTCTCAATAAGTATTGAAGTGAGGGGTGTCGGTGACATTTTGAACTGAAATAAAATTATACTAGACATTATTGCAAAGCCCAAGCAAATATACGGATAATTTAGCAAATAAAACATACAAGTATGTTCCTACATGAAACTTGAAAAACATGTAGCATTGCAACGGTAATTCTTCGTAGCTATTGCCCCAAGCCACCGAGGGGTGGTCATGAAACAAATAGCCGGAACATAGACCCCGTCCAATTAATATATGTTACCTTAAATCCTCCAAGGTTAAGACATATATTAATAACCACTTATTTGGCCATCAGTTTAGTTAACAGAGCTTCTAGGGAAGGTTAATAACTAAACGAGTCTTGAGTGTATAACCATTGTTTACGTAGCCTGATCCACATCCTACCAAGCCACCGAGGGGTAGTCATGTTTAGGATCGTACTCGAACACGTTTTCCACATAGGAGATCCAATTTAGTGTACCGGTGGTGGTAAACACCTACCGAGGGGTGTGGTCAGGGCAGAACTGACGCAAGACATTACTATGCTTTCACATATGGATCAACAATGGAGGCCGTGGGTTTTGTTTGAAACCCACTCCCACTCAATATTTTGAAAAACATGCAAGTTTTGACAAATATGTATGATCAATATAGTATGAGTGGCACTCACCTATCCTATATGACAAGTTATCAAATATGCATACAAAACATCCATCAATTCATATTTATACATCCATGACATATCACAGAAAAAATAATTGACAGAATAACCAAACTATGGTTCCATCCTAGAACAAAGAAAATAAAGATTACAAAATTCCATCCAAAGCATTCATTGGGTCTTGAAGTTTGTTCCGTCTTCTTGTATCTATCTTTATGTAGCCTCTTCATTTCTTTCTCATCCCATGAATCATTTAAAATTTATATTCCAAAAATTTAAATTTCAAATTCAAATTCCAAATTCGAATTTCAAATTTAAATTTCAAATTCAAATTTTTAAACAATTTTAAACATCATGTATAATAATATGTAATTTCAAAAATTTCAAATGTTCAATTACATATTTTTAAACATGATTTAAAATTAAATCTCAAATTTAAAAATCAAAATTTTTCGATTTTTTTAAACCATCACACCACTGGCCCCAGAGGCGGCAGCCACCGTGGGCAGCCCCCAACCGCGGAGGGGGGGGGGGGAGGGGGGGCGGCTGGCAGCCCGCGGCCACCCATGTGCAGCCCTGCCGGGCTGCAGGCCAAGCCTGCAGCGCCAGGCTGCACGCCCAGGCTGGGCACAGCAGCCGACTAACTACAGGCAACGCCTGCAGCCGCAGGCTACATGCCCAGGCTGGGCCAGCCTTGGGGAGGCCACGGCCACCCTCGGTTGCAGGCCAAGCCTGCAGCCATGGGTGGTTATGGCCTGCACAGGGGCTGCCGCAGCCCATCCTGCCCAAGGGCAGAGGCTACAGCCCCACCAAGGCCCGACGGCCTATCCCGAGGGGTTGTGTCTCGATTTTCATGTCATATTCCAATTTACCTATTAGGATCTCCAAAAATTAATTTGAATCCCAATTAAATTGAAATTTTCCACACAATCAAAATTACAACCTTTAAATCAAAGTTAACTTTTGGGAAAAATAAATTACGGTCTTCAATCTAAAATCTCCTCTAAGAATAATTACATAAAATTTCCTAAACTGTTTCCGGTGTACAAAAATTCTAATCATAATAATTCTATGAGACAAAATTAAAATTCATAGGAAAATTACAGCGTTAATAAACTGCTCCCATGGTTACATAAAAAATCCTAAATACAATTTTTCTAAATTCTAAGGAACCATAACCGGCAAAAACAAGCGTGCTTATAATAACTCAGAAAATTAAAATAACCACATACTTTATATATAATCCATGATAACAACATAAAGGAATCCTGGAATGCCATTCTCTAGATATCAAATCTATACATAAATAAAAAGACTAAGTAATTATCTAATTTATGTACATGGCATAGTCATGATATGGGTCTGATACCAATTGTAGGATAATAAATCGATAACAACGTGTCAGAGTGGCGCAGCGGAACAATAAAAATTTTTAGATCGTTAAATATCTCATGATGTCATATATAATAAACTAACAACAATTAAAACTCATACCTTAAGGACGCCAATCTGTAGGAGGAGAATGACCGGAGGCTTCAACCAACTAGCATTCTGTGGGCGCGACCCCTCTAGCTTGGGTCATCCACCTTATCTTGCTTGCTTTCTTTATTCTTTACTTATTCTTACTTAGCTCGCTTGTCTTTATAACTTTCTTCTTCTTTAAGGGTTTAAAAGATTTGTACTTGAAAAACTAGGAATATTTTTTTTTTCTTTTTAAACTTGACTGAATGAAACTATTAGTTCTTTGAAATTATGTATACATAAATATATACGTACTACTTAATATTTTTTTCCCAAAATATATTTTGCAGTCTTGTTACTTTAAAGTACGTAAAAATAAAAACATACTTTTAAGCTTGTTTCACTATTTTACATACTACACTCTTGTCTTATCTTTATACATATACATCACTATTACACTTTCTTTCTTTTTCACTTTAATTACAGCTGAACTCTGCGAAACGGAACCATAACCCGTCCATGACATCGCTGGGATCTGCCTGCCAGTGCGCTACTCTTGTTTCATATTGCTGGTTGCTCACCTTTATTACCTACATCACGAATAGACTGATGAGCTAAAGCTCAGTAAGTACAAACATACAAGTAAATAAGCTGAATATACCACACTTAGGGTTAGTCAACTTATGACCAATTATTTTCTTACTCCTATGCTTTACTTATTCTTTCTATTCTATTTCTTCCTTTTCTTTGCTTTACTTTATCTTGCTTGATCTTTCACTTGTGGGCCCGTGGTTGGACGTACCTAGTGCACGCAGACCAATAGAGGATCAGGGGAGTGACCCACCAATCAACCCTAAGGTCATCTCTGGACTATTACCTATAGGTAGCAAGTCAAGCCATCAACTACCTCATTATTAACGAGGCAGCGCCACACAACTGGGGTGGAGGCTATCTTTGAACCTCAAAACTGGAGAGGCCGGTACGCCAACCTGAACTTTTAAGTCTTATTATTTGACTTATCTTATTCCTCTTTTCTTTATCTGATCTTGCTTAACTATTCTCGTGAACATGTTAGCATCATGTCACAAACTGAATAACTTAAATGTGTATATATATATGTAATACATCTCTATGGCAAGTCAATTCGTGAGTAGACAATTAAATATCTATACTTACAGCACTTGTGCTAGTGTAAACTTCTGTGGTCCGTCGAGCTCCTTTGCCCGTCTCTAGTTGAGTTTCCTAAAGACATAATGTTATCAGTTAATACATTTTCATTAGTTGACTTTATTATACTAAAATCTGAACTTTAGCATTTAAAATCTTAATTAAAGTCTTATAACGACATTTAAAGTCCTAATGACTCTATTTAGACTTTTCTAGCACTCTAGCAACCATTTCTGAGCATTTCAGAAATTTTGGTAAACTGGGTGAATAGTAAATTTTGACTGTAAATAGTACTATTCACGTGAATAGTGTCATGCACGTGAATAGTAACTAGGCTAGGGGACGTTTCTATTTTTCTGCTTAGACTGGGTTCCCTAAGTCCGAGAACCATAAAATAGCTAACTGGTGGGTTTAACACCTCTTTCTTGACTTTTCTTGACTTTTTGATCAAAATGACAATTTTGCCCCTAACAGGTCTTGGGGTCGTAACATTCTCATTTTGGTGCTTAAACGGGATTTTCTGAGTCCCTAAAATCTTAAAACAATCTTTTCTAGGTCTCGGTAAATTTTTACAACTTAATTGTTGCGATTATACTATTTAGTTATCACCCGTCCCTCGGGTGGTACTATTCTGACCCCTGGGGTCGTGGCTCGTTTTTCTAGTATTTCGGAGCTTCAAACGAGCTTTTCACTAATCTTAAAAATGTTTCTTATTCTCTTCCCGACCTAGGTCTCCGAGGGCTCGGGTTTTTTTTTCCATCCCGACCCTAAACTTACCCTTGTTACCCAAAACGCCCTTGACGTTATTTTATTTTATTTTTTTCCGTCCTCTGGGCATTTTAGATTTTTGGGGTTGGTTTACTATTCTACTAGACCTGCTTTCTTACTTCTAACTCTAAGGTACCGAGGGATCTCGGTTTTCATTTCCGAGCATATTTTTATCGCTCGTTTCCTGAAATGCCCTTAATGCCGCTTTAAAAATTTCGGCAGCATTTCCGCTTAAATTTTAGGTTTCCGGCGTTTAGGAAATGCCTCAAAACCATCTATCCTAATCTAAACCTGCCACGTACTATACCAGAGGCTTATTTTACGCAAAAATTTCTAACTTTTACGTAAAAACTTTCCACACTTTCATTGTACAATTCACACACAAAGTCTTTAATTTTCAATCACTTAGGCCACGGTTTTAGTTTAGGTTTCCAACACCAAAACTTTCTTTCTTTCAAGCGTTCTTTCTCTTACTTTTCTTCTTGGTTTTTAAGGCATATTCAACACCAAAACCAAATAAAATTCTTATTAAAATCTCACTTGGATGCCACGGGTTTTATGCTAAATTCTAACCTAACTTTGGTTTTCAATTCAACCACTTACACAAGCTTATATTCTACATTATTTTAACTTACCACAACACTAAATCACATGATTTTTTACATGTTCTTCACACTAGGTATACATGGTTCCTTTTTAGAAAACTTTAACAAAATTTTGTTTCAAACTTTTTAACTTTTCTTTCTAAACATTTTACACATCAAAACACATGTTTAAATCCACCAAAACCAACTCAAAATTCTTTCCAAACCCTAGTAACATACACGGTTTTTCTTGAAACAAACCAAATCCCACTTTGGTTTTAAGCTTTCAAATTTTCTTTCTAGTTGTCTTACATATCAAAGCACACTTTAAAACAACAATTTAATTAAATCAAACTTGAAATTCTTTGAACCCATACACTTAGCCACAGGTTCCTCACATAACTAACATGAAAAATTCTTGTTTCAAGCTTCTAAATTACTCTTTAACCATCATGCAAACTAGTTAACCTTAAACAACAAGGTTTGAACTAAAATTTCTCATTCTTCTCTACTCAACATAGCCACGGATTTTTGCTTCAAAATACCAAAGAAAAGCTTGAAATTTCAAGCTTACCTTGCTATGTTACTCAATACTTGCTTAGGAAGAACTTTGCTTAAGATTTTGACACCAAACTTTGAAGAAACTCAAGCTCAATGGAGGGGAAGAGTCATGGCTTCAAAGGGCAGCAAAGGGGCTGTAATTTCAAAAAAAAAAAATTCTGATTTCATGAAGCCAAAAACGTTTTTATAAAGGGAGGCCAAAAAGGAGGGCTTTTTAGCAATTTTCTTTAGGGACTTTTTAGCAACTTTTTAAGGGTTTATTTGTAAAATTTTTGGGGTCAAAACATAATTATTTTGGCTGTCTTTCCAGCTGTAAAACTGACCTGTTCAGCCCTTATCCACAAAATTTTTAAAAAAATTCAACTTTGCATTTTTGGCTTAATCTTAGCCCTTGATCTTACCTAACTTTAATCTTAGCCATTCATCCTACCTACCGTCCTTTTTCTTCTAATTTCTTATTCCTAATTATGACATCATCCATGATGTCATCTAATTAATCCATAGGCCAAAGTTTGACCAAAAGTCAAACCAAACCAAATTTTACCGAAATCGCGTAGGCGTGTTTCTGACGCCTCCTGTGCGATCGGTTTACCTTATTCTATTGTCGTTGGGCTAAAATTCAATGACAAAGTTTTTTGTCCTTTAGTAACCTTGGGTTTTACCTAGGGTAATCTCTTGGTTTCTTTGGCCCCAAAATGCTTTATCATTTTACCGAAGATGACGAAATTTCTGGGGAGACATACTAGAGGACTTGTCTAGCCATCCGTACTGTCAAATTATTCTAATACTGTCTTAAAACTCTTAAAAACCCTAAATTACTTTTTCTACTGTGCTCTTACTTTGACTTGCCATATTCTTATCTTTACACTGTTCGAATATCGAAACTACTCCTTTTTGAGTGTTTTGGCTTGAAATCACTTTCTTACTCATATAGTTTATACTCTACTTATTTTTTGGAGATTTTAATTCTTCCAAAACATCTATTTATTACTATCAACACTATAATTTGTCTAATTACAAACATAGTGTTTCTTTACATTCTTGCTTACAAAACTCATAGAAATGTTAGGAAATGCCCTAAGTATTAGAGACATTTTGATGTATTCATTTTGAACTGGATAATAAAATTATACATAGAGGTTATTCATTACATTGCTATTTGTCCTCGTCTTATTTACATGTTAAAGTAAATGTAAGCAAATATGGCTCACTGACTGCTTGTGTTAAAACTGTTGGAACGTTGCATGCAATGGACTTTTGTATGCGAGAAGACAATGTTCTAAAGTTAGCAGTCTAAACTATGGTTTGTAGTCTATGGGGTTAGACCGAGCATCTAACTCATGTTAAGACTATTATGTTATCTAAAGCCTTGGAGGGGATGGTCTGTCTTGACTGTCTGGAGCTGGACTCCCAAGTAGAGACATGGATATGTTGCTTGGTGGTGACATATTAGACCAGGACTAAAGCGTGATTGATCTACGTAGTCTGCTATGAGTGGATCAATCTGCTTTTGACGTTCATTGTGCAATAACCTTAATCCTGAGTAAATGAACTACTTCATGTATATGACTTGTGTACTTTGATGTTCCAATGGCTAAAGCGTCTCAAAGGTAGTAAGCTTATAGACCGGTTCGTTGGGTGCATGACTTGTATACGATGAAGGGTTTGTTTGCAGATATCGGAATCATAGCACTGAGGAGTTAAAGGTATCCTCTTAAAGGCATTATACTGAATGTGAAAATGGACAAGGCCTTGGGTCGTCTGCTGGGTGGATGACTTCTGATTCACATATGGTAAATAATCATTTTCTTGATTCGGTAGTATAATGGAACTTTAAGATAGCCTGATCAGTAGGATTAAACGGACTTTGACCTAAGGCTGATCATGGATATCATATGAGGGTTTTGCATATATGACAAGGTCATTGGATGGTAGCTCATCACAGGCTTACGTAATACGGTATATAATTGGGAGTTCAGTTTCAGGTTTATAGTGGTGTGACCCTGAAATTAGTGATCATATGATTGAGTTGTTCGGTACAGAATAATGATCATATGGAATCACGGGAGCCCGATTATATATGTCCAATCAGTCCCTCTACTAGCTCCACATAATTCCTTAACGTTTGGCAAATTGATTTATGTATGCTATTGGCTAGTTTATTATGCATGGATGGTAATGACACAGGATTAGGATGGTAGACAAGATTCTCTCCGGTTGGATTCAGATTTTGTTTTGGATAATAGAGTACACAATTATTCGAACTCCAAATAAAGTTGCCATGATTTTATTTGAGATTGGATTGGAGTTGTAGAAAATTATCCATGAAAACAAGAATATGAAACACAACCGTTTTGTGGAATTTGAAATTTGAATTTTGAAATTTGAATTTTGAATTTTGAATTTTGAAATTTGAATTTTGAATTTGAAATTTGAATTTGAAATTTGAATTTGAAATTCGAATTTGAAATTTGAATTTGAAATTTAAATTTGAAATTTGAAATTTGAAATTTTAAATTTGAATTTGAAATTTGAATTTGAAATTTGAAATTCAAATTTTGAATCACAGTCTAAGTAGGATTCGAATTTGTTGTGGAAAATCCACAAGGTTTGAAATTCGAATTTGAGTTGGATTTGTAGAGGATAATCTTGTTAGAATCCTACTTGAATTTTGAATCCAAATCCCAACAAAAGTGGGCGAATTTTTTGAGGATAATCCTCAATGGAAAATTCGGTTTTTGTGGATAAGATTCAAGGGAAAATTCAAGTTTCAATCCCAGTTGAATTAGGATTCTCTCCCTCCCTAAAAGTGGCCGAAATTATTGGATTTATCCAAGGAAAAATTCGGTTATTTTTGGAAGATACACCTTGTGAATTTCGGATTTTTTGGTTGAAAAAGGGAGATAAAATTCTAGTTAAAATCTTGTTGAGATTTGGATTAGATCTATCCTAAGAAAACCGAATTTTTAGTGGAGATTCTCCCTTGGAAAATTCGGATTTTATGGGTTTGGATAAGGGAAAATATCTTTTCCTAATCCAATTCAAATTCAGAGATTCACCTGATGCAGGTCTATAAATAGAGGTCCTGCCACTCCAGTTCTCTTAGACCACAGACTCTCAGGTGAGCAGGCTTATTGTTGCACAGCTCATCGTGACAATAAAGTTCTTTAGAGATCTGGGTGGTCGGAAGAAGACTAGCAGTGCTAGCATACCGATCGAGGTTCAGAGTGCCCACACACTCATCCATTCGGGAATTGGAGAATAGTAGAGAAGGCTAGTTGGTTGAAGCCTCCGGTCATTCTCCTCCTGCAAGATTGGCGTCCTTGAGGTATGAGTTTTAATTGTTGTTGGTTTATTGTATATGGCATCATGAGATATTTAACGATCTAAAAATTTTTATTGTTCCGCTGCGCCACTCTGATACGTTTTTACCGATTTATTATCCTACAATTGGTATCAGAGCCATCTCATGACTATGCCATGCACATAAATTAGACAATTACTTAGTCTTTTTATTTATGTATGGATTTGATATTTAGAGAGTGGCATTCTAGGGTTCCTTTATGTTGTTATCATGTATTATGTATAAAGTATGTGGTTATTTTAATTTTTTGAATTATTATAAGCATGCTTGTTTATGCCGGTTATGGTTCCTTAGAATTTAGAAAAATTGTATCTAGGAATTTTTATGTAACCATGGGAGCAGTTTATTAACACTGTAATTTTCCCATGGAATTTAATTTCTGTCTCTTAGAATTTTTATGGTTAGAATTTTTTGTACACCGGAAACGGTTTAGGAAATTTTATGTAATTATTCTTGGAGGAGATTGAAGACTGAAGACCGTAATTTATTTTTCCCAAAAGTTAAATTTGATTTAAAGGTTGAAATTTTGATTGTGTGGAAAATTTCAATTTAATTGGGATTCAAATTAATTTTTGGAGATCCTAATAGGTAAATTGGAATATGGCACGAAAATCGAGACACGACCCCTCGGGATAGGCCGACGGGCCTTGGTGGGGCTGCAGCCCCTGCCCTCCGGCAGGATGGGGCTGCGGCAGCCCCTGTGCAGGCCCACACCACCCACAGCCGCAGGCTCTGCCTGCAGCCGAGGGTGGCGCAGCCTGCCCAAGGCTGGCGGCAGCCTGGGCGTTCAGCCACTGGCTGCAGGGCGCCTGCAGCCTGCCGGCTGCTGCGCCCAGCCTGGGCGTGCAGCCTGGCGCTGCAGGCTTGGCCTGCAGCTCGGTAGGGCTGCACAAGGGGCGGCCGTGGGCTGCCAGCCCCTCCGGGGTTGGTGGCTGCCCACGGCAGCTTCCGCCTACGGGGGCGGCGGTCCGACGGTCCAAAATATGAAAATTTTGATTTTTTAAATTTGAGATTTAATTTTAAATCATGTTTAAAAATATGTAATTGAAAATTTGAAATTTTTGAAATTACATATTATTACACATGATGATTAAAATTGTTTAAAATTTGAATTAGAAATTTAAATTTGAAATTCGAATTTGGAGTTTGAATTTGAAATTTAAATTTTTGGAAATTTAAATTTTAAATAATTCTTGGGATGAGAAATAAATGGAGAGGCTACATAAAGATGGATACAAGAAGACGGAACAGAATTCAAGACCCAAAGAATGCTTTGGATGGAATTTTGTAATCTTTATTTTCTTTATTCTAGGATGGAACCATAGCTTGGTTATTCTGTCAATTATTTTTTCTGTGATATGTCATGGATGTATAAATATGTATTGATGGATGTTTTGTATGCATATTTGATAACATGTCATATAGGATAGGTGAGTGCCGCTCATACTATATTAATCATACATAATTTGTCAAAACTTGCATGTTTTTCAAAATATTGAGTGGGAGAGGGTTTCAAACAAAACCCACGGCCTCCATTGTTGATCCATATGTGAAAGCATGGTAACGCCTCGCGTCAGTTCTGACTTGACCACACCCCTCGGTAGGTGTTTACCGCTGCCGGTATACTAGATTGGATCTCCTATGTGAAAAACGTGTTCGGGTGCGATCCTATTCATGACCACCCCTCGGTGGCTTGGTAGGACGTGGATCGGGCTACGTAAACAATGGTTATACACTCAAGACTCGTTTAGTTATTAACCTTCCCTAGAATATCTGTTAACTAAACTGGTGGCCAAATAAGCGGTTATTAATATATGTCTTAACCTTGGAGGATTTAAGGTAACATATATTAATTGGACGGGGTCTATGTTCCGGCTATTTGTTCTCATGACCACCCCTCGGTGGCTTGGGGCAATAGGTGCTGAGAATTAGCATTGCAATGCTACATGTTTTTTCAAGTTTCATGTAGGAACATAATTGTATGTTTTTATTTGCTAAATTATTTGTATATTTGCTTGGGCTTTGTAATGATGTCTAGTATAATTTTATTTCAGTTCAAAATGTCACCGACACCCCTCATTTCAATACTTACTGAAAATAAGTTGAATGGCGACAATTATAAAGATTGGAAAAGAAATCTATTAATAGTTCTCAGCTGCGAGAGACATAAGTTCGTACTGAACGAACCATGCCCACCTGGGCCCAAACCTGACACACCACTTGAGGAGGTCCCGGTTGCCTATAATCGTTGGAGAGAATCCAATGAAATAGCTCGATGCTACATCCTTGCTAGCATGACGAGTGCTTTACAAAAGCAGCATGAGACTTATCAAGTTGCTGGGGAGATCATGGATAATCTGGAGGACATGTTCGGAGGCCAAGAAAAATTGGCTCGACAGTCCGCTATCACCAGCATTATGAACTCCAAGCAAAAGGCGGGTACTCCGGTGAAGGACCATATGATCACTCTAATGGGATTCTTCGCTGAGGTTGCCGAGAATGGTACTGAGTTGGACTATAACACCCAGATCGAGATGGTGTTCAAGACTCTGTCTAAAGATTTTGTGGGGTTTAAGGCCGCATACAATCTGGCGACAAAGGAGTTAGGACTAACCGAGCTCATGAAGCAACTACAGGCTTATGAGCGGATGATCAGGGATAAGGATACGGTCCGACCTAAAGGAGAGGCCAATTTGGCGGAATCTTCCAATCCCTCACGGAAGTGGAAGAGGCCAAATAAGAAGCAAGTGGCTTCCAGTTCTTCTAATCCTCCTGTCTCGGACGGGAAGAAGAAGAAGAAGAACAAGAAGCCAAAGGACCTTAAAAAGTCCAAATGCTTCCACTGTGGGAAGGTAGGTCACTTCAAGAAGGCTTGACGGGAATTCCTAGCCTCCAAGGGCAAGGAAGGTAAGGAACTTCATTACTTGGAAGCGTGTTTGGTGGAAGAATCGAAAGACACTTGGGTCATTGATTCGGGCACCACTAATCATGTTTGTGTTTCTATGCAGGGGTTCGTGGAAACGAGAAGTCTACATGATAGGAGCCTCTCGTTGCAGACTGGAGATGGTAGCTTTGTGGTGGCTGAGGCAGTGGGAGACATTCATCTTTATTTTGATCAATTTAGGTTTATTTTATTGAAAGACTGTTTTTACGTTCCTAATTTTAGGAGGAACCTTATATCGGTAGCTTGTTTAATAAAGGATTCTTATTCAGTTTCTTTTAGTAAAAGAGTTGATATTCGTAGAAATAAGTCTTTTATCTGTTCTGGATGGACGGATGGAAACCTATATTTGATCAGACCAAAGATGTACTCACTGCTTGACACTGAATTAATTGATAACTCTAAAAGGTTGAAAGTTTCTCACTCTAACAAGGCGTATCTTTGGCATTTAAGACTTGGTCATATTAATCAGGATAGGATTCAAAAATTGGTGAAAGACGGTCCTCTGGAATCTCTGGAGGAGGTACGACTTCCCCAATGTGAGTCTTGTCTAAAGGGTAAGATGACTAAGAGGTCTTTTGGAGCTAAGGGTACAAGGGCACAGGAGCTCTTAGAAATTGTGCACACTGACGTATGTGGCCCCATGAACGTCACAGCACGAGGAGGGTTCGAGTACTATGTCTCTTTCATAGATGATTACTCGAGGTATGGATATGTGTATCTGATGCACCGCAAGAGCGAAACCTTTGATAAGTTCAAAGAGTATCGTGCGGAAGTGGAAAAGCAATTGGATAAATCCATAAAGACACTTCGATCTGATCGAGGTGGCGAATACCTCTCCGATGAATTTCTAGGACATCTTGTAGAGAATGGGATATTATCCCAATTGACTGCACCTGGTACTCCACAACAGAATGGTGTAGCCGAAAGGAGAAACAGGACCTTATTAGATATGGTACGATCCATGATGAGTTATTCAACGCTGCCATTATCATTTTGGGGACATGCTTTACAAACGGCGTGCTATATTCTGAACCAGATTCCGAGCAAATCAATTCCTAGAACTTCGTATGAATTGTGGCGTGACAGGAAGCCCTCCCTTGGACATATGAGAATATGGGGCTGCCCGGCACATGTACTGGATGGGGATGCCAAGAAGTTGGAACCAAGATCAGAATTGTGCATGTTTGTAGGGTATCCAAAAGGAACTAAAGGAGGTCTGTTCTATAACCCGAAGGAACAAAAGGTCATTGTCTCAACCCATGCGACATTCTTGGAGGAAAGTCACATGAATGACTTTAAGCCTCGAAGCAAAGTGGTGCTAGAGGAGTTATCGGGTGAAAGAACTGCTCCACAGATTTCGGTCTTGGACGCAAGTCTGAGTTCCAGTGAAAGACCTGCAGACGATCAACAATTTAGGATGCCTCGTCGTAGTGGGAGGGTTTCTAAGAAACCTAATTTCTTTATGTATGATGCTGAGGTATACCAGGCCGAGGCTCATGAGCATGAGGAAGATCCGGTCACATATGATGAAGCTATAAAGGATGTTGATTCTAGATCTTGGAAACAGGCTATGAACAATGAGATGGATTCTATGAAATCCAACTCTGTTTGGGAACTTGTAGATTTGCCGGATGGGATAAAACCCATTGGATGCAAATGGGTCTACAAAAGAAAGAAGGATGCGGAAGGGAGAGTGGAAACTTTCAAAGCTAGATTGGTTGCAAAGGGATACACGCAAAAGGCTGGAATCGATTACGAGGAAACCTTTTCGCCTGTTGCTATGCTGAAGTCTATCCGTATTCTTCTGTCCATTGCTGCGGCTCTCGATTACGAGATCTGGCAAATGGATGTCAAGACGGCATTCTTGAATGGCCATCTTGAAGAGTGTATCTATATGATACAGCCCGAAGGGTTCGTAGCAAAAGGCCAAGATAAGAAAGTCTGCAAGTTGCTTAGATCCATTTATGGATTAAAGCAGGCATCCCGCTCATGGAACCAGAGGTTTGATCAAGCGATTAAGACATTTGGTTTTGAGCAGAACGTTGATGAACCTTGTGTTTATAAACGTATTAAGGATGGAAAAGTGGTCTTTCTGATACTCTATGTCGATGATATACTACTCATTAGGAATGATGTAGGGAATTTATCATCGGTCAAGCTTTGGTTACACCAACAGTTTGACATGAAGGACTTAGGAGAAGCTAATTATGTTCTAGGCATTCGTCTTTTCAAAGATCGAAAGAACAAAACGATAGCATTATCCCAAGCTTCATACATAGATAAAATAATTGACAAATATGCAATGCTAGATGCAAAGAAAGGCTCACAACCTTCTATTGCCGGTCTAACTCTTTCATTGGATGACTGTCCCAAGACATCGGAAGAAAGAGAGCGTATGAGTAAGGTCCCTTATGCATCCGCTGTGGGTAGCCTTATGTACGCTATGCTTTGCACTCGCCCGGACATATGTTTTGCGGTAGGTATGGTGAGTCGATATCAAGCGAATCCTAGAACCAAGCACTGGCAAGCAGTAAAGCATATACTCAAGTATCTTAAGAGAACGAGGGATTATATGCTGGTGTATTCTGGAGGGGACCTAACACCCGTAGGATACACGGGTGTAAGGATTCGAGGATTCGAGGAAATCGACATCTGGATCAGTGTTTTTACTTGGAGGAGGCGCCATTGTGTGGAGGAGCATGAAGCAGGGCTGCACAGCTGACTCTACTATGGAGGCTGAGTATGTGGCTGCGGCTGAGGCATCTAAAGAAGCGGTTTGGCTCCGCAAGTTCTTTAGAGACCTTGAGGTCATTCCGGGTGTTGACAAGCCTATCACACTTTACTGTGATAATAAAGGGGCTATTGCCAACACAAGGGAATCTCGGCACCACAAGAGGACCAAGCACATAGATCGGAGGTATCACATTATTAGAGGGCATGTGGAGACAGGACAAGTGGATGTATGTAAGATCGCGTCCGAGGACAACATCGCTGATCCCTTTACTAAGACTTTGGTGGCTAGAAGCTTTGAGAGGCATGTAGAGGCGATGGGGATGCGTAACATGGCACATCTGCTGGCTTAGGGCAAGTGGGAGATTGTTAGGAAATGCCCTAAGTATTAGAGACATTTTGATGTATTCATTTTGAACTGGATAATAAAATTATACATATAGGTTATTCATTACATTGCTATTTGTCCTCGTCTTATTTACATGTTAAAGTAAATGTAAGCAAATATGGCTCACTGACTGCTTGTGTTAAAACTGTTGGAACGTTGCATGCAATGGACTTTTGTATGCGAGAAGACAATGTTCTAAAGTTAGCAGTCTAAACTATGGTCTATAGTCTATGGGATTAGACCGAGCATCTAACTCATGTTAAGACTATTATGTTGTCTAAAGCCTTGGAGGGGACGGTCTGTCCTGACTGTCTGGAGCTGGACTCCCAAGTAGAGACATGGATATGTTGCTTGGTGGTGACATATTAGACCGGGACTAAAGCGTGATTGATCTACGTAGTCCGCTATGAGTGGATCAATCTGCTTTTGACGTTCATTGTGCAATAACCTTAATCCTGAGTAAATGAACTACTTCATGTATATGACTTGTGTACTTTGATGTTCCAATAGCTAAAGCGTCTCAGAGGTAGTAAGCTTATAGACCGGTTCGTTGGGTGCATGACTTGTATACGATGAAGGGTTTGTTTGCAGATATCGGAATCATAGCTCTGAGGAGTTAAAGGTATCCTCTTAAAGGCATTATACTGAATGTGAAAATGGACAAGGCCTTGGGTCGTCTGCTGGGCGGATGACTTCTTATTCACATATGGTGAATAATCATTTTCTTGATTCGGTAGTATAATGGAACTTTAAGATAGCCTGATCAGTAAGATTAAACGGACTTTGACCTAAGGCTGATCATGGATATCATATGAGGGTTTTGCATATATGACAAGGTCATTGGATGGTAGCTCGTCACAGGCTTACGTAATATGGTATATAATTGGGAGTTTAGTTTCAGGTTTATAGTGGTGTGACTCTGAAATTAGTGATCATATGATTGAGTTGTTCGGTACAGAATAATGATCATATGGAATCACGGGAGCCCGATTATATATGTCCAATCAGTGCCTCTACTAGCTCCACATAATTCCTTAACGTTTGGCAAATTTATTTGTGTATGCTATTGGCTAGTTTATTATGCATGGACGGTAATGACACAGGATTAGGATGGTAGACAAGATTCTCTCCGGTTGGATTCAGATTTTGTTTTGGATAATAGAGTACACTATTATTCGAACTCTAAATAAAGTTGCCATGATTTTATTTGAGATTGGATTGGAGTTGTAGAAAATTATCCATGAAAACAATAATATGAAACACAACCGTTTTGTGGAATTTGAAATTTGAATTTTGAAATTTGAAATTTGAATTTGAAATTTAAATTTGAAATTTGAAATTTGAAATTTGAAATTTGAATTTGAAATTTGAATTTGAAATTTGAAATTCAAATTTTGAATCACAGTCCAAGTAGGATTCGAATTTGTTGTGGAAAATCCACAAGTTTTGAAATTCGAATTTGAGTTGGATTTGTAGAGGATAATCTTGTTAGAATCCTACTTGAATTTTGAATCCAAATCCCAACAAAAGTGGGCGAATTTTTTGAGGATAATCCTCAATGGAAAATTCGGTTTTTGTGGATAAGATTCAAGGGAAAATTCAAGTTTCAATCCCAGTTGAATTAGGATTCTCTCCCTCCCTAAAAGTGGCCGAAATTATTGGATTTATCCAAGGAAAAATTCGGTTATTTTTGGATAAGGTTGAGATAAGATTCAAGCTTGAAAATCCTAGTGGAATTTTTGATTCTCCCTTATCCATAATGGCCAAAATCTTTAGGGAAGATACACCTTGTGAATTTCGGATTTTTTGGTTGAAAAAGGGAGATAAAATTCTAGTTAAAATCTTGTTGAGATTTGGATTAGATCTGTCCTAAGAAAACCGAATTTTTAGTGGAAATTCTCCCTTGGAAAATTCGGATTTTATGGGTTTGGATAAGGGAAAATATCTTTTCCTAATCCAATTCAAATTCAGAGATTCACCTGATGCAGGTCTATAAATAGAGGTCCTGCCACTCCAGTTCTCTTAGACCACAGACTCTCAGGTGAGCAGGCTTATTGTTGCACAGCTCATCGTGACAATAAAGTTCTTTAGAGATCTGGGTGGTCGGAAGAAGACTAGCAGTGCTAGCATACCGATCGAGGTTCAGAGTGCCCACACACTCAGCCATTCGGGAATTGGAGAATAGTAGAGAAGGCTAGTTGGTTGAAGCCTCCGGTCATTCTCCTCCTGCAAGATTGGCGTCCTTGAGGTATGAGTTTTAATTGTTGTTGGTTTATTGTATATGGCATCATGATATATTTAACGATCTAAAAATTTTTATTATTCCGCTGCGCCACTCTGATACGTTTTTACCGATTTATTATCCTACAAGAAAACCCTAGATTAAACTAAGTTACACTGCTAGAAATCTCTGGTCGTCACACCTTCTCTACTATTCTCCAATTCTCGAATGGTTGAGTATGTGGGCACTCTGAACCTCGATCGGTATGCTAGCACTGCTAGTCTTCTTCCGACCACCCAGATCTCTAAAGAACTTATTGTCACGGTGAGTTGTGCAACAATAAGCCTGCTCACCTGAGAGTCTGTGGTCTTAGAGAACTGGAGTGGTAGGACCTCTATTTATAGACCTGCATGAGGTGATTCTCTGAATTCAAATTGGATTAGGAGAAGATATTCTCCCTTATCCACAAGCACAAACTCTGAATTTTCCAAGGGGAAAATCCCAACAATAAATTCAGCCACTTTAGGATAATTCCAGTCCAAATCTAAACAAGATTTTAACTAGAATTTTATCCCCCTTTTTCAACCAAAAAATCTGAAAATTCGGGGGGGGGGGGGAATCCCCACAAAAAATTCAGTCACTTTTGGATAAGGGAGAATCAAAATTCCACTAGGATTTTCAAGCTTGAATCTTATCTCATTCTCATCCAAAATAACCGAAAATCTCCTAGGAGATTTACTCCAAAAATTCAGCCATTATCAGGGAGGAGAGAATCCAAATTCAACTAGGATTGAAACTTGAATTTTTTCCTTAAACCTTGTCCATAAAATCCTGAAAATTCATTGAGGATAATCCTCAAAACTTTTCATCCATATTTGGTTAGGATTTGGATTCAAAATTCAAGTAGGATTCTTACAAGATTTTCCTCTCCAAATCCAACTCAAATTCGAATTTCATTCCTTGTGGATTTACCACAACAAATTTGAATCCTACTTGGACTGTGATTCGAAATTTGAATTTCAAATTCAAATTTCAAATTTCAAATTTCAAATTTCAAATTCGAATTTCAAATTCAAATTTCAAATTCAAATTTCAAATTCAAAATTCAAAATTCAAAATTCAAATTCCAAATTTCAAATTTCAAAATTCAAATTTCAAAATCCACAAAACAGTTGTATTTCAAATTCTTGTTCTCATGGATAATTTTCTACAACTCCAATCCAATCTCAAATAAAATCATGGCAACTTTATTTGGAGTTCGAATAATTATGTACTCTATTATCTAAAACAAAATCTGAATCCAACCGGAGAGAATCTTGTCTACCATCCTAATCCTATGTCAACACCATCCATACATAATAAACTAGCCAGTAGCATACACGGATCAATTTTGCCAAACGTTAAGGAATTATGTGGAGCTAGTAGGGGGACTAATTGGACATATATAATCGGGCTCTCGCAAATCCATATGATCATCATTCTTTACCGAACAACTCAATTATATGATCACTAATTTCAAAGTCACACCACTATAAACCTGAAACTGAACTCATAACTATATACCGCATTACATAAGCCTGTGACAAGCTATCATCCAATGACCTTGTCATG
Organism: Antiaris toxicaria; assembly: GCA_035233585.1. NCBI lineage: Eukaryota > Viridiplantae > Streptophyta > Magnoliopsida > Rosales > Moraceae > Antiaris > Antiaris toxicaria. Next base: position 75,451,249 of record CP141155.1, read on the forward strand.
TATGCAGAACCCTCATATGATATCCATGATCAGCCTTAGGCCAAAGTCTGTTTAATCCTACTAGTCAGGCTATCTTAAAGTTCCATTATACTACCGAATAAAGAAAATGATTATTCACCACATGTGAATAAGAAGTCATCCGCCCAGCAGACGACCCAAGGCCTTGTCCATTTTCACATTCAGTATAATGCCTTTGAGAGGATACCCTTAACTCCTCATTAGAGCTATGATTCCGATATCTGTAAACGAACCCTTATCGTATACAAGTCATGCACCCAACGAACCGGTCTATAAGCTTACTACCTCTGAGACGCTTTATCCATTGGAACATCAAAGTACACAAGTCATATACATGAAGCTGTCCTTTTACTCAGGATTAAGGTTAGTGCACAACGAACGTCAAAAACAGATCTATGCACTCAAAGCGGACTTCGTAGATCAATCACGCTTTAGTCCCGATCTAATATGTCACCACCAAGTAACATATCTATGTCTCTACTTGGGAGTTCAGCTTCAGATAGTCAAGACAAACCGTCCCCTCCAAGGATTTAGACAACATAATAGTCTTAACGAGTTAGATGCTCGGTACCGTCCCCTCCAAGGATTTAGACAACATAATAGTCTTAACATGAGTTAGATGCTCGGTCTAACTCCATAGACTACAGACCATAGTTTAGATCGCTAACTTTAGAACATTGTCTTCTCGCATACAAAAGTCCATTGCATGCCACGTTCTAGCAGTTTAACACAAGCAGTCAGGGATCCATATTTGCTTACATTTAGTTTAACATGTAAATAAAACGAGGACAGATAGCAATGTAATGAATAACCTCTATATATAATTTTATTATCCAGTTCAAAATAAATACATCAAAATGTCTCTAATGCTTAGGGTATTTCCTAACAAACATAATGTACAAACATACAATATATATACTATGTTTTTCAAAAATACATTCTCTTCAATTCACTCTTTTATCGTTCAGCAGAAGTCTGGTAGCAGGACAAAAATCCACAGTGGATACCCTATCCTATTGACACATGCACATCCTGTCACCATCCATATAGCCTGCTGGACAGGTTTCTCACCTGTAACATGAACAAACTGATGAGCTAACAGGCTCAGTAAGTTCAAACATACTTAGTAAGAATCATATAGATTTAAAAACATCAAAATTACAATTTCCTATGAATAGTACTATTTATCCGTAAATAGTACTATTTACCATGAATAGTGACTTGACCATTGATCGATGAATAGTAACTGTTACCCTAACCGGTTACTATTCATATTACCCTAATCGATTACTATTCACATTATCCTAACTGAGTTCACTACAGTTAGTGTTAGTGTCGGTTACGCTCAATTATGGCTTTTGTCACATTATTGACTATTCTCTCTATTTGTATTCTGGTGTTAAGCTCATTATGGCAGTACCGATAATTTATTTTACGTGCTAACTGGGAGGGCCTAGGGAGCGACCCTAGAGCTTCTTCCTCTCCGGCCCTTATTATATCCTCGTAGGATCGGAAAAACCTCCACCACAACGTTGGAGGGGTGGTACGCCTTAAATTGGTTTTATTACTAACTTTCAATTATAATTCTGACCAAGTAACATTAATTCATCACCTTAAGGTCACTAACCTCCATCGCTCGTAGGCCGTAGATATTCTTTTTCTCTTATTATGTGGGATGTATTATGCTAACTAATCTCCCAATATCCATAGGACTTAATACCTAATGTACAATTAGTACATAACAAAATAATGCAGTATTTCATGTTGCAGACATGAAAATGTTTGAACTTACCACCACTGCGATAATGTCCACTTCCGGAACTCCTCCGCAGTTTTATCCTTCATTTGGGTTCCTACAGACATAGTATTGTCTGTGAATACCCTATATTAATTATCACTTTGAATATATTTATTTTGTGATAAATTTTACAAAACATTTCAACTTTTTATGTGGTACACGGTTTGCAACATGCTCGTGTCCCTGCCTGTGTACCTCTCAATTTCACTCTACACGGGCGTGTTTCACTATACACGTCCGTGTACTATTTAAACTCTAGATTTTTAACTCTAAAATCTTTATTTTGGGTTCTAGAATTTTATTTAAGTCATTCTAGATCCTTTACAGTCCTTTTCGAGCCTTTCAAAAATTTTTGGTCAAAATGACCTTTTTGTCCCAGTCAGGTCTCGGGATCGTAACTATTCCGTTCTATAAATGAATTTTCTAAGCCCAAATATGATAAAATAATATTCCCTAGGCTTCTGTATCATTTTACAGCTTTAATAGCTACAAAATCATAATTATTCATTTTCTGACCCTCGATTACTATTCATCCATCACCTATGGACGTTTCTTGTTTTTCTAGCATTTTGGAGCCTCAAATGGGTATTTCACTACTCTTGAAACGTTTTTATCCCATGCCCGAGTCTCGGTTCCCGAGGGGCTCGAATTTCCTATCCCGTTCTAATTTTTTTCTCTCTTTTCCCAAAACACACCTTACGTGAATTTTTTTTCTCATTTTAGGCATTTTAGTCATTAAGGGTCAGTTTACTATTCCTTTTAGGTTGGTATTCCATTTTCAATACTAACCTACCAAGGAGTCTCGGTTTCCTTTCCGAATCTAATATTTTTAGCCCTCATTTCCCGAAATGTCCTTATGCCGTTTTAGAAATTTTAGTAGCATTTTCGCTTGTATTTTAAGGTTTTCTCGGCATTAGGTATGCCTCAAAACTTTTGTACCTACCATGTACTATACCAGAGGCCTATTTTATACAAAGTTACCAGACTTTGTATAAAAATTCTCCACATTAACCAATATTCAATTTCAACACGCATCATCAAATTTTTCCCAATCATAGCCTCGGTTTTATCATGATAAACAACACCAAATATTTTTCATCACATTGAACAATTATTGCATATCACTCTTAGGTTTTCAGATGTACATATAAACATTAAAAGCCTAACAAATTTTCACTTAATCCTAGCCTTTAATGCCATGGTTTTCTTACACAACCAGCATAGGAAAATTTTATTTTCTTTCCTAGGGTTTTTATACACATTTTTCATCATTACTTAACACTAAAAATTTTCCATCCTCTAGTGTTTGTTCGCCATGGTTTCCAGCATAAAACATGCACCAAAATTTGTTGTTTCATGGTTCCCATTCATGCTTTAATAACCACAGTATCAAACTAACGAAACTATTAAATTGTTGTTGGTTTATTGTATATGGCATCATAAGATATTTAACGATCTTGAAAAATTTTTATTTTTTCGCGGCGCCACTCTGATATATTTTTACCGATTTATTTCCTACACATGGGGCCACATACGTCAGTGTGCATAATTTCTAAGAGTTCCTGTGCCCTAGTACCCTTAGCTCCAAAAGATCTCTTAGTCATCTTCCGTCAAGACTTGACTCACATTGAGGAAGATGTACCTCCTCCAGAGATTCTAGAGGACCGTCTTTCACCAACCTTTGAATCCTATCCTGATTAATATGACCAAGTCTTAAATGCCAAATATACACCTTATTAGAGTGAGAAACTTTCAACCTTTTAGAGTTATTTATTAATTCAGTGTCAAGTAGTGAGTACATCTTTGGTTTGATCAAATATAGGTTTCCATCCATCCAACAAGAACAGATAAAAGACTTATTTTTATGAATATCAACTCTTTTACTAAAAGAAACTAAATAAGAATCCTTTATTAAACAAGCTACCGATATAAGGTTCCTCCTAAAATTAGGAACATAAAAATAGTCTTTCAATAATATAAACCTAAATTCATCAAAATAAAGATAAACGTCTCCCACTACCTTAGCCACCACCAAGCTACCATCTCCAGTCCGTAATGAGAGGCTCCTATCATGTAGACTTCTCGTTTCCACGAACCCCTACATAGAAACACAAACATGATTAGTGGCGCCCGAATCAATGACCCAAGTGTCTTTCGATTCTTCCACCAAACACGCTTCTAAATAGTAAAATTCCTTACCTTCCTTGCCCTTGGTGGCTAGGAATTCCCAACAAGCCTTCTGGAAATTACCTACCTTCTCACAGTAGAAGCATTTGGACTTTTTAGGGTCCCTAGGCTTCTTGTCCTTCTTCTTCTTCCCATCCGAGACAGGAGGATTAGAAGAACTAGAAGCCACTTGCTTCTTATTTGGCCTCTTCCTCTTCCGTGAGGGTTTGGAAGATTCCGCCAAATTGGCCTCTCCTTTGGGTTGGACCGTATCCCCATCCTTGATCATCCGCTCATAAGCTTGGAGTTGCTTCATGAGCTCGGTGAGTCCTAACTCCCTTGTTGCCAGATTAGATGCGGCCTTAAACCCCATAAAATCCTTAGACAGAGTTTTGAACATCATCTCGATCTGGGTGTTGTAGTCCAACTCGGACCGTTTTCGGTAGCCTCAGTAAAGAATCCTATTAGAGTGATCATATAGTCCTTTACCAGAGTACCTGCCTTCTACTTGGAGTTCATAATGCTAGTAATAGCAGACTGTCGAGCCAATTTTTGTCGGTCTTTAAACATGTCCTCCAGATTTTCCATGATCTCCCTAGCAACTTGATAAGTCTCATGCTGCTTTTGTTGCACTCGTCATGCTAGCAAGTATGTAGCACCGAGCTATCTCATTTGATTCTCTCCAACTAGTATATGCAGCCGGGATCTCCTCAAGCGGTGTGTCAGGTTTGGGCCTAAGTGGGCATGGTTCGTCTAGCATGAATTTGTGTCTCTCACAGCTGAGAACTATCAGTAGATTTCTTTTTCAATCTTTATAATTATTGTCATTCAGCTTATTTTTAGTAAGTATTTAAATGAGGGATGTTGGTGATATTTTGAACTGAAATAAAATTATACTAGACATTATTACAAAGCCTAAGCAAATATACAGTTAATTTAGCAAATAAAACATACAAGTATGTTCCTACATGAAACTTGAAAAAACATGTAGCATTGCAATGGTAATTCTTCGTGCCTATTGCCCCAAGCCTCCGAGGGGTGGTCATGAGACAAATAGCCTGAACATGGACTCCGTCCAATTAATATATGTTACCTTAAATCCTCCAAGGTTAAGACATACATTAATAACCGCTTATTTTGGCCACTAGTTTGGTTAACAGAGCTTCTAGGGAAGGTTAATAACTAAATGAGCCTTGAGTGTATAACCATTATTTAAGTAGCCCGATCCACATCCTACCAAGCCACCGAGGGGTGGTCATGAATAGAATCGTGCCCGAACACATTTTCCACATAGGAAATCCTACCTAGTATACCGGTGGCGGTAAACACCTATCGAGGGGTATGGTCAGGGCAGAACTGACGTGAGGTGTTAGCGTGCTTTCACATATGGATCAATAATGGAGGCCGTGGGTTTTGTTTGAAACCCTCTCCCACTCAATATTTTGAAAAACATGCAAGTTTTGACAAATATGTATGATCAATATAGTATGAGTGACATTCACCTATCCTATATGACATGTAATCAAATATGCATACAAAACATCCATCAATACATATTTAGACATTCATGACATATCATAGAAAAAATAACTACGCCATGGTTCCATCCTAGAACAAAGAAAAAAAAGATTACAAAATTCCATCCAAAGTATTCTTTGGACATTGAATTTTGTTCCGTCTTCTTGTATCCATCTTTATGTAGCCTCTCCATTTATTTCTCATCCTAAGAATCATTTAAAATTTAAATCCCAAAAATTTAAATTTCAAATTCCAATTCCAAATTCGAATTTCAAATTTAAATTTCAAATTCGAATTTTAAACAATTTCAAATATCATGTGTAATAATATGTAATTTTAAAAAAAATTAAAATTTTTTAATTACATATTTTTAAACATGATTTAAAAATTAAATATCAAATTTAAAAATCAAAATTTTGATTTTCGATCCATCGGCCCCACGGCCCCGGAGGCCGGTAGCCGCCGTGGGCAGCCCCTATCCCCCGGGGGGCTGGCAGCCCACGGCCACCCAGTCCGCACGCCCGGGTGCTGCTGCACCCCCAGGCTGCAGGCCCCCGGTTGGGCGCTGCAGCCATGGGCTACAGCCCAAGGGCTCGGCCAGCCCGCGGCGCAGCGGAACAATAAAAATTTTTTAAGATCATTAAATATCTCATGATGCCATATACAATAAACTAACAACAATTTAAACTCATACCTCAGAGGACACCAATGTGTAGGAGGAGAATGATCGGAGGGCTTCAACCAACTAACCTTCTCTACTATTCTCCAATTCCTGAATGGCTGAGTGTGTGAGCACTCTGAACCTCGATCGGTGTGCTAGCACTACTAGTCTTCTTCCAACCACTCAGATCTCTAAAGAACTTATTGCCATGATTAGTTATGCAATAATAAGCCTGCTCACCTGAGAGTCTGTGGTCTGAGAGAACTGGAGTGGCAGGACCTCTATTTATAAAACTTACATGAGGTGATCCTCTGAATTCGAATTGGATTAAGAGAAGATTTTCTCCCTTATCCACACACAAAATCTGAATTTTTCAAGCCAAAAATTCAACTAAAAAATTCGGCCACCTTTTGGGATTTTGCATTCAAAATTCAAACAGGATTTTAACTTGAATTTTATCTCACCATCAACCAACCAAAAAATCAGAAAATATATTAGGATCTTTCCATAAAAATTTTGGCCATGTTGTGATGAAAAGAATCAAAATTCAAATAGGATCTTCAAGCTTGAATTTTATCTCATCCTTATGCAATAAAAACCGAAAATCTCCTTTGAGATTCCCTCAAAATTTTTGGCCACAAAAAGCAGGGAAGGAATCAAAATTTGACTAGGATTGTAACTTGAATTTTTCCCTGAATCTTATCCACAAAAACTGAAAATATCTAGGAGGATTTTCCTCAGCAATTTTCGACCAAGTTATTAGGATTAGGATTCAAAATTCAAGTAGGATTCAAACAAGATTTTCCCCACCATAATCCAACTCAAATTCGAATTCTAACCTTGTGGAGTTAGCCACAAAGAACTCGAATTGCACTTGGACTGTGATTCAAAATTTAAATTTCAAATTTCAAAATTCAAAATTCAAAATCCAAAATTCAAATTTCAAATTCAAAATTTAAATTTCAAATTTCAAAATTCAAATTTCAAAATCCACTAAAAGTTGCTTTTCAAATTTTATCGTCATGGATAATTTTCTACAACTCCAATCCAATCTCAAATAAAATCATTGCAACTTTATTTGGAGTTCGAATAATTGTGTACTCTATTTTCCAAAACAAAATCTGAATTCAACCAGAGAGAATCTTTTCCACCATCCTAATCCTATGTCAACACCATCCATGCATAATCAACTAGCCAATAAGCATACACAAATCAATTTACCAATCGTTAAGGAATTATATGGAGCCAGTAGAGGGACCAGTTGGACATATACAATCAGGCTCCCATGAATCCATATGATCATCATTCTGTACTGAACAACTCAATCATATGATCACTAATTTCAGAGTCACACCACTATAAACCTGAAAACTGAACTCCCAATTATATATCGTATTACGTAAGCCTGTGACGAGCTACTATCCAATGACCTTGTCATATATGCAGAACCCTCATATGATATCCATGATCAGCCTTAGGTCAAAGTTTGTTCAATCCTACTGATCAGACTATCTTAAAGTTCCATTGTACTACCGAATAAGAAAATGATTATTCACCATATGTGAATGAAAAGTCATCCGCCCAGCAGACGACTCAAGGCCTTGTCCATTTTCACATCCAGTACAATGCCTTTAAGAGGATACCTTTAACTCCTTATAGCTATGATTCCGATATCGGTAAACAAACCCTTCATCATATACAAGTCATGCACCCAACGAACTAGTGTATAAGCTTACTACCTCTGAGACCCTTTAGCCATTGGAACATCAAAGTACACAAGTCATATAGATCAAGTAGTTCATTTACTCAGGATTAAAGTTATTGCATAATGAATGTCAAAAGCTAATTGATCCACTCATAGCGGACTACGTAGATCAATCATGCTTTAGTCCCGGTCTAATATGTCACTACCAAGCAACATATCTATGTCTCTACTTGGGAGTCTATGTTCCGAACAGTCAAGACAAACCGTCCCCACCATAGCTTTAGACAACATAATAGTCTTAACATAAGTTAGATGCTCGGTCTAATCCCATAGACTACAGACCTTAGTTTAGACCGCTTACTTTAGAACATTGTCTTTTCGCATACAAAAGTCCATTGCATTGCATTGCAAGCAACATATCTATGTCTCTACTTGGGAGTCTATGTTCCGAACAGTCAAGACAAACCGTCCCCACCATAGCTTTAGACAACATAATAGTCTTAACATAAGTTAGATGCTCGGTCTAATCCCATAGACTACAGACCTTAGTTTAGACCGCTTACTTTAGAACATTGTCTTTTCGCATACAAAAGTCCATTGCATGCAACATTCTAACAATTTTAACACAAGCAGTCAGTGAGCCATATTTGCTTACATTTACTTTAACATGTAAATAGAATAAGGACAAACAGCAATGTAATGAATGACCTCTATATATAATTTTATTATCCAGTTGAAAATAAATACATAAAATGTCTTTCATACTTAGGGCATTTCCTAACAAATTGCACAGCAAAATTACAAAAATTTTACAAAATCATTAAATATCTCGTGATGTGATATATAATAAACTAACAATAATAAATTTATACCTTTAGAGGATGCCAAGGATGCAGGAGGAGAATGATGAAGGATTCAACCAATTAGCCTTCTCTATTATTCTCTAATTCCCGGATGGCAGAGTGTGTGGGAACTTGAATCTTTGATTGGTATACTAGCGTTGCTAGTCTCCCTCCAACCACCCAGATCTCTTTAAGAACTTATTACTCCGGTGATTTATGCAACAATAAGCCAGCTCACCAAAGAATTTATGGTCTAAAAGAACTGGAGTGGTAGGACCCCTATTTATAATTTTATATAAGGTGATCCCTTGAATTTTGAATTAGACCAAGAGAAGATTTCGTCTCTTTCTATCACACAAAATCCAAATTCTTTATTGGCCAAAAACATGGGAAGGTTCGGCCACTTTAGAAGATTTTGTATTCGAAATTCAAACACGATTTTAACTTGAATTTTATCTCCTCATTTATCCACTAAAACCAAATTTCTCCTAGGCCAAGAAACATGGCTAGATTCAGCTATTAAGTGTGAGGAGAATCAAAATTTAAATAGGATTTTTAACTTGAATTTCATCTCACCCTTGTCCATAAAAACCGATTCTCTCATTGGCATTATCCATAGAGGAAATTCGATTACACCATGTAAGGGAGAGAATCAAAATTCAAATAGGATTGGAACTTAAACTGTCCTTCACCCTTATCCACATAAAATAACCGATTCTTCTCAAGGGGACAAGCCTAAAGAAATTCAGCCTTTCTTAAGAAGATTGGGATTCAAAATTCAAGTAGGATTCAAACATGATCTTTCTCTCCTTTATCCACAAGAAAACTGTTTTTGACATGTGAATTTGTCCACAACAAAATTTAGTTACCGCTTGGATTGGGATTCAAAATTTGAATTCAAATTTCAAAGTTCAAATTTCAAAAATTCAAACTTCAAATACAAATTTAAAATTTAAATTTCAAATTCAAATATCAAATTCAAATTTCAAATTTAAATTTCAAATTCAAATTTCAAATTCAAAATTTAAATTTCAAATTTCAAATTCAAATTTCAAACTCCATAAAAAACTTGAATTTCAAATTTGTTAGGAAATGCCCTAAACGTTAGAGACATTTTGATGTATTTATTTTGAACTGGATAATAAATTTATATATAGAGGTTATTCATTACATTGCTATCTGTTCTCGTCTTATTTACATGTTAAAGTAAATATAAGCAAATATGGCTCCCTGATTGCTTGTGTTAAACTGTTAGAACGTTGCATGCAATAGATTTTTGTATGCGAGAAGGCAATGTTCTAAAGTTAGCAGTCTAAACTATGGTCTGTAGTCTATGGGGTTAGACCGAGCATCTAACTCATGTTAAGACTATTATGTTGTCTAAATCCTTGGAGGGGACGGTTTGTCTTGACTGTCTAGAGCTGGACTCCCAAGTAGAGACATGGATATGTCGCTTGGTGGTGACATATAAGACCGGGACTAAAGCGTGATTGATCTACGAAGTCCGCTTTGAGTGGATCAATATGCTTTTGACGTTCATTATGCAGTAACCTTAATCCTGAGTAAAAGGACAGCTTCATGTATATGACTTGTGTACTTTGATGTTCCAATGGCTAAAGCGTCTCAGAGGTAGTAAGCTTATAGACCAGTTCGTTGAGTGCATGACTTGTATACGATGAAGGGTTCGTTTATAGATATTGGAATCATAGCTCTAATGAGGAGTTAAGGGTATCCTCTTAAAGGCATTATACTGAATGTGAAAATGGACAAGGCCTTGGGTCGTCTACTGGGCGGATGACTTCTTATTCACATATGGTGAATAATCATTTTCTTTATTCGGTAGTATAATGGAACTTTAAGATAGCCTGATCAGTAGGATTAAACAGACTTTGGCCTAAGGCTGATCATGGATATCATATGAGGGTTCTGCATACATGACAAGGTCATTGGACGATAGCATGTCACAGGCTTACGTAATACGGTACATAATTGGGAGTTCAGTTTCAGGTTTATAGTGGTGTGACTCTGAAACTAGTGATCATATGATTGAGTTGTTTGATAAAAGAATGATGACCATATGGATTTGTGGGAGCCCGATTATATATGTCCAATTAGTCCCTTTACTAGCTCCACATAATTCCTTAACGTTTGGCAAATTGATTTGTGTATGCTATTGGCTGGTTTATTATGCATGGATGGTGATGACACAGGATTAGGATGGTAGACAAGATTCTCTCCGGTTGGATTCAGATTTTGTTTTGGATAATAGAGTACACAATTATTAGAACTCTAAATAAAGTTGCCATGATTTTATTTGAGATTGGATTGAAGTTGTAGAAAATTATCTATGAGAACAAGAATTTGAAACACAACCGTTTTATGGATTTTGAATTTTGAATTTTGAAATTTGAAATTTGAAATTTGAATTTGAAATTTGAATTTGAAATTTGAATTTGAAATTTGAAATTTGAAATTTGAATTTGAAATTTGAAATTCAAATTTTGAATCACAGTCCAAGTGGGATTCGAATTTGTTGTGGAAAATCCACAAGGTTTGAAATTCGAATTTGAGTTGGATTTGGAGAGGATAATCTTGTTAGAATCCTACTTGAATTTTGAATCTAAATCCTAACAAAAGGTGGACGAAATTTTGAGGATAATCCTCAATGGAATTTCGGTTTTTGTGGATAAGGTTCAAAGGGAAAAATTCAAGTTTCAATCCCAGTTGAATTTGGATTCTCTCCTCCCTGAAAAGTGGCCGAAAATTTGGAGTGTATCTCATAGGAAAATTCAGTTATTTTGGATAAGGTTGAGATAAGATTCAAGCTTGAAAATCCTAGTGGAATTTTGATTCTCCCTTATCCTAAAAGTGGCCAAATTTTATGAGGAGATTTTCTCCTAGGAATTTCGGATTTTTTGGTTGAAAAAGGGGAGACAAAATTCTAGTTAAAATCTTGTTTAGATTTGGATTGGATTTATCCATAATGGCCAAATTTTATTGTTGAGAATCTCCCATAGAAAATTCAGATTTTTATGGTTATGGATAAGGGAGAATATCTTTTCCTAGTCCAATTCAAATTCAGAGAATCACCTCATGCAGGTCTATAAATAGAGGTCTTGCCACTCCAGTTCTTTTAGACCACAGACTCTCAGGTGAGCAGGCTTATTGTTGCACAGCTCATCGTGACAATAAGTTCTTTAGAGATCTGGTTGGTCGGAAGAAGACTAGCAGTGCTAGCATACCGATCGAGGTTCAGAGTGCCCACACACTCAGCCATTCGGGAATTGGAGAATAGTAGAGAAGGCTAGTTGGTTGAAGCCTCCGGTCATTCTCCTCCTGCAAGATTGGCATCCTTGAGGTATGAGTTTTAATTGTTGTTGGTTTATTGTATATGACATCATGAGATATTTAACGATCTAAAAAAAATTTTATTGCTCCGCTGCGCCACTCTGATACGTTTTTACCGATTTATTTTCCTACAAAATTTTGCCCTCTTGGATAATTTTCCACAACTCCAATTCAAATTCAAATAAAATCATAGCAACTATATTTGGAATTCAAATAATTATGTAATCTCTTATCCAAAATAAAATTCAAATTTAATTAGGAGAAAATCTTGTCACCCTTCCTATATCCATGCAAGACTATAAGCCATTAAGCATACCCCGATCTATTTGCCATTTGTTAAGGAATTATGTGGAGCTAGTAGAGGGATCACTTAGACATATATAATCAGGCTCTTGTGAATCTATATAATCATCATTCTGTACTGAACAATCCAATCATATGATCACTAATTTCAAAGTCACACCACGATAAATCTGAAACTGAACTCCTAATTATATATTATATTACGAAAGCCTATGACAAGCTATTGTCCAATGACCTTGTCGTGTATGCAAAACCCTCATATGATATCCATGATCAGCGTCAGGTTAAAGTCCGTTCAACCTACTGATCAAGTTATCTTAAAGTTCCATTATACTATTGAATAAGAAAATGATTATTCACCATATATGAATAAGAAGTCATCCACCTAGCAGACGTCCCAAGGGCTAGTCCATTTTCACATCCAGTATAATGCCTTTAAGAGGATACCCTTAACTCCTTATTAGAGCTATGATTGCAATATCTGTAAACAAACCCTCCATCGTATACAAGTCATTTGCCCAATGAACGAGTCTATAAGCTTACTGCCTCTAAGATGCTTTAGCCATTGGAATATCAAAGTATACAAGTCATATACATGAAGTAGTACATCTACTCAGGATTAAGGTTATTGTATAATGAACATCAAAAGCAGATTGATCCACTAGTAATGGACTACGCTTCTAATTTGTTACCACCAGGCAACATATCTATGTCTCTACTTGGGAGTCTATGCTCCGGACAGTCAAGACAAGCCATCCCTACCATGGCTTTAGACAACATAATAGTCTTAACATGAGTTAGATGCTCAGTCTAACGATATAGACTACGGACCATATTTAGACTGCTTACTTTAGAACATTGTCTTTTCGCATACAAAAGTCCATTGCATGCAACATTCTAACAGTTTAACACAAGCAGTCAGTGGGCCATATTTACTTCCATTTACTTTAACACGTAAATAGAATGAGGACAAATAGCAATGTAATGAATAAACTCTAAATATAATTTTATTATCCAGTTCAAAATAAATGAAATACATTAAAATGTCTTTCATGCTTAGGGCATTTCCTAACAATCTCCTACTTGCCTAAGCCAGTAGATGTGCAATGTTTTGCATCCCCATTGCTTCAACATGCCTCTCAAAGCTTCTAGCCACCAAAGTTTGTAATGATTGCCCCATTCATGTAACCTAATTACCGTATAATAAGAATTTGAGGAATGAATTTGGAATAATTTCATGCCTTTTAGTGTAGATTTAAAGAACACGGTCAGGTACACAGCCGTGTACTGCTCAGACTAATAAATGTGTGAGAGGCTGTGTTTCAAGAACTGGGCATGTTAGGTAATCTCAACTGGTACATACCCGTGTTGCATAATACACGCCCACGTAAGAGCCCGTGTTGAAGGCCGTGCATTGAGCAGAGAGCCACTGTAATGACTCTTATGATTCATGAAACCTAATTACTATGTAATGAGTAATTAAGTTAATAAATACAGTATATTTTCTAGTTGAACGACTTAAACGGGTACCGTAACGTTTAATTACTATTCATGCAGCGAAGGGGCAACCGATAATGAAATCGGTCCACCCTATTATTTGTATGTGCGTATAAGACACGTATTATCAAGAAACCAGTCCAGATGACTATTTCTTAACACATGAATGATGAGCAAGTCATCAGTACCCTTGGATCGGTCATCTGAGCAAAACAGCGATAGTTACCCTAACAGAGGTATAGTATCGAGAAAAATAGTCCAGATGACCTCACCTTGCCTAGAAACTGACAAAATCAGAGTCAGAATGCTTAGACTAGTTAGTTAAGCAGAAAACAATGAATAGTGAATAGTAGATACGCATTGTCAGGTTAATGGCCATGACAGCCTTAATTTGTCTTAAAACTGATATGTTAATAGTTAGCAGGCTCAATTTAGTCAATTGAACACAAAACGTAAAAATTTGTTAGAGAGATACGTAGTATTGAGAAAGGGGTCAAGACGACATTTTCTCATCCCAAAACTGATATATTTAGACTTAGAACGCTCAAATTAGTTAATTGAGCGCAAAATGCGTTTTTCAAGACAAGGTCACGTAGATCCTAAAAACTAGTCTAAACAACCTCAGATGGACATAAAACTGATAAATTTAAAATTAGCATATCCGAATTAGTCATGAGAAACTGTGTTTCAAATTTCATGTGAAAACATCTCGTTATGCGTGCGCAAGGACAACATAGTATAGACACAACCATAGTATAGGAAATGAACAGTAAAATAGACACAGAATGAGCTCACAGGCATTACAACCCGTCCAGGAATTATTAGTATAAGAATTGGATCAAGAAAATTCAATTTTGACGAAAATCTAATACACTACCAAAAAAGGGTCGAATACTGAAAGGAAGAAATTAGATTACAAAGAGGAGACTTAGCAAATGAATTTTTTCCCCAGAAAACCATGCACATGCAGCATAAACAAGGTCAAATGCTGCCCTAAAAATAGGGAAACTTTTTCCCTAAAATAAGGAATGCGTTGGCCACCTTTTGATTTAAAATAATGAATAGTTTAAGCACATGACCAAACCAAGCATTAACTCAATTTGGCCCCCTTTTTCTGCATAGCCTTCCTCAGTTTTTGATGTGAAAACCGAGAATTTCAAGGTTCTTGGAAGAAATGTAAAATTGTCTATATACGACAATTTTGATGTATAAAATATGAAAAAGTTGTGTTTTAATACTGTATAAAATGCGATAAAATGTTCTAACAGTATTAGAGAATGTGATTTCAGAAATAGAAAACATTCCCTAAACCGAAACGGGTGAAACGATTTAAAATTTGAGCCAAAAACCCTAGAGAGTGCATCAGATGCACTAAAAGACAAACAACTTACGGTAGTGAATTCTGGTCAAACTGAAGCATAATAAGGCAACCGATCACACAGGAGGTGTCAGAAGCTCGCCTACATGATTTCGGTAGACTTCTGTTCAGTTTGAATTTTGATCAAACTTTGACCATGAATTAATATGTTGAATTAATTAGATGATGTCATTGGTGACATCCAGTAATGATTTAATAAATGAGAAACTTAAGTGTAATTAAGGTGGTAGGTAGATCCAAAGGCTAGCAATCATTGTGATCTTTGATCAAGGGCTAAGATGATGCAAAAAATGCAACAAGAAAATTTGAAAAAATTAGATTTATGGGCTGGAAATGAGAGGCAGTGGAAGGTGGCAAAAATTAGCCATAATTTTGCCACTATAAACCCCAAAGAGTTGCTAAATTATTTGGAAAAAATTGCCACTTAGTCCTCCATCCTTTGGCCTATAAATAGAAGTGAAAATGACTTTATAAAAATTAGAAAAATCTGGCCAAATTCTGTTGAATTAAAGCCGTGAGCCATACCCCCTTTCCAAGCCAAAAATTTTAGCAAAAATTTTACTAAATTTGCACCATAACAACCTCTAAGTATCAAGGAACCAAGCTCTTAAGGTGAGCCACCATTTTGTAGTTTTTCTTGCTATTTTTCTCTTCAAAATCCATGGCTTGTTATGTGTAAAAATTTGATGAAAATTTGGTGGTTTGGTTTAATTGATCATGTGGAAAAGGCATTAGAAACCATAAAATTCAGATATGATAAATAGTCCTTATGGTGAATAATGTTGGTGTTGAAATACATAGGAAAAAAAATAAGGAAATTTTTGTGGTAGGTGAATGATTGTTAATGTGAAAAGTTTTATGTAAAGGTTTTGGTAACCTTACGTAAAATAGGCCTTTGGTATAGTACATGGCATGTACTAAGGTTCTGAGGCATACCTAATGTCGAGGAAAACTAAAAAAGTAAGCAGAAACGCCATTAAAATTTTAAAAATGTTAAGAAGGACATTTTAGGAAATGAAGGGAAAATTTTATGGACAGGATGGAAAACCTGAACCCCTCAAGAACCAAGACTTGGGATTAGAATAATAAATGTTTCAAGAGTAGTGAAATATCCATTTGAGGCTTTGAAATGCTAGAAGAACGAGAAACGACCCTAGGTGTCAGAATAGTACTTCCGAGGGTCGGGTAAGGAATAGTCACCGATTTTGTAGCAAATAGTACTGTAAAAGCATATCGAACCTTAAGAAATATTATTTTATGATATTTAGGCTTAGCAAATCCTTGAAAAAAAATGATAGAGTGAAAAAGAATGGTCCTACGACTCACCAAGGATAAAATGGTCATTTGACCAAAAGTGTCTGGAAGACTTGAAAAAGACCTTGAAGGACTTAGAATAATTAAAATAAGATTTTTAAGTTTAAAAATCAAAAATTTGTGAACAACACGAGTGTGTAGATGAGTACACGACGGTGTAGAGGAGAAGTTAGAAAACCTAAGAGGTACATGGCCTTGGACACGGGCGTGTACCAAGCCGTGTAATGTTACACGGGCAATTAGGGGTACACGGCCATGTGGGAGTGAAAGACAGAGAGGTACATGGGCTTGAACACAGGCATGTACCAAGCCGTGTACAGTTACTTAGGTAGACAGTGAACTACACGGCCATGTAGCAAAGAACTCGAGGAGTACACAACGTCAGATACGGGCGTGTATTAGGCCGTGTACTACAAAGAAAGATGAAAAATAGTGTAATGTTAAAAATAAAGTGAAATACATTCAAAGTAATGAATAATATTGGGAATTAACAGACAATATTATGTCTATAGGGACCCAAACTAGAGACGAACAAGGAACTGCAGAGGACGTCAGGAATTGGACGTTAGCACAGTTGTGGTAAGTTCAGACATTTAATTGTCTGCAACATGACATATTGTAATATTTAAATATGTACTATTTGTACATTAGATGCAAAGTCTTATGGGCAATATGGTGTAGTTAACTAACTCACCTAACAATTAACAAGTCTGAGAGTTGTACTGTAGGTACACTAAGGAAAGAGGTGCCATAGCACAACAGTGTGACTAAATTTAAGACACACCCACAAATAAAAGATTGTGTAAAGACCTACAGGTATTGAAGGTTCCTGACTTTGAGGTGATGATTAATTCCACCCGGTCGGAACTATAAGAAAGATGGTAATGAAACTATGTTTGGCGTATCGGCCTCAAGCGACGAGTGGAGGTATTTTTCAGATCCTACAAGGATAAAGCCAAGGGCTTAATGAACTGTGGACAATTGGCTGGCGGGTCGCTCCCCAGGTCCCTCCCAGTAGCGCGTAACATCGGTACAGCCACAATGGATCTAAAACCAGAACATAATGAAAGATAACGACCCAAAACTGAAATAAATGCCATAAGTGAGCATAACCGAAAATGATAGACACTAACAGTATGTTTAGTAGCCTTGGTCATAGTTAATGTAAATCCTGATTAAGGTTAGAGTTACTGTTCACTGGTCAAAGTCAAAGATAGTATTCATAAATGAATAATATTATTCTTGGGAAATTTTATTAATTATGTTTTTGAATCTACATGATTCCTAGAGTATATGTTTGAACTTATTGAGCTTGTTAGCTCACTAGTATGTTTGTGTAGCAGGTAAGAAACCTGTCTTATAATAGATTATGCTGGATGATGGCAGGACATGCGGTGCCATTGGGATAGGGAATTCTACTGTGAATTATGGTCCTACTACTAGTCTTCTGTTGTGCTTTGATGAAAAGAATTGAGGAAAATATATTTTGAAACACAGAGTTGAACAGTGTAACTGTTGTAAATTATAATGTTGTACAAAGAACAACTAAAGTATAGTTTTAAAGTTTTATATGGCTTTCTTATTTGAATAGTATATACATATATATAAAAATGGGCCCCAAAATACAAAGGTTCAAAGATAAAACAAAGTAAGATTTTGGTGACCCGATGAGGTTCATGGGTTGTTTCAATCAACTATGGAGTCTAATTGGAATAGTTTTGCGTGGCCGAAATCGGAGGTGTCACAGGTTAGTATTAGAGCAATTGACCATATCCCTACTGGCACAAAACGCAGCCTGCTCGTCAATCCAAGTAAGTTAGCTTTCTTTATGTTAGTTAGCACTTTAAGTTAGTTAGCTATTTGTTTATACAAGGTTAAATATTTTGTAGGATATACGATGATGAGGCCACCGTATGTTCGACTTCAGCCATATAGACTGAGAGGACTGATCTGAGTATGGACTAGCTCTGTGATTAGGCCATCCATGTCCCAACGTCCTATGCATTGATCGTCAACGCCTGAGCCGCCAGTGCCATGGGCTACAGTAACATCATCGATTCGAGTGCCACCTCCTCGACCAGTACTTAATCCACCAGTGGAGATAGATATTCCAGTTATCGAAGGGCGACCACATATAGGAGCCAGAGTATCAGTTCGTGCTGTGCATGCATTCTGAGGTAGTCATCCACCCACCTTGGAAGGAGGTTAACAGGGGATCACTACCAAAGATTGGATACATGATGTAGTTGTAGGAATTAAATAGGTAAAAACGTATCTGAGTGGCACAGTAGAATAATAAAAATTTTTAGATCGTTAAATATCTCATGATGTCATATACAATAAACTAACAACAATTTAAACTATACCTCAGAGGATGCCAATTGTAGGAGGAGAATGATCGGAGGGCTTTAACCAACTATCCTTCTTTACTATTCTCCAATTCCCGAATGGCTGAGTATGTGGGCACTCTGAACCTCGATCGTTATACTAGTACTGCTACTCTTCTTCCGACCATCCAGATCTCTAAAGAACGTATTGTCACGGTGAGTTGTGCAACAATAAGCCTGCTCACTTGAGAGTTTGTGGTCTGAGAGAACTGGAGTGGTAGGACCTCTATTTATAGACTTGCATGAGGTGATCCTCTGAATTTGAATTGGATTAGGAGAAGATTTTCTCCCTTATCCATCCACAAAATCTGAATTTTCTAGGCCTTATCCCAACTAAAAAATTCGGCCAACTTTAGGATTTTGGATTCAAAATTCAAACAAGATTTTAACTTGAATTTTATCTCATCGTTAACCAACCAAAAAATCTGAAAATCTATTAGGATTATTCCATAAAATTTTCGGCCAAGTTGTAATGAAAAGAATCAAAATTCAAATAGGATTTTCAAGCTTGAATTTTATCTCATCCTTATCCATAAATAACCAAAAATCTCCCTTAAGATTCACTCAATAAATTTCAGCCAATACAGGGAGGAGAGAATCCAAATTCAATTGAGATTGAAACTTGAATTTTTCCCTGAAACTTATCCACAAAAATTTCGAAAATCCCATGAGGATATTCCTCAAAATTTTTGACCAAGTTAGTTAGGATTGGGATATAAAATTCAAGTAGGATTCAAACAAGATCTTCCTCTCTAGAATCCAAATCAAATTTGAATTTCTCCATGTGGATTATCCACAAAAAATTCGAATCCTACATCGACTGTGATTCAAAATTTGAATTTCAAATTTCAAAGTTTAAATTTCAAAATGCAAACTTCAAATTCAAATTTCAAATTTAAATTTCAAATTCCAATTTTGAATTCAAATTTCAAATTCAAATTTCAAATTCAAAATTTAAATTTCAAATTTCAATTTTTGAACTCCACAAAAAGGTTGTTTTTCAAACTTTATTCACATGGATAATTTTCTACTACTCCAATCCAATCTCAAATAAAATCATTACAACTTTATTTGGAGTTCGAATAATTGTGTACTCTATTATCCAAAACAAAATACGAATTTAACTGGAGAGAATCTTGTCCGCCATCCTAATCCTATATCAACACCATCCATGCATAATCAACTAGCCAATAGCATACACAAATCAATTTGCCAATCGTTAAGGAATTATGTGGAGCTAGTAGAGGGACCAATTGGACATATATAATCGAGCTCTCGTGAATCCATATGATCTTCATTCTATACTTAATAACTCAATCATATGATCACTAATTTCAGAGTCACACCACTATAAACCTAAAAACTGAACTCCCAATTATATACCGTATTATGTAAGCCTATGATGAGCTACTATCTAATGACCTTGTCATATATACATGATCAGCCTTAGGTCAAAGCCAATTCAATCCTACTGATCAGGCTATCTTAAAGTTCCATTATACTACCGAATAAGAAAATGATTATTCATCACATGTGAATAAAAAGGCATCCGCCCAGCAGACGACCCAAGGCCTTGTTCATTTTCACATCCAGTATAATGCCTTCAAGAGGATACCTTTAACTCCTTATAGCTATGATTCCGATATCTATAAACAAACCCTTCATCGTATACAAGTCATGCACCCAACGAACTGGTCTGTAAGCTTACTACCTCTGAGACGCTTTAGCCATTGGAACATCAAAGTACACAAGTCATATACATGAAGTAGTTCATTTACTCAAGATTAAGGTTACTGTACAATGAACGTCAAAAGCAGATTGATCCACTCATAGCGGACTACGTAGATCAATCACGCTTTAGTCTCGGTCTAATATGTCACCACCAAGCAACATATCTATGTCTCTACTTGGGAGTCTATGCGCCGGACAGTCCCCACCATGGTTTTAGACAACATAATAGTCTTAACATGAGTTAGATGCTCGGTCTAACCCTATAGAGTACAGACCTTAGTTTAGACCGTTTACTTTAGAACATTGTCTTCTTGCATACAAAAGTCCATTGCATGCAACATTCTAATAGTTTTAACACAAGCAGTCAGTGAGCCATATTTGCTTACATTTACTTTAACATGTAAATAAAAGAAGGACAAACAGCAATGTAATGAATAACTTCTATATTATAATTTTATTATACAGTTCAAAATAAATACATCAAAATGTCTCTAATGCTTAGGGTATTTCCTAACAGTGGTGACGATTATGTGACAATGTGATATTGATGATGTAAGGACCGCCCCGTTCATGTAATTTAATTTCGATTAAGAAATGAAATTAGAGTATTTTGAAAGCTTTCGGTTGCACATTTGAATAGCATGGTCAGGTACACAATCATGTAAATGGTTGTGTACTGATTGAACCGTATACGTGTAGAAGGCCATGTGTCAGGACATGGCGGTGTATTGAGCAGAGAGCTGTTGTAAAGACTATCGTAATGCGTGAAACCTAATTACTATGTAACAAGTAATTAAATTGAAAAATACAGTATATTTTCCAGTTGAATAGATTAAACAAGAACAATGATGTTTAATTACTATTCATACAGTGAAAGGGTTTATCGACAGTGAAATCGGTCTACCCTATTATGTTTGTAAGTGTATAAGATGCCCAGTATCAGGAAACTAGTCTAAACGACCATTTCTTGATGTAAGATTGGTGAATAGATCATCAGAATGCTCGGACTAGCCATCTGAGCACAACAGCGAGAAATACCCTAACCGAGGTATAGTATTGAGAACAATGGTCCAGATGCTCTCTTCTCACCCAGAGACTGACAAAATCAGAGTCAGAACAATCAGATGAGCCAGTTAAATAGAAGACAGTGACTAGTGAATAATGGAAAACACAGTGTCAGATTAATGGCGAAGACGGCCTTAACTTGACCTAAAACTGATATATTAACAGTCGGCAAGCTCAATCTGGTCAATTAAGCATAAAAGGAGAATTTTTATTTGAGAGATAAATAGTATCAGGAAGAGTGTCAAGACGAGCTTTTCTCTGCCCAAAATTGATATATTTAGACTCAAAATGCCCAAATTAGTCAATCAGGCACCTGACACGTTTTTTGAGATAGGGTCACATAGATCTCGAAAACTGGTCCAGATGACCTCAGCACATCCAAATTAGTTAAGAGAGACTGTGTCAAAAATTTTACACCAGAATGCCTCGTAATGCATGCACAAGGACAATACAGTGTAAACACAACCACAGTATAGAAAATGAATTAGATAGTACAATCTAACTAGAAATCATTAGTATAAAAATCGGATTCAGAAAATCCAATTTGGGGTGACAACTAGAACACTGCCGAAAAAGGGTGAGGTACCAAATGGCAAAAACTAGATTGCGAAGAGAGGTAAATGCAAATGAATTTTTCCCCTCAAAATCTGTGTTGCCCTAGCTAAAAAGTAGCTATTTTTAACTCCAAAAATAGCCCTAAAAGTAGAAATAAAATATTGAAAAGGTATGACACTTTTTGATTAAACAATGTTAAATTTCCATTACATGCCATCAACCAAATTTTTTATTTGGCCCTCCTTTAATGTGCGTAGCTCCCTTAGTTTTTGAGGGTTGGAATTGCTGCAAATTTGTCCCCAAATTATCATAAGATTGGCTTGATTAATTAAGCTTAAGGTTGGTTAAGTTTGCTTAGGTTTTGTCTATAAAAGGATGGCCATGGCTTTAGGTTTTGTTCTTTCTTTTTTCATACCCCAAAACACGACCCTTTCTTCTCTTTCTTTCCTTGCTACAGCTGAACATCCCATAGCCCACAAAACCACCATTTTCAAGCCAAAAATCTAGCCGAAATTTTACCAAAATCCTGCCCCTTTAAGCTTGTGTTAGGACGATTTCATTCAAGCCATTTCAAGGATACTCAAGGGTAAGTTTTTAGAACTTATCTTTGTGATTTTTAGTTATTATTTTTGCCTGATGTTAAGAGGAAATTTTTGGTGTCTTTACTAGCATAAACTGACCCCAACCTCTCTTGTTTCACACGGCCATTTCGGTCATTCGAGCTTTGATTCGGTGTACTTCATTCCTAGCACCTAAGGTAAAACCGAAAAGCCCTTCCTTTTGTGGTTAGTTATTTTTAAGTTTTGGATCAAGGAATTTATGTGTATTTGTTTAAGCCATGGGTTGTAATAAGTTTATTTTGAGCCCATAGCTTTCCATTTTTAAGTTATGTGGTTGTGTGGTGTGATTTACATTTTTACGAATGGATGTGTGTATGTGTGACCATGGACATTTTTGTGGCTGGACACAATCTATCCATAGGAATATGCCATGGGTTTTGGCCATTTTGACCAAGTTAGAATTCGAATTTGGGATTTGGTAAAACATGAAGTTTTAAGGAAATTTCGTTATGGTCATTTTTGCATCAAATAGCCTTTGGCAAAAAATAACATAAAGATAGGTTTTTTGAGTGGTTTTCATTCAGTGTCCAAAACTGCGACTAAAAATTTGAGCTAAGGAATAGTCTCAGGTTTTGTTAAAAATGACCTAATTAGATTCTGAACTGGATCTCAGGTTCAACACAAAAGTTGTAGATCTCGTCGAAATCTTTAAAATGACCTATGCATATTTTAAAATTTTGGCTGTTTCGGGCCTCAAACAGAGCCGTTTTCAAAATAGCGTAAAACTAGAAACTTTTCAAAAATTGGGCATAAGTAGCTATGGGTATAATGAGTTTAGGAGCTGTTAGAGTTTGATTTGCGCTCCTAGGTGAACACAAGAGTTGTTCATCTCATCAAGAATGAAAAGTTTTATGTTCGCCAAATTTACAAACTAAGTCATTTTAAACAAGTTTTTAAAATGGTTTCAGTAAGTGGTACAAATACCAGCTTTAAAATGCAAACACCAAAATGTATTCTAACCTTTTTAGAATAAAAACATGATTTTAATAAAACAACCCCACCTTCCAACAGGGTGATAAGGGGACAGTTTCAAAGCACATAATTTTCCCAAGAATTTTATAAGGCAACCAAAACAATTTTCAAAATGAACATAAATAATAACAGTAGCCCGGTAGACTACCATACCAAATAAGCGATAGTAACCCGGTAGACTACTAGTAACAATGCACGAGGTAACCGGTCAGTTGACTGTTCGGTTAACCAGTCAAGGACCAAGCTTGAAAGATATGGTGAAGAATGACGATTAATCTGTCAAGTGGACAAGTTAATCAAGCATGATAGAAGATAGACACCAAATTCCCAAAGTAGAGTAGTAGGGTATCGATAGGCCTCGGTACTATACCATGATGCAAGTAATAGCCACTAACAGTAATAGTGACTAAAGAATGATGTTAATTAATTTATTGGGTAATAAATTAATTAACCACGCCTAGAGAATCAGACTCTGAAAAGAGGGCGAGTTAATACCGACGGCAATCGGTACCAAACGGTTTTATCTGCTTTAGTCACTAACAGTATTAGTGACTCATCAAAAGTATTAATAGAGTATGTTATGTTGACAGGTGATTACCTATAATCTGATAAAGGTAAGAGTATAAGTTGCTTGCAAACTAGGTAAGTACAACTCCGCCTATAGCATGAGCAAAATGATTTTTAAGTGATGTTTTTACAGTATGTTGAGTATGCATTCCATGCACAAGTTGTTGCACAGCATGTATAAGAGCATATATAGTTTCACAATCACGTAGATTGATGAAAGAACAAGTTTGATGCCATACATCGCTATCATGTAAGATTAGGTACATCTTAGCAAAGCATATGGCAAAAACAGTTAAACAAGTCTGGAATTAATAAGCGTGTTTTACTGGCCTTTTCCGTTGATGGCACTTCAATTAGCGGGTTCGGGCGTTTCCGATGGTCTGTGTGCACTCAGTACAGACACACGAGCCCTCAGCTAGACATAGGAAAGAAAAAAAGAACATTGAAGCATAAAATGAGCATAATCGGACCATGCATTGTTCACGATATAATTCACTATGCTTCCAACTACAGTAAGATGCATTCAATACATGATGTTTTCTGCTATGCATATAGTATGTGAAGTTTTGTATTCAGTGATATGATATGTGATGATCTGGTATGTGATATGTTTAAGTAGTATATGTTGATACCTGGCATGCTTATATGGTTTTAAGTATGTACTATGTTTCAAACATGTTTTGCGAACGACATGTTGTACTTACTGGGCATAAAGCTCACAGTGTGCATTCATGCTGTAAGTAAGCGACCTATAGCTTAGAGCTTAATGGGCGATGACGGCAACAGAGGCAGATGTAAGGGCAAGATTATGGATACCACCACAAGTTTAATCTTCCACATAGTTTTTGAGTAACAGTATATTTTGGAATAGTTAGCAGTATATTTGAATAGTATCCCTTGAATAGTAATCAGTTAAACAAGTTTACAAGTATGTATGTATAAATGAACTCCCAATGACTTAGACAATGTATTTTTAAAGTATACATATGTGAATAGTAAATACGTATGCCTTCAAAAAAAATCTCCTAAAATTATGATATCCAATTAAGTAAATTTAAGTATTAGTTTTAAAGTAAAGTCAGTATTAGTACAAGTAGTAGCTTTTAAGTGACGGTCCGGGCCATTCAGGGCTTAGCGGGTCATCGCAGATGAGGACTGTTGGGTTATGTTAGTAATCGGCACGTTTTGTGGAGATGCACAGATGTTATAGGAATATTGCAACCAAGACATGCCACTAGATCATGATAGGGCCGAGTTTAGGCACATCATGATTCAGTAATTTCTGTCCACGAGTCTAACACCAGCCTCAGACCCTTCAGAGAGTCAAGTAGCGACAACATCACTGGCATGGCCCAAACTTACGGATGTCAGAGAGTTCATTCTCCAGGTAGAGAGACTTCAGATGTTGTTCAGTGACAAGGTGTTTACGTATGCAGTACGATTTGAGGAGAGAATCGTGACAAAATGTCCTCTCCCGAATACTACTGATGAGGATTTTTGTGACATATTCTAGAAGGGACTTACAGTGAAGCTTCGACAGATAGTAACTCCACCTTATTCCTATACTCTAAGAGAGTTTATTGTTACAGTAGCCAAAGCTGAAGAAGAACTTCAAATAGAGTGCATAGTGTGCATTAGGCGAGAGCAATTATTGCAAGAGGCCATGTTAGATATTCTTTATGGTGTGCAACCTATGGCTAATGACCTTGAGGCTGGCCGATCTAGGCGACGAAGTGAGACAAGTCCCAACAGAGAAACATCATCTCGAACCGAGAATGGTTTGGATGAGGAAGAAGAAGATCCGGAAGAATTTCCTATAGTTCCAGATCAACCCATGGATTAGAATATAAAACATATAAAGATGTATAAATGTATATATCTGTATTTGTACATGTATGACCTTGTTGAAAGGCCATTTTGAAAAAGAGCCTTAAAGTGATATGTATATAAATGTTGATATGTACATAAACACTGTATTATGTTATGAAATTATGATATGTTAAAATGATGAGTTGTAAACATTATATAATGTTTGAAATCTATTTTTATTTATATTGTGAAAATATGTTTAGAGAAAATCTAAGGAGTGATTTTCATGTGATTATAGGCAAATAGAGAATATGGTGAATGCATAAAATCTAAGAAATAGGAGAGGGCATCTTGTCCTTTCTAAAAGAGTTGACGAATTACAAGCCCTTTTAGTAGAACAAATGAGGGCAAATGCTGAGCTAAGGCAACGGTTAGAACAAATGGAACGTAGGCAACATGTGGAAGAAGTCTAACCATAGCCAATTCCTATAGTAGAACCAGTAGCACTTCAAGGTATGCCTAAAGTGGTACCTGAACCCCAACTACCGCCCTAAGTAAATCAAGAGTCGTTGTACCAGTGATTTTGACAGATGAAGCCACCGGAATTCGAGGACTCTACAAACCCCTTAGAAGCAGAAGAGTGGCTTTCTTCTAATCAAATGATCTTAGAATTTAAGGATCTAACCGTGTAAGAGAAGGTCATGTTTGTGTCCTTTGTGTTGAGAAAGGATGCAAGGTTCTAGTGGGATACCATCAAACTAAGAAGAAATGTGGTTGCCATGGCATGGGCAGATTTTTGAGAAGAATTTAATCAGAAATACTATGACCTTGCGCTATTATGACCTCAACAAAGAGAGTTTGTGGAGCTGAAGCAGGGGGACGTGATAGTAAGTGAAGTCTGCCAGAAGTTTGATCAGCTATCCTGATTTTGTCCATACGTCGTCCCTACTGAGAGGGAGAAAATACAAAAGATGCTTGGGATGTTTCAACCTGACATCTTAGCATTTATGGATAGTGGGGTAACACCACCCACTATAATAACTGATTTTGTTAGTTGAGCTTTAAGAGCTGATTATCATCTAGCTCGACAAAGAGAAGAAAAAGAGAAAATCTGGGATGCCAAGAAGAAAGAAAAAGTCTTGGCTAAAGCTGCTCAAGTAGGAACCCAAACTGGTCAAAATAGTAAGCAGAATCAGAATGTCAGGCCAGGACAGTCTAATGCTGCAAGTCAACAACAGCAAGGGAAAAGAAAAGGAAATTTCTCTAGGAATTGGAATCAGAAAAATCCAAATCAACAATGAAGGCTGAACAATAATACCAGAGTTATTGTTCATGATTGTGTAGTGTGTGGGAAGAGACATCCAGGCCGATGTAAATTTGCTTTAAATGCCTGTTTCCAATGCAGAAAACACTGCCATTTTGCCAAGAACTGCCTAGAAAATCAGTAAAATGTGCAGGGTACATTTCAGCCATAATAGCAACGTCCCCAAGCTCATGTTTTATATGCTAAAAGTGAAGGGCCTTCGGTGACACAAGAAAGACAAGAACATAGGCCTCATGCTGATGCTCAGGTTATGGTTTACACGAAAGAGGATTCGGAAGCTGGGACGTTCAGTGTAGTGACAGGTCAGCTTTCTATCATAAATTATTTGGTGTCTGTTTTATTTGATTTTGGAGCTATGCATTCGTTTATTTCATACAAATTTACGGATAGGATAGGATAGGATATCCTAAGGATAGCATGGGTATGACTTTTAGCTCTACCCATAGGCGAAGTATTGATGTCCAATTACTGGTTACCTCATGTACCAATAATTGTGGCAAATAGGGAGTTATATGCAGAACTGATCATGATAAAGCTGGCCGATTACAATGTAATTCTAGGAATTGGTTTCCTAGGAAAATATCAAGCTACGATTGATTGCCAGAAGAAAAAATAGTATTCTGACTTGATCAGGAAGATGGCTTCGAATATGTTGACTCATCACGTTAAATGAAGAAGATAATGATCAGCTCGATGAAAGCAAGGAGGCTAATGTCTAGCGGTTATGCTGGATATTTAGCATACATAGTGGACATGACAGAGGAACAGAAGCTTCATCCTGAAGATGTTCTTGTAGTAAACGAGTTTATCGATGTTTTCCTAGAAGAATTACCAGGATTATCGCTAGAGTGAGAGATCTCCTTTGAGATCAAATTAATGCTAGGAACCGTACATATTTCAAAAGCACCATACCGAATGGCACTAGCGGAGCTGAAGGAGCTACAAGTGCAATTGAAAGAGCTTCTTGACAAGGGATTTATCCGTCTGAATTATTCCCCATGGGGTGCTCCCATGCTATTTGTAAAGAAGAAGGATGGAACGTTCCATATGTGTATTGATTATAGGGAGTTGAACAAGGTCACTATTAAGAATAGGCATCCATTACCTAGAATTGATGACTTATTTGATCAACTCAAAGATGCAGCAGTATTCTCCAAGATTGACCTGCGATCAGGATATCATCAGCTGCGGATCAAGGAAAGCGATATTCTGAAGACCGCATTTAGGACCCGTTATGGTCATTACGAATTTCTGGTAATGCCATTTAGGTTAACAAATGCTCTAGCTATGTTCATGGACCTGATGAATAAAGTTTTCAAAGAATTTCTAGATAAGTTTGTCATTGTATTTATAGATGACATATTTATATATTCAACGACTTGTGAGGAACATGAGGCACACTTGAGGATCGTTCTTTGTACAATAAGATAGCACTAACTCTATGCCAAGTTCTCTAAATGCAAATTTTGGTTAGATAACGTACATTTCCTCAGACAAATAGTCTCTAAATAAGGAATCATTGTGGATCCTGCTAAAGTGAAGGTGATTAATAAATGGCCTGCACCTAAGAATGTAACTAAAATACGGAGTTTCTTAGGATTAGCTGGTTATTACAGGAGATTGATAGAATGGTTCGCACGATTAGCTGTACCTTTCACGAATCTTACACGCAAGGAGAGGAAGTATGAATGGGCAAAAGAGTGCGAAAGGAGCTTTTAAGAATCAAAAAAGTAGTTAACGAGTGCACCAATCCTGATGCTTTCTATTGAAGGGGAGACATTCGTGATATATAGTGACACTTTGAAGATGGGACTAGGAACAATCCTGATGCAAGGTGATAAGGTAATAGCACACGTCAACTGAAGGGCCATGAGAAAAATTATCCCAGGCATGATCTAAAACTTGTTGCAGTAGTGTTCGCACTTAAAATTTGGTGACACTATCTATATGGAGTTCAGTGTTAGATTTACACTGAGCACCAGAGCTTAAAGTACTTCTTCACGCAGAAGGAGCTAAACATGTGACAGACGAGATGGTTGGAGTTGGTAAAGTATTACGATTGTGGGATCCTTTACCATCCAAGAAAGGCCAACCATGTAGCAGATGCTTTGAGTAGAAAATATGTTGTTCCGTAACAGTTGCCAATAGAGAAACTGACAAAGTTGTTGCAGTAAGGGATCAACTCAATGGAATTAGAGTTGATATCTAGAAGGCTAGCGGTGTTACAACTGGAGTCATCGTTAATCGAAGACATTAAAATGGCTCAAAAGCAAGATTCAAACCTAATAAGTCATCAAAAAGAGGTTTCTATGGATGGACTAATCCTGCGTCAGGGAAGAATTCATGTCCCTATTAAGGAAGGACTAAGAAAGAGAATTATGATAGAAGCTCATGAGAGGCCATATTCAGTGTG
Source organism: Antiaris toxicaria (assembly GCA_035233585.1). Taxonomy (NCBI): domain Eukaryota; kingdom Viridiplantae; phylum Streptophyta; class Magnoliopsida; order Rosales; family Moraceae; genus Antiaris; species Antiaris toxicaria. The sequence continues at coordinate 75,481,240 of CP141155.1, forward strand.
ATAACCAGGAATTTTAGATTCTCGAATTATGTTAAAACTGTATGTGTATAACAATTTTAATGAATAAAATGTGAAAAAGTTGTATTCCAATACTGTTGTGAATAGTGTAAAAATGTTCTGGTGGTGTTAAAATGTGTGAGTTCGGGGATGGAAAATCTTACCAGACACAATTAGGTGAGATGGTTCGAAATCAGAGCCGAAAACCCTAAAGAGTGCATTGAAATGTGCTAAAACAATATAAATTTACGGTTGAGAATTCTGATCAAACGGAAGCAAAATAAGACAAACCGATCGCACTGGAGGCGCTGAGAACTCACCTATGCGATCTCGTTAAAGTTCCGTTCGGATCGTATAACAGTCAAAAATTGACCACGAATTAATTAGTAAATTAATATGAATAGTTGATGACATCACTAGGATGATGTCATAAAGCCAATTGATTTTCATTAATTTAGAAAGTATTTTGAAAGGTGTATGGCTAAGATTGCTTTGCTTTTTGATCAAAGGCCAAGATCATGCCAAAATTCACCTTGAAAAAAATTAAAAAATTTTGGGAAATTTTGTTGAAAGGCCATACGGCCATGTGGAAAGGAAGAAAAAAAAATTGTATTTTTGACCCCAAAATCTTTACTTTTTAGTCCTTGAACAATTAGAAAATTGTTGGAAAAAAATTTCAAAAAAAGCCCTTGGTTTTTGCCTATAAATAGGCATCAAAATTCAAGTAAAAAAAATGGAAAAATCAACTAAACTCTTGCTCTTTTTCTTCAGCCCAAAACAGTGAGTTTAACCCCACCTTAAACCAAAAATTTTGTTTTCAATTTCATATCATACCTAGCTTGAATTGTATTTCCAATCTCAAGGCATCAACTAATCAAGGTAAGCTTCAAATTTGAAGCATTCTTCCTTGATTTTTCATAGAAAAACCGTGGGTTTGGAGGGTTGAAAAACAATGAAAAAAATTGTTGATTTGTTGATTCTATGATTGGTTTGATGTTGTAGTATTTAAAGCATGAATTAGGATTGAAAAACAAGTAAAAATTTTGCATGTTTCCCTTGAAAATCCGTGGCTTCAATGGTGTGAAAATTTCATGAGTTTTGTTGTTTTGATTTAGTATTAATGTTCATTCAATTATGTGTTGAATTAAGCATGAATTGGAATAAAGAAACAAGAAAAGTTTGATGTAAATTTCTTGCTAAAACCGTGGGCATGAACATGATGAAATGGAAAATTTTTAATGTAGAAAGAAGGTTGATAAAAACCCTAGGAAAGAGAATGAAATTTTCTATGTGTTTATGCACAAAATCCATGGCTAAAACTAGGGTTAGAATGCATGTTTTGTTAGGTTTTTGAATGTTGTTTTATACATTGGAAAGCCTAAGAATAATGTGATGTGATGAAAATTAATTAGATGTGATTAAATAGTAAACCAAGGCTAGTTTGAAAGAAAAATGTTGTGGTTTGTATTGATTTCTAAATGTTGAATCATGTGGACAATTTTTATACAAAGTTTGGAAACTTTGTTTAAAATAGGCCTCTGGTATAGTACGTGACAGGTACAAAGGTTCTGAGGCGTACCTAACGCCGGGAAACCTTAAAATATAAGCGGAAATGCTGCCGAAATTTCTAAAATCGACTTGAAGACATTTTGGGAAACGAGGGAAAATTTTAGGTCAGGATAGGAAACTCGAGTTCTCGAAGACTGAGGGTCGGAGACAGGATAAATAACGTTTAGTAAGTAGTGAAAGGGCCATTTGAGGCCCCGAAACGCTCGAAAAATGAAAAAATGACCTTAGGTGACAGAAAAATGAAGTTGAGATGTTGCAGCAATTTAAGCTGTAAAATGATACATAAGTTTAGGAAATATTATTTTAAAATAATTAGACTTAGAAAATTTGAAAAAAATGATAGAATGAAACAAATTACGATCCTGAGACCCGTTAGGGGCAAAATTGTTATTTTGACCAAAAATTTCCGAAAAGGCTCGGAAAGAATCCTAAAAGACCTAGAATAACTTAGATAAAATTCTAAAACTCAAAATGAAGATTTTAGAGTTAAAATTCAAAAAATTTTAGGAACATGGGCTTGAACACGGGCGTGTATCGAGCCGTGTACAGTTACACGGCTAAAGAAGAAAACAACATGGTCGTGTAGAATAGACCTGAGAGCTACACGGGCTTGAACACGGGTGTGTATCGAGCCGTGTACAGTTACACGGCTAAGGAAGAAAACAATATGGCCATGTAGAATACACCCGAGAGGTACATGGGCTGGAACACGGGCGTGTTGCAGATCGTGTACCACAAACAAAATCTAAATGTGTAGACTTGTTAAGTAAAATAAATATATGTTTAAAATGATAATAAAACGGAGTATTAACAGACACTATTATGTCTGTAGGAACCCAAAATAAAGATAGAACTGTGGAGGAGTGGAAGTGGACACTAGCGCAGTATTGGTAAGTTCAAGCATTTTCGTGTCTGTAACATGAAATACTGTGTGAATCTATTCTATACTAGCTACTCACTAGATATAAGTTCCTATGCACATTTGGGGATTAGTTAGTATAACATATCCCAAATAACAAGAATAAGTAAGACCTACGGGCGATAGAGGATAGTGACCTTGGGGTGATATATGTGATCACTTGGTCAAAACTATAAATTGAAAGATGGTAATGAAACCATTAAGGCGTACCGCCCCTCCAACATAGTGGTAGAGGTTTGTTTAAATCCTACGGGGTTATCAAGGCTGTAGAGGACGATGTTCTAAGGTCGCTCCTTAGACCCTCCCAGTCAACGCGCTAATAATCATTGGTACTGCCATAAATAGAGCTCTACACTAGAAATCCAATAGAAAATAAGCAATCAACAAAATGGTAAAAATCATAATTGAGCATAACCGAAGTTACGTTAGAGTAATATAAGTTCGGTTAGGATATGTGAATAGTACACAGTTAGGGTAACTGGTACTATTCATTAGTCAAAGGTCAATAGTACTATTCATAGTAAATAATACTATTCATGGTGAATAGTACTATTCATAGGAAATGGAGTTTTTAGTGTTTTTGAATCACCATGATTCTTACTATGTATGTTTGAACTTACTGAGCCTGTTAGCTCATCAGTTTGTTCATGTTGCAGGTAAGAAACCTGTCCAGTAGATTCCTAGATAGCGGCAGGATGCGAACGTGTCAAGGGGATAGGGAACTCACCGTGGACTTGGTTCTGTCATAAGTTTTCCGCTGAGCTTTTTGAGTAAAGAAAATATGTCTGAAGTCAAAGTATACAGTACATATAGATATTATATCTGTTACCAAATATGTTGTACTTATTTCACACATGAAAAAGCCAATATTATATTTTACATCGCTTTCTTACTGATAATCATAAGAAAAAGTATGTATAAAAAAAAATTTTTGGGGCGAAATTTTAGGCCCTTGTGTTTATGAAGTATGAGTAAAAGAGTTTAAAACTGATGACTCGGATTTAGCACACGAACGGTCTTGGTCAGTCTTAAAGTCGATTCATGACGGTTGCGAGTGGTTGGAATCAGGGGACGTCACATTCAGTGCATCTCAGAGCTAGCAAAATGTACCAAGATCTGAAATTGCAATTCTGGTGGAAAGGGATGAAGAATTATATAGCAAAGTTCGTGAGCCGCTGCATGATGTGTTAAAAGGTCAAAGCAGAACATCAGCATCCAAGCGGAAAGTTGGAGCCATTAGAAATTCCCAAATGGAAATGGGAACACATTACAATGGACTTCATAGTGGGATTAACAAAGACCTGAGAAGGCTATGATGCCATTTGGGTTATAATTGATAGGTTGATAAAGACAGCGCGATTCATAGTAGTAAAAATGACATTTTCACTAGAGAAGTTGTAGGAAATAAATCGGTAAATACATATCAGAGTGGCGCAGTGGAACAATAAAAATTTTTCAACATCGTTAAATATCTCATCATGCCATATACAATAAACCAACAACAATTTAAACTCATACCTCAAGGACGCCAATCTTGCAGGAGGAGAATGACCGGAGGGCTTCAACCAACTAGCCTTCTCTACTATTCTCCAATTCCCAAATGGCTGAGTGTGTGGGCACTCTAAACCTCGATCGGTATGCTAGCACTATTAGTCTTCTTCCGACCACCCAGATCTCTAAAGAACTTATTATCATGGTGAGTTGTGCAACAATAAGCCTGCTCACCTGAGAGTCTGTGGTCTTAGAGAACTGGAGTAGTAGGACCTCTATTTATATACTTGCATGAGGTGATTCTCTGAATTCGAATTGGATTAGAAGAAGATATTCTCCCTTATCCACAACCAAAAAAATCTGAATTTTCCAAGGGGAAAATCTCAACAAATTCTCGGCCAACTTAGGATTATCCAATTCAAATCTAAACAAGATTTTAACTAGTATTTTATCTCCCTTTTTCAAACAAAAAATCCAAAAATCCTAGAGGATCTTCACCAAATATTTTCGGCCACTTCAGGATAAGGGAAGAATCAACATTCCACTAGGATTTTCAAGCTTGAATCTTATCTCATCCTTATCCAAAATAACCGAAAATCTCATAGGAAATCTTCCTCAAATTTTCAGCCATAATCAGGGAGGAGAGAATCCAAATTCAACTGGGATTGAAACTTGAATTTTTCCCCGAACCTTATCCACAAAAATCTGAAAATTACATGAGGATAATCCTCAAAATTTTCGTCCATTATGGTTAGGATTTGGATTCAAAATTTAAGTAGGATTCTAACAAGATTTTCCTATTCATATCCAACTTAAATTCGAATTTCATTCCTTGTGGATTTACCACAACAAATTCGAATCCTACTTGGACTGTGATTCAAAATTTGAATTTCAAATTTCAAATTCAAATTTCAAATTTCAAATTTCAAATTTCAAATTTAAATTTTAAATTCAAATTTCAAATTCGAATTTCAAATTCAAATTTCAAATTTCAAATTTCAAAATTCAAATTTCAAAATCCACAAAACAGTTGTATTTCAAATTCTTGTTCTCATGGATAATTTTCTACAACTCTAATCCAATCCCAAATAAAATCATAGCAACTTTATTTGGAGTTCGAATAATTGTGTACTCTACTATCCAAAACAAAATCTGAATTCAACCGGAGAGAATCTTGTCTACCATCCTAATCCTATGTCAACACCGTCCATACATAATAAACTAGCCAATAGCATACACAAATCAATTTTGCCAAACGTTAAGGAATTATGTGGAGCTAGTAGAGGGACTAATTGGACATATATAATCGGGCTCCCGCAAATCCATATGATCATCATTCTTTACCGAATAACTCAATCATATGATCAATAATTTCAGAGTCACACCACTATAAACCTGAAACTGAACTCCCAATTATATACTGTATTACATAAGCCTGTGACAAGCTATCATCCAATGACCTTGTCATGTATGCAGAACCCTCATATGATATCCATGATCAGCCTTAGGCCAAAGTCCGTTTGATCCTATTGATCAGGCTATCTTAAATTTCCATTATACTACCGAATAAAGAAAATAATTATTCACCATATGTGAATAAGAAGTCATCCGCCCAGCAGACGACCCAAGGCCTTGTCCATTTTCACATTCAGTATAATGCCTTTAAGAGGATACCCTTAACTCCTCATTAGAGCTATGATTCCGATATCTGTAAATGAACCCTTCATCGTATACAAGTCATGCACCCAACGAATCGGTCTATAATCTTACTACCTTGAGACGCTTTAGCCATTCAAATATCAAAGTACACAAGTCATATACATGAAGCTGTCCATCTACTCAGGATTAAGGTTACTGCATAATGAACGTCAAAAGCAGATGGATCCACTCAAAGCAGACTTCGTAGATCAATCACGCTTTAGTCCCGGTCTAATATGTCACCACCAAGCAACATATCTATGCCTCTACTTGGGAGTCTATGCTCCAGACAGTCAAGACAAACCGTCCCCTCTAAGGCTTTAGACAACATAATAGTCTTAACATAAGTTAAATGTTCGGTCTAACCCCATAGACTACAGACCATGGTTTAGACCACTTACTTTAGAATATTGTCTTCTCGTATATAAAAGTCCATTGTATGCAACGTTCTAATAGTTTAACACAAGCAGTCAGGGAGCCATATTTGCTTACATTTACTTTAACATGTAAATAAAATGAGAACAGGTAGCAATGTAATGAATAACCTCTATATATAATTTTATTATCCAGTTCAAAATAAATACATCAAAATGTCTCTACTGCTTAGGGTATTTCCTAACAATCTCCCACTTTCCCTAAGCTAGCAGATGTGCCATGTTACGCATCCTCATCACCTCTACGTGCCTCTCAAAGCTTCTATCCACCAATGTCTTGGTAAAGGGATCAGCAATGTTGTCCTCGGACGGGATCTTACGTACATATACTTGTCCTGTCACCACATGCCCTCTAATAATATGATATCTCCGTTCTTTGTGTTTGGTCCTCTTGTGGTGCCGAGATTCCCTTGTGTTGGCAATAGCCCCAGTGTTATCACAGTAAACTGTGATAGGCTTGTCAACACCCGGAATGACCTCAAGGTCTCTAAAGAACTTGCAGATCTAAACTGCTTCTTTAGATGCCTCAGCCGTAGCCACATACTCAGCCTCCATAGTAGAGTTAACTATGCAGCCCTGCTTCACGCTCCTCCATACAATGGCACCTCCTTCGAGCAAAAACACTGATCCAGATGTCGATTCCTCGAATCCTTACAAGTCTAGAAGTCTGAGTCTATGTATCCTATGGATGTTAGGTCCCCTTCAGAATACACCAGCATATAATCCCTCGTTCTCTTAAGATACTTGAGTATATGCTTTATTACTTACCACTGCTTAGTTCCAGGATTCGCTTGATATCGACTCACCATACCTACAGCAAAACATATGTCCGGGCAAGTGCAAATTATAGCATACATATGGCTACCCACAGCGGATGCATAAGGGACCTTACTCATACGCTCTCTTTCTTCCGATGTCTTTGGACAGTCATCCAATGAAAGTGTTAGATCGGTAATAGAAGGCTGTGTACCTTTATTTGCCTCTTGCATTGCATATTTGTCAATTATTTTATCTATGTATGAAGCTTGGGATAACGCTATCATTTTGTTCTTTCGATCTCCGAAGAGACGAATGCCTAGAACATAATTAGCTTCTCCCAAGTCCTTCATGTCAAGCTGTTGGTGTAACCAAAGCTTGACCGATGATAAGTTCCCTACATCATTCCCAATGAGTAGTATATCATCGACATAGAGTATCAGAAAGACCACTTTTTCATCCTTAATACGTTTATAAACATAGGGTTCATTAACGTTTTGCTCGAAACCGAAAGTCTTAATCGCTTGATCAAATCTCTGGTTTCATGAGCGGGATGCTTGCTTTAATCCATAAATGGATCTAAGAAACTTGCAGACTTTCCTTTCTTGGCCTTTTGCCACAAACCCTTCGGGCTGTATCATATAGAGACACTCCTTAAGATGGCCATTCAAAAATGTCGTCTTGACATCCATTTGCCAGATCTCGTAATCGAGAGCTGCAGCAACAAACAGAAGAATACGGATAGACTTCAGCATACAACAGGTGAAAAGGTTTTATTTTAATCGATTCCAGCCTTTTATGTGTACCCCTTTGCAACCAGTCTAGCTTTGAAAGTTTCCACTCTCCCTTCTGTATCCTTCTTTCTTTTGTAGACCCATTTGCATCTAATGGGTTTTATCCCATCCGGCAAATCTACAAGTTCCCAAACAGAGTTAGATTTTATAAAATCCATCTTATTGTTCATAGCCTGTTTCCAAGATTTAGAATCAACATCATTTATAGCTTCATCATAGGTGATCGGATCATCCTCATGCTCATGAGCCTCGGCCTGGTATATCTCAGTATCATACATGAAGAAATTAGGTTTCTTCGAAACCCTCCCACTATGACGAGGCACCCTAAATTATTGATCGTCTGCAGGTCTTTCACCGGAACTCAGACTTGCGTCTAAGACCGAAACCTGTGGAGTAGTTCTTTCACCTGATAACTCCTCTAGCACCACTTTGCTTCGAGGCTTAAAGTCATTCATGTGACTTTCCTCTAAGAATGTCGCATGGGTTGAGATAATGACTTTTTGTTGCTTCGAGTTATAGAATAGACCTCCTTTAGTTCCCTTTAGATACCCTACAAACATGCACAGTTCTGATCTTGGTTCCAACTTCTTCGCATCCCCATCCAGTACATGCGCCGGGCAGCCCCATATTCTCATATGTCCAAGGGGAGGGCTTCTTGCTACGCCACAATTTATACAGAGTTCTGGGAATTGATTTGCTTGGAACCTGGTTCAAAATATAGCACGCCGTTTGTAAAGCATATCCCCAAAATGATAATGGTAGCGTTGAATAACTCATCATGGATTATACCATATCCAACAATGTCCTGTTTCTCCTTTCAGCTACACCATTCGATTGTGGAGTACCAGGTACAGTCAATTGGGATAATATCCCATTCTCTACAAGATGTCCTAAAAATTCATCGGAGAGGTATTTGCCACCTCGATCAAATCGAAGTGTCTTTATGGATTTATCCAATTGCTTTTCCACTTCCGCATGATACTCTTTGAACTTGTCAAAGGTTCACTCTTGCGGTGTATCAGATACACATATCCATACCTCGAGTAATCATCTATAAAGGAGACATAATACTTGAACCCTCCTCATGCTGTGACGTTCATGGGGCCACATACGTCAGTGTGCGCAATTTCTAAGAGCTCCTGAGCCCATATACCCTTAGCTCCAAAAGACCTCTTAGTCATCTTTCCCTCTAGACAAGACTCACATTGAGGAAGACGTACCTCCTCCAGAGATTCTAGAGGACTGTCTTTCACCTATCTTTGAATCCTATCCTGATTAATATGACCAAGTCTTAAATGCCAAAGATAGGCCTTGTTAGAGAGAGAAACTTTCAACCTTTTAGAGTTATCTATTAATTCGGTGTCAAGCAGTGAGTACATCTTTGGTTTGATTAAATATAGGTTTCCATCCATCTATCCAGAACAGATAAAAGACATATTTCTACAAATATCAACTCTTTTACTAAAAAAAACTGAATAAGAATCCTTTATTAAACAAGCTACCGATATAAGGTTCCTCCTAAAATTAGGAACATAAAAACAGACTTTCAACAAAATAAACCTAAATTCATTAAAGTAAAGATAAATATCTCCCACTGCCTCACCCACCACTAAGCTGCCGTCTCCAGTCCGCAACGAGAGGCTCCTATCATGTAGACTTCTCGTTTCCACGAACCCCTGTATAGAAACACAAACATGATTAGTGGCACCCAAATCAATGACCCAAGTGTCTTTCAATTCTTCCACCAAACATGCTTCCAAATAGTGAAGTTTCTTACCTTCCTTACCCTTGGTAGCTAGGAATTCCCAGCAAGCCTTCTTGAAGTGACCTACCTTCCCACAGTGGAAGCATTTGGACTTTTTAGGGTCCCTGGGCTTCTTGTTCTTCTTTTTCTTCTTCCCATCCGAGATAGGAGGATTAGTAGAACTGGAACCTACTTGCTTCTTATTTGGCCTCTTCCTCTTCCGTGAAGGTTTGGAAGATTCTGCCAGATTGGCCTCTGCTTTGGGTTAGACCGCATCCCCATCCTGATCATCTGCTCATAAGCTTGGAGTTACTTCATGAGCTTGGTTAGTCCTAATTCCCTTGTCGCCAGATTGTATGCGACCTTAAACTCTACAAAATCTTTAGACAGAGTTTTGAACACCATCTCGATCTGGGTGTTGTAGTCCAACTTAGCACCGTTCACGGCAGCCTCAGTAAAGAATCCCATTAGAGTGATCATATGGTCCTTCACCGGTGTACCCGCCTTTTGCTTAGGGTTCATAATACTGGTTATAATGGACTGTCGAGCCAACTTTTCTTGGCCTCCGAACATGTCCTCCAGATTTTCCATGATCTCCCCAGCAACTTGATAAGTCTAATGTTGCTTTTGTAAAGCACTCATCATGCTAGCAAGCATGTAGCATCGAGCTATATCATTGGATTCTCTCCAGCATGTATAGGCAACTGGGACCTCCTCAAGCGATGTGTCAGGTTTTGGCCCTGGTGGGCATGGTTCGTCTAGTACAAACTTGTGTCTCTCGCAACTAAGAACTATCAACAGATTTCTTTTCATATCCTTATAATTATCACCATTCAGTTTATTCTCAGTAAGTATTGAAATGAGGGGTGTCGGTGACATTTTGAACTGAAATAAAATTATACTAGACATCATTACAAAGTCCAAGCAAATATATAGATAATTTAGCAAATAAAACATACAAGTATGTTCTTACATGAAACTTGAAAAACATGTAGCATTGTAACAGTAATTCTCAGCACTAATTACCCCAAGCCACCGAGGGGTGGTCATGAAACAAATATCTAGAACATGGACCCCGTCCAATTAATATATGTTGCCTTAAATCCTCCAAGGTTAAGACATATATTAATAACCGCTTATTTGGCCACCAGTTTAGTTAACAGAGATTCTAGGGAAGGTTAATAACTAAACGAGTCTTGAGTGTATAACCATTGTTTACGTAGCCCGATCCATGTCCTACCAAGCCACCGAGGGGTAGTCATGAATAGGGTCGTACCCGAACATGTTTTCCACATAGGAGATCCAATCTAGTATACTGGCGGTGGTAAACACCTACTGAGGGGTGTGGTCAGGGCAGAACTGATGTGAGGCGTTACCATACTTTCACATATGGATCAACAATGGAGGCCGTGGGTTTTGTTTGAAACTCTCTCCCACTCAATATTTTGAAAAACATGCAAGTTTTGACAAATTATGTATGATCAATATAATATGAATGGCACTCACCTATCTTATATGACATGTTATCAAATATGCATATAAAACATCCATCAATACATATTTATACATCCATGACATATCATAGAAAAAATAATTGACAGAATAACCAAGCCATGGTTCCATCCTAGAATAAAGAAAATAAAGATTACAAAATTTCATCCAAAGCATTCTTTGGGTCTTGAATTTTGTTCCAGCTTCTTGTATCCATCTTTATGTAGCCTTCCCATTTATTTCTCATCCCATGAATCATTTAAAATTTAAATCCCAAAAATTTAAATTTCAAATTCAAATCCCAAATTCGAATTTAAATTTAAATTTCAAATTCAAGTTTATAAACAATTTTAAACATCTTGTGTAATAATATGTAATTTCAAAAATTTCAAATTTTCAATTACATATTTTTAAACATGATTTAAAAAATTAAATCTCAAATTTAAAAATAAAAAATTTCAATTTTTTGAACCGTCGCTCCACCGCCCCCGGAAGCCGACAGCCGTCGTGGGCAACCCTTAGGCTTGCAGCCACCGGAAGGCAGGCCAAGCCTATAGCGCCAGGTTGCACGCCTAGGCTTCAGGCAGTGCTTGCAGCCATAGGCTGCACGCCCAGGCTGCGGCCAGCCTTGGGGAGGCCATGGCCACCCTCGGCTGCAGGCCAAGCCTGCGGCCGTGGGCGGTCATGGCCAGTACAGGGGCTGCCGCAGCCCCATCCTGCCTAAGGGCAGGGGCTGCAACCCCACCAAGGCCCAACGGCTTATCCCGGGGGGTCGTGTCTCGATTTTCATGTCATATTCTAATTTACCCATTAGGATCTCCAAAAATTAATTTGAATCCCAATTAAATTAAAATTTTCCACACAATCAAAATTTCAGCCTTTAAATTAAATTTAAATTTTGGGAAAAATAAATTACGGTCTTCAATCTTCAATATCCTCCAAGAATAATTACATAAAAATTCCTAAACCGTTTTCGATGTACAAAAATTCTAATCATAATAATTTTAAGAGACAAAATTATAATCCATGGGAAAATTACAGTATTAATAAACTACACCTATGGTTACATAAAAATATCCTAGATACAATTTTTTTAAATTCTAAGGAACCATAACTGGCATAAACAAACATGCTTATAATAATTCAAAAAAAAATTAAAATAACCGCATACTTCATACATAATACACGATAACAACATAAAGGAATTCTAGAATGCCACTATCTAAATATCAAAACCATACGTAAATAAAAAGACTAATTAATTGTCTAATTTATGTACATGGCATAATCATGAGATGGCTCTGACACCAATTGTAGGAAATAAATCGGTAAAAACGTATCAGAATGGCGCAGCGGAACAATAAAAATTTTTCAAGATCGTTAAATATCTCATGATACCATATACAATAAACCAACAACAATTTAAACTCATACCTCAAGGACGCCAATCTTGTAGGAGGAGAATGACCAGAGGGCTTTAACCAACTAGCCTTCTCTACTATTCTCCAATTCCCGAGTGGCTAAGTGTGTGGGCACTCTGAACCTCGATCGGTATGCTAGCACTGCTAGTCTTCTTCCGACCACCCAGATCTCTAAAGAACTTATTATCACAGTGAGTTGTGCAACAATAAGCCTGCTCACCTGAGAGTCTGTGGTCTAAGAGCACTGGAGTGACAGGACCTCTATTTATAGACTTACATGAGGTGATTCTCTGAATTCGAATTGGATTAAGAGAAGATATTCTCCCTTATCCACAACCAAAAAAATCTGAATTTTCCAAGGGGAAAATCTCGACAAATTTTCAACCAACTTAGGATTATCCAATTCAAATCTAAACAAGATTTTAACTAGAATTTTATCTTCCTTTTTCAACCAAAAATCCGAAAATCCTAGAGGATCTTCACCAAATATTTTCGGCCACTTTAGGATAAGGGAAGAATCAAAATTCCACTAGAATTTTCAAGCTTGAATCTTATCTCATCCCTATCCAAAATAACTGAAAATCTCCTAGAAATCTTGCTTAAATTTTCAGCCATAATCCGGGAGGAGAGGATCCAAATTCAACTGGGATTAAAACTTGAATTTTTCCCTGAACCATATCCAAAAAAATCTGAAAATTGCATGAGGATAATCCTCAAAATTTTCGTCCATTATTGTTAGGATTTGGATTCAAAATTCAAGTAGGATTCTAACAAGATTTTCCTCTCCATATCCAACTCAAATTCGAATTTCATTCCTTGTGGATTTACCATAACAAATTCGAATCTTACTTGGACTGTGATTCAAGATTTTAATTTCAAATTTCAAATTCAAATTTCCAATTTAAATTTCAATTTCAAATTTCAAATTTGAATTTCAAATTCAAATTTCAAATTCAAATTTCAAATTTCAAATTTCAAATTTCAAATTTCAAAATCAACAAAATAGTTGTATTTCAAATTCTTGTTCTCATGGATAATTTTCTACAACTCCAATCCAATCTCAAGTAAAATCATGGCAACTTTATTTGGAGCTCAAATAATTGTATACTCTATTATCCAAAACAAAATCTGAATTCAACCGGAGAGAATCTTGTCTACCATCCTAATCCTATGTCAACACCATCCATGCATAATAAACTAGCCAATAGCATACACAAATCAATTGTGCCAAACATTAAGGAATTATGTGGAGCTAGTAGAGGGACTAATTGGGCATATATAATTGGGCTCCCGCAAATCCATATGATCATCATTCTTTACCGAACAACTCAATCATATGATCACTAATTTCAGAGTCACACCACTATAAACCTGAAACTGAACTCCCAATTATATACCGTATTACGTAAGCCTGTGACAACCTATCGTCCAATGACCTTGTCATGTATGCAGAACCCTCATATGATATCCATGATCAGCCTTAGGCCAAAGTCCGTTTAATCCTACTGATCAAGCTATCTTACAGTTCCATTATGCTACCGAATAAAGAAAATGATTATTCACCATATATGAATAAGGAGTCATCCGCCCAGCAGAGACTCAAGGCCTTATCCATTTTCACATTCAGTATAATGCCTTTAAGAGGATACCCTTAACTCCTCATTAGAGCTATGATTCCGATATCTGTAAACGAACCCTTCATCGTATACAGGTCATGCACCCAACGAACCGGTCTATAATCTTACTACCTCTGAGACGCTTTAGCCATTGGAACATCAAAGTACACAAGTCATATACATGAAGCTGTCCATCTACTCAGGATTAAGGTTACTGCACAATGAACATCAAAAGTAGATTGATCAACTCAAAGCAGACTTCGTAGGTCAATCACGCTTTAGTCCCGGTCTAATATGTCACCACCAAGCAACATATCTATGCCTCTACTTGGGAGTCTATGCTCCAGATAGTCAAGACAAACCATCCCCTCCAAGGCTTTAGACAACATAATTGTCTTAACATGAGTTAGCTGCTCGGTCTAACCCCATAGACTGCAGACCATAGTTTAGACCACTTACTTTATAACATTGTCTTCTCGTATACAAAAGTCCATTGTATGCAACGTTCTAACAGTTTAACACAGGCGTCAGGGAGCCATATTTGCTTACATTTACTTTAATATAAAAAACGAGGACAGATAGTAATGTAATGAATAACCTTTATATATAATTTTATTATCCAGTTCAAAATAAATACATCAAAATATCTTTGATGCTTAGGGCATTTCCTAACAGAAGTTAGTAAATCTCTATGTAACTCACACCATCAGACTGCATGGCATACCGAAGTTAATTGTATCTGATCGAGATGCACAATTTACTTCGAATTTTCTGGAAGTACATGCAAGAAGCCATGGGGACAGAATTGCATTTTAGTATGGCTTTTCACCCGCAGACAGATGGATAATCTAAATAGACTATCTAGATATTAGAAGACATGCTTCGTGCTTGTATAATGGATTTCCTGGGGAACTGGAATGAAAAACTTCCTTTGGTAGAGTTTTTGTATAATAATAGCTACCAAGCTTCTATAGGAATGGCACCTTATAAAGCTTTGTACGGAAGGAAGTGAAGATCACCCATCTATTGGTATGATCTACAAGAAAAGTAGCTGCACAAGATAGATTTTGTCTAGAAAACGACAGATACAGTTGCAAAGATACGGTAGCAAATGAAAATTGCATAAAGCCGGTAGAAGAGTTATGCTGATAAAAGACAAAGATCCCTAGAGTTTAATGAAGGGGAATTCGTATTCTAAAAGTTTCTCCAATGAAAGGAATTATGTGTTTCGATAAGAAAGGGAAATTAAGTCCAAGATATATTGGACCTTTTGAAATCATCGACTGCATTGGAAAGGTTGCCTATAAGTTGGCATTACCCCTAGAGATGTCGGCTGTACACAATGTATTCCATGTATCTATGTTACAGAAGTATATACCGGATCCATCTCATAGAGTGAAGCATGAACCGGTTCAGATTCAAGAAGAGCTAACTTATAAAGAGCAACCAGTTCAAATTTTGGCACGTGAATTAAGAGTGTTAAGAAAGAAGACGATCTCACTAGTCAAAGTTTTGTGGAGAAATCACCACGTCGAAGAGGCTACGTGGGAGCGTGAAGATGAAATGAGAGAATTGTACCCCCATTGTTCTAAATTTTTGAGGATGAAAATTTTATAAGAAGGGGTGAATGTGATAATTGGGAATTTCAAGGTTCTCAGAAGAAATGTAAAATTGTATGTATATGACAATTTTGATGTATGAAATATGAAAAAGTTGTGTTTTAATACTGTATAGAATGCAATAAAATATTCTAACAGTGTTAGAGAATGTGATTTCAGAAATGAAAAACTTTCCCTGAACCGAAACAGGTGAAATGGTTCAAAATCGAAGCCAAAAACCCTAGAGAGTGCACCAAATGCACTAAAAGATGAACAACTTATGGTAATGAATTCTGGTCAAACGAAAGCAAAACAAGACAGACTGATCTCACAAGAGATGTTAGAAACTCGCCTATGCGATTTCGGTAGACTTCTGTCCGATTTGACTTTTGGTCAAACTTTGACCATGAATTAATATGTTGAATTAATTGGATGATGTTATTAGTGACATCCATTAATAATGTAATAAATGAGAAAGTTAAGTGTAATCAAGGTGGTAGGTAGATTCAAAGGCTAGTATTTATTGTGATCTTTGATCAAGGGCTAAGACGATGCCAAAAATGCAACAAGAAAATTTGAAAAAATTGGATTTATGGGCTGGAAATAAGAGGCGGTGGAAGGTGTCAAAAAACCACCACAATTTTGCCAATTAATCCCCAAAAAGTTGCCAAATTATTTAGAAAAAATTGCCACGTAGTCCTCCATCCTTTGGCCCATAAATAGAAGTGAAAATGGCTTTACAAAAATTAGAAAATTCTGGCCAAATTCTGTCCAATTAAAGCCGTGAGCCATACCCCCTTTCCGAACCAAAAATTTTAGTAAAAACTTCACTAAATTTGCACCACAACAACCTCCAAGTATCAAGGAACCAAGCTCTTAAGGTGAGCCACCATTTTGTAGATTTTCTTGCTATTTTTCTCTTCAAAATCCATGGCTTGTCATGTGTAAAAACTTGATGAAAATTTGGTGGTTTGGTTTAATTGATCATGTGGAAAAGGCATTAGAAACCATAAGATTGAGATATGATAAATAATCCTTATGGTGAATAATGTTGGGGTTGAAATACGTAGAAAAAAAAAATAAGAAAAATTTTGTGGTAGGTGAATGATTGTTAATGTGAAAAGTTTTACATAAAGGTTTTAGTAACCGTATGTAAAATAGGCCTTTAGTATAGTACGTGGCAAGTACTAAGGTTCTGAGGTGTACCTAACATTGGGGAAAACTTAAAAAGTAAGCGGAAATGCTGCCAAAATTTTGAAAACACTAACAAGGGCATTTAGGAAACGAGGGGAAAATTTTATGGACGGGATGGAAAACCTAAACCCCTCAGGAACCAAGACTTGGGATTAGAATAATAAACATTTTAGGAGTAGTAAAATACCCATTTTAGGCTCTGAAACGCTAGAAAAATGAGAAACGACCCTAGGTGTCGGAATAGTACTTCTGAGGGTCGGGTGAGGAATAGTTACCGATTTTGCTGCAAATAATGCTATAAAGATAAATTGAAGCTTAAGAAATATTATTTTATGATATTTGCGCTTAGAAAATCCCTGAAAAAGAAATGATAGAGTGAAAAAAAAACGATCTTGAGACTCATTAAGGGTAAAATGGTCATTTGACCAAAAATGTCTAGAAGACTTGAAAAATACCTTGAAGGACTTAGAATAATTAAAATAAGGTTTTTAAGGCTAAAAATCAAAAATTTGTGAAGAATACGGGTGTAAAGATGAGTACACGGCGGTGTATGGGAGAAGTTAGATAACCAGAGAGGTACACGGCCATGGCCACGGGCGTGTACCAAGTTGTGTTCTGTTACACGGGCAATTAGGGATTACACGGCTATGTAGGAGTGAAAGACAGAGATGTACACAGGCTTGAACACGAGCGTGTACCAAGCCGTGTATAGTTACATGGGTAGACGGTGAACTGCACGGCCATGTAACAAAGAACTCAAGGAGTACACGGCCTCGGACATGGGCATGTACCAGGCTGTGTATTACAAAGAAAGATGAAAAATAGTGTAATGTTAAAAACAAAGTGACAATATTAATGAATAATATTGGGAACTAACAGACAATATTGTGTCTGTAGGGACCCAAACTAGAGACAAACAAGGAACTGCAGAGGACATCAGGAATTAGACGTTAGGGCAGTTATGGTAAGTTTAGACATTTAATTATCTGCAACATGACATATTGTAATATTTAAATATGTACTATTTGTACATCAGATGCAAAGTCCTACAGCCAATAGGGTGTAGTTAACTAACTCACCTAACAATTAAAAAGTCTGAGAGATGTACTGTAGGTACATTAAGAAAAGAGGTGCCATAGCACTAGAGTGTGACTAAATTTAAGGCACACCCATAAATAAAAGATTGTGTAAAGACCTACGGGCATTGAAGGTTCTTGACTTTGAGGTGATGATTAATGCCACCTGGTCGGAACTATAAGAAAGATGGTAATGAAACCATGTTTGGCGTACCGACCTCTAGCAACGGATGAAGGTATTTTTCATATCCTAAGAGGATAAAGCCAAGAGCTTAATAGATTATGGAGGTTTGACCAGCGGGTCACTTCCCAGTTCCCTCCCAACAGCATGCAATATCAGTATGGCCACAATAGATCCAAAACCAGAACATAATGAAAGATAATGACCCAAAACTGAAATAAATGCCATAAGAGAGTATAACCAGAAATGATAAACACTAACAGTATGTTTAGTAGTCTCAGTCATAATTGATGTGAATAGTACCCGATTAAAGTTAGAGTTACTGTTCACTAGTCAAAGTCAAAGATACTATTCATAAATGAATAGTACTATTCTTGGGAAATTTTATTAATTATATTTTTGAATCTACATGATTTCTAGTGTATATATTTGAACTTACTGAGCTTGTTAGCTCACCAATATGTTTATGTTGCAGGTAAGAAACCTGTCCAGTGACAGATTATGTAGGATGATAGTAGGACATGCGGTGTCATTGGGATAGGAAATTCAACGGTGGATTATGGTCCTACTACTAGTTTTCCACTGAGCTTTGATGAAAAGAATTGAGGAAAATATATTTTGAAATACAGAGTTGAACAGTGTAACGTTGTAAATTATATTGTTGTACAAAGAACAACTAAAGTATAGTTTTAAAGTTTTATATAGCTTTCTTATTTGAAAAGTATATATATGTCACGGCCCAAAATTTAGACACGTGACACGGCAGCCAAATCATAATATCAACCCGAGATTTAAGGAAAAATATTTATTACGAAGAGCGGGTCAACATTATAATTTAGCTAAGCCTAATTATTTATAAAGTAGCATCATAACCACATAATAAAATAAAGGAGAAAATAAATGCTTTTTAATGCGGAAATCAAACACAAAATCGGTTTTCAAAAGAAATTACCAACCATAAAATATTCCCAAGCATGAAATTTGAATAACGTGAAATAAAGTACAAACTTAAAGTCTCATTACATCAGAACGAGAAACAGAAAGAAGAAGATGGAGAAAACGGATAGCATCATCTTTGGTAGTAACGGACATCTCAACGAATTTCGGAACTGCTACCTCCCGTACCTGGAAGTAGTCATTTCGAAATCACAAAGAAAAAGGGACGTGAGCGCTGGCTCAGTAGGACAGAAACAAATGTGGGTTAACAGATAACATTTAAAAATATGGCATAATATTCGTTTCCAAAAATAATCAACAATTTAAAAAAAAATACATGACATAATAATCATAACAAAAAAATAATAATCAACAATTTCGTGAAAAACATTTTTAATGCAAGTTTTATTCTGCTGAGGACTTAGCGTAGCTGCAATATACGTGCCCCAATATTAAAATAATAAATCATTAAAACAACCATCATATTATGAGTGAGGACTTGTCGTAGCTATAATATACGTGCCTCGAATTTGAATTATCCTAGATCATCTCGTTACGGTCTAAATAGGCCGAACGGCCCTGCGCAGGTTTAGGGACCTTCCCCCATGGCATCAACTCTGGGACGCACGTATCATTTACAATGATCATGAACTAGAGCTCAATTATGTTCACCGGATTATTCAAAAGATGGTATTTACCAAGTTATATTATGCTATTAATCAAAACACGCTTTAAAATACACATTTATTACAAAACATGTTGCATGCGTTTATTTCATAAAAAATAGTATAATAATTTCATAAACTGAAAAAAAAAAAAAACAGCATGCCATCGATAAAACAGGGAAATTTAAAACACTTGACTACTCCTAGAAAAGGCTTGAACGTCCTACCTCGATTATTGCACAAGCGTTACGATAACGTGATCCACAAATCCAGCAAGAACGTCAAATAAATCCTATAATCACAACATATGATCAGTCTAGGTTTAGACATAATCATCCAATCATTTTAGTGTGCCACAAAAGATTTCAAAACGTTTAATAAACATTTGGGATTTAAAATTTGTGAAAAACTCTAAGTTAGGATATTATTGGACATGGACAGACTGACTTAAGCTGATTATAAAATTAATATTAATTCATTTTTAATCCCAAAAATTCAAAATTTTTAATATGTTAAACTAGACATCCGTAGCTTTAATTCCATATAATTTTTATAATTTTTAGACATCATTTGGTCATTCAACTAGGCCAAAAACCGAGGGTTGTTTTCAGGCATAAAAATCTAGGTTTCAGTTTCGGTTCAAAACCTGGCAGTTCTGTCCGCCTATCTTAGAAAAATATTTTGACTAGGCAAACGGATGAGTTTGGTTCTGAAATTTTGGAGCCATTTAGGGGACATCTTGAATTTAATTTTAGGCTCAAGAATCACTCAAAATTCGTTTTTGAAACTCAAGTTATGGCTGACACAAATTTACTGTTCCTATGGTAATTTTTCCAGATTTCTGTTTTTCTGTGTCCGAATTTCTATTAGCCTCAAACCAATTCAATTTTCATCCAATGATCTCAAAATTTTGTGGAAAACCTTATTTATATGTCATTAACACAACCCAAGAATCAAATTGACAAAATCATGAAATCTTACACATATGATAATAGGGTTTTTGAAAAGGGGATCAATGAGGTAAAATTTTAGGGTTTGAGAGAGAAATCACACCTTGTTTGTGCTGCACTATTTTTGATGTTTGGTCTCCCTTTCGGCTGAATTTGTGTGAGTGTTGGAGTCTTCAAAACAGTAGGGAAACAGTGGAGAAAACCATATAAAATTTCGGATTTGAAATCAAAAGGAAAAGGAAGGAAAAAAAAGTTTTGATTTCTCACCTTGTTTTTGTCTCAAAGGTTGTTGAATTTTTTGAGCTGCCTTTTGGTAAGTTTTGTTTGCTGTTTTGAGTGTGTTTTGGAGAGAAAATTTAGAGAGGAGAGAGGGGAAAGCTGGCCGAATTTTTGAGGGTGAAAGGAAGGGTGAATGAGAGTTAAAAGATGGTTTTTATACTAGGTTTTCTTTCTTTCCCTTTCTCTTCCTTGTTTGGCCGAAATTTCTAAGGGTAAAAGGGAAAGTTTTTGTGCTGTTTTGAAGCTAGGGTTTTCTCTCTTATTTCCCTTTAGGTGGCCAAAATTATCCCTTAGTTTTTAAGGAAAAATAATTTGAATTTTGGTTGAGTTTTGACCTAGCTTTTGATTCAAATAAAAATCTCCTTTATTTCCTATACTTTATGGCCGAAATTTCTTCTTTATATCTAAGGGATGAAATTTGAATTTAAATCCTCCTTGGATTTGTGGAATTTAAATTTTAATTAAAATCCCAAGTGATGGCCGAATATTTTAGGGTTTCTTTTTTAAGTTCAAATTGTTGACTTTTTAAGCGGAATTTGACTAGGAAACCAACCTAGGGTTTCCAAAAGATTTTTAATTAATTTTTGGCACACTAATTTTATTTAAATTATATATTGACCCTTAAATAGAATTTAAGGCGTCACAATATATATATATATAAAATGGGCTCCAAAATACAAAGGTTCAAAAATAAAACAAAGTAAGATTTTGGTAACCCGATGAGGTTCACGGGCTGTTTCAATTAACGATGGAATCTGATTGGAATAGTTTTGCGTGGGCAAAATCAAGGGCGTCACATTTGAGGGGCAGAAAACAGCAGGTTTTGTCTATAGATTAGCAAAAAAATTTGGCTAGTTAAGTGAGCTTAAGGTTGGTTAATCTTGCTTAGGTTTTGTCTATAAAAGGGTGGGCTTGGCTTAGGGCATGACTTTCTCCTTTTTGTTCACCCAAGAGAACACAACTTTCTCTCCCTTTTCCCATCTGTAGCTGACTCTTTCCCAGCCCCAAAACTGACCATTTGCAACTAAGAAAACCCACCCAGAGTTTACCAAAAATCAGCCATATTCTAGTTATGTTGAAGGCTTTCACTCAAGCTCATTTCAAGGTCACTTTAAGGTAAATTGCTAGGCCTTTTTCATTGTGGTTTTAGTTGTTATTTTGGTTTGATAATAAGAGAAAATTTTTGGTGTTCCCTTCTAGCACAAGCCAACCCCATTTTCCCTTAGTCCACATGGCAATTTTTGGTCATCCAGGCGTTGATTCAGATTATGCTTGGTTCATAGCACATAAGGTAAAAACTGAAACCCTATTTAAGGTTTAGTTTCATTTAAGTTTTGATCAAGAAAATTTATATGTATTTATTTATGCAATGGGTTGTAATAAGTTTATTTTGAGCCCTTAGCATTTTATTTTTAAGTTTATGTGGTTGTGAAATTGTGGTTTTAGATTTTGTGATGGATGTGTGAATGGACGTTTTTAGGGTTGGCTGGAGACCAACCTATCCTCAGTTTTTAGGCCATGGTTTTGGCCATTTTTTACCACCTTATGGTTCGATTTTGGGATTTCATAAAACATGAATTTTTAAAAAAATTTCATTACGGTCGTTTTGGCGTCAAATAGCTTTTGGCCAAAAATGGCTTTAAGATAGGTTTCTGAAGCAGTATTTAACCAGGGCTCAAAACTGGGACTAAAATCCTGAGCAACAAGAACAGTCTCGGGTTTATGTAAAACTGACCAACTTAGAATCTGAATCGGATCTTGGACTCAACATGAAAGTTTTAGATCTCGTCGAAACCTTAAAAATGACCTGCATGTGTGATAACTGGGAATTTTAGATTCTCGGATTAAATTAAAATTGTATGTATGTATCAATTTTAGTAAATAAAATATGCAGAAGTTGTGTTTTAATACTGTTGTAAATATTGTGAAAATATTACGGCAGTGTTAAAGTGAGTGAGTTCAAAGATGGAAAAGCTTACCAAACAGAAATGGGTGATACAGCTCGAAAACGGAGCCGAAAACCCTAGGGAGTGCACTAAAATGCACTAAAAAGATAAAAAATTACGGTAGGGAATTTTGACCAAACGGAAGCAAAATAAAACAAACCGATCGCACTGGAGATGCTCGAAACCAGCCTATGCAATTTCAAAAAAGTTCCGTTCGGTTTGACTATCGGTCAAAATTTGATCACGAATTAATTCATAGGATGACATCACATTTATGATGTCATAAATATAATTTTTCAAAGTTTGGAAAGTAAGATTAGGTATGTGTAAGGCTAGGATTAATTGCCTTTTTGATCAATGGCCAAGATTAAGCCAAAATAACATTGGAAAAAATTTTGGAAAATAAAAAATATGGCATTCGGTCACATGGAAAGGAGGCAGGCCAAAAATTTCATTTTTGGCTCAAAAATATTGCATTTTAGTCCTTGAACAATTAACAAATTATTGGAAAAAATTGCAAAAAGGTCCCTTGCTTTTGCCCATAATTTGGCTTCAAAATTCACTTAAAAAATTAATGAAACTTGGCCAAACTCTTGCCAATTTCTGCAGCCAAAAATCCGTGCCCCCTTAGTAGTTTTCAAGCCAAAAATTTTCAAAATTTCACACCAAAATTAGCCTTCAAATTCACTTCTAGCATCAAGGAATCAAATTGATAAGGTAAGCATCTAATTTGAAGCAATTTACCTTGATTTTCCTTAGAAAATCCATGGCACTATTGGTGTAGAAAACATTGAAAAAAATTTGATGTTTTGTTTGTTGTTATGATTGGTTTGATGTTAGGATAAATGAAGCATGATTTAGAACCAAGAAACAAGCAAAAATTTTGCATGTTTTCATGAAAAATGCGTGGCCTTGTAGGGTGGAAATGATGTGGAAAAATTGATAATTTGCTTAGTGGTTTATGCTCATTTTATAACATGTTGATCAAAGCATGAACTAGGATCTAGAAACAAGAGAATTTTATTGTTTGTTTCCCATAGAACCCGTGGCCTATGTGTGGTTAAAATGAGAAAAATTTTGATGATGAACAAAGATGAGGAATGTGGATAAAAACCCTAGGAATGTGAACAAAATTTCCTATGTGTTTTAGCATGAAAAACCCGTGGCTTAATGCTAGGATTAGAATGAAATTTTGCTAGGTTTTTAATGTTGATATGAACATTTGAAAACCTAAGAGTGATATGTGATAATTGGTTATGGTGATGAAAAATATTTGATGTTGTTTACCTTGATAAACCGAGGCTATAATTGGGAAAAATTTGATGATGTGTGTGTTGATATTTGAATATTGGTTAATGTAGAAAATTTTTAAACAAAGTTTGGTAATTTTGTATAAAATAGGCCTCTGGTATAGTACGTGGCAGGTACAAAGGTTCTAAGGCATACCTAACGCTGGGAAGACCTTAAAATACAAATGGAAATGCTACCGAAATTTCTTAAATGGCATAAGGGCGTTTCAGGAAACGAGGGGTAAAAATATTAGACTCAGAAAAGAAACCGAGACCCCTCGGTGGGTTAGGATTGAAAATGGAAAACCAACCCAAGAGGAACAGTAAACCGACCCTTAATGACTAAAATGCCTAAAACGGAAAAAAAAAAAAAGCACGTTAGGGGTATTTTAGGAAACAAGGGGGAAAAATTAGATCGAGATAGGAAACCCGAGCCCCTCAGGAATCGAGGCTCGGGGACGGGATGAAAAAACATTTTAGGAGTAGTGAAATACCCATTTGAGGCTCTGAAACGCTAGAAAAACGAGAAACGACCCTAGGTAATGATGAATAGTAATCGAGGGTCAGAAAATGAATAATTGTAATTTTATAGCAAATAAAACTGTAAATGCTACAGATGCCTAGGGAATATTATTTTATGATATTTAGGGTTAGAAAATATAGAAAAATGATATAACAAAATAGTTACTGTCCCGAGACCAATTAGGGGTAAAATGGTCATTTTGACTAAAATATTTCTCAAAGACTCAAAAAGGACTGTTAAGGATCTAGAATACTTAAAATAAGATTCTAGAAGTCATAATAAAGATAACTAAAAATTCTGAAGAACACGGGCGCGTAGAAGGATACACGACCGTGTATGGAAGAAAAATTTACAACCTGAGGAGCACACGAGCTTGAACACGACCGTGTTCCAAGCTGTGTACTATTACACAGCCAAATAGTGAATCACACGACCATGTGACATAAAAGTGGAGAAACACACGGGCTTGAACACGGGCGTGTTTTAGGCCGTGTACCACATACAAGAATGAAAAATGTTGTAAAAATTATAACAAAATAAATATATTCAAAGTGATACTTAATGATGGGTATTAACATATGATATTATGTCTATCGGGACCCAAACTAGAGATAAAACTGCGGAGGAGTTCCAGAAGTAGACATTATCGCAATGGTGGTAAGTTTAAGCATATTCATGTCTGCAACATGAAATACTGTATTATTTCATTATGTACTAGTTGTACAGTAGCTATTAAATCCTACGGATATTGGGGGATTAGTTAGTATAATATATCCCACATAATAAAAGAAAGAGAATGTCTAAGGCCCATGGGCGATGGAGGTCAATGACCTTGAGGTGACGATTAATGTCACTTGATTAAAATTATAAGATGGTAATAAAACTATTTAAGGCGTACCGCCCCTCCAACGTTGTGGTGGAGGTTTCTCAGATCCTACGAGGATATAATAAGGGCTGGAGAGGAAGAAGCTCTAGGGTTGCTCCCTAGGCCCTCCTAGTCAGCACACAGTAAATTATTGGTACTACCACAATGAGCTCAACACCAAAATACAAATAGAAAGAATAGTCAATAATGTGACGAAAGCCATAATTGAGCATAACCGACACTAACGCTAAGTGTAGTGGACTCGGTTAAAGTAATATGAATAGTAACGATTAGAGTAACAGTTACTATTCATCGATCAAAGGTCAAAGTCACTATTCATGGTATATAGTACTATTCATGGATGAATAGAACTATTCATAGGAAATTGTGTTTCTGATGTTTTTGAATCTATGTGATTCTTACTAAATATGTTTGAACTTACTGAGCCTGTTAACTCATCAGTGTGTTCATGTTGCAGGTAAGAAACTTGTCCAGTAGACTACATGGATGGTGGCAGGATACACACGTGTCATTGGGATAAGGAATCCATTCTGAATTTCGATCCTGCTACCAGTCTTCCACTAAGCGATAAGTTAGTAAATTGAAGAGAATGTTTTTTGAATGAAAACACAGTATATATATATTGTATGTTGTACATTATGTTGTACTCGAAAACACAACTAAAAGTTAGTATTATACTTTACATGGCTTTCATACTTAGCTTTCTTTTAAGAAAAGTATGTATTAAAAAAAAATTATGGGCGAAATTTTGTGTAATAACCGGGAAATTTTACTGTTCTCGGAATATTGAAAATTGCATGTACATGATGAATTTCATGTTTAAAATGTAAAATGTATGATTAATATTATGTAGAACGAGATAAAATATTCTAACGATATTACAAATTAAGAATTCGGTGATGTAAAAGCATGCCGAATTGAGCTAGGGAAAAACAGTGAACTGTAAACCCTAGTACATGACTCAGGGTAAGCTGAGTGCACAAAAAGATAAAATACTGATAGTAGTGATTTTAGACGGGAGTGCGTGTGTGTGTGTTGCACATAGTATTGAGAAGTTGGTCTAGATGACCTCTTCTTGACCTAAAATTGATATATTTAGATTTAGCATGCTCAAATTAGTCAATTGAGCATGAAAAGTAATATTTGATCTGGAGATACGCAGTATCAAGAAATTGATCAAGATGACATTTTCTTGATATAAAACTGATATATTTGGAATCAGAATGCTCTAATTAGTCAATTAAGCACAAAACGGAAATTTTGACCGGGAAATGTACAGTATCAGAAACTGACCGAGATGACCTCGGATGACGACGATACTAATATATTTGGATTCAGGACGTCCAAATTAGTCAGTATAGCCTATCAGAATGCTCAAATTAGTTAATTGAGCACAAAGGTAATTTTTGACGGGGAATTTGCAGTACCGGAAACTGGTCGAAACGATCTCGGATGAAAACGAAACTGATATATTTGGGTTCAGCACGCCCAAATTAGTAAGGATAGCTCATGCTGAAAATTTGGACAAAAAGGGTATAAAAGGGAGAAATTGCAGAAAAGGCCCCATAATTTTCATTTTCTAGATTTTCTCCCCCACACCACACCTACACCGTCGGTGAACAGTAACCGACCACCAGAAACGGTGTCCGTTTTCAACACCGCCAGTCTCGTTGGAAAGCTCTCGACGAGCTGAGTCCAACGGTGTGTTGAATCGATGGAACCGACGCTGGAGAACGCCGCACGCGCCGCCCGAAGCCGTCGGTGGCCGGAAATTTCAAACGGTCGTATCTCCGCCGTCCGACCTCCGATCAAGGTGATTCCGGTCCCAAAAGTTTCGTGGTGAAGAGGAGAATAAAACCCATAGCTCATTTCACTTCAACAGTCACCGGACCAAGCCACGTCGTCGCCGGCGTGAAGCCGCCGTGGAATCCTTCGATTCCGGCGGATTTGAGTGACGTGGTTGGTACCAAAAGACTCAGAGTGATGCATAGAGCAAAAGCCCTTAAACAATTTCAGGCAACAACCTCAGCACGACGGAGATTCAACGTCGCCGCCGTGGGTCGAGTTTTCGAGGTCGATTGTCGACGATCAGAGCCTCCAATGGTGAAATTGACACCACTAATGGACTCCTCTCGTCGAGATCTTCAAGGTGGACACCTTCGTTGTTCGCGCCGCCGCGGGTCAACGCCGGTTAACACAATCAACGCCGGTCAACGGTGACCCCGGGGGTGGAAAAATGAAGAATGGCCCGTTAGCCTATTTTTGACGTTCTGGACATATCCGCGGTATCAGAATTGCCAACCGAGGTTCTGAACATGAAGAACGGAGACAAAAAGTTTGCACGATCGAGACCGAACGGTTCGTCCGATCACCGACGGGACGATTTCGGTAGAGATTTTGTTTCCCTTCATTCCTTATTTATGTATTGGAATGATTTGTATGTAATTTGTATTCAAATTGTAAAAAAGAAAAGAAAAAAAAAGAGTAAAATGAATGAAATGTCAGAAAAAGAAAATGTATGGGAAATGTGAAAATTTTTGCGTAAAAAGTTGAGTTTTATGTAAAAATTATGCCTCTGGTATAGTACGTGGTAGATTAGACTAAGTTAGATGGTTTTGAGGCCTTTCCTAAATGCCGGAGACCTAGAAATTTAGCGGAAATGCTGCTGAAATTTTGAAAACGGCACTACCGTCATTTTGATGAAAAACAAGAGGTAAATTGTGTTCGGTAATGGAAACCGAAACCCTTCGATGAGTTAAGCTCGGAAAATGGGAAAATGAACCTTTGAGGAATAGTAAACCATCCCTCCGAGGTTGTGAAAATGTAAGAGAATGGGAAAACCAATGTCAAGGGTATTTTAAGAAACAAAAGGTAAATTTGAGTTTAGGATGAAAACATGAGCCCACTCGGTGTCTAAGGCTCGGGATTAGCATAACAAACGTTTCAGGAGTAGTGAAATACCCATTTAAGGCTCCGAAACGTGAGAAAAACGAGAAACAACCCAGGTGTCAGAATAGTACCACCCGAGGGTCGGATCACCAATAGTCGTCTATGGAACAGCAATGGATGCTGTAAAAGGGTGTAAAAGCTTAAGAAATATTATTTTATGATATTTGGGCTTAGAAAATCCTGTTAAAAGTCACAGTAAGCATATAACGGTCCGGAGACCCGCCAGGGGTAAAATGGTTATTTTGACCAAAAATTTCCGAAAGGCTCGGAAAGGACCGTGCCTTTCTGAGAATGCCTAAGGATAGTTAAAATAAAATTATAAAAGTTAAATTTGGGTCTTAAACCAACAAAAAGTAGGTTTATGATGAGAAATCAAATCAGGGGCAAAATGGTAATTTTGCCAAGAGTTAGTGTAAAAATGGAAAATGGGATTTTAGATTCCTAAGACCATTTACGGGAAATAAAACGTAGACTTTTTAAGTTTTACTAAATTTTGAATATGAAATGAAGATTTAGAATAACCATGGTTATTCCGGTTATAGAAACCCGATCCAGACGCGGCAAAGGAACGTCTGCGGAGCCGGGGAAGGAAATGCTAGCGAAAGTATCAGTAAGTTCAAACATTTAATTGACTGCAACATGAATAGACTATTATGTCTAAGTGTGATATGTGTAAGTTCCAACATTCATTTGTCTGCTCATGAAAATTCTAATGTTGTTCATTATATGAATGAATTGATCTGTTATGTCTAGGTTTATGTGCTATATGAATGTTTCATAGCGCGATGCTATGATAAATGTTTGGTAAGCTCAAGTATTTACATGTCTGCAGCATGAATTACTATTTGATTAATTTAAGTATTTTTCGTGCAAACTTGTAAAGTCCTACGGGCAATAGGGGTGTAGTTAAACTAACTCACCTAATGAAATGAGAAATTAAAAAGTGTATAAATAATACACTATGGAGAAGTGTTAGGGCACTATAGTGTGGTTAATTAAAAACACACATAAAGAAATAAATGTAAAGACCTACGGGCAA
Organism: Antiaris toxicaria; assembly: GCA_035233585.1. Lineage (NCBI taxonomy): Eukaryota > Viridiplantae > Streptophyta > Magnoliopsida > Rosales > Moraceae > Antiaris > Antiaris toxicaria. The sequence continues at coordinate 75,510,681 of CP141155.1, forward strand.
TAAGGGTTCCACCGTGGGACGATTCATATAAATATCGCCGGTGGGGAACTATAAGAAAGATGGTAATGAAACCACTAAGGCGTACCGCCCCTCCAACATAGTGGTGGAGGTTTTTCTCAGATCCTACGAGGATATCAGGGCTGTGGAGGCCGATGTTCTAAGGTCGCTCCTTAGACCCTCCCAGTCAGCGCGCTAATAATCATCGGCACTGCCATAAACAGAGCTCTAAACTAGAAATCAAATAGAAAATAAACAATCAATAAAATGATAAAAATCATAATTGAGCATAACCGAAGCTTACGCTAGAATAATGTAAATTCGGTTAGGGTATGTGAATAGTTACCCGTTAGGGTAAAATAAATAGTAACCAGTTAGGGTAACTGTTACTATTCATCGGTCAAAGGTCAAAATTACTATTCATGATAAATAGTACTATTTATAAAAAATTGAGTTTTAGTGTTTTTGAATCAATATGATTCTTACTATGTATGTTTGAACTTACTAAGCTTGTTAGCTCATCAGTTTGTTCATGTTACAGGTGAGAAACCTGTTCGGTAGATTTCTGGATGGCGGCAGGATGCGAGCGTGTCAAAGAGATAGGGAATCCACTGTGGATAAGGTCCTGCTACAAGTTTTCCGCTGAGCGTTGAAAGAGGAGATTTGAATAAAGAAAAGACATGTATTGCAAAAAGATTTGAATTATGTATTGTGTATAAACTATGTTTGTATTTTTAAAAGTGACAAACATAGTTCAATTTAATTACGTTATGTTTACAAACAAGAAAAAGTATTTAAAAAAAATGATTCCAAATTTCACAAAGGGTTTAAAGGAAAGAAAAGAATTTAGGCGACCCGACGAAGTTCACGAGCTATTTCAGTCGGCTAAGGAGCTTGATTGTAATAGTTTCGGTGGACCGAGGTCGGGGGCGTCACATTTTGGGCCGTGAAAAATAAGAGTTGAGAGAAAAAGAGTTTTAAATGGCTGTTTGGATTCGACTCATGGGCTGTTTTGGTTCACAACAGATTCGGTTCATGACAGTTTCACGTGGTTGGATTCAGAGGCACCATAGCATGTGTTTTAAAAATTTGGCTGGGTATTAAACAAAGCCATTTTAAAGTGAGTATAAAACTGGAATATTTCCAAAAACTGGATATTAGTTTAGCCATGGGTTTGATGAGTTTAGGACCTGTTAGACCGTGATTCGAGCTCGGAGATGAACACGAAAGTTGTTCATCTCATCGAGGGCTAAAAGTTTTATGTTTGCCAAATTTATAAATTAAATCGTTTCAAACAAGTTTTAAAATAGTTTTGGTAAATGGTTAAAGAACCACCTTTAAAAACAAACACCAAAATGTGTTCTTCCCCCCTTTTAAATGAAAATATGGTTTTGATAAAGTGCTCCCACCTTCGATCGAGGTGATATGAGGACGATTTCAAAGAACATAAATTTTTCCAAAAATTTTATAAGACTACCGAAACAATTTTCAAAAATAAATAAAATAATAGAGGTAGCCCGGTAGGCTACCACACCAAATAAGCTAAGTAAACCAGTAGGCTACCTAGTCAACGTTGCGCGAGGTAACCGATCAGTTAACTGGTCGGTCAACTAGTCAAGGACTGAGTTTGAATGAGACGGTGAGGAACCATGATTGGTTTCTCAGGTAGACAAATTAATCAAGCATGATTAGAATTAGATACCGAATTCCCAAAGTAAAGCAGTTGGTTACCGATAGGCATCTGTACCATACAACACTACGAACTATGGTCACTAACTGTAGTAGTGACCTAAGAACGACGTTAATTAATTTATTAGGTGATAAATTAATTAGCCATGACTAGATGATCAAACTCTCCAAAAAGAAAGCAAGTTAGTACCGATGACAATCGATAACATACGATAATATCTCCGTTAATCACCAACGGTATTAGTGACTCAGCAATGGGTATTGATGGAATACATTATGATAACAGGTAGTTACCTGTAATTTGACAAGGGTGAGAGTACAAGTTTTGCCTGTAGATTAGGTAAGTACAACTCTGCCTACAACATGAGCAAAATGAGGTTTAAGCATTGTTTTACACTATGTTAAGTATGCAAACCATGCACAATAGTTGCATAGCGTGTTATAAGAGCATATAGCTTCATAATAGATTCATGAAAGCAAGAGTTAGATGCCATTAAATCCCTATCACGTACGATTAGGGAAAAGCTTAGTAGAGCCTATGGCATTGAGATATCAGATCATATAAACAATTCGGTAATAATTAAGCATGTCATACTAGCCTCTCCTGCTTGAAGAGGTTTTTCAAGTTTAAGTATGATAAGCCTTCATTAACGGCTCTTAAGTTTATGGTCATAGATGTTTTCGATGATCCGCACGAATTCGGTAATGACACATGGGCCCTCAGCTAGACATAGAAAAGATAATGAATATTGAAGCATAATATGAGCATAATCGGTTCATGCATTGTTCATAATATGCCTTAGCTATAGTTATAGCATGCTTCCAGCCATAGTAGATATGCATTCAGTTACATGTTGCTTTCTGTTATGCATTCAGTACATAATGTTTCAGTTCTGCATTCAGTGATATGTGATGCTCTGGTATGTGGAATGTTTCGGTGTGTGGTACATGTTGGTACATGACATGCTTATATGTTTTAAATATGTAATATGTTTTAAACATATTTTACGGATGACATGTTGTACTTACTGGGCATAAAGCTCACAGTGTGTGTTCATGCTATAGGTAAGTAACCTACAGCTTAGACCCCAATGGGTGGCGACGGCGGTAGAGGCGGATGTGAGGGTGAGGTTGTGGATACCATCGCAAGTTTTAACTTCCACATAGTGTTAAGCAAGCATTATGTTTTGAGTAGTAAACAGTTAAACAATTTCATCAGTATGTATGTATGCTTAAACTATAGCTACATTTAGACCTTATTATATCTGTACCGTATATACTTATATGTACGTGGATAGTATAAACATACGCATTCAAAAAAAAATCCCTAAAATTATAGTATTACGTAAGTTTAAGTATCGATAGTAGTTTTGAGTGACGGTCCAGGCCACTCAAGGCACGAGTTGTCACAAAGTCTTAATAAAAGGGTTGGTAATGTTGTCTTCGGACGCGACCTTACATATATTGACTAGTCTTGCCTCCACGTGCCCTCTAATTATATGGTACCTCCGATCTATGTGCTTTGTCCTCTTATGGTGCTTAGATTCCCTTATGTTGGTAATAGTCGAGCTATTATCACAATAGAGTGTGATAGGCCTGTAAACACCCAGAATGACCTCAAGGTCTCTAAAGAACTTGCGGAGCCAAATTGCTTCTTTAGATGCCTCAGCCTCCATCGTAGAGTCAACTGTGCATCCCTGTTTTACACTCCTCCACACAATGGCATCTCCTCCGAGTAAGAATACTGATCTTGATGTTGACTTCCTCGAATCCTTACAAGTCTGAAATTCTGAATTTGTGTATCCTATGGGTGTTAGGTCCCATCCATAATACACCAGTATATAATCCCTCGTTCCCTTAAGATACTTAAGTATTTGCTTTACTGCTTGCCTGTAATGACCGCCATTTTCATGGCACCTACTTACCTGTAATAAGTCATTAAAGAATAAAATGGACATAATTTAATGTCTTTTAGTACAATTTAAGAAACACGGTCAAGTACATGATCGTGTAAGAGGCTGTGTACTGCTCAGATAGATGAATGTATTTCAAAGATATGGCTGTATTGAGTAGTCTCAACTAGTACATGCCCGTGTCTGAAATGTACACGCCCGTGTTGCGTTGCACATGCACGTGTAAGAGTCCGTGTAGAAGGTTGTGTAATGAGCCGAGAGCCACTGTAATGACTCTCATGAATTATGAAACTTAATTACTATGTAATGATGTAATTAACTTAATAAGCACAGTGTGCTTTTCAGTTGAATGAATTAAACAGGAATAGTAACGTTTAATTACTATTCATGCAGTGAAAGGGGTAATCGACAGTGAAATCGGTCCACCCTATTATGTGAGTATGCGTTGAGACACGCAATATCAAGAAACCGGTCTAGACGACCATTTCATGATACAGAACTGATGAGCTAGTCATCAGTACGCTCAGACTGGTCATCTGAGCGCAGCAGTGATAATTGCCCTAATAGATGTACAGTATCGAGAAAAATGGTCTAGATGACCTCTTCTCGCCAATGGACTGACAAAATCAAAGTCAGAACGCTCAGATTAGTCAGTCAGATAGTGAATAGTGAATAGTGATTAGTGAATAGTGAGAAACGCAGTGTTAGGTTAGTGGTCAAGACAGCCTTAACCTGGCATAAAACTGATATATTAATAGTCAGTAGGCTCAATCTGGTCAATTGAGCATAAAATGTAGATTTTGTTTAAGGGATACGCAGTATCGGGATGAGGGTCAAGACGGCCTTTTCTCGCCCCGAAACTGATATATTTAGATTCAGGACGCCCAAATTAGTCAATCGGGCACCTGACACGTTTTTCGAGACGGGGTCATGCAGATCCCGAAAACCGGTCCAGAAGACCTCAGATGGACGTAAAACTGATAAATTTGAAATCAGCACGTCCAAATTAGTCAAGAGAGACTGTGTTTGAAATTTCACGCGAAAACGCCTCGTTATGCGTGCACAGTGTCAACACAGCGTAGGTCTAACCACAGTATCAAGAAATTGGTCAAGATGACATTTTCTTGATATAAAACTGATATATTTGGAATCAGAATGCTCAAATTAGTCATTTGAGCACAAAAAGTAATTTTTGACCGGGAACCATACAGTATCGGGAAACTGGTTGAGACGACCTCAGATGAAGATAAAACTGATATATTTGGGTTCAGCACGCCCAAATTAGTCAATATAGCCTATCTTAAAATTTTTCAAAAAATTAGTATAAAGGACGAAATTTTGGGGATTCTAGAAAAATAGCCCCCATATTTTTCCAAATCACATTTTCTCCCTCCCACACCACACGAAGATGAACAGTGACCAACCATCAAATCCGGCGTCCGTTTTCGACACCGCCGGCACCATTGGAAAGCTCTAGACGAGCTGAGTCCAACGGTGTGCCGAGTCGACGGAACCGATGTCGGAGAACGCCGCACGCGCCGCCTAAAGCCGTCGGTGGCCGAATTTTTAAAACCGTGATTTCTCCGCCGTCCGACGTCCAAATGCCACGATTCCGGTCCCAATGGATTCGTGGTGAAGAGTAGAACAAAACCCAAGCTTCATTTCACGTCAACAGCCGCCGGATCGCGCCACCCAAGGTTCACCGTCGCCGTCGCCATCGCCGCCGTCGGATCTCACTATTCCGGCGGAGTTGAGTTGCAAGGTCGGTGTCAAAATGCTCAGAACAACACGTAAATCAAAAGCCCCAAATCAATTTTGGGCAACAACACCGGAAAATGAAGATCTAACACCGCCGCCGTCGCCGACTTTTCGAGGGTCGATTTCCGGTGATAGGAGCCTCGATTGGTGAAATTGACACCACCAATGGGTTCCTCTCGTCGAGCTCTTCAAGATGGTGGTCGCCACTCCCATCGCCGCCGTGGTCAACACCGGTCAACGGTGGTCAACGCCGGTCAACGGCGGTCAACACCGGTCAACGGCGACCCGAAGACCGAAAATTGAAGAATGGCCCGTTGGCCTATTTTCGATGTTCCGGACACATCCGCGGCATCGGATTGGCAAACCAGAGTTTCAAAAGTGAAGAACGATGATTCAAAGATTGTGCGGTCGAGATCGAACGGCTCATCCGACCGCCGACGGGAACGATTTTGGTAGTGGTTTTGATCCTTTGATTCCTCAATTTATTATTGGAAATAATTATGTATTAATTATGGTTTATTGACTTGAGGAATTGTAAGAAAAAGGGATGAAATGTCGAAAAAGAGAATGTGAGAAAATGTGAATATTTTTACGTAAAAAGCGGAGCTTTTACGTAAAATATTAGGCCTCTGGTTTAGTACGTGGCAGGTTAGAATAGGTTAGATGGTTTTGAGGCGTTTCCTAAACGCCGGAAACCCAAAAATTAAGCAGAAATGCTGCCGAAATTTCTAAAACGGCACAAAGGGGTATTTGAGGAAACGAGGGGTGAAAATGTGATTGGGATGGAAATCCAAGCCCCCTCGATAACCTAGGTCCGGGAAAGAAGGACGGACGTTGTGAGGATTAGTGAACCGCCCCATTAGAAATTTTGTAATGTAAGAAAACGACCCCTATGTCAGAATAGTACCGCCCGAGGGACGGGTGCGACTGAAGTATAAAATTTGGGGCGATTACATTGGTAACGGTAACCCGACAGGCTAAATGGTCATACGGGAGGTATTCAGTCAGTTGACTGGTCGGTTAGCCAGTCAAGGACCAAGTCTGAATAGGATAGTGAGAGACAGTGATTAATTTGTCAAGTAGATAAATTAATCAAGCGCGATTAAAAATTAGATATCAAATTTCCCAAAGTAGAGCAGTTGGGTACCGATAGGCATCGGTACCACACAACGACAAGTTTATTAGTTCTTAATGATAGAGTGACCTAAGAGCGATGTTAATTAATTTATTGGGTAAATAAATTAATTAACAATGATTAGAAAATCAAATTCTTAAGAAGAGGGCAATTAGTACCGATAAGGATAGGTACCACATAACGAGAATTTTTATTAGTCACTAATGACCACGGTAACCTAAGAGTGAATGTTAATGTAATGCATTATGATTACAGGGAGGTACCTGTATTGTGACGAAGGCGAGAGTATAAACTGTCTACTGACAGGTAAGTACAACTCCGCCTACAGCATGGATAAAATGAATTTAAAATGATGCTTTTCCAGTATTTTAAGTATGTATCTTGCACACAATGCTGCACAGCATACATAAGAGCATATAGTTTCACAATCGAGTAGATTGATGAAAGAACAAGATAGAAGCCATAGATCCCTACCGCGTAGGATTGGGGACAGCTTAGAGAAGCATATGGCTAGAACAGTTAAACAAGATGGAAATAAATAGGTGTGTCGTACCGGCTCCTTCAGTCGAAGGGGTTTCCAGTTAAAGAAAGTTAAGGCCAAAAGTTGAGTATCAGTTGATGACTCTTCGGCATTAGTTGACCTCGGGAGTTACCGTTGGTCTGCGCGCACACGGTACTGACACATGGGCCCTAAATAGACAAGAAAAGAAAAGAAAAGTTTGAAGCATAAATGAACATAACCGGATCATGTATTAGTTATAGTTCGCTATGCTTTCTTTTTCAGTAGAGTGTATACAGTACACGATGCTTCTGTCATGCATAAAGTATGTGAAGTTTTATATTCACTGTTATGACATGTTATGTGATGAGCTGATATGTGATATGCTTATATGGTATGTGATTTATTAAGTGATATATGTCATGCCTATGATTTTACGTATGTGCTACGTTTTAAACATGTTTTGCGGTTAACATGTTGTACTTACTGGGCGTAAAGCTCACGGAGTGTGTTCATGCTGTAGGCAAGCATCCTATAGCGTAAACATCAAGGGACGATGATGGTGGTGGAGGTGGATGTGAGGATGAGGTTATGGATACACCGCGAGTATTCTTCCGCACAGTATGAGTAAATAATATTTTGAATGGTGACAGTTAAATAGTATTTTGAATAGTAAAGGTTAAACGGTATTTTAGAACAGTAAACAGTATATGTATGAGTAGTATATTTAAATAGTATTTGGTGAATAGTAATCAGATAAACAAGTATATAATTGTGTATGTATAATTTAAATCCTTATGTTTTTCAAATTCCGCATTTTAATAGTATACGTACGTGAATAGTAAATACGTACGCGTATATATAAAAAAAAAAATCCCTCTAAATTTATGGTATTAAATTTAGCAAGTTTAAGTATCGGTTTTAAAGAGAAAGTATAAGTAAAAGCTAAAGAAGCAAGTTAAGTAATAATAGTTTTCAGTGACGGTCCGGGCCGCTGAGTGCACGGGGCGTCACAGTTGGTATCAGAGCGGTTTCCTGCCATCCTACCTCACATCGCCACATGCCTGCCTCATCTGTCCAAGTAAGTTAGTTTTATTTTTAGTCGGTAAATGTTTATCTATTGAAGATAACATTTTATAGTAATGAAACGACGAAATCTATGATCGCGAGGATAAGATGAAAAGATGCTGAGATCATTATACAAAAAATCACGACCGTGAGAACTGCTCAGAGAAAGAACATGGATTGCTGCCCGAGTTGTACCAATCTTCAGGGCTAGTTGTCCACCAAGTTTCGAGTGGTAAACAGTACTCCTGCACTCCATGTGAATGTCAGGACTGGTTTCACATTATCAAAGTGATTCCCCGATTGTACGTCATTGACCAGGATAACTGAGTCCTGTTGGCTGGTGATATCTCTCAGGAAGATACTCTCGTGTGTATCGGGATCCTTATGACCAGGATGAGCTCTTAACTGTGTCGAGTTTCGCCATACCACGATCGAGCCAATCTCTGAGAGCAGTCCAGCATAAGCCCCAGTTTTTCTCTATGGGCAAGCGGGGAGTGAAACCGCCTAAGTTCTCTAGAGTTATGGATATACGAGAATTTGTTCATCGGACTGAAAGACTGCAGCTGATGTCCGGTGATACAGTTCTAACGTATGTTGTTCGCTATAAGGAACCGAGATGGACTTCCACAATACATGCCGAGACAAAAGTGGATCAAGACAGGAGAAGACCAAAAGAGAGAAAGAGACCTTGCCAAACGAAATTAAAAGAGCGATCAAGCAGAAGGAGTAGCAAGCCTTATCCAGGAGATAGTGAATACCGAGAAAAAAGTGCTCAACCCCGAGAACCCTGCACAAGCCCAAGGCATTATAGCAGCCACCATTATGGAGGGTGACCCGATAGAACCAGCACCCCAGCTGGCTGATGAAGAGTTCATGGCCGAGCACCAGCCAGAAGCACACCAGGGCAATAGGGAGCCGATGGAGAACCCCGAACCAGCTCGTATGTCTCTCGAACACCCCATGAAAGAGGAAGATAACGAGACTCTTTCCGACGCCCATCCCGACGATGAGGAAAGGAGATCTCCAACCGCTTTAGTAATGACGAATAGATGGGGATGTACGAACCCCAAGTCATCATAGCCAGCGATGACGAGGTCAGTTTCAACTGAGAAGAAAAGGAGAACCCAGAGGAGTACTCACTCAGCGATAATGACGATGAGGAGATGCCTGATACTGAATCAGGATTGTCCTTCCAATAGTAGTAACCCTTCTGCGGGAATGTTAGTTATGAAAATATATAGAGGGAAGCAGTAGCTCTCCCCCGTCAGTTATAGCATAATGTACTTGTTGGGATCGTATAGGGGAAGTGTGTGTCACTCCCGCTGAACTAGAATCTTGAATATATGTATATATATTATGAGATAAGCAGTAAAGTTTTGCCCTAGGGGCCAGATATAAATTTTTTCCACAAGCGTGAGTATGATATGACAGAAAGTGCAAGATGAATCCTAGCACTCAGACGATGTCCCAATACAATGCGGCAATTGTATTGAACATCACAGTATGAGAGAAAGAAAGGTGGATATAGTGTGTATATTTATATCCATAATGTTTGAGTAAGATTGTTAAGTAAGAAAGAAAACGATATGTGATACGAGTCCCAAGTACAGAATTTAAGAGACTTATATTTTCCTCTCCCGCTGTACGATAGGGTTACATAGGAAAACATGGTAAGAACGAGAGCTTAGTTAAACCCAGCATCCTGAGAGGATGAGTTGATAGCACAGATCGCAGCCATGCGAGAGATGATGGAGAACCAGTAACGGGAGCTAAACCAGCTTAGAGAACAGCTGGGCCAGCAACTCCAGGCCCCACAGTCAGTAGGGATGCCAACACAGGAGGCTCCAGCAGCCCCAGAAACTCTGAGGGAGCAAGCAACTCCTCCAGCCCAGGAGGCACTAGCACCTATAGTAATGGCTACTCTTGTAGTAGCAATTGTTTTTTTTGCTAATCCTTAGGAAAGGTGACTTATATGAGAGATTATGGCGCATGAAAGCGTTAGAATTCAAAGGAATCACCAACCCTATAGAGGCCAATGACTGGCTAACGGATATCCAAGTAATCTTGGATTTTATAGGGTTAACAGATAGAGAGAGAAAGTGATGTACGCATCCTTCACCCTACGCAATGAAGCGCGTTAGTGGTGGAAGATGGTAACCATTAGGAGGAACGTTAGAGAGATGACCTGGAGCGATTTCATTGAGGAATTCGAGGAGATGTACTTCAACGAGGAAGCATTAGTAGCGCAGTAATACGAGTTCGACAACCTGCACCAAGGTAGTATGACTGTTATGGAGGCAGTCAAGAAGTTTGAGCAGTTGGCTCAACTTTGTCCAGATTTGGTACCGACCAAAAGGAGAGAGTCAGACGAATGCTGAAGATGTTCAGAACGGAAATCACAGTTTAGGTCTGTAGCGGAAGCCACGGACTAGCGACACTAGCAGAATGTGTCAGCAAGACTATCTGAGCTAAGTACTGATCGGTTCATGATAAGGAGCGAAAGGCGTAGAATTTTAAGGCACGAAAGGAGGAGAAAACGCAATCCGAGTAGGCTCAGGAGAAGCAGAACCCCGAGTCACAATACAGAGGGCAGAATATGGGAACCGGCCAGAATAATAGGCATTCCCATAACAACAACAAGAGAAAAGGGGAATTAGGGCAATCAAGATTCACAGAAGAATTTCCCCAGAAGAGATACGACCAGGAAGGAATGACAGCCAATACTCGACGTGCATGAGATGCGGAAAGAGGCACCCAGGAGAATGCAAGCAGAGAGCAAGTGGTTGTTTCATCTGTGGCAAGGAAGGCCACTATGCCAAAAAAAAAAATTGCCACTCCAACCTGCAGAATCGACAGAATCAACCCCGCACTAGGAATAATCAACTTCACACCAACCAAACCAGGATCGAAGACCCTTCAATCACACAAGGTATACTGAAAGCTTTAGACAGCTAAGGGAGAATCTATGCTTACACGGGGAGTGACGTTGAAGCTGTAACTTCTGCAATGGTGACAGGCCAGCTTTCTATCACCAACTTTGATGTGTTAGTTCTACTTGATTCTGGAGCTACCCATTCGTTGCATCATCAGATTCTACTAAAAAGCTTAGGACACAACGTTGTCATAAACTGTTGAAGGCGGAAAATCGTTTTCGAACCAATCGGATGTGAAAAGTTCATCTACAAGGGTTTTTCGCCAGAGCAACTAAAGACGATGATATCAGCAGTGAAGGCTCGCGAGATGCTATCCAGTGGATGCACGGACTTCCTAATATACGTAGCAGATAAGACCCAAGGAATAGGGATAGGACCCGAGAACGTGCCGATAGTCAGGAAATTCGTAGAGATATTTCCAGAAGGTCTTCTAGAACTCTCGTTAGAGCGCGAGATCTCATTCGAGACTGAACGTTTACCAGAATCAGCCCCCATCTCCAAGCCCAGCTGAAGGACTAAATAGGCAAGGGATTTACTCGACAGAGCTGTTCACCATGGGGAGCACCTGTACTATTCGTGAAGAAGAAAGATGGACCACTAAGAATGTGCATCGACTACAGAGAGTTGAACAGGATTACGATTAAGAATAAGCATCCGTTGCCACGGGTTGATGATCTATTTGATTAGCTCTGAGACGCTGCAATGTCCTCGAAGATCGATCTACGTTCAGGGTACCATCAACTACGAATCAGAAACGAAGATGTACCCAAAGTAGCTTTTCAAACGCGGTACGGATATTACGAGTTTTTGTTCATGTTGCTCAGATTAACGGACGCGCCAGTAGCTTTCATGAACTGGATGAACCGCATGTTCAAGGGCTATTTGGATAAGTTTGTCATTGTGTTCATCGATGACATACTTATACACTTTAAGATGAAGGAAGAGCACGAAGAGCACTTAAGGATCATTTTGCACATGTAACAGGACCATCAGTTATACGCCAAGTTCTCCAAGTACGAGTTTTGACTGGAGAAGGTCCATTTCCTAGGCCACATAGTCCCCAAGGAAGGAGTATCTGTGGACCTGACGAAAATTGATGCAGTTAGCACGTGGCCAGCTCAGAGGAACGTAACGGGAATTCGCAGTTTCTTCAAACTAACAGGATGTTACCTACACTTAGTCGAAGGCTACTCAAAGTTAGCCGCACCGCTTACAGCGCTGACCAAGAAGGGAAAGAGGTATAAGTGAACCGACAAGTATGAGAAAAGCTTTCAAGAGCTGAAATGAAGACTCACAAGCACTCCAATGCTGAACATTTCAAATGTTGGTCAGGGAAGCTTTGTGACTTAAGCGCCGCATCTAAAACCAAGTTGGAAACTGTGTTAATGCAGAGTGGTAAAGTAGTCGCGACCTTGAGAAGAGCTACCCAACGCGTGATCTGGAGCTAGTAGCGATAGTTTTTACGATAAAACCATGAAGGCACTACCTGTACGGAGTCACGTGCGAGATTTACAATGACCACTAGAGCCTCAAATATATCTTCACGCAGAAAGAGCTCAACATGAGGCAGCGTAGATGGCTAGAGTTGGTAAGGATTACGACCGTGAGATCCTATACCATCTGGGGAAAGCCAATAACGTGGCCGATGCACGGAGTCAGAAGTATATTACTATGCCTATGACTATTAGTGCCTTGTCAGGAGCGCTACAAAGTAGCTATGCGACAGCGAGATCAAGATTTTGATAGGGAGATTGTCTGACATGACCCTCCAATCGATGCTCCAAGAAGAGATCAAGATCGGTCAAGGTTTCGATTTGTCCCTGCTCAAGTCCAGAAAGGAAGCTATAGAGGACAAGGGTTCAGAGTTTAAGATCCTTAAGGATGACGTACTCTACTACAGAGATAGAGTGTGTGTTCTGAAAGATGAAGAACTCAAGAAGCGAATCCTTTTGGAACCTTACGAGACGTCATATTCCGTACATTCGGTGGCAAATAAGATGTACAAGTACCTGAAAGAAAGCTTTTGGTGGCTTAGAATGAAGAATGACATTGTCGAGTTCGTCGCCAGATACCTTACGTGACAGAAGGTTAAGGCAGAACACCAGCGCGCAGCAGGATAATCGTAGAAAATTAAGCTACCCGAGTGGAAATGGGACTAGATTACGATGAATTTCATAATCGGATTGCCGAAGACGTCAAACTATAATGACACAATCTGGGTGATTGTAGAAAGACTGATGAAATCAGTTAGATTTTTAGCAATGAAAGTTAGCTACTCGGTAGAACGACTAGTAGAAATCTATGCGGCACAGTTCGTGAAACGGCACGGAATACCAGAGTCGATCGTCTCAGATCGTAGTGGACGCTTTACCTCCAGATTTTTGCGAAGTGTTCAAGCCGCATTACGGTCCAAGTGAGAGTTCAGCACAGCATTTCATCCTCAGATCGACAGTTAGTCTGAGAGGACCATACAGATGTTAGAGGACATGTTGAGACCTTCGTCCTAGACTTCAAAGGAAATTGAGATCAGAAGCTACCAATGAGCGAGTTCTCGTACAACAGCAACTATCATTCCTCAATAGGAATGGCACCGTACGAGACACTCTGTGGAAGGAAATGCAGATCTCTGGCTCATTAGTACGAGTCTGGAGAGAAACGACTAGTTAGCTCGGACATCATCAAGAATACCATGGCAGACGTGAAGCTGATACGAGAAACGTTAGATACAGCGTACAGTCGACAGAAAAATTTTGACGATAAGCGCTATAGACCCTTGAGTTTCAAGTAAGAGACTTGGTCTTTATCAAGACGGCACCCATGAAAGGGTTGGTGCATTTCGAAAGGAAAGGAAAGCTCCGTCCTAGGTACATAGGACCCTCGAGATAATAGAGAAAGTCGGGAAGGTGGCTTATAGACTAACGCTTCCTCCCGAGTTAGTTACAGTGCACAACGTCTTTCACGTCTTGATGCTGAAAAAGTACGTGCCAGACAGCTCCCATGTTCTTAGCCAAGAATCCGTTGTAGTATATGCTGATCCGACGTACGAGGAGAGACCCGTTCGGATCCTCGTCAGAGAGGAGAAGGTACTTAGGAATAAAGTATACCGCTAGTAAAAGTGTTGTGGCGGAATCATCGTGTTGAGAAGGCCACATGAGAATGGGAAGAAGACATGAGAAGAGACATCCCGGAATTATTCTAATTTTCGAGGACGAAAATTTTGTAAGGGGGGTAGGTTGTAATGACCGCCATTTTCATGGCACCTACTTACCTGTAATAAGTCATTAAAGAATAAAATGGACATAATTTAATGTCTTTTAGTACAATTTAAGAAACACGGTCAAGTACATGATCGTGTAAGAGGCTGTGTACTGCTCAGATAGATGAATGTATTTCAAAGACATGGCTGTATTGAGTAGTCTCAACTAGTACATGCCCGTGTCTGAAATGTACACGCTCGTGTTGCGTTGCACATGCACGTGTAAGAGTCCGTGTAGAAGGTTGTGTAATGAGCCGAGAGCCACTGTAATGACTCTCATGAATTATGAAACTTAATTACTATGTAATGATGTAATTAAGTTAATAAGCACAGTGTGCTTTTCAGTTGAATGAATTAAACAGGAATAGTAACGTTTAATTACTATTCATGCAGTGAAAGGGGTAATCGACAGTGAAATTGGTCCACCCTATTATGTGAGTATGCGTTGAGACACGCAATATCAAGAAACCGGTCTAGACGACCATTTCATGATACAGAACTGATGAGCTAGTCATCAGTACGCTCAGACTGGTCATCTGAGCGCAACAGTGATAATTGCCCTAATAGATGTACAGTATCGAGAAAAGTGGTCTAGATGACCTCTTCTCGCCAATGGACTGACAAAATCAAAGTCAGAACGCTCAGATTAGTCAGTCAGATAGTGAATAGTGAATAGTGATTAGTGAATAGTGAGAAACGCAGTGTTAGGTTAGTGGTCAAGACGGCCTTAACGTGGCATAAAACTGATATATTAATAGTCAGTAGGCTCAATCTGGTCAATTGAGCATAAAATTTAGATTTTGTTTAAGGGATACGCAGTATCGGGATGAGGGTCAAGACGACCTTTTCTCGCCCCGAAACTGATATATTTAGATTCAGGACGCCCAAATTAGTCAATCGGGCACCTGACACGTTTTTCGAGACGGGGTCATGCAGATCCTGAAAACTGGTCCAGAAGACCTTAGATGGACGTAAAACTGATAAATTTGAAATCAGCACGTCCAAATTAGTCAAGAGAGACTGTGTTTGAAATTTCACACGAAAACGCCTCGTTATGCGTGCACAGTGTCAACACAGCGTAGGTCTAACCACAGTATCAAGAAATTGGTCAAGATGACCTTTTCTTGATATAAAACTGATATATTTGTAATCAGAATGCTTAAATTAGTCATTTGAGCACAAAAAGTAATTTTTGACCGGGAACCATACAGTATCGGGAAACTGGTCGAGACGACCTCAGATGAAGATAAAACTGATATATTTGGGTTCAGCACGCCCAAATTAGTCAGTATAGCCTATCTTAAAATTTTTCAAAAAATTAGTATAAAGGACGAAATTTTGGGGATTCTAGAAAAATAGCCCCCATATTTTTCCAAATCACATTTTCTCCCTCCCACAACACACGAAGATGAACAGTGACTAACCATCGAATCCGGCGTCCGTTTTCGACACCGCCGGCACCATTGGAAAGCTCTCGACGAGCTGAGTCCAACAGTGTGCCGAGTCGACGGAACCGATGTCGGAGAACGCCGCACGCGCCGCCTAAAGCCGTCGGTGGCCGAATTTTTAAAACCGTGATTTCTCCGCCGTCCGACGTCCAAATGCCACGATTCCGGTCCCAATGGATTCGTGGTGAAGAGTAGACCAAAACCCAGGCTTCATTTCACGTCAACAGCCGCCGGATCGCGCCGCCCAAGGTTCACCGTCGCCGTCGCCATCGCCGCCGTCGGATCTCGCTATTCCGGCGGAGTTGAGTTGCAAGGTCGGTGTCAAAATGCTCAGAACAACACGTAGATCAAAAGCCCCAAATCAATTTTGGGCAACAACACCGGAAAATGAAGATCTAACACCGCCGCCGTCGCCGACTTTTCGAGGGCCGATTTCCGGTGATAGGAGCCTCGATTGGTGAAATTGACACCACCAATGGGTTCCTCTCGTCGAGCTCTTCAAGATGGTGGTCGCCACTCCCATCGCCGCCGTGGTCAACGCCGGTCAATGCCGTGGTCAACGCCGGTCAACCGCGGTCAACGCCGGTCAACGGCGACCCGGAGACCGAAAATTAAAGAATGGCCCGTTGGCCTATTTTCGACGTTCCGGACACATCCGCGGCATCGGATTGGCAAACCGGAGTTTCAAAAGTGAAGAACGATGATTCAAAGATTGCGCGGTCGAGACCGAACGGTTCGTCCGACCGCCGACGGGAACGATTTTGGTAGTGGTTTTGATCCTTTGATTCCTCAATTTATTATTGGAAATAATTATGTATTAATTATGGTTTATTGACTTGAGGAATTGTAAGAAAAAGGGATGAAATGTCGAAAAAGAGAATGTGAGAAAATGTGAATATTTTTACGTAAAAAGCGGAGCTTTTACGTAAAAAATTAGGCCTCTGGTTTAGTACGTGGCAGGTTAGAATAGGTTAGATGGTTTTAAGGCGTTTCCTAAACGCTGGAAACCCAAAAATTAAGCGGAAATGCTGCCGAAATTTCTAAAACGGCACAAAGGGGTATTTGAGGAAACGAGGGGTGAAAATGTGATTGGGATGGAAATCCGAGCCCCCTCGATAACCTAGGTCCGGGAAAGAAGGACGGACGTTGTGAGGATTAGTGAACCGCCCCATTAGAAATTTTGTAATGTAAGAAAATGACCCCTATGTCAGAATAGTACCACCCGAGGGACGGGTGCGACCGAAGTATAAAATTTGGGGCGATTACATTGGTAACGGTAACCCGACAGGCTAAATGGTCATACGGGAGGTATTCAGTCAGTTGACTGGTCGGTTAGCCAGTCAAGGACCAAGTCTGAATAGGATAGTGAGAGACAGTGATTAATTTGTCAAGTAGATAAATTAATCAAGCGCGATTAAAAATTAGATATCAAATTTCCCAAAGTAGAGCAGTTAGGTACCGATAGGCATCGGTACCACACAACGATAAGTTTATTAGTTCTTAACGATAGAGTGACCTAAGAGCGATGTTAATTAATTTATTGGGTAAATAAATTAATTAACAATGATTAGAAAATCAAATTCTTAAGAAGAGGGCAATTAGTACCGATAAGGATAGGTACCACATAACGAGAATTTTTATTAGTCACTAATGACCACGGTGACCTAAAAGTGAATGTTAATGTAATGCATTATGATTACAGGGAGGTACCTGTATTGTGACGAAGGCGAGAGTATAAACTGTCTACTGACAGGTAAGTACAACTCCACCTACAGCATGGATAAAATGAATTTAAAATGATGCTTTTCCAGTATTTTAAGTATGTATCTTGCACACGATGCTGCACAGCATACATAAGAGCATATAGTTTCACAACCGAGTAGATTGATGAAAGAACAAGATAGAAGCCATAGATCCCTACCGCGTAGGATTGGGGACAGCTTAGAGAAGCGTATGGCTAGAACAGTTAAACAAGATGGAAATAAATAGGTGTGTCGTACCGGCTCCTTCAGTCGAAGGGGTTTCCAGTTAAAGAAAGTTAAGGCCAAAAGTTGAGTATCAGTTGATGACTCTTCGGCATTAGTTGACCTCAGGAGTTACCGTTGGTCTGCGCGCACACGGTACTGACACATGGGCCCTAAATAGACAAGAAAAGAAAAGAAAAGTTTGAAGCATAAATGAACATAACCGGATCATGTATTAGTTATAGTTCGCTATGCTTTCTTTTTCAGTAGAGTGCATACAGTACACGATGCTTCTGTCATGCATAAAGTATGTGAAGTTTTATATTCACTGTTATGACATGTTATGTGATGAGCTGATATATGATATGCTTATATGGTATGTGATTTATTAAGTGATATATGTCATGCCTATGATTTTACGTATGTGCTACGTTTTAAACATGTTTTGCGGTTAACATGTTGTACTTACTGGGCGTAAAGCTCACGGAGTGTGTTCATGCTGTAGGCAAGCATCCTATAGTGTAAACATCAAGGGAAGATGATGGTGGTGAAGGTGGATGTGAGGATGAGGTTATGGATACACCACGAGTATTCTTCCGCACAGTATTAGTAAATAATATTTTGAATGGTGACAGTTAAATCGTATTTTGAATAGTAAAGGTTAAACGGTATTTTAGAACAGTAAACAGTATATGTATGAGTAGTATATTTAAATAGTATCTGGTGAATAGTAATCAGATAAACAAGTATATAATTGTGTATGTATAATTTAAATCCTTATGTTTTTCAAATTCTGTATTTTAATAGTATACGTACGTGAATAGTAAATACGTACGCGTATATATAAAAAAAAAATCCCTCTAAATTTATGGTATTAAATTTAGCAAGTTTAAGTATCGGTTTTAAAGAGAAAGTATAAGTAAAAGCTAAAGAAGCAAGTTAAGTAATAATAGTTTTCAGTGACGGTCCGGGCCGCTGAGGGCACGGGGCGTCACATTGCCCGTGCTTGATTTCAGGATTCGCTTGATATCAACTCACCATACCTACAGCAAAACAAATATCTAGGTGAGTGCAAAGCATACCATACATAAAGCTACCCACAGTGGATGCATAAGGGACCTTGCTCATACACTTTCTTTCTTCTGATGTCTTGGGACAGTTATCCAATGAAAGAGTTAGACCAACACTGCAAGGTCGTGAACTTTTCTTTGCCTCTTACATTGCATACTTATCAATTATTTTGTCTTGTATGAAGCCTGGGATAATGTTATCATTTTGTTCTTTCAATCTCTAAAGAGACGAATGGCTAGAATATAATAAGCTTCTTCCAAGTCCTTCATGTCAAATTATTGGTGCAACCAAAGTTTGAATGATGATAAATTCCCTATATCATTCCCAATGAGCAGTACATCATCGACATAGAGCACCAAAAAGTCCACTTTTTCATCCTTAATACGTTTATAAACACATGGTTCATCAGAGTTCTCCTCAAAACCGAATGTTTTGATCGCTTAATCAAATCTTTGGTTCCATGAGCGGGATGCTTGCTTTAATCCATAAATGGATCTAAGCAACTTGCAGACTTATCTTTCTTGGCCTTTTACCACAAACCCTTTGGGCTGTACCATATAGATACTTTCCTCAAGATGGCCATTCAAGAATGCTGTATTGGCATCCATTTGCCAGATCTCATAATCAAGAGCTGCAGCAATGCGGCTAGACTTCAGCATAGCAACAGGCGAAAAGGTTTCATCGTAATTGATTCCAGCCCTTTGCATGTATTCCTTTGCCACAAGTACAGTCTTGAAAGTTTCAACTCTCCCTTCTGCATCCTTCTTTCTTTTGTAGACTCACTTACGTCCAATCGGTTTTATCCCATCTGGTAGATCCACAAGTTCCCAAACAGAGTTGGATTTCATAGAATCCATCTTATTGTTTGTGACGGACCAACGAATCTCAATAGTGTTACCTAGGTTAAACTAGGGTTTTTCTAAGAAACTTTGTGAATAAGAATGTATGAGAACACTGTATTTGTAAATAAACAAATAATAGTGTTAATAGAAATAAATAAATGTTTTGGAGGATTTAAAATCTCCAAAAATGATCAAAGAATAAAGTTCATGATTGAGAAAGTGATTTCGGACCAAAACGCTCAAAATGGAGTGGTTTCGGTATCTGAAAAGTATAGATATAAAGAAATGGCAAGTCAAAGTAAAAGTAAGATAAGATAAGTATTTTAGGGTTTTTAAGAGTTTTGAGGTTGAGTTAGATCGAACTGATAGCATAGATGGTTAGAAAAGTCCTCCGGTGCATTTCCTGAGAAATTCCATCATTTTCAGAAAAATGATGATGCTTTTCAGAATCAAAAACCCCGAGAGATTACCTTAGGTAAACTAAGTTCACTAAAAGATGAAAAATTACGGTTTTGATTTTTAGCCAAACCACAGTGAAATAAGGCAAACCGATCGTGCGGAAGGCCCGAAAAACTCACCTATGCGATTTCGGTGAAATTTCATTCGGTTTGACTTTTGGTCAAACTTTGACTTTTGGATTAATTAAGTGATGCCATGCCTTAGGTCATGCATGATGTAATAAATCAAGAAAGAAAATTTTGTGGAAAAGTGGCAAATAAATCCAAAGGCTAGAATTTAAAGTAAGCTTTGATCAAGGGCTAGAATTAAGCCAAAAATGCATAAGGAAAAAAATTAAAAATTTGTGAATTTAGGGCTGTTTTAAAGTCGGTGGAAGCAGTAGAGATACAGCCAAAATAATTGCAAAATTACCCCAAAAAGTTTGCCAAAAACCCCCTAAAATTTTGCTAAAAAGTCCCCAAGATGTGATAACCGGGAATTTTAGATTCTCAGAGTACATTAAAATTGTATGTATGTATCAATTTTAATAAATAAAATGTGAAAAAGTTGTGTTTTAATACTATTGAGAATACTGTGAAAATGTTCTGGCGGTGTTAAAGTGAGTGAGTTCGGAGATGGAAAACCTTACTGAACAGAAACGGGGGAGACGACTCAAAAATAAAGCCAAACACCCTAAAGAGTGCATCGGAGTGCACTAACAGACGAAAATTTACGGTAGTGAATTTTGGCCAAACAGAAGTAAAATAAAACAGACCGATCGCACCAAAGGTGCCCGGACACCGCTTACGTGATTTCGGTAAAGTTCTATTCGGTTTGATTTTCAGTCAAAATTTGATCACGAATTAATTCACATATTAAATAGATGATGTCATGATGACATCATAATTTGGATTTAGTTATTTAGGTTATTTAAGCTTAATTAATGTGGTAGGTAGCATTAAAGGTCAAGATTAACTGCTTTTAGGATCAATGGCCATGATCAAGCCAAAATGGCTTTGAAAAAAATTTGGAAAAAATGAAAAAAAAGGATTCGGCCACATGGAAAGAAGGCAGCCCAAAATTTGCAAATTTGACCCCAAAAAGTTTGTATTTGAGTCCCTAAACAATTATGTAATTGTTGGGAAAAATTACAAAAAGGTCCCCATCCATTTGCCTATAAATAGGCATGAAAAATTCATTTGAAAATTTGGAAAAATTGGCCAAACTCTTGCCATTTTTTTTCTGCCAAAAATCTATGCACCTTACCCTATTTCAAACTAAATTTTAGCAAAAATTTTACACCAAAATTAGCTTCCAATCCAAGCTTAGGTTGCAAGGAAACTAATTGATAAGGTGAGCTTTCAAATTGAAGTATTTTCATTGGTTTTTCTTTGAAAAATCCATGGCTTATGGGGTGTAGAAAACATTGAAAATTTTGATGTTTTGTTTATGATTTGATTGGTTTGATATTAAGATGAATGAAGCATGATTTAGAAATAGGAATTAAGCAAAAATTTTGCATGCTTTCCTACGAAAACTGTGGCTTGTGAAGGGGAAAAAATGTTGAGAAATTTGGTGATTTGCTTTAATGGTTATGTTAGCTTGATACTATGTTTATTAAAGCATGAATTGGAATAATGAAACAAGCAATTTTGATGCATGTTACATGCTAGAACCCATGGCCAATAAACACTAGAAAATGGAAAATTTTTAGTGTTGAACAATGATAAGAAATGTTGATAAAACCCTAGTAATAAGAACAAAATTTTCTATGGTGGTTTAGCATGAAAATTCATGGCTTAACGCTAGGGTTGGAATGAAATTTTGTTAGGTTTTTAATGTTTATATGTACATTTGAAAACCTAAGAGTAATATATAATGATTGTAATGTGATGAAAAATATTTGGTGTTGTTTATCATGAGAAACCGAGGCTATAAGTGGAAAAAAAATTTGATGATTTGGGTTGACATTTGGAATGATGATAATGTGGAAAATTTTTATACAAAGTTTGATAACTTTGTATAAAATAGGTTTCTGGTATAGTACGTGGTCGGTACAAAGGTTCTGAGGCGTACCTAATGTTGAGGAAGCCTAAAAATATAAGCAGAAATGCTGTCGAAATTTTTAAAACAGCATAAGGGTATTTCGGGAAACGAAGGATAAAAATATTAGACTCGAAGAGGAAATCGAGACCCCTCGATGGGTTAGAATAAGTAATGGAAAACCAACCCAAAAAGGAATAGTAAATTGATCCTTAATGACTAAAATGCCGAAAACGGGGAAAATTCACGTTAGGGGCATTTTATGAAATGTGTTAGGAAATGCCCTAAGTATTAGAGACATTTTGATGTATTCATTTTGAACTGGATAATAAAATTATACTTAGAGGTTATTCATTACATTGCTATCTGTCCTCGTCTTATTTACATGTTAAAGTAAATGTAAGCAAATATGGCTCACTGACTGCTTGTGTTAAAACTGTTAGAACGTTGCATGCAATGGATTTTTGTATGCAAGAAGACAATGTTCTAAAGTTAGCAGTCTAAACTATGGTCTGTAGTCTATGGGGTTAGACCGAGCATCTAACTCATGTTAAGACTATTATGTTGTCTAAAGCCTTGGAGGGGACGGTCTGTCTTGACTGTCTGGAGCTGGACTACCAAGTAGAGACATGGATATGTTGCTTGGAGGTGACATTTTAGACCGGGACTAAAGCGTGATTGATCTACGTAGTCCGCTATGAGTGGATCAATCTGCTTTTGACGTTCATTGTGCAATAACCTTAATCCTGAGTAAATGAACTACTTCATGTATATGACTTGTGTACTTTGATGTTCCAATGGCTAAAGCATCTCAGAGGTAGTAAGCTTATAGACCGGTTCGTTGGGTGCATGACTTGTATACGATGAAGGGTTTGTTTGCAGATATCAGAATCATAGCTCTGAGGAGTTAAAGGTATCCTCTTAAAGGCATTATATTGAATGTGAAAATGGACAAGGCCTTGGGTCATCTGCTGGGCGGATGACTTCTTATTCACATATGGTGAATAATCATTTTCTTGATTCGGTAGTATAATGGAACTTTAAGATAGCCTGATCAGTAGGATTAAACGGACTTTGACCTAAGGCTGATCATGGATATCATATGAGGGTTTTGCATATATGACAAGGTCATTGGATGGTAGCTCGTCACAGGCTTACGTAATACGGTATATAATTGGGAGTTCAGTTTCAGGTTTATAGTGGTGTGACTCTGAAATTAGTGATCATATGATTGAGTTGTTCGGTACAGAATGATGATCATATGGAATCACGGGAGCCCGATTATATATGTCCAATCAGTCCCTCTACTAGCTCCACATAATTCCTTAACGTTTGGCAAATTGATTTGTATATGCTATAGGCTAGTTTATTATGCATGGATGGTGATGACACAGGATTAGGATGGTAGACAAGATTCTCTCCGGTTGGATTCAGATTTTTTTTTGGATAATAGAGTACACAATTATTCGAACTCCAAATAAAGTTGCCATGATTTTATTTGAGATTGGATTGGAGTTGTAGAAAATTATCCATGAGAACAAGAATATGAAACACAACCGTTTTGTGGAATTTGAAATTTGAATTTTGAAATTTGAAATTTGAATTTTGAAATTTGAAATTTGAATTTTGAATTTGAAATTTGAATTTGAAATTTGAATTTGAAATTCGAATTTGAAATTTGAATTTGAAATTTAAATTTGAAATTTGAAATTTGAAATTTGAAATTTGAATTTGAAATTTGAATTTGAAATTTGAAATTCAAATTTTGAATCACAGTCCAAGTAGGATTCGAATTTTTGTGGAAAATCCACAAGGTTTGAAATTCGAATTTGAGTTGGATTTGGAGAGGATAATCTTGTTAGAATCCTACTTGAATTTTGAATCCAAATCCCAACAAAAGTGGGCGAATTTTTTGAGGATAATCCTCAATGGAAAATTCGGTTTTTGTGGATAAGATTCAAGGGTAAATTCAAGCTTCAATCCTAGTTGAATTTGGATTCTCTTTACTCCCTAAAAGTGGCCGAAATTTTGGAGCCTAAATCCTAGGAAATTCGGTTATTTTTGGATAAGGTTGAGATGAGATTTAGCTTGAAAAATCCTAGTGGAATTTTGATTCTTCCTTATCCTAAAAGTGGCCGAAAATTTGGAGAAGATTTTCTCCTAAAGATTTCAGATTTTTTGGTTGAAAAAGGGAGATAAAATTCTAGTTAAAATCTTGTTTAGATTTGGATTGGATTTATCCTAGGAAAACCGAATTTAATTGTGGAGATTCTCCCTTGGAAAATTCGGATTTTTTGGTTTGGATAAGGGAGAAAATCTTTTCCTAGTCCAATTCGAATTCAGAGAATCACCTCATGCAGGTCTATAAATAGAGGTCCTGCCACTCCAGTTCTCTCAGACCACAGACTCTCAGGTGAGCAGGCTTATTGTTGCACAGCTCATCGTGACAATAAAGTTCTTTAGAGATCTGGGTGGTCGGAAGAAGACTAGCAGTGCTAGCATACCGATCGAGGTTCAGAGTGCCCACACACTCAGCCATTCGGGAATTGGAGAATAGTAGAGAAGGCTAGTTGGTTGAAGCCTCCGGTCATTCTCCTCCTGCAGATTGGCGTCCTTGAGGTATGAGTTTTAATTGTTGTTGATTTATTGTATATGGCATCATGAGATATTTAACGATCTAAAAATTTTTATTGTTCCGCTGCGCCACTCTGATACGTTTTTACCGGTTTATTTTCCTACAATTGGTATCAGAGCCATCTCATGACTATGCCATGTACATAAATTAGACAATTACTTAGTCTTTTTATTTATGTATGGATTTGATATTTAGAGAGTGGCATTCTAGGGTTCCTTTATGTTGTTATCATGTATTATGTATAAAGTATGTGGTTATTTTAATTTTTTGAATTATTATAAGCATGCTTGTTTATACCGGTTATGGTTCCCTAGAATTTAGAAAAATTGTATCTAGGAATTTTTATGTAACCATGGGAGCAGTTTATTAACACTGTAATTTACCCATGGATTTTAATTCTTATCTCTTAGATTTTTTTATGGTTAGAATTTTTGTACACCGGAAACGGTTTAGGAATTTTTTATGTAATTATTCTTGGAGGAGATTGAAGATTGAAGACCGTAATTTATTTTTCCCAAAAGTTAAATTTAATTTAAAGATTGAAATTTTGATTGTGTGGAAAATTTCAATTTAATTGGGATTCAAATTAATTTTTGGAGATCCTAATAGGTAAATTGGAATATGGCACGAAAATCGAGACACGACCTCTCGGAATAGGCCGACGGGCCTTGGTGGGGCTACAGCCCCTGCCCTCGGGTAGGATGGGGCTGCGGTAGCCCCTATGCAGGCAAACATCACCCACGGCCGCAGGCTTGGCCTGCAGCCGAGGGTGGCGCAGCTTGCCCAAGGCCGGAGGCTTGGCCTGCAGCCGAGGGTGGCGCAGCTTGCCCAAGGCCGGCCGCAGCTTGGGCATGCAGCCACTGGCTGCAGGCGCTGCCTGCAGCCTGTCGGCTACTGCGCCCAGCCTGGGCGTGCAGCCTGGCGCTGCAGGCTTGGCCTGCAGCCCGGCGCAGGCTGCACAAGGGGCAACCGTGGGCTGCCAGCCCCTCCGGGGCTGGTGGCTGCCCACGGCGGCTGCCGCCTTCACAGGCGGCGGTGCGGCGGTCCAAAATTTGAAAATTTTGATTTTTAAATTTGAGATTTAATTTTAAATCGTGTTTAAAAAATATGTAATTGAAAATTTGAAATTTTTGAAATTACATATTATTACACATGATGATTAAAATTGTTTAAAATTTGAATTAGAAATTTAAATTTGAAATTCGAATTTGGAGTTTGAATTTGAAATTTAAATTTCCAAAAATTTAAATTTTAAATAATTCTTGGGATGAGAAATAAATGGAGAGGCTACATAAAGATGGATACAAGAAGACGGAACAAAATTCAAGACCCAAAGAATGCTTTGGATGGAATTTTGTAATCTTTATTTTCTTTGTTCTAGGATGGAACCATGGCTTGGTTATTCTGTCAATTATTTTTCTGTGATATATCATGGATGTATAAATATGTATTGATGGATGTTATGTATGCATATTTGATAACATGTCATATAGGATAGGTGAGTGCCGCTCATACTATATTGATCATACATAATTTGTCAAAACTTGCATGTTTTTCAAAATATTGAGTGGGAGAGGGTTTCAAACAAAACCCACGGCCTCCATTGTTGATCCATATGTGAAAGCATGGTAACGCCTCGCGTCAGTTCTGACCTGACCACACCCCTCGGTAGGTGTTTACCGCCGCCGGTATACTAGATTGGATCTCCTATGTGGAAAACGTGTTTGTGTGCGATCCTATTCATGACCACCCCTAGGTGGCTTGGTAGGACGTGGATCGGGCTACGTAAACAATGGTTATACACTCAAGACTCGTTTAGTTATTAACCTTCCCTAGAAGCTCTGTTAACTAAACTGGTGGCCAAATAAGCGGTTATTAATATATGTCTTAACCTTGGAGGATTTAAGGTAACATATATTAATTGGACGGGGTCCATGTTCTGGCTATTTGTTCTCATGACCACCCCTCGGTGGCTTGGGGCAATAGGTGCTGAGTATTACCGTTGCAATGCTACATGTTTTTTCAAGTTTCATGTAGGAACATACTTGTATGTTTTTATTTGCTAAATTATCTGTATATTTGCTTGGGCTTTGTAATGATGTCTAGTATAATTTTATTTCAGTTCAAAATGTCACCGACACCCCTCATTTCAATACTTACTGAAAATAAGTTGAATGGCGACAATCATAAAGATTGGAAAAGAAATCTATTAATAGTTCTCAGCTGCGAGAGACACAAGTTCATACTAGACGAACCATGCCCACCTGGGCCCAAACCTGACACACCACTTGAGGAGGTCCCGGTTGCCTATAATCGTTGGAGAGAATCCAATGAAATAGCTCGATGCTACATCCTTGCTAGCATGACGAGTGCTTTACAAAAGCAGCATGAGACTTATCAAGTTGCTGGGGAGATCATGGATAATCTGGAGGACATGTTCGGAGGCCAAGAAAAATTGGCTCGACAGTCCGCTATCACCAGCATTATGAACTCCAAGCAAAAGGCGGGTACTCCGGTGAAGGACCATATGATCACTCTAATGGGATTCTTCGCTGAGGCTGCCGAGAATGGTGCTGAGTTGGACTATAACACCCAGATCGAGATGGTGTTCAAGACTCTGTCTAAAGATTTTGTGGGGTTTAAGGCTGCATACAATCTGGCGACAAAGGAGTTAGGACTTACCGAGCTCATGAAGCAACTACAGGCTTATGAGCGGATGATCAGGGATGAGGATACGGTCCGACCTAAAGGAGAGGCCAATTTGGCGGAATCTTCCAATCCCTCACGGAAGAGGAAGAGGCCAAATAAGAAGCAAGTGGCTTCCAGTTCTTCTAATCCTCCTGTCTCGGACGGGAAGAAGAACAAGAA
Organism: Antiaris toxicaria; assembly: GCA_035233585.1. Taxonomy (NCBI): domain Eukaryota; kingdom Viridiplantae; phylum Streptophyta; class Magnoliopsida; order Rosales; family Moraceae; genus Antiaris; species Antiaris toxicaria. The sequence goes on from CP141155.1 coordinate 75,538,238, forward strand.
GCCGAAGGACCCTAAAAAGTCCAAATGCTTCCACTATGGGAAGGTAGGTCACTTCAAGAAGGCTTGCCGGGAATTCCTAGCCTCCAAGGGCAAGGAAGGTAAGGAACTTCATTACTTAGAAGTGTGTTTGGTGGAAGAATCGAAAGACACATGGGTCATTGATTCGGACGCCACTAATCATGTTTGTGTTTCTATGCAGGGGTTCGTGGAAACGAGAAGTCTACATGATAGGAGCCTCTCGTTGCGGACTGGAGATGGTAGCTTTGTAGTGGCTGAGGCAGTGGGAGACGTTCATCTTTATTTTGATCAAATTAGGTTTATTTTATTAAAAGACTGTTTTTATGTTCCTAATTTTAGGAGGAACCTTATATCGGTAGCTTGTTTAATAAAGGATTCTTATTCAGTTTCTTTTAGTAAAAGAGTTGATATTCGTAGAAATAAGTCTTTTATCTGTTCTGGATGGATGGATGGAAACCTATATTTGATCAGACCAAAGATGTACTCACTGCTTGACACTGAATTAATTGATAACTCTAAAAGGTTGAAAGTTTCTCACTCTAACAAGGCGTATCTTTGGCATTTAGGACTTGGTCATATTAATCAGGATAGGATTCAAAGATTGGTAAAAGACGGTCCTCTGGAATCTCTTGAGGAGGTACGACTTCCCCAATGTGAGTCTTGTCTAGAGGGTAAGATGACTAAGAGGTCTTTTGGAGCTAAGGGTACAAGGGCACAGGAGCTCTTAGAAATTGTGCACACTGACGTATGTGGCCCCATGAACGTCACAGCACGAGGAGGGTTCGAGTACTATGTCTCTTTCATAGATGATTACTCGAGGTATGGATATGTGTATCTGATGCACCGCAAGAGCGAAACCTTTGACAAGTTCAAAGAGTATCGTGCGGAAGTGGAAAAGCAATTGGATAAATCCATAAAGACACTTCGATCTGATCGAGGTGGCGAATACCTCTCTGATGAATTTCTAGGACATCTTGTAGAGAACGGGATTTTATCCCAATTGACTGCACCTGGTACTCCACAACAGAGTGGTGTAGCCGAAAGGAGAAATAGGACCTTATTGGATATGGTACGGTCCATGATGAGTTACTCAACGCTGCCATTATTATTTTGGGGACATGCTTTACAAACGGCGTGCTATATTCTGAACCAGGTTCCGAGCAAATCAATTCCTAGAACTCCGTATGAATTGTGGCGTGGCAGGAAGCCCTCCCTTGGACATATGAGAATATGGGGCTGCCCGGCACATGTACTGGATGGGGATGCGAAGAAGTTGGAACCAAGATCAGAATTGTGCATGTTTGTAGGGTATCCAAAGGGAACTAAAGGAGGTCTGTTCTATAACCCGAAGGAACAAAAGGTCATTGTCTCAACCCATGCGACATTCTTGGAGGAAAGTCACATGAATGACTTTAAGCCTCGAAGCAAAGTGGTGCTAGAGGAGTTATCGGGTGAAAGAACTGCTCCACAGATTTCGGTCTTGGACGCAAGTCCGAGTTCCAGTGAAAGACCTGCAGACGATCAACAATTTAGGGTGCCTCGTCGTAGTGGGAGGGTTTCTAAGAAACCTAATTTCTTTATGTATGATGCTGAGGTATACCAGGCCGAGGCTCATGAGCATGAGGAAGATCCGGTCACATATGATGAAGCTATAAAGGATGTTGATTCTAGATCTTAGAAACAGGCTATGAACAATGAGATGGATTCTATGAAATCCAACTCTGTTTGGGAACTTGTAGATTTGCCGGATGGGATAAAACCCATTGGATGCAAATGGGTCTACAAAAGAAAGAAGGATGCGGAAGGGAGAGTGGAAACTTTCAAAGCTAGACTGGTTGCAAAGGGATACACGCAAAAGGCTGGAATCGATTACGAGGAAATCTTTTCGCCTGTTGCTATGCTGAAGTCTATCCGTATTCTTCTGTCCATTGCTGTGGCTCTCGATTACGAGATCTGGCAAAGGGATGTCAAGACGGCATTCTTGAATGGCCATCTTGAAGAGTGTATCTATATGATACAGCCCGAAGGGTTCGTAGCAAAAGGCCAAGATAAGAAAGTCTGTTGCTTAGATCCATTTATGGATTAAAGCAGGCATCCCGCTCATGGAACCAGAGGTTTGATCAAGCGATTAAGACATTTGGTTTTGAGCAGAACGTTGATGAACCTTGTGTTTATAAACGTATTAAGGATGGAAAAGTGGTCTTTCTGATACTCTATGTCGATGATATACTACTCATTGGGAATGATGTAGGGAATTTATCATCGGTCAAGCTTTGGTTACACCAACAGTTTGACATGAAGGACTTGGGAGAAGCTAATTATGTTCTAGGCATTCGTCTCTTCAGAGATCGAAAGAACAAAATGATAGCATTATCCCAAGCTTCATACATAGATAAAATAATTGACAAATATGCAATGCTAGAGGCAAAGAAAGGCTCACAACCTTCTATTGCCGGTTTAACTCTTTCATTGGATGACTGTCCCAAGACATCGGAAGAAAGAGAGCGTATGAGTAAGGTCCCTTATGCATCCGCTGTGGGTAGCCTTATGTACGCTATGCTTTGCACTCGACCGGACATAAGTTTTGCAGTAGGTATGGTGAGTCGATATCAAGCGAATCCTGGAACCAAGCACTGGCAAGCAGTAAAGCATATACTCAAGTATCTTAAGAGAACGAGGGATTATATGCTAGTGTATTCTGGAGGGGACCTAACACCCGTAGGATACACAGACACCGACTTCCAGACTTGTAAGGATTTGAGGAAGTCGACATTAGAGGGCATATGGAGACAGGATAAGTAGATGTATGTAAGATCGCATCCGAGGACAACATTGCCAATCCCTCTACTAAGACTTTGGTAGCTAGAAGCTTTGAGAGGCATGTAGAGGCGATGGGGATGCGTAACATGGCACATCTACTGGCTTAGGGCAAGTGGGAGATTGTTAGGAAATGCCCTAAGTATTAGAGACATTTTGATGTATTCATTTTGAACTGGATAATAAAATTATACTTAGAGGTTATTCATTACATTGCTATCTGTCCTCGTCTTATTTACATGTTAAAGTAAATGTAAGCAAATATGGCTCACTGACTGCTTGTGTTAAAACTGTTAGAACGTTGCATGCAATGGATTTTTGTATGCAAGAAGACAATGTTCTAAAGTTAGCAGTCTAAACTATGGTCTGTAGTCTATGGGGTTAGACCGAGCATCTAACTCATGTTAAGACTATTATGTTGTCTAAAGCCTTGGAGGGGACGGTCTGTCTTGACTGTCTGGAGCTGGACTCCCAAGTAGAGACATGGATATGTTGCTTGGAGGTGACATATTAGACCGGGACTAAAGCGTGATTGATCTACGTAGTCCGCTATGAGTGGATCAATCTGCTTTTGACGTTCATTGTGCAATAACCTTAATCCTGAGTAAATGAACTACTTCATGTATATGACTTGTGTACTTTGATGTTCCAATGGCTAAAGCGTCTCAGAGGTAGTAAGCTTATAGACCGGTTCGTTGGGTGCATGACTTGTATACGATGAAGGGTTTGTTTGCAGATATCGGAATCATAGCTCTGATGAGTTAAAGGTATCCTCTTAAAGGCATTATATTGAATGTGAAAATGGACAAGGCCTTGGGTCATCTGCTGGGCGGATGACTTCTTATTCACATATGGTGAATAATCATTTTCTTGATTCGGTAGTATAATGGAACTTTAAGATAGCCTGATCAGTAGGATTAAACGGACTTTGACCTAAGGCTGATCATGGATATCATATGAGGGTTTTGCATATATGACAAGGTCATTGGATGGTAGCTCGTCACAGGCTTACGTAATACGGTATATAATTGGGAGTTCAGTTTCAGGTTTATAGTGGTGTGACTCTGAAATTAGTGATCATATGATTGAGTTGTTCGGTACAGAATGATGATCATATGGAATCACGGGAGCCCGATTATATATGTCCAATCAGTCCCTCTACTAGCTCCACATAATTCCTTAACGTTTGGCAAATTGATTTGTGTATGCTATAGGCTAGTTTATTATGCATGGATGGTGATGACACAGGATTAGGATGGTAGACAAGATTCTCTCCGGTTGGATTCAGATTTTGTTTTGGATAATAGAGTACACAATTATTCGAACTCCAAATAAAGTTGCCATGATTTTATTTGAGATTGGATTGGAGTTGTAGAAAATTATCCATGAGAACAAGAATATGAAACACAACCGTTTTGTGGAATTTGAAATTTGAATTTTGAAATTTGAAATTTGAATTTTGAAATTTGAAATTTGAATTTTGAATTTGAAATTTGAATTTGAAATTTGAATTTGAAATTCGAATTTGAAATTTGAATTTGAAATTTAAATTTGAAATTTGAAATTTGAAATTTGAAATTTGAATTTGAAATTTGAATTTGAAATTTGAAATTCAAATTTTGAATCACAGTCCAAGTAGGATTCGAATTTTTGTGGAAAATCCACAAGGTTTGAAATTCGAATTTGAGTTGGATTTGGAGAGGATAATCTTGTTAGAATCCTACTTGAATTTTGAATCCAAATCCCAACAAAAGTGGGCGAATTTTTTGAGGATAATCCTCAATGGAAAATTCGGTTTTTGTGGATAAGATTCAAGGGTAAATTCAAGCTTCAATCCTAGTTGAATTTGGATTCTCTTTACTCCCTAAAAGTGGCCGAAATTTTGGAGCCTAAATCCTAGGAAATTCAGTTATTTTTGGATAAGGTTGAGATGAGATTTAGCTTGAAAAATCCTAGTGGAATTTTGATTCTTCCTTATCCTAAAAGTGGCCGAAAATTTGGAGAAGATTTTCTCCTAAAGATTTCAGATTTTTTGGTTGAAAAAGGGAGATAAAATTCTAGTTAAAATCTTGTTTAGATTTGGATTGGATTTATCCTAGGAAAACCGAATTTAATTGTGGAGATTCTCCCTTGGAAAATTCGGATTTTTTGGTTTGGATAAGGGAGAAAATCTTTTCCTAGTCCAATTCGAATTCAGAGAATCACCTCATGCAGGTCTATAAATAGAGGTCCTGCCACTCCAGTTCTCTCAGACCACAGACTCTCAGGTGAGCAGGCTTATTGTTGCACAGCTCATCGTGACAATAAAGTTCTTTAGAGATCTGGGTGGTCGAAAGAAGACTAGCAGTGCTAGCATACCGATCGAGGTTCAGAGTGCCCACACACTCAGCCATTCGGGAATTGGAGAATAGTAGAGAAGGCTAGTTGGTTGAAGCCTCCGGTCATTCTCCTCCTGCAGATTGGCGTCCTTGAGGTATGGTTTTAATTGTTGTTGATTTATTGTATATGGCATCATGAGATATTTAACGATCTAAAAATTTTTATTGTTCCGCTGCGCCACTCTGATACGTTTTTACCGGTTTATTTTCCTACAAAATGAGGGGAAGAAATCAGATCGGGATAGGAAACCTGAGCCCCTTGGGAACCGAGGCTCGGGGACGGAATGAAAAATGTTTCAAGAGTAGTGAAATACCCATCTGAGACTCCGAAACGCTAGAAAAACGAAAAACGACCCTAGGTGTCGGATAAATAGTAACCGATGGTCGAAAAATGAATAAGTGTGATTTTATAGTAAATGAAGTTGTAAAACGATACAGAAACCTAGGGAATATTATTTTATGATATTTGGGCCTAGAAAATTCGGGACAAATAATAGAACAGAATAGTTACGGTCCCGAGACCCGTCAGGGGTAAAATGGTCATTTTGATCAAAAATTTCTGAAAAGCTCAGAAAGGACCGTAAAGGATCTAGAATGTCTTAAATAAAATTCTAGAACCCAAAATAAAGATTTTAGAGTCAAAAATCTAGAGTTTAAATAGTACACAGGCGTGTACTTTGAAGCACGTCTGTGTAGGTGAACCCCAGAGGTACACAGGCCGGAACACAGGCGTGTTGCAAACCGTGTACCATATAAAAAGTTGAAATATGTTATAAAATTTATCACAAAATGAATATATCCAAAGTGATAATTAATGATGGGTATTAACAGACAATACTATGTCTATAGGGACCCAAACTAGTGATAAAACTGCGGAGGAGTTCCGAAAGTGAACATTATCACAGTAGTGGTAAGTTCAAGCAATTTCATATCTGCAACATGAAATACTGTATTATTTCTTTATGTACTAGTTGTACATTAGATATTAAGTCCTATGGACATTGGGGGATTAGTTAGTATAATATATCCCACATAATAAGAGAAAGAGAACGTGTAAGGCCTACGGGCAATGGAGGTTAATGACCTTTGGGCGACGATTAATGTCACTTGGTCAGAATTATAATTGAAAAATGGTAATAAAACCATTTAAGATGTACCCCCCCTCCAACGTTATGGTGGAGGTTTTACAGGTTTTTCGGGGATATAGTAATTGCTACGAGCGATGAGGTCTAGAGAGGAAGAAGCTCTAGGGTCGCTCCCTAGGCCCTCCCAGTCAGCGCGCAAATAACTACCGCTACTGCCACAATAAGCTCAACACCAAAATACAAATAGAGAGAATAGTCAATAATATGATGAAAGCCATAACAAAGCATAATTGAACATAACCGACACTAGCACTAAGTGTAGTGGATTCGGTTAAGGTAACAAAAATAGTAATCAATTAGGGTAACAGTTACCATTTTATTAGTCCAAGGTCAAAGTTTCTATTCATGATGAATAATACTATTCATAGAAAGTTGTGTTTTTGATATTTTTGAATCTATGTGATTCCTACTAAGTATGTTTGAACTTACTGAGCCTGTTAGCTCATCAGTTTGTTCATATTGCAGGTAAAAAACTTGTCCAATAGACTCTTGGATGGCAGCAGGATGCGCGTGTGCTGATGGGATAGGGAACCCACTGTGGTTAGGTCCTTCAAAGAAAAAAACCAAGTGTGAGGTGGTGTGGAAATTGTGTTTTTGTAAAAGAATAATATGTAGCAAAATGTGATGGGAATTATGTATAAGAACCAAAGGTAAAGTGAAAAAGAAATGGATAAAAGTTTGGTTAGAAATGATTAGGTTTTTACAAAGATTTTTACGTAAAAAAGTTTGGAACTTTTTACGTAAAATAGTCCTCTGGTATAGTATGTGGTAGGTCAGAATAGGATAGATGGTTCTGAGGCATTTCCTAAACACAGGAAACCTAAAAATTAAGTGGAAATGCTGCCGAAAATTTTAAAACGACACTAAGGGTATTTCTGGAAACGAGGGATAAAAAGGTGTTCAAAAATAAAAACCGAGACCCTTCGATGAGTTAGGATCGAAAAAGAAGGAAGGACATGTTAAAGGGTAATAAACTGTCCCTTCAAGAATTTTAAACGACAAAAAAAAAAAAAAAAGAAGAACGACTCTAAGGGCATTTTGGGATACGAAGGGCAAATTTATGGTCAGGGTGAAAACCCGAGCCCCTTCAGCGACTTAGATATAAGAAAAGACGACGGATGTTTTCAAGATTAGTGAAACGTCCATTTGGAGTCTCGAAACGCAAGAAAAATGAGAAACGACCCGAGGGGTCAGAATAGTACCACTTTAGGGTTGAGTGAAAAATAAATATTAAAATTACAGCAATTAATGCTGTAAAAATTTGTCTAGGCCTACCAAAGTGTTAAAATGAAAACATTATGGCCCTAGGACCTATTAGGGGCAAAATGGTCATTTCGACTAAAAATTTTAGAAAGGTCAAAAGAGGAGTATTGAACCCCCCAGATGGTCATTTTATGACTTTTGGGCTTAGAAAGGCCAATTTAAGTAGTAAAATAAAATGTTCACAACCAAAGTCAAAGTTACAATTGATTATGAATTTTACTATTCATAGTCAAAGTTACTATTTATCATTTTGACTAGAATTTCTGAAATGCTCAGAAAAGATCGTTAGAGCTGCAGAAGAGCATAAACAGGATTTTAAAGGTCAAAATCGAAATTTAAGTCTAAGAAACGGAGAAAAATCCAACTAGGGGCAAAACGATCATTTTACCAAAAGTTAGGGGTAAAATGGTCATTTTGTAAAAACGTTCCAGAAAGGTCTAAATAGGATTGTTCCACCTTTAACTGCTATCATAAGGCTTTAATTAAGTTTTTAAAAAGCCAAAGTTCAGATTTTAGTAGAATAAAAGCAATTTAATAAAAATGTAATTAACTGACAACATTGTTGTCTATAGGAAACCTGACCAGAGATGGGCAAAGGAATTCAAAGGACCCAAGAAAGCTCACTTTAGCACAAACACTGTAAGTACAAACATTTAAATGTCAGCGCACGAACTGACTTATCGTAGAAATGTGTTTATATATAAGTTATAAATATTTTGTGGCATGATAATCTAACATGTTCACAAAGTTTGAAAAGCATGAAAACTAAAGTAAAGAAAGATAAATATAAGCAAGATAATATGACTAAAGTGTCAGGAAACTAGTCTGGACAACCATTTCTTAATACTAGACTAGTGAACAGATCACCAGAACGCTCAAACCGCTCGTCTGAGCACAACAACCCTAGTAAGGGTACGATATCGTGAAAAGGGTTCGGATGACCTCTTCCCACCAAGAGACTAACAAAATTAGAGTCAGAGCACTCAGATTAGTCAGTTAAGTTGAAAATAATGAATAGTGAAGAGTGAAAAACGCTGTGTGAAGTAACTGGCCAAGACGGCTTTAATTTAACATAAAACTGATATATGAATGGTTAGTAGACTCAATCTGGTTGATTGAGCAAAAATGAGAATTTTAGATTAAGAGATACATAGTATCAGGACGAGGGTCAAGATGACCTTTACTCACTCCGAAACTGATATATTTGGACTCAGAACGTCCAAATTAGACAATCAGGCACCTGACATGTTTTTCGAAGTGAGGTCACACAGATCCTAAAAATTGGTCCAGATGACCTCCGATGGACTTAAAACTGATAAAAATGGAATCATCATGTCCAATTAGTCAAGAGAGACTGTATCTGAAATTTTGCATGGGAACACCTCGGTTTGCGTGTGAAAGGAGAACAAAGTACAGACACAACTATAGTATAGGATGTGAATAGAAAAATAGATTGATAATGGGCTCTTAGATAGTATAAAACAACCTAGAATTGACAGTACAAAAATCAGATTCAAAAATCCAATTTTCGGGTGAAAATTGGAATATTGCTGAGAAAGGACCGAACACTACAGTATAAAATTAGACTGCATTGAGAAGCCAACATAAATAAAACTTGGTCCTTAGAAACTATTCCCCTTAGCTACAAAAGCAACTGATTTTGGCTGCTTACATAGCCCAAAAGTGAGAATAAAATATTACATTAGCCATGACAACTTTTGAATTTAAAATTCAAGGGGTTTTCAAGCTTGGTCAACAAGCTTTGCTTTATCTCTTCTCCCTTTCATGCAGTAGCCCACGCCCATTTATGGGCTGAAAAAGGGCAGAAATTGTCCCTTGATTAGGCTAAAATGGTGGACAATTAATTAGTTAGGCTTAAGCAAGTTTGATTAAGTTTGCCTATAAATGACATAATTTGCACAAGGGTTTTGTTCTTTCATTTGCCACCCCAAAACACAACACTCCTTCTCCCTTTCTTTCTTGCTGCAATTGACCCTTCCCATTAGCCAAAAGCCTCCATTGTCAAGCCTTAAATCATACCAAAAAATGACCAAAAACCAAACCTCACAAGCTTGGGTTAGGAGGATTCGAATCCAAGTCGTTGTAAGGCACCAAGGGTAAGTTTTCAAAATCCAATCTTTATAGTTTTTAGTTTTTGTTTGGTTTGATTTTTAAGAGAAAAATTTTGGTATTGTTTCTAGCAAAACCCGACCTCATTCTCTTTGGGTCCCACAACCATTTTGGTTACTCAAGCCCTAGTTTAAAATCGTGCTTAATTCAAAGTACAAAGGTAAAAACCAACACCTTCCCTTTTGTGATTTAGTGATTTTAAGTTTTTGATCAAGGCTATTTGTGTGTATTTGTTTATGTAAATGGCTTATAATAATTTTATTTTGAGCTCTTAGCTTTCCATTTTTAAGTTTATATGGTTGTGGTTGTGTTTACAATTTTTATGAATGGTTATTAGTATGTGTGATGCGATGAGCGTATAGGGATGTGGGTGGACACAAATCTGTCCGCAGGAAAGGCCACGGATTTTGGCCATTTTGACCCACTTAGGTTCTGAATTTGGGATTTGGTAAAACATGATGTTTTAAGAAAATTTCGATACAATCGTTTTTTCATCAAATAGCCCTTGGCCAAAAATGACGTTTCGTTAGGTTTTTAGAGTGATTTTCACTTGGTGCCCAAGACTGTGAACAAATTCTAAACCTAGAAATTAGTCTTGGGTTTTATTAAAAATGGACCACTTAGAGTCCGAACCAGACTTCGAGCTCAACACGAAAGTTGTAGAACACGTCAAAACCTTTAAGACGACTCATGCATATTTTAAAAATTCAGCTGTTTCTGTGATGTCTCGCCCTATGTAGGGTTAAACAGCACTACTACAGTTAGCTACTGTTGCCAACTGCAATAGACTGTAACCACTTGGGTCGTCGGTAACTTACTTTTAACTTGCTTTTAACTTATTCTGATACCAGCTAAATTTTTTTTTCTTTTTAAACTTGACGTGGAAATTTTATTTTCGTAAAACATTTACTATAGTAAACATTTTTCCTTATCATAACTTGATATACATCATTTCAATACTCTTTTAAACAGCTCAGCAGAAAACTCATAGCAGTACCATAACCCTCGCCCAGTCCCTTGGCACATGCAAATCGCATTCATCATCCATCGCTTGTTTTTTTTTAATGCAAGATGCTTACCTGCAACATAAACAAACTTGTGAGCGACAGGCTCAGTAAGTTCAAACATACATTCATGACGTATAATAATTCACACTATATATGACAGGGTGAATTTGATACCTGCTATAACCTCTGAACATTGCATAATGTATATCGTACATTGCTTAACATTCATACTTATAACACTTAACCTTGTAAATATACATGTACATATCTGAACATACTTTACATCATAATCATAATCATACTAACTGCACTTTATACATGCTTAACATCATGAACATACTTTACATCATAATCATAAACATACTAACTACACTTTACACATACTTAAAATCATGAACATACTTTACATCATAAACATATCACATGTTAAACTTCCGCACCCGGGACGTACCACCGTCGGATTGGTGGCCATAAACATGAATAATACTGTTGACTATGAATAGTACCATTGATCGCAACAGTAACTTTGACCGCGATGGTACTCGTAGTGTTAGTATATCTTATGCTCGTTATAGGCTGCATTTTCAATCTTAGGTCTTTATCTTTTATTATGTTCTAGTTTGGGCCCCATGATTGGTCGTACCGTTCTTTTGCGCGCATGACTGAAAGGGACTCTGGGGAGCGATCCACTGGCCAATCCTCTACAGTCTACTTGAACATGAGACTTCCAAACTTGGGACGTACCACCATCGGTTTGGGAGCCATATCATAACTGATCATGAGAAACTTCCATACCCGGGATGTACCACCATCAGTATGGAAGCCGGTATGCCAAAGTGGTTTTATTACCATCTTTCATACGGTTCCTAACCGGTGGCATTATCATTGCCTCCTTGGTCTGGAACACTTATTACATTCTTTATTTACTTGTGTGCATTGTATTTCACATGTTAGTATGCATATAGCACTTTGGTACATACTTTACACGTCATACATATCTTATAAACATGTTACGTAATTTCATGTTATAGACATTTGAAATGTCTAAACTTACAGAATATAACATATAAACATAAACATATCAAGTCAATTTACATTTGACTTAAACATAATACATAGTTCATAACATGACTTTCGTGGCATTCATATCATAGTATCTTGACACAAAACTGCACATAAAACACATAAACATAACCAGTCCATTTATATTGCAGACATGAAAATATTTAAACTTACATGCTGCATATAGAACACATAACACATAAACATAAACCTAACATGTCAGTTTATGTTGTAGACAAATAAATGCTTGAACTTACTGTTACTTTGCTAGTACCTCCTTTCTTGCTTTCTGGATCCGCAAACGTTCCTTCATTGCGTCTGGATCGGGTTCCTATAACCGAAAGAATCATGGTTATTCTTTCCATACTCATCTTATACCTAAAACTTAATAAAACGTAAAAATTCTACGTTTCATTCCCTGATATAAACTTAGGGGCCTAATATCCCATTTATAACATTTTTGCTAAACTTTGGTAAAATTACCATTTCACCCCTAACGTGATTTTTTTTTTCGTAACCTTACTTTTCCTTAATTTACAACTTAGTTCTGGCCATTAGAATCTTAATTAAGTCATTTTAAATCCATTAGGGCCCTTTTCTATCATTCTTGGAATTTTCGGTCAAAATGTCCGTTTTGCCCCTGACGGGTCTTTCGGTCGTATCATTTTCATTTTAATGCTTAGACTAGATTTTCTAAGCCCAACAATCATAAAATAATTTTTCTTAGGCTTTACCGAGCTTTTACAGCATTAATTGCTGAAATTCTTGGTTTACTCGTCCTTAGGACATCTGTCATCCTTTTCTAAGCCAAACTCATTCATTAATCCTTAAAATCGTTTGAGGGGACTCGGGTTTCCATCCCAACCACATTTTTACCCCTCGTTTCCTAAAATACCCTTTTTGTGCTGTTTTAGAAATTTCGACAGCATTTTCGCTTAATTTTTAAGTTCTCGGAGTTTAGGAAACACCTCGAAACCATCTAACCTATTTCTATTTTATCACATACTATACCAGAGCCTATATTTTACGTAAAACTCAACTTTTACATAAAAATATTCACATTTCTACACATTTTCCTTTTCATCATTTTCGTCCATTTTCTTACAATTTCACATGCCAAATTACATAATTAACACATAACCATTCCAAAATAAAAAATAAGGAACGAAGGGATAGAAATCACTATCGAAATCGTCCCATCGGTGATCGAATGCACCGTTTGGTCTCGCGTGCACAAACATTGATTCACCGTTCTTCACATTTGAAATTCCATCTTGAAATTTCGATGCTGCGGATGTGTCCGGAATGTCGAAAATATGTCAACGGGCCATTCTTAAAATTTTGGGGTCTAGTCACCATTGATTAGCATTGACTGACATTGACCGGTCGTTGACCAGTGGCGGCGTGGAGAAAGGAGGCCACCATCTCGTAGATCTCGACGTGAGGAACTCATTGGTGGTGTCAATTTCGCCAATAGAAGCTCCTATTGCCAGAAATCAACCCTCGAAATACCGATAGCGACGGCATTGAGAAATCTCTGTTTTCTCGAATTTTTTTCTTGAAATTAGCTTAGGGCTTTTGTTCCCCATGAAATTCTGAGCATTTTGATACCCACCACATCACTAAACTCCGCCAGAAATGGTAGGTTTCACGGTGGCGATGGTGACGGCCACAGGCGGAGTTGGTGGCGTGATCCGGTGGCCGTTGAGATGAACCATTGGCTGGGTTTTGTAGTGCTCTTCAAGACGAAGCTAATGGGACTGGTTTCATCTTGAATGGACGTCGGACGGCGGAGAAATCGATGTTTGAAAATTTTGGCCACCGTAGCTTTGGGCGGTGCGTGCGGGCTGCTCCCGCGTCCAATCCGTCGACTCGACCCACCGTTAGACTCAGCTCGGCGAGAGCTTTCTGATGACACTGATGGTGTCAAAAACAGAGGTCAGAATCGGATGTTAGCTACTGTTCATCCATGGGGGTCGTGAGAGAGGAAAGAGAATTTCTCTGGGCTGTTTTTGCAGTTTGTCAAAATTATTCAATTTTCGCCCTTTATATACTTTTTCGCCCAAAATTTCAACATGTACTATCCTGACTAATTTGGGCATCTTGAATCCAAATGTATCAGTTTTATTTTCATCTGAGGTCATTTCGACGAGTTTCTGATACTGCGAATTCCCGGTCAAAAATTACCTTTGTACTCAATTATCTAATTTGAGCATGCTGATAGGCTATCATGACTAATTTGGGTGTGCGGAACCCAAATTTATCAGTTTTAACTTCATTCAAAGTCATCTAGACCAGTTTTCTGATACTGCCTGTTTCTCGATCAAGATTCACATTTTGTGCTCAATTGACTAAATTGAGCATACTAATTCTAAATATATCAGTTTTATTTCAAGAAAATGTCATCTTGACCAATTTCTTAATACTGTGTTATACACACATATACACACATAAAATCACTACAATACACATTTTAAACGTGAAATTCATTGTGTATATTTCCTATACGAATTTTCCGAGAATGATGAAATTCTCCGGTTATCACAATTTCGGGTCTTAAACAAAGTCGTTTTCAAAGTGATGCAATACTAGGACTTTTACAAAAAAACTAGGCACATAGACCACAGGTTTGATAGGATTAGGACTCGTTCAAGTTAGATTTGAGCTCCGAGATGAACACAAAAATTGTTCATCTCATCAAGGACGAAAATTTTCATGTTTGCAAAATTCACAAACAAAGTCGTTTCAATCGAGTTTCAAAATAGTTTTTGAAAGTGGTTCAAAAACCACCCTTAAAATGTAACACCAAAATGTGTTTTAAACTTGTTAAAATATAAAAATGGTTTTCATAAAAATGTTCCCCACCTTCCAACGGGGTGATAAGGGGACGGGTTCCAAACATATAATTTTACCAAGAATTTTACGAGTAACCAAAACAATTTTTCAGAAATAACTTAAACAGTATGGGTAGCCCGGTACGCTACCATACCATACAAGCACTAGTAACCTGGTAGATTACTTAGCTTATGGCGTGTGAGGTAACTGGTCAGTTGACTGGTCGGTAACTAGTCAAGGACCATGTTTCAAATGATGATCCAAGGAACAATGATTAATCTGTCAAGTAGACAATTAATCAAACACGATACGAGTCAGACACCAAATCCCCAAAGTAGGCCAATAGGGTACCGATGGACCTTGGTACCACATAAAAACACAAGTTATGGTCACTAACAGTAATAATGACCTAGGATTGACAGTAATTAATTTATGGTAATTTACCGAGTACAGAGAAGTAAACTCTATATAAAGAGAGAATTAGTACCGACAGCAATCGATACCAAATAAATTATCTGCTTTAGTCACTAATAGTGACGGTGACTAAACGAGAGCATTAATGAGGAACATTATTGATGACAAGTGGTTGCCAATAATTTGTTAAAGGCATGAGTACGTAATTGCTTACAATTAGGTAAGTACAACTCTGCCTACGGCATGAATAAAATAAATTTAAAGTAATGGTTTGTACAATATGTTAAGTATGCACATGCTATTGCGCAGCGTACATAGGAGCATATAGTTTCACAATCGCGTAGATTGATGACCAAACAAATTAGAGGCCAGGTATCCCTATCGCGTAAGATTAGGGGATAATCTAGTAGAGTATGTGGCATGATTAAATACATAATTGGGAATGATGAGAATAAGGTGTTAGTGTAACGGGCCAAAGCCCACAAAATCTAACGAGTCGAGGCTCATAATGTATAACAGGCCGAGGCCTACAAAATCTAATGAGCCAAGGCTTATAATGTATAACAGGCCAAGGCCATAAAATATATCCATAATGGGGCCTAAGTAGACATAAGAAAGAAAAGAAAATAACGAAACATAACTAAGCATAACCGGACCATGCATTGTACACGGTATGCAATAGTTATAGTTCACTATGCTTCCATTCATAGTAAAATGCATTTCAGTATACGATGCTATCTGTCATGCATATAGTATGTGAAGTTGTTTCAGTGATATGATATGTGATGATCTGGTATGTGACATGTTTGAGTGATATATGTTGATATCTGGCATGCTTATATGATTTTAAGTATGTACTATGTTTAAAACGTGTTTTGCGGTTAACATGTTGTACTTACTAGGCGTAAAGCTCACGAAGTGTGTTCATGCTATAGGTAAGTGTCCTATGGCCTAAACCATAATGGGCGATGACGGTAGCGGAGGCAAATGTGAGGTGAGGTTATAGAGACACTGCAAGTTAAGTTCCACAAAAGTTAGTAAATAGTATTTTTGAGTAGTAACAATTAAATAGTATATATGAATAGTAATCATTGAATAGTATTTTTGAATAGTAACTATTGCATAGTATTTCTAAATAGTAACTATTGAATAGTATTTTTAAATAGTAACTGTCAAATAGTATTTTTGAATAGTAATAGATAAATAGTATTTTTGAATAGTAATCGGTATACGTACGTACACAGTAAATACGTACGCAATCAAAAAAAAATTTCTAAATTTATGATATCTAGTTAAGTAACTTTACGTATCAATTGCAAGAAAGGATAAGTATTATTTAAAGAAGCAGTTTTTAAGTGACGGTCTGGGTCACTAAGGGCATGGGACATCACAGTTGGTATCAGAGCGGTTTCCTGCCACCCTACCTTACATCGCCGCATGCCTACCTCATCTGTCTAAGTAAGTTAGTTTTTATTCTACAGTATTAGTATGTAAGTTGATATGTGAGTATGGTAGGTAGCCATGGCCGTGTCAATGAAGCTTGTACTAGCAGAGCCTGTACCAGTGGAATCTGTACCGATAGAACTAGTACTGATAGGACTTACACCGATGGACCTACTCCGTTAGACCCCCGCCAAAAATATGAGGATCGCCAGGCGAGTTTGGCTTTCACCGCCATGCATCCAGGTAGATACGAAGGTCACTGCCGACCCGACGAGCTCATGAAATGGATTCACGACATGGAAATCATATTCCATGCCTACCACATCCCACCTCACCTACAGGTGGTTTTGGTCAGTGGTAGGCTGGACGGACTAGTAAGAGCATGGTGGTTAGATTGACGTAGGGATGGACACCTGATTGTATGTTGGGAGGACTTCTGTCGAGACCTTCTCAGTAACCATAGGTCGCCACCCATGGAGCAAAGAACTCAAGCTAAACAGGTTCAAGGGAAACAGAACCCTGAGTTACAACGCCAAGTACGGAATGTAGGAACTAGCCGGAACTATAGGTAATCCCACAACAATAACAAGAGGAAAGGTAATCTGGACAATCAAGGTTCACAGAAGAACTTCCCTCAGAAGAGAAAGTACTAGAAAGGAGATGACAGCCAATGCTTGATGTTGCCCGAAATGCAGAAAAGGACACCTGGGAGAATGCAAGTAAAGAATGAGTGGCTATTTTGAATGTGGCAAGGAAGGTCACCTCACCAAAAACTGCTATTTCAACCCACAAAGACAACAAAACCAAGCTCATACCACCCGTAACCAACTATATGCTACCCAGACCAGGATAGAAGGCCCTTCAACCGCACTAGGCAGACTGAAAGCCCTAGACAACTAAGGCAAAATTCTCTTCTTAGACTACGTATGTAGTGTAGAAAAAATAAATCGATAAAAACGTATCAGAGTGGCGCAGCGGAACAATAAAAATTTTTAAGATCGTTAAATATCTCATGATGCCATATACAATAAATCAACAACAATTAAAACTCATACCTCAAGGACGCCAATCTGCAGGAGGAGAATGACCGGAGGCTTCAACCAACTAGCCTTCTCTACTATTCTCCAATTCCCGAATGGCTGAGTGTGTGGGCACTCTGAACCTCGATCGGTATGCTAGCACTGCTAGTCTTCTTCCGACCACCCAGATCTCTAAAGAACTTTATTGTCACGATGAGCTGTGCAACAATAAGCCTGCTCACCTGAGAGTCTGTGGTCTGAGAGAACTGGAGTGGCAGGACCTCTATTTATAGATCTGCATGAGGTGATTCTCTGAATTTGAATTGGATTAGGAAAAGATATTTTCCCTTATCCTTAACCAAAAAATCCAAATTTTTTTCATGGATAAATCCAACAATAAAATTCGATTTTCTTAGGATAAATCCAATCTAAATCTAAACAAGATTTTAACTAGAATCTTATCTCGCTTTTTCAACCCAAAAATCTGAATTTTTCTTGGAGAAAATCTCCTCATAAATTTCGGCCATTATGGATAAGGGAGAATCTAAAATTCCACTAGGATTTTCAAGCTTGAATCTTATCTCAACCTTATCCAAAAATAACCGAATTTCCTAGGAGAGATTCTCCAAATTTTCGGCCACTTTTCAGGGAGGAGAGAATCCAAATTCAACTGGGATTGAAACTTGAATTATTCCCTTGAATCTTATCCACAAAAATCCAAAATTTCCTTGAGGATTATCCTCAAAAATTTTGTCCACTTTTGTTTGGATTTGGATTCAAAATTCAAGTAGGATTCTAACAAGATTATCCTCTCCAAATCCAACTCAAATTCGAATTTCAAACCTTGTGGATTTTCCACAACAAATTCGAATCCTACTTGGACTGTGATTCAAAATTTGAATTTCAAATTTCAAATTCAAATTTCAAATTCAAATTTCAAATTTAAATTTCAAATTTAAATTTCAAATTCGAATTTCAAATTCAAATTTCAAATTCAAATTTCAAATTCAAAATTCAAATTTCAAATTTCAAATTTCAAAATTCAAAATTCAAATTTCAAAATTCAAATTTCAAATTCCACAAAACGGTTGTGTTTCATATTCTTGTTCTCATGGATAATTTTCTACAACTCCAATCCAATCTCCAATAAAATCATGGCAACTTTATTTGGAGTTCGAATAATTGTGTACTCTATTATCCAAAACAAAATCTGAATCCAACCGGAGAGAATCTTGTCTACCATCCTAATCCTGTGTCATCACCATCCATGCATAATAAACTAGCCAATAGCATACACAAATCAATTTGCCAAACGTTAAGGAATTATGTGGAGCTAGTAGAGGGACTGATTGGACATATATAATCGGGCTCCCGTGATTCCATATGATCATCATTCTTTACCGAACAACTCAATCATATGATCACTAGTTTCAGAGTCACACCACTATAAACCTGAAACTGAACTCAAAATTATATACTGTATTACGTAAGCCTGTGACGAGCTACTATCCAATGACCCTGTCATATATGCAAAACCCTCATATGATATCCATGATCAGCCTTAGGTCAAAGTCCGTTTAATCCTACTGATCAGGCTATCTTAAAGTTCCATTATACTACCGAATTAAGAAAAATGATTATTCACCATATGTGAATAAGAAGTCATCCGCCCAGCAGACGACCTAAGGCCTTGTCCATTTTCACATTCAGTATAATGCCTTTAAGAGGATACCTTTAACTCCTCAGAGCTATGATTCCGATATCTGCAAACAAACCCTTCATCGTATACAAGTCATGCACCCAACGAACCGGTCTATAAGCTTACTACCTCTGAGACGCTTTAGCCATTGGAACATCAAAGTACCCAAGTCATATACATGAAGTAGTTCATTTACTCAGGATTAAGGTTATTGCATAATGAACGTCAAAAGCAGATTGATCCACTCATAGCGGACTACGTAGATCAATCACGCTCTAGTCCCGGTCTAATATGTCACCACCAAGTAACATATCTATGTCTCTACTTGGGAGTCCAGCTCCAGATAGTCAAGACAAACCGTCCCCTCCAAGGCTTTAGACAACATAATAGTCTTAACATGAGTTAGATGCTCGGTCTAACCCCATAGACTACAGACCATAGTTTAGACCGCTAACTTTAGAACATTGTCTTCTCGCATACAAAAGTCCATTGCATGCAACGTTCTAACAGTTTTAACACAAGCAGTCAGTGAGCCATATTTGCTTACGTTTACTTTAACATGTAAATAAAACGAGGACAGATAGCAATGTAATGAATAACCTCTATGTACATATAATTTTATTATCCAGTTCAAAATAAATACATCAAAATGTCTCTAATGCTTAGGGCATTTCCTAACATGTAGACATAATGGGAAGTAGTAGCTTACTCCCACTAGACCTATCCTAGTGTGTTCCTTTGAGATTATGTATCAAAAAGTGTTTACCACTCCCAATAGACTAAAGTTATGTACTTTTAAAATGATATAAAATGTAGTGCAGCTTTGCCCAAAGGCTTAGATATAATATTTTCACATGCGACTAGAGTGCGACTAAAAAAGAAAAAGAGTCAGAAGAGATGTTGAGATCATTATACGTAAAAATCACGACCATGTAATGTTAGAGAACCACTTAGAGTAGGAGCATGGATTACTGCCCGAGCTATACTGATCTTCAGGGCTAGTTGTCCACTAAGTTTCAAGTAACAAGCAGCACTCCTGCACTCCATGTGAATGTCAGGACTAGTTTCATGCTATCAAAGTGACTCCCTGATTGTACTCCATTAATCAAGATAACTGAGTCCTGTTGGCTGTTGATATCTTTCAGGAATATACTCTTGTGTGTATTGGGTTCTTGTGACCAGGACGAGTTCTTAACTGGGTCAAGTTTCACCATACCGTGATTGAGCAAATCCCAGAGAGGAGTCTGGCAACAGCCTCAGTTTTTCTTTATGGGCAAGCGGGTGGAGTGAAACCACCTAGGTTCCCTAGAGTTGTGGATATACAAAGCTTTAACGTATGCTGTGCACTACGAGGAATTGATATGGACTTCTTCAACATATGTTGAAGAGGACTCATAGTGAAACCAAGGCCAAGCACCAGCCAGAAGTGCTTGAGGATGTTAAGGGAACCCATGGAAGAACCTGAACTAGCTCCTCCGTCTCCCTAATTGTGATAACCGGGAATTTTTAGATTCTTGGAGTGAATTAAAATTATATGTAAATAACAATTTTAATGAATAAAATGTGAAAAAGTTGTATTTTAATACCATTGGGAATACTGTGAAGATGTTCTAACAGTGTTAAAAAATGTGAGTTCGGAGATGGAAAATCTTCTTGAACAGAATCGGGTAAGACGGCTCGAAAACGAAGCCAAAGATTCTAGAGAGTGCACAGAAGGGCACTAAAACACGAAATTTTATGGTAGTGAATTTTGGTCAAACGGAAGCAAAATAAGACAAACCGATTGCACCGTAGGCGCCCAAAACCCACCTACTTGATTTTGGTAAAGTTCTGTTCGGTTTGACTTTCGATCAAATTTTAACCACGAATTAATTCATGAATTAATATGTGGATTAATTAGGTGACATCATAATTATGATGTCATAAATAGAAAATTTTAGCTTGTAAAGCAAGTTTAGTTACATGTATGGCTAGGATTTAATGCCTTTTTGATCAAAGGCCATGAATTAGCCAAATTGGCTTTGATTAAATTTTGGAAAATTTGGAATAACGGGCCTCAGGCACATGGAGAAAAATTAGCCCAAAATTTTCAATTTTGGCCGAAAAAGTTAGCAAAAAAGTCCCTATACAATTAGCTAATTGTTGGGAAAAATTTGCTAGTTAGTCCCCTAATTTTTGCCTATAAATAAGCATGGAAATTCATGAGGGAAAATCACAAAATGCAGCCAAAATTTTGCTCCCTAAAACCATGAGCTTCCATCCATTTCTAAGCTAATTTTTGACAAGAATTTCACACCAAAATAGCCTCCAAAATCACACTAAGGATCAAGAAGATGAGATTGATAAGGTGAGCCTTCAAATTGAAGCATTTTTCATTGATTTTCCTTGAAAGGTCCATGGCTCCAATGGTGTGGAAAATTGTTAAAATTTTGATTATTTATTTTAGTGTTGTGTTGGTTTGGTGTTCTAGTAATGAAAGCATGTGTTAGAATTAAGAAACAAGCAAATTGATGCACGCTTCTCACAAAAAATCTGTGGCCAATAGACACTAGAAAGTGAGAAAAATTTGTGAGGAAATGATAAGGAATGTTGAATAAAAACCTTAAGAATAAGAGAAAATTTTTCTATGGTTTTAGAGCATGGAAACCATGGCTTAAGGCTAGGGTTGGAATGAAAATTTTCTTAGATTTTGATGTTGATTTGTACATTAGAAAACCTAAGAGTGATATATGATAAATGAACATTGTGATGAAAAATGTTTGGTGTTGTTTTCCAAGTGAAAACCGTGGGTAACGTTGAAGAAAAATTGATGAATTTGTGTTGTGATTTGAATGATGTTAATGTAGAGAATTTTTAGACAAAGTTTGGTAACTTTATATAAAATAGGCCTCTAGTATAGTATGTGGTAGGTGCAATGGTTCTGAGGCATACCTAACGCCGGGGAAACCTAGAAATACAAGTAGAAATATTACCCAAATTTCTAAAATGGCATAAGGGTATTTCAGGAAATGAGGGGTAAAAATGTTAGGCTCGAAAATAAAATTGAGATCCCTCGGTGGGTTAGGGTTATTAATGAAAACCGAACCCAAAAAAAATAGTAAAACGACCCTTTAGTATCTAAAATACCAAAAACGGTGAAAAATTTACGTTAGGGGTATGTTAGGAAACGAGCGAAAAAGTTATGAACGGGGTAGAAAACCCGAGCCCCTTGGGAACTGAGGCTCGGGATCAAAATTAGAAACATTTTAGGAGTAGTGAAATATCCTTTTGAGGCTCCAAAACGCTAGAAAAACGAGAAATGACCCTAGGTGATGGATGAATAGTACTCAAGGGTCGAATGGTGAATAGTTGTTGATTTTGTAGCAAATAAAGCTATAAAAAGATACAGAAGTCTATGGAATATTATTTTATGATATTTAGGCTTAGAAAATTCCAGAAAAATGATAGAACGGAATAGTTACGGTCCCAAGACCCATCGGAGTAAAATGGTCAATTTGACCAAAAATTTCTAAAAGGCACGGAAAGGACTGTTAAGGAATACTTAAGATAAGATTCTAGAAGCTATACTAAAGATTTTAAGATTAAAAATCTAAAAATTTTGAAGAACACGAGCGTGTAGAAGGATACACGGCCATGTATGGGAGAAAATAGACAACCCGAGGAGTAAATGGGCGTGTACCAAGCCGTGTACAATTACACGGGCAGATAGTGAACAACACGGCCGTGTAGTGTAAAACCGAGAGGTACATGGGCTTGAACATGAGCGTGTTGTAGGTTGTGTACCACATAAAGAGTTGAAATGTGTTGCAAAAATTATCAAGAAACAAATATATCCAAAATTGATAATTAATGATGGGTACTAATAGACAATATTTTGTCTGTAGGGACCAGATTAGAGTCAAAACTACGGAGGACTTCCGGGAGCGGATGTTATCACAGTGGTGGTAAGTTTAAGCATTTTCATGTCTGTAACATGAAATACTGTAATATTTCATTATGTACTAGTGGTACATTAGATGTTGTAGCAAGACTAACACACCTAATGAACTGATAAATTGAGAAGTGTACTATGGGTAAACTACGAGAAGAGTGTAACTAAAATCACGACACACCCGTAAAGAGAAAACAGGTAAGACCTACGGGCAACAGCGGTTCCTAACCTTGAGGTGACAATTAATGTCACTTGGTTAGAGCTGTAATTGAAAGATGGTAAAGAAACCACTTTTGGCGTACTGCCCCTCCAACAAGAGTGGTGGAGGTTACAAGTCCTTCAGGGATATAATAACTACTACGGGCAATGATAGGACTGGAGAGGAAAGAGCCATAGGGTCACTCCTAAGGCCCTCCCAGTTAGCGCGCATATGATATCGATACAAGGCCAAAAGAACCTAAAACCAGAATATAAGCAAAGATAATAGATAAAATGTTATGAAAGCCATAACTGAGCATAACTGAGCACAACCGACACTAACACTAAGTCTAGTGGACTTGGTTAGGGTCACGTGAATAGTAATCGATTAGGATCAAAATTACTATTCATCAATCAAAGGTTAAAGTTACTATTCATAGTAAATTGGATTTTTGATGTTTTTGAATATGTGTGATTCATAGTACGTATGTTTGAACTTACTGAGCCCGTTAGCTCACCAGTTTTTTCATGTTCCAGATAAGAAACCTATTCAGTAGACTACCTGGATGGCGGCAGGATATGCGTGTGTCAATAAGATAGGGAATCCATTGTGGATCATGGTCCTGCTGCTAGTCTTCTGCTGAGTGACAAAAGTTAGTAAATCGAAGAGAATGTATTTTGAAAACTAGTTTACAAAAAGTATCTTTGTAAATTATGTTGTATTGTAAAAGAGAGACAACTATTGTGTAGTTGTAAATTTTATATGGCTTTCATATATAATGCTTTATGCAAGAAAAGTATTTTGAAAAAAAAAACAAATGGGCACAAATTTTAGGCCCCAAAAAAGAATGAGAATTTAAAGGTAAAAGTGTTTTAAAATATTGACTCGCGGGGTGCACAAGCTGTCTCAATTGACAATGGAGTCAGATTCAAGATGATTACGTATGGCCGAGGTCAGGGGCGTTACAGGTTAGTATCAGAGGAGTTGACCATATCCCTATTGACACAGAACGTAGCCTACTCATCAATCCAAGTAAGTTAGCTTTATTTAAGTTAGTTAACTTTTGTTTATACGAGGTCATATATTTTGTAGGGTATATGATGACTAGACCACTGTATGTGCGACCCCATCCATACCGACCGAGAGGACTGATCTGGGTATGGACTAGGCCTGTGATCAGGCCGTCCATGATCCATCGAACAGTGCCTCAACCGTCTATACTTGAGCCGCCAGTGCCACAGGTTAGAGCGCCAGCAACAATACAGGTACCACCTCCTCGACTGATTGTTAATCCACCAATTGCTATAGACATTCCAGTTGTTGGTGGACGAGCCCATGTAGGATCCAGAGTATTAGTACAAGCGATACACACCTTCAGTGGTAGTCATCCACCCACATTCGAGGGAGGTCAAAAGGGGATCTCTACCCAAGATTGGCTGCATAATATGGAGACGATCATGCACCAGTATGACATTGATGAGGACTGCTAGGTCTTGTTAGCAGTTGGAACTTTCCATGAGGATGCATGGATGTACTGGGAGTATTGCGATCAGGAGATGCTGTTAGGACTCGATTAGACTGAGTTCATACATATTATGATACCGTAGTTTCCACCAAAGAGTCCAGCATTACCAGTTCCAGACCCTCTAGAGAGTAGGGTAGTGACTCCGCCACCAGCCATGCCCAGATATACTGATGTTAGAGAGTTTGTCCTTCATGCGGAGAGATTATAGATGCTGCTAAGTGATACTATTTTCACTTATGCAGTATGGTTTGTGGAGAACATCGTGAGGAGATGTCTTATGTCTAACCTCACTGATGAGGATTTCTGTGATATATTCTGGAAGGGGCTTATGATAGACTTATGACAAAGGGTAACCCCTCTATATCCTACTACGCTATATGAGTTTATAGTTATGGTAGCTAAGGTAGAGGAAGACTTGATGATGGAGTGCATGGTGCGCAAGAAATGCGAGCTACTATTGCAAGATGCCATGCTAGAACGTCTGTATGGTGAGTGACCTATGGCAAATGACCATGAGGCCAACCCATCGAGGCAACAAGAGGGCACGAGTCCCACTGGAGAATCAATGCCATCCGAGGCCAGAAATGGTACGGATGAGGACAACGAGGATCCAGAGGAATTTCTAATAATTCCAGATCAACCTCAACTAGGGGACTAGGTGTAAAAGCATAAAAGATCTGTAAATGTATACATCTGTATATATGTATGTATGACTATATGGATAGGCTGTTTTGAAAAAGGGCCTTCGAGTTAATGTGTATATGAAAATTAGGAAATGAAATGACATGAAATTTTGAAATGTTCAAAATGAAGAGATGTTTGAAATTAATGATGATTGCAACTATTTTTACTTATATTGTAAAAATATGTTTGTCGAAAATCTAACGATTCATTTTCATGTGATTATAGGCAGTAGATAAAGATGATGAATCCACGTAACCTGAAAAACATGAGAGGGCATCTAGTCTTTTCTGAAAGAGTAGATGAGTTACAAGCCATGTTGCAAGCTCAGATGAAAGCAAATGCTGAGCTGAGACAAAGAATAGAGCAGATGGAGCTGAGGCAAGGCTAGGACGAAGGCCGAACCTCTCAGATGGCTGCCTCGGAACCGGAAGTGCCACCAGTTGTACCCAAGATAGTGGTAGAACCCCAACCATAACCCCAAATTAACCAAGAACCATTATATGAAAGATTTCAACTGATGAAGCTGCTGGAATTTGAGGGTTCCACCAACCCATTAGAAGTAGAGGAGTGGTTGTCCTCACTTCACATGATTTTGGAATTTATGAATTTAAATGATTAAGAAAGGATCATGTGTGCAACTTTGTTAAATAAAGATGCAAGATTCTGGTGGGACACAATCAAGCTGAGAAGGAATGTGTTCACAATGTCATGGTTAGATTTCTTAGATGAATTTAACCAAAAATACTATGACCCTGCGTTGCTACGACCCCAACAGAGGGAGTTTGCAAAGTTGAAATAGGGAGACATGACAGTTTGAAGTCTGTCAGAAGTTCGACCAGTTATCCCGCCTATGTCTATATGTTGTATCCATGGAGAGAGAGAAGATTCAAAAGATGCTAGGAATGTTTCGACCTGAAATCTTAGCACTGGTAAACAGTAGGTTAACACCACCCACAACTGTATCTAACTGTGTAAGTTAAGCTCTAAGAGCCGAGTACTACTTGGCTCGACAGAGGGAGGAAAAGGAAAAGATCTGGGATGCCAAGAAGAAGGAGAAAGTCTTGGCCAAAGCCACATAAGTTAGATCCTAGGTCGGATAGGGAAATAAGATGAGTAAGAACACGAAGGCTGGACAATCAAGTACCTCTGGCCAATAGTTACAAGGAAAGAGCAAGGGAAATAATTCTAGAAGTAGGAACCAACAACAAAGGTTGAACAATAATGCTGGACCTATTGTTTGTGACTGCGTTATCTGTGGAAAAAGGCATCTAGGCCGATGCAGACTTGCACAAAATGCCTATTTCCAGTGTGGGAAAGATGGTCATTTTGCCAAAAACTACCCTGAGAATAGACAAAATACGCAGGGAACGTTCCAGCCACAACAGCAACGTTCCCAGGCACATTCACTGCAGGCAAAGATTGAAGGTCCTTCACATTCTGAGACACAGGAAAGATCAGAATGATTTCCTTGTGCAGATGCTCATGTAATGGTCTACACAAAGAAATGGTTCTTGTGCAAATGCTCCAATGTAGTGATAGGTCAGCTTTCTGTCGCTAATCATTTGGTGTCTATTTTATTTGATTCTGAAGCTACACATTCGTGTATTTCTTATGAATTTGCAAACAAGATAGGATATCCTAAGGATAGTATAGGTATAACCTTTAGAATGGCTCTACCCTCAGGAAAAGTATTGATGTCTTATTGGTTGCCTCATATGTCAATAATTGTGGCAAATTGGGAGTTATATGCAGAATTGATCATGATAGAGCTTGCTGATTATGACATAATACTAGGAATGGATTTCCTAGGAAAATATCATGCCACGATCAATTGTCAAAAATGGAAGATAATGTTTCAACCCGATCAGGAAGACGGCTTTGAATATGTTGGTTCATCACACAAATCGAGGAAGATAATAATCAACGTGATGAAAGCAAGAAGGCTAATTTCTACTAGCTGTATTGGATACTTAGCGTACATAGTGGATGCAATGGAGGAATAGAAACTTCAACTTGATGATGTTTCTATCATAAACGAGTTCCTTAATGTCTTCCCAGAAGAATTATCAGGACTGCCGCCTGAACGAGAGATCTCCTTCAAGATTGAACTAATGCTAGGAACTGCACCTATTTCAAAGGCGTCGTACCAGATGGCACCAGCGGAGTTGAAGGAGCTACAGGAGCAATCGAAAGAGCTTCTTGATAAGGGATTCATACATCTGAGCTATTCCCCATAGGGTGCTCCAGCATTGTTTGTCAAAAAAAAAAAAGATGGTACATTTCGTATGTGCATTGATTATTAGGAGTTGAACAAGGTTATAGTCAATAATAGGTATCCGTTACCTAGAATTGATGACTTGTTCGATCAAGCACATTCTCCAACATTGATCTGCGATCGGGATATCATCAGCTATGGATCAAGGAGAGTGATATCCACAAGTCCACATTTCGGATCCGTTACGATCATTACGAACTTCTGGTGATGCCGTTTGGGTTGATGAATGCACCAGCTACATTTATGGACTTGATGAATCGAGTCTTCAAGAAATATCTAGATAAGTTTGTCCTTGTGTTTATCAATGACATACTTATATATTCAAAGACTCGTGAGGAGCACGAAGAACACC
The DNA here is from genome assembly GCA_035233585.1 of Antiaris toxicaria. Taxonomy (NCBI): domain Eukaryota; kingdom Viridiplantae; phylum Streptophyta; class Magnoliopsida; order Rosales; family Moraceae; genus Antiaris; species Antiaris toxicaria. The sequence goes on from CP141155.1 coordinate 75,566,434, forward strand.
TGTGGATTGTTCTGTAGATGATAAGGAAGCACCAACTCTATGCAAAATTCTCTAAGTGTGAATTTTGGCTAGATAGAGTACATTTCCTCAGACATGTGGTTTCTAAGGATGGAATCACCATGGATCCTGGAAAAGTGGAGGCAATCAATGAATGGCCCGCACCTAAGAACGTGACTGAAATAAGGAGTTTCTTAGGTCTAGCCAGCTATTATAGAAGATTGGTAGAGGGATTCGCGTAACTCGCTGCACCTCTCACGGCTTTGACACACAAGGAGAGGAAGTACGAGTCGACTGAAGTGTGCGAAAGGTGCTTTCGAGAGCTGAAGAAGCAATTAACGAGCGTGCCAATTCTTAAACTTCCTACTGAAGGGGAGATGTTCATGATTTATAGCGATGCATCAAAGATGGGATTAAGAGTTATCCTGATGCAAGGCATTAAGGTGATTGCTTATGCCTTATGTCAATTAAAGGACCATGAACAAAATTATCCCACACATGATCTGGAACTTGCTGCAGTAGTGTTAGCACTGAAAATCTAGCGACACTATTTATATAGAGCTCAGTGTCAGATTTATAATGACCACCAGAGTTTGAAGTACTTATTCACACAGAAGGAGCTGAATATGTGGCAAAGGAGATGGTTAGAGCTGGTAAAGGATTATGACTGCAAAATCCTCTACCATCCCAGAAAAGCCAATCGCATTATAGATGCATTAAGTAGAAAATCTGTTGTTTTACAGCAACTGCCGATTGGAAAATTTCCAAAGCCATTGTAGTAGGAGATCAACGCATTGCAGATGGAGCTGATATCTGAAAGATTGGCTGCACTTCAATTGGAATCGTCATTATATGAAGATATTAAAGAGGCTTAGAAGCGAGATCCTAATCTACAAAGTCCTCAAGAAGGAGTGTCCAAAGAGGGATTGATCTTACATCAGAGAAGAATTCATGTTCCTAATGATGAAGGATTAAGAAGGTGAATTATGGTAGAAGCCCATGAGACACCATATTCAGTGCATCCCAGAGTCAGTAAGATGTACCAAGATTTAAAGTTACAATTCTGGTAGAAAGGGATGAAGAAGGACATTGTAGAATTTGTAAGCAGATGCATGACATGCCAAAAAGTTAAGGCTGAACACCGACATCCAAGTGGAAATTTGGAGCCATTAGAGATTCCCGAATGGAAATGGGAACATATGATGATGGACTTTATGGTACGATTGTAGAAAACCTGAGAAGGTCACAATTCCATTTGGGTTATCGTCAACAGATTGATAAAGACGGCAAGGTTCATAGCAGTGAAAATGACTTTTTCACTGGAAAAGCTACCAAACTTATATGTCAACCACGCCGTCAGGCTACATGGAGTTCCTAAGTCCATTGTATCGATCATGATGTACTATTCACTTCAAATTTCTAGAAGTGCATGCAAGAAGCCATGGGAATGGAAGTGTGTCTGAGTACGGCATTTCATCCACAGATAGATGGGCAATCTGAGCAGACGATCCAAACACTCGAAGACATGCTTTGTGCATATACAATAGATTTCCTGGGAAGCTGGAACGAGAAACTTCCATTGGTAGAGTTTTCGTACAACAATAGCTACCAAACTTCCTTAGGAATGGCACCCTATGAAGCTTTATACGGAAGGAAGTGTAGATCACCTATCCACTAGTACGATCTATAAGAAAAGCTGTGATAACCGGGAATTTTGGATTCTCGAAGTAGGGTAAAAATTGTATGTATATAACAATTTTAATAAATAAAATGTGAAAAAAGTTATGTTTTAATACTGTTGTGAATAGTGTAAAAATGTTCTGGCAGTGTTAAAGTGTGTAAGTTCGGGGATGGAAAATCTTACTTGACATAATTGGGTTAGACGGTTCGAAATCAAAGCCGAAAACCCTAGAGAGTGCATTGAAATATACTAAAATAATAGAAATTTATGATAGAGAATTCTGATCAAACGGAAGCAAAATAAGACAAATCGATCGCACTAGAGGTGCCGAGAACCTGCCTACGCGATTTTGGTGAAGTTACGTTCAAATCGGATTACAGTCAAAAATTGATCACAAATTAATTAATGAATTAATATGAATAGTTGGATGACATCACCATGATTATGTCATAAACAAAAATTAATTTCCTTAATTAGGAAAGTAATTTTGAAAGGTGTATGGTTTAGATTAGGTTACTTTATGAACAATGGCCAAGATTATGCCAAAAAGTCATTGAAAAAAATTTTGTAAAAATTTTAAAAGGCCATTCGGCTACTTGGAAAGGGAGAAGAAAAAAATTTGATTTTTGCCCCAAAATCTTTACTTTTTAGTCCTTGAACAATTACGAAATTGTTGGGAAAAAATTGCAAACAAGCCCTTGGTTTTTGCCTTTAAATAGGCATCAAAATTTAATAAAAAAAATGAAAAAAACCAACCAAACTCTTGTCCTTTTTATTCAGCAAAAACCGTGGCCTTCTCCCCCTTTGAAAGCTAAATTTTTTTTTTTCAATTTCACACCAAACTAGCTTGAATTGCATTTCCAATCTCAAGTCATCAACTAATCAAGGTAAGCTTCAAAATTAAAGCTTTTCTCTTTGATTTTCCTTAGAAAATCCGTGGGTTTGGAGTGTTGAAAAATAATGAAAAAAATTGTTGTTTTGTTGATTCTATGATTGGTTTGATGTTGTAGTATTTAAAGCATGAATCAGGGTTTAGAAACAAGCAAAAATTTTGCATGTTTCCCTTGAAAAACTGTGGCTTCAATGGTGTGAAAAATGCATGAGTTTTGATGTTTTGATTTAGTATTTATGTTCATTCAATTATGTGTTGAATTAAGCATGAATTGGAATAAGGAAATAAGAAAATTTTGATGTAATTTTCTTGGTAAAACCGTAAGCATGAACATTAAGAAATGAAAAATTTTTAATGTTGAAGAATGTTGATAAAAACCCTAGGAACGAAAATGAAATTTTCTATGCGTTTATTCATAAAAATCTATGGCTATGCTAGGGTTAGAATGCATATTTTGTTAGGTTTTTGATGTTGTTTTATACATTAGAAAACCTAAGAATGTTGTGATGTGATTAATTAGTAAACTGAGGCTAAGTTGAAAGAAAAATGTTGTGGTTTTTGTTGGTTTCTGAATATTGAATCATGTGGAAAATTTTTATACAAAGTTTGGAAACTTTGTATAAAATAAGGCTCTGGTATAGTACGTTGCAAGTACAAAGGTTCTGAGGCGTACGTAATGCCGGGAAACCTTAAAATATAAGCGGAAATGCTGCCGAAATTTCTAAAATTGGCTTAAGGGCATTTCGGGAAACGAGGGGTAAAAATATTGGAATCGGGAAGGAAATCGAGACCCCTTAGTGAATTAGGGTTAGAAATGGAAAATCAACTCAAAAGGAATAGTAAATTGACCCTAAAAGACTAAAATGCCTAAAACAGGAAAAATAAAATCATGTTAGGGGTATTTTGGAAAACGAGGGAAAAATGTAGGTCGGGATAGGAAACCTGAGCCTCTCGAGGACCGAGGATCGGGGATGGGATAAATAACGTTTAACGAGTAGTGAAAGGGCCATTTGAGGCTCCGAAACACTCGAAAAATGAAAAAACGACCCTAGGTGACGGATGAATAGTAATCGAGGGTCGAGAAAAATGAGGTTGAGATTTTGCAGCAATTTAAGCTGTAAAATGATACAGAAACCAAGGGAATATTATTTTAAAATAATTAGACTTAGAAAATTTGAAAAAAAAATGATAGAACGGAATAGTTATGATCTCGAGACCCGTTAGGGGCAAAATGGTCATTTTGACCAAAAATTTCAGAAAACCTCGGAAAGGACCCTAAAATACCTAGAATAACTTAGATAAAATTTTGAGACTCAAAATAAAGGTTTTAGAGTTAAAAATCTTAAAATTTCGAAGAACACGGGCGTGTAGAAAAAAATACACGGACGTGTACATAAAGAATTTTTCAATCCGAGAGGTACACAGGCTTGAACACGGGCGTGTATCAAGCTGTGTACAGTTACACGGCTAAGATAGAAAACAACATGGCCGTGCAAAGTAAACCCAAGAAGTACAAGGGCTGGGACACAGGCGTGTTTCAGGCCGTGTACCACAAACAAAATTTAAAAGTATTGAATTATTAAGTGAAATAAATGTATATTTAGAGTGACAATTAAAATAGGGTATTAACGGACAATATTATATCTGTAGGAACCCAAAATAGAGATAGAACTACAGAGGAGTTTCGGAAGTGGACACTAGCGCAGTATTGGTAAGTTCAAGCATTTTCGTGTTTGCAACATGAAATACTGTGTTGATCTATTCTGTACTAGATGTACACTAGATATAAAATCCTATAAGCATTTGGGGGTTAGATAGATAGCATATCCCAAATAACGAGTATAAAGAAGACCTACGCGCAATAGAGGATAGTAACCTTGAAGTGACGTATAAGATCACTTAGTCAAGACTATAAATTGAAAGATGGTAATGAAACCATTAAGGCGTACCGCCCCTCCAACATAGTGGTGGAGGTTTGTTTAAATCCTACGGGAAGGTCGATGTTCTAAGGTCGCCCCTTAGACCCTCCCAGTCAGCGTGCTAATAATCATCGGTACTGCCATAAACAGAGCTCTAAACTAGAAATCAAATAGCGAATAAACAATCAACAAAATGATAAAAATCATAATTGAGCATAACCGAAGTTTACGTTAGAGTAATGTAAATTCAGTTAGAATATGTGAATAGTACCCAATTAGGGTAAAGTGAATAGTAATCAGTTAGGGTAACTGTTACTATTCATCGGTCAAAGGTCAAAGTTACTATTCATGGTGAATATTACTATTCATAGGAGATTGAGTTTTTAGTGTTGTTGAATTAATATGATTCTTACTATGTATGTTTGAACTTACTGAGCCTGTTAGCTCATCAGTTTGTTCATGTTGCAGGTAAGAAACTTGTCCAGTAAATTCCTAGATGGTGGCAGGATGCGAGCGTGTCAAGGGGATAGGGAACTCATCGTGAACTTGGTCCTGTTATAAGTTTTCCGTTGAGCTTTTTGAGTTGAAGAAAATAAATTTGGAAACAAAATATACAATACATATATATGTACTATATGTTGTATATTATTTTGTACTTTATTAAGACATATAAAAGTTAGTATATGACATGGCTTTCTTACTTAGTTTTCTTAAGAGGAAGTATGTATTAAAGAAAAAAAATTATGGGTGAAATTTTAGGCCCTGATATTTAAAAGTTGTGAGCAAAAGAGTTTAAAATTGACGACCCAAATTCGGCATACGAGCGGTCTTGGTCGGCCGTAGAGTCGATTCATGACAGTTGCGGGTGGTCGGAATCAGGGGGCATCACAAAAGCAGCTGAACAAGACAGATTTTGTGCAAGAAACAACCGATGCAGTTGCGAAAATACAACAACGGATGAATATAGCGCAGAGCCAACAAAAGAGCTATGTAGACAAAAGATGAAGATCTCTGGAGTTTAACAAAGGGGATTTCATATTTTTAAGAGTCTAAGATATATTGGGCCATATGAGATCATCGAATGCATTGGGAAGGTTACCTATGGATTGGCATTACCTTCTAAAATGTCGGCAGTGCACATGTGTTTCATGTGTCGATATTGCAGAAGTACGTATTGGATCCGTCCCATATACTAAAACATGAACCGATCCAGATCCAAGAAGACGTAACGCACGATGAGAAGCCTATACAAATATTGGCACGAGAAGACAAAGTTTTAAGGAATAAGACGATCCTATTAGTCAAAGTGCTATGGAAAAATCACAACATTAAAAAGGCTACATGGGAGCGCAAAGATGAGAGTAGAAAATTGTACCCCCACTTGTTCTAAATTTTTGAGGATGAAAATTTTATAAGAAGGGGTGTGTGACGCCCCCGATTCCGATCACCTGCAATTGGCATAAACCGACTCAATTACCGACCAAGATAGCTCGTGTGCCGAATCTGGGCTGTCAATTTAAAACTCTTTTTCTTAAACTTTCATTTCTCAAGGCCTGAAAATTTCGCCCATAATTTTTTAAAACATTAACAATAAAACATTAACAATTCAATTTTGTATGAATAGTACTATTCATTGTAAATAGCACTTTTCACCATAAATAGTGACCTTTGACTGATGAATAGTAACTATTACCCTAACTGGTTACTATTCATATATCCTAACCGAAATCATTATACTTAATGTACACTTCGGTTATGCTCAATTACGATTTTTATCATATTATTGATTGTTCATTCTCTATTTTCTTTCTAGTGTAGAGCTCTTTTATGACAATACCGATAAATTATTGTGTGCTAATTGGGAGGGCCTAGAGAGCGACCCTAGAGCTTCGGCCTCCACAGCCCTTATGTCCTCGTAGGATCTGAAAAACCTCCACCACTATGTTGGAGGGCCGGTACGCCTTAATGGTTTCATTACCATCTTTCAATTATAGTTTTGACCAAGTGACATTAATCGTCACCTCAAGGTCAGTATCCTCCATTGCCCGTAGGCCTTACTTGTTATTCTTTTCTCATTATATGGGATATGTTATACTAACTAATCCCCAAATGTCATTAGGACTTAATTCCTAATGTACGACTAATACATAATAAAATAACACAGTATTTCATGTTGTAGACATGAAAATGCTTGAACTTACCAATACTGTGATAATGTCCACTTCCGGAACTCCTCTGCAGTTCTATCTCTAGTTTGAGTTCCTACAGATATAATATTGTCTATTAATACCCTATATTAATTATCACTTTAAATATATTCATTTTGTGATAAATTTTTTCAACACAATTCAACTTGTAACATGGTACGACGCTTTCAACACATCCGTGTTCATGATCGTGTACCTCTTGGTTTCTCACTATATGGCCGTGTTGTTTACTATCTAGCCGTGTAACTGTACACGGCTTGATACACACCCGTGTTCAAGCCCGTGTACCTCTCGGGTTATAAAATTTTTCCTATGCACGGCTGTGTATTATTTTACACACCTGTGTTCTTCAAAATTTTTAGATTTTTAACTCTAAAATCTTTATTTTGAGTCCTAGAATTTTATTTAAGTCATTCTAGGTCCTTTTGGTATCATTTTATAGCTTTTTGGTGCTAAAAACCCTAATTTTTCCTTTTCCGACCCTCGATTATTATTCAACCATCACCTAAGGTCGTTTCTCATTTCTCGAGCGTTTCGGAGTCTCAAATGGCCATTTCACTACTCTTGAAACAGTTTTCATCCCGTCTCCGACCCTCGGTCCTCGAGAGGCTCGGGTTTCCTATCCTAACCTAATATTTTTCCTCATTTCCCAAAATACCCCTAACATGTAATTTTTTCCTGTTTTAGGCATTTTAGACTTTAAGGGTCGGTTTACTATTCCTTTTTGGGTTGGTCTTCTATTTTCAATCCTAATTCATGGAGGGGTCCCGGTTTCCTTCCCGAGTCTAATATTTTTACCCCTCGTTCCCCGAAATGCCCTTATGCCATTTTAAAAATTTCGACAGCATTTTTGCTTTTATTTTTAGGTTTCCCGGCGTTAGGTATGCCTCAGAACCTTTGTACCTACCACGTACAATACCAGAGGCCTATTTTATACAAAGTTTCCAAACTTTGCATAAAAATTTTCCACATAACCAATATTCAAAAATCTATACACAATCAATAATATTTTCCAAACTAACCTTGGTTTAACATGTTAATCATCACCAAAGTTTTTCATCACAACATTTCAAATATCACATATCACTCTTAGGTTTTCTAATGTGTAAATCAACATCAAAACCTAACAAAATTTTCATTCCAATCCTAGCATTAGCCACGGATTTTTTATGCAAATCACATAGAAAATTCCGCTTTCTTTCCTTGGGTTTTTTTTATCAACATTCCATATTCTCATTCAACACTAAAAATTTCTCATTTTCTAGTGTTCATATCCCACGATTTTAGCATGAAGTTTCATCAAAATTTTTTTATTTCCTTATTCCAATTTATGCTTAATTCAACATGTAATCAAATGGATCTAAACACCAAATCAAAACAACAATTTTCACTTTACTTTTCACACCACCTATGCCACAGTTTTTCAATGGAAACATGCAAAATTTTTGCTTGTTTCATAACCCTAAATCATGCTTCAAAATCTAAACATCAAACCAATCACAACATCAATCAAAACATCAACTTTTTCAATGTTTATCTACTTTACAAACCCATGGATTTTCACTAAGAAAATCAAAGGAAATTACTTCAATTTTGAAGATTACCTTATCTAGTTGATGGCTTGATGCTAGAATTCCAATAAAAGCTAAGTTTGGTGTGAAATTTAAAACAAAATTTTGGCTTAATGGGGGGTGAAAGGCCACAGATTTTTGTCTGAAAAAAAAAACAAGAGTTTGGCTCAATATTTCAATTTTTTTTTGAATGATTTTGGATGCCTATTTATAGGCAAAAGCCAAGGGTTTTTAGCAAATTTTTCCAACAATTTGCTAACTGTTCAAGGGTGAAAATGCAATAATTTTGGGTCAAAAACCTAATTTTTTTCTTTCTCCCTTTCCACATGGCCGAATGGCCTTTTAGATAAATCCTTAAATTTTTTTTTATCATTTTGGCATGATCTAAGCCATTGATCAAAAAGTGGAATAATCCTAGCCATACACCTTTCAAATTACTTTCCAAACCAAAAAATAAAAATGGATATATGACATCAACATGATGATGTCATCTTACTATTTATATTAATTCACTAATTAATTCTTGGTCAAATTTTGACCGAAAGCCGATCCGAATGGAACTTTACCAAAATCGCATAGGCAGGTTTCGAGCGCCTCCGGTGCGATCGGTTTGTTTTATTTTGCTTCCGTTTGGCCATAATTCTGTACCGTAAATTTCTATCGTTTTAGTGCATTTCGATGCATTCTCTAGGGTTTTCGGCTTGATTTCAAACCGTCTCACCCAATTATGTCCGGTGAAATTTTCCATCCCGAACTCACTCACTTTAACACTGCCAAAACATTTTTCAGTATTCTCAACAGTATTAAAACACAACTTTTACATATTTTATTCATTAAAATTTCTATATTTTTAGATTCTCGAAATAAATTAAAATTGTATGTAAATAACAATTTTAATGAATAAAATGTGCAAAAGTTGTATTTTAATACTGTTGGGAATACTGTGAAGATGTTCTGATAGTGTTAAAGAATGTGAGTTCGGGATTGAAAATCTTCTAAAACAGAATCGGGTGAGACGGCTCAGAAACGAAGCCAAAAACCCTAGAGAGTGCACAAAAGTGCACTAAAAGATGAAATTTTACGGTAGTGAATTTTGGCCAAATGGAAGCAAAATAAGACAGACCGATCGCACCGGAGGCACCCAGGACCCGCCTACGCAATTTCGGTAAAGTTCCGTTTGGTTTGACATTCGGTCAAATTTTGACTACGAATTAATTCATGAATTAATATGTGGATTAATTAGGTGACATCATAATTATGATGTCATAAATAGAAAATTTTAGCCAGTAAAGCAAGTTTAGCTACATGTATGGCTAGGATCTAATGCCTTTTTGATCAAAGGCCATGAATTAGCCAAAATGGCTTTGATTAAATTTCAAAAAATTTGGAAAAAGGGGGCTCGGCCACATGGAGAAAAATCAGCCCAAAATTTTCAATTTTGGCCCAAAAAGTTAGCAAAAAAGTCCCTAGACAATTAGCTAATTGTTTAGAAAATTTTGGTAGTTAGTCCCCTACTTTTTGCCTATAAATAGGCATGAAAATTCATGAGGAAAAATCACAAAATGCAGCCAAAATTTTGCTCCCCAAAACTGTGAGCTTCCATCCATTACTAAGCCAAATTTTGACAAAAATTTCACAACAAAATAGCCTCCAAAATCACACTAAGGATCAAGAAGATAGATTGATAAGGTGAGCCTTCAAATTGAAGCATTTTTCATTGATTTTCCTCGAAAAATTTGTGGCTTCAATGGTGTGGAAAATTGTCGAAATTTTGATGTTTGATTTTAGTGTTGTGTTGGTTTGGTGTTCTAGTGATGAAAGCATGTGTTAGAATTAAGAAACAAGCAAATTGATGCATGTTTCACACAAAAAATTCGTGGCCAATAGATACTAGAAAGTGAGAAAAATTTGTGACGGAAATGATAAGGAATGTTGAATAAAAACCTTCAGAATAAGAGAAAAATTTTCTATGGTTTTAGAGCATGGAAACCATGGCTTAAGGCTAGGGTTGAAATGAAAATTTTCTTAGGTTTTGATGTTGATTTGTACATTAGAAAACCTAAGAGTGATACGTGATAAATGAACATTGTGATGAAAAATGTTTGGTGTTGTTTTCCAAGTGAAAACCGCAGGTAACGTCGAAGAAAAATTGATGAATTTGTGTTGTGATTTGAATGATGTTAATGTGGAGAATTTTTTTACAAAATTTGGTAACTTTGTATAAAATAGGTCTCGGGTATAGTATGTGGCAGGTACAAAGGTGTTGAGGCATACCTAACGTCAGGGAAACCTAGAAATACAAGCAGAAATGCTGCTGAATTTTCTAAAATGGCACAAGGGTATTTCAGGAAACGAGGGGTAAAAATGTTAAGCTCGGAAACAAAATCGAGACCCCTCAGGGGTTTAGGGTTATTAATGAAAACCAAACCCAAAAGAAATAGTAAAACGACCCTTTAGTGTCTAAAATACCAAGACCGGTGAAAATATTATGTCAGGGGTATTGTAGGAAACGAGGGGGAAAAGTTATGAATGGGGTAGAAAATCTGAGACCCTTGGGAACCGAGGCTCAGGAATGGAATTAGGAATGTTTTAGGAGTAGTGAAATACCGTTTTAAGGCTCTGAAACGCTAGAAAAACTAGAAACGACCCTAAGTGATAGATGAATAGAACCTGAGGGTCGGGTGGGGAATAGTTATTGATTTTGCAGCAAATAAAGCTGTAAAAAGATACAGAAGTCCAGTGAATATCATTTTATGATATTTGAGCTTAGAAAATCCTGAAAAAATAATAAAACGGAATAGTTAAGGTCTCGAGACCCATTAGGGGTAAAATGATTAATTTGACCAAAAAATTTCGAAAGGCTTGAAAAGGACCGTTAAGTATCTAGAATACATAAAATAAGATTCTCGAAGCTATAATAAAGATTTTAAGATTAAAAATCTAAAATTTTGAAGAACACGGGCATGTAGAAGGATACACGGTCGTGTATAGGAGAAAATAGACAACCCGAGGAGTACACGAGCTTAAACACGGGTGTGTACCAAGCCGTGTACAGTTAAACGGGCAGATAGTGAACAACACGGCCGTGTAGTGTAAAACCGAGAGGTACACGGGCTTGAACACGGGCATGTTGCAGGCCGTGTACCACATAAAGAGTTGAAATGTGTTGCAAAAATTATCAGAAAATAAATATATCCAAAGTGATAATTAATGATGGGTATTAACAGACAATATTTTGTCTGTAGGGACCCAGATTAGAGTCAAAACTGTGGAGGACTTCCGGGAGTGGACGTTATCGTAGTGGTGGCAAGTTCAAGTATTTTCATGCCTGCAACATGAAATACTGTAATATTTCATTATGTACTAGTGGTACATTAGATGTAAGTCCTACGGGCAATAGGGTGTAGCAAGAGTAACACACCTAACAAACTGATAAATTGATAAGTGTACTATGGGTACACTATGAGAGGAGTGTGACTAAAATCAAGACATACCCTTAAAGAGAAAATGGGTAAGACCTACGGGCAACAGAGGTTCCCAACCTTGAGGTGATGATTAATGTCACTTGGTTAGAACTGTAATTGGAGGATGGTAAAGAAACCACTTTTGGTGTACCGCCCCTCCAATAAGAGTGGTGGAGGTTACAGGTCCTTTGGGGATATAATGACTGCTATGGGTGATGACAGGACTGGAGAGGAAAGATCCTTAGAGTCGCTCCTAAAGCCCTCCCAGTAAGCACGCATATGAAATCAGTACAAGGCCAAAAGAACCTAAAACCAGAATATAAGCAAAGATAATAGATAAAATGTTATGAAAGCCATAACTAAGCATAATTGAGCACAACTGACACTAACACTAAGTGTAATGGACTTGGTTAGGGTGACATGAATAGTAATTGATTAGGATCAAAGTTACTATTCATCGATTAAAGGTCAAAGTTACTATTTATGGTGAATAGTATTATTCATGGATGAATAGTATTATTCATAGGAAATTGGATATTTTATATTTTTGAATCTGTGTGATTCATGGCATGTATGTTTGAACTTACTGAGCCCGTTAGCTCACTAGTTTGTTCATGTTGCAGATAAGAAACCTATTCAGTAGACTACCTAGATGGCAGCAGGATATGCGTGTGTCAATAAGATAGGGAATCCATTGTGGATCATGGTCCTGCTGCTAGTCTTCTGCTGAGCGACAAAAGTCAGTGAATCGAAGAGAATGTATTTTGATAACCAGTTTACAAAAAGTATCTTTGTAAATTATGTTGTATTGTAAAAGAGAGACAACTATAGTGTAGTTGTAAATTTTATATGGCTTTCATACATAATGCTTTATGCACGAAAAATATTTTGAAAAGAAAAAAAAATGGGTGCAAATTTTAGGCCCGAAAAAGAATGAGAATTTAAAGGTAAAAGTGTTTTAAAATGATAACCTGATGAGGTGCACGAGCTATCTCAGTCGACAATGGAGTTGGACTCAAGACGATTATGTGTGGCTGAGGTCGGGGGCGTCAACAAACACCTTCTAGAGGTGGAGGTTAACGACGATGATGACGAGGACCTTCCTGACGCTCATCCGAGGATGAGGAGATAGGAGATGATGGAGAGGAGGAGACCCCCAACTACTACGACAAAGGGGAATAGATTAAGATGTATGAGTCCCAAGTCATTATAGTTAATAATGACGAGGCTAGCACTGACAAACACTCCCACAGCCTTCATGAACTAGGTGTTCAAGGACTTTTAGGATAAGTTGTCATCGTATTCGTTGATGACATACTATTATACCCCAAGACGAAAGGAGGAGCATGAAGAACATGTAAGGATAGCATTGTGCATATCAAAGGACAATCAGCGATATGCCAAGTTCTCCAAGTGCAAGTTTTGTTTGGAAGAAGTCTATTTTCTAGGCCACATGGTCTCCAAGGAGGGAGTTTCCAACTCTAAGGAAAAATGATAGAGATCCGTAGTTTCCTAGACTTAGTGTGATATTATCGGTGCTTCGTCGAAGCTTTTCGAAGCTAGCCGTTCCATTTGCAGCGCTTACCAAGAAAGGAAAGAGGTATTAGTAGATCGATAAATGTGAGGAGGACTTTCAGGAGCTGAATGGAGGACGAGAGATCTGAATTTAAGGTCTCTAAGGGTGGCATACCCTATTACAGAGCTAGAGTGTGCATTCTGAAGGATAAGGAACTCAGGAAGCGAATCCTTTCGAAAGCTCACGAAATACCATATTCTGTACATCCAGGGGCGAACAAGATGTACAAGGATCTAAATGAAAGTTTTGGTGGATTAAGATGAAGAATGGCATCACCAAGTTCGTTGCCAGATGCCTTATGTGTCAAAAGATTAAAGTGAAACATCCACGACTGGCAGAAGAACTAAAGAAGATCGAGCTACCGTAACGGAAATGGGACCAAATTTTTACGGATTTCCTAGTCGTATTGCAAAAACTTCAAGCACCAATGATGCAATCTGGGTGATTGTGGACAGATTAACGAAATTAGCTTGATTTTTAGCTATGGAGGGGAGCTACTCAATAGAAGATTTGTATAAATGTTTGTAGCTCAGCTAGTACGACAGCACGGCGCATGCCAATCTGACGTACTAGGAGAAATCGTGCGAATTTAGCTAAGGAAAAATAAAGTACTTAGGAATAACTTTACACCACTTGTAAAAGTGTTGTGGTGGAACCACAATATAGAAGAAGCCAAATGGAACGGGAAGAGTATATGAAAAAAAAACTTCCCAGATTTATTCTAATTTTCAAGGATGAAAATTTTTGTAAAAGGGGTAGATTATAAAGACCGCCCTGATCATGTACTCTAATGAGAAATTGACGAACAATTTGATGCCTTTTAATACAATATTAATTGCACGGTCAGAAACACACCAGTGTAAAAGCCCGTGTAGAGGGCCGTGTAATGAGCAAAGAGTCGGTATACAAACTCTCAAAATGTATGAAACTTAATTGCTATGTAATGAGTAATTAAGTTTGATAAATATAGTATATTTTCTAGTCGAGTAGATTAAACAGGTACAGTACTGTTTAAATGCTATTCATGCTGTGAAAGGAGCGACTGATAGTGAACCTGGTCTACCCTATTATGTGGATGAGTGCAGGAGACACGTAATGTCAGGAAACTAGTCCGGACGACCATTTCTTGACACTAGAATGGTGAACAGATCACTAGAACGCTTAGACCACTCGTTTGAGCATAACACCGATGAAAAAAACCCTAGCAAGGGTACAATATCGAGAAAAGGGTCCGAATGACCTCTTTTCATCGAGAGACTGACAAAATCGGAGTCAGAGCACTCAGACTAGTCAGTGAAGTTGAAAACGGTGAATAGTGAATAGTAAAAAATGCAGTGTCAAGTTACTGGCCAAGACGGAGTTAATTTGACATAAAACTGATATATGAATGGTTAGTAGACTCAATCAGGTTGATTGAGCATAAAATGAGAATTTTAGATTGAGAGATACGCAGTATCAGTACGAGGGTCAAGATGACCTTTACTCACTCCGAGACTGATATATTTGGACTCATAACGTCCAAATTAGTCAATCAAGCACCTGATATGTTTTTTAAGGCGAGGTCACACAGATCCCAAAAATTGGTCCAGATGACCTCTGATAGATGTAAAACTGATAAAAATGGAATCAACATGTCCAAATTAGTTAAGAGAGACTGTGTGTGAAATTTCACCCGAGAATGCCTCGGTTTACGTGTGAAAGGATAACACGGTGTAGACACAACCACAGTATAGGATGTGAACAGTAAAATAGACTGATAATGGGCCCTTAGATAGTATAAAACAACCAGGAATTGACAGTACAAAAATCAGATTCAAAAATCCAATTTTTGGGTGAAAATTGGAACACTGCCGAAAAAGGACCGAACACCGCAGTATAAAATTAGACTGCATTGAGAAGCCAACATAGATAAAACTTGGCCCTTAGATACCATGGCCCTTAGCTGCAAAAGCAGCTGATTTTGGCTACTCACATAGCCCAAAAGTGAGAATAAAATATTACACTAGCCATCACATCTTTTGAATTTAAAATTCAAGGGGTTTTAAAGCTTGGTCAACAAGTTTTGCTTTATCTCTTCTCCCTTTCATGCAGCAGCCCATGCCCATTTATGGACTGAAAAAGGGCAGAAATTTGTCCCTTGATTAGGCTAAAATGGTGGACAATTAATTAGGTTTAGGCTTAAGCAAGTTCAATTAAGTTTGCCTATAAAAGGCACACTTTGCACAAGGGTTTTGTTCTTTCATTTGGCACCCTAAAACTCAACATTCTTTCTCCTTTTCTTTTTTCTGGAGTCGACCCTTCCCATCAGCCAAAAGCCTCCATTTTCAAGCCTTAAATCATACTGAAAACATACCAAAAATCAAACCTCACATGCTTATGTTAGGAGGACTCGAATCCAAGTCATTCTAAGGCACCAAGGGTAAGTTTTCAAAATCCAATCTTTGTAGTTTTTAGTTTTTGTTTTGGTTTGATTTTTAAGAGAAAAATTTTGGTATTGTTTCTTGCAAAACCCGAACTCATTCTCTTTGGGTTCCCACAACCATTTTATTTCCTCAAGCCCTAGTTCAAAATCGTGCTTGGTTCAAAGCACAAAGGTAAAAACTGAAACCTTTCCTTTTGTGATTTAATGATTTTAAGTTTTTGATCAAGGTCATTTATGTGTATTTGTTTACGCAATTGGTTTGTAATAATTTTATTTTGAGCCCTTAGCTTTCCATTTTTAAGTTTATGAGGTTATGGTTGTGTGACGTCCCTAGATTCCAACCACTCGCAACCTTCATGAATCGACTCTATGGCCGACCAAGACCGTTCGGGTGCTGAATCCGAGTCGTCAGTTTTAAACGCTTTAACTAAAACTTCTTAAATACAAGGGCCTAAAATTTCGCCCCAAATTTTTTTCTTTAATACATACTTTTTCTTATTAATATTAATTAAGAAAGCGATGTAAAATATAATACTATTTTTTTCCATGTCTGAAGTAAGTACAACATATTTAATACAAATATAATATTTATATGTATTGTAGTCTTTGTCTGCAAACATATTTTCTTTACTCAAAAAGCTCAGCGGAAAACTTATGGCAGAACCATGTCCACGGTGAGTTCCCTATCCCTTTAACACGCTCGCATCCTGCCGCCATCCATATATCTACAGAACAGGTTTCTTACCTGCAACATGAACAAACTGATGAGCTAACGGGCTCAGTAAGTTCAAACATACATAGTAAGAATCATATTGATTCAAAGACAAGAAAAACTCAATCTCTTATGAATACTACTATTCACCATGAATAGTACAGTTGACCTTTGATCGGTGAATACTACCAGTTACCCTAACTGGTTACTATTCACTTTACTCTATCAAGATACTATTCATTTACCCTAACCGAAATTACCTTTCTTTAGTGTAAGCTTCGGTTATGCTCAATTATGATTTCCATCATTTTATTGATTGTTTATTCTCTATTTGATGTCTAATGTAGAGCTCTGTTTCTGGCAGTACCGATGATTATTTGCGCGCTGACTGGGAGGGTCCAAGGAGCGACCTTAGAACATCGTCCGCCACAGCCCTGATAATCCCGTAGGATTTAACAAACCTCCACCACTATGTTGGAGGGGCGGTACGCCTTAGTGGTTTCATTTACCATCTTTCAATTTACAGTTTTGACCAAGTGGTTGCATAAGTCACCTCAAGGTCACAATCCTCTATTGCCCGTAGGTCTTACTTATTTTCTCGATTTGGGATATGTTATACTAATTAATTCCCAAATATTCATAGGATTTTATATCTAGTGTGCAGCTAGTGTAGAATAGATTAACACAGTATTTCATGTTGCAGACATGAAAATGCTTGAACTTACCAATACTACGCTAATGTCCACTCCCGGAACTCCGCCGCAGTTCTATCTTTATTGTGGGTTCCTACAGACATAATAGTGTCTGTTAATACCCCTTTTTATTTATTATCTAAAATATATATATATTTTACTTACAATTCTACACATTTAAATTTTATTTGTGGTACACGGTCTGTAACACGCCCGTGTTCCAGGCCGTGTACCTCTTGGGTCAATTTTACACGGCCACGTTATTTTCTTTCTTAGCCGTGTAACTGTACACGGCTCGATACACACCCGTGTTCAAGCCCGTGTACCTCTCGGGTTATAAAATTTTTCCTATACACGGCCGTGTATTTCCCATACACGGTCGTGTATTTCCCCTACACGCCCATGTTTCTTAAAATTCTTAGAGTTTTAACTCTAAAATTCTTATTTTGAGTTTTATAATTTTATCTAAGTTATTCTAGGTCTTTTAGAGTTATTTCCGAGCCCTTTCGGAAATTTTTGGTCAAAATGACCATTTTGCCCCTAATGGGTTTTGGAACCCTAATTGGCTTCATTCTACTGTTTCTTTCCAAATTTTCTAAGTCTAAAAATTTTAAAATAATATTTCCTAAACTTTCGTGTCATTTTACAGCTTAAATAGTCGCAAAATCTCAACTTCATTTTTCCCGACCCTCGGTTGCTATTCATCCATCACCTAGGGTTGTTTTTCCATTTTTCGAGCGTTTCGGAGCCTCAAATGGCCTTTTCACTATTTACTAAACGTTATTCAACCCGTCCCCGCCCCTTGGACCTCAAGAGACTCGGGTTTCCTATCCCGACCTAAAATTTTCCCCCGTTTCCCAAAATACCCCTAACATCGATTTTTTCCTGGTTTAGACATTTTGGTAATTTAGGGTCGGTTTACTATTCCGTTTGGGTTGGTTTTCCATTTCTAATCATAATTCACCGAGGGGTCTCGGTTTCCTTTCCGAGTTCAATATTTTTACCCCTCGTTTCCCGAAATGCCCTTAAGCCGATTTTAGAAATTTCGGCAGCATTTCCGCTTGTATTTTTAAGGTTTCCCGGCGTTAGGTACGCCTCAGAACCTTTGTACCTGCCACGTACTATACCAGAGGCCTATTTTATACAAAGTTTCCAAACTTTGTATAAAAACTTTCCATATGTTTCAACATTTACAAATCACATTACATATCCATTTTTTTTTCAAACTAACCCTAGTTTACTAGGTTTTTACATCGAATAAATTTTCATCATCACACCACATTACTCTTATACTTTTCAATGTATAAATTAACATTTAAAAACTAAACAAAACATGCATTCTAACCCTAGACATAGCCACGGTTTTTATGCCAAAAATAGAAAGAAAATTTTTCTTTCTTTCCTAGGGTTTTTATCAACTTGTATCAACATTAAATCTTCACATTTTCTCACAATCAAGCCCACGGTTTTTGCAAGAATTCTTCCTTAAATTTTTCTTGTTTCTAACTTTCATTTCATGCTCAATTTTTCATATGATTGAATGAACATCAACACTAAAACAAAACAATAAAATTCATAAAGTTTTCACACCCTAGGAGCCACGGATTTTACAAGAAAAACATGTAAAATTTTGATTGTTTTTCTATCCTAATTCATGCTTTGAATACCACAACATTAACCAAACATAGAATCAATCAATTAAACAACTTTTTTCCCATTGTTTTTCACTTCCAAACCCACGGTTTTTAATAGAAAAAACCAAGGAAAAAGCTTCAAATTTAGGGTTTACCTTGCTTGATTGTTGGCTTGATATTGGAAATGAACTTCAAACTAGATTTGGTGTGAAATTTCAAACAAAATTTTTGGTTTAATGGGTTTCTTTCCACGGTTTTGGCTGGAAATTTTTGGCAAGAGTTTAGTTGTATTTCTTTAAATTTTTCATGAATTTTTGATGCCTATTTATAGGCAAAAATCAAGGGCCTTTTTGTAATTTTTTTCCAACAATTTCTTAATTGTTCAAGGACCAAAAAGTAAGAGTTTTGGGGTCAAAATAAAATTTCTCTTTCTTGCTTTCCACATGGCCGAATGGCCTTGCAACAAATTACCTAAAATTTTTTTTTATTTTTTTCTAAGTGAATTTTGGCATGATCTTGGCCTTTGATCAAAAAGTAAATCAATCCTAGCCATACACCTTTCAAAGCTTTCTAATTTTGACAAAAATTTAATTTGTTTTATGACATCATCATAGTGATGTCATCAACTATTCATATTAATCTTGAATTAATTCGTAGTCAATTTTTTGACTGTTATTCGATCCGAACGGAACTTTACCGAAATCGCGTAGGCGAGTTTTTAGCGCCTCCCGTGTGGTCGGTTTGTCTTATTTTGCTTCCGTTTGATCAGAATTCTTTACCGTAAATTTCTATTGTTTTAGTACATTTCAATGCATTTTCTAGGGTTTTCGGTTCTGATTTCGAACCGTCTTACCCAATTATGTCCGGTAGGATTTTCCATCCCCGAACTTACACACCTTAACACTGTCAGAATATTTTACACTATTCATAACAGTATTGAAATACAATGTTTTCACACTTTATCCATTAATATTGTTATTTACATACAAAATTTAACATAATTCAAGAATCTAAAATTCCCGGTTATCACAGGTTGTGTTTACAATTTTTACGAATGGTTGTTAGTATGTGTGATGCGATGAATATATAGGGATGTGGTTGGACACAAATCTGTCCCTAGCAAAGGCCATGGATTTTGGCCATTTTGACTTATTTACAGTCTGAATTTAGGATTTGGTAAAACTTGATGTTTGAACGAAATTTCAATACGGTCATTTTTGCATCAAATAACCCTCGGCCAAAAATGACATTTCGATAGGTTTTCAGAATGGTTTTCACTCAGCGTCCAAAACCGAGAACAAAATCTGAACCCAGAAATTAGTCTCGGGTTTTATTAAAAATGGACCACTTAGAATCCGAACCGGACTTCGAGCTCAACACAAAATTGTAGAACATGTCGAAACCTTTAAGACAACCCATGTGTGTTTTAAAAATTCAGCCGTTTCGGACCTCAAACAGAGCCGTTTTCAAAGTGATGCAAAACTAGGACTTTTACAAAAAAACTGGGCATATAGGCCATGGGTTTGATACGATTAGGACCCGTTCAAGTTAGATTTGTGTGATAACCGGGAAATTTCTTCATTCTCAGAAAAATTAGTATATGGAGTGTACACGATGAAATTCGTGTTTAAAATGTGAAATGTAGTGATTTTATGTGTGTATGTGATACACAGTATTAAGAAACTAGTCAAAATGATATTTTCTTGATATAAAATTGATATATTTAGATTCAGTATGCTCAATTTAGTCAATTGAGCATAAAATGTAAATTTTGAGTAGGAAACATGCAGTATCAAGAAATTGGCCAAGATGACATTTTCTTGATATAAAACTGATATATTTAGACTCAGGATGCCCAAATTAGTCAATTGGGCACCTGACATGTTTTTCGAGATGGGATCACACAGAGCTCAAAAACTAGTCAAGATGACCTCAAATGACATTGAAACTGATAAATTTGGATTCAACATGTCCAAATTAGTCAGTATAGCCTATCAGTATGCTCAAATTAGTTAATTGAGCACAAAGGTAATTTTGACCGGGAATTCGCAGTACCGGAAACTGGTCAAGATGACCTCGGATGGAAATGAAACTGATATATATGGGTTCAGCACACCCAAATTAGTCAGGATAGCTCATGTTGAAATTTTAGAAAAAAAAAAAGTATAAGAAAGGGGGAATCAGAAATTGCAAAACAATCCCCCATATATTTCCTCTCTCTCTCTTCCTCCCACACCCCCGTGAATGAATAGTAACCACCTACCAGAAATGGTGCCCGTTTTCGACACCGCTGGCACCGTTGGAAAGCTCTCACCGAGCTGAGTCCAATGGTGGGTCGACGCGATGGAACGGCCGCCGGAGGACGCCGTACGCTCCGCCCCAAAGTCACGGTGGCTGGAATTTTCAAATGCCGATTTCTCTGCCGTCTGACCTCTGATCAAGGTGATTCCAGTCCCAAAAGTTTTGTGGTGAAGAGGAGAACAAAACCCGTAGCACGTTTCACCTCAACAACCACCCGATCGCGTCGTCCAAGCTCTCACCGTTGCCGCCGTGTCACCACCGTGAAACTCATCGTTTCCGGTAGAGTTGAGCTCCACCACCAGTACCAAAATGCTTAGAATTCACGTAGATCAAAAACCCTAAGCCAATTTTGGGCAAAAACATTGGGAAAATGGAGATTGAAGCTTGCCGCCACCATCGTACTTTCTAGGGTCAATTTCCGGCCATAGGAGCTTCAATTGGTGAAATTGACACCACCAATGAGTTCCTCACGTCGAGATCTATGTTTTGGTACCAAGATTGACCCAAACCGTCGCCAGTCAACACTGGTCGACGCCGATCAACGGTGGTCAACATCGGTCAATGGCGACCCAGACCCTAAAAATTGAAGAATGGCCCGTCGGCCTATTTTCGACATTCCAAACACGTCCATGGCATCAGAATTGCAAGACAAAATTTCAAAAGCGAAGAGCGAAGAAAAAAAGTTTGTGCACGCGAAACCGAACAGTTCGTTCGATCGCCGATGGGATGATTTCTATAGTGATTTCGATCCCTCATTCCTAAATTTATGATTTGGAATGATTATGTATTAATTATGTAGTTTTACATGTGAAATTGTAAGAAAAATGGACTATATGTATGAAAAATAGTCAAATAAGAAAATATGAAAAATGTAAAGATTTTTACGTAAAAGTTGAATTTTACATAAAAATATAGGCCTCTGGTATAGTACGTGGTAGAATAGAATTAGGTTAGATGGTTTCGAGGCGTTTCCTAAACGCTGCGAACCCAAAAATTAAGTGGAAATGCTTCCGAAATTTCAAAAACAGCACAAAGTGGTATTTTAGGAACCGAAGGGTAAAAATATGATTGGGATGGAAACCCGATCCCTCTTGGTGACTTAGGCCCGAAAAATAAAGGATTAACGACCGAGGGTTAGAATAGTGCTACCCGAGGGTCGGTAAATAGTGACTTGAGTATTTCGGCAATTAAGGCTGAAAAAGTTAAAAAATGCTTAAGAAAAATGAAATTATGACTTTTGGATTTAGAAAATCCCATTAAAATGTTAAAGTAAAGATTTTACGGCCCAAAGGCCCGTTAGGGGCAAAATGGTCATTTTGACCAAAAATTTTGGAAAGATCCAAAAAGGGTCATTAAGCCTTTAAGTTTATTGTTTTATGATTTATGGACTTAGAAAATCTAGTTTAAGTATTAAAATGACAAGATTTATGATCAGGGTAAAGATACTATTCATGGTCAAAGTTACTATTCACATTAAAAATTACTATTCATCGTAATTTTTGACAGGAGTTGACGGAAAAATTAAAAATGGGATAATAGACTCCTAATTCATGATTGGGAAATGAAACGTAGAATTTACGTTTTATTAAGCTTTATGTATGATTTAAGTAATGAAAATAACCGTAATTATTTCGGTTATAGGAATCCGAAACAGACGCAATAAAGGGATGTCTACGGAGTAAGGAAGCAAGAAAGGAGATACGAGCAGAAGTAGCAGTAAGTTCAAACATTTAATTGACTGCAACATGAATAGACTATTATGTTTAAGTGTCATATGTGGTATGTTATAAATATTTCTATGTCTGCAACATGTATAAACTTTTATGTGTTATAGGTTGTAAGTTCAAACCTTTAGTTGACTACGACATAAATTGACATGTTTATATCTATGTTTTATATGAAGTAAATTCAGACATTTTATTGTTTGTTACATGAAATTATGTAATATGTTTATATGTTATGTATGAAATGTAAAGTATATATGCAAGGTGTTATATGCACAAAGGTGTATTTAATAAAATACACACAATGAAAGAAAGATATGAGTAGTGTTCCGGACTATAGAGACAATGATAATGCCCCCTGGACGGAACCATATGAAAGACAGTAAGGAAAGACAAGAATCAGCAAAATAATAAGACGGAAGCTTTAAACATTGGATGTTTATGTGTTAGGCCTAAGTCAAACATGAATTGACTTTTATGTTTAAGTGTCATATACAGTAAGTTCGGGTATTTAATTGTCTGCAACATGAACTTACTTGACATGTTTATGTGTTATGTGTTTTATATGCGGCACGTAAGTTTAAATATTTCCTTATCTGCAACATAAATGGACTGGTCATGTTTATTTGTTTTATGTGCAGTTTTAGTGCCAAGATACTATGATTTGAATGTTATGAAAGTCATGTTATGAACCATGCGTTACGTGTAAGTCGAATGTAAATTAACTTGACATGTTTATGTTTGTGTGTTATATTTTATAAGTTCAAACATTTCTCTGTTTACTGCATGAATTTACTCAGTATGCTTAGGTGATAGAGATGACAGGAATTTAGTAGTCAGGTGCTGTATGCACACTAACATAAGAGATAAAATTTTAAGAAAACTACAATATAAACTAAAGAATAATTTAAAGAAGTTCCAGACCTAGGAGGCAGCATAAATGCCATTGGTCAGGAACCACCAGAAACTCAGTAATTAAATCAGTATTGACGTACTGGCCTCCCACACAGGTGGAGGTTTCTCAGATTTCAGTTACAAGTTATAATAGGACTCCAAACTGATGGTGGCACGTCCCGGGTTTGGAAGTCTGATGTTATGTAGACTGTAGAGGATTGGCTAGTGGGTTGCTCCCTAGAATCCCTCTCAGTTATGTGCGCATTACGGTATGACCAATTAAGGGACCCAAAAACCAGAACGTAATGAAAGATAAAGACTCAAGTAAATAAAAATAAAAATATACAGTCCATAAACGAGCATAAGATATACTAACATTACGAATACCAATGCAATCAAAGTCACTGTTCATGGTCAGAGTTACTATTCATAGTAAATAGTAATACAAAAGCAATGCATATTATTTATTATGTTAATGATCCATGTTATATTTGATGTTAAGGATATTTAAGCATACGTAAGTGTATCTACGATGCTTAAGTATATTTACAAAGTTTTACGTATTTAAGTATGATAAGTGTATTCATGATGTTAAATGTGAGAGTATTTTCACAATAACAAGTGTGTCAAGTATGTTATATTTATAATGCTAAGCTTAGGATCAGTATGCTATGTTTAAATTATTACAATGATAAGTACGAAATTCTATTCAGTTATTATAGGGCTCCCAATTGGTAGTACGTCCCGGATTTGGAAGTTTAATGTTAAGTAAATTGTAGAGGATAGCACAAAAGTATGTTCAAGATATTAAGTATATTTAGAGTATGTCAAGAATGCAAGTACGTTCAGGATATTAAGTAGGTTTAAAGCATGTTAAGTATGAAAGTGTACTCACGGTGTGCATTATGTCAAGTATGGTTATGATAAAAAGTAAGTGTAAGTATGTTTTAAATATTATATACATTAAGTATAAAATCTAAAGTAATGTATGATATATGTTGTGTTAATATTTTGATGTCATAATTCGTATCATATATGTTCTGTCAGAGATGGTATGAATGATGTTAAATACGTTTAAGTATTAATGTTAAGCAAACATAACGTTATAAAGTTACTATTTATAGTGAATAGTACTACTCATGGTAATAAGCAAGTATAACATGACTAACGTTCCTGTTAAAAATATGATATGTTATAACTATTACACATGAGTTAATAAACATAAGTTAATCATATTATGTTAAGTATGCTCTATATGATGATGCATATGCATGTTATATTTAAATATGAATGTCTAAGTAATAAATGATACGTGTATGCAATGTTTGTATGTATGAACGTATGTTTATGACGTTAAGGATATTTAAGTATATGTAAGTATAATTTACGATGCTTAAGTACATTTACGATATTTTATGTATTTCAGCATGACAAGTATATTTATTATGTTAAATGTGAAAGTATTTTCACGATAATAAGTACGATATATATGTTATGTTTACGATGTGTAGCATACGTTAAATAAACTATATTTACGATGTTCAAGTATATCCAAGTATGACTATGATGTTTCAAGTATGTTAAGTATAAAAGCATGTTCAGGATGCCAAGTATGTTAATGTCACGACCCAAAATTTAGACACGTGACACGGCAGCCAAATCATAATATCAACCCGAGATTTAAGGAAAAACATTTATTACGAAGAGCAGGTCAACATTATAATTTAGCTAAGCCTAATTATTTATAAAGTGGCATCATAACCACATAATAAAATAAAGGAGAAAATAAATGCTTTTTAATGCGGAAATCAAAAACAAAATCGGATTTCAAATGAAATTACCAACCATAAAATATTCCCAAGCATAAAATTTAAATAACGTGAAATAAAGTACAAACTTAAAGTCTCATTACATCAGAACAAGAAACATAAAGAAGAAGATGGAGTAAACGGATAGCATCATCTTCGGTAGTAACGGATATCTCAACGATTTTCAGAACTGCTACCTCCAGCACCTGGAAGTAGTCATTTCGAAATCACAAAGAAAAGGGACGTGAGCGCTGGCTCAGTAGGACAGAAACAAAGGTGGATTAAACAGGTAGCATTTAAATGCATGGTATAATATTCGTTTCCAAAAATAAAATCAACAATTTAAGAATACATGGCATAATAATCATTTAAAAAAAATAATCAACAATTTCGTGAAAACATTTTTAATATAAGTTTTATTCTGCTGAGGACTTAGCGTAGCTACAATATACATGCCCCAATATTAAAATAATAAATCATTAAAATAAACCATCATATTTTGAGTGAGGACTTGTCGTAGCTATAATATACGTGCCCCGAATTGAATTATCCTAGATCATCTCGTTACGGTCTAAATAGGCCGAACAGCCTTGCGTAGGTTTAGGGACCTTCCCCCATGGCGTCAACTTTGGGACGCACGCATCATTTATAATGATCGTGAACTAGAGCTCAATTATGTTCACCGGATTATTCAAAAGATGGTATTTATCAAGTTATATTATATCATTAATCAAAACACGCTTTAAAATACACATTTATTACAAAACACGTTGCATGCGTTTGTTTCATAAAAAAATAGTATAATGATTTCATAAACTGAAAAACAGCATGTCATCGATAAAACAGGGAAATTTAAAACACTAGACTACTCCCAGAAAAGGCTAGAACGTCCTATCTCGTTTATCGCATAAGCGTTACGATAACGTGATCCACAAATCCAGCAAGAACGTCAAATAAATCCTATAATCACCACATATGATCAGTCTAGGTCTAGACATAATCATCCAATCATTTTAGTGTGCCACAAAAGATTTCAAAACATTTAATAAACATTTGGGACATAAAATTTGTGAAAAACTCTAAGTTAGGATATTACTGGACATGGACAGATTGACCTAGGCTGATTGTAAAATCAATATTAATTTATTTTTAATCCTAAAAATTCTAAATTTTTAATATGTTAAACTAGACATCCGTAGCTTTAATTCCGTATAATTTTTATAATTTTTGGACATCGTTTGGTTATTCAATTAGGCAAAAAACCGAGGGGTTGTTTTCAGGCATAAAATCTGGGTTTCAGTTTCAGTTCAAAAACTGGTAGTTCTGTCCGCCTATCTTAGAAAAATATTTTGACTAGGCAAACGGATGACTTTGGTTCTTAAATTTTGTAGACATTTAGGGGACATCTTGAATTTAATTTTAGGCTCAAGAATCACTCGAAAATCGTTTTTAAAACTCAAGTTATGGCTGACACAAAATTACTGTTTATATGGTAATTTTCCAGATTTCTGTTTTTCTGTGTCCGAATTTCAATTAGCCTCAAATCGGCACAATTTTCATCCAATGATCACGAAATTTTGTGGAGAACCTTATTTATATGTCATTAACACAACCCAAGAATCAAATTGACAAAATCATAAAATTTTACACATGTGATAATAGGGTTTTTGAAAGGGAAACAAAGAGGCAAAATTTTTAGGGTTTGAGAGAGAGATTCACACCTTGTTTGTGCTGCACTATTTTTGATGCTTGGTCTCCTTTTTGGCTGAATTTGTGTAAGTGTTGGAGTCTTCAAAACAGTAGGGAAAACAGTGGAGAAAACTATACAAATTTCTGATTTAAAATTAAAAGGAGAAGGAAGGAAAAAGTTGATTTCTCACCTTGTTTTTGTCTCAAAATTTGTTAAATCCTTGAGCTGGCTTTAGGTAGGTTGTGTTCGCTATTTTGGGGGTGTTTTGGGAGAGAAAATTCAGAGAGGAAACAAGGGGAGGCTGGCCGAATTTTTGAGAGTGAAAGGAAGGGTGAATGAGAGTTAAAAGAGTGTTTTTATATTAGGTTTTTCTTTCCCTTTCTCTTCCTTGTTTGGCCGAAAATTTTAAGGGGCAAAAGGGAAAGTTTTTGTGCTGTTTTGAGGATAGGGTTTTCTCTCTTATTTCCCCTTAAGTGGCCGAAATTATCCATTAGTTTTTAGGGAAAAATAATTTGAATTTTGATTGAGTTTTGACCTAGCTTTTAATTCAAATAAAATCTCCTTTATTTCCTATACTTTATGGCCGAAATTCTTCTTTATATTTAAGGGATGAAATTTAAATTTGAATCCTCCTTAGATTTGTAGGATTTAAATTTTAATTAAAAATCCTAAGTGATGGCCGAATATTTTAGGGTTTTTTTTTTTTAAGTTAAAATTGTTGACTTTTTGAGCGGAATTTGACTAGGAAACCAACCTAGGTTTTCCAAAAGATTTTTAATTCCTTTTTAGCACACTAATTTTATTTAAATTATATATTGACCCTTAAATAGAATTTAAGGCGTCACAGTTAAGTATGTTCACGACGTTACAGTCAGTTCACGAGGTTAAGTATGAAAGTATGTATATGAGATTAAAGCATGATAAATACAAAAGTATGTTTATGATGTTAAGTACGTATAAAGTACATTAAGTATGTTTACGATACTAAGTGTGAAAGTAGGATTATGATGTAAAGTGTGTTCAGATATGTACAAGTATATTTATAAGGTTATGTGTGATAAGTATGAGTGTCAAGTAATATACGGTATATGATATGCAATGTTTCATGGCTACAGTAGGTATCAGAATTACCTTGTACTACATAGTATGAATTGTTATATGTCATGAATGTATGTTTGAACTTACTGAGCCTACCGCTCACAAGTTTGTTTATGTTGCAGGTAAGCATCCTGCATGACGATAAGACAAGTGATGGATGACGAACGAGATCTGCATGTGCCAAGGGATTGGGCGAGGGTTATGGTACTGCTAGGAGTTTTCCGTTGAGCTGTTTAAAAGAGTAAGGAAAAGAATATTAAAATGATGTATATCAAGTTACAATAATGTATTTACTTTAGTAAATATTTTACCACGATACGATTTGCAAGTTTAAAGTTTTAAAGTTTAAGTTAAAGAAAAAAAATTATCCCCAATTTTCACGTTCAAATAGGAAGTTAAAATAAGCATGTTAAACGAAGTAGGTTAAAAGTAAGATACCAGTCATCATATGTGGTATCAGAATAAGTTAAAAGCAAGTTAAAAGTAAGTTGCCGACAACCCAAGTGGTTACAGTCTATCGCAGTTGGCGACAGTAGCTGACTATAATAGTACTGTTTAACCCTACGTAGGGTGGGAGGTCACAATTTGAGCTTCGACTTGAGTGCAAAAATTGTTTACCTCGTCAAGGACAAAAATTTTCATGTTTGCAAAATTCACAAACAAACGCATTTCAATCGAGTTTCAAAACAGTTTTCGAAAGTGGTTCAAAAACCACCCTTAAAATGTAACACCAAAAGTGTGTTTTAAACTTGTTAAAATATAAAAATGGTTTCCATAAAAACGTCCCCCACCTTCCAATAGGGTGATAAGGGGATGGATTCCAAACATATAATTTTACCAAGAATTTTATAAGGTAACCAAAACGAATTTTCATAAATAACTTAAATAGTGTGGGTGGCCCGGTAGGCTACCATAGCAAACAAGCGCTAGTAACCTGGTAGATTACTTAGCTTATGACGTGCGAGGTAACGGGTTAGTTGACTAGTCAACAACCAGTCAAGGACCATGTTTCGAACGGTACTGCAAGGAACAATGATTAATCTGTCAAGTAGACAATTAATCAAACACGATACGAGTTAGACATCAAATCCCCAAAGTAGGCCAATAAGGTACCGATGGGCCTCGGTACCACAGAAAAACACATGTTATGGTCACTAATGATAATAGTGACCTAGGAACGATAGTAATTAATTTATGGGTAATAAATTAATTTATCGATTATAGAGAAGTAAACTCTATATAAAGAGTGAATTAGTACCGACGATAATCGGTACCAAATGAATTATCTGCTTTAGTCACTAATAGAGATGGTGACTCAACGAGAGTATTAGTGAGGAATGTTATTGATAACAGGTGGTCGCCTGTAATTTGTTAAAGGCACAAGTATGCAATTGCTTGCAATTAGGTAAGTACAACTCTACCTACGGCATGAATAAAATGATTTTAAAGTAATGGTTTTTACAATATGTTAAGTATGCACACCATGCACACGCCATTGCACAGCATACATAGGAGCATATAGTTTTACAATCTTGTAGATTGATGAATAAACAAATTAGAGGCCAGGCATCCCCATCGCGTAAGATTAGGGGATAACCTAGTAGAGTATGTGGCACGATCAAATAAAGAATTGGGAAAGATGAGAATAAGGTGTCAGTGTAACGGGCCAAGGCCCACAAAATCTAACGAGCCAAGGCTCATATGTATAATAGGTCAAGGCCCGCAAAATCTAACTAGCCGAGGCTCATAATGTATAATAGGCAAAGGCTATAAAATATATCCATAACGGGCCCTAAGTAGACATAAGAAAGAAAAGAGAATAACGAAGCATAAATGAGCATAACCAGACCATGCATTGTATACAGTATGCAACAGTTATAGTTCACTATGGTTCCATTCATTATAAAATGTATTTCGGTATACAATGCTATCTGTCATGTATATAGTATGTGAAGTTGTTTTTGTGATATGATATGTGATGATCTAGTATGTGATATGTTCGAGTGATATATATTGATACCTGCCATGCTTATATGATTTTAGTATACGGTGCTAACTGCCATGCATATAGTATGTGAAGATGTTTTAGTGATATGATATGTGATGATCTAATATGTGACATGTTTGAGTGATATATGTTGATACCTAGCATACTTATATGATTTTAAGTATGTACTATGTTTAAAACATGTTTTGTGGTTAACATGTTATACTTACTGGGCGTAAAGCTCATGGAATGTGTTCATGCTGTAGGTAAGCATCCTAGGGCCTAAACCACAATGGCCGATGATGTAGCGGAGGCGGATGTGAGGCGAGGTTATGGAGATACCGCAAGTTAAACTTTCACAAAAGTTAAGTAAATAGTATTTTTGAGTAGTAATAGTTAAATAGTATATATGAATAGTAATCGTTGAATAGTATTTTTGAACAGTATTTCTGAATAGTTTTTTTGAATAGTAATCGATAAATAGTATTTTTGAATAGTAATCGGTGTACGTAAAAGAACATTAAATCCATATGCAATCAAAAAAAATTTCTTAAATTTATGAAATCTAGTTAAGTAACTTTAAGTATCAATTACAAGAAAGTATAAGTAGTATTTAAAGAAGCAGTTTTTAAGTGACAGTCCAGGCCACTAAGGGCACGGAACGTCACAGAAGGGCTGGCAGGCATATTCCCACAGTGTCATGGACAGGCTGTGGATTCGCTTCGCAAATTATCCGCTGTGAAAAAAGTATAGTAGAAAAGTGTATGTATAAATGTATAAAGACAAGACAAGTGTATTATGTATAGAAGTGAAGCAAGTTTAAAAGTATACTTATGTAATAAAGTATGTTTATATTATTAAGTATTTTAAAGAAAATAAGATCACAAGTATTTTACAAAAAATGAAATGGAGTAATATATGTATATATGCGATTCTAAGAACTCATATTTTCAATAAATAAAAAAAAAATCCATGGTTTTTCAAATACCAATCTTTTATACCACAAATAGAAAAGTAAGTTAAGTAAGAGGAAATAAAGAGCAAAGAAAGAAAGAAAGAGAATGGACGACTCGAGCTAGTTGGGTGGCCCACAAGAGTTGGTATTAGAGCAAGCGGTTCATCCACTAACCTTCCATGAAATTTCTGTATCTGCACCTGTTCAATCCAAGTAAGTTAGTCTTTAGATAATTATTGCATTGTTATGAGCACTAAACCATCTCGCTATTGTTTGTAATATGTTTTACACAAAAACATGGTTCGTACACGAGCTAGGCAAACTCAAGAAACTGATTTGCCACTATACTAGCCAGTATACAAGCTCTACTAGATGCACAAGAGAGGAAGAACCAGAGATTACAAGAATTATTAGAACAAAGAAATGTAGAACGAGTAAATCCCCCTACACCTCAAGTACCAGTACCAGAACCACAGCCAGTCATAAAGTTGGTTGTACCCCCGGTACCAGCTATACTAGGAATGGCTTTGGGTGCCCAACCAGTGATTAATCAGAAACCTTTGTATGAGAGGTTCAGGAAAATGAAGCCATCAGAGTTCGAGGGGTCTACGGATCCATTAGAAATGGGAGAATGGTTAACATTGTTGCATACCATTTTCAAATTCATGAACCCTATGGACCAGGAAAAGGTCCTTTGCGCTTCCTACATGTTAAAGAAGGATGCACGATACTGGTGGGAGACTTTAAGAATGTGGAGAGATACTTGGAGGATGACATGAAACGACTTCTGAAAGGAGTTTAATAGGAACTTTTTCAACCTAGACACTTTTAGAGCTCAGCAAAGAGAGTTTGACGATCTAAGACAAGGTGATATGACAGTGACAGAGGCCTGCCACAAATTTGATAAGCTAGCCTGATTATGTCCACACCTAGTACCTACAAAGGGAGAATGGGTACAAAAGATGATTAATATGTTTCAACTAGACATAGCCATAATTATGGAGAGCGGTGAAACCCTACCAAACACAGTAACAGACTGTGTGAGTAGAGCCATGAGGGTAGAACATCGTTTGGGCCAGGCAAAAGAAGAAAGAACGAAAGCATGGGAACAGAAAAAGAAGGAAAGAGATCTTACGAAGCAGACTCAGAAGAATAACAAAGTAGGCCAAAGTAGCAGGTCTAGCCAAGGAATGAAGCCTGGTTAGAAAAATAATCAAAATCAGACAAACCCCAACAAGCAGAAGGCCAACCCAAATGAAAATTGAAGTCAAAATGCTCGAAACACTCAACAGAGACAACACCCTGAAGTTGTGCAAAATTGACAAGCATGCCCAAAGTGTGGAAGGATGCATAAGGGCGAGTGTAAATTTGTGATTACTGCATGCAACATATGCGGCAAGGAAAGCCATTATACCAGGGCCTATACAACTAACCAATAGACTCAACTCGGACTCTTCCAGCGTCAATAAATTGGTCAAGTCCATGCCATATAAAGACCCTTTACTCTGACAGGGCATTAAGAGATTGCACCAAAGACAGAGACACACCTTTTAGCCTACACCAAAGAGGACGTAGAGGCAGGCGCTTCCAACGTAGTGACAGGTCAGCTTCTTGTCGTTCAAAGTCTTACACATGTTTTATTTGATTCACGTGCATCACATTCATTTACCTCGTATAACTTCGTAGAAAGAATTAGTCATGCTAAGGATAAAATTGGACAAGTATTTAAGACAACCTTGCCATTTGGTGAGGTATTACTGTCCGATTACTGGTTACGTCATGTGCCAGTAATTATTGCTAATAGAGAATTATACATCGATCTAGTCATACTAGAATTAGTTGACTACAATGTTATCCTTGGAATGGATTTCCTTGGAAAATATAGTGTAACGATTGATTGTCGATGATGAAAAGTGGTGTTCTAGTATAGAGGAGAAGATCAATTTGAGTATAAAGGGCATTCTCAGGAATTGTCGAATATGTTGATCAGTTCTATGAGGGCAAGAAAGCTGATATCTAGTGGCTATACTGGATATTTAGCTTATGTCACAGACACAACAAAGGAGGTGAAGCTTCAACCTAACGATGTGCCTATGATTAACAAATTTATAGAGGTGTTTCTAGAACAATTGCCAGGGCTTCCTCTTGATAGAGAAATCACCTTCGAGATTGAGTTACTGCCTAGAACGTCTCCAATTTCTAAGCCCCCAGATATGATGGCTCCAGCAGAGCTTAAAGAACTACAAGCTAAACTGAAAGAATTGTTAGAGAAAGGTTTTATTCGACCTAGTTTTTCACCATGGGGAGCTCCAGTCTGCTTCGTGAAGAAAAAGGACGGTACCTTAAGGATGTGCATAGATTACCACGAGCTTAATAAAGTTACCATCAAGAACATGTATCCACTACTAAGGATCAACAATTTATTCGATCAGCTCAAGGGAGCTGCGATCTTCTCAAAGACCACATTCCGAACACGGTATGGGCACTACAAATTCCTCATTATGCCTTTTGGATTGACGAACACCCCAATTAATATATGTTGCCTTAAATCCTCTAAGGTTAAGACATATATTAATAACAGCTTATTTTGGCCACTAGTTTAGCTAATAGAGCTTCAAGGGAAGATTAATAACTAAACGAGTCTTGAGTGTATAACCATTATTCATGTAGTTTGATCCATATCCTACCAAGCCACTGAAGGGTGGTCATGAATAGAATCATGCCCAAACACGTTTTCCATATAGGGGATCCAACCTAGTATACCGACTGCAGTAAACACCTACTAAGGGGCGTGGTCAGGGCATAACTGACGTGAGGCATTACAATGCTTTCACATATAGATCAACAATGGAGGACGTGGGTTTTGTTTGAAACCCTATCCCACTCAATATTTTGTAAAACATGCAAGTTTTGTAAAATTATGTATAATAAGTATAGTTTAAGCGGCATTCACCTATCTTATATTGCATGTTATCAAATATGCATACAAAATATCCATCAATACATATTAATTCATCCATGACATAACAAAAAAAAAATAAATGATGGAAAAATTAAATAATCAAGCCATGGTCTCATCCTAGAATAAAGATTACAAAATTCTATCCAAAGCATTCTTTAGGTCTTTAAATTTTGCTCCATCTTATTGTATCCTTCTTCATGCAGCCTCTTCATTTTTTTCTCATACCAAGAATCATTTAAAATTCAAATTTCGAATTCAAATTTTAAAAAATTTAAATTTCATGCATAATAATATGTAATTTTCAATTACATATTTTTATACATAATTTAAAATTAAATCTCAAATTCAAAAATTGAAATTTTTCGTTTCTCGGCTTGTTAGCTCACGGACCCAGAAGCCCGCAGCTTCGGTGGGCAGCCTCAGCCCTCAGAGGGGCTGGTAGCCCACGGCCAGGCCGGGTGCAACCCTGTCAGGCTGCAAGCGTAGCCTATAGCTATGGGCTGCACCCCTTGGGGGGTTACAGCAGCTCGCTAGGCTGCATCCCTGAGGGGCCATAGCAGCCCGCCAGGCTGCAGCATTGGGGCCTTGGTAGCCCTTGGGGGGGGGGGGGGGGGGGGCCCACGGCCACCCCTGACTGCAGGCACAACCTACGGCCGGGGGTGGTCTAGCCCTAGACAGGGGCTACTGCAAGCCCATCCTAGTCAAGGGCAGGGACTGCAGCCCCACTAAGGTGTTAGGAAATGCCCTAAGCATTAGAGACATTTTGATATATTCATTTTGAACTAGATAATAAAATTATATATAGAGGTTATTCATTACATTGATATCTGTCCTCGTCTTATTTGCATGTTAAAGTAAATGTAAGCAAATATGGCTCACTGACTGCTTGTGTTAAAACTGTTAGAACGTTGCATGCAATGGATTTTTGTATGCGAGAAGACAATGTTCTAAAGTTAGCGGTCTAAACTATGGTCTATAGTCTATGGGTTTAGACCGAGTATCTAACTCATGTTAAGACTATTATGTTGTCTAAAGCCTTAGAGGGGACGGTTTGTCTTGACTGTCTGGAGCTGGACTCCCAAGTAGAGACATAGATATGTTACTTGGTAGTGACATATTAGACCGGGACTAAAGCGTGATTGATCTACGTAGTCCGCTATGAGTGGATCAATCTGCTTTTGACGTTCATTGTGCAATAACCTTAATCCTGAGTAAATGAACTACTTCATATATACGACTTGTGTACTTTGATGTTCCAATGGCTAAAGTGTCTCAGAGCTAGTAAGCTTATAGACCGGTTCGTTGGGTGCATGACTTGTATACGATGAAGGGTTTGTTTGCAGATATCAGAATCATAGCTCTAAGAAGTTAAAGGTATCCTCTTAAAGGCATTATACTGAATGTGAAAATGGACAAAGCCTTGGGTCGTCTGCTGGGCGGATGACTTCTTATTCACATATGGTGAATAATCATTTTCTTATTTCGGTAGTATAATGGAACTTTAAGATAGCCTGATTAGTAGGATTAAACAGACTTTGACCTAAGGCTGATCATGGATATCATATGAGAGTTTTGCATATATAACAAGGTTATTGGATAGTAGCTCGTCACAGGCTTTCGTAATACGATATATAATTAGGAGTTCAGCTTCAGGTTTATAGTGGTGTGACTCTGAAACTAGTGATCATATGATTGAGTTGTTCGGTAAAGAATGATGATCATATGGATTTGTGGGAGCCCGATTATATATGTCCAATCAGTCCCTCTACTAGCTTCACATAATTCCTTAACGTTTGGCAAATTGATTTGTGTATGCTATTGGCTAGTTTATTATGCATGGATGCTGATGACACAAGATTAGGATGGTAGACAAAATTCTCTCCGGTTGGATTCAGATTTTGTTTTGGATAATAGAGTACACAATTATTCGAACTCCAAATAAAGTTGCCATGATTTTATTTGAAATTGGATTGGAGTTGTAGAAAATTATCCATGAGAACAAGAATTTGAAACATAACCGTTTTGTGGATTTTGAAATTTGAATTTTGAAATTTGAAATTTGAATTTTGAAATTTGAAATTTGAAATTTGAATTTGAAATTTGAATTTGAAATTTGAATTTGAAATTTAAATTTGAAATTTGAAATTTGAAATTTGAAATTCGAATTTGAAATTCGAATTTGAAATTTGAAATTCAAATTTTAAATCACAGTCCAGGTGGGATTTGAATTTGTTGTGGAAAATCCACAAGGTTTGAAATTCGAATTTGAGTTGGATTTGGAGAGGATAATCTTGTTAGAATCCTACTTGAATTTTGAATCCAAATCCTAACAAATTATGGACGAAATTTTGAGGATAATCCTCAATGGAATTTTGGTTTTTGTGGATAAGGTTCAAGGGAAAATTTCAAGTTTCAATCCTAGTTGAATTTGGATTCTCTCCTTCCCTGAAAAGTGGCCGAAATTATGGAGGAAATCTCCTAGGAAAATTCGGTTATTTTGGATAAGGTTGAGATAAGATTCAAGCTTGAAAATCCTAATGGAATTTTGATTCTCCCTTATCCTAAATGTGGTCGAATTTTTGGAGGGAAAATCTCCTAGGAAATTTCAGATTTTTTGTTTGAAAAAGGGAGATAAAATTCTAGTTAAAATCTTGTTTAGATTTGGATTGGATTTATCCTAAATAAATCGAATTTTATTGTTGGGATTTTCCCATGGAAAATTCAGATTTTATGGATATGGATAAGGGAGAATATCTTTTCCTAATCCAATTTGAATTCAGAAAATCACCTCATGCAGGTCTATAAATAGAGGTCTTGCCACTCCAGTCCTCTTAGACCACCGACTCTCAGGTGAGCAGGCTTATTGTTGCACAGCTCATGATGACAATAAGTTCTTTAGAGATCTGGGTGGTCGGAAGAAGACTAGTAGTGCTAGCATACAGATCGAGGTTCAGAGTGACCACATACTCAGCCATTCGGGAATTAGAGAATAGTAGAGAAGGCTAGTTGGTTGAAGCCTCCGGTCATTCTCCTCCTGCAAGATTGGCGTCCTTGAGGTATGAGTGTTAATTGTTGTTGGTTTATTGTATATGGCATCATGAGATATTTAACGATCTTAAAATTTTTATTATTCCACTGCGCCACTCTGATACGTTTCAGAGACATCTCATGACTATGCCATGTACATAAATTAGACAATTACTTAGTCTTTTTATTTGTGTATGGATTTGATATTTAGAGAGTGGCATTCTAGGGTTCCTTTATGTTGTTATCATGAATTATGTATAAAGTATGTGGTTATTTTAATTTTTTTTAAGCATGCTTGTTTATACCGGTTATGGTTCCTTCGAATTTAGAAAAATTGTATCTAGGAATTTTTATGTAACCATGGGAGCAGTTTATTAACACTGTAATTTTCCCATGGATTTTAATTTTTGTCTCTTAGAATTTTTATGGTTAGAATTTTTGTACACCGAAAACGGTCTAGGAAATTTTTATGTAATTATTCTTGGAGGAGATTGAAGATTGAAGACCGTAATTTATTTTTTCCCAAAAGTTAAATTTGATTTAAAGGTTGAAATTTTGATTGTGTGGAAAATTTCAATTTAATTGGGATTCAAATTAATTTTTGGAGATCCTAATAGGAAAATTGGAATATGGCACGAAAATCAAGACACGACCCCTTGGGATAGGCCGACGGGCCTTGGTGGGGCTGCAGCCCCTGTGCAGGCCAACACCACCCAAGGCCGCAGGCTTGGCCTGCAGCCAAGGGTGGCCGTGGCCTGCCCAAGGCTGGCCGCAGCCTGGGCGTGCAGCCTGCTGGCTGCTGCGCCCAGCCTGGGCATGCAGCTTGGCGCTACAGGCTTGGCCTGCAGCCCGGCAAGGCTGCACAAAGTGGGCAGTCGTGGGCTACCAGCCCCTTTGGGGCTGGTGGCTGCCCACGGCGGCTGCCGCCTTCGGGGATGGCGGTGCGACGGTCTAAAAATCGAAAAATTGTGATTTTTAAATTAGAGATTTAATTTTAAATCATGTTTAAAAAATATGTAATTGAAAATTTGAAATTTTGAAATTACATATTATTACACATGATGTTTAAAATTGTTTAAAAATTTAAATTGGAAATTTAAATTTGAAATTCGAATTTGGAATTTGAATTTGAAATTTAAATTTTTGGAGATTTAAATTTAAAATGATTCTTGGGATGATAAATAAATGGAGAGGCTACATAAAGATAGATACAAGAAGACGGAACAAAATTCAAGACCCAAAGAATGCTTTGGATGGAATTTTGTAATCTTTATTTTCTTTGTTCTAGGATGGAACCATGGCTTGGTTATTCTGTCAATTATTTTTTCTGTGATATGTCATAGATGTATAAATATGTATTGATGGATGTTTTGTATGCATATTTGATAACATGTCATATAGGATAGGTGAGTGCCGCTCATACTATATTGATCATACATAATTTGTCAAAACTTGAATATTTTTCAAAATATTGAGTGGGAGAGGGTTTCAAACAAAACCACGGCCTCCATTGTTGATCCATATGTGAAAGCATGGTAACGCCTCGCGTCAGTTTTGCCCTGACCACACCCCTCGGTAGGTGTTTACCGCCGCCGGTATACTAGATTGGATCTCCTATGTGGAAAATGTGCTTGGGTATGATCCTATTCATGACCACCCCTCGGTGGCTTGGTAGGTTGTGGATCGGGCTACGTAAACAATGGTTATACACTCAATACTTGTTTAGTTATTAACCTTCCCTAGAAGCTCTGTTAACTAGACCGGTGGCCAAATAAGCGGTTATTAATATATGTCTTAACCTTGGAGGATTTAAGGCAACATATATTAATTGGACGGGGTCCATGTTCCGGCTATTTGTTTTCATGACCACCCCTCGGTGGCTTGGGGCAATGGGTGCTGAGAATTATCGTTGCAATGCTACATGTTTTTCAAGTTTCATATAGGAACATACTTGTATGTTTTATTTGCTAAATTATCTGTATATTTGCTTGGGCTTTGTAATGATGTCTAGTATAATTTTATTTCATTTCAAAATGTCATCGACACCCCTCATTTCAATACTCACTGAGAATAAACTGAATGGCGATAATTATAAGGATTGGAAAAGAAATCTGTTAATAGTTCTCAGCTGCGAGAGACACAAGTTCGTACTGCACGAACCATGCCCACCTGGGCCCAAACCTGACACACCACTTGAGGAGGTCCCGGTTGCCTATAATCGTTGGAGAGAATCCAATGAGATAGCTCGATGCTACATCCTTGCTAGCATGACAAGTGCTTTACAAAAGCAGCATGAGACTTATCAAGTTGCTAGGGAGATCATGGACAATCTGGAGGACATGTTCGGAGGCCAAGAAAAATTGGCTCGACAGTCCGCTATCACCAGTATTATGAACTCCAAGCAAAAGGCGGGTACTCCGGTGAAAGACCATATGATCACTTTAATGGGATTCTTCGCTGAGACTGCCGAGAATGGTGCTGAGTTGGACTACAACACCCAGATCGAGATGGTGTTCAAGACTCTGTCTAAAGATTTTGTGGGGTTTAAGGCCGCATACAATCTGGCGACAAAGGAGTTAGGACTAACCGAGCTCATGAAGCAACTACAGGCTTATGAGTAGATGATCAGGGATGAGGATGCGGTCCGACCTAAAGGAGAGGCCAATTTGGTGGAATCTTCCAATCTCTCACGGAAGAGGAAGAGGCCAAATAAGAAGCAAGTGGCTTCTAGTTCTTCTAATCCTCCTGTCTCAGACGGGAAGAAGAAGAAGAAGAACAAGAAGCCGAAGGACCCTAAAAAGTCCAAATGCTTCCATTGTGAGAAGGTAGGTCACTTCAAGAAGGCTTGCCAGGAATTCCTAACCGCCAAGGGCAAGGAAGGTAAGGAACTTCATTACTTGGAAGCGTGTTTGGTGGAAGAATCGAAAGACACTTGGGTCATTGATTCGGGCGCCACTAATCATGTTTGTGTTTCTATGCAGGGGTTCGTGGAAACGAGAAGTCTACATGATAGGAGCCTCTCGTTGCGGACTGGAGATGGTAGCTTTGTGGTGGCTGAAGCAGTGGGAGATGTTTACCTTTATTTTGATCAATTTAGGTTTATTTTATTGAAAGACTATTTTTATGTTCCTAATTTTAGGAGGAACCTTATATCGGTAGCTTGTTTAATAAAGGATTCTTATTCAGTTTCTTTTAGTAAAAGAGTTGATATTTGTAGAAATAAGTCTTTTATCTATTATGGATGGATGGATGGAAACCTATATTTGATCAAACCAAAGATGTACTCACTGCTTGACACTGAATTAATTGATAACTCTAAAAGGTTGAAAGTTTCTAACTCTAACAAGGCGCATCTTTGGCATTTAAGACTTGGTCATATTAATCAGGATAGGATTCAAAGATTGGTGAAAGGCGGTCCTGTGGAATCTCTGGAGGAGGTACGACTTCCCCAATGTAAGTCTTGTCTAGAGGGTAAAATGACGAAGAGGTCTTTTGGAGCTAAGGGTACAAGGGCTTAGGAGCTCTTCGAAATTGTGCACACTGACGTATGTGGCCCCATGAACGTCACAGCATGAGGAGGGTTCGAGTATTATGTCTCTTTTATAGATGATTACTCAAGGTATGGATATGTGTATCTGATGCACCACAAGAGTGAAACCTTTGACAAGTTCAAAGAGTATCGTGCGGAAGTGGAAAAGCAATTAGATAAATCCATAAAGACACTTCGATCTGATCGAGGTGGCAAATACCTCTCCGATGAATTTCTAGGACATCTTGTAGAGAACGGGATATTATCCCAATTGACTGCACCTGGTACTCCACAACAGAATGGTGTAGCCGAAAGGAGAAACAGGACCTTATTGGATATGGTACGGTCCATGATGAGTTATTCAACGCTGCCATTATCATTTTGGGGATATGCTTTACAAACGGCGTGCTATATTCTGAATCAGGTTCCAAGCAAATCAATTCCCAAAACTCCGTATGAATTGTGGCGTGGCAGGAAGCCCTCCCTTGGACATATGAGAATATGGGGCTGCCCGACACATGTACTGGATGGGGATGCGAAAAAGTTGGAACCAGGATCAGAATTATGCATGTTTGTAGGGTATCCTAAAGGAACTAAAGGAGGTCTGTTCCATAACCCGAAGGAACAAAAAGTCATTGTCTCAACCCATGTGACATTCTTGGAGGAAAGTCACATGAATGACTTTAAGCCTCGAAGCAAAGTGGTATTAGAGGAGTTATCGAGTAAAAGAACTGCTCCACAGATTTCGGTCTTGGACGCAAGTCTGAGTTCCAGTAAAAGACCTGCAGACGATCAACAATTTAGGGTGCCTCGTCGTAGTGGGAGGGTTTCTAAGAAACCTAATTTCTTCATGTATGATGCTGAGGTATACCAGGCCGAGGCTCATGAGCATGAGGATGATCTGGTCACCTATGATGAAGCTATAAATGATGTTGATTCTAAATCTTGGAAACAGGCTATGAACAATGAGATGGATTCTATGAAATCCAACTCTATTTGGGAACTTGTAGATTTGCCGGATGGGATAAAACCCATTGGATGCAAATAGGTCTACAAAAGAAAGAAGGATGCGGAAGGGAGAGTGGAAACTTTCAAAGCTAGACTGGTTGCAAAGGGATACACGCAAAAGGCTGGAATTGATTACGATGAAACCTTTTCACCTATTGCTATGCTGAAGTCTATCCGTATTCTTCTGTCCATTGCTGCGGCTCTCGATTACGAGATCGGGCAAATGGATGTCAAGACGGCATTTTTGAATGGCCATCTTGAAGAGTGTATCTATATGATACAGCCTGAAGGGTTCTTAGCGAAAGGCCAAGAAAGGAAAGTCTGCAAGCTGCTTAGATTCATTTATGGATTAAAGCAAGCATCCCGCTCATGGAACCAGAGGTTTGATCAAGCGATTAAGACATTTAGTTTTGAGCAAAACGTTGATGAACCTTGTGTTTATAAATGTATTAAGGATGGAAAAGTGGTCTTTCTGATACTCTATGTTGATGATATACTACTCATTGGGAATGATGTAGGGAACTTATCATCGGTCAAGCTTTAGTTACACCAACAGTTTGACATGAAGGACTTGGGAGAAGCTAATTATGTTCTAGGCATTCGTCTCTTCAGAGATCGAAAGAACAAAATGATAGCGTTATCTCAAGCTTCATACATAGATAAAATAATTGACAAATATGCAATACAAGAGGCAAAGAAAGGCTCACAACCTTCTATTGCCGGTCTAACTCTTTCATTGGATGACTGTCCCAAGAAATCGGAAGAAAGAGAGCATATGAGTAAGGCCCCTTATGCATCCGCTATGGGTAGCCTTATGTACGCTATGCTTTGCACTCGCCCAGATATATGTTTTGCAGTAGGTATGGTGAGTCGATATCAAGCAAATCCTGGAACCAAGCACTGGCAAGCTGTAAAGCATATACTCAAGTATCTTAAGAGAACGAGGGATTATATGCTGGTGTATTCTGGAGGGGACCTAACACCCGTAGGATACACGGACTCAGTCTTCCAGACTTGCAAGGATTCGAGGAAGTCGACATTAGAGGGCATGTGGAGACAGGACAAGTGGATGTATGTAAGATCGCGTCCGAGGACAACATCGTCGATCCCTTTACTAAGACTTTGGTGGCTAGAAGCTTTGAGAGGCATGTAGAGGCGATGGGGATGCGTAACATGGCACATCTACTGGCTTAGGGCAAGTGGGAGATTGTTAGGAAATGCCCTAAGCATTAGAGACATTTTGATGTATTCATTTTGAACTAGATAATAAAATTATATATAGAGGTTATTCATTACATTGCTATCTGTCCTCGTCTTATTTACATGTTAAAGTAAATGTAAGCAAATATGGCTCACTGACTGCTTGTGTTAAAACTGTTAGAACATTGCATGCAATGGACTTTTGTATGCGAGAAGACAATGTTCTAAAGTTAGCGGTCTAAACTATGGTCTGTAGTCTATGGGTTTAGACCGAGCATCTAACTCATGTTAAGATTATTATGTTGTCTAAAGCCTTGGAGGGGACGGTTTGTCTTGACTGTCTGGAGCTGGACTCCCAAGTAGAGACTGTAGGAAAATAAATCGGTAAAAACGTATCAGAGTGGCGCAGCGGAACAATAAAAATTTTTAGATCGTTAAATATCTCATGATGCCATATACAATAAATCAACAACAATTAAAACTCATAACTCAAGGACGCCAATGAACAGGAGGAGAGTGACCGGAGGCTTCAACCAACTAGCCTTCTCTACTATTCTCCAATTCCAGAATGGCTGAGTGTGTGGGCACTCTGAACCTCGATCGGTGTGCTAGCACTGCTAGTCTTCTTCCGACCACCCAGATCTCTAAAGAACTTTATTGTCACGATGAGCTGTGCAACAATAAGCCTGCTCACCTGAGAGTCTGTGGTCTTAGAGAACTGGAGTGGCAGGACCTCTATTTATAGACCTGCATGAGGTGAATCTCTGAATTTGAATTGGATTAGGAAAAGATATTTTCCCTTATCCAAACCCATAAAATCTGAATTTTTCCAAGGGAGAATCTCCACTAAAAATTCGGTTTTCTTAGGATAGATCCAATCCAAATCTCAACAAGATTTTAACTAGAATTTTATCTCCCTTTTTCAACCAAAAAATCCGAAATCTTTAGGAGAAAATCTTCTCCAAATTTTTGGCCACTTTTAGGATAAGGAAGAATCAAAATTCCACTAGGATTTTTCAAGCTAAATCTCATCTCAACCTTATCCAAAAATAACCGAATTTCCTAGGATTGAGGCTCCAAAATTTCGGCCACTTTTAGGGAGTAGAGAGAATCCAAATTCAACTAGGATTGAAGCTTGAATTTACCCTTGAATCTCATCCACAAAATCCGAAATTTTCATGAGGATTATCCTAA
This sequence comes from Antiaris toxicaria, assembly GCA_035233585.1. Taxonomy (NCBI): domain Eukaryota; kingdom Viridiplantae; phylum Streptophyta; class Magnoliopsida; order Rosales; family Moraceae; genus Antiaris; species Antiaris toxicaria. The sequence goes on from CP141155.1 coordinate 75,610,578, forward strand.
AAAATTTCGTCCCTTATTTGTTGGGATTTGGATTCAAAATTCAAGTAGGATTTTAATAAGATTATCCTCTCTAAATCCAACCCAAATTCGAATTTCAAACCTTGTAGATTTTCCACAACAAATTCGAATCCTACTTGGACTTTGATTCAAAATTTGAATTTCAAATTTCAAATTCAAATTTCAAATTTCAAATTTCAAATTTCAAATTTAAATTTCAAATTCAAATTTCAAATTCGAATTTCAAATTCAAATTTCAAATTCGAATTTCAAATTCAAATTTCAAATTCAAATTTCAAATTCAAAATTCAAATTTCAAATTCCACAAAACGGTTGTGTTTCATATTCTTGTTCTCATGGATAATTTTCTACAACTCCAATCCAATCTCAAATAAAATCATGGCAACTTTATTTGGAGTTCGAATAATTGTGTACTCTATTATCCAAAACAAAATCTGAATCCAACCGGAGAGAATCTTGTCTACCATCCTAATCCTGTGTCATCACCATCCATGCATAATAAACTAGCCAATAGCATACACAAATCAATTTGCCAAACGTTAAGGAATTATGTGGAGCTAGTAGAGGGACTGATTGGACATATATAATCGGGCTTCCGTGATTCCATATGATCATCATTCTGTACCGAACAACTCAATCATATGATCACTAATTTCAGAGTCACACCACTATAAACCTGAAACTGAACTCCCAATTATATACCGTATTACGTAAGCCTGTGACGAGCTACCATCCAATGACCTTGTCATATATGTAAAACCCTCATATGATATCCATGATCAGCCTTAGGTCAAAGTCTGTTTAATCCTACTAATCAGGCTATCTTAAAGTTCCATTATACTACCGAAATAAGAAAATGATTATTCACCATATGTGAATAAGAAGTCATCCGCCCAGCAGACGACCCAAGGCCTTGTCCATTTTCACATTCAGTATAATGCCTTTAAGAGGATACCTTTAACTCCTCAGAGCTATGATTCCGATATCTGCAAACAAACCCTTCATCGTATACAAGTCATGCACCCAACGAACCGGTCTATAAGCTTACTACCTCTGAGACGCTTTAGCCATTGGAACATCAAAGTACACAAGTCATATACATGAAGTAGTTCATTTACTCAGGATTAAGGTTATTGCACAATGAACGTCAAAAGCAGATGATCTACTCATAGCGGACTACGTAGATCAATCACGCTTTAGTCCCGGTCTAATATGTCATCACCAAGCAACATATCCATGTCTCTACTTGGGAGTCCAGCTCCAGACAGTCAAGACAGACCGTCCCCTCCAAGGCTTTAGACAACATAATAGTCTTAACATGAGTTAGATGCTCGGTCTAACCCCATAGACTACAGACCATAGTTTAGACTGCTAACTTTAGAACATTGTCTTCTCGCATACAAAAGTCCATTGCATGCAACATTCTAACAGTTTTAACACAAGCAGTCAGTTAGCCATATTTGCTTACATTTACTTTAATATGTAAATAAGACGAGGACAGATAGCAATGTAATGAATAACCTCTATATATAATTTTATTATCCAGTTCAAAATGAATACATCAAAAATGTCTCTAATACTTAGGGCATTTCCTAACAGAGACATAGATATGTTACTTGGTGGTGACATATTAGACCGGGACTAAAGCACGATTGATCTACGTAGTCTGCTATGAGTGGATCAATCTGCTTTTGACGTTCATTGTGCAATAACCTTAATCCTAAGTAAATGAACTACTTCATGTATATGACTTGTGTACTTTGATGTTCCAATGGCTAAAGCATCTCAGAGGTAGTAAGCTTATAGATGGTTCGTTGGGTGCATGATTTGTATACGATGAAGGGTTTGTTTGCAGATATCGGAATCATAGCTCTAAGGAGTTAAAGGTATCTTCTTAAAGGCATTATACTGAATGTGAAAATGGACAAGGCCTTGGGTCGTCTGCTGGGCGGATGACTTCTTATTCACATATGGTGAATAATAATTTTCTTAATTCGGTAGTATAATGGAACTTTAAGATAGCCTGATCAGTAGGATTAAACGGACTTTGACCTAAGGCTGATAATGGATATCATACGAGGGTTTTGCATATATGACAAGGTCATTGGATAGTAGCTCGTCACAGGCTTACGTAATACGGTATATAATTGGGAGTTCAGTTTCAGGTTTATAGTGGTGTGACTCTGAAACTAGTGATCATATGATTAAGTTGTTCGGCAAAGAATGATGATCATATGGATTTGCGGGAGCCCGATTATATATATCCAATCAGTCCCTCTACTAGCTCCACATAATTCCTTAATATTTGGCAAATTGATTTGTGTATGCTATTGGCTAGTTTATTATGCATGGATGCTAATGACACAGGATTAGGATGGTAGACAAAATTCTCTCCGGTTGGATTCAGATTTTGTTTTGGATAATAGAGTACACAATTATTCGAACTCCAAATAAAGTTGCCATGATTTTATTTGAGATTGGATTGGAGTTGTAGAAAATTATCCATGAGAACAAGAATTTGAAACACAACCGTTTTGTGGATTTTGAAATTTAAATTTTGAAATTTGAAATTTGAATTTTGAAATTTGAAATTTGAAATTTGAATTTGAAATTTGAATTTGAAATTCGAATTTGAAATTTGAGTTTGAAATTTGAATTTGAAATTTGACATTTGAAATTTGAAATTTGAATTTTGAATTTGAAATTCGAATTTGAAATTTGAAATTCAAATTTTAAATCACAGTCCAAGTGGGATTCGAATTTGTTGTGGAAAATCCACAAGGTTTGAAATTCGAATTTGAGTTGGATTTGGAGAGGATAATCTTGTTAGAATCCTACTTGAATTTTGAATCCAAATCCTAACAAATTATGAACGAAATTTTGAGGATAATCCTCAATGGAATTTTGGTTTTTGTGGATAAGGTTCAAGGGAAAATTTCAAGTTTCAATCCTAGTTGAATTTGGATTCTCTCCTTCCCTGAAAAGTAGCCGAAATTATGGAGGATATCTCCTAGGAAAATTCTGTTATTTTGGATAAGGTTGAGATAAGATTCAAGCTTGAAAATCCTAGTGGAATTTTGATTCTCCCTTATCCTAAATGTGACCGAATTTTTGGAGGGAAAATCTCCTAGGAAATTTTGGATTTTTTGGTTGAAAAAGGGAGATAAAATTCTAGTTAAAATCTTGTTTAGATTTGGATTGGATTTATCCTAAATAAATCGAATTTTATTGTTGGGATTTTCCCATGGAAAATTCGGATTTTATGGATATGGATAAGGAAGAATATCTTTTCCTAATCCAATTCGAATTCAGAAAATCACCTCATGCAGGTCTTTAAATAGAGGTCCTGCCACTCCAGTTCTCTTAGACCACAGACTCTCAGGTGAGCAGGCTTATTGTTGCACAGCTCATCGTGACAATAAGTTCTTTAGAGATCTGGGTGGTAGGGTGAAGACTAGCTATGCTAGCATACAGATCGAGGTTCAGAGTGCCCACACACTCAGCCATACGGGAATTGGAGATTAGTAGAGAAGGCTAGTTGGTTGAAGCCTCCGGTCATTCTCCTCCTGCAAGATTGGCGTCCTTGAGGTATGAGTTTTAATTGTTGTTGGTTTATTGTATATGGCATCATGAGATATTGAACGATCTTAAAATTTTTATTGTTCCGCTGCGCCACTCTGATACGTTTTTACCGATTTATTTTCCTACACAAGGCCGGGTGGCCCGTCCCAAGAGGTCAGTTCTCGATTTTCATGCCATATTCCAATTTACCCATCAAGATCTCCAAAATTAATTTGAATCCTAATTAAATTGGAATTTTCCACACAAAAAAAATTTTCAATCTTCAAATCAAATTTAACTTTTGGAAAAAATAAATTATGGTCTTCAATCTTCAATCTCCTTTAAGAATAATTACATAAAAAATTCCTATACCGTTTTCAGTGTTCAAAATTGTAATCATAAAAATTCTGAGAGACTAAAAATTAAAATCCATGAGAAAATTATGGGGATAATAAACCACTTTCATGGTAACATAAAAATTCCTAGATACAAATTTTCTAAATTCTAAGGAACCATAACCGGTAAAAAATTAAGCATGCTTATAATAATTTAAAAAATTAAAATAACCACATACTTCACACATAATCCATGATAACAACATAAAGAAAACCTAGAATGCCACTCTCTAAATATCAAATCCATACATTAAAGAGACTAAACTATTGTCTACTTTATGTACATGACATAATCACGAGTTGACTCTGATACCAATTGTAGGAAAAATCGATAAAAATTACACGGCGGAATTACAAAAGTTTTACAAAATCGTTAAATATCTCGTGATGTCATATACAATAAATTAACAATAATAAGTTTATACCTTTAGAGGACACCAAGGATGCAAGAGGAGAATGGCCAGAGGGCTTCAACCAACTAACCTTCTCTACTATTCTCTAATTCATGGATGGTAGAGTGTGTGGGCACTCAGATGCTCGATCGGTATACTAGCATTACTGGTCTCCTTCCTACCACCTAGATCTCTTTAAGAACTTATTGCTCTGGTAATTTATGTAATAATAAGCCTGCTCACTTGAGAGTCTGTGGTCTGAGAGAGCTGAAGTAGTAGGAACCCTATTTATAATTTTGTATGAGGTGATCCCTTGAATTTTGAATTGGATCAAGAGAAAATTTTCTCCCTTTTTTCAATACAAAATTTGAATTCTTTGTAGGCCAAAAACATGGGAAGGTTCAGTCACCCTAGAAGATTTTGTATTCAAGATTCAAACAGAATTTTAACTTGAATTTTATCTCCTCATTTATCCACTAAAACCGAATTTCTCCTAGGCCAAGAAACATGGCTAGATTCAGCTATTCAAGTGTGAGGAGAATCAAAATTAAAATAGGATTTTTAGCTTGAATTTCATCTCATCATTATCCACAAAAACTGATACTCTCTTTTTTATTATCCATAGAGGAAATTCGGTTACACCATGTGAAGGAGAGAATCAAAATTCAAATAGGATTGAAACTTAAACTTTCCTTCATCCTTATCCACATAAAAAAAAAAATGATTCTTCTCAAGGGGATAAGCCTAAAGAAATTCAGCCTTTCTTAGGAAGACTGGAATTCAAAATTTAAGTAGGATTCAAACAAGACCTTTCTCTCCCTTATCCATAAGAAAACCGCTTTTGATTCAGTTACCACTTGGACTGTGATTCAAAATTTGAATTCAAATTTCAAAGTTCAAATTTCAAAAATTCAAACTTCAAATACAAATTTCAAATATAAATTTCAAAAATTCAAACCTCAAATTCAAATTTAAAATTTAAAAATTAAATTCAAAATTCAAACTTAAATTTCAAATTCAAATGTCAAATTCAAAATTTAAATGTCAAATTTCAAATTTCAAATTCAAATTTCAAACTCCACAAAAAACTTGAATTTCAAATTTTGCCCTAGTGGTTAATTTTTCACAACTTCAATTCAAATTCAAATAAAATCATGGCAACTTTATTTGGAATTTAAATAATTGTGTAATCTCTTATCCAAAACAAAATTCAAATTCAATTAGGAGAAAATCTTGTCATCCTTCCTATATCCATGCAAGACTACAAGCCTGTAAGTATACCTCGATCAATTTACCATCCGTTAAGGAATTATGTGGAGATAGTAGAAGGACCACTTAAACATATATAATCGAGCTCTCGTGAATCCAGATAATCATCATTTTGAACTGAACAACTCAATCATATGATCACTAATTTTAGAGTCACACCACTATAAACCTGAAACTGAACTCCTAATTATTTACCATATTATGAAAGCATGTGACAAGCTATTGTTTAATGACCTTGTCATGTATGCAAAACTCTCATATGATATCCATGATCAACCTTAGGTCAAAGTCCATTCAACCTACTGATCAAGTCCGTTCAACCTATTGATCAAGCTATCTTAAAGTTCCATTATACTACTAAATAAGAAAATGATTATTCACCATATGTGTATAAGAAGTCATCCGCCTAGGAGATGACCCAAGGCCTTGTCCATTTTCACATTCAATATAATGTCTTTAAGAGGATACCATTAACTCCTTATTAGAGTTATGATTACAATATCTGTAAACAAACCCTTCATCGTATATGATTCATGCACCCAACGAATCGGTCTAGAAGCTTACTACCTCTGAAACGCTTTAGCCATTAGAACATCAAAGTACACAAGTCATATACATGAAGTAGTCTATCTACTCAAGATTGAGGTTATTACATAATGAACGTCAAAAGCAGATCGATCAACTCATAATGGACTATGTAGATCAATCACACTTTAGTCCTGGCCCAATATGTCACCACTAAGCAACATATCTATGTCTTTACTCAGGAGTCTATGCTCTAGACTGTTAAGATAAACCGTTCCCTACCATGACTTTAGACAACATAATAGTCTTAACATGTATGACGCCCCCTATTTCGATCATCTACAACTGTCATGAACCGACTCTATTGCCGACCAAGATAGCTCGTGTGTCGAATCTGGATTGTCAATTTAAAACTCTTTTTCTTAAACTTTCATTTCTTAGGGTTCGAAAATTTCACCCATAAATTTGTTTTTCTTTTTAATACATACTTTCTCGAAAAGAAAGCTAAGTATAAAAGCTATGTAAAATACAATACTAACTTTTAGTTGTCTTTTGGAGTATAACATAATGTATAATATACAAAATATTTATACTGCATTTTTTTTCCACAATCTCTTCAATTCACTAACTTTTAAAGCTCAGCGGAAGACTTTTGGCAGGACTGAGTCCACGGTGAATTATCTATCCCATCAACACATGCGCACATCCTGCTGCCATCCATAAAATCTATCGGACAGGTTTCTTACCTACAACGTGAACAAACTGATGAGCTAACAGGCTCAGTAAGTTCAAACATACTTAGTAAGAATCATATGGATTCAAAAACATAAAAAACTCAGTCTCCTATAAACAGTACTGTTCATCATAATAGTACTATTCATCATGAATAGTGACTTTGACATTTGATCGATGAATAGTAACTGTTACCATAATTGGTTACTATTCACATCATCCTAACTGAGTTTACTACACTTAGCGTAAGCTTCAGTAATGCTCAATTATGGTTTTCATCATTTTATTGATTATTCTTTCTCTGTTTATATTCTGGTGTAGAGCTCTTTTTATGGCAAGACCGATAAATTATTGTGCACTCACTCGAAGGGCCTAGGGAGTGACCCTAAAACTTCAGCCTCCACAGCCCTTATATCCCTATAGGACCTGAAAAACCTCCACCACAATGTTTGAGGGGCAGTACACCTTAAATGGTTTTATTACCATCTTTCAATTATACTTTTGACCAAGTGACATTAATCGTCACCTCAAGGTCACTATCCTCCATTACCCGTAGGCCTCAGATATTCTTATCTTTAAAATGTGGGATATGTTATACTAACCGATCCCCAAATGTCAATAGGACTTGATTCCCAATGTACAACTAATACATAACAAAGTAATACAGCATTTCATGTTGCAGACATGAAAATGCTTGAACTTACCAATACTGCGATAATGTCCACTTCGGGAACTCCTCTGCAGTTCTATCTCTAGTTTGGGTTCCTACAGACATAATATTGTCTATTAATAACCTATATTAATTGTCACTTTAAATATATTTATTTTGTGATAAATTTTTCAACACAATTCAATTTGTAACATGGTACACGGCCTTTAACATGCCTGTGTTCATGACTGTGTACCTCCTGGTTTCTCACTACATGGCCGTGTTATTTACTATCTAGCCATGTAACTGTACATGGCTTGATACACGCCTGTGTTCAAGCCCGTGTACCTCTCGAGTTGTAAATTTTTTTCCTATACACGGGCGTGTTCTTCAAAATTTTTAGATTTTTAACTCTAAAATCTTTATTTTGAGTCCTAGAATTTTATTTAAATCATTCTAGGTCCTTTTGGGTCCTTTCCGAGCCTTTTATAAATTTTTAGTCAAAATGACCATTTTGCCCCTAACGGGTATCGGGACCGTAACTATTTCATTTTATCGTTTTTCTCAAATTTTCTAAGCCCAAATATCTTAAAATAATATTCCCTAGGCTTCGGTATTATTTTTACAGCTCAGTTTGCTATAAATTCTCAATTATCTATTTTTTCGACCCTCAGTTACTATTCATCCATCACCGAGGGTCTTTCTCCTTTTTCGAGCGTTTCGAAGCCTCAAATAGCCGTTTCACTACTCTTGAAACACTTTTTATCTTGTCCCCGACCATTGATCCTCGAGAGGCTCGGGTTTCCTATCCCGACATAATATTTTTCCTCGTTACCCAAAATACCCCTTACATGAAAATTTTTCCTGTTTTAGGCATTTTAGACATTAAGGGTCAGTTTACTATTCCTTTTGGGTTGATTTTCCAATTTCAATCCTAATGCACCGAGGGTCCCGGTTTTCTTCCTGAGTTCAATATTTTTACCCCTTGTTTCCTGAAATGCCCTTATGGTGTTTTAAAAATTTCGGCGGCATTTCTGCTTGTATTTTTAGGTTTCCCGATGTTAGGTACGCCTTAGAACCTTTGTATCTGCCACGTACTATACCAGAGACCTATTTTATGCAAAGTTTCCAAGCTTTGTATAAAAATTTTTCACATTAACCGATATTCAAAATCAATACACAATATCAATTTTTTCCAAACCTAGTCTTGGTTTATCATGTTAATCATCACCAAATATTTTTCACATTTTATTCTTAGGTTTTCAATATACAAATCAACATCAAAACCTAACAAAATTTTCATTCTAACCCTAGTATTAGCCATGGATTTTCATGCAAAAACAGATGGAAAACCTTGCTTTATTTCCTAGGGTTTTTATCAAGATTCCGCATTCTTTAGTTGATCTTCATCATTTATTACCAGATTCTATACTTCATTATTCTTATAAACATGACCCACTGAATACTTTTCATCACAACGATAGCACAAACCTTTTTCCTTCTTTGCTTGCAATTCGGTGTCAGTAAGGCAACAAAATGGTGCCTCGTTTCTAGGATTCGATGGCTTCCCCAAGGTTGCCAGTGCTCGATTCGAGGTTGTAAGTGGATGCCTCAGCCCATAGGCAAAAAATTAGGCCTTTATTTGTGCAAGGATAAGATTTTGTTCAATTCAAATTCAAATTTCAAATATTTATTTTAAGACAAGATTTTCAATATTCAAATTAATCATATATTTGAATTTCAAATTCAAATACAATTAATTTAAATTTCAAATCTTATCATCCAAAAATGAATATTAATAAATATTTATCCTATTTATTGAATAAATATAAAATTACAAGTTTACCCCTCTAGCACACATAGAAAATACCTACACCCTCGTAGAGGGTGATCCAGAATTTTCTCATCACAAAATATAAGATAATAAGCCACGTAAGAATACCCTAATCAACTACCATCTTTAAAGAAATATAGGAGCTAACAAAGGGACTGATTGGACACATATAATCGGACTTCCATGAATCCATGTAATCATTATTCTATTCCAAACAACTCAACCACATAATTACTAGTTTCAAGATCATTCTACTATAGACCTAATGCTGAACTCCCAATTACATTGTAAATTATGCAAGCTTTAGAAAAGACACCATCGAATGACCATGTCATTAAAGCAAAACGCTCATATGATATTCATGATTAACCTAGGTCAAACTCTATACAACTTTTTGATCACGCTATCTCAAAGATTCATTATGCAGTCGATAAGAGAATAATATCAACCATATGTAGATAATAAGTCGTTTGTCAAGCAAATGACCTAAGGCCTTGTCCATTCTCACCAATCTAGTATAATGCCTTTAAAAGGATAACATTAACTTTACATAAGGGCTATGATTCCTTATCTGTAAGCAATCCCTCATTATATGTTTACTGTGTACCTAACGAATTGATCCATTAGCTTACTACCTTTAAGATACCCTGACCTTTGTAACATCAAAGCAGACTAACCACATATATAGAGTTGTTCGCTTACTTAGGATTAAGGTTATTGCATAATGAACATCAAAAGAAGATTGATCCACTTATAGTGGACTATACAAATCAATTACGCTTTAGTCCTGGTCCAACATGCCACCACCAAGCAACATATCTATGTCTCCACTTGAGAGTCAAAGCTCCAAACAGTCAAGAAAAACTGTCTCCCTAATTGGCTTTATACAACATAATAGTCTTAACGTGAGTTGCTTACTCTAACCCCATAGACTACTTAACATAGATTTAAATTGCTTACTCTAGAAAGTTGTCTTCTCACATACAAAAGATCATTGCATGCAACCTTCTAATAGTTTAACAAAAGCAATCAATGAGCTATATTTGCTTACATTTACTTTAACATGTAAATACTTTGAGGACTAGTAGCAATGTAATGAATAACTTTTAAACTATTTTATGAATCAGTTCAAAAATTCAATGAAAAATACATTGTTGCTTAGTGCACACCTAACACATCTTCTACTCAGTAGCTCATGGGATTAATGAGTGGACCAGTCTTGCAAGGTAGCATACCACAACTTGAAGAGTTTAGGTTGATAGGCAATTTTGAGTAGTTTGAGGATTAACCCATAACATTATCTATGTAGATAAAATCACAAGATTTATGGAGTTTGACTAAAACTTTTAAGGCTTATCCCCTATGGAAAAATTGGTTTTTGTATGGGAAGGAGAGAGAAAAATCTTGTCTAGAATCCTATTTGAATTTTGAATGTCCTATACCTATGGTGGCTGAAATTTTTAAGGGTTTTTCCTCAACGAAAACTTGGCCATAGTGTGAGAATGAGAGAGAAAAATCTTTTCTTGAGTCCTATTAAAATTCTGAAAGTCACCTAATGTAAATTTATAAATAGGACCATTGGGACTACTATTTTCTTTAGTCCACAGACTCTTAAGTGAGTGAATTTAATAGAATACATCTCACTAATAATAATAAAGTCCCTGAGATCTAGGTAGTTGGAAGGAGACAAGCCATGCTAGAAAAGCATTTTCACATATATTGTCCCGGTCGAATCAAACATCCTTCCTTGTCATTCGTGTCATCAGGGCTGCAATTCATGAGAAATCTTGAACAAATCTATAGTAATATCTCGCCAATCCCAGAAAACTTCTTATTTTAGTTACATTCCTGGAGTCATTCCCACTTTAGTATTGCCTTGATTTTAGTGGGTCCATGGCTGTGTCTTAACTAGAGACAACGTGCCAAAGAAATTTGAATTCAGATAGCCAGAAGTCACATTTCTTTATTTTGGCATACAATTGATGCTCCTGCAAAATTTGTAGAACTAACCTTAAGTGCTATTCATGTTCCTCCCTAGTCATAGAGTAGATTAGAATATCATCAATGAAGACAATGATAAACTGATCTAGAAATGGTTGGAAGACACAATTCATCAAGTCCATGAAAGCTGTCGGAGCATTTGTGAGACCAAAAGGCATAACCAGGAATTCATAAGATCCATATCGAGTCTTGAATATTGTCTTCGGAATGCCCAGCTCTCAAATTTTTTACTAATTATATACAGATCTTAGGTCGATCCTAGAAAGTATTTAGCACCTTCTCGTTGGTCAAATAACTCATCGATCCTTAGCAAGGGATATTTGTTCTTGATCATCAGTCTATTTAACTGCCTGTAATTGACATACAGTTGTAAGTTTCCATCCTATTTCTTTGCAAATAAGACTGGTGCTTTCCATGCTAATTTACTGAGCCAGATGAATCCCTTAAGTTCTAACTTAGCTTTCTCCACAGGTGCATTTTGTAGGGCAAAGTTGATATTGGAGCTATACCGAGAATGAGATCGATACAAAATTCTACCTCTTGGTTAGGTGGCAAAATTAGTAGATCTTCAGGAAATACATATGGAAACTCATCTGGTTGGTCTCAACAGCATGCTGGTCGTCACCTGATTTAGACCTTTAAGTTTGATTACAGTCAAGTCTAATCTAGTGAGTAATATCACCTTCCGATTATGGTAGTTGTGAGGAAGCTTGCCTACTGATTGAAAGCTAAGGTCTCAGCTGTGATTGGAATGACTAGGGTCTGAAATTTGGCTGAAAATAAGTTTATGGTGGCTTATATTGTGACTGGCCAAATCCTGACTATCGTTGGCTAAACCATTCAGATCCGGGCTGTCGGAATCTTGTGGATGATTTGGTGGGCTGTTAGAGCTTTTAAGTCTATTGCTATTGTCTGTAAGGATAATTCCTTCTCAAATGTATAGTTTGGCCATAGTTATAACAACTTCTCTTATATGGGTTTGATCTTCAAGAGAAGATGTTAGTAGTACTGTCAGTTTTTCTTCCTCTAATATTAACCCACTAACTTGAGTACAAGTTCCACATTGGCTTTTAATCGACCCACCATATTTCCTTAAAGCCTTTGATTTCTCCTTTTGGAAATTTTGATTGCCTTATTTTATGCACAAGGCAACTGACACAAGTATCAAGTAGTCTTGAATTTGCATACCCACCACTAATTTTCTTACCGATGGTTTGAGTCCCTGTTTAAACTTGATATATTTGGTATGCTTAGCCACCACTATCAAAGAAGCAAACCTAGATAACTCTCTAAATTTTGACATGTACTCAAAAACGGTCATGTTTCCCTATTGTAGGCCTATGAATTTTATAATCTTCTAGTCTCTAAAACTCTTCAGAAAAAATTGATCATAGAACTATTATGAATGCCCTAATAAGAAAGACATTTTATGTATTTCATTTATGTTTTGAACAGATTAAAAATATATTAAAGGTTATTCATTATATTGTTATATGTCCTCATCCTATTTATATGTTAAAGCAATTATAAGCAAACATGCCTTGCTGACTGCTTGTTATTAAAATATTAGAATGTTGCATACAATGGACTTTTGCATACAAGAAGACAACATTCTAAAGTTAGCAGTCTAAACCTATAATCTATAGTCTATAGGGTTAGACCAAGCATCTAATTCATGTTTAGACTATTATGTTATCTAAAGCCAATTGAGAAGATAGTTTGTCGTGACTGTCTAGAGCTTTGACTATCGAGTAGAGATATAGATATGTTGTTTGTTGTTATGTATTAGACTGGGACTAAAGTGTAATTGACCTATATAGTCTGTTTGAGTGGATTAATTTACTTTTGACGTTTATTATATAATGACCTTAATCTTGAGCAGGTGAATCACTTCATATGTATGACTTGGGTACTTTAATATTTCAATAGCTAAAGCATCTTAGAATTAGTAAGCTTATAGACCGGTTTCGTTAAGTGCATGACTTGTGTACAATGGAAGGTTTGTTTACAGATTTTGGAACCATAGCTCTAATAAGGAGTAAAGGTTATCCTCTTAAAGGCATTATACTAGATGTGAAAATGGACAAGGCCTTAGGTTGTTTACTAGGCAAATGACTTCTTATTCACATATGATGAATAATTATTTTCTTATTTAGGAGTATAATGGATTTTTAAGATAGCTTGATCAGCAGGTCAAACAAACCTTAAGGCTGATCATGGATATCATATGAAGGTTTTGCATACATGAAAAGGTCATTAGACGATAGCTTATCACTAACATACGTAATACTGTATATAATTAGGAGTATAGTTTCAAGTTTATAGTGATGTGAATCTGGAACTAATAATTATAACAGTTCTGTTCAGTATAGTAAAATAGTTACATGGATTATTGGTGTCCATATTATATACATCAAATCGGTCCCTTTACTAGCTCCGTATAATTTTCCAACGGATAGTGATATTAGGAAATGCCCTAAGCATTAGAGACATTTTGATATATTTATTTTTGAACTGGATAATAAAATTATATATAGAGGTTATTCATTACATTGCTATCTGTCCTCATTTTATTTACATGTTAAAGTAAATGTAAGCAAATATGGCTCTCTAACTGCTTGTGTTAAAACTATTAGAACATTACATGCAATGGACTTTTGTATGCGAGAAGACAATGTTCTAAAGTAAGAGGTCTAAACTAAGGTCTGTAGTCTATAGGGTTAGACCGAGCATCTAACTCATGTTAAGACTATTATGTTGTCTAAAGCTTTGGAAGGGATAGTTTGTCTTGATTGTCTGGAGCATAGACTCCCAAGTAGAGACATAGATATGTTGCTTAGTGGTCACATATTAGACCGGGACTAAAGCATGATTGATCTATGAAGTCCACTTTGAGTGGATAGATCTGCTTTTAACATTCATTGTGTAGTAACCTTAATCCTGAGTAGATGGACAGCTTCATGTATATGACTTGTATACTTTAATGTTCCAATGGCTAAAGCGTCTCATAGGTAGTAAGCTTATAGACCGGTTCATTGGGGGCATGACTTGTATATGATGAAGGGTTCGTTTACAGATATCGGAATCATAGCTCTAATAGGGAGTTAAGGGTATCCTCTTAAAGGCATTATACTCGATGTGAAAATGGAGAAGGCCTTGGGTCATCTACTGGGCAGATGACTTCTTATTCACATATGGTGAATAATCATTTTCTTTATTCGGTAGTATAATGGAACATTAAGATAGCCTGATAAGTAGGATTAAACAGACTTTGACCTAAGGCTGATCATGGGTATCATATAAAGGTTCTGCATACATGATAAGGTCATTGGACGATAGCTTATCACAGGCCTATGTAATACGGTATATACTTGGGAGTTCAGCTTTAGGTTTATAGTGGTGTGACTCTGAAATTAGCGATAATATGATTGAGTTGTTCGGTAAAGAATGATGATCATATGGATTCGCGGGAGCACGATTATATATGTCTAATTGGTCCCTCTACTAGCTCTGCATAATTCCTTAACGTTTGGCAAATTGATTTGTGTATGCTATTGGCTAGTTGATTATGCATGGATGGTGTTGACATAGGATTAGGATGGTGGACAAGATTCTCTTCGGTTGGATTTAGATTTTGTTTTGGATAATAGAGTACACAATTATTCGAAATCCAAATAAAGTTATCATGATTTTATTTGAGATTGGATTGGAGTTGTAGAAAATTATCCATGAGAACAAGAATTTGAAATGCAACTGTTTTGTGGATTTTGAAATTTGAATTTTGAAATTTGAATTTGAAATTTGAAATTTGAATTTGAAATTTGAAATTCAAATTTTGAATCACAGTCTAAGTAAAATTCGAATTTCTTGTGGTAGATAGTATATGGTTATGCATATTTAAGGCAACAAATATTAATTGGACGGGTTCCATGTTTTGGCTATTTCTTTCATGACCATCCCTCGATGGCTTGGGGCAAAAGGTGTTGAGAATTACCATTGCAATACTACATATTTTTTCAAGTTTCATGTCGGAACATACTTGTATGTTTTATTTGCTAAATTATCTGTATATTTGCTTGGGCTTTGTAATGATGTCTAGTATAATTTTATTTCAGTTCAAAATATCACCGACACCCCACATTTCAACACTTACTGAGAATAAACTGAATGGTAATAATTATAAAGATTGGAAAAGAAATTTGTTGATAGTTCTCAGTTACGAGAGACACAAGTTCGTACTGGACGAACCATGCCCACTAGGGCCCAAACCTGACACACCGCTTGAGGAGGTATCGGTTGCCTATACTCGTTGGAGAGAATCCAATGAGATAGCTCGATCCTACATTCTTGCTAGCATAACGAGTGCTTTATAAAAGCAGCATGAGACTTATCAAGTTGCTAGGGAGATCATGGACAATCTGGAGGACATGTTCGGAGGCCAAGAAAAATTGGTTCGATAGTCCGCTATAACCAGCATTATGAACTCAAAGCAAAAGGTGGGTTACTCCGGTGAAGGACCATATGATCACTCTAATGGGATTCTTCGCTGAGGCTGCCGAGAACGGTGCTGAGTTGGACTACAACACCTAGATCGAGATGGTGTTTAAAACTCTATCTAAAGATTTTATGGGGTTTAAGGCCGTATACAATCCGGCGACAAGGGAGTTAGGACTAACCGAGCTCATAAAGCAACTCTATGCTTATGAGCGGATGATCAGGAATGGGGATGTGGTCCAACCCAAAGGAGAGGCCAATTTGGTAGAATCTTCCAAACCCTCACGGAAGAAGAAGAGGCCATATCAGAAACAAGCGGCTTCCAGTTCTTCTAATCTTCCTGTCTTAGATGGAAAGAAGAAGAAGAAGAACGAGAAGCCCAGGGACCCTAAAAAGTCTAAGTGCTTCCACTGTGGGAAGGTAGGTCACCTCAAGAAGGCTTGTCGAGAATTCCTAGCCGCCAAGGGCAAGGAAGGTAAGGAACTTCACTACTTATAAGCGTATTTGGTGGAAGAATCGAAAGACACTTGGGTCATTGATTCAGGCACCACTAATCATGTTTGTATTTCTATGCAGGGGTTCGTGGAAACGAAAAGTCTGCATGATAGGAGCCTCTCGTTACGGACTGGAGACGGTAACTTGGTGTTGGCTGAGGCAGTGGGAGATATTTACCTTTACTTTGATCAATTTAGGTTTATTTTATTGAAAGACTATTTTTATATTCCTAATTTTAGGAGGAACCTTATATCGGTAGCCTGTTTAATAAAGGATTTTTATTTAGTTTTTTTTAGTAAAAGAGCTGATATTCGTAGAAATAAGTCTTTTATCTGTTCTGGATGGATGGATGGAAACCTATATTTGATCAAACCAAAGATGTACTCACTGCTTGACACTGAATTAATAGATAACTCTAAAAGGTTGAAAGTTTCTCACTCTAACAAGGCGTATCTTTGGCATTTAAAACTTGGTCATATTAATTAGGATAGGATTCAAAGATTGGTGAAAGACGGTCCTCTAGAATCTCTGGATGAGGTACGTCTTCCTCAATGTGAGTCTTGTCTAGAGGGAAAGATGACTAAGAGGTCTTTTGGAGCTAAGGGTATAAGGGCTCAGGAGCTCTTAGAAATTGTACACACTGACGTATATGGCCCCATGAATATCACAGCACGAGGAGGGTTCGAGTATTATGTCTCCTTTATAGACGATTACTCGAGGTATGGATATATGTATCTAATGCACCATAAGAGTGAAACATTTGACAAGTTCAAAGAGTATCGTGTGGAAGTGGAAAAGCAATTGGATAAATCCATAAAGACACTTCGATCTGATATAGGTGGCGAATACCTCTCTAATGAATTTCTAGGACATCTTGTAGAGAACGGGATATTATCCCAATTGACTGCACCTGGTACTCCACAACAGAATTGTGTAGCCGAAAGGAGAAACAGGACCTTATTGGATATGGTACGGTCCATGATGAGTTATTCAACGCTGCCATTATCATTTTGGGGATATGTTTTACAAACAGCATGCTATATTCTGAACTAGGTTCCAAGCAAGTCAATTCCCAGAACTCCGTATGAATTGTGGCGTGACAGGAAGCCTTCCCTTGGACATATAGGAATATGGGGTTGCCTGGCACATGTACTGAATGGAGATGCGAAAATGTTGGAACCAACATCAGAATTGTGCATGTTTGTAGGGTATCCAAAGGGAACAAAAGCAGGTCTATTCTATAACCCGAAGGAACAAAAAGTCATTGTTTCAACCCATGTGACATTCTTGAAGGAAAGTGTTAGGAAATGCCCTAAGCATTAGAGACATTTTGATGTATTTATTTTGAACTGGATAATAAAATTATATATAGAGGTTATTCATTACATTGCCATCTGTCCTCGTTTCATTTACATGTTAAAGTAAATGTAAGCAAATATGTCTCCCTGACTGGTTGTGTTAAACTGTTAGAACGTTATATGCAATGGACTTTTGTATGCGAGAATACAATGTTCTAGAGTAAGCGGTCTAAACTATGGTCTGTAGTCTATGGGGTTAGACTGAGCATCTAACTCATATTAAGACTATTATGTTGTCTAATGCCTTAGAGGGGACGGTTTGTCTTGACTGTCTGGAGCATAGACTCCTAAGTAGAGACATAGATATGTTGCTTGGTGGTGGCATATTAGACTGGGACTAAAGCGTGATTGATGTACGAAGTCCACTTTGAGTGGATCGATTTGCTTTTGATGTTCATTGTGCAGTAACCTTAATCCTGAGTAGATGGACAGCTTCATGTATATGACTTGTGTACTTTGATGTTCCAATGGCTAAAGCGTCTCAGAGGTAGTAAGCTTATAGACCGGTTCGTTGGGTGCATGACTTATATACGATAAAAGGTTCATCTACAGATATTGGAATCATAGCTCTAATAAGGAGTTAAGGGTATCCTCTTAAAGGCATTATACTGAATGTGAAAATGGGCAAGGCCTTGGGTACTAGGTGGATGACCTCTTATTCACATATGGTGAATAATCATTTTCTTTATTCGGTAGTATAGTGGAACTTTAAGATAGCCTGATTAGTAGGATTAAACAGACTTTGGCCTAAGGCTGATCATGGATATCATGTGAGGGTTCTGCATACATGACAAGGTCATTGGACGATATCCTGTCACAGGCTTACATAATATGGTATATAATTGGGAGTTCAGTTTTAGGAATATAGTGGTGTGACTCTGAAATTAGTGGTCATATGATTGAGTTGTTCGGTAAAGAATGATGATTATATGGATTTGCAGGAGCTCGATTATATATGTCCAATTAGTCCCTCTACTAGCTCCACATAATTCCTTAACGTTTGGTAAATTGATTTGTGTATGGCATTGGCTAGTTTATTATACATGGATGGTGTTGACATAGGATAAGGATGGTCGACAAGATTCTCTCCGGTTGGATTCAAATTTTGTTTTGGATAATAGAGTACACAATTATTCGAACTCCAAATAAAGTTGCCATGATTTTATTTGAGATTAGATTGGAGTTGTAGAAAATTATCTATGAGAACAAGAATTTGAAATACAACTTTTTGTGGATTTTGAAATTTGAATTTTGTAACTTGAAATTTGAATTTTGAAATTTGAAATTTGACTTTTGAAATTGAAATTTGAAATTGAAATTGAATTTGAAATTCGAATTTGAAATTTGAATTTGAAATTTGAAATTTGAAATTTGAAATTTGAAATTTGAAATTTGATTTTGAAGTTTGAATTTGAAATTTGAAATTCAAATTTTGAATCACAGTCCAAGTAGGATTTGAATTTGTTGTGGTAAATCCACGAGAAATGAAATTCAAATTTGAGTTGGACATGGAGAGGAAAATCTTGTTAGAATCCTACTTCAATTTTGAATCCAAATCCTAGCCAAATATGGACGAAAATTTTGAGAATTATCCTCAATGAATTTTCAGATTTTTGTGGATAAGGTTCAAGGAAAAATTCAAGTTTCAATCCCAGTTGAATTTGGATTCTCTCCGGGAGTAAATCTCCTCGGAGATTTTCGGTTATTTGGGATAAGGATGAGATAAGATTCAAGCTTGAAATCCTAGTGGAATTTTGATTCTCCCTTATCCAAAAGTGACCGAAATTTTGGTGGGAATTTTCCCCCTGGATTTTTGGATTTTTTGGTTGAAAAAGAGAGATAAAATTCTAGTTAAAATCTTATTTAGATTTGGATTAGAATTATCCTACAGCGGCCGAATTTATTGTTGGGATTTTCCCTTTGGAAAATTCAGATTTTGTGCTTGTGGATAAGGGAGAATATCTTCTCCTAATTCAATTCAAATTCAAAGAACCACCTCATGTAGGTCTATAAATAGAGGTCTTACCACTTCAGTTCTCTCAGACCACAGACTCTCAGGTGAGCGGGCTTATTGTTGCATAACTCACCGTGATAATAAGTTCTTTAGAGATATGGGTGGTTGGAAGAAGACTAGCAGTGCTAGCATACCGATTGAGGTTCAGAGTGCCCACACACTCAGTTATTCGGGAATTGGAGAATAGTAGAGAAGGTTAGTTGGTTAAAGCCCTCCGGTCATTCTCCTCCTGCAGATTGGCGTCATTGAGGTATGAGTTTTAATTGTTGTTGGTTTATTGTATATGGAATCTTGAGATATTTAACGATCTAAACATTTTTATTGTTCCGCTGCGCCACTCTGATACGTTTTTACCGATTTATTTTCCTACAATTGGTAACAGAGCCATCTCATGACTATGCCATGTACATAAATTAGACAATTACTTAGTCTTTTTATTTATGTATGGATTTCATATTTAGAGAGTGGCATTCCAGGTTTCCTTTATGTTGTTATCATGTATTATGTATAAAGTATGTGGTTATTTTAATATTTTGAATTATTATAAGCATGCTTGTTTTTGCCGGTTATGGTTCCTTAGAATTTAGAAAAATTGTATCTAGGAATTTTTTATGTAACCATGGGAGTAGTTTATTAGCACTATAATTTTCCATGGATTTTAAATTTTTGTCTCTTAGAATTATTATGGTTAGAATTTTTGTACATCGGAAACGGTTTAGGAAATTTTATGTAATTATTCTTGGATGAGATTGAAGATTGAAGACCGTAATTTATTTTTCCCAAAAGTTAAATTTGATTTAAAGGTTGAAATTTTGAATGTGTGGAAACTTTCAATTTAATTGGGATTCAAATTAATTTTTGGAGATCCTAATGGGTAAATTGGAATATGGCATGAAAATCGAGACACGGCACCTCGGGATAGGCCGTCGGGCCTTATGTTAGGAAATGCCCTAAGTATTAGAGACATTTTGATGTATTTATTTTGAACTAGATAATAAAATTATATATAGAGGTTATTCATTACATTGCTATCTGTCCTCGTCTTATTTACATGTTAAAGTAAATGTAAGCAAATATGGCTCCCTGACTGCTTGTGTTAAACTGTTAAAACGTTGCATACAATGGACTTTTGTATGTGAGAAGACAATGTTCTAAAGTTAGCGGTCTAAACTATGGTCTGTAATCTATGGGGTTAGACCAAGCATCTAACTCATGTTAAGACTATTATGTTGTCTAAAGCCTAGGAGGGGACGGTTTGTCTTGTCTGTCTGGAGCTGGACTTCCAAGTAGAGACATAGATATGTTGCTTGGTGGTGACATATTAGACCGGGACTAAAGCGTGATTGATCTACAAAGTCCGCTTTGAGTGGATCGATCTGCTTTTGACGTTCATTATGCAGTAACCTTAATCCGGAGTAAAAGGACAGCTTCATGTATATGACTTGTGTACTTTGATGTTCCAATGGCTAAAGCGTCTCAGAGGTAGTAAGCTTATAGACCGGTTTGTTGGGTGCATGACTTGTATACGATGAAGGGTTCGTTTACAGATATCGGAATCATAGCTCTAATGAGGAGTTAAGGGTATCCTCTTAAAGCCATTATACTGAATGTGAAAATGGACAAGGCCTTGGGTCGTCTATTGGGCGGATGACTTCTTATTCACATATAGTGAATAATCATTTTCTTTATTCGGTAGTATAATGGAACTTTAAGATAGTCTGATCAGTAGGATTAAACGGACTTTGGCCTAGGGCTGATCATGGATATCATATGAGGGTTCTGCATACATGATAAGGTCATTGGACGACAGTTTGTCACAGGCTTACGTAATACGGTATATAATTGGGAGTTCAGTTTTAGGTTTATAGTAGTGTGACTCTGAAATTAGTGATCATATGATTGAGTTGTTCGGTAAAAAAATGATGATCATATGGATTTGCGGGAGCCCGATTATATATGTCTAATCAGTCCCTCTACTAGCTCCACATAATTCCTTAACGTTTGGCAAATTGATTTGTGTATGCTATTGGCTAGTTTATTATGCATGGATGGTGATGACATAGGATTAGGATGGTAGACAATATTCTCTCCGGTTGGATTCAGATTTTATTTTGGATAATAGAGTACACAATTATTCGAACTCCAAATAAAGTTGCCATGATTTTATTTGAGATTGGATTGGAGTTGTAGAAAATTATCCATGAGAACAAGAATTTGAAACACAACTGTTTTGTGGAATTTGAAATTTGAATTTTGAAATTTGAAATTTGAATTGGAAATTTGAATTTGAAATTTGAATTTGAAATTTGAATTTGAAATTTGAATTTTGAATTTGAAATTCGAATTTGAAATTTCAAATTCAAATTTTGAATCATAGTCCAAGTGGGATTCGAATTTGTTGTGATAAATCCACAAGGTTTAAAATTCGAATTTGAGTTGGATATGGAGAGGATAATCTTATTAGAATCCTACTTGAATTTTGAATCCAAATCCTAACTAATGATGGATGAAATTTTAAGGATTATCCTCAATGGATTTTCGGTTTTTATGGATAAGGTTCAAAGGAAAAATTCAAGTTTCAATCCCAGTTGATTTTTGATTCTCTCCTCCCTAGAAAGTGGCCGAAATTTTAGAGCATATCTCCGAGGAAAATTTGGTTATTTTGGATAAGGATGAGATAAGATTCAAGCTTGAAAATCCTAGTGGAATTTTGATTCTCTCTTATCCTAAAAGTGGCCGAATTTTTTAGGATATTTTCTCCTTGGAATTTTAGGATTTTTTGGTTGAAAAAGGGAGATAAAATTCTAGTTAAAATCTTGTTTAGATTTGGATTGGATTTATCCTCCATGGCCGAATTTTATTGTTGAGATTCTCCCTTGGAAAATTTGGATTTTATGGTTATGGATAAGGGAGAATATCTTCTCCTAATCCAATTCGAATTCAAAGAATCACCTCATGCAGGTCTATAAATAGAGGTCCTGCCACTCCAGTTCTCTCAGACCACAAACTCTCAGATGAGCAGGCTTATTGTTGCACAGCCCACCGTGACAATAAGTTCTTTAGAGATCTGGGTGGTCAGAAGAAGACTAGCAGTGCTAGCATACCGATCAAGGTTCAGAGTGCCCACACACTTAGCCATTCAGGAATTGGAGAATAGTAGAGAAGGCTAGTTGGTTGAAGCCTTCGGTCATTCTCCTCCAGCAAGATTGGCGTCCTTGAGGTATGAGTTTTAATTATTGTTGGTTTATTGTATATGGCATCATGAGATATTTAACGATCTAAAAAATTTTAATTGTTCCGCTGTGCAACTCTGATACGTTTTTACCGATTTATTATCCTACAATTGGTATCAGAGCCATCTCATGACTATGCCATGTACATAAATTAGACAATTACTTAGTCTTTTTATTTATGTATGGATTTGATATTTAGAGAGTGGCATTCTAGGGTTCCTTTATGTTGTTATCATGGATTATGTATAAAGTATGTGGTTATTTTAATTTTCTGAATTATTATGAGCATGCTTGTTTATGCCGGTTATGGTTCCTTAGAATTTAGAAAAATTGTATCTAGGATTTTTTTTTATGTAACCATGAGAGCAGTTTATTAATACTGTAATCTTCCCATGGATTTTAATTTTTTGTCTCTTAGAATTTTTATGGTTAGAATTTTTATACACCGGAAACGGTTTAGGAAATTTTATGTAATTATTCTTGGAGGAGATTGAAGATTGAAGACCGTAATTTATTTTTCCCAAAAGTTAAATTTGATTTAAAGATTGAAATTTTGATTGTGTGGAAAATTTCAATTTAACTGGGATTCAAATTAATTTTTGGAGATCCTAATAGGTAAATTGGAATATGGCACGAATATCGAGACACGACCCCTCGGGATAGGCCGACGGGCCTGGGTGGGGCAGCAGCCCCTGCCTTCGGGCAGGATGGGGCTGCGGCAGGCCCTGTGCAGGCCATAACCACCCATGGCCGTAGGCTTGGCCTGCAACCGAGGGTAGTCGTGACCTACCCAAGGCTAGCCGCAGCCTGGGTGTGCAGCCTGTGGCTGCAGGCGCTGCCTTCAGCCTACCGACTGCTGTACCCAGCCTGGGTGTGCAGCCTAGCGCTGCAGGGTTGGCCTGCAGCCCGGCAAGGCTGCACATGGGGCGGCCGTGGGCTGCTAGCCCCCCCGGGGCTGGTGGCTACCCACGGCGGCTGCCGCCTCCGGGGCGGTGGTGCGACGGTTCAAAATTTGAAAAATTTTGAATTTTAAATTTGAGATTTAATTTTAAATCATGTTTAAAAATATGTAATTAAAAATTTTGAAATTTTTGAAATTACATATTATTACACATGATGTTTAAAATTGTTTTAAATTTGAATTTGAAATTTAAATTTGAAATTCGAATTTGGAATTTAAATTTGAAATTTAAATTTTTGGAGATTTAAATTTTAAATGATTCTTGGGATGAGAAATAAATGGAGAGGCTACATAAAGATGGATACAAGAAGACGGAACAAAATTCAAGACCCAAAGAATGCTTTGGACGAAATTTTGTAATCTTTATTTTCTTTGTTCTAGGATGGAACCATGGCTTGGTTATTCTGTCAATTTCTATGATATGTCATGGATGTATAAATATGTATTGATGGATGCTTTATATGCATATTTGATAACATGTCATATAGGATAGCTGAGTGCCGCTCATACTATATTGATCATACATAATTTGTCAAAACTTGCATATTTTTCAAAATATTGAGTGGGAGAGGGTTTCAAACAAAACCCACGGCCTCCATTGTTGATCTATATGTGAAAGCATGGTAACGCCTCGTGTCAGTTTTGCCCTGACCACACCCCTCGGTAGGTGTTTACCGCCGCCGGTATACTAGATTAGATCTCCTATGTGGAAAACGTGTTCGGGTACGATCCTATTCATGACCACCCCTCGATGGCTTGATAGGACATGGATCGGGCTACGTAAACAATGGTTATACACTCAAGACTCATTTAGTTATTAACCTTCCCTAAAAGCTCTGTTAACTAAACTGGTGGCCAAATAAGCGGTTATTAATATATGTCTTAGCCTTGGAGGATTTAAGGCAACATATATTAATTGGACGGGATCCATGTTCTGGCTATTTGTTTTCATGACCACCCCTCGGTGGCTTGGGTCAATGGGTGCTAAGAATTACAGTTGCAATGCTACATGTTTTTCAAGTTTCATGTAGGAACATACTTGTATGTTTTATTTACCAAATTATCTATATATTTGCTTGGGCTTTGTAATGATGTCCAGTATAATTTTATTTCAGTTCAAAATGTCACCGACACTCGTCATTTCAATACTCACTGAGAATAAACTGAATGGTGATAATTATAAGGATTGGAAAAGAAATCTGCTAATAGTTCTCAGCTGCGAGAGACACAAGTTCGTACTGGACGAACCATGCCCACTAGGGCCAAAACCTGACACACCGCTTGAGGAGGTCCCGGTTGCCTATACTCGTTGGAGAGAATCCAATGATATAGCTCGATGCTACATGCTTGCTAGCATGACGAGTGCTTTACAAAAGCAGCATGAGACTTATCAGTTGCTAGGGAGATCATGGATAATCTGGAGGACATGTTCGGAGGCCAAGAAAAGTTGGCTCGACAGTATGCTATCACCAGTATTATGAACTCTAAGTAAAAGGCGGGTACTCTGGTAAAGGACCATATGATCACTCTAATGGGATTCTTCGCTGAGGCTACAGAAAACGTTGCTGAGTTGGACTACAACACCCAGATCGAGATGGTGTTCAAAACTCTATCTAAAGATTTTGTGGGGTTTAAGGCCGCATACAATCTGGCGACAAGGGAGTTAGGACTAACCGAGCTCATGAAGCAACTCCAAACTTATGAGCGGATGATCAGGGATGGGGATGCTGTCCAACCCAAAGGAGAGGCCAATTTGGCGGAATCTTCCAAACCCTCATGGAAGAGGAAGAGGCCAAACCAAAAGCAAGTGGCTTCCAGTTCTTCTAATCCTCCTGTCTCGGATGGGAAGAAGAAGAAGAAGAAGAACAAGAAGCCCAGGGACCCTAAAAAGTCCAAATGCTTTCGTTGTGGGAAGGTAGGTCACTTTAAGAAGGCTTGCCGGGAATTCCTAGCCCCCAAGGGCAAGGAATGTAAGGAACTTCACTACTTAAAAGCGTGTTTGGTGGAAGAACCGAAAGACACTTGGGTCATTGATTCGGGCGCCACTAATCATGCTTTTGTTTCTATGATAGGGTTCGTGGAAACGAGAAGTCTACATGATAGGAGCCTCTTGTTGCGAACTGGAGACGGCAGCTTGGTGGCGGCTGAGGCAGTGGGAGATATTTACCTTTATTTTGATCAATTTAGATTTATTTTATTGAAAGACTGTTTTTATGTTCCTAATTTTAGGAGGAACCTTATATCGTAGCTTGTTTAATAAAGGATTCTTATTCAGTTTCTTTTAATAAAAGAGTTGATATTCATAGAAATAAATATTTTATCTGTTCTGGATGGATGGATGGAAATCTATATTTGATCAAACCAAAGATGTACTCACTGCTTGACACTGAATTAATAGATAACTCTAAAAGGTTGAAAGTTTCTCACTCTAACAAGGCGTATCTTTGGCATTTAAGATTTGGTCATATTAATCAGGATAGGATTCAAAGATTGGTGAAAGACAGTCCTCTGGAATCTTTGGAGGAGGTACGTCTTCCCCAATGTGAGTCTTGTCTAGAGGGTAAAATGACCAAGAGGTCTTTTGGAGCTAAGGGTACAAGGGCTCGGGAGCTCTTACAAATTGTGCATACTGACGTATGTGGCCCCATGAATGTCACAGCACGAGGAGGGTTCGAGTATTATGTCTCTTTTATAGATGATTACTCAAGGTATGGATATGTGTATCTGATACACCGCAACAGCGAAACCTTTGACAAGTTCAAAGAGTATCGCGCGGAAGTGGAAAAGTAATTGGATAAATCCATAACGACACTTCGATCTGATCGAGGTGGCGAATACTTCTTCGATGAATTTCTAGGACATCTTGTAGAAAACGGGATATTATCCCAATTGACTGCACCTAGTACTCCACGACAGAATTGTGTAGCCGAAAGGAGAAACAAGATCTTGTTGGATATGGTACGGTCCATGATGAGTTATTCAACGCTGCTATTATCATTTTGGGGATATGCATTACAAACGGCATGCTATATTCTGAACCAGGTTCCAAGCAAATCAATTCCCAGAACTCCGTATGAATTGTGGCATGGCAGGAAGCCTTCCCTTGGACATATCAGAATATGGGACTGCCCGGCGCATATACTGGATGGGGATGTGAAGAAGTTGGGACCAAGATCAGAATTGTGCATATTTGTAGGGTATCCAAAAGGAACTAAAGGAGGTCTGTTCTATAACCCGAAGGAACAAAAAGTCATTGTTTCAACCCATGCGACATTCTTGGAGGAAAGTCACATGAATAACTTTAAGCCTCGAAGCAAAGTGGTGCTAGAGGAGTTATCGAGTGAAAGAACTGCTCCACAGATTTCAGTCTTGGACGCAAGTCCAAGTTCTGGTGAAGGACCTGCAGGCGATCAACAATTTATGGTGCCTCGTCGTAGTGGGAGGGTTTCGAAGAAACCTAATTTCTTTATGTATGATGCTGAGGTATACCAGGCCAAGGCTCATGAGCATGAGGATGATCCGGTCACCTATGATGAAGCTATAAATGATGTTGATTCTAAATCTTGGAAACAGGCTATGAACAATGAGATGGATTTTATGAAATCCAACTCTGTTTGGGAACTTGTAGATTTGCCAGATGGGATAAAACCCATTGGATGCAAATGGGTCTACAAAAGAAAGAACGATGCGGAAGGAAGAGTGGAAACTTTCAAAGCTAGACTGGTT
This sequence comes from Antiaris toxicaria, assembly GCA_035233585.1. Classification (NCBI taxonomy): domain Eukaryota; kingdom Viridiplantae; phylum Streptophyta; class Magnoliopsida; order Rosales; family Moraceae; genus Antiaris; species Antiaris toxicaria. The sequence continues at coordinate 75,638,235 of CP141155.1, forward strand.
GCAAAGGGGTACACGCAAAAGGCTGAAATCGATTATGATGAAACCTTTTCACCTGTTGCTATGCTGAAATCTATCCGTATTCTTCTGTCCATTGCTGCAGCTCTCGATTACGAGATTTGGCAAATGGATGTCAAGACGGCATTCTTGAATGGCCATCTTGAAGAGTGTATCTATATAATATAGCCCGAAGGGTTCGTAGTGAAAGGCCAAGAAAGGAAAGTCTGCAAATTGCTTAGATCCATTTATGGATTAAAGGAAGCATCCCGCTCATGGAACCAGAGGTTTGATCAAGCGATTAATACATTTGGTTTTGAGCAGAACGTTGATGAACCCTGTGTTTATAAATGTATTAAGGATGGAAAAGTGGTCTTTCTGATACTCTATGTCGATGATATACTACTTATTAGGAATGATATACTCTTCATACATAGATAAAATAATTGATAAATATACAATGCAAGAGGCAAAGAAAGGTTCACAACCTTCTTTTACCAGTCTAACTCTTTCATTGGATGACTGTCACAAGACATCAGAAGAAAGAGAGCGTATGAGTAAGGTCCCTTATGCATCCGCTGTGGGTAGCCTTACGTACGCTATGCTTTGCAATCGTCCGGATATATGTTTTGCAGTAGGTATGGTGAGTCGATATCAAGCAAATCCTGGAAATAAGCACTGGCAAGTAGTAAAGCGTATACTCAAGTATCTTAAGAGAACGAGGGATTATATGCTGGTGTATTCTGGAGGGGACCTAACACCCGTAGGATACACAGACTCAGACTTCCAGACTTGTAAGGATTCGAGGAAATCAACATTTGAATCAGTGTTTTTGCTCGGAGGAGGCACCATTGTGTGGAGGAGCATGAAGCAGGGCAGCATAGCTGACTCTACTATGGAGGCGGAATATGTGGCTGCGGCTGAGGCATCTAAAGAATCGGTTTGGCTTCACAAGTTCTTTAGAGACCATGAGGTCATTCCGGCTGTTGACAAACCTATCACACTTTACGGTGATAACACTGGGGCTATTGCCAACACAAGGGAATCTCGGCACCATAAGAAGACCAAGCACATAGATCGGAGATATCATATTGTTAGAGGGCACGTGGAGACAGGACAAGTGGATGTATGTAAGATCGCGTCTGAGGACAACATTGCCGATCCCTTTACTAAGACTTTGGTGGCTAGAAGCTTTGAGAGGCACGTAGAGGCGATGGGGATGCGTAACGTGGCACATCTACTGGCTTAGGGCAAGTAGGAGATTGTTAGGAAATGCCCTAAGCATTAGAGACATTTTGATGTATTTATTTTGAACTGGATAATAAAATTATATATAGAGGTTATTCATTACATTACTATCTGTCCTCATCTTATTTACATGTTAAAGTAAATATAAGCAAATACGGCTCCCTGACTGCTTGTGTTAAACTGTTAGAACGTTGCATGCAATGGACTTTTGTATGCGAGAAGACAATGTTCTAAAGTTAGCGGTCCAAACTATGGTCTGTAGTCTATGGGGTTAGATCGAGCATCTAACTCATGTTAAGACTATTATGTTGTCTAAAGCCTTCGAGTTGACGGTTTGTCTTGACTGTCCGGAGCTAGACTCCCAAGTAGAGACAAAGATATGTTTCTTGGTGGTGACATATTAGACCAGGACTAAAGCGTGATTGATCTACAAAGTCTGCTTTGAGTGGATCGATCTGCTTTTGACGTTCATTATGCAGTAACCTTAATCCTGAGTAAAAGGACAGCTTCATGTATATGACTTGTGCACTTTGATGTTCCAATGGCTAAAGCGTTTTAGAGGTAGTAAGCTTATAGACTGGTTCGTTGGGTGCATGACTTGTATACGATGAAGGCTTCGTTTACAGATATCGGAATCATAGCTCTAATGAGGAGTTAAGGGTATCCTCTTAAGGGCATTATACTAAATGTGAAAATGGACAAGGCCTTGGATCGTCTGCTGGGCGGATGACTTCTTATTCACATATGGTGAATAATCATTTTCTTTATTCGGTAATATAATGGAACTTTAAGATAGCCTGATCAGTAGGATTAAACGGACTTTGGCCTAAGGCTGATCATGGATATCATACGAGGGTTCTGCATACATGATAAGGTCATTGGACGATAGCTTGTCATAGGCTTACAAAATACGGTATATAATTGGGAGTTTAGTTTCAGGTTTATAGTGGTGTGACTTTGAAATTAGTGATCATATGATTGAGTTGTTCGGTAAAAGAATGATGATCATATGGATTTGCGGGAGCCGATTATATATGTCCAATCAGTCCCTCTACTCGCTCCACATAATTCCTTAACGTTTGGCAAATTGATTTGTGTATGCTATTGACTAGTTTATTATGCATGGATGGTAATGACATAGGATTAGGATGACAGACAAGATTCTCTCCGGTTGGATTCAGATTTTGTTTTGGATAATAAAGTGCACAATTATTTGAACTCCAAATAAAGTTGCCATGATTTTATTTGAGATTGGATTGGAGTTGTAGAAAATTATCCATGAGAACAAGAATTTGAAACACAACTGTTTTGTGGATTTTGAAATTTGAATTTTGAATTTGAAATTCGAATTTGAAATTTGAATTTGAAATTTAAATTTGAAATTTAAAATTTGAAATTTGAATTTGAAATTCAAATTTTGAATCACAGTCCAAGTAGGATTCGAATTTGTTGTGGTAAATCCAGAAGGTTTGAAATTCGAATTTGAGTTGGATATGGAGAGGATAATCTTGTTAGAATCCTACTTGAATTTTGAATCCAAATCCTAACTAATGATGGACGAAATTTTGAGGATTATCCTCAATGGATTTTCGGTTTTTGTGGATAAGGTTCAAAGGAAAAATTCAAGTTTCAATCCCAGTTGAATTTTGATTCTCTCTTCCTTAGAAAGTGGCCGAAATTTTAGAGCATATCTCCTAGGAAAATTCAGTTATTTTGGATAAGGATGAGATAAGATTCAAGCTTGAAAATCCTAGTGGAATTTTGATTCTCCCTTATCCTAAAAGTGGCCAAATTTTTTAGGAGATTTTCTCCTTGGAATTTTCAGATTTTTTGGTTGAAAAAGGGAGATAAAATTCTAGTTAAAATCTTGTTTAGATTTGGATTGGATTTATCCTAAATGGCCAAATTTTATTGTTGGGATTCTCCCTTGGAAAATTTGGATTTTATGGTTATGGATAAGGGAGAATATCTTCTCCTAATCCAATTCGAATTCAGAGAATCACCTCATGCAGGTCTATAAATAGAGGTCCTGCCGCTCCAGTTCTCTCAGACCACAGACTCTCAGGTGAGCAGGCTTATTGTTGCACAGCCCACCGTGACAATAAGTTCTTTAGAGATCTGGGTGGTCAGAAGAAGACTAGCAGTGCTAGCATACCGATCGAGGTTTAGAGTGCCCACACACTCAGCCATTCGGGAATTGGAGAATAGTAGAGAAGGCTAGTTGGTTGAAGCCTCTGGTTATTCTCCTCCTGCAAGATTGGCGTCCTTGAGGTATGAGTTTTAATTGTTGTTGGTTTATTGTACATGGCATCATGAGATATTTAACGATCTGAAAAATTTTTATTGTTCTGCTGCGCCACTCTGATACGTTTTTACCAATTTATTATCCTACACCTTGGTGGGGCTACAGCCTTTGCCCTCGGGCAGGATGGGCTGTGGCAGCCCCTGTGCAGGCCGTAACCACCCACGGCCGCAGGCTTGGCCTGCAGCCGAGGGTGGCCATGGCCTCCCCAAGGCTGGCCGCAGCCTGGGCATGCAACCTGGCGCTGCAGGCTTGGCCTGCAGCCCGGCAGGGCTACACATGGGCGGCTGTGGGCTGCCAACCCCCGCCAACCCCCCCCCCCCCCCCCCCCCCCCCCCCCCCCCGGGGCTGGGGGTTGCCCACGGCGACTGCCTCCTCCAGGGGCGGTGGTGCGACTGTTCAAAAAATCAAAATATTTTGATTTTTAAATTTGAGATTTAATTTTAAATCATGTTTAAAAATATGTAATTGAAAATTTGTAATTTTTGAAATTACATATTATTATACATGATGTTTAAAATTGTTTAAAAATTTAAATTTGAAATTTAAATTTGAAATTCGAATTTTGAATTCGAATTTGAAATTTAAATTTTTGGAATTTAAATTTTAAATGATTCATGGGGTGAGAAATAAATGGAGAGGCTACATAAAGATAGATACAAGAAGACAGAACAAAATTCAAGACCCAAAGAATGCTTTGGATGGAATTTTGTAATCTTTATATTCTTTGTTCGAGGATGGAACCATGCCTTGGTTATTCTGTCAATTGTTTTTTCTGTGATATGTCATGGATGTATAAATATGAATTGATAGATGTTTTGTATGCATATTTAATAATAGGTCATGTAGAATAGGTGAGTGTCACTCATACTATATTGATCATATATATTTGCCAAAACTTGCATGTTTTTCAAAATATTGAGTGGGAGAGGGTTTCAAATAAAACCCACGGCCTCTATTGTTGATCCATATGTGAAAGCATGGTAACGCCTCGCGTCAGTTCTGCCCTGACCACACCCCTCGGTAGGTGTTTATTGCCGCCAGTAATAGATTGGATCTCCTATGTGGAAAACGTGTTCCGTAATGATCCTATTCAAGACCACCCCTCGGTGGCTTGGAAGGACGTGGATCGGGCTACGTAAACAATGGTTATACACTCAAGACTCATTTAGTAATTAACCTTCCCTACAAACTCTGTTAACTAAACTGGTGGCCGAATAAGCGGTTATTAATATATGTCTTAATCTTGGAAGATTTAAGGCAACATATATTAATTGGATGGGGTCCATGTTCTGGCTATTTGTTTCATGACCACCCCTCGGTGGCTTGGGGCAATAGGTGCTAAGAATTACCGTTGCAATGCTACATGTTTTTCAAGTTTCATGTAGGAACATACTCGTATGTTTTATTTGCTAAATTATCTATATATTTGCTTAGGCTTTGTAATGATGCCTAGTATAATTTTATTTCAGTTTAAAATGTCACCGACACCCCTCATTTCAATACTTACTGAGAATAAACTAAATGGCGATGATTAAAAGGATTGGAAAAGAAATCTGTTGATAGTTCTCAGCTGCGAGAGACATAAGTTCGTACTGGACGAACCATGCCCACTAGGGCCAAAACCTGACACACCGCTTGCAGAGATCCCAGTTGCCTATACTCGTTGGAGAGAATCCAATGATATAGCTCGATACTACATACTTGCTAGCATGACGAGGGCTTTACAAAAGCTGCATGAGACTTATCAGGTTTCTAGGGAGATCATGGACAATCTGGAGGACATGTTTGGAGGCCAAGAAAAATTGGCTCGACAGTCCACTATCACCAGCATTATGAACTGTAAGCAAAAGGCAAGTACTCCAGTGAAGGACCATATGATCACTCTAATGGGATTCTTCGCTGAGGCTGCCAAGAACGGTGCTGAGTTGGATTACAACATTCAGATCGAGATGGTGTTCAAAACTCTGTCTAAAGATTTTGCAGGGTTTAAGGTCGCATATAATCTGGCGACAAGGGAGTTAGGACTAATCGAGCTCATAAAGCAACTCCAAGTTTATGAGCGGATGATCAGGGATAGGGATGCTGTCCAACCCAAAGGAGATGCTAATTTGGCAGAATCTTCCAAACCCTCTCAGAAGAGGAAGAGGCCAAACCAAAAGCAAATGGCTTCCAGTTCTTCTAATCCTCCTGTCTCAGATGGGAAGAAGAAGAAGAAGAACAAGAAGCCCATAGACACTTAAAAGTCCAAGTGCTTCCGCTGTGGGAAGGTAGGTTACTTTAAGAAGGCTTGCCGGGAATTCCTAGCCGCCAAGGGCAAGGAAGGTAAGGAACTTCATTACTTGGAAGCGTGTTTGTTGGAAGAATCGAAAGACACTTGGGCCATTGATTTGGGTGCCACTAATCATGTTTGTGTTTCTATGCGGGGGTTCGTGGAAACGAGAAGTCTACATCGATAGGAGCCTCTTGTTACGGACTGGAGATGGTAGCTTGGTGGTGGCTGAGGAAGTGGGAGATGTTTACCTTTACTTTTATCAATTTAGGTTTATTTTATTGAAAGACTGTTTTTATGTTCCTAATTTTAAGAGGAACCTTATATCGGTAGCTTGTTTGATAAAAGATTCTTATTCATTTTCTTTTAGTAAAAGAGTTTATATTTATAGAAATAAGTCTTTTATCTGTTCGGGATGGATGGATGGAAATCTATATTTGATCATACCAATGATATACTCACTGCTTGACACTGAATTAATAGATAACTCTAAAAGGTTGAAAGTTTCTCACTCTAACAAGGCGTATCTTTGGCATTTAAGACTTAGTCATATTAATCAGGATAAGATTCAAGATTGGTGAAAGACGGTCCTCTGGAATCTCTGGAGGAGGTGCGTCTTCCTCAATGGGAGTCTTGTCTAAAGGGTAAGATGACTAAGAGGTCTTTTAGAGCTAAGGGTACAAGGGCTCAAGAGCTCTTAGAAATTGTGCACACTGATGTATGTGGCCCCATGAACGTCACAGCACGAGGAAGGTTCCAGTACTATGTCTTCTATATAGATGATTACTCGAGGTATGGATATGTGTATCTGATGCACCGCAAGAGTGAAACCTTTGACAAGTTCAAAAAGTATCGTGCGGAAGTAGAAAAACAATTGGATAAATCCATAAAGACACTTCGATCTAATCGAGGTGATGAATACCTCTCCGATGAATTTCTAGGACATCTTCTAGAGAACGGGATATTATCCCAACTAACTACACCTAGTACTCCACAACAGAATGGTGTAGCCGAAAGGAGAAACAGGACCTTGTTGGATATAGTACGGTCCATGATGAGTAATTCAACGCTGCCATTATCATTTTGGGGATATGCTTTACAAATGGCGTGCTATATTTTGAACCAGATTCCAAGTAAATCAATTCCCAGAACTCTGTATGAATTGTGACATGTCAGGAAGCCCTCCCTTGGACATATGAGAATATGGGGCTACCCGACACATGTACTGGATGGGGATGCGAAGAAATTGGAACCAAGATAAGAATTGTGCATGTTTGTAGGGTATCCAAAGGGAACTAATGGAGGTCTATTCTATAACCTGAAGGACCAAAAAATCATTGTCTCAACCCATGCGACATTCTTGGAGGAAAGACACATGAATGACTTTAAGCCTCAAAGTAAAGTAGTGCTAGAGGAGTTATCGGGTGAAAGAACTGCTCCAAAGATTTCGGTCTTGGACACAAGTCCGAGTTCTAGTGAAAGACCTGCAGACGATCAACAATTTAGGGTGCCTCGTCGTAGTGGGAGGGTTTCGAAGAAACTTAATTTCTTCATGTATGATGATGAGGTATACCAGACTGTGGCTCATGAGCATGAAGATGATCCGGTCACCTATGATGAAGCTACAAATGATGTTGATTCTAAATCTTGGAAACAGGCTATGAACAATTAGATGGATTCTATGAAATCCAACTCTGTTTGGGAACTTGTAGATTTGCCGGATGGGATAAATGTTAGGAAATGCCCTAAGTATTAGAGACATTTTTGATGTATTCATTTTGAACTGGATAATAAAATTATATATAGAGGTTATTCATTACATTGCTATCTGTCCTCGTCTTATTTACATGTTAAAGTAAATGTAAGCAAATATGGCTCACTGACTGCTTGTGTTAAAACTGTTAGAACGTTGCATGCAATGGACTTTTGTATGCGAGAAGACAACATTCTAAAGTTAGCAGTCTAAACTATGGTCTGTAGTCTATGGGGTTAGACCGAGCATCTAACTCATGTTAAGACTATTATGTTGTCTAAAGCCTTGGAGGGGACGGTCTGTCTTGACTGTCTGGAGCTGGACTCCCAAGTAGAGATATGGATATGTTGCTTGGTGGTGACATATTAGACCAGGACTAAAGCGTGATTGATCTACGTAGTCCGCTACGAGTGGATCAATCTGCTTTTGACGTTCATTGTGCAATAACCTTAATCCTGAGTAAATGAACTACTTCATGTATATGACTTGTGTACTTTGATGTGCCAATGGCTAAAGCGTCTGAGAGGTAGTAAGCTTATAGACCGGTTCGTTGGGTGCATGACTTGTATACGATGAAGGGTTTGTTTGCAGATATCGGAATCATAGCTCTGAGGAGTTAAAGGTATCCTCTTAAAGGCATTATACTGAATGTGAAAATGGACAAGGCCTTGGGTCGTCTGCTGGGCGGATGACTTCTTATTCACATATGGTGAATAATCATTTTCTTGATTCGGTAGTATAATGGAACTTTAAGATAGCCTGATCAGTAGGATTAAACGGACTTTGACCTAAGGCTGATCATGGATATCATATAAGGGTTTTGCATATATGACAAGGTCATTGGATGGTAGCTCGTCACAGGCTTACGTAATACGGTATATAATTGGGAGTTTAGTTTCAGGTTTATAGTGGTGTGACTCTGAAATTAGTGATCATATGATTGAGTTGTTCGGTACAGAATGATGATCATATGGACTCACGGAGCCCGATTATATATGTCCAATCAGTCCCTCTACTAGCTCCACATAATTCCTTAACGTTTGGCAAATTGATTGGTGTATGCTATTGGCTAGTTTATTATGCATGGATGGTGATGACACAGGATTAGGATGGTAGACAAGATTCTCTCCGGTTGGATTCAGATTTTGTTTTGGATAATAGAGTACACAATTATTCGAACTCCAAATAAAGTTGCCATGATTTTATTTGAGATTGGATTGGAGTTGTAGAAAATTATCCATGAGAACAAGAATATGAAACACAACCGTTTTGTGGAATTTGAAATTTGAATTTTGAAATTTGAAATTTGAAATTTGAAATTTGAAATTTGAAATTTAAAATTCGAATTTGAAATTTGAATTTGAAATTTAAATTTGAAATTTGAAATTTGAAATTTGAATTTGAATTTGAAATTTGAAATTCAAATTTTGAATCACAGTCCAAGTAGGATTCGAATTTGTTGTGGAAAATCCACAAGGTTTGAAATTCGAATTTGAGTTGGATTTGGAGAGGATAATCTTATTAGAATCCTACTTGAATTTTGAATCCAAATCCCAACAAAAGTGGGCGAATTTTTTGAGGATAATCCTCAATGGAAAATTCGGTTTTTGTGGATAAGATTCAAGGGAAAATTCAAGTTTCAATCCTCGTTGAATTTGGATTCTCTCCTTCCCTAAAAGTGGCCGAAATTTTGGAGCCTTTATCCAAGGAAAATTCGGTTATTTTTGGATAAGGTTGAGATAAGATTCAAGCTTGAAAATCCTAGTGGAATTTTTGATTCTCCCTTATCCATAATGGCCGAAATCTTTTGGAAGATTTTCACCTTGTGAATTTCAGATTTTTTGGTTGAAAAAGGGAGATAAAATTCTAGTTAAAATCTTGTTAAGATTTGGATTGGATTTATCTTAGGAAAAACCGAATTTATTGTTAGGATTATCCTATGGAAAAATTCGGATTTTTTGGTTAAAGATAAGGGAGAAAATCTTTTCCTAGTCCAATTCGAATTCAGAGAATCACCTCATGCAGGTCTATAAATAGAGGTCCTGTCACTCCAGTTCTCTAAGACCACAGACTCTCAGGTGAGCAGGCTTATTGTTGCACAGCTCATCGTGACAATAAAGTTCTTTAGAGATCTGGGTGGTCGGAAGAAGACTAGCAGTGCTAGCATACCGATCGAGGTTCAAAGTGCCCACACACTCAGCCATTCGGGAATTGGAGAATAGTAGAGAAGGCTAGTTGGTTGAAGCCTCCGGTCATTCTCCTCCTGCAAGATTGGCGTCCTTGAGGTATGAGTTTTAATTGTTGTTGGTTTATTGTATATGGCATCATGAGATATTTAACGATCTAAAAATTTTTATTGTTCCGCTGCGCCACTCTGATACGTTTTTACCGGTTTATTTTCCTACCATTGGTATCAGAGCCATCTCATGACTATGCCATGCACATAAATTAGACAATTACTTAGTCTTTTTATTTATGTATGGATTTGATATTTAGAGAGTGGCATTCTAGGGTTCCTTTATGTTGTTATCATATATTATGTATAAAGTATGTGGTTATTTTAATTTTTTGAATTATTATAAGCATGCTTGTTTATACCGGTTATAGTTCCTTAGAATTTAGAAAAATTGTATCTAGGAATTTTTTATGTAACCATGGGAGCAGTTTATTAACACTGTAATTTTCCCATGGATTTTAATTTTTATCTCTTATATTTTTTATGATTAGAATTTTTGAACACCGGAAACGGTTTAGGAATTTTTTATGTAATTATTCTTGGAGGAGATTGAAGATTGAAGACCGTAATTTATTTTTCCCAAAAGTTAAATTTAATTTAAAGATTGAAATTTTGATTATGTGGAAAATTTCAATTTAATTGGGATTCAAATTAATTTTTGGAGATCCTAATAGGTAAATTGGAATATGACACGAAAATCGAGACACGACCCCTCGGAATAGGTCGACGGGCCTTGGTGGGGCTGCAGCCCCTGCCCTCGGGCAAGATGGGGCTGCGGCAGCCCCTATGCAGGCAAACATGACCCACGGCCGCAGGCTTGGCCTGCAGCCGAGGGTGGCGCAGCCTGCCCAAGGCCGGCCGCAGCCTGGGCATGCAGCCACTGGCTGCAGGCGCTGCCTGCAGCCTGCCGGCTGCTGCGCCCAGCCTGGGCATGCAGCCTGGCGCTGCAGGCTTGGCCTGTAGCCCGGCAGGCTACACAAGGGGCAACCGTGGGCTGCCAGCCCCTCTGGGGTTGGTGGCTGCCCACGGCGGCTGCCGCCTTCACGGGCGGCGGTCCAAAAATTTGAAAATTTTGATTTTTAAATTTGAGATTTAATTTTAAATCATGTTTAAAAATATGTAATTGAAAATTTGAAATTTTTGAAATTACATATTATTACACATGATGATTAAAATTGTTTAAAAATTTGAATTAGAAATTTAAATTTGAAATTCGAATTTGGAGTTTGAATTTGAAATTTAAATTTTTGGAAATTTAAATTTTAAATAATTCTTGGGATGAGAAATAAATGGAGAGGCTACATAAAGATGGATACAAGAAGACGGAACAAAATTCAAGACCCAAAGAATGCTTTGGATGGAATTTTGTAATCTTTATTTTCTTTGTTCTAGGATAGAACCATGGCTTGGTTATTCTGTCAATTATTTTTCTGTGATATGTCATGGATGTATAAATATGTATTGATGGATGTTTTGTATGCATATTTGATAACATGTCATATAGGATAGGTGAGTGCCGCTCATACTATATTGATCATACATAATTTGACAAAACTTGCATGTTTTTCAAAATATTGAGTGGGAGAGGGTTTCAAACAAAACCCACGGCCTCCATTGTTGATCCATATGTGAAAGCATGGTAACGCCTCACGTCAGTTCTGACCTGACCACACCCCTCGGTAGGTGTTTACCACCGCCGGTATACTAGATTGGATCTCCTATGTGGAAAACGTGTTCGGGTGCGATCCTATTCATGACCACCCCTCGGTGGCTTGGTAGGACGTGGATCGGGCTACGTAAACAATGGTTATACACTCAAGACTCGTTTAGTTATTAACCTTCCCTAGAAGCTCTGTTAACTAAACTGGTGGCCAAATAAGCGGTTATTAATATATGTCTTAACCTTGGAGGATTTAAGGCAACATATATTAATTAGACGGGGTCCATGTTCCGGCTATTTGTTCTCATGACCACCCCTCGGTGGCTTGGGGCAATAGGTGCTGAGAATTACCGTTGCAATGCTACATGTTTTTTTCAAGTTTCATGTAGGAACATACTTGTATGTTTTTATTTGCTAAATTATCTGTATATTTGCTTGGGCTTTGTAATGATGTCTAGTATAATTTTATTTCAGTTCAAAATGTCACCGACACCCCTCATTTCAATACTTACTGAAAATAAGTTGAATGGCGACAATTATAAAGATTGGAAAAGAAATCTATTAATAGTTCTCAGCTGCGAGAGACACAAGTTCGTACTGGACGAACCATGCCCACCTGGGCCCAAACCTGACACACCACTTGAGGAGGTCCCGGTTGCCTATAATCGTTGGAGAGAATCCAATGAAATAGCTCGATGCTACATCCTTACTAGCATGACGAGTGCTTTACAAAAGCAGCATGAGACTTATCAAGTTGCTGGGGAGATCATGGATAATCTGGAGGACATGTTCGGAAGCCAAGAAAAATTGGCTCGACAGTCCGCTATCACCAGCATTATGAACTCCAAGCAAAAGGCGGGTACTCCGGTGAAGGACCATATGATCACTCTAATGGGATTCTTCGCTGAGGCTGCCGAGAATGGTGCTGAGTTGGACTATAACACCCAGATCGAGATGGTGTTCAAGACTCTTTCTAAAGATTTTGTGGGGTTTAAGGCCGCATACAATCTGGCGACAAAGGAGTTAGGACTTACCGAGCTCATGAAGCAACTACAGGCTTATGAGCGGATGATCACGGATGAGGATACGGTCCGACCTAAAGGAGAGGCCAATTTGGCGGAATCTTCCAATCCTTCACGGAAGAGGAAGAGGCCAAATAAGAAGCAAGTGGCTTCCAGTTCTTCTAATCCTCCTGTCTCGGACGGGAAGAAGAAGAAGAAGAACAAGAAGCCAAAGGACCCTAAAAAGTCCAAATGCTTCCACTGTGGGAAGGTAGGTCACTTTAAGAAGGCTTGCCGGGAATTCCTAGCCTCCAAGGGCAAGGAAGGTAAGGAACTTCATTACTTAGAAGCGTGTTTGGTGGAAGAATCAAAAGACACATGGGTCATTGATTCGGGCGCCACTAATCATGTTTGTGTTTCTATGCAGGGGTTCGTGGAAACGAGAAGTCTACATGATAGGAGCCTCTCATTGCGGACTGGAGATGGTAGCTTTGTGGTGGCTGAGGCAGTGGGAGACGTTCATCTTTATTTTGATCAATTTAGGTTTATTTTATTGAAAGACTGTTTTTATGTTCCTAATTTTAGGAGGAACCTTATATCGGTAGCTTGTTTAATAAAGGATTCTTATTCAGTTTCTTTTAGTAAAAAAGTTGATATTCGTAGAAATAAGTCTTTTATCTGTTCTGGATGGATGGATGGAAACCTATATTTGATCAGACCAAAGATGTACTCACTGCTTGACACTGAATTAATTGATAACTCTAAAAGGTTGAAAGTTTCTCACTCTAACAAGGCGTATCTTTGGCATTTAAGACTTGGTCATATTAATCAGGATAGGATTCAAAGATTAGTGAAAGACGGTCCTCTGGAATCTCTGGAGGAGGTACGACTTCCCCAATGTGAGTCTTGTCTAGAGGGTAAGATGACTAAGAGGTCTTTTGGAGCTAAGGGTACAAGGGCACAGCAGCTCTTAGAAATTGTGCACACTGACGTATGTGGCCCCATGAACGTCATAGCACGAGGAGGGTTCGAGTACTATGTCTCTTTCATAGATGATTACTCAAGGTATGGATATGTGTATCTGATGCACCGCAAGAGCAAAACCTTTGATAAGTTCAAAGAGTATCGTGCGGAAGTGGAAAAGCAATTGGATAAATCCATAAAGACACTTCGATCTGATCAAGGTGGCGAATACCTCTCCGATGAATTTCTAGGACATCTTGTAGAGAATGGGATATTATCCCAATTGACTGCACCTGGTACTCCACAACAGAATGGTGTAGCCGAAAAGAGAAACAGGACCTTATTGGATATGGTACGGTCCATGATGAGTTACTCAACGCTGCCATTATCATTTTGGGGACATGCTTTACAAACGGCGTGCTATATTCTGAACCAGGTTCCGAGCAAATCAATTCCTAGAACTCCGTATGAATTGTGGCGTGGCAGGAAGCCCTCCCTTGGACATATGAGAATATGGGGCTGCCCGGCACATGTACTGGATCGGGATGCGAAGAAGTTGGAACCAAGATCAAAATTGTGTATGTTTGTAGGGTATCCAAAGGGAACTAAAGGAGGTCTGTTCTATAACCCGAAGGAACAAAAGGACATTGTCTCAACCCATGCGACATTCTTGGAGGAAAGTCACATGAATGACTTTAAGCCTCGAAGCAAAGTGGTGCTAGAGGAGTTATCGGGTGAAAGAACTGCTCCACAGATTTCGGTCTTGGACGCAAGTCCGAGTTCCAGTGAAAGACCTGCAGACGATCAACAATTTAGGGTGCCTCGTCGTAGTGGGAGGGTTTCTAAGAAACCTAATTTCTTCATGTATGATGCTGAGGTATACCAGGCCGAGGCTCATGAGCATGAGGAAGATCTGGTCACATATGATGAAGCTATAAAGGATGTTGATTCTAGATCTTGGAAACAGGCTATGAACAATGAGATGGATTCTATGAAATCCAACTCTGTTTGGGAACTTGTAGATTTGCCGAATGGTATAAAACCCATTGGATGCAAATGGGTCTACAAAAGAAAGAAGGATGCGGAAGGGAGAGTGGAAACTTTCAAAGCTAGACTGGTTGCAAAGGGATACACGTAAAAGGCTGGAATCGATTACGAGGAAACCTTTTCGCCTGTCGCTATGCTGAAGTCTATCCGTATTCTTCTGTCCATTGCTGCGGCTCTCGATTACGAGATCTGGCAAATGGAGGTCAAGACGGCATTCTTGAATGGCCATCTTGAAGAGTGTATCTATATGATACAGCCCGAAGGGTTTGTAGCAAAAGGCCAAGATAGGAAAGTCTGCAAGTTGCTTAGATCCATTTATGGATTAAAGCAGGCATCCCGCTCATGGAACCAGAGGTTTGATCAAGCGATTAAGACATTTGGTTTTGAGCAGAACGTTGATGAACCTTGTGTTTATAAACGTATTAAGGATGGAAAAGTGGTCTTTCTGATACTCTATGTCGATGATATACTACTCATTGGGAATGATGTAGGGAACTTATCATCGGTCAAGCTTTGGTTACACCAACAGTTTGACATGAAGGACTTGGGAGAAGCTAACTATGTTCTAGGCATTCGTCTTTTCAGAGATCGAAAGAACAAAATGATAGCATTATCCCAAGCTTCATACATAGATAAAATAATTGATAAATATGCAATGCTAGAGGCTAAGAAAGGCTCACAACCTTCTATTGCCGGTCTAACTCTTTAATTGGATGACTGTCCCAAGACAGCGGAAGAAAGAGAGCGTATGAGTAAGATCCCTTATGCATCTGCTGTGGGTAGCCTTATGTACGCTATGCTTTGCACTCGCCCGGACATATGTTTTGCAGTAGGTATGGTGAGTCGATATCAAGCGAATCCTGGAACCAAGCACTGGCAAGCAGTAAAGCATATACTCAAGTATCTTAAGAGAACGAGGGATTATATGCTAGTGTATTCTGGAGGGGACCTAACACCCGTAGGATACATGGACTCAGACTTCCAGACTTGTAAGGATTCGAGGAAATCGACATCTGGATCAGTGTTTTTACTCGGAGGAGGCGCCATTGTGTGGAGGAGCGTGAAGCAGGGCTGCACAGCTGACTCTACTATGGAGGCTGAGTATGTGGCTGCGACTGAGGCATCTAAAGAAATACCCTAAGTATTAGAGACATTTTTGATGTATTCATTTTAAACTGGATAATAAAATTATATATAGAGGTTATTCATTACATTGCTATCTGTCCTCGTCTTATTTACATGTTAAAGTAAATGTAAGCAAATATGGCTCACTGACTGCTTGTGTTAAAACTGTTAGAACGTTGCATGCAATGGACTTTTGTATGCGAGAAGACAATATTCTAAAGTTAGCAGTCTAAACTATGGTCTGTAGTCTATGGGGTTAGACCAAGCATCTAACTCATGTTAAGACTATTATGTTGTCTAAAGCCTTGGAGGGGACGGTCTGTCTTGACTGTCTGGAGCTGGACTCCCAAGTAGAGACATGGATATGTTGCTCGGTGGTGACATATTAGACCGGGACTAAAGCGTGATTGATCTACGTAGTCCGCTACGAGTGGATCAATCTGCTTTTGACGTTCATTGTGCAATAACCTTAATCCTGAGTAAATGAACTACTTCATGTATATGACTTGTGTACTTTGATGTTCCAATGGCTAAAGCGTCTCAGAGGTAGTAAGCATATAGACCGGTTCGTTGGGTGCATGACTTGTATACGATGAAGGGTTTGTTTGCAGATATCGGAATCATAGCTCTGAGGAGTTAAAGGTATCCTCTTAAAGGCATTATACTGAATGTGAAAATGGACAAGGCCTTGGGTCGTCTGCTGGGCGGATGACTTCTTATTCACATATGGTGAATAATCATTTTCTTGATTCGGTAGTATAATGGAACTTTAAGATAGCCTGATCAGTAGGATTAAACGGACTTTGACCTAAGGCTGATCATGGATATCATATGAGGGTTTTGCATATATGACAAGGTCATTGGATGGTAGCTCGTCACAAGCTTACATAATACGGTATATAATTGGGAGTTCAGTTTCAGGTTTATAGTGGTGTGACTCTGAAATTAGTGATCATATGATTGAGTTGTTCGGTACAGAATGATGATCATATGGACTCACGGAGCCCGATTATATATGTCCAATCAGTCCCTCTACTAGCTCCACATAATTCCTTAACGTTTGGCAAATTGATTTGTGTATGCTATTGGCTAGTTTATTATGCATGGATGGTGATGACATAGGATTAGGATGGTAGACAAGATTCTCTCCGGTTGGATTCAGATTTTGTTTTGGATAATAGAGTACGTAATTATTCGAACTCCAAATAAAGTTGCCATGATTTTATTTGAGATTGGATTGGAGTTGTAGAAAATTATCCATGAGAATAAGAATATGAAACACAACCGTTTTGTGGAATTTGAAATTTGAATTTTGAATTTTGAAATTTGAATTTTGAAATTTGAAATTTGAATTTTGAATTTGAAATTTGAAATTGAAATTTGAATTTGAAATTCGAATTTGAAATTTGAATTTGAAATTTAAATTTGAAATTTGAAATTTGAAATTTGAAATTTGAAATTTGAATTTGAATTTTGAATTTGAAATTTGAAATTCAAATTTTGAATCACAGTCCAAGTAGGATTCGAATTTGTTGTGGAAAATCCACAAGGTTTGAAATTCGAATTTGAGTTGGATTTGGAGAGGATAATCTTATTAGAATCCTACTTGAATTTTGAATCCAAATTTCAACAAAAGTGGGCGAATTTTTTGAGGATAATCCTCAATGGAAAATTCGGTTTTTGTGGATAAGATTCAAGGGAAAATTCAAGTTTCAATCCAAGTTGAATTTGGATTCTCTCCTTCCCTAAAAGTGGCCGAAATTTTGGAGCCTTTATCCAAGGAAAATTCGGTTATTTTTGGATAAGGTTGAGATAAGATTCAAGCTTGAAAATCCTAGTGGAATTTTTGATTCTCCCTTATCCATAATGGCCGAAATCTTTTGGAAGATTTTCACCTTGTGAATTTCGGATTTTTTGGTTGAAAAAGGGAGATAAAATTCTAGTTAAAATCTTGTTAAGATTTGGATTGGATTTATCTTAGGAAAAACCGAATTTATTGTTAGGATTATCCTATGGAAAAATTCGGATTTTTTGGTTAAAGATAAGGGAGAAAATCTTTTCCTAGTCCAATTCGAATTCAGAGAATCACCTCATGCAGGTCTATAAATAGAGGTCCTGCCACTCCAGTTCTCTAAGACCACAGACTCTCAGGTGAGCAGGCTTATTGTTGCACAGCTCATCGTGACAATAAAGTTCTTTAGAGATCTGGGTGGTCGTAAGAAGACTAGCAGTGCTAGCATACCGATCGAGGTTCAGAGTGCCCACACACTCAGCCATTTGGGAATTGGAGAATAGTAGAGAAGGCTAGTTGGTTGAAGCCTCTGGTCATTCTCCTCCTGCAAGATTGGCGTCCTTGAGGTATGAGTTTTAATTGTTGTTGGTTTATTGTATATGGCATCATGAGATATTTAACGATCTAAAAATTTTTATTGTTCCGCTGCGCCACTCTGATACGTTTTTACCGGTTTATTTTCCTACAATAAAACCCATTAGATGCAAATGGGTCTGCAAAAGAAAGAAAGATGTGGAAGGAAGAGTGGAAACTTTCAAAGCTAGACTAGTTGCAAAGGGGTACACGCAAAAGGCTGGAGTCGATTGCGATGAAACCTTTTTGCCTGTTGCTATGCTGAAGTCTATCCGTATTCTTTTGTCAATTGTTGCGGCTCTCGATTACGAGATCTGGCAAATGGATGTCAAGACGGAATTCTTGAATGGCCATCTTGAAGAGTGTATCTATATGTTACAGCCCGAAGGGTTCGTAGTGAAAGGCCAAGAAAGAAAAGTCTACAAGTTACTTAGACCTATTTATGGATTAATGCAAGCATCCCGCTCATGGAACTAGAGGTTTGATCAAGCGATTAAGACATTTGGTTTGGAGCAGAACGTTGATGAACCCTGTGTTTATAAATGTATTAAGGATGGAAAAGTGGTCTTTCTGATACTCTATGTCGATGATATACTACTTATTAGGAATGATGTAGAGAACTTATCATCGGTTGGTCAAGCTTTGGTTACACCAATAGTTTGACATGAAGGACTTGGGAGAAGCTAATTATGTACTAGGCATTCGTCTCTTCAGAGATCGAAAGAACAAAATGATAGCGTTATCCCAAGCTTCATACATAGATAAAATAATTGACAAATATGCAATGCAAGAGGCAACGAAAGGTACACAACCTTCTATTATCGGTCTTATTCTTTCATTGGATGACTATCCCAAAACATCGGAAGAAAGAGAGCGTATGAGTAAGGTCCCTTATGCATCCGCTGTGGGTAGCCTTATGTATGCTATGCTTTGCACTCGCCTGGACATATGTTTTGCAGTAGGTATGGTGAGTCGATATCAAGCGAATCCTGGAACCAAGCACTGGCAAGCAGTAAAGCATATACTCAAGTATCTTAAGAGAACGAGGGACTATATGCTGGTGTATTCTGGAGGGGACCTAACTCCTATAGGATACACAGACTCAGACTTCCAGACTTCTAAGGATTCGAGGAAATCGACATCTGGATCAGTCTTTTTGCTCGGAGGAGGGGCCATTGTGTGGAAGAGCGTGAAGTAGGGCTACACAGCTGACTTGACTATGGAGGCTGAGTATGTGGCTGCGGCTGAGGCATCTAAAGAAGCGGTTTGGCTCCGCAAGTTCTTTAGAGACCTTGAGGTCATTCCGGGTGTTGACAAGCCTATCACACTTTACTGTGATAACACTAGGGCTATTGCCAACACAAGGGAATCTCGGCACCACAAGAGGACCAGGCACATAGATCGGAGATATCATATTATTAGAGGGCACGTGGAGACAAGACAAGTAGATGTATGTAAGATCGCGTCCGAGGACAAAATTGCCGATCCCTTTACTAAGACTTTGGTGGCTAGAAGCTTTTAGAGGCACGTAGAGGTGATGGGGATGCGTAACATGGCACATCTGCTGGCTTAGGACAAGTGGGAGATTGTTAGGAAATGCCCTAAGCATTAGAGACATTTTGATGTATTTATTTTGAACTGGACCATAAAATTATATATAGAGGTTATTCATTATATTGCTATCTGTCCTCGTTTTATTTACATGTTAAAGTAAATGTAAGCAAATATGGCTCCTGACTGCTTGTGTTAAACTGTTAGAACATTGCATGCAATGGACTTTTGTATGCGAGAAGACAATGTTCTAGAGTAAGCGGTCTAAACTATGGTCTGTAGTCTATGGGGTTAGACTGAGCATCTAACTCATGTTAAGACTATTATGTTTGTAGGAAAATAAATTGATAAAAACATATCAGAGTGGCACAGCGAAAGAATAAAATTTTTTACGATCGTTAAATATCTCATGATGCCATATACAATAAACCAATAACAATTAATACTCATACCTCAAGGACGCCAATCTACAGGAGTAGAATGACCGGAGGGCTTCAACCAACTAGCCTTCTCTACTATTCTCCAATTCTCGAATGGTTGAGTGTGTGGGCACTCTTAACCTCGATCGGTATGCTAGCACTCCTAGTCTTCTTCCGACTACCCAGATCTCTAAAGAACTTATTGTCACGGTGAGTTATGCAACAATAAGCCTGTTCACTTGAGAGTCTGTAGTTTTTGAGAGAACTGGAGTGGCAGGACCTCTATTTATAGACTTGCATGAGGTGATTCTCTGAATCCGAGTTAGATTACGAGAAGATATTCTCCCTTATCCACAAGCATAAAATCTGAATTTTCTAAGGGGAAAATCCCAACAATAAATTCAGCCACTTTAGGATAATTCCAATCCAAATCTAAACAAGATTTTAACATGAATCTTGTCTCCCTTTTTCAACCAAAAAATTCGAAAATCCAAGGGATAAATCCCAACCAAAATTTCGACCACTTTTGGATAAGGAAGAATCAAAATTCCACTTGGATTTTCAATTTTGAATCTTATCTCATCCTTATCCAAAATAACCGAAAATCAAAATTCCACATTTTTACTGATTTATTTTCCTACAGAAAGTCACATGAATGACTTTAAGCCTTGAAGCAAAGTGGTGCTAAAGGAGTTATCGGGTGAAAGAACTGCTCCACAAGTTTCGGTCTTGGACAGAAGTCCGAGTTCCGTTGAAAGACCTGCACACGATTAACAATTTAGGGTGCCTCGTCGTAGTGGGAGGGTTTCGAAGAAACCTAATTTCTTCATGTATGATACTGAGGTATACCAGGTCAAGACTCATGAGCATGAGGATGATCTAATCACCTATGATGAAGCTATAAATGTGACAACCAGGTAAATTCTGGCATTCTCGGAAGAAAATGTACAAATGTATGTATATAACAATTTGTACTATTTAAATAGTGAAATGAATGTATTTATATTATTTATAATATATCAAAATGTTATAACAATACTGATGAGTAAGAATTCAGTGTTGATAAAATTCACTGAACTGAAGCGGGTGGAACGGTGCCAAAAACGGCATTGAAAACCCTAACCGGTGCATTATGGTGTACTAAAAGATGAAAAACTTCCAGGATTGATTTTGATCAAACTAAAGCAGTATAAATTGATCCGACTGCGCAAGAAACCTCAGGAACCCGCCGAGACGATTTCAGGAAAATTTCGGCTCGAACCGATACCGGTCAAAAAGTAGTCGAATTAATGTGAATAGTAAAGTCAAAGTCAACATTTTACTTTGCATTTATGACATCATAAAGCCAATTTAATAAATGTGAGAAATTTGGTGGTTGGTGGCATTAATGGCCAAGATTGATTCACTTTTTGATCTAAAGGCCAAGATTTGGCCAAAATTCCACCCATTTATTTTTTGAAAAAAATGGAAAGAATTAGCATGAAAGGTGTTGAAATCTCATTGGTTGGAAGCTAAATTAATTGGCTTCTTTGCTAGTTAAGTCGGCAAAAATTTGGAACAAAATGGCCGTAGCTTATTCACGGCAAAACAAAGAAGAAAAATTTTTTTAAGTGTTGGCCATAGTGAACCCGTTAGCAACCAAGGAGAACCAAGCCAAATATTCAAGTTTTCTTCACAAAAGTGATGTCAAACACTTCATTCAAGTCAAGGGAAGCAAGAAAGCAAGGTAACCTTCTTTGGTTTGCAATTTTTCTTAATTTTTCTCCATAAAATCTGTGGGATGAATAGTGTGAAAGATGAAAAATTTTAAGTTGGTTTTGATTGATTTGGTGCTTGGGTTTTGTTAATGGTTTAATTAGAAGAAAAACCATGCATTTTGTTTAAAGAAAAACAAAGTTTTGGTTGGTTTTCCAAGGGTAAAACCGTGGGTTACCTTGTGTGTTTGATGAGGAATTGTTGTTGTTTAAGTGTTGTAATACTTTAAATCATGTTTTAGTTAAATGTAAAGCATGATTTGTATGGTTATAAAGCTTGGAAAATTTTGGAATTAAAAACCCTAAAAGGCCATGGGTTGTAATTAGGTTTGGTGAATATTTTTGCATGATTAACTTGATGATTGGATAGTTCAAATCATGCATTTAAATATGAAAATGATGGTTATGTGGTTGAAAGCATGAAATAAGAAATTTGGTGCATGTTTACCTAAAATGGCCGTGGGGTATGAATGACTAAAAACCCTAAGAATTGTGTTGTAAAAGGCATGGAAATTGGCTTGAAAATGTACTAGGTAATGACATTGGAATAGCCTAAAATTTGGTTGAAAAATTTAAAAGTTTTGGTTAGGTTTTGAGTATGAAAACCGTGGCTAAAACTAAGGGAAAAATTGAAAGAATTTTGTGGAATGTGGTTTAAAATGTGAATTGTTAATGTGTGAGCTTTTATGTAAAAGTTTGGGAAACTTTTACATAAAATAGGACTCTGGTATAGTACGTGGCAGGTACATATGGTTCGAGGCGTACCTAACGCCGGTAGCCTTAAATTTACGCCGAAATGCTGTCGAAATTTTGAAAACGGCATTTGGGGTAAAAAGAGAATTAAAAATAAAAGTTTAAGGTTGGGTCAGAAACTCGAGTCCCTATGGGAAAATTGAATAAGGGAAACCTAAGGGGTGGTTCGTGAATAGTAATCCGTCCCCTTAAAAATGTAAAACGCGAGTGAAACTGAAAAACCGACCTCGAGGGGGGGCGTTTTTGGGAAACAAAGTAAAGGTTCAAGTTGGGTACGGAAAATCCAAGCCTCGGAGACCTAGGTCGGGAACATCTAGATGAACGTTTTAAATACTAGTAAAACGTCCATTTAAGGCTCCGAAACGATAGAAAATCACTAAACCGAAGTAAGGGTCGGAATAGTACTTCCCGAGGGTTGGGAAAGTGAAAAATGGAAATAAAATAGAAATGAACCCGGTAATGAATAGAAAAGCGTCAGAAAAGTTCCTGAGAGCCAAAAATGCAATCTGGATTGAGAAAATTTCCATCAGGGGCATAATTGTAATTTTGCCAAAATATAGGGGCAAAATCGTAATTTTACAAAAGTTGAGAAAAATGGGAAAAATAATAAATAAAGCCTAAAAAGTTATAAATAGGTTTTATTTAAGCTTTTTAACAAAAAATAAAAGCTATAAATGGAAATGAAATTAACAGACAAGGTTTTGTTTGTAGGATCCCAAAATCGACGCACAAGGAGAGCGATTAAAGATCCAGGAAGGAAAAAAAGAGAAGAAACGGATAAGGTAAGTTTAGAAATTTACTTGTCTGCAACATATAGTATTATCATTGCTAACTTTGATATACTAACTATAAGTTAGGTACATATGTGCTACGGGCACTATTATAGAGTAGAGAGAGAGACGAAATATGCTACGGGCACTATTGAGAATGGGACACATAATAAATTGTGCTTCGGGCACTAGAGCGAGGTTAATTAAACTTACTCACCTAAAATTAAAATGTAAACCATTCCTAACCATGGGGCAATATGAAGTCACTGGGTTAGACTTTTTAAAAGTTGGTAATGAAACCACTTTTGGCGTACCAACCTTCCGTACAGGGAGGTAACTTTGCCTTCGGGGCTATGATGATGAGATTAAGGCTATGGAGGTCAGCACTAATGTACTGCTCCCAGTCATGTACAACTTTGCCTTCGGGGCTATGATGATGAGATTAAGGCTGTGGAGGTCAGCACTAATGTACCGTTCCCAGTCATGCGCACTAAAATGGTACTGCCAACCTGAGCTCAAAACCAAAACATAATCAAAGATAATTACCTAAAACTGAAATTTTATTTCTTGCATGTTTGAACTTACTGAGCCTGTAGCTCACTATTTTTGCTTATGTTGCAGGTAAGTGACCAGCTCAGTAGCTTTGTATGACTGGATGGCGGACGGGATAGTGCGTGTCACATGGGATAGGAGGCAAAGGATATGGTCCTGCTAGAGTCTTTCCGCTGAGCGTTAAAAGAGAAGGAAAAAGAGAACAGTTCTTTTGTAAATATTTATTCTGCAAAAGTACTGTATTATGTAAATTACTTTGTACTTGCAAACAAAGTGATTAGTGGATAATGTTTTACATGATGTTTTAAAAAAAAATTTCCCCAAAAACGTCATGTTTTAAAGAGAGATAGATTAGCCGGTGACCCATGAGAGTACAATCTATCGCAGTTAGTGATAAAGCTTAACTGTAATAGTATTGTATGATCTCTACGAGGGGCGGGCCACCACAATAAATGATGTTGACTCTAAATCTTGGAAACAGGCTATGAACAATGAGATAGATTCTGTGAAATCCAACTCTGTTTGGGAACTTGTAGATTTGCCTGATGGGATAAAACCCATTGGATGGAAATGGGTCTACAAAGGAAAGAAGGATGTGGAAGGGAGAGTTGGAAGTTTCAAAGCTAGACTGATTGTAAAGGGGTACATGCAAAAGGCTGGAATCGATTACGATGAAACCTTTTCACCTGTTGCTATGCTGAAGTCTATCAGTATTCTTCTGTCCGTTACTGCGGCTCTTGATTATGAGATCTAGCAAACGGATGTCAAGATGGCATTCTTGAATGGCCATCTTGAGGAATGAATCTACATGATACAGCCCGAAGGGTTCGTAGGAAAGGCCAATAAAGGAAAGTCTGCAAGTTGCTTAGATCCATTTATGGATTAAAGCATGCATCCCACTCGTGGAACCAGAGATTTGATCAAGCGATCAAGACTTTCAGTTTTGAGCAGAAAATTGATGAACCCTGTGTTTATAAATGTATTAAGGATAGAAAAGTGGTCTATCTGATACTCTATGTCGATGATATACTACTCATTGGGAATGATGTAGGGAACTTATCATCGGTTAAGCTTTGGTTGCACCAACAGTTTGACATGAAGGACTTGGGAGAAGCTAATTATATTCTAGGCATTCGTCTCTTCAGAGATCGAAAGAACAAAATGATAGCATTATCCCAAGCTTTATACATAGATAAAATAATTGACAAATATCCAATACAAGAGGTAAAGAAAGGTACACAACCTTCTATTGCCGGTCTAACTCTTTAATTGGATGACTGTCCAAAGACATCGGAAGAAAGAGAGCGTATGAGTAAGGTCCCTTATGCATCCGCTGTGGGTAGCCTTATATACGCTATGCTTTGCACTCGTCCGAACATAAGTTTTATAGTACGTATGGTGAGTCAATATCAAGCGAATCCTGGAACCAAGCACTGGCAAGCAGTAAAGCATATACTCAAGTATCTTAAGAGAACGAGAGATTATATGCTGGTGTATTCTGGAGGGGACCTAACACCCGTAGGATACACAGACTCAGACTTCCAGACTTTTAAGGATTCGAGGAAATCGACATTAGGATCAGTGTTCTTACTCGAAGGAGGCACCATTGTGTGGACGAGCGGTTTGGCTTTGCAAGTTCTTTAGAGACCTTGAGATCATTCCGGGTGTTGACAAGCCTATCACTCTTTACTGTGATAACACTGGGGTTATCGCCAACACAAGGGAATCTCGGCACCACAAGAGGACCAAGAACATAGATCGGAGATATCACATTATTAGAGGGCACGTGGAGACAGGACAAGTAGATGTATGTAAGATCGCATCCGAGGACAATAATGTCGATCCCTTTACGAAGACTTTGGTGGCTAGAAGCTTTGAGAGGCATGTAAAGGTGATGGAGATGCGTAACATGGCACATCTACTGTCTTAGGGCAAGTGGAAGATTGTTAGGAAATGCCCTAAGCATTAGAGACATTTTGATGTATTTATTTTTGAACTGGATAACAAAATTATATATAGAGGTTATCCATTACATTGCTATCTGTCCTCAGTTTATTTGCATGTTGAAGTAAATGTAAGCAAATATGGTGCCCTAATTGCTTGTTTTAAAACTGTTAGAACGTTGCATGCAATGGACTTTTGTATGCGAGAAAACAATGTTCTAAAGTAAGTGGTCTAAACTACGGTCTGTAGTCTATGGGGTTAGACTGAGCATCTAACTCATGTTAAGACTATTATGTTGTTTAAAGCCTTGGATGGGACGGTATGTCTTGATTGTCTGGAGCATAGACTCTCAACTAGAGACATAGATATGTTGCTTGGTGGTGACATATTAGACCCGGACTAAAGCGTGATTGATCTATGAAGTCCGCTTTGAGTAGATCGATCTACTTTTGACGTTCATTGTGCAGTAACCTTAATCCTGAATAGATGGATAGCTTCGTGTATATGACTTGTGTACCTTGATATTCCAATGGCTAAAGCATCTCACAGGTAGTAAGCTTATAGATTGGTTCGTTGGGTGCATGACTTGTACACGATGAAGGGTTCATTTACAGATATCGGAATCAAAGCTCTAATAAGGAGTTAAGGGTATTCTCTTAAAGGCATTATACTGAATGTGAAAATGGACAAGGCCTTGGGTCGTCTGCTGGGTGGATGACTCACATATGGTGAATAATCATTTTCTTTATTCGGTAGTATAATGGAACTTTAAGATAGCCTGATCAGTAGGATTGAACGGACTTTGACCTAAGGCTGATCATGGATATCATATGAGGGTTCTGCATACATGACAAGGTCATTGGACGATAGCCTGTCACAGGCTTACGTAATACGGTATATAATTGGGAGTTCAGTTTCAGGTTTATAGTGTGTGACTCTGAAATTAGTGATCATATGATTGAGTTGTTCGGTAAAGAATGATGATCATGTGGATTCATGGGAGCCTGATCATATATGTCCAATTGGTCCCTCTACTAGCTCCACATAATTTCTTAACGTTTGGCAAATTGATTTGTGTATGCTATTGGCTAGTTGATTATGCATAGATGGTGTTGACATAGGATTAGGATGGTGGTCAAGATTCTCTCAGGTTGGATTCAGATTTTGTTTTGGATAATAGAGTACACAATTATTCGAACTCCAAATAAAGTTGCCATGATTTTATTTGAGATTGGATTGGAGTTGTAGAAAATTATCCATGAGAACAAGAATTTGAAATACAACTGTTTTGTGTATTTTGAAATTTGAAATTTGAAATTTGAAATTTGAAATTTGAAATTTGAAATTCAAATTTTGAATCACAATCCAAGTAGGATTCGAATTTCTTGTGGTAAATCCACAAGGAACAAAATTCAAATTTGAGTTGAATATGGAGAGGAAAATCTTGTTAGAATCCTACTTGAATTTTGAATCCAAATCCTAACAATAATGGACAAAAATTTTGAGGATTATCCTTATGGAATTTTCAGATTTTTTGTGGATAAGGTTGAAGGAAAAATTCAATTTTCAATCCCAGTTGAATTTGGATTCTTTTCTCCCTGATTATGGCCAAAATTTTGAGGAATATATCCTAGGAGATTTTCAGTTATTTTGCATAAGGATGAGATAAGATTCAAGCTCGAAAAATCCTAGTAGAATTTTGATTCTTCCGTTATCTTTTGTGGCTGAAAATTTTATGGATTTATCCTAGTGAATTTTTGGATTTTTCTAGTGGATAATGGGGAGATAAAATTCAAGTTAAAATCTTGTTTAGATTTGAATTGGATAATCCTAAAGTGACTGAATTTTTAGTTGGGATTTTCCCCTTGGATTTTCAGATTTTTTGGTTGAAAAAGGGAGATAAAATTCTAGTTAAAATCTTGTTTAGATTTGGATTGGATTTATCCTAAATGGCCGAATTTTATTGTTGGGATTCTCCCTTGGAAAATTCGGATTTTATGGTTATGGATAAGGGAGAATATCTTCCCCTAATCCAATTCGAATTCAGAGAATCACCTCATGCAGGTCTATAAATAGAGGTCCTGCCACTCCAATTTTCTTAGACCACAGACTCTTAGGTGAGCGGGCTTATTGTTGCATAACTCACCATGACAATAAGTTCTTTAGAGATCTGGGTGGTCGGAAGAAGACTAGTAGTGCTAGCATACCGATCGAGGTTCAGAGTGCCCACACACTTAGCCATTCGAGAATTAGAGAATAGTAGAGAAGGCTAGTTGGTTGAAGCCCTCCAGTCATTCTCCTCCTACAAGATTGGCATGCTTGAGGTATGAGTTTAAATTGTTGTTGGTTTATTGTATATGGCATCATGAAATATTTAACGATCTTGAAAAATTTTTATTGTTCCGCTGTGCCACTCTAATACGTTTTTCTCGATTTATTTTCCTTCAAGTAATTGATTGAGATATTATTTATTGCTTGTATTCTAGCATTTAGTGATGAGAAAATTTCAAATCATCCTTCATAAGGTGTGGGCGATTTTCTCTAGGTGTCGGGGGTAAAATTATAATTTTGTATTATTCAATAAATGGGATAAATATTTAATTTGAGAGAATGTTTATTTTGGAATATAAGATTATACTTATTAATACGTAAATATGAGATTAATTTGAATTTTGAAAATCTTTTTTATATAAATATTTGAAATTTAAAATATTATCCTATTTGAATTTGAATTGAACAAAATCTTATCCTAATACAATAATAGGTGGTGTCCACTATTAGAGTTTGGAAGATAAGATTTTCTCCTAATTTGAAATTGAATTTTGTTTTGGATAAAAGATTAAACAATTTTTTGAATTTTAAATAAAGTTGTCATGATTTTATTTAAATTTAAATTAGAGTTGTGGAAAATTATCCATATGGACAAAATTATAAAATTTATGGAGTTTGAAATTTGAATCAAATTTTGAATCACAAATCCACATTGAGGTCGAAAATTTTAAGGGTAATCCCAGGGTGAAGAATCAAATTTGGAGTAGATAGAAGAGAGAAAAATCTTGTCTGAATCCTATTTGAATTTAAAATCTTCCTTACTTTGTGATGGCTGAAATTTTTGGGGTTTCTCCGTGTGGAAGAAGTGGCCATAGGGTCTAGGAGGAGAAAGAGAAAAATCTTTTCTTAGTCCAATTCAAAATTCAGAAAGCCACCTAATGCAAATTTATAAATAGACGTTTTAGCACTTCTATTTTCATTA
The DNA here is from genome assembly GCA_035233585.1 of Antiaris toxicaria. NCBI lineage: Eukaryota > Viridiplantae > Streptophyta > Magnoliopsida > Rosales > Moraceae > Antiaris > Antiaris toxicaria. The sequence continues at coordinate 75,667,197 of CP141155.1, forward strand.
GGTCACAGACTCTCAGGTTAGTGAATTTATTATTATACATCTCACTAATAATAATAAATTCTCAAAAATCTAAGTGGTTGGAAGAAGACAAGCCATGCTAGAATACCCATCGAGAAACTGAGTGCCTACATGCTCCACCATCGGAGAGTTGGAGAATAGTAGAGAAGGCTAGTTAGTTTGAAGCCCCTCGATCACATCCTCGAGTGTTCCTAGTGATTTCCTCCAAAGGTATATTGCTCGTTGAATAATTTATTATATATGACAACACGAGTTTTTGATGATCTTAAAAAAATTTTAACAATTCCACCACACACTCTTACTATTTTTCCTACAAGAACAGCTGTTCAGACATTTCCCAGGTCATTTCTTGCTAATCATGAATTTTCCTGATTTGCCTCCACCAAATACCAACTTTACCACCCATATAAGTGGAAATAATTTCAATCCAATGTTTAGGTGGTGTCCATTTTCATCACCACAATTTGGAACCAATCGTCCTTTTCTTAAGGATCACCTTCACCAGTGAAAGTTGGAACTCTAAACAGTTGAAAATCCCATAAGCTTCGGTTCATGTCATGTATGACCAGTTAATCCCTCACATAAGCAGCTATGTTCTATAGTGTCTGATACATGGCTTCTACAATATTTGCCTGTTTCGGCTCTAGTGTCAGTGTTGATGTCGGAGTTAGAGTGGTCGTTGGGATGTTTCTACTTATACATTTTGGCAGCATCCTACAAAAATAATAATTCTAGACTATATATTTGTATTTTATTTTACTCTAAGTATGCATACAATTCTCATGGAAGTCCTAAACAAGGCTTTGATACAAAAAATTGTCACATCCCAAAATCTAGGATAGTGGTAGGATTATTTAAGTAAATAAAAGGAATTTCTGATTGCTAGATTTACCAGTTTTACTTTTTAAACCTTTAAACATCTCTTTAATTTTCATTTACAAATTATGCATGTGCAATTTAATTGAATATTATTATTTACATTCAAAGTCCTATTAAGGTATCATGTGGTAGGATACTCATGTAGGAAATAAATCGGCAAAAACGTATCAGAGTGGCACAGCGGAACAATAAAAATTTTTCAAGATCGTTAAATATCTCATGATGCCATATACAATAAACCAACAACAATTTAAACTCATACATCAACGACGCCAATCTACAGGAGGAGAATGACTGTAGGGCTTCAACCAACTAGCCTTTTCTACTATTCTCCAATTCCCGAATGGCTGAGTGTGTGGGCATTCTGAACCTCGATCAGTGTGACGCCTTAAATTTTATTTAAGGGTCAATATATAATTTAAATAAAATTAGTGTGCCAAAAAGTAATTAAAAATCTTTTGGAAACCCTAGGTTGGTTTCCTAGTCAAATTCCGCTCAAAAAATCAACAATTTTAACTTCAAAAAACCCTAAAATATTCGGCCATCACTTGGGATTTTTAATTAAAATTTAAATCCCACAAATCCAAGGAGGATTCAAATTTAAATTTCATCCCTTAAATATAAAGAAGAATTTCGGCCATAAAGTGTAGGAAATAAAGAAGATTTTATTTGAATTAAAAGCTAGGTCAAAACTCATTCAAAATTCAAATTATTATTTTTTTCCTAAAACTAATGGATAATTTTCGGCCACTTAAGGGGAAATAAGAGAGAAAACCCTAGCCTCAAAACAGCACAAAAACTTTCCCTTTTGCCCCTTAAAATTTTCGGCCAAACAAGGAAGAGAAAAGGAAAGAAAAACCTAGTATAAAAACCCTCTTTTAACTCTCATTCACCCTTCCTTTCACTCTCAAAAATTCGGCCAGCCTCCCCTTGTTTCCTCTCTGAATTTTCTCTCCCAAAACAACCCCAAAACAACAAACAAAAACCTACTTAAAGGCAGCTCAAGGATTTAACAAATTTTCAGACAAAAACAAGGTGAGAAATCAACTTTTTCCTTCCTTCTTCTTTTGATTTTAAATCCGAAATTTATATGGTTTTCTCCACTGTTTTCCCTACTGTTTTGAAGACCCCAACACTCACACAAATTCAGCCAAAAAGGAGACCAAGCATAAAAAATAGTGCAGCACAAACAAGGTGTGAATCTCTCACTCAAACCCTAAAAATTTTGCCTCTTTGTTTCCCTTTCAAAAACCCTGTTATCACATGCGTAAAATTTTATGCTTTTGTCAATTTGATTCTTGGGTTATGTTAACCACATATGAATAAGGTGCTCCACAAAATTTCGTGATCATTGGATGAAAATTGAGTTGATTTGAGACTAATTGAAATTCGGACACAGAAAAATGGAAATCTGGAAAATTACCATATAAATAGTAGATTTGTGTCAGCCATAACTTGAGTTTTAAAAATGATTTTTGAGTATTCTTGAGCCTAAAATTAAATTCAAGATGTCCCCTAAATGCCTGCAAAATTTCAGAGCCAAACTCATCCGTTTGCCTAGTCAAAATATTTTTCTAAGATAGGCGGACAGAACTGTCAGTTTTTGAACTGAAACTAAAACCCAGATTTTATGCCTGAAAACAACCTCTTAGTTTTTGGCCTAATTGAATAACCAAACGATGTCCAAAAATTATAAAAATATATGGAATTAAAGCTACGGATGTCTAGTTTAACATATTAAAAATTTAGAATTTTTGGGATTAAAAATGAATTAATATTAATTTTACAATCAGCCTAGGTCAGTCTGTCCATGTCCAGTAATATCCTAACTTAGAGTTTTTAACAAATTTAAATCCCAAATGTTTATTAAACGTTTTGAAATCTTTTGTGGCACACTAAAATGATTGGATGATTATGTCTAGACCTAGACTGATCATATATTGTGATTATAGGATTTATTTGACGTTCTTGCTGGATTTGTGGATCACGTTATCGTAACGCTTGTGCGATAATCGAGGTAGGATGTTCTAGCCTTTTCTGGGAGTAGTCAAGTGTTTTAAATTTCCTTGTTTTATCGATGGCATGCTGTTTTTAGTTTATGAAATTATTATATTGTTTTGGATGAAATAAACGCATGCAACGTATTTGGTAATTAAATGTGTATTTTAAAACGTGTTTTGATTTATGGCATAATATAACTTGGTAAATACCATCTTTTGAATAATTCGGTGAACATAATTGAGCTCTAGTTCACGATCATTGTAAATGATGCGTGCGTCCCAAAGTTGACGCCATGGGAGAAGGTCCCTAAACCTGCGTAGGGCCATTCGGCCTATTTAGACCGTAACGAGATGATCTAGGATAATTCAATTCGAGGCACGTATATTATAGCTACGACAAGTCCTCACTCAAAATATGATGGTTTATTTTAATGATTTATTATTTTAATATTGGGGCACGTATATTGCAGCTACGCTAAGTCCTCGGCAGAATAAAACTTGTATTAAAAATGTTTTCTCGAAATTGTTGATTATTTTTTTTATGATTATTATGCCATGTATTTTCTTAAATTGTTGATTATTTTTGGAAACGAATATTATGTCATACTTTTAAATGTTACCTATTTAATCCACCTTTGTTTCTGTCCTACTGAGCCAGCGCTCACGTCCCTTTTCTTTGTGATTTCAAAGTGACTACTTCCAGGTGCGGAAGGTAGCAGTTCCGAAAATCGTTGAGATATCCGTTACTACCAAAGATGATGCTATCCGTTTTCTCCATCTTCTTCTTTCTGTTTCTCGTTCTGATGTAATGAGACTTTAAGTTTGTACTTTATTTCACGTTATTTAAATTTTATGTTTGGGAATATTTTATGGTTGGTAAATTTCTTTTAAAAACCAATTTTGTGTTTGATTTCAGCATTAAAAAGCATTTATTTTCTCCTTTATTTTATTATGTGGTTATGATGCTACTTTATAAATAATTAGGCTTAGCTAAATTATAATGTTGACCCGCTCTTCGTAATAAATGTTTTTCCTTAAATCTCGGGTTGATATTATGATTTGGCTGCCGTGTCACGTGTCTAAATTTTGGGCCGTGACAAATAATGGTATCAGAGACCAGGTTTTCAAAAGGGTTTTTCATCCAAACGTTTTCAAAAGGGTTTTTCATCCAAACGTTTTCAAAAGGGTTTTTCATCAAAACGTTTTCAAAAGGGTTTTTCATCAAAATGTTTTCAAAGGGTTTTCATCAAAACGTTTTCAAAATACCCAAGCGTAGTTTTCCTTACTCTTAGAAGCTTATAGGATTTTCCTCTTCCTTCAATCGTATGCAGCAAAATGGCTCGTCCCGGCACGCGTAGTCAGAGGCAGCAGAGAGGCAGTGATGAAGAGAACCCCGGGAACACGCAGCCTCAAGGGAGACAAAATGCAGCGGTTCCTACACCGAATGATCAGCTAACGGCGATGCAGAACCTCACAGCGGCGATACAGGCTCTCCTCACCTTCTTACCTTTTGGAACACCTAACCCAACTCCTGTAGCCAATGTTGTTCCTAATGAGACCCCGAGAGCAGGGAGTTCTTCTCAGACTCCTCAGCAAACGCCTACCACCGAAAACCCTACCTCTGGAGCAGTACCTACCCAGTCTATGATACATCTTAAACAGGTAGCCCTAAATCTTTTCTTTAAGCCTCACCTACCCACTTTCGACGGCACGGGCATAGAGATGGATGCCGACTACTGGTTTGATGCCATTCGCAAGCAGCTAAAGTTGACCGCCACACTCGCAGAGTTCTGGGTTGAGTTTGCTTCCAACAAACTGGTGGGTCTAGCCTCTACCTGGTGGGCTAGTATCAAGGATGGTTTGACAGAGGAGCAAAGGACTTCTTGGACAGTTTTCGACGAGCGTTTCTTTTCAGCTCAGTTCCGCGACAGAAAAGCTAGGGAGTTCGTCTGTTTGAAGCAAGGGTCTATGTCAATGCAGGAATATGAAGCCAAGTTCACTGAGTTGGCCCAGTATGCGAAGAATCAGGTTTTGGATGAAACTATTAAGTGTCTCCGCTTTGAGGAAGGGCTTAGCCTCTATGTGAAGAGGGGTGTACAACCGTTCCAGATCAGGGATAGCTACTAGCAGATAGTTGCTAAGGCATTGACAGTGGAAGAGGGCGACAAGGAGTTCCTTGAAGCTCGTAACAGAAACAAGTCTAGACCAATCCGCAACAAGCCTCAGCATAAGCCGCAGACTCCTTACCAGAAGAACCAGCAGTCTCAGGGATCAGGTTCTCATCAGTTATCTGGACAGTGATAGGGTCGGGTGAATGTGATTACCTGCTTCGAGTGTGGTGATGAAGGCCATAAAAGAAATGTCTGCCCGAAGAGACAGTCAAGAGACAATGCTCATAGACATCATCATCAGCGGAATCAGAATGGTCTTCCACAGAGGCAACAGATTACTTCCCAGTCTTCGCAGTCACAGCGCCCTCAGCTTCCAGCTCCCTATCAGCCTCAGCGCACGAGCCAGTACACTGCGCCTTATGCTCTACATGCTACACCGCTACAGCCGTTCCCAGTGCTGAGTTATCAGAGACCGCCACAACAGGGTCAGAGTACGGGCTCTCAGCGAGGGAATACAACTCAAAATCGTGGTAAGACACCACAGGTACACACTCTTGGAGCTAACAGCATGGAGATAGATCATACACCGACTGCATTAGATGGTATAATTCCTATCTTTGGTACATATGCACATGTTTTGTTTGACACCGGGGCTACACACTCTTTTATAGCCCAACATTATGCTCGTTCACTTGGTTTAAAACTGCAAAGTCTTGACTCTCCCTTATGTGTGAAATCCCCCTTGGGCACGAATACCGTTAGTGATGGGTGTCAAGCCTATGTTTATGTTAGGGATGTTTGTTTGGAGGCATCACTTGTGGTAATGCCTATGTTTGCTTATGATGTTATTCTGGGATATGACCGGCTTTCCCGATATGGGATTATGCTTGATTGTCGTAATCGTCGCGTTATCTTTACAACTGATTTCGGACATGTAGTGTCCTATCAGTTAAGCTTAGTTTCAGATGTTGATAGATTCGCTCTAAGGTTAGTGTCGAAGAGTAGACAGGGTATTCTTTGCTTCTTATCCTTGTGTGCGTGGAAGGATCCAGTTATGAAAAGAGTACCCAACCTATACCTGTTGTCGATAGTTTTCCAGATGTTTTTCCAAAAGCTCTTCCAGGTTTACCGCCTCATTGAGAAATAGAGTTTCGTATCGACTTAGTTCCCGGAACAGCTCCTTTTGCTTCTGCTCCGTATCGTACGGCACCTCTAGAGATGAAAGAGTTGAGCAAGCAGGTGGATGAGTTGAAATCGTTGGGCTTTATCCGAGACAGTAACTCACCTTGGGGTTCATCAGTCCTTTTTGTGAAGAAAGCCGACGGTTCGCTACGTCTCTATGTCGACTACAGAAAGCTCAATAGTGTGACCATCAAAAATAAGTATCCATTACCATGTATAGATGACCTGTTCGATCAATTGGGTGGAGTTTGTTTCTTCTCCAAGGTTGATTTGAGATCCGGTTATCATCAGCTTCGTGTCAGAGAGGAGGATATCCGAAAGGCAGCGTTCCGAACGAGGTATGGCAGTTATGAGTTCTTAGTAATGCCTTTTGGTTTGACAAACGCGCCAGCAGCCTTCATGGATATGATGAATAGAATCTTCCGACCTTTTCTTGATAAGTTCGTCATCGTATTCATTGACGACATCCTCATCTACTCCCGAACTCACGAAGATCATGCACAGCATCTCAGTATAGTTTTACAGACTCTTCGTGAACATCAATTGTACGCCAAGAAAGAAAAATGTGAGTTTTGGATGACAGAGGTCAAGTTTCTCGGGCATATCATCTCAGGGGACGGTATATCAGTTGATCCATCCAAGGTTGAAGCGATTCTTAAGTAGGAACGACCGAAGAATGTTCCAGAGATCCGAAGCTTCTTGGGCTTAGCGGGATATCATCGACGTTTTGTACAGGACTTCAGCAAGCTTGCCGCTCCCCTCACCAATCTGACAAAGAAGGATGTACCTTTCATTTGGGATAACAACTGTGAGTCAGTTTTCCAGGAGTTAAAGAGTAGTTTGACGTCTGCACCTATCTTTATCATTCTAGATCAGGATCAAGTATATGACGTCTACACTGATGCTTTTCATCAAGGTCTTGGAGCAGTTTTGATGCAACAGAACCGAGTTGTCGCTTATGCCTCACGACAGCTGAAACAACATGAACGAAACTACCCTATACACGATCTAGAGTTAGCTGCAGTAGTGTTCGCGCTTAAGATTTGGCGTTGTTATCTGTATGGTGCCAGTTTTAGACTGTTTTCAGATCACAACAGTTTGAAATACCTGGCTACACAGAAAGATCTCAACCTGCGTCAGAGAAGATGGGTAGAATACGTGCAAGACTACGACTTCCAAGTCGAGTACCATCCGGGTAAAGCAAACGTGGTCGCAGATGCACTAAGTAGGAAAAGAGAGGCAGTTCCCAATCTTGATCATGACGCTTCTATAATGGCTATACAGATAGATGAGTGGGAAAAGGACAGAGTTCTTACAGCTTATCAGGTTCGTTTTGGCGAAGTTCAGGGTCACCCAGTGTTGTACAACTTAGTGATGGAACCAGACTACGTGCAGAGGATCAAGGAGAATCAGTTGGTAGATACACGTCTCGTTGACATCCGAGATAAATTATTATAGGGCAAGCATGTTGCAGAGTGGTCGATGGACGCCAGTGGAATTCTTTACAATGAAGGTCGCTTAGCAGTGCCACACATCCCAGAGCTTATACAGGAGATCTTGTCAGAGTTTCATCAATCGAGGTTCGCCATGCACTCAGGTGGAAACAAGATGTATCAAAACTTAAGACGGCAGCTTTGGTGGAGAGGTATGAAGTTACATGTGAAGAACTTCGCGGCCAACTGTTTGACGTGTCAGAAAGTAAAGGCAGTATGGGAGAGACCCGCAGGTCTGCTCTAACCACTTCTAATACCTCGGTGGAAGTGGGATAGTATAGGAATGGACTTCCTAATTGGCTTACCGAGAGCACATGATGGATCTGATGGAGTCTGGGTAGTTGTAGATCGTCTCACGAAGACCGCGCACTTCATCCCGTTCAAGATGACTTGCAGCAGGTGTGGCAGCCCACCCCTCGTAGAGATCATACAATGCTATTACAGTTAAGCTTTATCGCTAACTGTGATAGATTGTACTCTCATGGGTCGCCGGCTAATCTCTCTCTCAGTAAATCATGACATTTTTGGGGAAATTTTTTTTTTTTTAAACATCATGTAAAACATTTCTCACTATTTACTTTGTTGGCAAGTACAAAGTAATTTACATATTACAGTACTTTCGTAAAATATATAATATTACAAAAGACTGTTTCTTGTTTCTTTTTTTTTTTCCTTCCCTTTTTATCGCTCAGCGGAAAGACTCTAGCAGGACCATATCCCTTGCCCATTTATCCGATTTGACACACGCTATCCCGTCCGTCATCTAGTCAAACAAGCTACTGAACTGGTCGCTTATCTGCAACATAAGCAAAAATAGTGAGCTACAGGCTCAGTAAGTTCAAACATGCAAGAAATAAAATTTCTATGAATAGTACTATTCATAGAGAATAGTGCCGTTGACCACTATTCATACATGAATAGTAACTTTGACCACAACACAGTATTACAACAGTACATCTACCGCGATGTTAGTACCTTCACGAAACTGTCTTATGCTCAATTATGGCATAGTTTCAGTTTTAGGTAATTATCTTACATTATGTTCTGGTTTTGAGCTCAGGGTGGCAGTAGCATTTAAGTGCACATGACTGGGAGCGGTACATTAGTGCTGACCTCCACAGCCTTAATCTCATAGCCCTGAAGGCAAAAGTTACCTCCTTGTACGGAAGGCTGGTACGCCAGAAAGTGGTTTCATTATCGACTTTTTAAAATTCTAACCCGGTGACATCACATTATCCCGTGGTTAGGAATGGTTCACATTTTTTTAGGGGAGTGAGTTTCATTAACCTCGTTCTAGTGCCCGAAGCACAATTAACAATGTGTCCATTCTCAATAGTGCCCGTAGCACATTACGTCTCTCTCTCTATTCTATAATAGTGCCCGTAGCACATATGTACCTAACTTATAATTAGTACATTAAAGTTAGCAACAATAATGCTATATGTTACAGACAGGTAAATGTCTGAACTTACCTTATCAGTTTCTTCCCTTTTTCTCTCTTGGATCTTCGATCGCCCTCCTTGTAGGTCGATTTTTGGATCCTACAGACAAAACCTTGTCTGTTAATTTCATTTCCATTTATTTTTCATTAAAAAGCTTAAATAAAACCTATTTATAACTTTTTAGGCTTTATTTATCATTTTCCCCATTTTTCTCAACTTTTACAAAATTACGATTTTACCCCTATATTTTGGCAAAATTGCAATTTTGCCCCTGACGGAATTTTCTGGATCCAGACTGCATTTTTGGCTCTCAGGAACTTTTCTGACTCTTTTCTAATCATTACCGGGTTCGTTTCTATTTTATTTCCATTTTTCACTTTCCCGACCCTCGGGAAGCACTATTTCGACCCTTACGTCGGTTTAGTGATTTTCTATCGTTTCGGAGCCTCAAATAGACGTTTCACTAGTATTTAAAACGTTCATCTAGACATTCCCGATCTAGGTCTCCGAGGCTCGGATTTTCCGTTCCCGACCCGGACTTTTATTTCGTTTCCAAAAACGCCCCCCCTCGGGGTCGGTTTTTTTCAGTTTCACTCACGTTTTACATTTTCAAGAGGACGGGTTACTATTCACGAACCACCCCTTAGGTTTTCCTTATTCAATATTCCGTTAGGGACTCGGTTTTCTGACCCGACCCCAAACTTTTATTTTTAATTTCCATTTTACCCCAAATGCCGTTTTCGAAATTTCGGTAGCATTTCGGCGTAATTGTAAGGCTACCGGCGTTAGGTACGCCTCGAACCATATGTACCTGCCACGTACTATACCACAAGCCTATTTTATGTAAAAGTTTTCCAAACTTTTACATAAAAGCTCACAAATTTCCAATTCACATTTTGAACCACATTACACAAAATTTTTTTTCAATTTTGCCCTTAGTTTTGGTCTCGGTTTTTTACAATCAAAACCTAACCAAATTTCTCAATTTTTCCACCAAATTTTTGGCTATTCCAATGTCATTTTCTAACACATTTTCAAGCCAATTTCGTTGCATTTTTCAACACAATTCCTTGGTTTTTAACCACATATAACCCACGGCCACACTAAGAAAAACATACCCCAAATTTTCTTTTCTTGCTTTCAATCAAAATTCCATCATTTACATTATAAAATGCATGATTTAAATCATCCAAACATCAAGTAAACCGTGCAAAATTTTTTTTTTCCAAACCCTAATTAACCCACGGCCTTTTAGGGTAAGTTCACACCAAAATTTTTTTTTTTCAAGCTTTCCATAATGCAAATCATGCTTTATACTTAACCAAATGTAATTTAAAGCATGTTAACACTTAAACACAACAAATTCTTCATTGATTACTCTTGGTAACCCACGGTTTTACCCTTGGAAAACCAACCAAAATTTGGTTTTTCTTTAAACCAAATACATGGTTTTCTTCCTAATTACACCCTTAACAAAACCCAAGCACCAAATAAATGAAAACAACCAAAAATTTTTCCATTCTTTCCACTATTCATTACACGGATTTCTTGAAGAAAAATCAAGAAAAAATTCAATCCAAAGAGAGTTAACTTGTTCACTTGCTTCCTTAGGCTTCAATGAAAGGTTTGACACCAATTTTGTAAGGAAAACTTGAACAAATCACTTGGTCTCTCTTGGTGGCTCACGTACTTTCCATGGGAAACACTTAGAAAAATTTTGTTCTTTGTTTTGGCTTCAAATTTGTCTCGGCCATTTTGCTTAAAATGTTGCCGACTTAAGCAACCAAAAAGCCAATTACTTTGGCTTTCCACCAATCAAAAATCACCACATTTCAACCTAATTCTTTCCATATTTTCTAAAAATTAAAATGGTGAATTTTTGGCCAAATCTTGGCCTTTAGATCAAAAAGCAACTAAATCATGGCCATTAATGTTACCAACCACCATTTTCCTTCCATTTATTAAATGGATTTATGATGTCATAAATGCTAAAGCATATGTTGACTTTGACTTTTACTATTCACATTAACTCGACTATTTTTTGACCGATACCGGTTCGAGCCGAAATTTTCCTGAAATCGTCCCGGCGGGTTCCTGAGGTCTCCTGTGCAATCGGATCAATTTAGACTGCTTCCGTTTGATCAAAATCAATCCCGGAAGTTTTCCGTCTTTTATTGCCCCGGTTAGGGTTTTCAATGCCGGTTTTGGCACCGTTTCACCCGTTTCAACTCAGTGAATTTTTCCAACACTGAATTTTTACTCGTCAGTATTGTTAGAACGTTTTAATATATTCTGAACAATATAAATACATTTATTTCACTGTTTAAATAGTACAAATTTTTATATACATACATTTGTACATTTTCTTCCGAGAATGCCTGATTCTCCCGGTTGTCACATTCACCCCTCCTTATAAAATTTTCGTCCTCGAAAATTAGAACAAGTGGGGGTATAAACTCCTCATCTCGTCTTCTCGTTCCCACGTAGCTTCTTCAATATTATGATTTTTTGACAAAATCTTTACTAGTGGGATTGTTTTATTCCTCAGTACTTTCTCTTCACGAGCCAGTGCTCGAATAGGTTGTTCCTTATATGTCAAATCCTCGTGGATTTGAATAGGCTCATGCTTCAGCACATGGGACGGATCTGGTATATACTTTCTCAGCATCGACACATGAAATACATTATGCACTACAGACAATTCTGGAGGTAGCGCTAATCTGTAAGCGACCTTCCCAATGCGTTCAATAATTTCATAAGGTCCAATATATCTTGGACTTAGTTTCCCTTTCTTACCGAAACGCATAATCCCCTTCATAGGCGATACCTTGAGAAACACGAAGTCTCCTTCATCAAACTCTAAGGATCCCTTTTGTCCGCATAACTCTTTTGTTAGCTTTGCGTAATTTTCATTTGACGCTGAATTCTAGCAACTGCATCGGAAGTCTCTTGTATAAAATCCGTCTTATGCAACTGCTTCTCTCGCAAATCATACCAGTGTAATGGTGATCTGCAATTCCGTACGTACAAAGCCTTGTAAGGTACCATGCCTATAGAAGCTTGGTAACTATTATTGCACGAGAATTCAATTAATGATAACTTTTCGTTCCAATTTCCCACAAAATCATTACACAAGCTCAAAGCATGTCCTCTAACGTCTGGATGGTCTGCTCCGACTGTCCGTCTGTTTGCGGATGAAAAGCAATACTGGAGTCTCAATTCAGTACCCATGGCCTCTTGCACACACTTCTAGAAATTCAAAGTGAATCGTGCATCTCGATCTGATACAATGGATTTTGGTACTCCATGTAATCTGACAACATGAGTTACATATAACTGAGCAAACTTTTCCAACGAAAAAGTCATCTTGACAGCTATAAACTGTGCCATCTTGGTCAGTCTGTCCACAATAACCCAGATGGCATCATAACCTTCTCGGGTTTTTGGGAGTCCCACTACAAAATCCATCGTAATGAGTTCCCATTTCCATTCAGGAATCTCCAGAGGTTCCAATCTTCCTGCTGGATGTTTATGCTCCGCTTTGATTCTCTGACAGGTCATGCATCTGCTCACGAATTTTGCTATATCATTCTTCATCTCTTTCCACCAGAACTGTAACTTCAAGTCCTGATACATCTTGCTAGCTCCGGGATGAACCGAATACGGTGTCTCATGGGCTTCTGACATGATCCATCTTCTGAGTTCCTCGTTAGCTGGAACATTTATCCTTCCTTGATAAAGGATCATTCCATCCTTGGAAATTCCTTCTTGAGAACTTGTCATTGTTGGGTCTCGTCTTTGAGCTTCCTTTATATCCTCAAACAACGACGATTCCACTTGGAGTGCAGCTAATCTTCCAAATATCAGCTCTAAGTTCAAGGAATTTATCTCTTGCTGCAATGGCTTCGGAAGCCTTTTTATCGGTAGCTGGTGCGATATGGTAGACTTTCTACTTAGAGCATCCGCTACACGGTTGGCCTTCCCTGGATGGTATAGGATTTCACAATCATAATCCTTCACCAGTTCCAACCATCTTCTTTGTCGCATATTGAGCTCTTTTTGCATGAAGAAATACTTCAGGCTTTGGTGATCAGTGAAAATCTGACATTGAGCTCCATAGAGATAGTGTCGCCAAATTTTAAGTACGAACACTACTGCAGCAAGTTCAAGGTCATGCGTAGGGTAATTCCTTTAATGCTCCTTTAATTGACGGGAAGCATAGGCAATCACCTTGCCGCCTTGCATTAGGACTGCTCCCAATCCTACTTTAGATGCATCACTGTAGATTACAAACTTCTCCCCTTCAGTGGGAAGCGTAAGGATTGGTGCACTTATTAGCCGTCTCTTTAACTCCTGGAAGCTTCTTTCGCATTCCATAGTCCACTCGTACTTCCTTTCCTTGCGTGTAAGAGCAGTAAGAGGTGCAGCTAAATGCGTAAATCCCTCTACAAATCGTCGATAATAACCAGCTAACCCCAAGAAACTGCGTATTTCGGTCACATTCTTGGGTGTAGGCCACTGGTTAATTGCATCTACTTTCGTCGGATCTACAGCAATACCTTCCTGGGATACAACATGTCCGAGGAAATGTACTCTATCCAGCTAAAACTCACATTTTGAGAATTTGACATACAGTTGATGCTTCCTTATCGTATTCAGCACAATCCTCAGATGCTCCTGGTGCTCCTCATGAGTCTTTGAGTATATAAGAATGTCATCAATAAATACAATGACAAACTTATCCAAATACTCTTTAAAGATTCTGTTCATTAAATCCATGAACGCTGCCGGTGCATTTGTTAATCCAAATGGCATCACAAGAAACTCGTAGTGACCATAACGAGTCCTAAATGCCGTCTTAGGAATATCACTTTCTTTAATTCTCAACTGGTGATATCCTGATCATAAGTCGATCTTGGAAAATACCGCTACGCCTTTTAACTGGTCGAATAGGTCATCAATTCTAGGTAATGGATACCTATTTTTGATCGTAACCTTATTCAACTCTCGGTAATCAATGCACAAACGGAATGTTCCATCCTTTTTCTTGACGAATAACACAGGTGCACCCCATGGAGAATAACTCGGTCTGATGAATCCTTTATCCAAAAGCTCCTTTAATTGTTCCTGCAGCTCCTTTAACTCCACTGGAGCCATGCGGTATGGTGCTTTGGAAATAGATGCCGTTCCAAGCATCAGCTTAATTTCGAACGAGATTTCTCTCTCTGGAGGTATCCCTGGTAACTCTTCTGGAAATACGTCAAGAAATTCATTAACAACGGGAACATCTTTAGGTTGAAGCTTCTGTTCCTCTATAGTATCCACCACATATGCCAGATATCCCATACAACCACTGGCTATCAGGTTGCTTGCTTTCAGCGAACTGATCATCATCTTCCCGGGTTTTCGAGAAGCATCAATGTACTCGAAACTCTCTTCTTCCTCGGGTTGGAATACTATCTTTCGATTTTGGCAGTCGATCGTAGCTCGGTATTTCCCTAGGAAAACCATGCCTAGAATCACATCGTAATCCGTGATCTTCATTACGATCAACTCTGCATATAGTTCCCTATTTGCCACATATATTGGTACATGAGGTAGCCAGTAATTGGACAACAATACTTCTCCAGAGGGTAAAGCTGTCTTAAATACTCTTCCCATATAATCCTTAGGAAGTCCTATCTTGTCAACAAATGCATAGGAAACAAAAGAATGCGTAGCACCGGAATCAAACAGTACAGAGGCTACATGACTAGCGACAGTGAGCTGACCTGTCACTATGTTCGATGTTCCTGCCTCTGCATCCTCCTTGCTGTAGGCCATCACACGAGCATCAGCACGTGGCACACGCTCCCGGCGTTGCGGCCTTACTGGGGACTCTTCAGCTCTGGCCTGAAGGGAATGAGATTGTGGGCGTGTCTGGTGCTGTTGGGAAGTGCCTTGTCCACTCTGCCTATTGTTTGGACAGTTCCTGGCATAATGGCCTTCCTTTCCACATTCATAGCAAACAAGTGGCCCAAATCTACATTGACCAGAATGTCTCTTCCCGCATGTAGGACAATTTTACACATTGGATTCCGCATTACCAGCTGTTCTTCGCTGCTGGTTTCGATTATTTCCCTGGTGATTTCCAGAAAAATTGCCTTTTCTCTTGTTTTGCTGGGATCCTTGATTATTGCCCTGGCTTGGTTTAGCATTCTGATTAGGCTTGCTTGATTGACCAACTTGTGTAGACTTCACCAAAGCCCTCTCCTTCTTCTTGGCCTCCCAGTGCTTTTCTCTTTCCTCTTTCTGTCGGGCTACGTGAAACTCAGCTCTGATGGCCCGACTCACACAATCTGCTACAGAAGTAGGCGGTACCTGTCCAGTGTCTACTAATGCAGCAATTTCTGGTCTGAACATCCCTATCATTTTCTGTATTTTCTCCCTCTCAGTAGGGACTACATAAGGGCATAAACGGGATAACTGGTCGAATTTTCGGCAAACTTCGCTCACCGACATATTTCCTTGCGTCAATTCTGAGAACTCTTTCTGTTGTTGTCTCAGAGATGCAAGGTCGTAATATTTCTGGTTAAATTCTTCCAAAAATTCTACCCAACTCATGGTAGACACATTTCTTCTCATTCGCACAGTGTCCCACCAAAAACGAGCATCTTTTCTCAACACAAAAGACGCACATGCGACCTTTTCCCAGTCAGTTAGGTTCATGAATTCCATGATCACTTGCAAGGATGACAACCAGTCTTCAGCCTCTAGAGGATTTGTAGAACCTTCAAATTCTGGCGGCCTCATATGCCTGAATCTTTCATAGAGGGGTTCCAGATTTAAAACCAGTTGTTGTTCAGGAACTCTCTCATTTACAGTAGCTGGAGGGATAACCGGATCTACCTCAGCTTCTTGTTCTACTTGGGTACCCTCAGAGCCTTGTCTCTGTTCTAACTCCTCTACCCCTCGTCTCAGATTAGCATATTCTTGCATCCGAGCTTCTAGCAGGGCTTGTATCTGATCCAATCTCTCCATGACATTAGGACGTCGTTCTCGTCCCTCTGGTCAATTTCGCAAATCCACCATCTTGCCTATTGTCCTATTATGGCACAATAATTCACCGTTAGCTTTTCCATAACCACATTCGTAAAATCATATAAATTTACGAAATTCAGGGCAACGTAAAGCCACATCATCGTACGACATATAATCATTTTGATATTTCATTCATAGCAAAACGTTTATATATCGTACATAATCATCACCAGTCATATATACATCGGCCATCATATACATCTTGGCCACAAGTCTATACAAAAGAGCTTTCCTCTCTATAATCTACTTATGTACATGTATACATCTACTGGTCACACATCCCCTGTGTCTGGGACTAGAGGATATTCTTCTGGATCCTCATCATCATCTGGATCATTTGAATCATCACCACCCCTAGGCAATGCTCCCTGTCTTGAGTCATCACCTCCTCATGGTCTAGACGGTCCAGCCTCATGATCATTCATCATTCTTCTCGGCCCAAAGATGCGTGCGAACATCTCATCTTGACCCAGTGTCTCTCGTCGACCCTGCGTCAGATGCTCAATCAAAATCTCCCTCTCGATCGTCCTGATCATCACTACAAACTCTTGGAGCATCGGAGGAAACAGCTTAATCACCCTCTGTCTCAACTCCATGGGTAAACCTCTCCAGAAAAGGTCACAGCAGTTCGCTTCAGTGAGGTTAGGCAACGGACATCTCTTCCTAATGGTCTCCTCAAATCATGCTGCGTAAGACATAACTGTCTCACCAGACAACATGACCATCCTCTCTGTCTGGAGATTATAGTCCCTAACCTCATCGACTCCAGGGTACGCAGGTGTATCAGCCTCTCGTCTCTCTAGAGGTCCTGGAGCAGGTGCCGGATTCCTAGGTGGAAACTGATCAGCCAATCGCTGACAAAACTCAGCCCAACTAAATCTTAATAAAATCTCCTGGTCACAATACTCCCAGAATACTCGAGCGTCTCCCTGAAACATACTGATGGCCAATTGGATCCACATATCTCGATCAATGTCGCATATCACATAATCCTCTCTATGGCATGGAGCCAGTCCTTCACCTCCATTGACTGTTGTCCACCATCAAACATCGGGGGACTACTAGCTCGAAATGCCTGTACTGCCCGAGCTGAAACTCTCACTCCAATGTGTTGGCGTCCACCAACAACTGGAATGTCCACTACTACAGGTGGATGAACTACCGGTCGTGGCTGTACAACATCTTCTAGCACTGGTACTGGTGCTGGTGCTGGTGCTGGAGGTCTATCGGGCACCGGTGGTCTGATTACCGGTCGTTGGAAAATAGACGGCCTCACAATAGGTCTCATCCATACCCGTAATACCCCTCTCGGTCGTGGTAGCGGTGGTCTCACATAAGGAGGTCTGGTCATCTTGCTACCTATAAGATAATTATTTTCACATAAGAAAATAATTAACTAAACTTAAGTAAACTACTTACTTGGATAACGGTGCAGGATGCGCGAAGTGTCAAATCAGGATATGGTCAATACTGCTCTGACATACCAACTGTGACGGCAGTTGGTAATCCAACTTAAACCAACCGTAATTCCGCTCTGATACCAACTGTGACGGCAGTTGGTATTATAAACTAAACCAATCGTAAGCCTTGCTCTGATACCAACTGTGGCGACAGTTGGTATTCTAAACTTCACCAACCGTAAACCCGCTCTGATACCAACTGTGGCAGCCCGCCCCTCGTAGAGATCATACAATGCTATTACAGTTAAGCTTTATCGCTAACTGCGATAGATTGTACTCTCATGGGTCACCGGCTAATCTCTCTCTCAGTAAATCATGACGTTTTTGGGGAAAATTTTTTAATTTTTTTTAAACATCATGTAAAACATTTCCCACTATTTACTTTGTTGGCAAGTACAAAGTAATTTACATATTACAGTACTTTCATAAAATATATAATATTACAAAAGACTGTTTCTTGTTTCTTTTTTTTTTTCCTTCCCTTTTTATCGCTCAGCGGAAAGACTCTGGCAGGACCATATCCCTCGCCCATTTATCCGATTTGACACATGCTATCCCGTCCGCCATCCAGTCAAACAAGCTACTGAGCTGGTCGCTTACCTGCAACATAAGCAAAAATGGTGAGTTACAGGCTCAGTAAGTTCAAACATGCAAGAAATAAAATTTCTATGAATAGTACTATTCATAGAGAATAGTATCATTGACCACTATTCATACATGAATAGTAACTTTGACCACAACACAGTATCACAACAGTACATCTACCGCGATGTTAGTACCCTCACGAAACTGTCTTATGCTCAATTATGGCATAGTTTTAGTTTTAGGTAATTATCTTACATTATGTTCTGGTTTTGAGCTCAGGTTGGCAGTACCATTTAAGTGCGCATGACTGGGAGCGGTACATTAGTACTGACCTCCACAGCCTTAATCTCATAGCCCCGAAGGCAAAATTGTACATGACTGGGAGCGTTACATCAATGCTGACCTCCACAGCCTTAATCTCATAGCCCCGAAGGCAAAAGTTACCTCCTTGTACGGAAGGCTGGTACGCCAGAAAGTGGTTTCATTACCGACTTTTTAAAATTCTAACCCGGTGACTTCACATTGTCCCGTGGTTAGGAATGGTTCACATTTTTTTAGGGGAGTGAGTTTCATTAACCTCGCTCTAGTGCCCGAAGCACAATTAACAATGTGTCCATTCTCAATAGTGCCCGTAGCACATTACGTCTCTCTCTCTATTCTATAATAGTGCCCGTAGCACATATGTACCTAACTTATAGTTAGTACATTAAAGTTAGCTACAATAATGCTATATGTTACAGACAGGTAAATGTCTGAACTTACCTTATCAGTTTCTTCCCTTTTTCTCTCTTGGATCTTCGATCGCCCTCCTTGTAGGTCGATTTTTGGATCCTACAGACAAAACCTTGTCTGTTAATTTCATTTCCATTTATAGCTTTTATTTTTCATTAAAAAGCTTAAATAAAACCTATTTATAACTTTTTAGGCTTTATTTATCATTTTCCCCATTTTTCTCAACTTGTACAAAATTACGATTTTGCCCCTATATTTTGGCAAAATTGCAATTTTGCCCCTGACGGAATTTTCTCGATCCAGACTGCATTTTTGGCTCTCAGGAACTTTTCTGACTCTTTTCTAATCATTACCGGGTTCGTTTCTATTTTATTTCCGTTTTTCACTTTCCCGACCCTCGGGAAGCACTATTCCGACCCTTACGTCGGTTTAGTGATTTTCTATCGTTTCGGAGCCTCAAATAGACGTTTCACTAGTATTTAAAACGTTCATCTAGACATTCCCGATCTTGGTCTCCGAGGCTCGGATTTTCCGTTCCCGACTCGGACTTTTATTTCGTTTCCAAAAACGCCCCCCCTTGGGGTCGGTTTTTTTCAGTTCCACTCACGTTTTACATTTTCAAGGGGATGGGTTACTATTCACGAACCACCCCTTAGGTTTTCCTTATTCAATATTCTGTTAGGGACTCGGATTTCCGACCCGACCCCAAACTTTTATTTTTAATTTCCATTTTACCCCAAATGCCGTTTTCGAAATTTCAGCAGCATTTCGGTGTAATTTTAAGGCTACCGGCGTTAGGTACGCCTCGAACCATATGTACCTGCCACGTACTATACCACAAGCCTATTTTACGTAAAAGTTTTCCAAACTTTTACATAAAAGCTCACAAATTTCCAATTCACATTTTGAACCACATTACACAAAATTTTTTTTCAATTTTGCCCTTAGTTTTGGTCTCGGTTTTTTACAATCAAAACCTAACCAAATTTCTCAATTTTTCCACCAAATTTTTGGCTATTCCAATGTCATTTTCTAACACATTTTCAAGCCAATTTCATTGCATTTTTCAACACAATTCCTTGGGTTTTTAACCACATATAACCCACGGCCACACTAAGAAAAACATACCCCAAATTTTCTTTTCTTGCTTTCAATCAAAATTCCATCATTTACATTATAAAATGCATGATTTAAATCATCCAAACATCAAGTAAACCATGCAAAATTTTTTTTTCCAAACCCTAATTAACCCACGGCCTTTTAGGTTAAGTTCACACCAAAAATTTTTTTTTTCAAGTTTTCCATAATGCAAATCATGCTTTATACTTAACCAAATGTAATTTAAAGCATGTTAACACTTAAACACAACAAATTCTTTATTGATTACTCTTGGTAACCCACGGTTTTACCCTTGGAAAACCAACCAAAATTTGGTTTTTCTTTAAACCAAATACATGGTTTTCTTCCTAATTACACCCTTAACAAAACCCAAGCACCAAATAAATGAAAACAACCAAAAATTTTTCCATTCTTTCCACTATTCATTACACGGATTTCTTGAAGAAAAATCAAGAAAAAATTCAATCCAAAGAGAGTTACCTTGTTCACTTGCTTCCTTAGGCTTCAATGAAAGGTTTGACACCAATTTTGTAAGGAAAACTTGAACAAATCACTTGGTCTCTCTTGGTGGCTCACATACTTTCCATGGGAAACACTTAGAAAAATTTTGTTCTTTGTTTTGGCTTCAAATTTGTCTCGGCCATTTTGCTTAAAATGTTGCCGACTTAAGCAACCAAAAAGCCAATTACTTTGGCTTTCCACCAATCAAAAATCACCACATTTCAACCTAATTCTTTCCATATTTTCTAAAAATTAAAATGGTGAATTTTTGGCCAAATCTTGGCCTTTAGATCAAAAAGGAACTAAATCATGGCCATTAATGCTACCAACCACCATTTTCCTTCCATTTATTAAATGGATTTATGATGTCATAAATGTTAAAGCATATGTTGACTTTGACTTTTACTATTCACATTAATTCGACTACTTTTTGACCGATACCGGTTCGAGCCGAAATTTTCCTGAAATCGTCCCGGCGGGTTCCTGAGGTCTACTGTGTAGTCGGATCAATTTAGACTGCTTCCGTTTGATCAAAATCAATCCCGGAAGTTTTCTGTCTTTTATTGCCCCAGTTAGGGTTTTCAATGCCGGTTTTGGCACCGTTTCACCCGTTTCAACTCAGTGAATTTTTCCAACATTGAATTTTTACTCGTCAGTATTGTTAGAACGTTTTAATATATTTTGAACAATATAAATACATTTATTTCACTGTTTAAATAGTACAAATTGTTATATACATACATTTGTACATTTTCTTCCAAGAATGCCTGATTTTCCCGGTTGTCACAGCAGGAACTAGCTAATTGAGCTTTACATGAGGAACATAGTCAAATTGCATGGAGTCCCTTCAGTGATCATTTCTGATCGTGATACGCGCTTCAACACTCGCTTTTGGCAAAGTCTACAGGAAGCTCTAGGCACAGAACTGAACTTCAGCACCGCTTTTCATCCGCAGACAGATGGTCAGTCGGAGCATCTCATGCAGTTTCTCGAGGATATGCTACGTGCCTGCGTTCTTGATCTTGGAGATGGATGAAGCAAACACCTCTACATGACAGAGTTCGCATACAACAACAGTTATCAAGCGAGTATCGGAATGGCACCCTTTGAAGCGTTGTACGAAAAGCCTTGTCGATCACCCATCTATTGGGTTGACAACCAGGAAGCACCAGTGGGTGGACTCGATATAATCCTAGACCAGTATGAGAAGATTGCCATCATCAAACAACGACTTCTAACAGCACAGAGTTGACAGAAGAGCTGTGCAGATCAACGCAGAAAGCCGTTAGAGTTTGAGGTCGGAGAGTTTGTAGTGCTAAAGGTGTCACCGAAGAAAGGTATCTCTCGTTTCGGAGTTAAAGGGAAGCTAGCACCGCGTTACATTGGACCTTTTGAGATCGTACGCAGAGTTGGTAAGGTTGCATATGAGCTGAAGTTACCCGACACCTTGGGAGTGCACAACGTTTTCCATGTATCGATGTTGAGGAAGAGTGCACGAACAGAGTCCGAAGTTATTTCGACAGATGATGTAGAAATCTAACCAGATGTCTCTTACGTCGAGGTTCCAGTGAAGATTTTGGATCGTAAGGTCAAGCAGCTGAGAACAAAAACAATACCCATGGTGAAGGTTCTTTGGAGTAACCATGGTGAAAAGGAAGCCACATGGGAAACCGAGAAAGATATGCGTGAAAACCATGCCGAATGGTTCGCTAAGCAGTAGAGTACATATAATGTAGTCGACCTAAGTTTGTTTTGTAACCCTACTCTGTTCATAGTGGTAGATATACCACTATATTTTTTGAATGGTGCATTTAGATCGCTTAATGAAATGAGAAGTTATTCATATTCTTATTCTCTTCTTTAGTGTGGAGTAATTCTTAAAGTTTCGAGGACGAAACTATTTTTAGTGGTAGATATTTGTGACGTCTTAAATTTTATTTAAGGGTCAATATATAATTTAAATAAAATTAGTGTGCGAAAAAGTAATTAAAAATCTTTTGGAAACCCTAGGTTGGTTTCCTAGTCAAATTCTGCTAAAAAAGTCAACAATTTTAACTTCAAAAAACCTTAAAATATTCGGCCATCACTTGGGATTTTTAATTAAAATTTAAATCCCACAAATCCAAGGAGGATTCAAATTTAAATTTCATCCCTTAAATATAAAGAAGAATTTCGGCCATAAAGTGTAGGAAATAAAGAAAATTTTATTTGAATTAAAAGTTAGGTCAAAACTAATTCAAAATTCAAATTATTTTTTTTTCCTAAAAACTAATGGATAATTTTCGGCCACTTAAGGGGAAATAAGAGAGAAAACCCTAGCCTCAAAACAGCACAAAAACATTCCCTTTTGCCCCTTAAAATGTTCGGCCAAACAAGGAAGAGAAAGGGAAAGAAAAACCTAGTATAAAAACCCTCTTTTAACTCTCATTCACCCTTCCTTTCACTCTCAAAAATTCGGCCAGCCTCCCCTTGTTTCCTCTCTGAATTTTCTCTCCCAAAACAACCCCAAAACAACAAACAAAAACATACCAAAAGGCAGCTCAAGGATTTAACAAATTTTGAAACAAAAACAAGGTGAGAAATCAACTTTTTCCTTCTTTCTCCTTTTGATTTTAAATCCGAAATTTATATGGTTTTCTCCACTATTTTCCCTACTGTTTTGAAGACCCCAACACTCACACAAATTCAGCCAAAAAGGAGACCAAGCATCAAAAATAGTGCAGCACAAACAAGGTGTGAATCTCTCTCTCAAACCCTAAAAATTTTGCCTCTTTGTTTCCCTTTCAAAAACCCTATTATCACATGTGTAAAATTTTATGTTTTTGTCAATTTGATTCTTGGGTTGTGTTAACCACATATGAATAAGGTCCTCCACAAAATTTCATGATCATTGGATGAAAATTGAGTTGATTTGAGACTAATTGAAATTCGGACACAGAAAAACAGAAATCTGGAAAATTACCATATGAACAATAAATTTGTGTCAGCCATAACTTGAGTTTTAAAAATGATTTTCGAGTATTCTTGAGCCAAAAATTAAATTCAAGATGTTCCCTAAATGCCTGCAAAATTTCAGAACCAAACTCATCCGTTTGCCCAGTCAAAATATTTTTCTAAGATAGGCGGACAGAACTGTCAGTTTTTGAACTGAAACTGAAACCCAGATTTTATGCCTGAAAACAACCCCTCAATTTTTGGCCTAATTGAATAACCAAACGATGTCCAAAAATTATAAAAATTATATGGAATTAAAGCTATGGATGTCTAGTTTAACATATTAAAAATTTAGAATTTTTGGGATTAAAAATGAATTAATATTAATTTTACAATCAGCCTAGGTTAGTCTGTCCATGTCCAGTAATATCCTAACTTAGAGTTTTTCACAAATTTTAAATCCCAAATGTTTATTAAACGTTTTGAAATCTTTTGTGGCACACTAAAATGATTGGATGATTATGTCTAGACCTAGACTGATCATATGTTGTGATTATAGGATTTATTTGACGTTCTTGCTGGATTTGTGGATCACGTTATCGTAACGTTTGTGCGATAATCGAGGTAGGACGTTCTAGCCTTTTCTGGGAGTAGTCAAGTGTTTTAAATTTTCCTGTTTTATCGATGGCATGATGTTTTCAGTTTATGAAATTATTATATTGTTTTTGATGAAATAAACGCATGCAACGTATTTGGTAATTAAATGTGTATTTTAAAACGTGTTTTGATTTATGGCATAATATAACTTGGTAAATACCATCTTTTGAATAATCCGGTGAACGTAATTGAGCTCTAGTTCACGGTCATTGTAAATGATGCGTGCGTCCCAAAGTTGACGCCATGGGGGAAGGTCCTTAAACCTGCGCTGGGCCGTTCGGCCTATTTAGATCGTAACGAGATGATCTAGGATAATTCAATTCGAGGCACCTATATTATAGCTACGATAAGTCCTCACTCAAAATATGATGGTTTATTTTAATGATTTATTATTTTAATATTGGGGTACGTATATTGCAGCTACGCTAAGTCCTCAGCAGAATAAAACTTGTATTAAAAAGTTTTCCCGAAATTGTTGATTTTTTTTTTTATGATTATTATGCCATGTATTTTCTTAAATTGTTGATTATTTTTGGAAACGAATATTATGTCATACTTTTAAATGTTACTTGTTTAATCCACCTTTGTTTCTGTCCTATTGAGCCAGCGCTCATGTCCCTTTTCTTTGTGATTTCGAAATGACTACTTCCAGGTGCGGGAGGTAGTAGTTCTGAAAATCGTTGAGATATCCGTTACTACCGAAGATGATGCTATCTGTTTTCTCCATCTTCTTCTTTCTGTTTCTCGTTCTGATGTAATGAGACTTTAAGTTTGTACTTTATTTCACGTTATTTAAATTTTATGCTTGGGAATATTTTATGGTGGGTAAATTTCTTTTAAAAACCGATTTTGTGTTTGATTTCAGCATTAAAAAGCATTTATTTTCTCCTTTATTTTATTATGTGGTTATGATGCTACTTTATAAATAATTAGGCTTAGCTAAATTATAATGTTGACCCGCTCTTTGTAATAAATGCTTTTCCTTAAATCTCGGGTTGATATTATGATTTGGCTGCAGTGTCACGTGTCTAAATTTTGGGCCGTGACAATCAGTATGCTAGCACTACTAGTCTTCTTCCGACCACCCAGATCTCTAAAGAACTTATTGTCACGGTAAGTTATGCAACAATAAGCCTGCTCACCTGAGAGTCTGTGGTCTGAGAGAACTGGAGTGGCAGGACCTCTATTTATAGACTTGCATGAGGTGATTCTCTGAATTCGAATTGGATTAGGAGAAGATATTCTCCCTTATCTACAACCAAAAAAATTCAAATTTTCCAAGCGAAAAATCCCAATTAAAATTTCAGCCACTTTAGCATTATCCAATTCAAATCTAAACAAGATTTTAACTTGAATTTTATCTCCCTCTTTTTTCAACCAAAAAATCTGAAAATCCTTAAGGATTTTCACCAAAAAATTTCGGCCACAAAAGATAAGGGAACAATCAAAATTCCACTAGGATTTTCAAGCTTGAATCTTATCTCATCATTGTCCAAAATAACTGATAATCTTCTAGGATATATCCTCAAAAAATTCGGCCATAATCAGGGAGGAGAGAATCCAAATTCAACTGGGATTGAAACTTGAATTTTTTCCCTGAACCTTATCCACAAAAATCTGAAAATTCCATGAGGATAATCCTCAAAACTTTCGTCCATTATTGTTAGGATTTGGATTTAAAATTCAAGTAGGATTCTAACAATATTTTCATCTCCATATCCAACTCAAATTCGAATTTCATTCCTTGTGGATTGACCACAAGAAATTCGAATCCTACTTGGATTGTCATTCAAAATTTGAATCTCAAATTTCAAATTCAAATGTCGAATTTCAAATTTCAAATTTAAATTTCAAATTCAAATTTCAAATTTGAATTTCAAATTCTAATTTCAAATTTCAAATTTCAAATTTCAAATTTCAAAATTCAAATTTCAAAATCCACAAAATAGTTGTATTTCAAATTCTTGTTCTCATGGATAATTTTCTACAACTCCAATCCAATCTCAAATAAAATCATGGCAACTTTAGTAGGAGTTCAAATAATTGTGTACTCTATTATCCAAAACAAAATCTAAATCCAACCGGAGAGAATCTTGTCCACCATCCTAATCCTATGTCAACACCATCCATGCATAATCAACTAGCCAATAGCATGCACAAATCAATTTGCCAAACGTCAAGGAATTATGTGGAGCTAGTAGAGGGACCAATTGGACATATATAATCGGGCTCCCACAAATCCATATGATCATCATTCTTTACCGAACAATTCAATCATATGATCACTAATTTCAGAGTCACACGACTATAAACCTGAAACTGAACTCCCAATTATATACCGTATTACGTAAGCCTGTGACAAGCTATCGTCCAATGACCTTTTCATGTATGCAGAACCCTTATATGATATCCATAATCAACCTTAGGTCAAAGTCCGTTCAATCCTACTGATCAGGCTATCTTAAAGTTCCATTATACTACCGAATAAAGAAAATGATTATTCACCATATGTGAATAAGAAGTCATCTGCCCAGCAGACGACCCAAGGCCTTGTCCATTTTTGCTTCCAGTATAATGCCTTTAAGAGGATACCCTTAACTCCTCATTAGAGCTATGATTCCGATATCTGCAAACAAACCCTTCATCGTATACAAGTCATGCATCCAACGAACCGGTCTATAAGCTTACTACCTCTAAGATGCTTTAACCATTGGTGTTGCGGCCCGCCCTTTGTGGAGATCATACAATACTATTACAGTTGAGCTTATCGCTAACTGCGATAGATTGTACTCTCGTGGGTCGTCGGCTTATCTCATTCTCTTTTAAAATCATGTCGTTTTTCGGGGAAAATTTTTTTTTTTTCTTTAAACATCATATAAAATCTTCTTCCACTATTTACTTTGTTGATAAGTACAAAGTAATATAAATAATACAGTACTTTTGTAAAATATATATATAATTACAAAAGAACTGTTTCCCCCCTTTTTTTTTTCTTCACTTTAACGCTCAGCGGGAAGACTCTGGCAGTACCATATCCCTCGCCCAGTTATCCCATTTGACACGCGCCATCCCGTCCGCATCCAGTCAAACAAGCTACTGAGCTGGTCGTTTACCTGCAACATTAGCAAAAATGGTGAGCTACAGGCTCAGTAAGTTCAAACATGCAAGAAATAAAATTTCTATGAATAGTACTATTCATCGTGAATAGTACCGTTGACCACTATTCATACGTGAATAATAACTTTGACCACTATTCATACATGAATAGTAAGTTTGACCACAACACTGTCTCACACTAGTACATCTACCGCGATGTTAGTGCTCTCACTAAACTGTCTTATGCTTAATTATGGCACAGTTTCAGTTTTAGGTCATTATCTTTAATTACGTTCTGGTTTTGAGCTCAGGTTGGCAGTACCATTTAAGTGCGCATGACTGGGAGCGGTACATTAGTGCTGACCTCCACAGCCTTAATCTCATAGCCCCGAAGGCAAAATTTTATATGACTGGGAGCGGTACATCAGTGCTGACCTCCACAGCCTTAGTCTCATAGCCCCGAAGGCAAAAATACCTCCTTGTACGGAAGGCTGGTACGCCAGAAAGTGGTTTCATTACCGACTTTTTAACATTCTAACCCGGTGACTTCACATTGCCCTGTAGTTAGGAATGGTTCACATTTTAATTTTAGGTGAGTGGGTTTTATTAACCTCGCTCTAGTGCCCGAAGCACAATTAACCATGTGTCCCATTCTTATAGTGCCCGTAACACATTTCGTCTCTCTCTCTATTCTATCATAGTGCCCATAACACATATGTACCTAACTTATAGTTAGTACATTAAAGTTAGCACAATCTTGCTATATGTTGCAGATAGGTAATTGTCTGAACTTACCTTATCAGACTGTTCCCTTTCTCTCTCTTGGATCTTGAATCGCCTTCCTTGTAGGCCGATTTTGGGATCCTACAGATAAAACTATGTCTGTTAATTTCTTTCCCATTTATAGCTTTTATTTTTCATTAAAAAGCTTAAATAAAACCTATTTATAACTTTTTAGGTTTTATTTATTATTTCCACCATTTTCCCCCCAACTTTTGCAAAATTACGATTTTGCCCCAATATTTTGGCAAAATTGCAGTTTTGCCCCTGACGGAATTTTATTGATCCAGACTGCATTTTTGGCTCTCAGGAACTTTTCTGACTCTTTTCTAATCATTACCGGGTTCGTTTCTATTTTATTTCCACTTTTTGCTTTCCCGGCCCTCGGGAAGCACTATTCCGACCCTTACGTCGGTTTAGCAATTTTCTATCGTTTCGGAGCCTCAAATGGACGTTTCACTAGTATTTAAAACGTTCATCTAGACTTTCCCGACCTAGGTCTCCGAGGCTCGGGTTTTCCGTTCCCGACTCGGGCCTTTATTTTATTTCCAAAAACGGCCCCCCCCTCGGGGTCGGTTTTTCAATTTCACTCACGTTTTTCATTTTCAAGGGGATGGGTTACTATTCACGAACCGCCCCTTAGGTTTTTTCCTCATTCACTTTTCCGTTAGGGACTCGGGTTTCCGTCCCGGCCCTAACTTTTAATTTAAATTCCTATTTTACCCCGAATGCCGTTTTTTGAAATTTCGGCAGCATTTCGGCGTAATTTTAAGGCTTCCGGTGTTAGGTATGCCTCGAACCGTATGTACCTGCCACGTACTATACCACAAGCCTATTTTATGTAAACGTTTTCCAAACTTTTACATAAAATCCCACAAAATTCAAATTTCACATTATCACCCACATTACAAAATTTTTTTCACATTTTTACCCTTAATTTGGTTTCGGTTTTCACAACCAAACCGAACCAAATTTTGTCAAACTTTCACCACATTTTAGGCCATTCAATGTCATGTTTTTAACACATTTTCAAGCCCATTTTCTTGGCATTTTCAACCAAATTCTTAGGGTTTTTTAAACACTTAAAACCCACGGCCATTGAATTGAAAACATGCACACATTTTTGCTTTCATTCTTTCAATCACAATTCCATCATTTGCATATTAAAATGCATAATTCCAATCAACCAAATACCACATAAAACCAAGCAAAATTTTCTTCCAAACCCATTGTAAACTCACGGCCACTTTATACAATTCATACCAAAATTTTTTTCAACTTTCCACAATGAAATACAAGCTTTATTCTTCACCAAATTAAACTTAGAAAGTATATTAACAATTAGCCACAAAGTTTTCTCATTGGTTACCTAAGGTAACCCACGGATTTCCCCTTGAAAAACCAACAAAATTTTGGTTTTTCTTTAATGAATTTGCATGGTTTTCTTACTTATTTCATCCTTAACAAAACCCAACATCAATTCAATGGAAAACAACCAAAAATTTTCCATCTTTCTATCACTATTCACCCACGGATTTTGTGAAGAAAAACCATGAAAAATTCAAGTGCAAGGGAAGTTACCTTGGTCTAATGCTTCCTTTGTCTTCAATAAACACTTTGCCACTCTTTTTTGTTAAGAAATTTGAAGATATTGCTTGGTTCTCCTTGGTCCCTCACGTAGACACCATGGAAGAAAGACTTAGAAATTTTTTTTTGTCTTGGTTTTGCCTTGAAAAATGTTTCGGCCCTTTTGTTACAAAATTACCGACTTAAGCATGAAGGAAAGCCAATTAATTTGGCTCTAAACCAATCAAAATTTGACATCTTTCCATGCCATTTCTTTCCCCATTTTTCAAAAATTAAAAATGGTAATTTTTGGCCAAATCTTGGCCTTTAGATCAAAAGGTGATTAAATCCTAGCCATTAATGCCACCAACCACCTTATTTATTTCATTTAATAAACTTGATTTATGATGTCATAAATGCAAAAGTGAAAGTTGACTTTGACTTTCACTATTCACATTAATTCGACTACTTTTTGACCGATGCCGGTTCGAGCCGAAATTTTCCTGAAATGGTCCCGGTGTGTTCCTGAGGTCTCCTGTGTAGTCGGATCAATTTAATCTGCTTCTATTTGATCAAAATCAATCCCGGAAGTTTACCGTCTTTTATTGGCTCGGTTAGGGTTTTCAATGCCGATTTTGGCACCGTTTCACCCGTTTCAACTCAGTGAATTTTTCCAACACTGAATTCTTACTCGTCAGTATTGTTAGAACATTTTCACATATTCTAAACAATATACATACATTTATTTCACTCTTTAAATAGTATAAATTGTTATATACATACAATTGTACATTTTTCATCCGAGAATTGCCGGAATTTCCGGGTTGTCACATTCACCCCTCCTTATAAAATTTTCGTCCTCGAAAATTAGAACAAATGGGGATATAATTTCTTCATCTCGTCTTCTCGTTCCCACGTAGCTTCTTCAATATTATGATTTTTCCATAAAATCTTCACTAGTGGGATTACCTTATTCCTCAGTACTTTCTCTTCACGAGCTAGTACTTGAATAGGCTGTTCCTCATATGTCAAATCCTCGTGGATTTGAATAGGCTCATGCTTCAATACATGGGACGGATCTGGTATATACTTTCTCAGCATCGACACATGAAATACGTTATGCACTGCCGACAATTCTGGGGGTAGCGCTAATCTGTAAGCGACCTTTCCAATGCATTCGATAATTTCATAAGGTCTAATGTATCTTGGACTCAGTTTCCCCTTCTTACCGAACCGCATAATCCCCTTCATAGGCGATACCTTGAGAAACACGAAGTCTCCTTCGTCAAACTCCAAGGATCTCCGCCTTTTATCCGCGTAGCTCTTTTGTCGGCTTTGCGCAATTTTCATTTGACGCTGAATTCTAGCAACTGCATCGGAAGTCTCTTTTATGAAGTCCGTCTTATGCAACTGCTTTTCTCGCAAATTGTACCAATGTAATGGTGATCTGCACTTCCGTCCATACAAAGCCTCGTAAGGTGCCATGCCTATCGAAGCTTGGTAACTATTATTGTACGAGAATTCAATCAATGGTAGCTTCTCGTTCCAATTTCCCGCAAAATCCATAACACAAGCTCGAAGCATGTCCTCTAACGTCTGAATTGTCCGCTCCGACTGCCCGTCTGTTTGCGGATGAAAAGTCGTACTGAGTCTCAATTCAGTACCCATAGCCTCTTGCACACACTTCCAGAAATTCGAAGTGAATCGTGCATCTCGATCTGATACAATGGATTTCGGTACTCCATGTAGTCTGACGACATGAGTTATGTACAGCTGAGCAAACTTTTCTAGCGAAAAAGTCATCTTGACAGCTATAAACCGTGCCGTCTTGGTCAGTCTGTCCACAATAACCCAAATGGCGTCATAACCTTCTCGGGTTTTCGGGAGTCCCACTACAAAATCCATCGTAATGTGTTCCCATTTCCATTCAGGAATCTCCAATGGTTCCAATCTTCCTGCTGGATGTTTATGTTCCGCTTTGATTCTCTGACAGGTCATGCATCTGCTCACGAATTTCGCTATATCGTTCTTCATCCCTTTCCACCAGAACTGTAACTTCAAGTCCTGATACATCTTGCTAGCTCCGGGATGAACCGAATATGGTGTCTCGTGGGCTTCTGACATGATCCGTCTTCTAAGTTCTTCATCAGCTGGAACATTTATCCTTCCTTGATAAAGGATTATTCCATCCTTGGAAATTCCTTCTTGAGCACTTGCCATTGCTGGATCTCGCCTCTGAGCTTCCTTTATATCCTCAAATAGCGATGATTCCACTTGGAGTGCAACTAATCTTCCAGATATCAACTCCAAGTTCAAAGAAATTATCTCTTGCTGCAATGGCTTCGGAAGCCTGTTTATTGGTAGCTGGTGCGATATGGTAGACTTTCTACTTAGAGCATCCGCTACACGGTTGGCCTTCCCTGGATGGTATAGGATTTCACAATCATAATCCTTCACCAGTTCCAACCATCGTCTTTGCCGCATATTGAGCTCTTTTTGCGTGAAGAAATACTTCAGGCTTTGGTGATCAGTGAAAATCTGACATTGAGCTCCATAGAGATAGTGTCGCCAAATTTTAAGTGCGAACACTACTGCAGCAAGTTCAAGGTCATGCGTAGGATAATTCCTTTCATGCTCCTTTAATTGACGGGAAGCATAGGCAATCACCTTACCGTCTTGCATTAGGACTGCTCCCAATCCTATTTTCGATGCATCATTGTAGATCACAAACTTCTCCCCTTCAGTGGGAAGCGTAAGGATTGGTGCGCTTGTCAGTTGCCTCTTTAACTCCTGGAAGCTTCTTTCGCATTCCATAGTCCACTCGTACTTCCTTTCTTTGCGTGTAAGAGCAGTAAGAGGTGCAGCTAATTGCGTAAATCCCTCTACAAATCGCCGATAATAACCAGCCAATCCCAAGAAACTGCGTATTTCAGTCACACTCTTGGGTGCAGGCCACTGGTTAATTGCCTCTACCTTTGTCGGATCTACAGCAATACCTTCCTGGGATACAACATGTCCAAGGAAATGTACTATGTCCAGCCAAAACTCACATTTTGAGAATTTGGCATACAGTTGATGCTTCCTTATCGTATTCAACACGATCCTCAGATGTTCTTTGTGCTCTTCATGACTCTTCGAGTATATAAGAATGTCATCAATGAATACAATGATAAACTTATCCAAATACTCTTTAAAAATTATGTTCATTAAGTCCATGAACGCTGCCGGCGCATTTGTTAATCCAAATGGCATCACAAGGAACTCGTAATGACCATAACGAGTTCTAAACGCCGTCTTAGGAATATCACTCTCTTTAATTCTCAGCTGGTGATATCCTGACCATAAGTCGATTTTGGAAAATACCGCTGCGCCTTTTAACTGGTCGAATAGGTCATCAATTCTAGGTAACGGATACCTATTTTTGACCGTAACCTTATTCAACTCCCGGTAATCAATGCACAGTCGGAATGTTCCATCTTTTTTCTTGACGAATAACACAGGTGCATCCCATGGAGAAAAACTCGGCCTGATGAATCCTTTATCCAAAAGCTCCTTTAATTGTGCCTGCAGCTCCTTTAACTCCACTGGAGCCATGCGGTATGGTGCTTTGGAAATGGGTGCCGTTCCAGGCATCAACTCAATTTCGAACGAGATTTCTCTCTCTGGAGGTATCCCTGGTAACTCTTCTGGAAATACGTCAAGAAACTCATTAACCACAGGAACATCTTCAGGTTGAAGCTTCTGTTCCTCTGCAGTATCCACCACATATGCTAGATATCCCATGCAACCACTGGCTATCAGCTTGCTTGCTCTCAGCGAACTGATCATCATTTTCCCGGGTCTTCGAGAAGTATCAACATATTCGAAACTCTCTTGTTCCTTGGGTTGGAAGACTATCTTTCGATTTCGGCAGTCGATCGTAGCTTGGTATTTCCCTAGGAAATCCATGCCTAGAATCACATCGTAATCCATGATCTCCATTACGATCAACTCAGCATATAGTTCCCTATTTGCCACATATACTGGTACATAAGGTAGCCAGTAACTGGACAACAATACTTCCCCAGAAGGTAAAGCTGTCTTAAATACCCTTCCCATATTGTCCTTAGGAAGTCCTATCTTGTCAGCAAATGCATAGGAAACAAATGAATGCGTAGCACCGGAATCGAATAGTACAGAGGCTACATGACTAGCAACAGGAAGCTGACCTGTCACCACGTTTGATGTTCCTGCCTCTGCATCTTCCTTACTGTATGCCATCACACGAGCATCAGCACGTGACATTCGCTCCTGGCGTTGCGGCCTCACTATAGGTCTCGTCCATACCCGTAATACCCCTCTCGGTCGTGGTAGCGGTGGTCTCACATATGGAGGTCTGGTCATCTTGCTACCTATAAGATAATTATTTTCACATAAGAAAATAATTAACTGAACTTAAGTAAACTACTTACTTGGATAGCGGTGCAGGATGCGCAAAGTGTCAAATCGGGATATGGTCACACTGCTCTGATATACCAACTGTGGCAGCAGTTGGTATTATAAACTACACCAACCGTAAACCCGCTCTGATACCAACTGTGGCAGCAGTTGGTATTATAAACTAAACCAATCTCAGACCTTGCTCTGATACCAACTGTGGCAGCAGTTGGTATTCTAGACTAGACCAATCTCAAACTTGGCTCTGATACCAACTGTGGCGGCCCGCCCCTTATGGAGATCATACAATACTATTACAGTTGAGCTTATCGCTAATTGCGATAGATTGTACTCTCGTGGGTCGTCGGCTTATCTCATTCTCTTTTAAAATCATGTCGTTTTTCGGGGAAAATTTTTTTTTTTTCTTTAAACATCATATAAAATCTTCTTCCACTATTTACTTTGTTGATAAGTACAAAGTAATATAAATAATACAGTACTTTTGTAAAATATATATATAATTACAAAAGAACTGTTTCCCCCCTTTTTTTTTCTTCACTTTAACGCTCAGCGGGAAGACTCTGGCAGTACCATATCCCTCGCCCAGTTATCCCATTTGACACGCGCCATCCCGTCCGCATCCAGTCAAACAAGCTACTAAGCTGGTCGCTTACCTGCAACATTAGCAAAAATGGTGAGCTACAGGCTCAGTAAGTTCAAACATGCAAGAAATAAAATTTCTATGAATAGACTATTCATCATGAATAGTACCATTGACCACTATTCATACGTGAATAGTAACTTTGACCACTATTCATACGTGAATAGTAAGTTTGACCATAACACTGTCTCACACTAGTACATCTACCGCGATGTTAGTGCTCTCACTAAACTGTCTTATGCTCAATTATGGCACAGTTTCAGTTTTAGGTCATTATCTTTAATTACGTTCCGGTTTTGAGCTCAGGTTGGCAGTACCATTTAAGTGCGCATGACTGGGAGCGATACATTAGTGCTGACCTCCACAGCCTTAATCTCATAGCCCCGAAGGCAAAATTTTATATGACTGGGAGCGGTACATCAGTGCTGACCTCCACAGCCTTAGTCTCATAGCCCCGAAGGCAAAAATACCTCCCTGTACGGAAGGCTGGTACGCCAGAAAATGGTTTTATTACCGACTTTTTAACATTCTAACCCGGTGACTTCACATTGCCCCGTGGTTAGGAATGGTTCACATTTTAATTTTAGGTGAGTGAGTTTTATTAACCTCGCTCTAGTGCCCGAAGCACAATTAACCATGTGTCCCATTCTTATAGTGCCCGTAGCACATTTCGTCTCTCTCTCTATTCTATCATAGTGCCCATAGCACATATGTACCTAACTTATAGTTAGTACATTAAAGTTAGCACAATCTTGCTATATGTTGCAGACAGGTAATTGTCTGAACTTACCTTATCAGACTGTTCCCTTTCTCTCTCTTGGATCTTGAATCGCCTTCCTTGTAGGCCAATTTTGGGATCCTACAGATAAAACTATGTCTGTTAATTTCTTTCCCATTTATAGCTTTTATTTTTCATTAAAAAGCTTAAATAAAACCTATTTATAACTTTTTAGGTTTTATTTATTATTTCCACCATTTTCCCCCTAACTTTTGCAAAATTACGATTTTACCCCAATATTTTGGCAAAATTGCAGTTTTGCCCCTGACGGAATTTTATTGATCCAGACTGCATTTTTGGCTCTCAGGAACTTTTCTGACTCTTTTCTAATCATTACCGGGTTCGTTTTTATTTTATTTTCACTTTTTGCTTTCCCGGCCCTCGGGAAGCACTATTCCGACCCTTACGTCGGTTTAGCGATTTTCTATCGTTTCGGAGCCTCAAATGGACGTTTCACTAGTATTTAAAACGTTCATCTAGACTTTCCCGACCTAGGTCTCCGAGGCTCGGGTTTTCCGTTCCCGACTCGGGCCTTTATTTTATTTCCAAAAACGCCCCCCCTCTCGGGGTCGGTTTTTCAATTTCACTCACCTTTTTCATTTTCAAGGGGACGGGTTACTATTCACGAACTGCCCCTTAGGTTTTTTCCTCATTCACTTTTCCGTTAGGGACTCGGGTTTCCGTCCCAGCCCTAACTTTTAATTTAAATTCCTATTTTACCCCGAATGCCGTTTTTTGAAATTTCGGCAGCATTTCGGCGTAATTTTAAGGCTTCCGGCGTTAGGTACACCTCGAACCGTATGTACCTGCCACGTACTATACCACAAGCCTATTTTATATAAAAGTTTTCCAAACTTTTACATAAAAGCCCACAAATTTTAAATTTCACATTATCACCCACATTACAAAATTTTTTTCACATTTTTACCCTTAATTTGGTTTCGGTTTTCATAACCAAACCGAACCAAATTTTGTCAAACTTTCACCACATTCTAGGCCATTCAATGTCATGTTTTTAACACATTTTCAAGCCCATTTTCTTGGCATTTTCAACCAAATTCTTAGGGTTTTTTAAACACTTAAAACCCACGGCCATTGAATTGAAAACATGCACACATTTTTGCTTTCATTCTTTCAATCACAATTCCATCATTTGCATATTAAAATGCATAATTCCAATCAGCCAAATACCACATAAAACCAAGCAAAATTTTCTTCCAAACCCATTGTAAACTCACGGCCACTTTATACAATTCATACCAAAAATTTTTTCAACTTTCCACAATGAAATACAAGCTTTATTCTTCACCAAATTAAACTTAGAAAGTATATTAACAATTAACCGCAAAGTTTTCTCATTGGTTACCTAAGGTAACCCACGGATTTCCCCTTGAAAAACCAACAAAATTTTGGTTTTTCTTTAATGAATTTGCATGGTTTTCTTACTTATTTCATCCTTAACAAAGCCCAACATCAATTCAATGGAAAACAACCAAAAATTTTCCATCTTTCTATCACTATTCACCCACGGATTTTGTGAAGAAAAACCATGAAAAATTCAAGTGCAAGGGAAGTTACCTTGGTCTAATGCTTCCTTTGTCTTCAATAAACACTTTGCCACTCTTTTTTGTGAAGAAATTTGAAGATATTGCTTGGTTCTCCTTGGTCCCTCACGTAGACACCATGGAAGAAAGACTTAGAAATTTTTTTTTGTCTTGGTTTTGCCTTGAAAAATGTTTCGACCCTTTTGTTACAAAATTGCCGACTTAAGCATGAAGGAAAGCCAATTAATTTGGCTCTAAACCAATCAAAATTTGACATCTTTCCATGCCATTTCTTTCCCCATTTTTCAAAAATTAAAAATGGTAATTTTTGGCCAAATCTTGGCCTTTAGATCAAAAGGTGATTAAATCCTAGCCATTAATGCCACCAACCACCTTATTTATTTCATTTAATAAACTTGATTTATGATGTCATAAATGCAAAAGTGAAAGTTGACTTTGACTTTCACTATTCACATTAATTCGACTACTTTTTGACCGATGCCGGTTCGAGCTGAAATTTTCGTGAAATCGTCCCGGCGTGTTCCTGAGGTCTCCTGTGCAGTCGGATCAATTTAATCTGCTTCCGTTTGATCAAAATCAATCCCGGAAGTTTACCGTCTTTTATTGGCTCGGTTAGGGTTTTCAATGCCGATTTTGGCACCGTTTCAACTCAGTGAATTTTTCCAACACTGAATTCTTACTCGTCAGTATTGTTAGAACATTTTCACATATTCTAAACAATATACATACATTTATTTCACTCTTTAAATAGTATAAATTGTTATATACATACAATTGTACATTTTTCATCCGAGAATTGCCTGAATTTCCCGGTTGTCACAATTGGAACATAAAGTACACAAGTCATATATATGAAGCTGTTTATCTGCTCAGGATTAAGGTTACTACACAATGAATGTCAAAAGCAGATCGATCCACTCAAAGCGGACTTTGTAGATCAATCACACTTTAACTCCGATCTAATATGTCCCCACCAAGCAACATATCTATGTCTCTACTTAAGAGTCTGTGCTCAAGACAGTCAAGACAAACCGGCCTCTCCAAGGCTTTAGATAACATAATAGTCTTAATATGAGTTAGATGCTTAGTTTAACCCCATAGAGTACAGACCTTAGTTTAGACCGCTTACTTTAGAACATTGTCTTATCACATACAAAAGTCCATTGTATGCAACGTTCTAACAGTTTTAACACAAGCAGTCATGGAGCCATATTTGCTTATATTTACTTTAACATGTAAATAAATTAAGGACAGACAGCAATGTAATGAATAACCTCTATATATAATTTTATTATCCAGTTCAAAATAAATACATCAAAATGTCTCTAATGCTTAGGCCATCTCCTAACAATCTCCCACTTGCCCTAAGCCAGCAAATGTGCCATGTTAAATATCCCCATCGCCTATACATGCCTCTCAAAGCTTCTAGCCACCAAAGTCTTAGTAAAGGGATCGGTAATGTTGTCCTCGGACGCGATCTTACATATATCTACTTGTCCTGTCTCCACGTGCCCTCTAATAATATGATATCTCTGATCTATGTGCTTGGTCCTCTTATGGTACCGAGATTCCCTTGTGTTGGCAATAGCCCCAGTGCTATCACAGTAAAGTGTGATAGGCTTGTCAACATCCGGAATGACCTCAAGGTCTCTAAAGAATTTGCGGAGCTAAACTGCTTCTTTAGATACCTCAGCCCAGCCACATACTCAGCATCCATAGTAGAGTCAGCTATGCAGCCCTACTTCACGCTCCTCCATATAATGGCGCCTCCTCCAAGTAAGAACACTGATCCAGATGTCAATTTCCTCAAATCCTTGCAAGCCTGGAAGTCTGAGTCCGTGTATCCTATGGGTGTTAGGTCCCCTCCAGAATACACTAGTATATAATCCCTCGTTCTCTTAAGATACTTGAGTATATGCTTTACTACTTGCCAGTACTTGGTTTCAGGATTCGCTTGATATCAACTCACCATGCCTACTGCAAAATATATGTCCGGACGAGTGCAAAGCATAGCGTGCATAAGGCTACCCACAATGGATGCATAAGGGACCTTACTCATACGCTTTCTTTCTTCTCATGTCTTTGGACAGTCATCCAATGAAAGAGTTAGACCGACAATAGAAGGTTATGTACCTTTCTTTGCCTCTTACATTGCATATTTGTCAATTATTTTATCTATGTATGAAGCTTGGGATAATGCTATCATTTTGTTCTTTCGATCTCTGAAGAGACAAATGCCTAGAACATAATTAGCTTTTCCCAAGTCCTTTATGTCAAACTGTTGGTGTAACCAAAGCTTGACTGATAATAAGTTCCTTACATCATTCCCAATGAGCAGTATATCATCGACATAGAGTATCAGAAAGACCACTTTTCCAACCTTAATACGTTTATAAACACAGGGTTTATCAACGTTTTGCTCAAAACAAAAAGTCTTGATTGCTTGATCAAATCTCTGGTTCCATGAGCGAGATGCTTGCTTTAATCCATAAATGAATCTAAGCAACTTACAGACTTTCCTTTCTTGGCCTTTCGCTACGAATCCTTTAGGCTGTATCATGTAGATACACTCCTTAAGATAGCACTTCAAGAAAAAGTTTCATCGTAATCGATTCCAGCCTTTTGCGTGTACCCCTTTGTAACCAATCTAGCTTTGAAAGTTTCCACTCTCCCTTCTGCATACTTCTTTCTTTTGTAGACCTATTTGCATCCAATGGGTTTTATCCCATCTGGCAAATCTACAAGTTCCCAAACAGAGTTGGTTTTCATAGAATCCATCTCATTGTTCATAGCCTGTTTCCAAGATTTAGAATCAACATCATTTATAGCTTCATCATAGGTGACCGAATCATCCTTATGCTTATGAGCCTCGGCCTGGTATACCTCAGCATCATACACGAAGAAATTAGGTTTCTTAAAAACCCTCCCACTACGACGAGGAACCCTAAATTGTTGATCGTCTACAGATCTTTCACCAGAACTCGGACTTGCATCCAAGATCGAAACCTGTGGAGCAATTCTTTCACCTGATAACTCCTCTAGCACTACTTTGCTTCGAGGCTTAAAGTCATTCATGTGACTTTCCTCCAAGAATGTCGCATAGGTTGAGACAATGACTTTTTGTTCCTTCGGGTTATAGAACAGACCTCCTTTAGTTCCCTTGGGGTACCTTATAAACATGCATAATTTTGATATTGGTTCTAACTTCTTCGCTTCCCCATATTCTCATATGTCTAAGGGAGGGCTTCCTGCCTCGCCACAATTCATACGGAGTTTTGGGAATTGACTTGCTTGGAACCTAGTTCAGAATATAGCAGATCGTTTGCAAAGCATATCCCCAAAATGATAATGGCAGCGTTGAATAACTCATCACGGACCGTACCATATCCAATAAGGTCCTGTTTCTCCTTTCGGCTACACCATTCTGTTGTGGAGTACTAGGTGCAGTCAATTTGGATAATATCCCATTCTCTATAAGATATCCTAGAAATTCATCGGAGAGGTATTCGCCACCTCGATCAAATCGAAGTGTCATTATAGATTTATCCAATTGCTTTTCCACCTCCGCACGATACTCTTTGAACTTGTCAAAGGTTTCGCTCGTACGGTGCATCAGATACACATATCCATACGTCGAGTAATCGTCTATAAAGGAGACATAACACTCGAACCCTCCTCGTGCTGTGACGTTCATTGGGCCACATACGTCAATGTGCATAATTTCTAAAAGTTCTTGAGCCCTTGTACCCTTAGCTCTAAAAGACCTCTTAGTCATCTTACCCTCTAGACAAGACTCATATTGAGGAAGACGTACCTCCTCTAGAGATTCTAGAGGACCGTCTTTCATCAATCTTTGAATCCTATCCTGATTAATATGATCAAGTCTTAAATGCCAAAGATACGCTTTGTTAGAGTGAGAAACTTTCAACCTTTTAGGGTTATCTATTAATTCGGTGTCAAGCAGTGAGTACATCTTTGGTTTGATCAAATATAGGTTTCTATCCATCTATCCAAAATAGATAAAAGACTTATTTCTATGAATATCAACTCTTTTACCAAAAGAAACTGAATAAGAATCCTTTATTAAACAAGCTACCGATATAAGGTTCCTCCTAAAATTAGGAACATAAAAACAATCTTTTAATAAAATAAACCTAAATTCATCAAAGTAAAGATAAATATCTCCCACTGTGACGCCTAAAATTTTATTTAAGGGTCAATATATAATTTAAATAAAATTAGTGTGCCAAAAATTAATTAAAAATCTTTTGGAAACCCTAGGTTGGTTTCCTAGTCAAATTCCACTCAAAAAGTCAACAATTTTGACTTCAAAAAACCCTAAAATATTCGGCCATTACTTGGGATTTTTAATTAAAATTTAAATCCCACAAATCCAAGGAGGATTCAAACTCAAATTTCATCCCTTAAATAAAAAGAAGAAATTCGGCCATAAAGTGTAGGAAATAAAGGAGATTTGATTTGAATTAAAAGCTAGGTCAAAACTCAATCAAAATTCAAATTTTTTTTCCTTAAAAACTAATGGGTAATTTCGGCCACTTAAGGTAAGATAAGGAGAGAAAAACCTAGCCTCAAAACAGCATAAAAATCTCCCCTTTTTCCGCTCAAAATATTCGGCCAAGCAAGGAAACAAAAAGGGAAAGAAAATAAAAAAAAAAAAACCTAGTATAAAAACCCTCTTTCAACTCTCATTCACCTTTCCTTTCACTCTCAAAAATTCGGCCAGCTTTCCCTTTTTTCCTCTCTGAATTTTTCACTCCCAAAACACACCAAAACAGCAAGCAAAAACCTACCTAAAGGCAGCTCAAAGATTCAACAACTTTTGAGACAAAAACAAGGTGAGAAATCAACGTTTTCCTTCCTTCTCCTTTTGATTTTAAATCCGAAATTTTTATGGTTTTTCTCCACTGTTTTCCCTACTGTTTTGAAGACTCCAACACTCACACAATTCAGCCAAAAAGGAGACCAAGCATAAAAAATAGTGCAGCACAAACAAGGTGTGATTTCTCTCTCTAAAACCCTAAAAATTTTGCCTCATTGATCCCCTTTCAAAAACCCTATTATCACATGTGCAAATTTTATGATTTTTGCTAATTTGATTCTTGGGTTGTGTTAATGACATATAAATAATGTTCTCCACAAAATTTCGTGATCATTGGATGAAAATTGAATTGGTTTGAGGCTAATTGAAATTCGGACAGAAAAACAGAAATCTGGAAAATTATCATATCAATAGTAAATTTGTGTCAGCCATAACTTAAGTTTTAAAAATGATTTTTGAGTGAATCTTGAGCCTAAAATTAAATTTGGGATGTCCCCTAAATGCCTGCAAAATTTCAGAACCAAACTCATCCGTTGGCCTAGTCAAAATACTTTTCTAAGATAGGTGGACAGAACTGCCAGTTTTTGAACTGAAACTGAAACCCTGATTTCATGCCTGAAAACAACCCCTCGGATTTTGGCCTAATTGTATAATCAAACGATGTCTAAAAATTATAAAAATTATATGGAATTAAAGCTACTGATGTCTAGTTTAACATATTAAAAATTTAGAATTTATGGGATTAAAAATGAATTAATATTGATTTTACAGTCAGCATAGGTCAGTCTGCCCATGACCAGTAATATCCTAACTTAGAGTTTTTCACAAATTTTTTTTTTTTAAATCCCAAATGTTTATTAAACATTTTAAAATCCTTTTGTAGCACACTAAAATGATTGGATGATTATGTCTAGACCTAGACTGATCATATGTTGTGATTATAGGATTTATTTGACGTTCTTGCTTGATTCGTGGATCACGTTGTTGCAATGCTTGTGCAATAATCGAGGTAGGACTTTCTAGCCTTTTCTGGGAGTAGTCAAGTGTTTTAAATTTCCCTGTTTTATCGATGGCATGCTGTTTTCAATTTATGAAATTATTATACTGTTTTTGATGAAATAAACGCATGCAACGTGTTTTGTAATAAATATGTATTTTAAAGCGTGTTTTGATTAATGGCATAATATAACTTGGTAAATACCATCTTTTGAATAATCCAGTGAACATAATTGAGCTCTAGTTCACGATCATTGTAAATGATGCGTGTGTCCCAAAGTTGACGCCATGGGGGAAGGTCCCTAAACATGCGCAGGGCCGTTCGGCCTATTTAGACTGTAACGAGATGATCTAGGATAATTCAATTTGAGGCACGTATATTATAGCTACGACAAGTCCTCACTCAAAATATGATGGTTTATTTTAATGATTTATTATTTTTAATGTTGGGGCACGTATATTGCAGCTACGCTAAGTCCTCAGCAGAATAAAACTTATATTAAAAATGTTTTCACGAAATTGTTGATTATTTTTTTAATGATTATTATGCCATGTATTTTTAAATTGTTGATTATTTTTGGAAACAAATATTATGTCATACTTTTAAATGTTACCTGTTTAATCCACCTTTGTTTCTGTCCAACTGATCCAGCGCTTACGTCTCTTTACCTTTGTGATTTCGAAATGACTACTTCCAGGTGCAGGAGGTAGCAGTTCCGAAAATCGTTGAGCTTTCCGTTTCTACCGAAGATGATGCTATCTGTTTTCTCCATCTTCTTATTTCTGTTTCTCATTCTGATGTAATGAGACTTTAAGTTTGGACTTTATTTTACGTTATTTAAATTTTATGCTTGGGAATATTTTATGGTTGGTAATTTCTTTTGAAGACCGATTTTGGGTTTGGTTTCCGCATTAAAAAGTATTTATTTTCTACTTTATTTTATTATGTGGTTATGATGCTACTTTATGAATAATTAGGCTTAGCTAAATCATGATGTTGACCCGCTTTTCGTAATAAATGTTTTTCCTTAAATCTCGGGTTGATATTATGATTTGGCTGCCATGTCACGTGTCTAAATTTTGGGCCGTGACAAATAATGGTATCAGAGACCAGGTTTTCAAAAGAGTTTTTATCAAAACGTTTACAAAATACCCAAGCATGGTTTTCCTTACTCTTAGAAGCTTATAGGATTTCCTCTTCCTTCAATCTTATTCAGCAAAATGGCTCGTCCTGGCACGCGTAGTCAGAGGCAGCAGAGAGGCAACAATGAAGAAAACCCCGGGAACACGTAGCCTCAAGGGAGTCAGAATGCAGT
The DNA here is from genome assembly GCA_035233585.1 of Antiaris toxicaria. Classification (NCBI taxonomy): domain Eukaryota; kingdom Viridiplantae; phylum Streptophyta; class Magnoliopsida; order Rosales; family Moraceae; genus Antiaris; species Antiaris toxicaria. The sequence continues at coordinate 75,711,404 of CP141155.1, forward strand.
GGTTCCTACACCGAATGATCAGATTACAGCGATGCAAAATCTCACGGCGACGATACAGGCTCTCCTCACCGTCTTACCTTTTGGAACACCTAACCCAGTTCTTGTAGCCAATGTTGTTCCTAATGAGACCCAGAGGGCGGGGAGTTCTTCTCAGACTCCTCAGCAAATGCCTACCACCAAAAACCCTACCTCTGGAGTAGTACCTACCCAGCCTATGATACATCCTAAACAGGCAGCCCTAACTCTTTTCTTTAAGCCTCACATATAGCCTCTTGTATCCATCTTTATATAGCCTCTCCATTTATTTCTCACCCCATGAATCTTTTAAAATTTAAATCCCAAAATTTAAATTTCAAATCCACCTTCAGAAGCTAGCAGCCACCGTGGGTAGCCCCTAACCCCCGGGGGGGCTGGCAGCCCACGACAGCCCCATGTGTAGCCCTAGGCTGGGCACAGTAGCCAGTAGGCTGCACGCCCAGGCTACGGCCAGCCTTGGGAGGGCCACGGCTACCCTCGGCTGTAGGCCAAGCCTGCGGCCGTGGGTGGTCATGGCTTGTACAGGGAAATTACAGTATTAATAAACTGCTCCCATGGTTACATAAAAATTCCTAGATACAATTTTCTAAATTCTAAAGAACCATAACCGGCATAAACAAGCATGCTTATAAAAATTTAAAAAATTAAAATAACCACATACTATATACATAATCCATGATAACAACATAAAGGAATCCTAGAATGCCACTCTCTAAATATCAAAACCATACATAAATAAAAAGACTAATTAATTGTCTAATTTATGTACATGGCATAGTCATGAGATGGCTCTGATACCAATTGTAGGAAATAAATCGGCAAAAACGTATCAGAGTGGCACAGTAAAACAATAAAAATTTTTCAAGATCGTTAAATATCTCATGATGCCACATACAATAAACCAACAACAATTTAAACTCATACCTTAAGGGTGCCAATCTGCAGGAGGAGAATGACCGAAGGGCTTCAACCAACTAGCCTTCTCTACTATTCTCCAATTCCCAAATGGCTGAGTGTGTAGGCACTCTGAACCTCGATCGGTATGCTAGCACTGCTAGTCTTCTTCCGACCACCCAGATCTCTAAAGAACTTATTGTCACAGTGAGTTATGCAACAATGAGCCTGCTCACCTGAGAGTCTATGGTCTTTGAGAATTGGAGTGGCAGGACCTCTATTTATAGACTTGCATGAGGTGATTCTCGGAATTCGAACTAGATTAGGAGAAGATATTCTCCCTTATCCACAACCAAAAAAATTTGACTTTTCCAAGGGGAAAATCCCAATTAAAATTTCAGCCACTTTAGGATTATCTAATTCAAATCTAAACAAGATTTTAACTTGAATTTTATCTCCCTCTTTTTTCAACCAAAAATTCCAAAAATCCTTAAGGATTTTCACCAAAAAATTTCGGCCACAAAAGATAAGGGAGCAATCAAAATTCCACTAGGATTTTCAAGCTTGAATCTTATCTCATCCTTATCCAAAATAACCAAAAATCTTCTAGGGTATATCCTCAAAATATTTGGCCATAATCAGGGAGGAGAGAATCCAAATTCAACTGGGATTGAAACTTGAATTTTTTCCCTGAACCTTAACTACAAAAAATCTGACAATTCCATGAGGATAATCCTCAAAATTTTCGTCCACTATTGTTAGGATTTGGATTCAAAATTCAAGTAGGATTCTAACAAGATTTGCTCTCCATATCTAACTCAAATTCGAATTTCATTCCTTGTGGATTTACCACAAGAAATTCGAATCCTACTTGGATTGTCATTCAAAATTTGAATTTGAATTTGAATTTTCAATTTCAAATTTCAAATTTCAAATTTAAATTTCAAATTCAAATTTCAAATTCGAATTTCAAATTCAAATTTCAAATTCAAATTTCAAAGTCAAAATTCAAATTTTAAATTTCAAAATTAAAATTTCAAATCTCAAAATTCAAATTTCAAAATCCGCAAAATAGTTGTATTTCAAATTCTTGTTCTCATGGATAATTTTCTACAACTCCAATCCAATCGCAAATAAAATCATGGCAACTTTATTTGGAGTTCAAATAATTGTGTACTCTATTATCCAAAAAAAAATATGAATCCAACCGGAGAGAAATCCTAATCCTATGTCAACACTATCCATACATAATCAACTAGCCAATAGCATACACAAATCAATTTGCCAAACGTTAAGAAATTATGTGGAGCTAGTAAAGGGACTAATTGGACATATATAATCGGGTTCCCACAAATCTGTATGATCATCATTCTTTACCGAACAACTCAATCATATGATCACTAATTTCAGAGTCACACCACTATAAACTTGAAACTGAACTCCCAATTATATACCGTATTATGTAAGCTTGTGATAAGCTATCGTCCAATGACTTTGTCATGTATGCAGAACCCTCATATGATATCCATGATCAGCCTTAGGTCAAAGTCCGTTCAATCCTACTGATCAGGCAATCTTAAAGTTCCATTATACTACCGAATAAAGAAAATGATTATTCACCATATGTGAATAAGAAGTCATCTGCCCAGTAGACGACCCAAGGCCTTGTCCATTTTCACATCCAGTATAATGCCTTTAAGAGGATACCCTTAACTCCTCATTAGAGCTATGATTCCGATATCTATAAATAAACTCTTCATCGTATACAAGTCATGCACCCAACGAACCGGTCTATAAGCTTACTACCTCTGAGATGCTTTAGCCATTGGAACATCAAAGTACACAAGTCATATACATGAAGCTATTTATCTACTCAGGATTAAGGTTACTGCACAATGAACGTCAAAAGCAGATCGATCCACTCAAAGCGGACTTCGTAGATCAATCACACTTTAGTCTCTGTCTAATATGTAACCACCAAGCAACATATCTATGTCTCTACTTAGGAGTCTATGCTTCAGACAGTCAAGACAAACCGTTCCCTCCAATGCTTTAGACAACATAATAATCTTAACATGAGTTAGATGCTCGGTTTAACCCCATAGAGTACAGACCTTAGTTTAGACCGCTTACTTTAGTACATTGTCTTCTCTCATACAAAAGTCCATTGTATGCAACGTTCTAACAGTTTTAACACAAGCAGTCAGGGAGTCATATTTGCTTACATTTAGTTTAACATGTTAATAAATTGGGGACAGACACCAATGTAATGAATAACCTCTATATATAATTTTATTATCTAGTTCGAAATAAATACATCAAAATGTCTCTAATACTTAGGGCATTTCCTAACAACTCATGTCTTACATATACATACTTGGATAAAATAAAATAAGTGAGAATACAAAATAAAATTTAGAATTTATAGTCTCAAAATGCTTATTAATATACTTGATCTTAAAGTAAGGGAATATTACATCAGCTCTTTAATCCTTGTCGCAAACTGGTGATGTGACGGCCCACGCCCTTAGTGGCCCGGATCGTCACTTAAAAACTACTACTTTAACTTGTACTTATATTTCTTGCAAACCATTAATACTTACTTAAAATCTATACCATAACTTTAGGGGATTTTTTTTATTGCATACGTATTTACTATTCATGTATGTGTACTATTTAAAAATACCATTTAACGGTTACTATTTAAAAATACTATTTAATAGTTACTATTTAAAAGTACTATTTGACGATTACTATTCAAAAATACTATTTAATGGTTACAATTCAAAAATATTATTTATCTCAAATTGTGCGGAAGAATACTCGCGGTGTATCCATAACCTCGCCTCACATCCGCCTTCACCGTCATCATCGCCCATTGTGGTTTAAGCCGTAGGACACTTACCTATAGCATGAACACACTCCGTGAGCTTTACGCCCAATAAGTACAACATGTTAACCACAAAATATATTTAAACATAGTACATACTTAAAACACATACAAAATTGGAAATCATATCATACATTCACATAAAACATGTAAACATATCATGTAGCATCTCAAAATGCATATCAAGTGGGCATGTCCTATCATGCAACTAGAAAGCTTGCTCTAATTGTATCTAAGGCATAATGGGTACACTACATAAACTGTTTATGCTCAGCTTATGCTTCATTATTCATTATCTTTCATTATGAACCTCGACTTGGGCTCATTATATCTTAGATCATTCTTTCTTTATGAGCCTCGACTTGGACTCGTTATGTGTTGTGAGCCTAGATTATTCTTTCCTTATGAGCTTTGAATTGGACTTGTTATGTTTTGTGAGTCTCGGCTTGGACTCGTTACAGATTATGTGTCTAGATTATTCTTTCTTTATGAGCCTCGACTTGGACTCGTTATGTATATATTACGAGCCTCGATATGGGCTCATTATATATATTATTAGCCTAAATTATTCTTTCTTTATGAGCCTCGACTTGGACTCGATATGTTTTCATAAGTCTACGCGATTATGAAACTATATGCTATGCATCAACTGTGCAAGGTTTGTATACTTAACATAGTATAAAACAATACTTTAAATTCATTTCATTTATGCCGTAGGCAGAGTTGTACTTACTTAGTTTACAAGTAATTACGTACTTGCACCTTTATCAAATTACAGGTGACTACCTGTCATCAATAACGCATCTTATTAATACTCTCATTGAGTCACCATCACTATTAGTGACTAAATCAGATAATTTGCTAGGTATCGATTGCCGTTGGTACTAACTGCTCTCTTTTCAGAGTTTGCTTCTCTATGCGCGGTCAATTAATTTATTATCTAATAAATTAATTACTATCGTTCCTAGGTCACTATTAATGTTAGTGACCATAACTTGTGCTTTTATGGGGTACCAAGGCCCATCGGTACCTTATCAGCCTACTTTGGGGATTTGGTGTCTAACTTGTATCATGTTTGATTAATTGTCTGCTAGATAGATTAATCATTGTTCCTTGCACTATCATTCAAAACATGGTCCTTGACTGGTTGTCGACTAGTCAAATGACCAGTTATCTCGCGCGTCATTAGCTAAGTAATCTACCGGGTTACTAGTGCTTGTTTGGTGTAGTAGCCTACCAGGCTACCCACACTGTTTAAGTTATTTCTGAAAAATCATTTTGGTTACCTTGTAAAATTCTTAGTAAAATTATATATTTGGAACCCGTCCCCTTATCACCCCATTGGAAGGTGGAGGACGTTTGCATGGAAACCATTTTTATATTTTAACAAGTTTAAACCGAATTACCTCTTGTGCTATGGTTCAAGCACAAATCCAAACTAGGGGCTTGAGGAACTAAAATGACCATGTGGAGTCAAGAGGATAGGGTCACTTTTTGTGCTAGCAAAACACCAAAAATTTCTCTTAAATAAACCCAAAATAATAACCAAAAACCACAAAGATTGGTTTCAAAAACTTACCCTTGAACACACTTGAAATGGCTTAGAATGAAAACCTCTAACACAAGCTTGAGCGGGGCTAGCTTTTGGTAAGTTTTTTGGCTTGGTTTTGGCTTGCAAAAATAGTGGTTTTGGGGCTGTGGAAGGGGTCCACTACAGCAAGAAAAGAAAGGGGAGAAGTGTTTGTGTTTTGGGTGCAAAAATGAGAAAGTGGCACTCTTAGGTCATGTGTGCCTTTTATAGGCAAACTTAACCCAACTTAACTTAACTTAAACCTAATTAATTTTCCACATTTTTAGCCTAATCAAGGGAAAATTTGCTGCCATTTTTCTGCCCCTAATGACCGTGGGCTGCTTGCATGGGGAAGGCCAACATAAACAAAGTTTTTCCTTGGCCGTGTGCTTGAAAGTTTGAGTTTTTAATTCAAAAATTATCCAACACAGCCCTAACTTTAGGGAAAACTTTTCCCACCTGTTAAGGCTATGTTTGGGGCTTTCCTAGCTGATTAAACTTGGTTTTCTAGGGGGAAATTTCATCTGCAAAGTCTTCTCTTCACAGTCTAATTACTACTGTTCGGCATCCGACCCTTTTTCGGCGGTGTTCTTGTTTTCACACGAAATTGGATTTCCTGAATTCGATTTTTGTACTGCCTATTCCTAGTTGCTTATACTATCTAAGAGCCCATTATCAATCTATTTTACTATTTATTTCCTATATTGTGGTTGTGTCTACACTGTATTGTCCTTACGCACGTAATTTGAGGTGTTCCCTGGTGAAATTTCAGACACAGTCTCTCTTGACAAAAAATGTGTCAGGTGCCCTATTGACTAATTTGCACGCTCTAAGCCTAAGTATAACAGTTTCGGGGCGAGTAAAGGTCGTCTTGACCCTCATCCTGATACTGCGTATCTCTCAAACTAAAATTCTCATTTTGTGCTCAATCAACCAGATTGAGTCTACTAACCATTCATATATCGGTTATAGGTCAAATTAAGACTGTCCTGGCCAGTAATTTGACACTGCGTTTCCCACTATTTACTATTCACTATCTTTTACTTAACTAACTAATCTAGGTGCTCTGACTCTGATTTTATCAGTCTCTAGGTGAGAAGAGGTCATCCGGACCATTTTCTCGATACCGTACCCTTGTTAGTGTTTTTCATTGTTATTGTGCTCCGACAATCGGTCTGAGCGTTATGGTGATCTGCTTACTAGTCTTGTGTCAAGAAATGGTCGTCCGGACCAGTTTCCTAGCACTGCGTGTCACATACACTCATATACTGTATTTTCCAACTAAATTACTCATTACATAGCAATTAAGTTTCATAAATTTTTGAAAGTCTGTATACTAGCTCTCAGCTCATTACACGACCTCTTACACAGGCGTGTATAAGGCAACACAGGCGTGTATTATCCGGACACGGGCGTGCATCAGTTAAGCTTGCTCAACACGGTCATGTCTTGGAACACGTCCATTTTACTGGACTGGTACACAGCCAATTACATGGCTGTGTACTTGACCGTGTTACACTACACGACCATGTTCACTCATACAACGTCTCTCATGTATACAGTTCGATCAGTACACAGCTTCTTACATGGCTGTGTACCTGACTGTGTTCTGTAAATTTACACTAAAATGCATCAAACTGACCTAAACTTATTCCTTAGTTTCTCATTATACAGAATTTAGGTTACACGAGTATGAGGGTCCCTACAACCTACCAGCCGTACAAAATTTTCATCCTCGAAAATTAGAATAGTTCTAGAAAGTTTCTTTTCATATACTCTTCCCATCCTCATATGGCTTTTTCTATGTTATGGTTCCACCACAACACTTTTACAAGTGGTATAACCTTATTCCCAAGTACTTTGTCTTCTTTGGGTAGGATTTGCATGGTTTCTCCTCGTATGTTAGATCGGCATGCACTCCGTGAAGTCTCACTAGTTGAGCTATGTACACTTTTGCAAATCTTCTATCGAGTAGCTCCCCTTCATAGCTAGAAATCGAGTGGATTTCGTCAATTTGTCCACAATCCCCCAGATCACATCATTGCCGCTTAACGTTTTCAGTAATACGACTACGAAATCCATCAAAATTTGGTCCCATTTCCATATGGGTAGCTCGATCTTCGGTAGTCCTCCTGCCAGCCATTGATTTTCCACTTTAATCTTCTGACACATAAGGCATCCGGTGATGAACTCGGCGACATTGTTCTTCGTCTTAAGCCACCAAAAACTCTCTTTCAAGTCCTTGTACATCTTATTTGCCCCTAGATGTACAGAATATGGTGTTTCATGAGCCTCGGAGAGGATCCACTTCCTGAATTCCTTATTCATTAGAATATATACCCTATCTATGTAATAGAGCATGCCGTCCTTAGAGACTCAAAATTCTGAATCTTGGTCCTCCATAGCCTCCTTTTTAAGCTTGATTAGGGACGATTCGGGGTCCTAACCGGTCCTAATTCCTCGTAGGAGTGTCAATTGGATGGTCACGTTTGACAACCTCCCCGTCGAAACTTGATTTCGCTGCTGCGTAGCTCCATTGGTAATGCTTCTGGCAAGGCACGTACAACCATAAGCGATGAAGAGTGCTCTCTGTTCAGTGCATTGGCCACCTTGTTGTCGTTCTCATAAACAAATACACATAAATAGCCTTGATCAAACTTAAAAATCATCTAACCATAAAAGGGAGGGTTTTTGGTTTACCTCTTGTGCTATGGTTCAAGCACAAATCCAAACTAGGGGCTTGAGGAACCCAAATGGCCATGTGGAATCAACAGGATAGGGTCAGTTTTTGAGCTAGCAAAAACACTAAAAATTTCTCTTAATATCAACCCAAAATAATAACCAAAACCATAAAGATTGGTTTCAAAAACTTACCCTTGAACACACTTGAAATGGCTTAGAATGAAAACCTCTAACACAAGCTTGAAGAGGTCTAGCTTTTGGTAAGTTTTTTGGCTTGGTTTTGGCATGCAAAAATAGTGGTTTTGGGGTTGTCGAAGGGGTTTGCTGTAGCAAGAAATGAAAGGGGATAAGTGTTTGCGTTTTGGGTGCAAAAGTAAGAAAGTGGCACTCTTAGGTTATGTGTGCCTTTTATAGGCAAACTTAACCCAACTTAACTTAACTGAAACCTAAATAATTGTTCACATTTTTAGCCTAATCAAGGGAATAATTGCTGCCATTTTTCTGCCCCTAATGACCGTGGGCTACTTGCCCGGGGAAGGCCAACATAAATAAAGTTTTTCCTTGGCCATGTGCTAAAAAGTTTGAGTTTTTAATGCAAAAATTGTCCAACACATCCCTAACTTTAGGGAAAACTTTTCCTACTTGTTAAGGCTGTGTTTAGGGCTTTGTAGCTGATTGAACATGGTTTTCTAGGGAGAAATTTCATCTGCAAAGTCTTCTCTTCACAGTCTAATTTCTGCCGTTCAGTATCCGACCCTTTTCCGGTAGTGTTCTAGTTTTCACCCGAATTGGATTTCCTGAATCTGATTTTTGTACTGCCAATTCCTAGTTGGTTTATACTATCTAAGAGCCCATTATCAGTCTATTTCACTGTTCATTTTTTATATAGTGGTTGTATCTACACTGTATTGTCTTTTCGCATGCAATCCAAGGCATTCCCTGGCGAAATTTCAGACACAGTCTCTCTTCACAAATTTGGATGTGCTGATTCCATTTTTATCAGTTTTACATCCATCAAAGGTCATCCGGACTAGTTTTCAGGATCTGTGTGACCCTACCTCGAAAAACATATTAGGAGCCCGATTGACTAATTTGGGCATTCGAAGCCCAAATATATCAATTTCGGGGTGAGTAAAGGTCGTCTTGACCCTCATCCTAATATCACGTATCTCTCAAACTAAAATTCTTGTTTTGTGCTCAATCAACCAGATTGAGTCTACTAACTATTCATATATCAGTTATAGGTCAAATTAAGGACGTCCTGACTAGTAATTTGACACCGCATTTCCCATTATTCAGTATTCACTGTCTTTTACTTAACTGACTAGTCCGAGTGCTCTGACTCTGATTTTGTCAGTCTCTAGGTGAGAAGAGATCATCCGGACCATTTTATCGATATCGTACCCTTGTTAGGGCTTTTCATTGTTGTTGTGCTCCGAAGATTGGTCTGAGTGTTATGGTGATCTACTCACTAGTCTTGTGTTAAGAAATGATCATCTGGACAAGTTTCTGGACACTGCATGTCTCATGCACTCATACACATAATAGGGTGGACCGGGTTCACTTTCTATCGCCCTTTGCACTGCATGAATAGTACTTAAATAGTACCGTGCCTGTTTAATCTATTCAATTGGAAAATATACTATATTTTCCAACTTAATTACTCATTACATAGCAATTAAGTTTCATACATTTTTGAGAGTCTGTATACTGGCTCTCAACTCATTACACTTCCTCTTACACTGGTGTGTATAAGGCAACACGGGCGTGTATTGTCTGGACACGGGTGTGTATCAGTTGAGCTTGCTCAACACAGCCATGTCTTGGAACACGTCCATTTTACCCAACCGGTACATGGCCACTTACACGGTTGTGCACCTAACCATGTTACACTACATGGCCATCTTCACTCATACGGCCTCTCTAATGTATACAGTCCGATCAGTACACAGCTTCTTGCATGGCCGTGTACCTGATCGTGTTCTGTAAATTTGCACTAAAATGAATCAAACTGACCCAAACTCATTCCTTAATTTCTCATTATATAGAATTTAGGTTACATGAGTACTAGGGTCCTTACAACCTACCACCCTTACAAAATTTTCATCCTAAAAAATCAGAATAGTTCTAGGAAGTTTCTTTTCATATACTCTTCCCATCCCCATATGGCTTTTTCTATGTTGTGGTTCCACCACAACACTTTTACAAGTGGTATACCCTTATTCCCAAGTACATTATCTTCTTTGGGTAGGATTCGCATGGTTTCTCCTCGTATGTTAGATCGGCATGGACTCCGTGAAGTCTCACTAGTTGAGCTACGTACACTTTTACAAATCTTCTATCGAGTAGCTCCCCTTCATAGCTAGAAATCGAGCTGATTTTGTCAATTTGTCCATAATCACCCAGATCACATCATTGCCGCTTAACGTTTTCAGCAATACGACTACGAAATCCATCGGAATTTGGTCCCATTTCTATATGGGTAGCTCGATCTTCGGTAGTCCTCCTACCAGCCATTGATTTTCCACTTTAATCTTCTGACACATAAGGCATCTGGTGACGAACTCGACGACGTTGTTCTTCATCTTTAGCCACCAAAAACTCTCTTTCAAGTCCTTGTACATCTTATTTACCCCTGGATGTACAGAATACGGTGTTTCATGAGCCTCGGAGAGGATCCGCTTCCTGAATTCCTTATTTATTAGAATGTACACCTTATCTATGTAATAGAGCATACCATCCTTAGAGACTTAAAATTCTGAATCTTGGTCCTCCATACCCTCCTTTTTGAGCTTGATTAGGGACGAATTGAGGTCCTGACCAATCTTAATTCCTCCTAGGAGTGTCGATTAGATGGTCATGTTTGACAACCTCCCCGTTGAAACTCGATTTCACTGTTGCGTAGCTCCTTTTGCTATGCTTCTGGCAAGGCACATACAACCATAAGCGGTGAAGAGTGCTCTCTATTCAATGCATTGGCCGCCTTGTTGTCCTTTCCTGGATGATATATAATTTCACAATCGTAATCCTTCACTAGTTATAGCCATCTTCGCTGCCTCACATTGAGCTCCTTCTGCATAAAGATGTTCTTAAGGTTCTGATGGTCCATGTAAATTTCGCACTTAATGCCGTACAGGCAGTGCCTCCATCTCTTGAGCACAAAAATGACCGCTGCTAGTTCCATATCATGAGTAGGGTAGTTCTTCTCATGGTCCTTGTCATTGTCGTCATTGCCTTCTACCTCTAGGAGGTGTTCGAGAGACGAAGGGGCTGGTTCAAGCTCTTCCATAGGTTTCTCTGATGTCCTTAAGTGCTTTGACTGATGTTCAGCCTTGGTTTCATTATGAGTCTTCTTCAACGTGTGTTGTAGAAGTCCATATCGGTTTCTCATAGCACACAGCATACGTTAGAGTTGTGTCACTAGACACCGGCTGTAGTTTCTTCGTCCAATGAACAATTCTCATATATTCGTAACTCTAGGGAACTTAAGTGGTTTCACTTACCTGCTTGTCCAAACAGAATGACTAGAGCTGATGCTAGACTCCTTTCAGAGATTTGCTCGATCATGGTATGGTGAAACTCCTAGTTAAGAGCTCATCCTGGTCATCAGAATCCCAATACACACAAGAGTATCTTCCTGAAAGATATCAACAGCCAACAGGACTTAGTTATCTTGGTCAATAGAGTACAATCGGGGAGTCGTTTTGATAGCGTGAAACCAGTCCTGACATTCTCATGGAGTACAGGAGTACTGCTTGCTACTCGAAACTTAGTGGACAATTAGCCCCGAGGATCAGTACTACTCGGGTAACAATCCATATTCCTACTCAGAGTCGTTCTTTCAGTCGCACTCTAAACACGTTTGGAAATATTATGTCTAGGCCCTTGACAAATTGTACTATTTTTCATATTATAAAAAGGTATATTACTTTAGTCTGCTTGGGAGTGGTAAACACATCCCGGTACATAATCATAAAAGAACAAGCTAGGTTGAGTCTAATGGGGTAGGCTATTACCTCCTTTAATACCTATTTACAAGGTTAAAGGCCTCGCTTAATGGGTCACTGCTATGCTGAGGGAGATTCTAATTCTGCATTAAAGACCTCCTCATCATTGCTCTAGTCGAAGAGAACTCCTCTGAATCCTCCTTATTCAGGCTTAGATGCCCTCTCTAATTGTCTGGAGCTTCCAGTCTGCCTTGAGTGATTAAAGGGCCTTCTATCCTGGTTTGGGTAGCATATAGTTGGTTACTGGTGGTGCGAGCTTGGTTTTGTTGTCTCTATAGGTTGATATAGCAGTTTTTGACAAGGTGACCTTCCTTGTCACACATGAAAGAGCCACTCATCCCTTACTTGCATTCTCCCGGATGCCCCTTTCTGCATTCCGGGCACATCGGGCATTGGCCGTCATCTCCTTGCTAGTCGTTTCGCTTATGAGGGAAGTTCTTCTGTGAACCTTGATTGTCTGGATTACCTTTCCTCTTGTTATTGTTGTGGGATTGCTTGCTATTCTAGCCGGTCCCCACGTTCTGCCCTCTATGTTGTGACTCGGGGTTCTACTTTTCTTGAGCCTGCTTAGCTTACATTTCCTCCTCCCTTTGGGCTTTAAAGAGCTGTGCCCTTCGCTCCTTATCCTGAGCCAGCCAATACTCAACTCGGATGGCTCAGCTGATGCATTCTGCCATTGTTGTGGGCCCATGGCTACCGCTATAGACTTGGACGGTGATGTCCGTCCTAAACATTTTCAGCATCCTCCTAATGTGACAGACCAAAAATTCCTATAGTGTTACCTAGGATTAAGCTAGGTTTTTCTTAGAATTTTTATGAATAGAATGTAAAATAACACTGTGTTTATAAATAAAAAGATAAAAGTATTAATGGTAACAAATAAATGTTTTGAGGAATAGAAATCTCCAAAAATAGTTAAAGAATAAAGTTCATAACTGAGAAAGTGATTTCGGACCAAAACACTCAGAATAGAGTGGTTTTTGTATCCGAAAAAGATAAGATATAAGAAATGGCAAGTCAAAGTAAAGATAAGATAAGATAAGTGTTTTAGTTTTTTTTTTTTTGGAGTTTCGAGATTTAATTACATCGAACAGATCGCACAGGAGGCGTCAGACACCCCCCTACGTGATTTCGATGAAAGTTCCGATCAGCTTGACTTTTGGTCAAACTTTGACTCTGGATTAATATAATGAGGACAAAGTAGATGATGTCACCATTGATTTATTTCTTTTAAAGAAATGTGGTAGTTGGATTCAATGATTATGGTTTCAAGTAATTTTGATCAGGAGGCATGCAGTATCAAGAAATTGGTCAAGATGACCTTTTCTTGATATAAAACAGATATATTTGGATTCAAAATGCTAAAATTAGCCATTTAAGCATAAAAAGTAAATTTTGACCGGAAAATATGCAGTAACAGAAAACTGGTCAAGATGACCTCGGATGGAAATGAAACTGATAAATTTGGGTTCAACACGCCCAAATTAGTCAGTATAGCCTATCAGTATGCTTAAATTAGTTAATTGAGTATAAAAGTAATTTTTTATCGGGAATTCGCTGTATCGGAAATTGGTCGAAATGATCTCAAAAGAAAATGAAACAGATATATTTGGGTTCAGCACGCCCAAATTAATCAAGATAGCCTATGTTGAAATTTTGGAAAAAAAAAAGTATAAATAAGGGCGAAAAATCAGAAATTTCAAAAAAAGGGCCCATAATTTTCTCACACTTTCTCTTTCCTCCCTTTACACGAAAATGAACAGTAACCAACTATTGGAAACGGTATCCGTTTTTGACACCGCCGGTCTAGTTGGAAAGCTCTCGCCGAGCTGTGTCCAACAGTGTGCCGACGCGATGGAGCAGACGCCAGAGGAGCCTGCACGTGCCGCCCGAAGCTGCCGACCGACGAAAATTTCGATCGTCCGTTTCTCCGCCATCCGACTTCTGATCAAGGTGATTTCAGTACCAAAAGTTTCGTGGTGAAGAGGAGAACAAAACCCATAGCTCATTTCACCTCAACAGCCGCCGGATCGCACCCCCCGAAGCTTCACCATCGCCGTCGTGTCGCCGTCGTGAAACTCATCATTTTTGGCAGAGTTAAGCCAAACCACCGATACCAAAATGCTCAGAATTTTATGGGGAACAAAAGCCTCAAGCTAATTTCAAGAAAAAAAGTCAGAAAATGGAGATTTAAGCTCGCCACCACCGTCGCACTTTCGGTGGTTAGTTTCCGGCCATAGGAGCTACGATTGGTGAAATTAACATTACCAATGAGTTCCTCACGTCGAGATCTACGAGATGGTGGTCGCCTTTCTCCATGCCGCCGCCGATCAACGCCAGTCAACAGTCGGCCAATGCGATGAACAGCGACTGGTGACCAAAAATTGAAGAATAGCCCGTTGGCCTATTTTCGACATTCCGAACACATTCGTGGCATTGAAATTTCAAGATGAAACTTCAAACGTAAAGAATAGAGGATCAAAGTTTGTGCACGCAAGACTGAACGGTCCGTTTAATCATTGATGGAATGATTTTGTTAGTGATTTTAGTCTTTTCATTCCTTATTTATTGTTTTGGAATGATTATGTATTAATGATGTACTTTTACATGTGAAATTATAAGAAAAATGGACTATATGTATGAAAAATAGTCAAATAAGAAAATGTGAAAAATGTGAAGATTTTTACATAAAAGTTGAGTTTTACGTAAAAATATAGGCCTCTGGTATAACACGTGCTAGAATAGAATTAGGTTAGATGGTTTCGAAGCGTTTCCTAAATGCCGGGAACCTAAAAATTAAGCGAAAATGCTGTCGAAACATCGAAAACAGCACAGAAGGGTATTTTAGGAACCAAAGAGCAAAAATGTGATCGGGATGGAAACCCCAGCCCTCTCGGCGACCTAGGCCCAAAAAATAAAGGATTAACGACCGAGGGATGGAATAGTGCCACTCGAGGGTCGGTGAACAGTGATCCGAGCATTTCGACAATTAATGCTGAAAAAGATCAAAAAAGGCTTAAGAAAAATGATCTTATGATTTTTAGGTTTAGAAAATCCAGTTTAAGCAATAAAATGAAAATGATACGGCTTAAAGACCTGTTAGGGGTAAAACGGTCATTTTGACCGAAAATTCCAAGAATGATAGAAAAGGATCCAAATGGACTTAGAATGACTTAATTAGGATTCTAAGGGCCAGAACTAAGTTGTAAATCAAAGAAAAGTAAGGTTATGATGAAAAATCCCACTAGCGACAAAATGGTAATTTTGCCAAAAGTTAGCAGAAAAGTTATAAATGGGATATTTGACCCTAAGTTCATGATCAAGAAATGAAACGTAGAATTTTTACGTTTTACTAAGTTTTACATAAGAATAAAGATTTAAATAGCCGTTATTATTGTTTCGGTTATAGGAACCCGATCCAGACGCAACAAAGGAATGTCTACGGATCCAGAAGCGAAGAAAGAGATAGGAGTAGAAGTATTTGTAAGTATAGACATTTAATTGTCTATTCACGAACTGACTTGCCATAGGATTGTGTTATGATGTGTTGTTGTGGAATTAAGTTACAACATGTTTTATTAAAAGAAATGTTTATGAGTAATAAAGAGTTTCTGATTATGCTCTGTACAAAAGTTGTGCTTTTGACATGTGATATGTTAATCTAACATGTTCATGAGTTTAGAAAATAACAAAAAGTTAAAGAAAAGAAAGATAAGAAAGATGAAAATAAGCAAGATAATAAGACTGAAAATTTAAGGTTGACGTATCGGCCTCCCCAGCTGTGAGGTTTAAGATTTAAGAATTAAGAATAGCCTCCACCCCAGATGTATGGTGCTACCGCAAGCTTAAGGTAGTTAATGGCTAACGCACTACCCCAAGTTTGTAGTGCGAGATCGACCTTGGGGTTGATTGGTGGGTCGCTCCCCTGTTCCCCCATTGGTCCGCGAGCATTAGGTACGTTTAACCATGGGCCCACAAGTGAAAGATAAAGAAAGATAAAGAAAGAAAAAGAAAGGAAAAGAAAAGAGAGCAAAGAAAAGCAAAGAAAAGCTAAGAAAAGAAAAGTAAAGAAAAGTTAAGAAAAGATAAGAAAAGAAAAGAAAAGAACAGAAGAATAAGAAAGAAAGAAAGTAAGAACAATGAGAAGTAAGAAGAAAAATTAAGTAAGCATAATCTAACTAACCTTTGTTGTTAGTTGATGTGATTCATGGAATGTTATGTTTGAGATGTGTTATGAAATATAAGTTTATGTGTATGATATGTTTATGTGTATGTTTGTACTTACTGAGCTCTAGCTCACTAGTCTATTCGCGATGTAGGTAACAAGAGTAAGCTACCTACATTGTGAAAGAAGAAACTGATGGACTGGCAGACAGATTCCCAGAGTGTCATGGGGTGGGTTATGGTTTTCACTATGATTTTCTGCTACAATTTAAAGAAAAGGTATATGTAATGTAATGAAAAAGAGACAAGGTTTAATGTAAGTTAAATTTATGAAGTATTTCAATATGTTTTTGAAAGCTCATATGTTTAAATTAACTTTAAGTTTTAAAAGAAGAAGAAAAAAATTTATCAGTAATTTTTGAAACACCACTTTCGCAAGTAAGTTAAAATGACAAAGTTAAAACTAGTAAGTTTAAAGATATAAGAAGTAAGTAAGTTAAAGTAAGTTTTTCCTAAGGTAAGATAAAGAAGAGCAAAGTTTAAGAAAAGTTAAAGTTTTAAGTGGATGGCTCGAGTGAGTCAGGTCACCCACAAGATGTGGCATCAGAGCCTAAGGTAAGGTACCTACATTGGTACCAAAGTAAGTTTAAAAGTAAATTAAGAAAAGCAAGTTTAAGAAGAGTAAAGTTCAGAGAAATATAATCAAGTATGTTTAAAGTTTAAAAGTAAGTTTAAAGTTAAGAGTTAGTTAAAAGTTTAAGTTTTAAGTCAAGGTGGTAGGGACTCGCTCTCTACAAGGTGGTATCAGAGCTGAAGTAAGTAAGGCTAAAGTAAGGATAGTAGCCAGGTGCTACATTATTGGTATCATAGTAGATTTAAGGGTAAGTTTAAAGTTGAGGCAGTTAGGGCGGTCCTAACACCTAACCTTCTCCTTCTCCATCTGTGATAAATCACAATTTATCTTATATTTTCCTTTAGTATTTTGTTATCTTTTTCAGGTTTACATGTGGTTTTCATCGTGTTTTTGTCGTAGGTGAATAGAGTTGAAGAATCAGAGATCATAAGAATAAATCTGGAAAAAAGCTCGTGGAATGGATGATCCAATGCCTCAAGAAGTTGCCACGGCGAGGTTGAGAGGCGGCGCGGTAGGAAAACTTCCCGAGAGGGTGATTTCCAGCATCAAACTCACTGCGGCAAGAAATGATGCACCCGTGGTGAGAAGAATTGGCCACGACAAGAAAGGGAATTCGCCGCAGTGACCTTTACACTCGTGAAACATTGAATTGAAAAATTCGAAGCTCGTTGTGGAGAGAAAGTAATTAGCCGCGGCGAGTTACGATTTCTACTTTCCGTGCATTTAATTGAAACCCTAATGTTTGAGGTATAAATAAAAAAAGCCATAGTCAGAAAAGGGGTCGACTTTGGATGTAGAGAAGAGGACTTTTGAGCCCAAGGCATTGACAAAGGCTGAGAGGTAAGGAGGCGGAGATTGAAGACATCAAACACAAGTTTCCATCTTCCAATTCTCTTTCTCTCTTCATCTATGATCTATGAATCCTGAGTTTGTCTATGTTTTTATGGATTTAATGCTAGGCTAGACAATTTATCTGGGGATTGATGAACCCTAGTTTGAAGTTATGTTTTGTTTACGTGTTGATTTCAATTAAGTTTTTATTCAATTTATTCATCTTATTCTATGTTTATTGCGATTGATTCTTTGGCCACAAATTGATTGATCTCAAATTCATGACATCACTTGGAAAAGGGGTTTTTGGATTGGATTTGGATAATATGACCTAGATGAATTGATTGGTTGGAAAACTTTTAATTGTCTAGGAATCCGTTACATGGAATTCATGTTCTTCTTGCATTCTTGATTTTGATTTTAGATAGAAATATTGAAATTAAAATTGGGAATAGGTTTGTCTATGCTTGGTAAAGATAGGCAAATAAAATAGGATTTCATATTATAAATTTGAGTAGAACTTTTTTTTTTTTTTTTTTGCAAACATGTAAAAGGAACATGGTGGATAACTAGGTGGAATCAATCCCTAGGGCTCGGTTATATTGTTTTCTTCTGTCATTGTCATCATGTTTTATTTATTTCTTCGCACATTTTGAGTTGGTTTCATATTTTAATCCATTGATATTATTCTAAATAAAATAGTTATTGATTAATTACAGTAATTAATAGGATTTATTTGTTCTCCCAGAAGAATCGATAACCCGGTACTTTGACCATTATACTAAAACTTGGCACCTTACACTTACGGTTTGCATTAGACCATAGATCGTGCTGACAAGCTTTTGGTGCTATTGCCAGGGAGAATTATTTAAATTTTATTAATATTGTTACAAAGCGAAACTTGTTTTAATTTTGACTTTGTATTCAAGTTACTAAGTGTGTTTGCTTATGTATCATAGGTGAACAGGTGTTTGTATGAGTCGTTCTCATAACGCGGATTTAGTCTCATACAATCCTGAACTTGAAAGGGCAGCTAGGAAGAATTGAGTAGAAGATGCCGAAGAAGAGAAATTGAGGCAGAAGCAGCAGACAATCAAGCTGATCAACAGGTGATTGAACCACTTAACGCCCATAATGAAGCAATGCAAGAACATCTCAGGCCGGTTTTGAACGAGTTTTACTCTGGGATAACTTATTTAGCAACTGCAGCAAATAATTTTGAGTTGAAACGGCGTTGATCTCTATGGTGCAACAGAACTAGTTTGGGGGTTTACCATTAGAAGACCCTCATGCTCATCTGGCCTTGTTTCTGAAGGTTGCTGATATGATCAAGTTGAATGGCGTTACTTAAAATGCTATCTACCTTCGGTTATTCCCATTCTCTCTAAGGGATAAAGCGAAATTTTGGTTGCAAGGTCTCCAAGTGGGAAGTGTTACTAGTTGGGCTGCGTTGCATAAGAAATTTTTGTCTAAGTACTTTCCACCTAGGAAGACAGCTCAACTGAGGTCAGAGATTGGTACTTTCAGGCAGCAAGAGTATGAACCTCTTCACGAGGCGTGGGAGAGATACAAGGATTTGCTACGCCAATGCCCACAACATGGCTACGAGAGCTGGGTACAAATTCAAATCTTTTATAATGGGTTGAATGGCCAAGCAAAGAACTATATTAATGCTGCATCTGGTGCTAGTCTATGGTCTAAGTCAGCTCAAGAAGCATTTGATATTTTGGAGGAAATCATAGCCAATAGTTTTCAATGGCCGATTGAAAGGAGTTTGGCTAAGAAACTTGTTGGAGTGTATGAGATTGACCAACTTTCTACATTGACAGCTAACATAGATGCTCTTTCTCACCAGTTTAATTCTTTCAATGTAGCTGGAGCAGGGTCAAGTGGTACAGCTAGTGACTCTGAGTTTGAGCAAGTGCAGTTTGTTAATAATCGAAACTTCAGTTATCGAGGTAATCAATATCAGGGCAATCCACAGCAAGGTGGTAACCCTAATCATTGCCTGAATTACAGGAATCAACAGATGCTCTCTTATGGTAATAACAGCAATGCCTTTAGACCTCCTCAAGAGTTGATGGGCCATCAAGCAAAAAAGAAGACTTCAAGTAATGATGTTTTGAGTAAATTCATGGAGCAAGCAGCAACCTTGTTCCAGCATTCTAATAAGCGAATCAGTGGTGTAGAGTCTCAGATGGAGGGTATTGGTGCTACTTTAAAGTCACTTGAAGTACAGGTAGGGTAGATCACAACTACAGTCAACTCTTAACAGAAAGGAAAATTGCCTAGTGACACTGAGAAGAACCTAAGGGAACATTGCAAGGCAGTCAGTCTTAGAAGTGGAAAGAATTTAAAAACAACATCTTAAGAGGCTGAGTATGGAATTCAAGAGAAAGAACTAGAAGAAGAGGAGATTGCTGCAGAAGAGACAATTGAAGAAGAAGTGGAGAATTCAGAGAAGAAGGCAGAAGAAGAAGTCCCAGGGAAGATTGACTACAAAGCAGCTTTACTTTATCCACAGCGGTTTCAGAAGAAGAAGTTAAATGCATAGTTCTCCAAGTTTTTGGAGATGTTCAAGAAAATCCACATTAATATTCCATTTAATGATGCTCTTGAACAAATGCCTAACTATGTGAAATTCATGAAAGATATTTTGGTAAGGAAGAGGTGTTTTAATGAGTTTGAGATGGTGAATCTGACTGAAGAATGCAGTGCTATTCTGTAAAGGAAGCTACCTCAAAAGTTGAAAGACCAGGGAGCTTTATAATTCCATGCATTATTAGGAATTCATTCTTTAAGAAAGTTTTATGTAATTTGGGGGCGAGCATAAATTTGATGCATCATTTAGTGTTCAACAAACTGGGTATTGGAGAAGCCAAACCATCTACTATTACACTTCAGTCAGCAGATCGTTCATTAACTTATCCTAGGAGGGTGGTAGAAGATATTTTGGTGAAGGTGGATAAGTTTATTTTTCCAATAGATTTTATTTTCCTTGACATGGAGGAGGATCATGAGATGCCTCTCATTTTGGGGCGTCCTTTCTTGGTAACAGGGAAGGCTTTGATCGTTGTTCAAAGCGGTGAGCTCACCTTAAGAGTGAATGAGGATGAGGTGGTTTTAATATTTACCGTTCTCTAAAGTATCCTGATGAGGTAGAGACTTGCAACAAGATTAATGTCTTTGGAAGGGTTATTGAAGTATCAGTCTTAGAAGTTCCTGAAGATCCTTTGGAGAGATGCTTCACTCTTTCAACTACTGAGATGGATGAAGTCACATATGAGGATACCATGTTGTTTCTGAGTGCATTGGAAGCCTTCCATGATAAAGTGAAGTCTCAGCCAGTCAAGGAGGAGTTGAAACAGTTGGAAGAGGAGAAGCTAAGACAACCAACTCTCGAGTTAAAGCAGTTGCCTAGGCACTTGAGATATGCCTATTTGGGGAACGATCATACTTATCCAGTTATCATTTCAGCATCCTTAACTCCACTTAAAGAAGAGAAGCTGCTTAGAGTGCCGAGAGAGCATAAGTCTATTATAGGGTGGACCATATCTGACATAAAGGGGATAAGCCCATCAATATTAATGCACAGGATATTGATGGAAGAGTCATATAACCCTTTAGTTAAGCATCAAAGCCGGCTAAACCCGACGATGAAGGAGGTAGTCAGGGCTGAAGTTATAAAGCTACTAAAGGTAGGAATCATTTATGCTATCTCTGACAGCAAATGGGTGAGTCTAGTTCAAGTGGTGCCGAAGAAGGGAGGCATGATCGTGGTCAGGGATGAGAACAACGAGCTTGTATCTATAAGGACACTAACAAGGTGGCGTGTCTGTATTGACTATCAGAAACTTAACAAAGCCACAAGGAAAGATCATTTTCCTCTTCCTTTTATTGATCAGATGCTGGATAGTTTGGTTGGTTTTGAATGCTATTGATTTCTGGATGGTTGTTCTGGATATAATCAAATTGCTATAGCTCTAGAAGATCAGGAGAAAACCACATTCACTTGCCCCTATGGCACTTTTGTTTTCAGACGCATGCCATTCGGATTGTGCAATGCTCCAGCTACCTTTTAGAGATGTATGATGGCAATCTTCTCTGACATGATTGAGGAGATATGGAGATATGGAGATTTTTATGGATGACTTTTCAGTTTTTGGGAAGTCTTTTGACTGTTGCCTACATAACCTCTCCAGAGTGCTGAAACATTGTCAAGACACTAATCTCGTTCTCAACTAGGAAAAGTATCATTTTATGGTGAAGTCGGGAATTGTGCTAGGACATAAGGTTTTTGAAGAAGGACTGGAGGTGGATAGAGCCAAGATTGCTGCAATTGAGAAGGTACCACCACTAAAAAATGTCAAGGGCATAAGGAGTTTTCTCGGCCATACGGGGTCCTATCGATGGTTTATCAAAGATTTCTTGAAGATTGTGAAACCGTTATGTAATTTACTTGAAACAGATGCTGAGTTCATATTTGATGACAATTGCTTGGGTGCTTTTGAATTGATAAAGGAGAAGCTCACTTCCACTCCCATTATGGTGACGCCGAATTGGGACCAAGAATTCAAGATCATGTGTGATGCTAGTGATTATGCAATTGGAGCGTTCTGGGCCAGTGTCGAGATAAAATTTTCCGAGGTATTTATTATTCAAGCTGAACTCTGGACAGGACTCAACAAAACTACACCACAACCAAGAAGGAGATGCTAGCTGTGGTTTTTGCTCTTGATAAATTCTGACCCTACATCATTGGCTCAAGGGTAATTGTGTACACAGATCATGCAGCTATTCATTACCCTTTTGCAAAGAAGGATGCGAAACCTAGACTTATCTGGTGGATTCTTTTATTACAAGAATTTGATGTCGAGATCAAGGATAAGAAGGGCAGTGAAAATGTAGTAGTAGATCATTTGTCTCGGCTTGAATCTGGTGAAAACGAGCAGAAAGCCCCAATTCAAGAGGCATTTCCTGATGAGCAGTTATTCAAAGCCACGGCATCTATTCCTTAGTATGCCGACTATGTGAATTACTTAGCTTGTGGCATACTGCCGCCTGATATTTCCTCAGCCTAAAAGAAGAAGTTTCTACATGATGCACGTACATACCCATGGGATGATCCTTTGTAGTTCAAATATTGCAAGAATCAAATCATCCGGCGATGTGTTCCCATGGAAGAAGTACGTAGTATTTTATAGGGTTGTCATGCGGCTCCATATGGTGGTCATTTTTTCCATCACGAACGACTGCTAAGGTATTGCAATCAGGTTTCTACTGGCCTATTCTATTTAAGAATTGCTATACTTTTGTCAAGACTTGCGATAGATGTCAAAGAATTGGCAACATATCTTGACGGCATGAGCTTCCATTAACGAACATTACTGAGGTTGAGATCTTTGACTTATGGGGGATTGATTTCATGGGGCCATTTTCTCCGTCATTTAGGAACATATATATCTTGCTTGTGGTAGATTACGTGTCCAAGTAGGTGGAAGCTATAGCCACTACCACCAATGGTGCAAACGTGGTGTTGAAGTTCTTATACAAGAATATCTTTACAAGGTTTGGCGTACCCCAAGCTTTGGTAAGTGATGAAGGCACACATTTTTGCAATAAGATGTTTTCTAACCTTCTTGCCAAGTACGGAGTTAGGCATAAGGTGGCATTGGGTTATCATCCACAATCGAATGGGCAAGCAGAGATTTCAAACAAGGAGATCAAGACCATCCTAGAAAAGACAGTGAGCACAAACAGGAAAGATTGGGCTAAGAAGTTAGATGGCGCTCTTTGGGCTTATAGAACAGCTTTCAAGACTCCAATAGGCATGTCCCTATACTAGTTAGTGTTGTTAGGAAATGCCCTAAGCGTTAGAGACATTTTGATGTATTTATTTTGAACTGGACAATAAAATTATATATAGAGGTTATTCATTACATTGCTATCTGTCCTCGTCTTATTTACATGTTAAAGTAAATGTAAGCAAATATGGCTCCCTGATTGCTTGTGTTAAACTATTAGAACGTTGCATGCAATGGATTTTTGTATGCGAGAAGACAATGTTCTAAAATTAGCAGTCTAAATTATGGTCTGTAGTCTATGGGGTTAGACCGAGCATCTAACTCATGTTAAGACCATTATGTTGTCTAAAGCCTTGGAGGGGACGGTTTGTCTTGACTATCTAGAGCTGGACTCCCAGGTAGAGACATGGATATGTTGCTTGGTGGTGACATATTAGACCGGGACTAAAGCATGATTGATCTACGAAGTCCGCTTTGAGTGGATCAATCTGCTTTTGATGTTCATTATGCAGTAACCTTAATCCTGAGTAAAAGGACAGCTTCATGTATATGACTTGTGTACTTTGATGTTCCAATGGCTAAAGCGTCTCAGAGGTAGTAAGCTTATAGACCGGTTCGTTGGGTGCATGACTTGTATACGATGAAGGGTTCGTTTACAGATATTGGAATCATAGCTCTAATGAGGAGTTAAGGGTATCCTCTTAAAGGCATTATACTGAATGTGAAAATGGACAAGGCCTTGGGTTGCCTACTGGGCGGATGACTTCTTATTCACATATGGTGAATAATCATTTTCTTTATTCGGTAGTATAATGGAACTTTAAGATAGCCTGATTAGTAGGATTAAACGGACTTTGGCCTAAGGCTGATCATGGATATCATATGAGGGTTCTGCATACATGACAAGGTCATTGGACGATAGCTTGTCACCAGCTTACGTAATACGGTATATAATTGGGAGTTCAGTTTCAGGTTTATAGTGGTGTGACTCTGAAACTAGTGATCATATGATTGAGTTGTTCGGTAAAAGAATGATGATCATATGGATTTGCGGGAGCCCGATTATATATGTCCAATCAGTCCCTCTACTAGCTCCACCTAATTCCTTAACATTTGGCAAATTGATTTCTGTATGCTATTGGCTGGTTTATTATGCATGGATGGTGATGACACAGGATTAGGATGGTAGACAAGATTCTCTCCGGTTGGATTCAGATTTTGTTTTGGATAATAGAGTACACAATTATTCGAACTCCAAATAAAGTTGCCATGATTTTATTTGAGATTGGATTTGAGTTGTAGAAAATTATCCATGAGAACAAGAATTTGAAACACAACCGTTTTATGGATTTTGAAATTTGAATTTTGAAATTTGAATTTTGAAATTTGAAATTTGAATTTTGAATTTGAAATTTGAATTTGAAATTCGAATTTGAAATTTGAATTTGAAATTTGAAATTTGAATTTTGAATTTTGAATTTGAAATTCGAATTTGAAATTTGAAATTCAAATTTTGAATTACAGTCCAAGTGGGATTCGAATTTGTTGTGGAAAATCCACAAGGTTTGAAATTTGAATTTGAGTTGGATTTGGAGAGGATAATCTTGTTAGAATCCTACTTGAATTTTGAATCTAAATCCTAACAAAAGGTGGACGATATTTTGAGGATAATCCTCAATGGAATTTCGGTTTTTGTGGATAAGGTTCAAAGGGAAAAATTCAAGTTTCAATCCCAGTTGAATTTGGATTCTCTCCTCCCTGAAAAGTGGCCGAAATTTTGGAGTGTATCTCCTAGGAAAATTCGGTTATTTTGGATAAGGTTGAGATAAGATTCAAGCTTGAAAATCCTAGTGGAATTTTGATTCTCCCTTATCCTAAAAGTGGCCGAATTTTATGAGGAGATTTTCTCCTAGGAATTTCAGATTTTTTGTTTGCAAAAGGGGAGATAAAATTCTAATTAAAATCTTGTTTAGATTTGGATTGGATTTATCCATAATGGCCGAATTTTATTGTTGAGAATCTCCCATAGAAAATTCAGATTTTTATGGTTATGGATAAGGGAGATTATCTTTTCCTAGTCCAATTAAAATTCAGAGAATCACCTCATGCAGGTCTATAAATAGAGGTCCTGCCACTCCAGTTCTCTCAGACCACAGACTCTCAGGTGAGCAGGCTTATTGTTGCACAGCTCATCGTGACAATAAGTTCTTTAGAGATCTGGGTGGTCGAAAGAAGACTAGCAGTGCTAGCATACCGATCGAGGTTCAGAGTGCCCACACACTCAGCCATTCGGGAATTGGAGAATAGTAGAAAAGGCTAGTTGGTTGAAGCCTCCAGTCATTCTCCTCATGCAAGATTGGCGTCCTTGAGGTATGAGTTTTAATTGTTGTTGGTTTATTGTATATGGCATCATGAGAAATTTAACGATCTAAAAATTTTTATTGTTCCGCTGCGCCACTCTGATACGTTTTTACCGATTTATTTTCCTTCAAGTGTTTAGGAAGGCGTGTCATCTTCCTGTGGAACTCGAACATAGGGCATATTGGGCAGTTCAGAAGCTTAATTTTGATTTAAAAGCATCAGGAGAGAAAAGGCTACTTCAATTGAATGAGATGGAAGAATTCCGCAATGACAAATAGATCATTCGGTGAGAATTCAAGCCAGGGCAATAGGTTTTACTATTTAATTCAAGGTTGAGACTATTTCTAGGTAAGCTGAAATCTAGGTGGTCGGGCCTGTTCATGGTGGACAAAGTACATCGATATGGGACTATCAAGATCAAGAAGGCAGATAGCCATTCATTTGAAGTAAACGGCCAGAGACTGAAGCCTTATTATGGTGACGAAGAGAGGAAGATCTCAAACATCTACCTCAATGAGTTGAAATGATCATTGTAATAGGCATACGTCCGACTGAAGACGTTAAACTTAGTGCTTATTGGGAGGCAACCCAACTGCACATAATGGATTGTAGTGATTATTGTCAGAAAAAGGAGCGAAAATGGTTGGGAGGACGTTTGGAGCAACCAAAAGTGCATTTGACCGCTGGCCGTGGTGAGAAATGTTTTAGCCGTGGCAGAAAAAGGTTGAGGAAAAAAAGACCCCTCGGGTCAGTTTCTCACTGCGGCAAAAATACAATTAGCCGCAACGAGACAAGATTTGCCGCGGTGAGATCAAGATTAGCCACAGCGGAGGAGACATAGCCGAGGCGAATTATGAGACATCCCAGGTACGTGATTTAAAAAGAAAAAAAAGAAAAAAATTAAAAAAAAAAAAGGAGACGTGAATCTCACTACGACTAGGGTTTCTAGCCGTTCGGCGTTGTGGCGAGATTCGAAACTCACTGCGACGAGTTTGCATTTAAAACGCAATTGCCTAGTCCCGCCCCTTATTCCTCAAATCTTCATCTCTTCCTTTTTTCTCTCTCAAATTCTGACCACCCCTTCCAAACCCATAAAAAAATCACTCTCTAATCTCTCATCATCACTAAGATCATCAAATCCCTCCCACACATTACCCATCTTTCATACTCCATCCATAAATTTCATTACCACCTTCAGCATCTCCATTCACCACCAAGGACGCTTCCAACTCTGGAGGCCTCCATTGATTCTGGTGTTGATTTTCCGGTCAACACTCACATTTGAGTTTCTAAGTCCTCTATTCCCATTCGTTTGAAGTTTTTGGTGTATTATGTGGTAAATATACTCTTTGTGAGCAACTTCATAAGAGAATTTGTTGTCGGATGATTTGGGGTATATGCATTGTGAAAGTTGTCAAATATATATGGTGATGATGGACGCAATTGCCTATTTTTGTTGTTGCATGTGGTGGTGTTGCATTACTTTTGTTTGAAAGTGGGTTAGTGTTGGCCACAAGTGTTGCACATTTTGTGTTTTATTTGATTTTGGAGAGTTTGGGATTTGTGTTTAGGTTGGGTAATTACGATCAAGATTTGGTTTTGGTATAGTGGAGTTAGGTTAGTTAGAGAAGTTACTTAGGCTAGTTTGGGATTAGTTCTTGAGAGAGGAGAGACAGACATTTACATTATTGACAATGCCACCGAAAACAAGAGGAGGAAAAGGAAAAGGGGTGGCTTCAACTTCACAATCTGCGGGTGATTATGATGAGTGCCGTTTTGTGTCTTAAAATGTGAAGTCTCATTTTGACAAGTTACTGAAGTGTGGTGTGGTTCCAGAGAGGGGGTTTATACTTGAAGATAATGAGTATTTGTCTGTTCAAGAAGAAATTCAAGCCCGAGGTTGGGGTAGACTGTGCTGTCATCCTCAAGATGCCCACATGACTATGGTGTGAGAGTTCTATGCTAATGCCTATGAATCAACTAATTATGTCACACAAGTCAGAGGAATGCGGTTGCCATTTGATGTCAAGTCCCTTAATGAATTCTTGAGCTGCGTGACTCCCGAAAAATGTGCCGTTGATGAGGCTATAGAGTCAATTAGTGAGTATCGGGTTGTGAAGGCTATATGCAAGCAGCAGGTGGAATGGGGAATGAATAGAGGAGTCAAGAGCACCTTACTCAAGAATGTACTCAAACCCAAGTACAAAGTGTGGTATACTTTCATACGTCATCAACTCTACCTGAGTAAGAATTTGTCTGATGTCACAAAAGATCAGACACACATATTATATGCCATCAGACAAGGTGGGCATATCAATGTTGAGCATTGGATGGGCATGGCTATCCAACATGCTATAAGGAATACACAAGTGGGACTGCCTCTTCCTTGTATCATCACAGAGTATGCATAATCTCTCGACATCAACACAATAGGGGATGAGTACATGTCACCTGTTGGACCACTTAATCGGGTAAACATTGCCAGGATAGGTCAGATTGACTTATCGTAGGAGGAGGATGATGGTTTAGATGGTGATGCTGAAGACTCAGATGAAGCAGTTGTTGATGCATTAGAGGCTGATGTTCCTGTAGAACCCGCACCAGAATCATGTCATCAACCGATAGTGCAGGATATCTATCAACAGTTATAGCAGTAGGGTCACTAATGGGAGCAGTGGCAACATTCCAATGAGCAGCATTGGGAACGTCAGCATCAGGATATGCAACGCCTCATCCAGATGCAAGAGTCTAACAATTTGTACCAGGCCCAATGCTTTCAAGAGTTGGACCAATGGTACCACGACCTGAGCCCCTATGCTTAGTGGCCGCACATGGCCACCGCGCCACATATGCCTGCATACATTCCTTCTACACCCTAGCAGCCTCATTATCTGCTACCTCCGCCACCACCCACTCACTCCGACGACGGACCTCATGACCAAGATGCCAGCACTGATGACTAAGATGTGAGGCACTAGCCCCCGTCTCCCAGATATGATTTCTCTTCTTTATCTTTATCGCATTGGGACATTGCTCCATTTAAGTTTGGGGGGAGTCATACATGGTCAGTTGAATTTTTGGTCATTTTTATTTGTTTACCAATTAGTTGTTTTGGTTTATTATTATTTTTTATTATTCTAATTTTTATTTTTATTTATTTTATTTTTTTTGTTTTTTGGTGTTTAGTTTTTCGCATTGTTTGGTTTTTGTCTTGTGATACATTGATTTGCACATTATGACCCATGAGCAAGGAACCTATTTTTGGCCAGAAGTTGCCCACTAGAATCTGAAAAGCAATTTCACCTTTTGGATGAACAAAGGTAAATACTCATTTTGTTGGACCCTAGTTTGAAAAATTCCCCAAGTGTTGTTCCAAGATGAGTTTTGTGTAGGTCTAATTTCCAGAGGGTCGCCAACCTAGAACTAGTTCCTTCACCCCGAGATGAAAAATTGTGTCACGGTCACGTTTGGGAAATGACTTTAGGCATTAGGGTTGCGATTGAGCCTTTCAAGCCATCCTTGATAAGAATGATAACCCCTAGTGAGCCCATTGAGCCTTAGCCCTTTTCCTTACACCCACATCATCAACCATATCCCATTTTTATTACATTGTTTATTTTACCCCTTCTTTGACCCATTGTTTTGACATGTGATGCATCTTGAGTGAATAGTGGGTTGATATAAGGGGCAATTTTTTTTTTAATTATTTATTTTGCATTTGTTGTCTTCTTTTGTTTTTCTTTTCTATTCATAAAAAAAAAGTGAAAAAAAAAATATATCTTTGGTGGGTGCTTAAGACTAATAAACTAAAATAAAATAAATACACCTCAATAATCATCAAAAAGACTAGGTTGGGAGTATGGAAAAGACAAGCACTAAAAAAAAAAAAAGTTCACTTGTGTTGTGATGTTTTGTTTTGTGTTTCTTTCTTTTTTCTTGTTATTTGGGATTTTTGATTGATAAAACAAAGGTGAGCGTAGGGGGTGCGAGGAAGGTTTCTAAAATGAATTTGGGGAATCTTTGAAAAACATTGCTTTAGTGGTTTTGGTGAGGGTTGAGAAGCTGTAAACATGTTCAATCAAACTTAAAGTGACCATCTCATCTACCTATTAGCCCAGCCCCATTACAATCCAAATAAAAGACCTATTTGATCCCGAATGGTGTACTCGTGCCCATGTTCATGGAGGTAAGGTGTGGGGAATTAGCCTATGGTGTTGGTTATATCATTCATTCATTCCTTCATCACGTAAAAGATCCTTGATTGTGGGCTTGCATGAACTTGTTTTGGGAAGCATTCAGGTAAATGATCTTGACAGGGACTTGAAGTTAGTATCACCATTTATTGGTGAATCTTGCTTGGTAGATTCTTTTGGGGGATGAGTACGTATGATCTTTGAGGTTTAGATCATTAGACTACATTGTTGTTTGTGGTTTCACATTAGGTTGTGTCTACACTTAAGTCATAGGTTATTTGTTTTCTTTTCACTTTGGTTTTAGTTTTGCTCGAGACTAGCAAAATATTAAGTTTGGGGATATTTGATAAATCACAATTTATCTTATATTTTCCATTAGTATTTTGTTATCTTTTTTGGGTTTACACGTGGTTTTCGTGGTGTTTTTGTCACAGGTGAATAGAGTTGAAGAATCGGAGATCATGAGAATAAATTTGGAGAAAAGCTCATGGAATGGATGATCCAATGCCTCAAGAAGTCGCCACGGTGAGGTTGAAAGGCACCGCGGTAGGAAAACTTCCCGAGAGGGTGATGTCCAGCATCAAACTCGCCGCGGTAAGAAATGATGTAGCCGTGGTGAGAAGAATTGGCCGCGGTGAGAAAGGGAACTTGTCACGATGACCTTTGCACTCGTGAAACATTGAATTGAAAAATTCAAAACTTGCCACCGTGAGAAAGTAATTAGCCGTGCCGAGAAAGTAATTAGCCGTGGTGAGTTATGATTTGTGACACCCCGTGCCCTCAGTGGTTTGGACCGTCACTGAAAACTATTACTTACTTTAACTTTTACTTTAAAACTGAATGCTAAAACTTATTTAATTTGATACCATAAATTTAGAGGAAATTTTTTTTTGTATATATATCCGTACGTATTTACTATTCACGTACGTATACTATTAAAATGTGAAATTTGAAAAACATAAGGATCTCAATTATACATACACACTTATATACTTGTTTATCCGATTACTATTCACCATATACTATTTAAATATACTATTCATATATATACTGTTTACTGTTCCAAAATACTGTTTAGCTTTTACTGTTCAAAATACTATTTAATTGTCACCATTCAAAATACTGCTTACTAATACTGTGTGAATGAATACTTGCGGTGTATCCATGACCTCATCCTCACATCCACCTTCGCCACCATCATCGCCCCTTAATGTTTATGCTATAGGACGCTTACCTATAGCATGAACACATTCGGTGAGCTTTACGCTGAATAAGCACAACATGTTAACCGCAAAACATGTTTAAAACATACATACTTAAAAGCTCATAAGCATGACATATATTACTTAATATATCACATACCATATAAACATATCACATATCAGCTCACATATCATGTCATCACATAACATGTCATAACATTGAATATAAAACTTCACATACTTTATGCATGACAAAAGCATCGTGTACTGTATGCACTTTACCGAAAATGAAAGCATAGCGAACTTTAACTAATGCATGGTCCAGTTATGTTCATTTATGCTTCAATATTTTCTTTTCTTTTCTTTCTCTTGTCTACTGCAGGCCCATGTGTCAATACCATATGCGCGTAGACCAACAGTAACCCCTGAGGTCACTAAATAGGTCAGAGATCCATCAACAGATGCTCAACTTTCTGCCTTCTCTTACTTTAACTTTGAAAACACTTTCGACTGAAAGAGCCAGTACAACAAGCCTATTAAATTCCATCTTGTTTATCTGTTCTAGCCATATGCTTCTCTAAGCTGTCCCTAATCCTACGTGGTAGGGATTATGGCCTCTAACTTTTTCTTTCATCAATCTACTCGATTGTGAACTATATGCTCTTATGCATGCTATGCATCATCTTGTACATGATAGACATACTTAACATACTGTCAAAGCATCGTTTTAAATTCATTTTATTCATACTGTAGGTGGAGTTGTACTTACTGTTAGCGGACAGTTTACACACTCGCCTTCTTCATAATACAGGTACCTCCCTGTAATCATAACGCATTTCGTTAACATTCACTCTTAGGTCACTGTGGTCATTAGTGACTAATAAAAACTTTATCGTTATGTGGTACAGATCCTTATCGATAATAATTGCCCTCTTCTTAAGACTTTGATTTTCTAATCGTGGTTAATTAATTTATTTTCTCAATAAATTAATTAACGTCGCTCTTAGGTCACTCTATCATTAGTGACTAATAAATCTATCATTGTGGGAAACTGATGCCTATCGGTACCCAACTACTCTACTTTGGGAATTTGATATCTAATTCTTAATCGTGCTTGATTAATTTGTCTACTTGACAAATTAATCACTTTCTCTCACTAACCCATTCAGACTCGATCTTTGACTGGTTAACCGACCAATCAACTGATCGGATACTTCATATATTGACTGTTTAGCCTATAGGGTTACCTTCACAGATTTAATCATCTCAAATTTTATACTTAGCTCACAACCATCCATCGGGTGGTACTATTCTGACATAGGGGTCGTTTTCTTACATTTCAAGATTTCTAATGGCCAATTTACTAATCTTCCCAAAATGTCCATCATGCTTTCCCAGGCCTAGGTCACCGAGGGGGCTCGGGTTTCCATCCCAATCATATTTTTACCCCTTGTTTCCTAAAATACCCCTTTGTGTTGTTTTAGAAATTTCGGCAGTAATTTCGCTTAATTTTTGGGTTCTTGGCGTTTAGAAAATGCCTCAAAACCATCTAACCTATTCTAACCAGCCATGTACTAAACCAAAGGCCTAATTTTTTACGTAAAAGCTCAGCTTTTTACGTAAAACTATTCACATTTCCTCACATTCTCTTTTCAACATTTTATCCTTTTTTCTTACAATTCCTCAAGTTAGTATCCATAATTAATACGTAATTATTCCAATAATAAAATGTGGAATCAAGGGATCAAAATAACTACCAAAATCATTCCCGTCGGCAGTCAAAGGAACCGTTTGGTCTCGACCGCACAATCTTTGAATCGTCATTTTTCACTTTTGAAACTCTGGTTTGCAAATCCGATGCTGCGGATGTGTCCGGAATGTCAAAAATAAGCCAACGGGCCATTCTTCAATTTTTGGTCATCGGGTCGCCGTTGATCGACATTGACCACCGTTAACTGGCATTTATTGGTCATTGAACGGTGTAGACCATAGCGATAATGGAAAAGGCGGCCACCATCTTGAAGGGCTGGACGAGAAGAACCCATTAGTGGTGTCAATTTCACCAATCGAGGCACCTATCGCTGGAAATCGACCCTTGAAATTCGGTGATGGCGGCGGTGGTTAGATCTCTGTTTTCAGGCACTGTTACCCAAAATTTATTTGGGGCTTTTGATATACATGTTGTTCTGAGCATTTTGATACCCACCTTGTAACTCAACTCTGCCAGAGTCATTAGATTCCACGACGGTGACATGGCGGTGACAGCGTGAGTTTGGACGGCACGATCCGATGACTGTTGAGCTGAAATGAGGCTTGGGTTTTGTTTTACTATTCACCACAAATCCATTGGCACCAAAATCGTGGCATTTGGACGTCGGACGACGGAGATACAACAGCGAGAAGATTTCAGCCACCGGCGGCTTTGGGCAGCTTGCTCCGGCGTCGGTTCGGTCGACTCGGCCCACCGTTAGACTCAGCTCATCGAGAGCTTTCCAATGGTTCCGACGGTGTCAAAAATGGAGGCTGGATTTGATAGTCGGTCACTGTTCATGTTCGTGAGATATGGGGGAGAAAATGAGATAAGAAAAAATTATGGGGGCATTTTTACAAAGTTCCCAAAATTTCAACCCTTTTATACTAAATTTTTGAAAATTTTAAAGATAGGTTATACTGACTAATTTGGGCGTGCTGAACCCAAATATATCAGTTTTATCTTCATCCGAGTTCGTCTTGACCAGTTTTTCGATATTGCATGGTTCTTAGTCAAAAATTATTTTTTGTGCTCAAATGACTAATTTGAGCATTCCAATTCCAAGTATATCAGTTTTACATCAGGAAAAGGTCATCTTGACCAATTTCTTAATACTGTGGTTGTGCCTATACTGTGTTGACACTGCGCATGCATAACAAGGTGTTTTTACGTGAAATTTCAAACAGTCTACCCTGACTAATTTGAACGTGTTGATTTCAAATTTATCAGTTTTACGTCCATCTGAGGTCGTTTGGACCAGTTTTCGGGATCTGTGTGACCCCGTCTCGAAAAACATGTCAGGTGCCCGATTGACGAATTTGGGCGTCCTAAGTCTAAATATATCAGTTTCGGGGCAAGAAAAGGTCATCATGACCCTCATCCGATACTAAGTATCTCTCAAACAAAATCTACATTTTGTGCTCAATTGACCAGATTGAGCCTGCTAACTATTAATATATCAGTTTTACGCCAGATTAAGGCCGTCTTGGCCACTAACCTGACACTGCGTACCTCACTATTCACTATTAACTATTTACTATTTACTGTTTTCTATCTGACTGACTAGTTTGAGCGTTCCGACTCCGATTTTGTCAGTCTCTGGGCGAGAAGAGGTCATCTAGACCACTTTTCTCGATACTATACATCTATTAGGGCAACTATCGTTGCTGTGCTCAGATGGCCAGTCTGAGCATACTTATGACTAGCTCATCAGTTCTATATCAAGAAATGGTCGTCTGGACTGGTTTCTTGATATTATGTGTCTCAACGCACACTCACATAATAGGGTGGACTGATTTCACTGTCAGTTGCCCTTTTCACTATATGAATAGTAATTAAACGTCACTATACCCGTTTAATTCATTCAACTGGAAAATATACTGTGTTTATTAACTTAATTACTCATGACCTAGTAATTAAGTTTCATAATTCATGAGAGTCATTATAGTGGCTCTCGGCTCATTACACAGCCTTCTACACAGACTCGTACATGGGTGTGTGCAAGGCAACATGAGTGTGTACATTTCAGACACAGGTGTGTACTAGTTGAGACTACTCAACACGGCCATGTCTTTGAAACACATTCATTTATCAAAGCGGTACATGACCTCTTACACGATCGTGTACCTGACTGTGTTACACTACACGACCATGTACACTCACACGGCTTTTCGTAGATGCACAGTCCGAATGGTACACGGTCACTCACACGGCCGTGTACCTAACCATGTTACTTAAATTTTCACTAAAAGGCATTAAATTATCCCAAATTCATTCCTCAATTTCTCATTTTATAGAATTTAGGTTACATGAACGGGGCAGTCTTTATGATCTACCCCCTTTACAAAATTTTTATCCTCGAAAATTAGAATAATTTCGGGAAGTATCTTCTCATGTCTTCTTCCTGTTCTCATGTGGCTTCCTTAATGCTATGATTTCGCCACAACACTTTTGCTAGGGGCATACTTTATTCCTAAGTACTTTCTCCTCTCTGACTAGGATCTGCACGAGTTTCACCTCGTACGTCAGATCAGCATGTACTACAATGAGTTCTTGACTCAGATCATAGGAGCTGTCTAGCACATACTTCTTCAGTATTGAGATGTGAAAGATGTCGTACACTGAAGCTAACTTGGGAGGAAGCGTTTAGTCTATAAGCCACCTTCCCAACTTTCTCTTTTATCTCAAGGGTCCTATGTACCTAGGACTGAGCTTTCCTTTCCTTTTAAAGCACATTACCCCTTTCATGGGTGCCGCCTTGAAAAAGACCGAGTCTCCTACTTGAAACTCGAGGGGTCTATGGTGCTTATCATCAAAATTCTTCTGTTGACTGTGTGCTGTATCTAACGTTTCTCGTATCAGCTTCACGTCTACCGTGGTATTCTTGATGATGTCTAAGCTAACTATTCATTTCTCTCCGGGCTCGTGCTAATGAGCCAGAGATTTGCATTTTCTTCCATAAAGTGCCTCATACGGTGCCATTCTTAACGAGGAATGGTAGTTGCTATTGTACGAGAACTTGCTCAATGGTAGCTTCTGATCCCAATTTCCTTTGAAGTCTAAGACGCAGGCTCTCAACATGTCCTTGAACGTCTATGTGGTCCTCTCAGACTGATCGTTAGTCTGAGGATGGAATGCTGTGCTAAACTCTAACTTGGACCCTAATGCGGCCTGAACGCTTTGCCCAAATCTGGAGGTGAAGCATCTGTTACGATCTGAGACGATCGACTCTAGCACTCCGTGTAGTTTTACGAACTGAGCCGCATAGATTTCTGCTAGTCGTTCTACCGAGTAGCTAACTTTTATCGTAAGAAATCTAGTTGATATCGTCAATTTGCCTACAATCACCCAGAACATGTCATTGCCATTTGATGTCCTTGGTAGTCTGACAATGAAGTCCATCGTGATCTAGTCCCATTTCCACTCGGGTAGGTTAATTTTCTACAATTCTCTTGCTGAGTGCTGGTGTTCTGCCTTAACCTTCTGGCATGTAAGGCATCTGGCGACAAACTTGATAATGTCTTTCTTCACTGCAGGCCACCAAAAGCTTTCCTTCAGGTCCTTATACATCTTATTCGCCACTAGATGTACGAAATATGGCATCTTATGAGGTTCCAAAAGGATTCACTTCGTGAGTTCTTCATCTTTCAGAACACATACTCTATCTCTGTAGTAGAGTATGCCGTCCTTAGGGATTCTAAACTCTGAACTCTTGTCCTCTATAGCTTCTTTTCTAGACTTGAGCAGGGACAAATCAAAGCCTTGACCGATCTTAATCTTTTCTAGGAGCATCAACTGGAGGGTCATGTTAGACAATCTCCCTATCAAAATCTTGATCTCGTTGCTGCATAGCTCCCTTGTAGCGTTCCCGACAAGGCACTAATTCCCATAGGCATAGTCAAATGCTTCTGACTCTGCGCATCAGCCACTTTATTGACTTTCCCTGGATTGTATAGGATTTCACAATCGTAATCCTTACCAACTCTAACCATCTACGTTGCCTCATGTTGAGCTCTTTCTGCGTGAAGACATATCTCTGGTGGTCGATGTAAGATCTTGCACTTGACTCCGTACAGGTAGTGCCTCCATGCTTTTAATGCAAAAACTACCGTTGCTAGCTCCAGATCACGCATTGGGTAGCTCTTCTTAGGGTCTTTGAGTTGTCGTGAAGCATACATGACTACTCTACCACTCTGCATCAACACAGCTCCCAACCCAGTTTTAGACGCATCGCTATAAATCACAAAACTTCCCTGATCAGCATCTGGAATGGTCAGTATTGGAATGCTTGTAAGTCTTCGTTTCAGCTCTTGAAAGCTTTCCTCATACTTGTTGGTTCAGTCACACCTCTTTCCCTTCTTAGTGAACATTGTGAGCAGTGCGGCTAGCTTTGCAAAACCCTCAACAAAACGTCGGTGGTAATCCACTAAGCCTAGGAAGCAGCGGATCTCTATCACATTTGTTGGAGCTGGCCACACGCTAACTGAATCAATTTTCATCAGGTCCACAGATACTCCTTCCTTGGGGATTACGCGGCCTAGGAAATGGACCTTCTCCAGCCAAAACTCATACTTAGGGAACTTGGTGTATAGCTGATGGTCCTGTTACATGCGAAAGACGATCCTTAAGTGCTCTTCGTGCTCTTCCTTCGACTTAGAGTATGTAAGTATGTCATCGATGAACATAATGACAAACTTATCCAAATTTTCTTTGAACATGTGGTTCATCAAGTTCATGAAAGCTACTGGCATGTTTGTCAATCTGAATGACATAAACAGAAACTTGTAATGTCCGTATCGCATTTGAAAGGTTGTTTTTAGCACATCTTCATCCCTGATTCACACTTGATGGTACCATGAATGTAGATCGATCTTCGAGGACACTACAGCGTCTCATAGCTGATCAAATAGATCATCAACCCGTGCCAACAAATGCTTGTTCTTAATCGTAATCCTGTTCAACTCTTTGTAGCCGATGCACATTCTCAGTGGTCTGTCTTTCTTCTTCACGAATGGTATGGGTGCTCCCTAGGGTGAATAGCTCTGTCGAGTGAATCCCTTGCCTATTTAGTCCTTCAATTGGGCTTGGAGCTCTTTTAGCTCTGTAGGGCCCATTTTGTATGGGGCCTTGGAGATAGGGGCTGATTCTGATAAACCTTCAGTCTCGAACGAGATCTCGCGCTCTAGTGGGGGTCCTGGAAGATCTTTTGGAAATACCTCATTGAATTCCCTGATTATCGGCACATTCTCAGATCCTATCTCTATTCCTCGATTCTTATCTACTACGTATGCTTGGAAGTCCATGCATCCACTGGATAGCATCTCGTGAGCCTTCACTATTTGAATCATCGTCTTTGGTTGCTATGGCGACAAACCCTTCTAGATGAACTTTTCACATCCGATTGGTTTGAAAATAACCTTCCGCCTTCGACAGCCTATGACGGCGTTGTATCCTATAAGGAAATCCATTCTCATGATTCCGTCATAATCGATCATGTCGTGGCTGATCAGGTTAGCGCTCAATTCTCGCCGTCAGATAATTACTAGCACCTGACGTATCCAGTAATTAGACAATAAAACTTCCCCTGAAGGAAGTGATATTCTAAAAGTTTATTTCGTCCTATCTAAGCTCCTATCTAGCTTTCTAGTGAAATCCAACGATGCAATGAATGGGTGGCTCCAGAATCAAATAAAACTAACGCAACAAAGTTAGTGACAAAAAGCTGGCCCGTCACTACCACAGAAGTTCCAACTTTAGCGTCACTCCCCATGCAAACATAGATTCTCCCTTAGTTATCTGAAGCTTTCAGTCTGCCTTATGTGATTAAAGGGTCTTCAATCCTGGTCTTGTTAGGAATGCCCTAAGTATTAGAGACATTTTGATGTATTTATTTTTGAACTGGATAATAAAATTATATATAGAGATTATTCATTACATTGCTATCTGTCCTCATTTTATTTACATGTTAAAGTAAATGTAAGCAAATATGGCTCTCTGACTGCTTGTGTTAAAACTGTTAGAACGTTGCATGCAATGGACTTTTGTATGCAAGAAGACAATGTTCTAAAGTAAACGGTCTAAACTAAGGTCTGTAGTCTATAGGGTTAGACCGAGCATCTAACTCATGTTAAGACTATTATGCTATCTAAAGCCTTGGAGGGGACAGTTTGTCTTGACTTTCTGGAGTATAAACTTTCAAGTAGAGACATAGATATGTTGCTTGGTGGTGACATATTAGACCGAGACTAAAGCATGATTGATCTATAAAGTCCGCTTTGAGTGGATCGATCTGCTTTTGACGTTCATTGTGTAGTAACCTTAATCCTGAGTAGATGGACAGCTTCATGTATATGACTTGTGTACTTTGATGTTCCAATGGCTAAAGCGTATCAGAGGTAGTAAGCTTATACACTGATTCGTTGGGTGTATGACTTGTATACGATGAAGGGTTCGTTTACAAATATCAGAATCATAGCTCTAATAAGGAGTTAAGGGTATCCTCTTAAAGGAATTATACTGGATGTGAAAATTAACAAGGCCTTGGGTCGTCTGCGGGGCGGATGACTTCTTATTTACGTATGGTGAATAATCATTTTCTTTATTTGGTAGTGTAATGGAACTTTAAGATAGCCTGATCAGTAGGATTAAATAGACTTTGACCTAAGGCTGATCATGGATATCATATGAGGGTCCTGCATACATGACAAGGTCATTGGACGATAGTTTATCACAGGCTTACGTAATACGGTATATAATTGGGAGTTCAGTTTCAGGTTTATAGTGGTGTGACTCTAAAATTAGTGATCATATGATTGAGTTGTTTGGTAAAGAATGATGATCATCCGATTATATATGTCCAATTGGTCCCTCTACTAACTCCACATAATTCCTTAACATTTGGCAAATTGATTTGTGTATGCTATTGGCTAGTTGATTATGCATGGATGGTGTTGACATATGATTAGGATGGTGGACAAGATTCTCTCCAGTTGGATTCAGATTTTGTTTTGGATAATAGAGTACACAATTATTCGAACTCCAAATAAAGTTGCCATGATTTTATTTCAGATTGGATTGGAGTTGTAGAAAATTATCCATTAGAACAAAAATTTGAAATACAACTGTTTTGTGGATTTTGAAATTTGAAATTTGAAATTTGAAATTTGAAATTCGAAATTTGAATTTCGAAATTTGAATTTGAAATTTGAATTTGAAATTCGAATTTGAAATTTAAATTTGAAATTTGAAATTTGAAATTCCAAT
Organism: Antiaris toxicaria; assembly: GCA_035233585.1. Lineage (NCBI taxonomy): Eukaryota > Viridiplantae > Streptophyta > Magnoliopsida > Rosales > Moraceae > Antiaris > Antiaris toxicaria. Next base: position 75,751,685 of record CP141155.1, read on the forward strand.
TTTGAATCACAGTCCAAATAGGATTCGAATTTCTTGTGGTAAATCCACAAGGAATGAAATTCAAATTTGAGTTAGATATAGAGAGGAAAATCTTGTTAGAATCCTACTTGAATTTTGAATCCAAATCCTAACAATAATGGACGAAAATTTTGAGGATTATCCTCGTGGAATTTTCAGATTTTTTGTGGATAAGGTTTAGGGAAAAATTCAAATTTCAATCCCAGTTGAATTTGGATTCTCTCCTCCCTAGTTTATGGCTGAAATTTTGAGGAAAGATCTCTTGTAGATTTTCAGTTATTTTGGATAAGGATGAGATAAGATTCAAGCTTGAAAATCCTAGTAGAATTTTGATTCTTCCCTTATCCTAAAGTGGTCGAAATTTTGTTGGGATTTTCCCTTTGGATTTTTGGATTTTTTGGTTGAAAAAGGGAGATAAAATTCATCTTAAAATCTTGTTTAGATTTGAATTGGATAATCCTAAGTTGGCCAAAATTTTGTTGGGATTTTCCCCTTAGATAATTTCAGATTTTATGTTGTGGATAAGGGAGAAAATCCTCTCTTAATCCAATTCGAATTCAGAGAATCACCTTATGTAAGTCTATAAATAGAGGTCCTACCACTCCAGTTCTCTCAGACTACAGACTCTCAGGTGAGCAGGCTTATTGTTGCACAACTCACCATGACAATAAGTTCTTTAGAGATCGGGGTGGTCGGAAGAAGACTACCAACGCTAGCATACTGATCGAAGTTCAGAGTGCCCACACACTCAGCCATTCGGGAATTAGAGAATAGTAGAGAAGGCTAGTTTGTTGAAGTCCTCCGGTCATTCTCCTCCTGCAAGATTGGCGTCCTTGAGGTATGAGTTTAAATTATTGTTGGTTTATTATATATGGCATCATGAGATATTAAACGATCTTGAAAAATTTTTATTGTTTCGCTGCGCCACTCTGATACATTTTTATCGATTTATTTTACTACAACTGGTATGACTTTAAGCCTCGAAGTAAAGTGGTGCTAGAGGAGTTAACGAGTGAAAGAACTACTCCACAGGTTTCGGTCCTAGACACAAGTCCGAGTTCCGATGAAAGACCTACAGACGATTAACAATTTAAGGTGCCTCGTCGTAATGGGAGGGTTTTGAAGAAACCTAATTTCTTCATGTATGATGTTGAGGATGATCCGGTCACCTATGATGAAGCTATAAATGATGTTGATTCTAAATCTTGGAAACAGGCTATGAACAATGAGATGGATTCTATGAAATCCAACTCTGTTTGGGAACTTGTAGATTTGCCAGATGGGATAAAACCCATTGGATGCAAATAGGTCTACAAAAGAAAGAAGGATGCGGAAGGGAGAGTGGAAACTTTCAAAGCTAGACTGCTTGCAAAGGCGTACACATAAAAGGCTGGAATCGATTACGATGAAACCTTTTTGCCTATTGCTATGCTGAAGTCTATCCGTATTTTTCTGTCCATTGCTGCGGCTCTCGATTATGAGATCTGGCAAATGCATGTCAAGATGGCCTTCTTGAATGGCCATTTTGAGGAATGTATCTACATAATACAAGCCGAAGGGTTCGTAACGAAAGGCAAAGAAAGGAAAGTCTGCAAGTTGCTTAGATCTATTTATGGATTAAAGCAAGCATCCCGCTCATGGAACCAGAGATTTGATCAAGCAATCAAGACTTTCGGTTTTGAGCAGAACGTTGATGAACCCTGTGTTTATAAACGTATTAAGGATGGAAAAGTGGTCTTTCTGCTACTCTATGTCGATGATATACTCCTTATTGAGAATGATGTAGGGAACTTATCATTGGTCAAGCTTTGGTTGCACCAACAGTTTGACATGAAGGACTTGGGAGAAGCTAATTATGTTTTAGGCATTCGTCTCTTCAGAGATCGAAAGAACAAAATGATAGCGTTATCCCAAGCTTTATACATAGATAAAATAATTGACAAATATGCAATGCAAGAGGAAGAAAGGTACACAACCTTCTATTGCCGGTCTAACTCTTTCATTAGATGACTGTCCCAAGACATCAGAAGAAAGAGAGCGTATGAGTAAGGTCCCTCATGCATCCACTGTGGGTAGTCTTATGTACGCTATGCTTTGCACTCGCCCGGATATATGTTTTGCAGTAGGTATGGTGAGTCGATATCAAGCGAATCCTGGAACCAAGCACTGGCAAGCAGTAAAGCATATACTCAAGTATCTTAAGAGAACGAGGGATTATATGCTGGTGTATTCTGGAGGTGACCTAACACACATATGATACACGGACTCAGACTTCCAGACTTGCAAGGGTTCAAGGAAATCGACATCCGGATCAGTGTTTTTGCTTAAAGGAGGCGCCATTGTATAGAGGAGCGTGAAGCAGGGCTACATAGCTAACTCTACTATGGAGGCTGAGTATGTGGCTGCGCTGAGGCATTTAAAGAAGCGGTTTGGCTCTGTAAGTTCTTTTGAGAGCTTGAGGTCATTCCGGGTGTTGACAAGCCTATCACACTTTACTGTGACAACACTGAGGCTATTGCCAACACAAGGAAATCTCGGCCCCACAAGAGGACAAAACACACAGATCGGAGATATCATATTATTAGAGGGCACGTGGAGACAAGACAAGCAGATGTATGTATGATCTCGTCTGAGGACAACATTGTCGATCCCTTTACTAAGACTTTGGTGGCTAGAAACTTTGAGAGGCATGTAGAGGTGATGGGGATGCATAACATGGCACATCTACTAGCTTAGGGCAAGTGGGAGATTGTTAGGAAATGCCCTGAGCATTAGAGACATTTTGATGTACTTATTTTTGAACTGGATAATAAAATTATATATAGAGGTTATTTATTACATTGCTATCTGTCCTCATTTAATTTACATGTTGAAGTAAATGTAAGCAAATATGGCTCCCTGAGTGCTTGTGTTAAAACTATTAGAACATTGCATGCAATAGACTTTTGTATGCGAGAAGACAATGTTCTAAAGTAAGCAGTCTAAACTAAGGTCTGTAGACTATGGGGTTAGACCGAGCATCTAACTCATGTTAAAACTATTATGTTGTCTAAAGCCTTGGAGGGGACGGTTTGTCTTGACTGTCTGGAGCATAGACTCTCAAGTAGAGACATAGATATGTTGCTTGGTGGTGACGTATTAGACCGGGACTAAAGCGTGATTGATCTATGAAGTCCGCTTTGAGTGGATCGATCTGCTTTTAACGTTCATTGTGCAGTAACCTTAATCCTAAGTAGATGGACAGCTTCATGTATATGACTTGTGTACTTTGATGTTCCAATGGCTAAAGCGTCTCAGAGGTAGTAAGCTTATAGACCGGTTCGTTGGGTGCATGACTTGTATACGATGAAGGGTTCATTTACAAATATCGGAATCATAGTTCTAATAAGGAGTTAAGGGTATCCTCTTAAAGGTATTATACTGGATGTGAAAATCAACAAGGCCTTGGGTCGTCTACTGGGCGGATGGCTTCTTATTCAAATATGGTGAATAATTATTTTCTTTATTCGGTAGTGCAATGGAACTTTAAGATAGCCTGATCAGTAGGATTAAACGGACTTTGACCTAAGGCTGATCATGGATATCATATAAGGGTTCTGCATATATGACAAGGTCATTGGACGATAGCTTATCACAGGTTTACGTAATACGATATATAATTGGGAGTTCAGTTTCAGGTTTATAGTGGTGTGACTCTGAAATTAGTGATCATATGATTGAGTTGTTCGGTAAAGAATGATGATCATATGGATTCGTGGGAGCCCGATTATATATGTCCAATTGGTCCCTCTACTAGCTCCACATAATTCCTTAACGTTTGGCAAATTGATTTGTGTATGCTATTGGCTAGTTGATTATGCATGGATGGTGTTGGCATAGGATTCGGATGGTGGACAAGATTCTCTCTGGTTGGATTCAGATTTTGTTTTGGATAATAGAGTACACAATTATTCGAACTCCAAATAAAGTTGCTATGATTTTATTTGAGATTGGATTGGAGTTGTAGAAAATTATCCATGAGAACAAGAATTTGAAATACAACTGTTTTGTGGATTTTGAATTTGAATTTTGAAATTTGAAATTTGAAATTTGAAATTTGAAATTTGAAATTGGAATTTTGAATTTGAAATTCGAATTTGAAATTAGAATTTGAAATTCAAATTTGAAATTTCAATTTGAAATTTGAAATTTAAAATTTGAAATTCAAATTTTGAATCACAGTCTAAGTAGGTTTTGAATTTCTTGTGGTAAATCCACAAGGAATGAAATTCGAATTTGAGTTGGATATGGAGAGGAAAATCTTGTTAGAATCCTACTTGAATTTTGACTCCAAATCCTAACAATAATAGGCGAAAATTTTGAGGATTATCCTCATGGAATTTTCAGATTTTTTGTGGATAAGGTTCAGGGAAAAATTCAAGTTTCAATCCTAGTTGAATTTGGATTCTCTCCTCCCAAGATTATGGCCGAAATTTTGAGGGAAGATGTCTTGTAGATTTTCGGTTATTTTGGATAAGGATGAGATAAGATTCAAGCTTGAAAATTCTAGTGGAATTTTGATTCTTCCCTTATCCTAAAGTGGCCGAAATTTTGTTGGGATTTTCCCCTTGAATTTTCGGATTTTTTGGTTGAAAAAGGGAGATAAAATTCATCTTAAAATCTTGTTTAGATTTGAATTGGATAATCCTAAGTTGGCCAAAATTTTGTTGGGATTTTCCCCTTAGATAATTTCAGATTTTATGTTGTGGATAAGGGAGAAAATCTTCTCTTAATCCAATTCAAATTCAGAGAATCACCTCATGCAAGTCTATCAATAGAGGTCCTGCCACTCCAGTTCTCTCAAACCACAGACTCTCAGGTGAGCAGGCTTATTGTTGCATAACACACCATGACAATAAGTTCTTTAGAGATCTGGGTGGTCCGAAGAAGACTAGCAGTGCTAGCATACCGATCGAGGTTCAAAATGCCTATACACTCAGCCATTCTGGAATTGGAGAATAGTAGATAAGGCTAGTTGGTTGAAGCCCTTCGGCGATTCTCCTCCTGCAAGATTGGCATCCTTGAGGTATGAGTTTAAATTATTATTAGTTTATTGTATATGGCATCATGAGATATTTAACGATTTTGAAAAATTTTTATTGTTCCGCTGCGCCACTCTGATACGTTTTTCTCGATTTATTTTCCTACAGGTCTGGGTGGCGTGAAGTTGATTATTCCTAGTGTGGGGTTGATTCAGTTGGTTCTGTGGTTTGAAGTAGCAGGTTTTTAGCGTAATGGCCTTCCTTGCCGCAGATGAAACAACCATTTGCTCTCTACTTGCATTCTCCTAGGTGCCTCTTTTCGCATTTCGTGCACGTCGGGTATTGGCTATCATTTCCTTCCTGGTCATTTCTCTTCTGGGGAAACTCTTCTGTGAATCTTGATTGCCCTGATTCCCCTTTTCTCTTGTTGTTGTTGTGGGAATGCCTGCTAATCTAGTCGGTTCCCACGTTCTATCCTTTGTGTTGTAACTTAGGGTTCTGCTTCCCTTGAGCCTGCTCAGCTTGCGTTTTCTCCTCCTTTCATGCCTTAAAATTCTGCGCCTTTTGCTCTTTATCCTGAGCCGACCAATACTCGGCACAGATAGCCTTGCTGACACATTCTGCTAGTGTCCCTGGTCCGCGGCTTCCGCTACAGACCTAAAATGCGATGTCTGTTCTAAACATCTTCAACATTCATCTGACTCTCTCCTTTTAGTCGGTACCAAATCTGGACAAGGTTGAGCCAACTACTCAAACTTCTTGACTGCCTCCAAAACAGTCATACTACCTTGGCACAGGTTGTTGAACTCGTCATACTGCACTACTGCACTACTAGTGAAGGATGCACACATCACTTTCTCTCCATCTGTTAGCCCTATAAAATCCAAGATTACTTAGATATCCATTAGCAAGTCATCAGCCTCTATAGGGTTAGTGGTTCCTTCGAATTCTAACACTTTCATGCACCGAAATCTCTCATGCAAGTCGCCTTCCCTAGGGGTTGGCGAAAAAACAATGGCTGCTTCGAGAGCAGCCGTTGCTAAAGGTGTTAGTGCCACTTGGGCTAGAGAAGCTGCTTGCTCCCTCAGAGTTTCTGGGGCTGCTGAAGCCTCCTGTACTGGCATCTCCACTGACTGCGGTGCCTGGGGTTGCTGGCCCAGTCGTTCCCTAAGCTGGGTTAGTTTCCATTGTTGGTTTTCCATCATCTCTCGCATAGCTCCGAGTTGTGCCATCAATTCATCCTCTCAGGATGCTTGGTTTGTTTGTACTCATGTTCTTGTTGTGCTTTCCTACGCAACCCTATCGTACAGTGGAAAAAGAAAATATAAGTCTCTTAAACTCTATACTTGGGGCTCGTATCATATATCATTTTCTTTCTTAGTTAACAATCTTAAACATTATGGATGTAAATATACATATTATATCCATCTTTCTTTCTCTCATACTATGATGTTCAATACAATTACAGCATTGTATTGGGACATCGTCTGAGTGCTTGGATTCGTCCTACACTTTCTATCATACCATACTCACACTGTGGAAAAAATTATATCTAGCCCCTTAGGCAAAACTTTACTACTTATCTCATAATATATTTCACATAATATATATACATATATTCAAGATTCTAGTTCAGTGGGAGTGACACACACTTCCCCTATATGATCTCTACAAGTACGTTATGCTAAGTCTAATGGGGAAAGCTACTGCTTCCCTTTATATATTTATATAATCAAAATTCCCATGGAGAGGGTTACTGCTACTAGAAGGACAATCCTGATTCAGCATCAAGCATCTCCTCATCTTCACTCTTGCTGAGGGGGAACTCCTCTGGGTCCTCCTCTTCATCTGGGGAGATGAAACTGGCTTCATCATCGCTTGCTATGGTACTTGAGGTTCATACATCCCCATCTATTCGTCATTACTAAAGCAGTCGGGGATCTCCTCTGGGCCCTCCTCTTCTTCTCACCCAAAACTGAGCTCATCATCGTTGGCTACAATGACTTGAGGCTCAGGCTTATGTTCCATCCATTCATCATTGTTTATCACCTCTAGAAGGTGTTCAGGAGACGAAGGGCCTGGTTTGGGGTCTTCCATCAGTTTCCTGTAGTCCACAACTGCTTCCGGCTGATGCTCGGCCATGGGGTCCTCGTCGGCTAGTTGGTGTGCTGGGTCTACCAGCTCACCCTCTATAATGGCAGCTGCTACAATGCCTTGGGCTTGTGCAGGGTTCCCGGGGTTGAGTACTTCTCCCTCGGTGTCCACTATCTCCTGGATAAGGCTTGCTACTCTTTTTTCTTGATCGTTTTTCAAATTCTGCTTGACAAGGTCTCTTTCTCTCTTTAGGTCTTCTCTTGCCTTGATCCACTTTTGTCTCGGCATGTATTGTAGAAGTCCATATCAGTTTCTCATAGTGCATAGCATACGTTAGAACTATGTCACCAGACGTCAACTGCAGTCTTTCAGTTTGATGAACAAATTCTCTGTTAGGAAATGCCCTAAGTATTAGAGACATTTTTGATGTATTCATTTTGAACTGGATAATAAAATTATATATAGAGGTTATTCATTACATTGCTATCTGTCCTCATCTTATTTACATGTTAAAGTAAATGTAAGCAAATATGGCTCACTGACTGCTTGTGTTAAAACTGTTAGAACGTTGCATGCAATGGACTTTTGTATGCGAGAAGACAATGTTCTAAAGTTAGCAGTCTAAACTATGGTCTGTAGTCTATGGGGTTAGACCAAGCATCTAACTCATGTTAAGACTATTATGTTGTCTAAAGCCTTGGAGGGGACGGTCTGTCTTGACTGTCTGGAGCTGGACTCCCAAGTAGAGACATGGATATGTTGCTCGGTGGTGACATATTAGACCGGGACTAAAGCGTGATTGATCTACGTAGTCCGCTATGAGTGGATCAATCTGCTTTTGACGTTCATTGTGCAATAACCTTAATCCTGAGTAAATGAACTACTTCATGTATATGACTTGTGTACTTTGATGTTCCAATGGCTAAAGCGTCTCAGAGGTAGTAAGCTTATAGACCGGTTCGTTGGGTGCATGACTTGTATACGATGAAGGGTTTGTTTGCAGATATCAGAATCATAGCTCTGAGGAGTTAAAGGTATCCTCTTAAAGGCATTATACTGAATGTGAAAATGGACAAGGCCTTGGGTCGTCTGCTGGGCGGATGACTTCTTATTCACATATGGTGAATAATCATTTTCTTGATTCGGTAGTATAATGGAACTTTAAGATAGCCTGATCAGTAGGATTAAACGGACTTTGACCTAAGGCTCATGGATATCATATGAGGGTTTTGCATATATGACAAGGTCATTGGATGGTAGCTCGTCACAGGCTTACGTAATACGGTATATAATTGGGAGTTCAGTTTCAGGTTTATAGTGGTGTGACTCTGAAATTAGTGATCATATGATTGAGTTGTTCGGTACAGAATGATGATCATATGGAATCACGGGAGCCCGATTATATATGTCCAATTAGTCCCTCTACTAGCTCCACATAATTCCTTAACGTTTGGCAAATTGATTTGTGTATGCTATTGGCTAGTTTATTATGCATGGATGATGATGACACAGGATTAGGATGGTAGACAAGATTCTCTCCGGTTGGATTCAGATTTTGTTTTGGATAATAGAGTACATAATTATTCGAACTCCAAATAAAGTTGCCATGATTTTATTTGAGATTGGATTGGAGTTGTAGAAAATTATCCATGAGAACAAGAATATGAAACACAACCGTTTTGTGGAATTTGAAATTTGAATTTTGAAATTTGAAATTTGATTTTTGAAATTTGAAATTTGAATTTTGAATTTGAAATTTGAATTTGAAATTTGAATTTGAAATTCGAATTTGAAATTTGAATTTGAAATTTAAATTTGAAATTTGAAATTTGAAATTTCAAATTTGAAATTTGAATTTGAAATTTGGATTTGAAATTTGAAATTCAAATTTTGAATCACAGTCCAAGTAGGATTCGAATTTGTTGTGGAAAATCCACAAGGTTTGAAATTCGAATTTGAGTTGGATTTGGAGAGGATAATCTTGTTAGAATCCTACTAGAATTTTGAATCCAAATCCCAACAAAAGTGGGCGAATTTTTTGAGGATAATCCTCAATGGAAAATTCGGTTTTTTGTGGATAAGATTCAAGGGAAAATTCAAGTTTCAATCCTAGTTGAATTTGGATTCTCTCCTTCCCTAAAAGTGGCTGAAATTTTGGAGCCTTAATCCTAGGAAATTCGGTTATTTTTGGATAAGGTTGAGATGAGATTTAGCTTGAAAATCCTAGTGGAATTTTGATTCTTCCTTATCCTAAAAGTGGCCGAAAATTTGGAGAAGATTTTCTCCTAAAGATTTCAGATTTTTTGGTTGAAAAAGGGAGATAAAATTCTAGTTAAAATCTTGTTTAGATTTAGATTGGATTTATCGTAGAAAAACTGAATTTAATTGTTAGGATTATCCTATGAAAAATTCAGATTTTTGGTTAAAGATAAGGGAGAAAATCTTTTCCTAGTCCAATTCGAATTCAGAGAATCACCTCATGCAGGTCTATAAATAGAGGTCCTGCCACTCCAGTTCTCTTAGACCACAGACTCTCAGGTGAGCAGGCTTATTGTTGCATAGCTCATCGTGACAATAAAGTTCTTTAGAGATCTGGGTGGTCGGAAGAAGACTAGTAGTGCTAGCATACCGATCGAGGTTCAGAGTGCCCACACACTCAGCCATTCGGGAATTGGAGAATAGTAGAGAAGGCTAGTTGGTTGAAGCCTCCGGTCATTCTCCTCCTGCAAGATTGGCGTCCTTGAGGTATGAGTTTTAATTGTTGTTGGTTTATTGTATATGGCATCATGAGATATTTAACGATCTAAAAATTTTTATTATTCCGCTGCGCCACTCTGATACGTTTTTACCGGTTTATTTTCTTACATTCTCGTATATCCATAACTCTAGGGAACTTAGGTGGTTTCACTCCCTGCTTACTTATAAAGAAAAACTAGGGCTGATGCTGGACTCCTCTCAGAGATTGGCTCGATTATGGTATGGCCAAACTTGACAAAGTTAAGAGCTCATCCTGGTCATAAGGATCTTGATACACACAAGAGTATCTTCCTGAGAGATATCAACAGCCAACAAGACTCAGTTATCCTGATCAATGGTGTACAATCAGGGAATCACTTTGATAACGTGAAACCAGTCCTGACATTCTCATGGAGTGCAGGAGTACTATTTTTCACTCAAAACTTAGTGGACAACTAGCCCTGAAGATCGGTACAACTCGGGCAACAATCCATGTTCTTTCTCTGAGCAGTTCTCCAACACTGCACGGTCGTGATTTTACGTATAGTGATCTCAGCATCTCTTCTCACCATCATAGATTTCATCGTCTCATTACTATAAAATGTCATCGTTAATAGATAAACATTTACTGACTAAAAATAAAACTAACTTACTTGGACAGATGATGTTGGCATACGACGATGTGAGGTAGGATGGCAGGAAACTACTCTGATACCAACTGTGACGCCCTGTGCCCTCAGTGGCCCGGACTGTCACTGAAAACTATTACTTACTTTAACTTTTACTTTAAAACTGAATGCTAAAACTTAATTTGATACCATAAATTTAGAGGAATTTTTTTGTATATATACGCATACTTATTTACTATTCATGTATGTATACTATTAAAATACGGAATTTGAAAAACATAAGGATTTCAATTATACATATACACTTATATACTTGTTTATCTGATTACTATTCAACAGATACTATTTAAATATATTATTCATACATATATTGTTTATTGTTCCAAAATATCGTTTAGCTTTTACTATTCAAAATACTATTTAACTGTCATCATTCAAAATACTGTTTACCCATACTGTGCAGAAGAATACTCACGGTGCATCCATAACCTCATCCTCACATCCACCTCCACCGCCATCATCACCTTCTTGATGTTTACTCTATAAGACGCTTACCTTCAGTATGAACATACTCCGTGAGCTTTACGCCCAATAAGTACAACATGTTAACCGCAAAACATGTTTAAAACATTGTAAATACTTAAAATCTCATAAGCATGACATATATCACTTAATATATCACATACCACATAAACACATCACATATCAGCTCACGTATCATGTCATCATATAACATGTCACAACACTGAATATAAAACTTCACATACTTTATGCATGACAGAAGCATCGTGTACAGTATGCACTTTACTGAAAATGAAAGCATAGCGAACCATAACTAATGCATGGTCCAGTTATGTTCATTTATACTTCAATATTTTCTTTTCTTTCTTTTGTCTACTGCGGGCCCTGTGTTAGTACCGTATGCGCGTAGACCAACGGTAACCCCCGAGGTCACTAAATAGGCTGGAGAGCCATCAACAGACGTTCAACTTTCTGCCTTCTCTTACTTTAACTTTGAAGACCCTTTCAACTGAAAGAGCCAATATGACACGCCTATTAAATTCCATCTTGTTTATCTGTTCTAGCCCTATGCTTCTTTAAGCTGTCCCTAATCCTACGCGATAGGGATTATGGCCTCTAACTTTTTCTTTCATCAATCTACTCGATTGTGAACTATATGCTCTTATGTACGCTGTGCATCATTGTGTGCATGATAGACATACTTAACATACTGTCAAAGCATCATTTTAAATTCATTTTATTCATACTATAGGCGGAGTTGTACTTACCTATCAGTGGATAGTTTATACTTTCGCTTTCGTCACAATACAGGTAACTCAATGTAATCATAACCCATTTTGTTAACATTCACTCTTAGGTCACTGTGGTCATTAGTGACTAATAAAAACTTTATCGTTATCTGGTACCGATCCTTATCGGTACTAATTGCCCTCTTCTTAAGACTTTGATTTTCTAATCGTGGTTAATTAATTTATTTACCCAATAAATTAATTAACATCACTCTTAGGTCACTCTATCGTTAACGACTAATAAATCTATCGTTGCGTGGTACTGATGCCTATCGGTACCCAACTGCTCTGCTTTAGGAATTTGATATCTAATTTTTAATCGTGCTTGATTAATTTGTCTACTTGACAAATTAATCACCGTCTCTCACTAACCCATTCAGACTCGGTCCTTGACTGGTTAACCGACTAATCAACGAATTGGATACCTCATATATTGACTGTTTAGCCTATTGGGTTACCTTCACAGATTTAATCATCTCAAATTTTATACTTAGCTCTCACCCGTCCCTCAGGTGGTACTATTCTGTCATAGGGGTTATTTTCTTAGATTTCAAGATTTCTAATGGGCGGTTTACTAATCCTCCCAAAATGTCCATCATTCTTTCCTGGGCCTAGGTCACCGATGGGGCTCAGGTTTCCATCCCGATCACATTTTTACGCCTTGTTTCCTAAAATACTCCTTTGTGTCGTTTTAGAAATTTCGGCAGCATTTTCGCTTAATTTTTGGGTTCTCGGCGTCTAGGAAACGCCTCAAAACCATCTAACCTATTCTAACTTGCCACGTACTAAACCAAAGGCTTAATTTTTTACGTAAAAGCTCAGCTTTTTATGTAAAAGTTAGTATCCATAATTAATACACAATTATTCCAATAATAAAATGAGAAATCAAGGAATCAAAACTAATACCAAAATCGTTTCGTCGGCAGTCAAAGGAACCGTTTGGTCTCGACCGCACAATCTTTGAATCGTCGTTCTTCACTTTTGAAACTCCGGTTTATAAATCTGATGCCGCGGATGTGTCCGGAATGTCGAAAATAGGTCAACGGGTCATTCTTCAATTTTTGGTCACCGGGTTGCCGTTGATCGACTTTTGACCATGGTGGTGATGGAAAAGGCGGCAACCATCTTGAAGAGCTTGACAAGAAGAACCCATTGATGGTGTCAATTTCACCAATCGAGGCTCCTATCGCTAGAAATCGACCTTCGAAATTTGGCATCGGTGGTGGTGGTTGGATCTCCGTTTTTCGGCGTTGTTGCCTAAAATAGATTTGGGGCTTTTGATCTACGTGTTGTTCTGAGCATTTTGATACCCACCTTGTAACTCAACTCCGTCGGAATCGATGGATTCCATGACGGCGACACGGCGGCGACGGCATAAATTTGGGCAGCACTATCCAGCAACTGTTGAACTAAAATGAAGCCTGGATTTTATTCTACTCTTCACCATGAATCCATTGGGACTGGAATCGTGGCATTTGGACGTCGGACAGTGGAGATACGACGATGAAAAGATTTCGACCACCGACAGCTTCGGGCGGTGTGTTCCGGCATCGGTTTGGTCGACTCGGCTGACCATTGGACTCAGCTCATCAAGAGCTTTCCAATGGTGCCGGTGGTGTCAAAAACGGAGGCCAAATTCGATGGTCGGTCACTGTTCATGTTCGTGAGGTGTGGGGGAGAAAATAAGGTAAGGGAAAATTATGGGGGCATTTTTACAAAGTTCCCAAAATTTCGACCCTTTTATACTAAATTTTTGAAAATTTTTAAGATGGGCGATACTAACTAATTTGGGCGTGCTGAACCCAAATATATCAGTTTTATCTTCATCTGAGGTCGTCTCGACTAGTTTTCTGATACTGCATGGTTCCTAGACAAAAATTACTTTTTGTGCTCAAATGACTAATTTGAGCATTCTGATTCCAAGTATATCAGTTTTATATCAAGAAAAGGTCATCTTGACCAATTTCTTGATACTGTGTTGTGCCTACACTGTGTTGACACTGCGCATGCATAATGAGGCATTTTCAAACGAAATTTCAAACACAGTCTACCTTGGCTAATTTGGACGTGTAGATTTAAAATTTATCAGTTCTACGTCCATCTAAGGTCGTCTAGACCAATTTTTGAGATCTGTGTGACCCTATCTTGAAAAGCGTGTCAGGTGCCCGATTGACTAATTTGGGCATCCTGAGTCTAAATATATCAGTTTCGGGTCGAGAAAAGGTCGTCTTAACCCTCATCCTAATACTGCATATCTCTAAAACGAAATCTATATTTTGTACTCAATTGACCAGATTGAGCCTGCTAACTATTAATATATCAGTTTTATGCCAGATTAAGGACGTCTTGGCCACTAACCTGACACTGCGTATCTCACTATTCACTATTAACTATTCATTATTCACTATTTTCTATCTGACTGATTAGTCTGACTGTTCTGACTTTGATTTTGTCAGTCTCTGGGCGAGAAGAGGTCATCTAGACCACTTTTCTCGATACTGTACATCTATTAGGGCAATTATCGCTGTTGTGCTCAGATGACCAGTCTGAGCATACTGATGACTAGCTCATCAGTTATATATCAAGAAATGGTCGTCTGGACCGGTTTCTTGATATTGCGTGTCTCAACGCACACTCACATAATAGGGTGGACTGATTTCACTGTCAGTTACCCCTTTCACTGTATGAATAGTAATTAAATGTCACTGTACCCATTTAATTCATTCAACTGGAAAATATACTGTGTTTATTAACTTAATTACTCATCACATAGTAACTAAGTTTCATAATTCATGAGAGTCATTACAGCGGCTCTCGGCTCATTACACAGCCTTCTACACGGACTCGTACACGGGTGTGTGCAAGGCAACATGGGCGTGTACATTTCAGACACGGGTGTGTACTGGTTGAGACTACTCAACACGGCCATGTCTTTGAAACACACTCATTTATCCGAGCCGTACACGGTAGTGTACCTAACCATGTTACACTACACGGCCATGTACACTCACACGGCTTCTCGCAGATACACAGTACGAATAGTACACGGTCACTCACACAGCCATGTACCTGACCGTGTTACTTAAATTTGCACTAAAAGGCATTAAATTATCCTAAATTCATTCCTTAATTTATCATTTTATAGAATTTAGGTTACATAAACGGGGAGGTCTTTACATGATTTCTACTGTCCGTGCGTTTAATTGAAACCCTAATGTTTGAGGTATAAATAAAAAAAGCCACAATCAGAAAAGGGGTCGACTTTGGATGTACAGAAGAGGACTTTTGAGCCCAGGGTATTGACGAAGGTTGAGAGGCAAGGAGGTGGAGATTGAAGACGTCGGACACGAGTTTTCATCTTCCAATTCTCTTTCTTTCTTCATCTGTGATCTATGAATCCTGAGTTTGTCTATGTTATTATGGATTTTATGCTAGGCTAGACAATTTATATAGGGACTGATGAACCCTAGTTTGAAGTTATGTTTTGTTTATGTGTTGATTTCAATTAAGTTTTTATTCAGTTTATTCATATTATTCTATGTTTATTGTGATTGATTCTTTGGCCACGAATTGATTGATCTCAAATTTATGACATCCCTTGGAAAAGGGTTTTTGGATTGGATTTGGATAATATGACCTGGATGAATTGATTGGTTTGAAAATTTTTGATTGTCTAGGAATCCGTTACATGGAATTCATGTTCTTCTTGCATTCTTGATTTTGATTTTAGATAGAAATATTGAAATTAAAATTAGAAATAGGTTTGTCTATGCTGGGTAAAGATAGGCAAATAAAACAGGATTTTAGATTATAAATTTGAGTAGATCTTTTTTTTTTTTTTGGCAAACACATAAAAGGAACATGGTGGATAACTAGGTGGAATCAATCCCTAGGGCTCGGTTATATTGTTTTCTTCAATCATTGTCATCGTGTTTTATTTATTTCTTCGCACATTTTGAGTTGGTTTCATATTTTAATCCATTGATATTATTCTAAATAAAATAGGTATTGCTTAATTACGGTAATTAATAGGATTTATTTGTTCTCCCTGAGGAATTGACAACCTGGTACTTTAACGATTATACTAAAACTTGACACCGTACGCTTGCGGTTTGCATTAGACTATAAATCATACTGACAGTCAGCACTAAATCTGAGTAGAGTCGGGCCAGCTGCTTGAACTTCCTGACCGCCTCTATCACGGTTATGTTCCCGTAGCATAGATTATTGAATTCCTCCTACAGAGTTGCCAGGGCCTCGTCGTTAAAATACATCTCTTTAAACTTGTCAGTAAAGTCTGCCCAGCTCATCTCATTAACATTTCTCCAGATGGCCATTGTCTTCCACCATTAGCATGCCCTCTTGCGTAAGCTGAGGGATGCATACAATACTTTCTTACTCTCCGTCAATCCCACGAGATCCAAGATCACTTGGATGTCGGTCAACCAGTTGTTGACCTCAATGGGATTCGTGGTTCTTTCGAATTTTGGCATTTTCATGTGCCGGAATCGCTCATAGAGGTCGCCTTCTCTAGGAGTTGGCACGAGAACATTGGCTACCGAGGAAACAGCCACGGCTGATGGTGGCAGAGTCACTTGTGTTGGGGGAGCCGCTTGCTCCCTAGGAGTATTGGGGGCTACTGGAGCTACTTAAGCTAGCACCTCTGCCAGCTGGGGTGCTTAGGGTTGTTGGTCCAACCGTTGCCTAAGTTGGGTAAGCTCCTATTATTGGTATAACATCATCTTTCGCATAGCTGCTAGTTGTGCCATTAATTCATCCTCCTGGGATACCTGGTTTGTCCGCGTACGTATTCGAGCCATTTTGTCCTTTGGAATCCTTGTCCTCTGGTGGAGCTCTACTGGCGTAGCTTCTATTAGTGCAGCCACAGTTAAATGTTATAACTTACGTTAACTTATATATTAATATTGTAAAAACTAACTTACTTGGACAAATGAGGTAGTCGTACGACGATATGAGGTAGGATGGCAGGCTCTGATACCAACTATGACACCCCGCACCCTTAGTTGTCAGGACCGTCACTTAAAAATTGCTATTTTTTTATTACATACGTATTTACTATTCATGTACATGTACTATTTAATTGTTACTATTCAAAAATACCATTTAACAGTTACTATTCAAAAATACTATTTAATAGTTACTATTCAAAAATACTATTTAGTGATTACTATTCAAAATTACCATTTAACGGTTACTATTCAAAAATACTATTTATCTCAAATTGTGTGGAAGAGAACTCACGGTGTATCCATAACCTCGCCTCACATCCACCTCCGCTGCCGTCATCGCCCATTGTGATTTAAGCCATAGGACACTTACCTACAGCATGAATACACTTCGTGAGCTTTATGCCTAATAAGTACAATATGTTAACCGCAAAACATGTTTAAACATCGTACATACCTAAAACATATACAAAACTGGAAATCATATTACACATTCACAAAGAACATGGAAACATATCATGTAGCATCTTAGAATGCATATCAAGTGGGCATGTCTTATCATGCAACTAGAAAGCTTGCTCTAATTGTATCTAGGGCATAACAGGTACACTACATGAACCGTTTATGCTCAACTTATGCTTCATTATTCATTATATTTCATTATGAACCGTGACTTGGGCTCGTTATATCTTAGATCATTCATTCTTTATGAGCCTCGACTTGGACTCGTTATATGTTGTGAGCCTAGATTATTCTTTCTTTATGAGCCTCAACTTGGACTTGTTATGTATATATTATGAGCCTCAACATGGGCTCATTATATATATTATTAGCCTAAATTATTCTTTCTTTATGAGCCTTAACTTGGACTCGTTATGTTTTCATAAATCTACGCGATTATGAAACTATATGCTATGCATCAACTGTGCAAGGTTTGTATACTTAACATAGTATAAAACAATACTTTAAATTCATTTCATTCATGCCATAGGTGGAGTTGTACTTATTTAGTTGGCAAGCAATTGTGTACTCACGCCTTTATCAAATTACAGGTGACTACCTGTCATCAATAATGCATCTTATTAAGACTCTCGTTAAGTCGCCATCACTATTAGTGACTAAAGCAGATAATTTGCTAGGTACCGATTGTCGTTGGTACTAACTCGCTCTCTTTTCAGAGTTTGTGTCTCTATGGGTGGTTAATTAATTTATTGTCCAATAAATTAACTACTATCATTCCTAGGTCACTGTTACTGTTAGTGACCATAACTTGTGTTTTTATGGGGTACCAAGGCCCATCAATACCCTATCAGTATACTTTTGGGATTTGGTTTCTAACTTGTATCGTGTTTGATTAATTGTCTAGTTGACAGATTAATCATCATTCCTTGCAGTGTCATTCGAAACACGGTCCTTAACTAGTTGCCGACTAATCAACTGATCGGTTACTTCGCGCGTCATTAGCTAAGTAATCTACTGAGTTACTAGTACTTGTTTGGTGTGGTAGCCTACCGGGCTACCTACAGTGTTTAAGTTATTTCTGAAAAATTGTTTTGGTTACCTTATAAAATTCTTGGAAAAATTATATGTTTGGAACCCGTCCCCTTATCACCCCATTGGAAGGTGGGAGACATTTATATGAAAACCATTTTTACATTTTACCAAGTTTAAAATACATTTTTGGTGTTACATTTTAAGGGTGGTTTTTGAACCACTTTCAAAAACTATTTTGAAACTGGAAAGAAACGACTTCGTTTGTAAAATTTACGAACATGAAATATTTCATCCTCGATGAGATGAACAATTTTCATGTTTACCTCAGAGCTCAAATCTAACTCGAACGGGTCCTAATCCTATCAAACCCGTGGCCTATGTGCCCAGTTTTTTTTTGTAAAAGTCCCAGTTTTGCATCACCTTGAAAACGGCTCTGTTTGAGGCCCGAAACGGCCAAATTTTTAAAACATGTACAAGATGTTTTAAAGATTTTGACATGCTCTATAGCTTTCATGTTGAGCCCAAAGTTCGGTTCGGACTCTAAGTGGTCTATTTTTAATAAAACCTGAGACTAAGTTCTGGGTTTGGATTTTGTTCCTAGTTTTGTTCCTAGCTTGGGCAATGAGTAAAAACCACTCGAAAAACCTATCGTAGTGTTGTTCTTGGCCATAGGCTATTTGACACAAAAATGATCGTAATAAAATTTTCTTAAAACACTATGTTTTACCAAAACCCAAATTCAGACCCTAAAGGGGTCAAAATTGGCAAAATCCGTGGCCTTTCCTTGAGGACAGATTTTGTCCAATCACTAAAAACGTTCATGCTCTCATTTGCACACAACCATTCATAAAATAATATAAACACAACCATAACCACATAAACTTAAAAATGAGAAGCTAAGGGCTCAAAATAAACTTATTACAAATCATTTGCATAAATAAATACACATAAATAGCCTTGATCAAACTTAAAAATCATCTAACCATAAAAGGGAGGGTTTTCGGTTTACCTCTTGTGCTATGTTTCAAGGACAAATCCGAACTAGGGTTTAAGGAACCAAAATGGCCGTGTGGAATCAAGAGGATAGGGTCGGTTTTTGTGCTAGCAAAAACACCAAAAATTTCTCTTAATATCAACCCAAAATAATAACCAAAACCCACAAAGATTGGTTTCAAAAACTTACCCTTGAACACACTTGAAATGGCTTGGAATGAAAGCCTCTTACACAAGCATGAAGGGGACTAGCTTTTGGTATGTTTTTTGGCTTGGTTTTGGCTTGCAAAAATAGTGGTTTTGGGGCTATGGAAGGGGTTGGTTGTAGCAAGAAAAGAAAGGGGAGAAGTGTTTGTGTTTTAGGTGCAAAAGTGAGAAAGTGGCACTCTTAGGTCATGTGTGCCTTTTATAGGCAAATTTAACCCAAATTAATTTAACTTAAAAATAATTAATTGTCCATATTTTTAGCCTAATTAACGGACAAATTGCTGCCATTTTTCTACCCCTAATGGCCTTGGGCTGCTTGCATGGGGAAGGCGAACATAAACAAAGTTTTTCCTTGGTCATGTGCTTGAAAGTTTGAGTTTTTAATTAAAAAATTGTCCAACACATCCCTAACTTTAGGAAAAACTTTTCCCACTTGTTAGGGCTGTGTTTGGGGCTTTCCTAACTACTTGTACACGATTTTCTAAGGGGAAATTTCATCTGTAAAGTCTTCTCTTCATAGTCTAATTTCTGCCATTCAGTATCCGACCCTTTTTCGGTAGTATTCTAGTTTTCACCCGAAATTGGATTTCCTAAATACTGTCTAAGAGCCTATTATCAGTCTATTTTACTATTCATTACTTATACTGTGGTTGTGTCTACATTGTGTTGTCTTTTCACACGCAATTCGAGGTGTTCCCAGCAAAATTTCAGACACAGTCTCTCTTAACTAATTTGGATATACTGATTTCATTTTTATCTGTTTTACATCCATCGAAGGTCGCCTGGACCAATTTTTAGGATCTGTATGACCCTGCCTCGAAAAATGTGTCAGGTGCATGTTTGACTAATTTGGGCGTTCTGAGCCCAAATATGTCAGTTTCGGGCCGAGGAAAGGTCGTCTTGACCCTCATCCTGATACTGCAAATCTCTCAAATTAAAATTCTCGTTTTGTGCTCAATCAACCAGATTGAGTCTACTAACCATTCATATATCAGTTTTAGGTCAAATTAAGGCCGTCCTGGCCAGTAACTTGACATTGCGTTTCCTACTATTCAGTATTCATTGCCTTTTACTTAACTGACTAGTCCGAGTGCTCTGACTCTGATTTTGTTAGTCTCTAGGTGAGAAGAGGTTATCCAGACCATTTTCTCGATACTGTACCCTTGCTAGGGTTTTTCATCGTTGTTATGCTCAGACGATCGGTCCGAGTGTTATGGTGATCTGCTCACTAGTATTGTGTCAAGAAATAGTTGTCTAGACCAGTTTCTTGACACTACGTGTCTCATACACTCATACACATAATAGGGTGGACTGGGTTCACTTTCGGTCGCCCATTTTACTGCATAAATACTACTTAAATAGTACCGTACCTGTTTCAACTGGAAAATATACTGTATTTTCCAACTTAATTACTCATTACATAGTAATTAAGTTTCATACATTTTTGAGAGTCTGTATACTGCCTCTCAGCTCATTACACGGCCTCTTACACGGGCGTGTATCGGTTGAGTTTGCTCAACACGACCATGTCTTGGAACATGTCCATTTTACCCGAGCGGTACACGGCCACTTACATGGCCGTGTACCTGACCGTGTTACACTACTCGGCCATGTTCACTCACACGGCCTCTCTCACGTATACAGTCTGATCAGTACACAGCTTCTTACACGGCCATGTATCTGACCATGTTCTGCGAATTTGCACTAAAATGCATCAAACTGACCCAAACTCATTCCTTAATTTCTCATTATATAGAATTTAGGTTACACGAGTATAGGGGTCCTTACAGGTGATCCCACGTTACTTGTATCTTCTATTCACCTTTTTCTTCTAAGGGTTTACCAATTTTAAATCAATAAGCAAAAGGCTGAGTAGGATATTTTTAATTTATTTTCAAATATTTTATTTTAACTAGAATAATATTACAATACATAATCTTAATGTGTCTTTGTGATTATGCAATTTATATCCTTAAATATACCTAAGTCATATACAATTTGTATAAGACCTCCCACCATGTCGAAGTACAATGAGTTGTCCTCAATCGAGCAGTGCACTCTTCACATATGTGCCCTAGCACCCTATATACTTTTAACAATGAAATTCCGTTTCTCAAATTCCTTTGAAAGTAGAATTCACATAATAAAATATGCAGTATTATCTTCTCAAACATCTATAACAGGATTATTTTTCCTTTTAATTTGCGAAATCATGATATTTCAAAAATCACTGAATTTATAAAACCTTATAAACTCACTTTCTTTATATCAATCTTTTGGCCAAATTGTTTAAAAAAAAAAAACCCAGTTACAAAGAAAGGGGTAAGATTTCCTACCTTTTGACAAATTATATACCAATAACTTCTTGTATGTATCCCAAGATAGTCCCATTTCTAATTCTATATCAACAAGTACTTAAAATATAATCACAGATAATTTAATTATCTATTCAAAAATTCTGTAATCTTGATTACAATAAACTAAATAAATTAGTGTGCCATTGGCTTTGAATTTTAAAACTTTATTTTGTTTTAACACTAAAAATTTTAAAACGACGTTTTACTATTATTATTAATATCATTATTTTTTTAATACATGTATATATATATTTAAAAATTTTAACATGACCTATTTTAGAATATGGACTGCCCAAAAACTCTAAATACTAAACCTACAAAAAAAAAATTTCCAAATCCTAGAGCAGTTTAAATACGATTCAAGTTTCAAATTCCAGGTCAATTTAAATTTACATTTGAAAATAATTATTGTTATTATTTTATTTATTTGTTTATTATTATTACTATTATTACTACTATTATTATACATATGTACACAGACGCACAAACAAAAATATATATATACATGCCCATGTATATATACACACGCGCAAATATATATATGTGTGTATATATACACACATAGACACACACGTTTATATACACTCAAGCACACACACAAATATATATATACATAGACACACATACACAAATATATATATATACAAACAGAAACACATACACAAATATATATACACACACACATACGTGTATATATATACATTTAATGGATGGGGTGGTGGGCTAGTGATGGAGGACGGTAATGTAGGGAAAAATCAGTAAAAACACATCAGAGTAGCGTAGTAGAATTATAAAAATTTTTCCAAGATCATTAAATATCTCATGATGCCATATACAATAAACTAACAACAATAAAACTCATACCTCTAGAAGATGCCAACAGCAGGAGGAGAATGACCGGAGGGCTTCAACCAACTAGTCTTCTCTACTATTCTCCAATTCCCGGATGGCAAAGTGTGTGGACACTCAGTTCCTTGACCGATATTGTTAGGAACTGCCCTAACTGCCTTCACTTTAAACTTCAAACTTACTTGTAAACTTTAAACATACTTGATTATACTTCTCTGAACTTTACTCTTCTTAAACTTGTTGTTCTTAATTTACTTTTAAACTTGCTCTGGTACCAATGTAGGTACCTTACCTTGGGCTCTAATGCCATATCTTATGGGTGACCTGACTTACTCGAGCAGTCCACTTAAAACTTTAACTGTTCTTAAACTTTGCACTTGTTGTTCTTAATTTACTTTTAAACTTGCTCTGGTACCAATGTAGGTACCTTACCTTGGGCTCTAATGCCATATCTTATGGGTGACCCGACTTACTCGAGCAGTCCACTTAAAACTTTAACTGTTCTTAAAGTTTGCTCTTCTTTATCTTACTTTAGGAAAAACTTACTTTAACTTACTTACTTCTTATATCTTTAAACTTACTAGTTTTAACTTTGTCATTTTAACTTACTTGCGGAAGTGGTGTTCGGAAAATTAATGAAAATAAATTTTTTCTTTCTTTTAAAACTTAAACTTAATTTAAACATATGAGTTTTCAAAAAGCATATTGAAATACTTCATAAACTTAACTTACATTAAACCTTGTCTCTTTCTCATTACATTACATATACCTTTTCTTTAAATTGCAGCAGAAATCATAGTGAAAACCATAACCCACCCCATGACACTCTGGGAATCTGTCTGCCAGCCCATCTGTTTCTTCTTCATAATGTAGGTAGCTTAATCTTAGTACCTACATCATGAACAGACTAGTGAGCTACAGCTCAGTAAGTAGAAACATACATATCAATATATCATACACATAAACTTATATTTCATAACACATCTCATACAAAACATTTCATAAATCACATCGACTAACAACAAAGGTTAGTCAGATTATGCTTACTTAATTTTTCTTCTTACTTCTCATTATTCTTACTTTCTTTCTTATTCTTCTGTTCTTTTCTTTTCTTTTCTTTTCTTTCTTAGCTTTTCTTAACTTTTCTTTACTTTACCTTCTTTTCTTTTCTTAGCTTTTCTTTACTTTACTTTCTTTTCTTTTCTTAGCTTTTCTTTGCTCTCTTTTCTTTTCTTTTCTTTTTCTTTCTTTATCTTTCTTTATCTTTCACTTGTGGGCCCGTGGTTGAACGTACCTAATGTGCGCAGACCAATGGGGTAACGGGGGAGCGACCCACCAATCAACCCCAAGGTCGATCACGCACTACAAACTTGGGGTAGTGCGTTAGCCATTAACTACCTTAAGCTTGCGATAGCACCATACATCTGGGGTGGAGGCTATTCTTAAATCTTAAACCTCACAGCTGGGGAGGTCGGTACGCCAACCTTAAATTTTCAGTCTTATTATCTTGGTTATATTTATCTTTCTTTATTTTAACTTTTAATTCTTTTCGACTTTGTGAACATGGTGGATTATCCTGTCACAATGCATGATTCTTAATAATTGCATGGTCAAAAACTTTTCTTATCATTTTATAAAACATTTCTTTACAAACACGTTATTCATAATGTCATATCATCATATAATCCTATGGCAAGTCAGTTCGTGAGTAGACAATTAAATGTCTATACTTGCAAATACATTACTCATATCACCTTCTTCGCTTCTGGATCCGCAGACATTTCTTTGTTGCGTCTGGATCGGGTTCCTATAACCGAAACAATAATAACGTTATTTAAATCTTTATTCTCCTGTAAAACTTAGTAAAACGTAAAAATTCTACGTTTAATTTCCCAATCTTAAACTTAGGGTCTAATATCCCATTTATAACTTTTCTGTCAACTTTTGGCAAAATTACCATTTTGCCCCTAGCGGGATTTTTCTCACTTAAACTTTACTTTTCTTTGATTTACAACTTAGTTCTGGTCCTTAGAATCTTAATTAAACCATTCTAAGTCCATTAGGGACTTTTTCTATCATTCCTGAAATTTTTTGGTCAAAATTACCGTTTTGCCCCTAATAGGTCTTTGAGTTATATCATTCTCATTTTATTGCTTAGACTAGATTTTCTAAGCCCAAAAATCATAAAATAATTTTTCTTAGGCTTTACTAAATTTTACGGCCTTATTTGCCACAATTTCTAGGTTTATTATTCGCCGACCCTCGGGTGGTTCTATTGCAACCCTTGGTCGTTAATCCTTCATTTTTTAGGCCTAGGTCACCGAGAGGGCTCGGGTTTCCATCCCAATCACATTTTCACCCTTCGGTTCCTAAAATAGCCCTTTGTGCCGTTATAGAAATTTCGGCAGTATTTCTGCTTAATTTTTGGGTTCCCGGCGTTTAGGAAACGCCTTGAAACCATCTAACATATTTCTATTCTAGCACGTACTATACTAGAGGCCTATATTTTTACGTAAAACTTAACTTTTACGTAAAAATCTTTACATTTTTCACATTTTCTTATTTTACTATTTTTCATACATATAGTCAATTTTTCTTACAATTTCACATTCCAAAGTACATAATTAATACATAATCATTCCAAAACAACAAATAAAGAGTGAAGGACCGAAATCACTACTGAAATCGTCCCACCAACGATCAAACGGACCGTTCGATCTCGCGTGCACAAACTTTAATTCTCCGTTCTTTGCTTTTGAAATTCCATCTTCAAATTCCAATTCCGCGAATGTGTCCGGAACGTTGAAAATAAGCCAACGGGCCATTCCTCAATTTTTGGTCACCGGTCGCCGTTGATCGACGTTGACTGCCATTGACCGGTGGTAGCGTGGAGAAAGGCGACCACCATTTCATAGATCTCGATGTGAGGAACTCATTGGTGGTATCAATTTCACCAATTGAAACTCCTATGACCGGAAACTAACCCCCGAAAATCCGATGACGGTGGCGATGTCCGTTCTCCATCGTGCCGGCGTTAATTCCCAAAATTGGCTTGGGGCTTTGCTTGGTCGCATCATTTTGAACATTTCTGGCTGGGTGGTGTCGCTCACCTCTGCCTGGAACAGTGACTTCCATGGTGGTGATAAGGCGGCGATGGCGAAGCTTAGGGTGGCGTGATCCGACGGCTGTTGAGGTGAAATGAGCTATGGGTTTTGTTCTCCTCTTCACCACGAAACTTTTCAGACTGGAATCAGCTTGATTGGACGTCGGACGGCGGAGATACGGGTGATCGAAATTTCCGACCACCGTGACCTTTAGGCAGCGCGTGCGGCTTCCTCCAGCGTCTACTCCGTCGCATCGGCACACCGTTGGACTCAACTTGACGAGAGCTTTCCAATGAGATCGGCGATGTCGAAAACGGACACCGTTTCTGATAATTGGTTACTGTTCATTTTCGTGTAAGGGAGGAAAGAGAAAGTTAAATGAAATTATGGGCTCCTTTTTTAAATTTCTGATTTTTCGCCCTTATTTATACTTTTTTTTTTCCAAAATTTCAACATGAGCTATCCTGACTAATTTGGGCATGCTGAATCCAAATATATCAGTTTTATTTTCATCTGAGGTCATCTTGACCAGTTTCCGATGCCGCGAATTCCCGGTCAAAAATTACCTTTATGCTCAATTAACTAATTTGAGTATACTGATAGGCTATCCTGACTAATTTGGACATGCTGAATCCAAATATATCAATTTTTTTCATCTGAAGTCATCTTGACCAGTTTTCGGTACTGCGAATTTCTGGTCAAAAATTACCTTTGTGCTCAATTAACTAATTTGAGCGTGTTGATAGGCTATACTGACTAATTTGGACGTGCTGAACCCAAATTTATCAGTTTTATTTTCATCCGAGGTCATCTCGACTAGTTTTCCGATACTGCATATTTCCCGGTCAAAATTTACTTTTTGTGCTCAAATGGCTAATTTGAGCATTCTGAATCTAAATATATCAGTTTTATATCAAGAAAAGGCCATCTTGACCAATTTCTTGATGCTCCATATTTCCTGATAAAATTACTTTAAACCACAATCATTGAATCCAACTACCACATTTCTTTAAAAGAAATAAATTAATGATGACACCATCTACTTTGTTCTCATTATATTAATCTGGAGTCAAAGTTTGACCAAAAGTCAAACTGATCAGAACTCTCACCGAAATCACGTAAGCAGGTTTCTGACGTCTCCTGTGCGATCGGTTTGATCTAATTAAATCTCAAAAATCTTGAAAAGCCTAAAATACTTATCTTGTCTTATCTTTACTCTGACTTGTCATTTTCTTATACTTATCTTGTCTTATCTTTACTTTGACTTGTCATTTTCTTTTTCGGATACCGAAACCATTCTATTCTGAGTGTTTTGGTACGAAATCACTTTCTCAGTTATGAACTTTATTCTTTAACTATTTTTGGAGATTTCAATTCCTCCAAAACATTAATTTATTATCATTAATACTTTTATCTTTTTATTTATAAACATAGTATTCTTTTACATTCTATTCATAAAAGTTCTTAGAAAAGCCTAGCTTAATCCTAGGTAACACTGTAGGAATTTTTCGGTCTATCACAGATATGCTAGCACTACTAGTCTTCTTCCGATCACCCAGATCTCTAAAGAACTTATTATCATGGTAAGTTGTGCAATAATAAGCCTGCTCACTTGAGAGTTGGTATGAGAGAATTGGAGTGGCAGAACCCCTGTTTATAAACTGGCATGAGGTGATCCCTTGAATTCGAATTGGACTAGGAGAAGATTTTCTCCCTTATACACTACACAAAATCTGAAATTCCATAGGCCAAAAACAAGGGAAGATTCAGCCAACCCTAGGGGATTTTGTAATCCAAATTGAAATAGGATTTTAACTAGAATTTTATCTCATCATTATCCACTATAACCGAATTTTCCCTAGCGCAAAAACAAGGCTAGATTCGGCCACTTAGTGTGAGGAGAATCAAAATTCAAATAGGATTTTCTAGCTTGAATTTTATCTCACCCTTATCCACATGAAAATTGAAAATCTCCCTTGAATTTGTCTATAAATTTTCAGCCACCTTGTGAGGGAGAGAATCAAAATTCAAAAAGGATTTTCTAGCTTGAATTTTATCTCACCCTTGTCCATATAAAAACCAAAAATCTCCCTTGGATTTATCCACAAATTTTCGGCCACCTTGTGAGGGAGAGAATCAAAATTCAACTAGGAGTGAAACTTGAATTTTTCCTGCATCCTTATCCACTAAAAACCAGAATACTCCTAGGGCAAAATTATCCTAACAAATTTGGCCATTTAGTTAGATTTAGGATTCAAAATTCAAGTAGGATTCAAACAAGTTTTTCCTCTCCATTATCCATATCAAAAACTGATTCTTGCCTTGTGGAATTATCCACAACAAATTCAAATTTTACTTGGATTGTGATTCAAAATTTGAATTCAAATTTTAAAGTTCAAATTTCAAAATTCAAACATCAAATTCAAATTCAAATTTCAAATTTAAATTTCAAATTCAAATTTTGAATTCAAAATTTAAATTTTAAAATTCAAATTTCAAATTTCAAATTCCACAAAAGTTGTATTTCAAATTTTGTCCTCATGGATAATTTTCTACAACTCCAATTCAATCTCAAATAAAATCATGGCAACTTTATTTGGAGTTCAAATAATTGTGCACTCTATTATCCAAAACAAACTCTAAATCCAACTGGAGAAAATCTTGTCTTCTATCCTGATCCTATGTCAACATCGTCCATGCTTCGTCAACTAGCCAATAAGCATACACAGATCAATTTGCCATTTATTAAGGAATTATGTATAGCTAGTAAAGGGACTAACTGGATATATATAATCAGGCTCCTGTGATTCCATATGATCATCATTCTGTACTAAACAACTCAATCATATGATCACTAATTTTTGAATCACACCACTATAAACTTGAAACTGAACTCCCAATTATATACTGTATTACGAAAGCCTGTGACAAGCTATTGTCCAATTACCTTGTCATGTATGGAAAACCCTTATATGATATCCACGATCAGCCTTAGGTCAAGGTCCCTTCAATCCTACTGATCAGGCTATCTTAAAGTTCTATTATACTACCAAATAAGAAAATGATTATTCACCATATGTGAATAAGAAGTCATCCACCTAGCAGACGACCAAGGCCTTGTCCATTTTCACATCCAGTACAATGCCTTTAAGAGGATACCCTTGACTCCATAGAGCTATGATTCCAATATCTGCAAACAAACCCTCTATCGTATACAAGTCATGTACCCAACGAACCAGTCTATAAGCTTACTACCTCTAAGACGCTTTAGCCATTGGAACATCAAAGTACATAAGTCATAAACATGAAGTAGTTCATTTACTCAGGATTAAGGTTATTGCATAATGAACATCAAAATCAGATTGATTCACTCATAGCGGACTATGTAGATCAATCACGCTTTAGTCCTGGTCTAATATGTCACCACCAAGTAATATATCTATGTCTCTACTTGGGAGTCTATACTCCGGATAGTCAAGACAAACTGTCCCCACCATTGTTTTAGACAACATAATAGTCTTAACATGAGTTAGATGCTCAGTCTAACGCCATAGTCTATAGACCTTAGTTTAGACCTCTTACTTTAAAACATTATCTTCTCGCATACAAAAGTTCATTGCATGCAACGTTCTAATAGTTTTAACACAAGCAGTCAGCGAGCCACATTTGCTTACATTTACTTTAACATGTAAATAGAACGAGAACAAATAGCAATGTAATGAGTAGCCTCTATATTATAATTTTATTATCGAGTTCAAAATAAATACATCAAAATGTCTCTCATGCTTAGGGCATTTCCTAACAATCTCCCACTTGCCTTAAGCCAGTAGATGTGCCATGTTACACATCCCCATCACCTCTACATGCATTTCAAAGCTTCTAGCCACCAAAGTCTTAGTAAAAGGATTGGCAATGTTGTCCTCAGACGCGACTTTACATACATCCACTTGTCTTGTCTCCACGTGCCCTCGTATAATGTGATACCTCTGATCTATGTGCTTGGCCCTCTTGTGGTGCCTAGATTCCTTTGTGTTGGCAATAGCCCGCTATTGTTATAGTAGAGTATGATAGGCTTGTCAACACCTGGAATGACCTTAAGGTCTCTAAAGAACTTGTGGAGCCAAACCATTTCTTTAGATGCCTCAGCCACAGCCACATACTCAGCCTCCATTGTAGAGTCAACTCTGTAACCTTGTTTCATGTTCCTCCACACAATGGTGCCTCCTTTGAGCAAGAACACTGATCCGGATGTCGATTTCCTCGAATCCTTACAAGTCTAGAAGTCTGAGTCTATGTATCCTACAGGTGTTAGGTTCCCTCTAGAATACACTAGCATATAATCCCTCGTTCTCTGAAGATACTTGTGTATATGCTTTACTGCTTGCTTGTGCTTAGTTCTAGGATTCGCTTGATATCGACTCACCATACCTACTACAAAACATATAGCCGGGCGAGTGCAAAGCATAGCATACATAAGGGTACCCACAACCGATGCATAAGGGACCTTACTCATACGCTCTCTTTCTTCTGATGTCTTGGGATAGTCATCCAACGAAAGAGTTAGACTGGCAATGGAAGGTTGTGAACCTTTCTTTGCCTCTTGCATTGCATACTTGTCAATTATTTTATCTATGTATAAAGCCTGGGATAATGTTATCATTTTATTCTTTCAATCTCTAAAGAGACGAATGCCTAGAACATAATTAGCTTCTCCCACATGTCAAACTATTGGTATAACCAAAGTTTGACTGATAATAAATTTCCTATATCATTCCCAATGAGTAGTATATCATCGATATAGAGTATAAGAAAGACCACTTTTCCATCTTAATATGTTTATAAACATAGGGTTTATCAACGTTTTACTCAAAACTGAATGTTTTGATTACTTGATCAAGTCTTTGGTTCCATGCGTGGGATGCTTGCTTTAATCTATAAATGGATCTAAGCAACTTGCAAACTTTTCTCCCTTGGCCTTTTATCACGAACCTTTCGGGTTGTATCATGTAGATACTTTCCTCAAGATGGCCATTCAAGAATGCCATCTTGACGTCAATTTGCCAGATCTAGTAATCGAGAGTCGTAGCAACAGTCAAAAGAATATGGATAGACTTCAGCATAACAATAGGCAAAAAGGTTTCATCGTAATCGATTCTAGCCCTTTACGTGTACCCATTTGCGACCAGTCTAGCTTTGAAAGTTTCCACTCTCCCTTCTACATCCTTCTTTCTTTTGTAGACCCACTTGCAGTCAATGGGTTTTATCCCATTCGGCAGATCTATAAGTTCAAAAAAAACAGAGTTGGATTTCATAGGATCCATCTGATTATTCATGGCCTGTTTCTAAGATTTAGAATCAACATCATTTATAGCTTTATCATAAGTGACAGGATCATCCTCATGCTCATGAGCCTTGGCCTGGGATACCTCAGCATCATACATGAAGAAATTAGGCTTCCTTGAAACCCTCCCACTATGATGAAGCACCCTAAATTGTTGATCGTCTGCAGGTCTTTCACAAGAATTTGGACTTGTTTCTAAGACTAAAATCTGTGGGGCAGTTCTATCATCTGATATCTCCTCTAGCACCACTTTGATTCGAGGCTTAAAGTCATTCATGTGACTTTCCTCCAAGAATGTCGCATGGGTTGATATAATAACCTTTTGTTCCTTCGCATTATAGAATAAACCTCTCTTAGTTCCCTTAGGATACCCTACAAACATGCACAATTCTAATCTTGGTTCTAATTTCTTCGCATCCCCATCCTGTACATGTGTCGGGCAGTCCCATATTCTCATATGTCAAAGGAAGGGCTTCTTGCCATGCCACAATTCATACGAAGTCTTGGGAATTGACTTACTTGGAACCTGGTTCAGAATATAACAAGCCATTTATAATGCATATCCCCAAAATGATAACAATAGCGTTGAATAACTCATCATAGATTGTACATATCCAATAATGTCCTGTTTCTCCTTTCAGCTACACCATTCTGTTATGGAGTACCAGGTGCAGTCAATTAGGATAATATCCCATTCTCTACAGGATGTCCTATAAATTCATCAGAGAGGTATTCGCCACCTCGATCAGATCGAATAGTCTTCATGGATTTACCCAATTGCTTTTCCACTTTTGCACGATACTCATTAAACTTATCAAAAGTTTCGCTCTTGTGGTGCATCAGGTACACATATCCATACCTCAAGTAATCGTCTATAAAGGAGACATAATACTCGAACCCTCCTTATGCTGCGAAGTTCATGGGGCCATATACGTCGGTGTGCATAATTTCTAAGAGTTCCTGGGCCCTAGTACCCTTAGCTCCAAAAGACCTCTTAGTCATTTTACCCTTGAGACAAAACTCACATTGCGGAAGGCGTACCTCCTTCAGAGATTCTAAAGGACCGTCTTCTACCAATCTTTGAATCCTATCCTGATTAATATGACCAGGTCTTAAATGCTAAAGATACACCTTGTTAGAGTGAGAAACTTTAAACCTTTTAGAGTTATTAGTTAATTCGGTGTCAAGTAGTGAGTACATCTTTGGTTTGATTAAATATAGGTTTCCATTCATCCATCCAGAACCGATATAAGAATTATTTTTATGAATATCAACTCTTTTACTAAAAGAAACTGAATAAGAATCTTCTATTAAACAAGCTACCGATATAAGGTTCCTCCTAAAATTAGGAACATAAAAACAGTCTTTCAATAATATAAACCTAAATTCATCAAAGTAAAGATAAATGTCTCCCACTGCCTCAGCCACCATAAAGCTACCGTCTCCAATCCGCAATGAGGGGCTGCTATCATGTAGACTTCTCGTTTCCATGAACCCCTGCATAGAAACACAAACATGATTAGTGGCACCCGAATCAATGACCTAAGTGTCTTTTGATTCTTCCACCGAACACGCTTTTAGATAAAGAAGTTCCTTACCTTCCTTCCCCTGGTGGCTAGGAATTCCTAGCAAGTCTTCTTAAAGTGACCTACCTTTCTACAGTGGAAGCACTTGGACTTTTTAGGGTCCTTGGGCTTCTTGTTCTTCTTGTTCTTCTTCTTCCCATCCAAGATAGGAGGATTAGAAGAACTGGAAGCCGATTGCTTCTTATTTGGCCTCTTCCTCTTCCGTGAGGGTTTGGAAGATTCTCCTAAATTAGCCTCTCCCTTTGGTTGGACTGCATCCCTGTCCCTGATCATATACTCATAAGCTTAGAGTTGTTTCATGAGCTTGGTGAGTCTTAACTCCCTTGTCACCAGATTGTATGCGACCTTAAACCCTACAAAATCTTTTTACAGAGTTTTAAACACCATCTTGATCTCGATGTTGTAGTCCAGTTCAGCACCATTTTTAGTAGCCTCAACAAAGAATCCCATAAGAGTGATCATATGGTCCTTTACCGGAGTACCTACCTTCTGCTTGGAGTTCATAGTACTAGTGATAGTAGACTGTCGAGCCAATTTTTCTTGGACTCCAAACATGTCTTCCAGGTTTTCCATGATTTCCCTAGCAACTTGATAAGTCTCATACTACTTTTGTAAAGTGCTCATCATGTTAGCGAGAATGTAACACCGAGCTATCTCATTGGATTCTCTCCAACGAGTATAGGCAACCGGGACCTCCTCAAGCGGTGTGTCAGGTTTGGGCCCAGGTAGGCATGGTTCATCTAGTACGAACTTGTGTCTCTCACAGCTAAGAGCTATTAGCAGATTTCTTTTCTAGTTTTTATAATTATCGCCATTTAGCTTATTTTTAGTAAGTATTGAAATGAGGGGTGTCGGTGACATTCTGAACTGAAATAAAATTATGTTAGACATCATTACAAAACCCAAGCAAATATAGAGATAATTTAGCAAATAAAACATATAAGTATGTTCCTACATGAAACTTGGAAAAACATGTAGCATTATAACGGTAATTCTCAACACCTATTGCCCCAAGCCACCGAGGGGTGGTCATGGGACAAATAGCCAAAACATGGACCCCATCCAATTAATATATATTGCCTTAAATCCTCCAAGGTTAAGACATACATTAATAACCACTTGTTTTGGTCACCAGTTTAGTTAACAGAGCTTCTGGGGAAGGTTAATAACTAAACGAGTCTTGAGTGTATAGCCATTGTTTACGTAGCTCAATACACGTCCTACCAAGCCACCGAGGGGTGGCCATGTATAGAATCATGCCCGAAATCATTTTCTACATAGGATATCCAATCTAGTATACCGGCGGTAGTAAACACCTACTGAGGAGTGTGGTCAGGGTAGAATTGACATGAGGTGTTACCATACTTTCACATACAGATCAGCAATGGAGGCCATAGGTTTTGTTTGAAACCCTCTCCTACTCAATATTTTGAAAAACATGCAAGTTTTGTAAAATGTATGATCAATATAGTTTAAGCGGCATTCACCTATCCTATATAACATGTTATGAATCCAAAACATCCATCAATATATATTTATACATCCATGACATATCACAAAAAAAATAATAGATGGAAAATAACCAAATCATGGTCCCATCCTAGAATAGAGAAAATGAAGATTACAAAATTCCATCCAAAGCATTATTTGGGTCTTGAATTTTGTTCCGTCTTCTTATATCCATCTTTATGTAGCCTCTCCATTTATTTCTCATCCCAAGATTCATTTAAAATTCAAATTTCAAAAATTTAAATTTCAAATTTCAAAAATTTAAATTTCAAATTTAAAATTCAAATTTCAAAAATTTAAATTTCAAATTTCAAATTTCAAATTTCAAATTCAAAATTTAAATTTCAAATTCAAATTTTAAACAATTTAAATTTCATGTGTAATAATATATAATTTCAAAATTTTTCAAATTTTCAATTATATATTTTTAAACATAATTTAAAATTAAATCCTAAATTTAAAAATTAAAATTTTTATTTTTTGGCCCATCGGCTCATGGACCCCGGAGGCCGATAGCACTCGTGGGTAGCCCCTAGCCCTTGGGGGGACTGGCTACCCACGGCCACAGGCCGAGTGCAGCCCTGCCGGGCTGCAGGCAAAGTCTGCAGCCTCAGGCTGCATGCCCGAGTGTTGCAGTAGCCTGCCAAGCTACAAGCAATGCCTGCAGCCATGGGCTACGCACCTCAGGTAGGTGTAGCAGCCCGTAGGGTATAGCAACGCCTGCAGCCCATGTCTGCACACCTGGATAGCCACGACAGCACTGGGGAGGGCCACGACCACCCTTGGCTACAGGCAGGGCCTGTAGTCGTGGGTTGTCTAGCCTTGGATAGGGGTTGCCACAGCCCCATCCTGCCCGAGGGCAGGGGCTGCAGCCCCACCAAGGCCCGGTGGCTCATCCCAAGGGAGCAGTGCTCGATTTTCATGCCATATTCCAATTTACCCATTAGGATCTCAAAAATTAATTTGAATCCTAATTAAATTGGAATTTTCCACACAAACAAAATTTCAATCTTTAAATTAAATTTAACTTTTGGGAAAAATAAATTATGGTATTCTAACTTCAATCTCTTCTTAGAATAATTACATAAAATTTCCTAAACCGTTTCTGTTGCACAAAATTCTAATCAAAATAATTCTAAGGCACAAAAAATTAAAATCCATGGGAAAATTACGGTGATGATAAACGGCTCCGATGGTTACATAAAAATTCATGGATACAATTTTCTAAATTCTAAGGAACCATAACCGGCATAATCAAGCATGCTTATAATAATTCCAAAAATTAAAATAACCACATACTACATACATAATCTATGATAACAACATAAGAAATCCTAGAATACCACTCTCTAATTATCAAATCCATACATTAATAAAAAGACTAAGTAATTGTCTAAATTATGTATATGGCATAATCATGAGATGGCTCTAATACCAATTGTAGGGAAAAATCGATAAAAACGCATCAGAGTGGTGCAACGAAATTATAAAAAAATTTTCAAGATTGTTAAATATCTCATGATACCATATACAATAAACTAACAGCAATAAAACTCATACCTCTAGAGGATGCCAACTGTAAGAGGATAATGACTGGAGGGCCTCAACCAATTAGCCTTCTCTACTATACTCCAATTCCTAGATGACAGAGTGTTTGGGTACTCGGTTCCTCGACCGGTATGCTAACACTGCTAGTCTTCTTCCAACCACCCAGATCTTTAAAGAACTTATTGTCACAGTGAGTTGTGCAACAATAAGCCTGCTCACCTGAGATACTATGGTGCGAGAGAACTGGAGTGGCAGGACCTTTATTTATAGACTAGTATGAGGTGATCCCTTGAATTCGAATTGGACTAGGGGAAGATTTTCTTCCTTATCCACTACACAAAATCTAAAATTCCATAGGCCAAAAACAAGGGAAGATTCGGCCAACCATAGGGAAATTTTCAATCCAAATTCAAACTGGATTTGAGCTAGAATTTTATCTCATCATTATCCACTATAATCAAATTTTCCCTAGCGCAAAAACAAGGCTAGATTCGGCCACCCTAGTGTGAGGAGAATCAAAATTCAAATATGATTTTCTAGCTTGAATTTTATTTCACCCTTACCATATGAAAACCGAAAATCTCTCTTGGATTTATCCTTAAAATTTTTAGCCACATTGTGAGGGAGAGAATCAAAATTTAAATAGGATTTTCTAGCTTGAATTTTATCTCACCTTATCCACATAAAAACTGAAAATCTTCCTTGGATTTATCTACAAATTTTCGGCCACCTTGTGAGGCAAAGAATCAAAATTCAACTAGGATCTAAACTTGAATTTTTCCTGCATCCTTGTCCACAAATTTTCTGCCACCTTGTATGGGAGAGAATCAAAATTCAACTAGGATTGAAACTTGAATTTTTCCTGCATCCTTATCCATTAAAAATCTGAATTCTCCTAGGGTAAAATTATCCTAACAAATTCGGCTATTTAGTTAGATTTAGGATTCAAAATTCAAGTAGGATTCAAATAAATTTTTTCTCTCCATTATCCATATCAAAAAACGATTCTTGCCTTGTGGAATTATCCACAGTAAATTTGAATTTTACTTGGATTTTGATTCAAAATTTGAATTCAAATTTCAAAGTTTAAATTTTAAAATTCAAACTTCAAATTCAAATTTCAAATTTAAATTTCGAATTCAACTTTCAAATTCAAAATTTCAATTTCAATTTCAAAATTCAAATTTCAAAATTCAAATTTCATATTCTAGAAAACTTGTATTTCAAATTTTGTCCGCATGGATAATTTTCTACAACTCAAATTTAATCTCAAATAAAATCATGGCAACTTTATTTGGAGTTTGAATAATTATGTACTCTATTATCCTAAATAAAATCTGAATCCAACTGGAAAGAATCTTGTCTTCCATCCTAATCCTATGTCAACACCATCCATGCTTAGTCAACTAGCGAATAAGCATACATAGATCAATTTGCCATTCGTTAACGAATTATGTGGAGCTAGTAGAGGGACCAATTGGACATATATAATCGGGCTCCCATGATTCCATATGATCATCATTCTGTATCGAACAACTTAATCACATGATCACTAATTTCAGAGTCATACCACTATAAACCTGAAACTGAACTCCTAATTATATACTGTATTATGAAAGCCTATGACAAGCTATTGTCCAATGACCTTGTCATATATGTAAAACCCTCATATGATATCCATGATCAGCCTTAGGTCAAAGTCCATTCAATCTTACTAATCAGGCTATCTTAAAGTTCCATTATACTACCGAATAAGAAAATGATTATTCACCATATGTGAATAAGAAGCCATCCGCCTAGCAGATAACCCAAGGCCTTGTCCATTTTTACATCCAGTATAATGCCTTTAAGAGGATACCCTTAACTCTTTAAAGCTATGAGTCCAATATCTACAAACAAACCCTCCATCGTATACAAGTCATGCACCTAACAAACCGGTCTATAAGCTTACTACCTCTGAGATGCTTTAGCGATTGGAACATCAAAGTACACAAGTCATATACATGAAGTAGTTCATTTACTCAGGATTAAGGTTATTGCATAATGAACATCAAAAGCAGATTGATCCACTCATAGGGGACTATGTAGATTAATCACGCTTTAGTCCTGGTCTAAAATGTCACCACCAAGCAACATATCTATATTTCTACTTAGGAGTCTATGCTTGAGACAGTCAAGACAAACTTTCCCCACTATGGCTTTAGATAACATGATCGTCTTAACATGAATTAGATGCTTAGTCTAACCCCATAGGCTATAGACCTTAGTTTAGACTGCTTATTTTATAACATTGTCTTCTAGCACACAAAAGTCCATTACATGCAATGTTCTAACAGTTTAAACATCAGCAGTCAGTGAGCCATAATTGCTTACATTTACT
The DNA here is from genome assembly GCA_035233585.1 of Antiaris toxicaria. Classification (NCBI taxonomy): domain Eukaryota; kingdom Viridiplantae; phylum Streptophyta; class Magnoliopsida; order Rosales; family Moraceae; genus Antiaris; species Antiaris toxicaria. The sequence goes on from CP141155.1 coordinate 75,789,828, forward strand.
TTAAAGTGTAAATAGAACGAGGATACACAGCAATGTAATGAATAACCTCTACATTATAATTTTATTATCTAGTTCAAAATAAATACATCAAAATGTCTCTCATGCTCAGGGAATTTTCTAACAGGTAATGCGATGGCAGGGGAGGCCTAATGGTTGGGCTGTGAGATAATGAGCAGTGGACTGCGAACGACTAGAGGTGGCGTTTGGCTTGGCAGTGAAGGCATGTGCCTTGGTCCAGTGGCTTTGGGTGGTGGCTGAAAGAAAAAGGAGTTGGATATGGAAAGGGTGAGTGGAAGAGAGAGACTGGACAAAAGAAAATTTAGAGAGAGAAAGCAAAGGAGTGTGTGAGAGACATGAGAGTGAAAGTTTGAAAGAGAGAGAGGGAGGTTGAGAGTTAGAGAGAGAGAGAGAGAAGTTGGGAGATTTTGAAAAGAAAATTTTTGAATAAAAGGGGGGAGAGTACGGGAGACAATAGGAAAGGGGAGGAGAGAGAGTGCGGTGTATTTTGAGAGAAACATAGAGAAATATAATAAGGATGGTGATGAACATAAGAAAGAGAGAGAAAGGGCTGATGCATTTATAAAAAAAAAAGGAGAGAGTTTAAGAAAAATGTGGAAAGGAAGAGAAGAAAATGGAAGGAAGGAGAAAGTGGGAGAGGCTTCGGGAAGGGTCGAGAGAAAGAAAGAAAAAGAAAAAAAATTGGCAGAATAATAGAATAGCATTCGGTGAAAATGTGACCTCCCATAGCCCTAAGTGGCCCGGATCATCACTTAAAACTACTACTACTTAATTTGCTTGGAGAATATTACTTAAACTTACTTAATTTAAAGCCATAATTTTAGGGGATTTTTTTTCTTTTGAATGCTCACGTATTTACTATTCATGTACGTATACTTTCAAAAATACAAAGTCTAAATCATAAGGAGTTCAGTCATACATACATACTTATAAAATTCTTTAACTAATTACTATTCAAAATATACTATTAAAAAATACTGTTCACTGTGTGGAAGTTAAAATCACGGTATATCCATAACCTCGCCCTCACATCCACCTCTGCCGCCGTCATTGCCTATTGAGCTCTAAGCTATAGATCACTTACGTATAGTATGAACACACACTGTGAGCTTTATGCCCAGTAAGTACAACATGTCGTTCGCAAAACATGTTTAAATCATAATACATACTTAAAATCATATAAGCATGTCAGGTATCCACATATATCATTAAAACATTCGACATATCAGAACATCACACATCATTGAATATAGAACATCTCATACTGCATGCACAACAGAAAACATCGTGTACTGAATGCATATCTACTGGAAGCATAGAGAACTATAACTAATGCATACTGTGAACAATGCATGATCCGGTTATGCTCATTTATGCTTTAATATTCTTTTTCTTTCCTATGTCCAGCTGAGGGCTCGTGTGTCTGTACCATGTGTGCGCTGATCATCCAAAACGTCCGTGATCACTAACTTAAGAGCCGTCAACGGAGGCTCAACTTACTTTAACTTGAAAAATTTCTTCAACAAAAAAGGCCTGTGACGCCCCCAATTCCGATCACCCGCAACTGTCATGAACCGACCATTTTACCGACCAAGACAGTTCGTGTGTCGAATCTGGGTTGTCAATTTAAAACTCTTTTTCTTAAACTTTCATTGTTCAGGGTCTGAAAATTTCACCCATAAATTTTTTTTCTTTTTAATACACACTTTCTCCAAAAGAAAGCTAAGTAAAATATAATACTAACTTTTAGTTGTCTTTTGGAGTATAACATAATGTATAATATACAAAATATTTATATTGCATTTTTTTTTTCAAAATCCCTTCAATTCACTAACTTTAAAAGCTTAGCGGAAAACTTATGGCAAGACCAAGTCCACAGTGAATTTCCTATCCCTTGACACGTGCACATCCTGCCGTCATTCAGATATTCTACTAGACAGGTTTCTTACCTACAACATCAACAAACTGGTGAGCTAACATGCTCAGTAAGTTGAAACATATTTAGTAAGAATTATACGGATTCAAAAATATTTAAAACTCAATCTTCTATGAATAGTACTGTTTATCATAAATAGTACTATTTATCATAAATAGTGACTTTGACCTTTGATCAATGAATAGTAACTGTTACCATAACTGGTTACTATTCACATTACTTCAATCGGATACTATTCAACATCCTAACTGAAATCACTATGCTTAGTATACTCTTCGATTATGCTCAATTATGGTTTTCATCATATTATTAATAGTTCATTCTCTATTTACTTTCTAGTATAGAGCTTTTTTTATGGCAATACCGTTATTAATCTTGCGCACTAACTGCGAGGGCCTAGGGAGCGACCCTAGAGCTTCGGCCTCCATAGCCCTTATATCCCCGTAGGACCTGAGAGACCTCCATCAATATGTTGGAGGGACGGTGTGCCTTAATGGTTTTTGTTACCATCTTTCAATTATAGTTTTGACCAAGTGACATTAATCGTCACCTCTAGGTCACTATCCTCCATCGCTCGTAGGCCTTACTTATTCTCTTTTCTCATTATATGGGATATGTTATACTAACTAATCCCCAAATGTCCTTAGGACTTTATATCTAGTGCACATCTAGTACATAATAAAGGAACACAGGATTTCATGTTGCAGACATGAAAATGCTTGAACTTACCAATACTGCACTAATATCCACTTTCAAAACTCCTGCGCAGTTCTATCTCTAGTTTGGGTTCCTACAGACATAATTTTGTCTGTCAATATTCTCTATTAATTATCACTTTAAATATGTTGATTTTGTGATAAAATTTTCAACACAATTCAACTTGTAACATGGTACACAGCTTTCAACATGCCCATGTTCATGATCGTGTACCTTTCGGTTTCTTACTACATGGCTGTGTTGTTTACTATCTAGTCGTGTAACTGTACACAGCTTGATACATGCCAGTGTTTAAGCCCATGTACCTCTTGGGCTGTAAAATTTTTCCTATACACAGCCGTGTATTCTTCTACACACTCGTGTTCCTCAAAATTTTTATATTTTTAACTCTAAAATCTTTATTTTGAGTCCTAGAATTTCCGTGTATTCTTCTACACGCTCGTGTTCCTCAAAATTTTTAGATTTTTAACTCTAAAATCTTTATTTTGAGCCCTAGAATTTTATTTAAGTCATTGTAGGTCCTTTCGTTATCATTTTACAGCTTTTTGGTGTTAAAAACCCTAATTGTTCATTTTCTGACCCTCGATTACTATTCATCCATCACCTAGGGTCGTTTCTCGTTTTTCGAGCGTGTCAGAGCCTCAAATGGCCATTTCACTACTCTTGAAACACTTTTCATCCCGTCCTCGACCCTCGGTCCTTCAGAGGCCCGGGTTTCCTATCCCGACCTAACATTTTTCCTTGTTTCCCAAAATACCCCTAACATGAAATTTTTCCTATTTTAGGCATTTTAGACTTTAAGGGTCGGTTTACCATTCCTTTTTGGGTAGGTTTCCCATTTTCAATCCTAATCCACTGAGGGCTCCCTGTTTCCTTCCCGAGTCTAATATTTTTACCCCTCGTTCACTGAAATACCCTTATGCCGTTTTAAAATTTTTGACAGTATTTTCGCTTGTATTTTTAGGTTTTTTGGCGTTAGGTACGCCTCAGAACCTTTGTACCTGCCATGTACTATAACAGAGGCCTATTTTATACAAAGTTTCCAAACACTGTATAAAAATTTTCCACATGACCAATATTCAAAAATCCATACACAACATTTCCTCATAACATTAATATTTTCCAAACTAACCTTGGTTTAACATGTTAATCATCACCAAAGTTTTTCCTCACAACATTTCAAATATCACATATCACTCTTAGGTTTTCTAATGTGTAAATCAACATCAAAACCTAACAAAATTTTCATTCCAACCCTAGCATTAGCCACGGATTTTTCATGCAAATCACATAGAAAATCCTGCTTTCTTTCCTAGGGTATTTTTATCAACATTCCATATTCTCATTCAACACTAAAAATTTCCCATTTTCTAGTATTCATATCCCACAGATTTTAGCATGAAATTTCATCAAAATTTTCTTATTTTCTTATTCCAATTCATGCTTAATTCAACATGTAATCAAATGAATCTAAACACCGAATCAAAACAATAATTTCCACTTTACTTTTCACACCAACTATGCCACAGTTTTTCAATGGAAACATGCAAAATTTTTGCTTGCTTCATAACCCTAAATCATGCTTCAAAATCTAAACATCAAACCAATCACAACATCAACTTTTTTAATGTTTTTCTACTCTACAAACCCATGGATTTTCACTAAGAAAATCAAAGCAAATTGCTTCAATTTTGAAGATTACCTTATCTAGTTGATGGCTTGATGCTAGAATTGCAATGAAAGCTAAGTTTGGTGTGAAATTTAAAACAAAATTTTGGCTTAATGGGGGGAGAAAGGCCATGGATTTTTGGCTACAAAAAAAAGCAAGAGTTTGGCTCAATATTTCTATTTTTTTGAATGATTTTGGATGCCTATTTATAGGCAAAAGCCAAGGGTTTTTTAGCAAAATTTTCCAACAATTTGCTAATTGTTCAAGGGTCAAAATGCAATAATTTTGGGCCAAAAACCTAATTTTTTTTCTTTGTCACTTTCCACATGGCCAAATGGCCTTTTAGATAAATCCCTAAAATTTTTGTTTATCATTTTGGCATGATCTAAGCCATTAATCAAAAAGTGGAATAATCCTAGCCATACACCTTTCAAATTACTTTCCAAACCAAAAAATAAAAATGGATATATGACATCAACATGATGATGTCATCCTACTATTTATATTAATTCACTAATTAATTCGTGGTCAAATTTTGATTGAAAGCCGATCTGAATGGAACTTTACCGAAATAACATGGATGGGTTCTGGGCACCTTCGGTGCGATCAGTTTGTTTTATTTTGCTTCTGTTTGGCCATAATTCTCTACCGTAAATTTCTATCATTTTAGTTCATTTCGATGCATTCTCTAGGGTTTTTAGCTCTGATTTCAAATCGTCACACCCAAAAATTTTCAGTAAGATTTTCCATCCCCGAACTCACTCATTCTAACACTATCGGAACATTTTCACAGTATTCTCAACAGTATTAAAACACAACTTTTTCATATTTTATTCATTAAAATTGCTACATACATACAATTTTAACCTACTATGAGAATCTAAAATTCCCGATTATCACATTCACCCCTCCTTATAGAATTTTCGTCCTCGAAAATTTAGAACAAGTAAGGGTACAAATTTCTAATTTCGTCTTCGCGTTCCCATGTAGCCTCTTCAACGTTGTGATTTTTCCACAGCACTTTGACTAATGGGATTGTTTTATTCCTCAAAACTTTATCTTCACGTGCCAAAATTTGAACAGGCCTTTTCTTCATAGGTCAGGTCTTCCTGAAACTGGATCGGTTCATGTTTCAGCACATGGGATGGATCCGATATGTACTTCCGTAACATCGACACGTGAAACACATTATATACTGCCGACATTTCTAGAGGCAATGCCAATCTATAGGCAGCTTTATCAATGCACTCGATGATCTCGTATGGTCCAATATATCTTGGACTCAATTTCCCCTTCTTCCTGAATCGCATTATTCCTTTCATCAGTGAAACTCTTAGGAATACGAAATCCCCTTTTTTGAACTGTAGGGATCTTCGTCTTTTGTTCACATAGCTCTTCTGTCGGCTCTAGGCTATCTTCATCTGCTGCTCTATTTTTGTAATTGCATCCATTGTCTCTTGTACAAAATCTGTCTTATGCAGTCATTTCTCTTGTAGGTTGTACCAATGAATCGGTGATCTACACTTCCTTCCATACAAAGCTTCATAGGATGCCATACCTATCGAAGCTTGGTAGCTGTTGTTATACAAAAACTCTACCAATGGAAGTTTCTCGTTCCAGCTCCCCAGGAAATCTATTGCACATGCACGCAGCATGTCTTCTATCATTTGGATAGTTCGCTCAGATTGCCCATCTGTTTGCAGATGAAATGCTGTGCTCAAGCACACTTCTGTTCCCATAGCTTCTTGCACACATGTCCAGAAGTTCGAAGTAAATCGTGGATTACGATCTGACACAATAGATTTAGGAACTCCATGTAGCCTGACTATATGGTTAACATATAAGCTTGCTAACTTTTTGAACGAGAAGGTTATTTTTACTGCAATGAACCTTGCCATTTTTGTTAATCTATCTATAATAACCCAAATGGTATCATAGCTTTCTCGGGTCTTCGGTAGTCCTACCACAAAGTCCGTTGCGATATGTTCCCATTTCCACTCAGGAATCTCCAGCGGCTCTAACTTTCTGCCTGGATGATGATGTTCAGCCTTAACTTTTTGGCACGTCATACATCTGTTTACAAACTCAGCTATATCCTTCTTCATCCCATTCCACCAGAATTGCGGTTTCAAGTCCTGGTACATGTTACTGGCTCTGAGATGTACTGAATAGGGCATTTCATGGGCTTGTGCCATAATTCACCTTCTTAATCCTTCATCATCTGGAATTTGAATTCTCCCCTGATGTAGGATTAGTCCATCTTTAGACACTTCTTCCTGTGAACTTGCTAGCTTCGGATCTCGTTTCTGAGCTTCCCTGATATCTTTATACAATGTTGACTCCAGTTGTAACGTAGCTAGCTTTTCGGCTATTAGCTCCATCTCCAATATGTTGATTTCTTGTTGCAATGGCTTTGGAAATTTTCCAATCAGCTATAGCTACAGAGCAGTAAATTTCCTACTTAACACATCTGCAACGTGATTGGCTTTTCCCGGATGATAGAGGATTTCACAATTATAATCCTTTACCAACTCCAGCCACCTTTTTTGCCGCATATTTAGCTCTTTTTGTGTGAAAAAATACTTTAGACTTTGGTGGTCAGTATAAATGTGACACTGAGCTCCATAAAGATAGTGTCGCCAGATCTTTAACGTGAACACTACTGCGGCAAGCTCTAAATTGCGTGTGGGATAATTTTTCTCATGGTCCTTTAATTGACATGAGGCATAGGCAATCACCTTGTCGCATTGCATCAGGACGACTCCTAATCCCATCTTCGAGGCATCGCTATATATCACGAATATCTCCCCTTCAGTAAAAAGCGTAAGTATCGGTGCACTCGTTAGTCGTTTCTTCAGCTTTTGAAAGCTTTTCTCACACTGTTCAGTCCATTCATACTTCTATTCCTTGCGCGTAAGCGCCGTGATAGGAGCGGCGAGTCGCGTGAATCCTTCAACAAATCTCCTATAATAGCCGGCTAGACCTAAGAAACTCCGTATTTCTGTCACGTTCTTAGGTGCAGGCCATTCGTTGATCGCCTTGACTTTTGCAGGATCCACAGCGATTCCTTCCTTGGAAACCACATGTCCAAGAAAATGTACTCTATCCAGCTAGAATTCACATTTGGAGAATTTGGCATAGAGTTGTCACGGCCCAAAATTTAGACACGTGATACGGCAGTCAAATCATAATATCAACCCGAGATTTAAGGAAAAACATTTATTACGAAGAGCGGGTCAACATTATAATTTAGCTAAGCCTAATTATTTATAAAGTAGCATCATAACCACATAATAAAATAAAGGAGAAAATAAATGCTTTTTAATGCGGAAATCAAACACAAAATCAGTTTTTAAAAGAAATTTACCAACCATAAAATATTCCCAAGCATAAAATTTAAATAACGTGAAATAAAGTACAAACTTAAAGTCTCATTACATCAGAACGAGAAACAGAAAGAAGAAGATGGAGAAAACGGATAGCATCATCTTCAGTAGTAACAGATATCTCAACGATTTTCGGAACTGCGACCTCCCGCACCTGGAAGTAGTCATTTCGAAATCACAAAGAAAAGGGACGTGAGCGCTGGCTCAGTAGGACAGAAACAAAGGTGGATTAAACAGGTAACATTTAAAAGTATGACATAAAATTCGTTTCCAAAAATAATCAACAATTTAAAAAAATACATGGCATAATAATCATAAAAGAAAATAATCAACAATTTTGGGAAAACATTTTTAATACAAGTTTTATTCTGCTGAGGACTTAGCGTAGCTGCAATATACATGCCCCAATATTAAAAATAATAAATCATTAAAATAAACCATCATATTTTGAGTGAGGACTTGGCGTAGCTATAATATACGTGCCTCGAATTGAATTATCCTAGATCATCTCGTTACGGTCTAAATAGGCCGAACGGCCCTGCGCAGGTTTAGGGACCTTCCCCCATGGCATCAACTTTGGGACGCATGCATCATTTACAATAATCGTGAACTAGAGCTCAATTATGTTCACCGGATTATTCAAAAGATGGTATTTACCAAGTTATATTATGCCATAAATCAAAACACATTTTAAAATACACATTTAATTACCAAATACATTGCATGTGTTTATTTAATCAAAAACAATATAATAATTTCATAAACTGAAAACAGCATGCCATTGATAAAACAGGGAAATTTAAAACACTTGACTACTCCCAGAAAAGGCTAGAACGTCCTACCTCAATTATCGCACAAGCGTTACGATAACGTGATCCACAAATCCAGCAAGAACGTCAAATAAATCCTATAATCACAACATATGATCAGTCTAGGTCTAGACATAATCATCCAATCATTTTAGTGTGCCACAAAAGATTTCAAAAACGTTAATAAACATTTGGGATTTAAAATTTGTGAAAAACTCTAAGTTAGGATATTACTGGATATGGACAGACTGACCTAGGCTGATTGTGAAATCAATATTAATTCATTTTTAATCCCAAAAATTCTAAATTTTTAATACGTTAAACTAGACATCCGTAGCTTTAAGTCCATATAATTTCTATAATTTTTGGACATCGTTTGATTATTCAATTAGGCCAAAAACCGAGGGGTTGTTTTCAGGCATAAAATCTGGGTTTCAGTTTCAGTTCAAAAACTGGCAGTTCTGTCCGCCTATTTAGAAAAATATTTTGAATAGGCAAACGGATGAGTTTAGTTCTGATATTTTGGAGGCGTTTAGGGGACATCTTGAATTTAATTTTAGGCTCAAGAATCACTCGAAAATCATTTTTAAAACTCAAGTTATGGCTGACACAAATTTACTGTTCATATGGTAATTTTCTAGATTTCCGTTTTTCTGTGTCCGAATTTCAATTAGTCTCAAATCAACTCAATTTTCATCCAATGATCACGAAATTTTGTGGAGAACCTTAGTTATATGTGGTTAATACAACCCAAGAATTAAATTGACAAAAAAATAAAATTTTACACATGTGATAATAGGGTTTTTGAAAGGGAAACAAAGAGGCAAATTTTTAGGGTTTGAGAGAGAGATTCACACCTTATTTGTGCTGCACTATTTTTGATGCTTGGTCTCCTTTTTGGCTGAATTTGTGTGAGTGTTGGGGTCTTCAAAACAGTAGGGAAAACAATGGAGAAAACCATATAAATTTCGGATTTAAAATCAAAAGGAGAAGGAAGGAAAAAGTTGATTTCTCACCTTGTTTTTGTCTCAAAATTTGTTAAATCCTTGAGCTGCCTTTAGGTAGGTTTTTGTTTGTTGTTTTGGGGTTGTTTTGGGAGAGAAAATTCAGAGAGGAAACAAGGGGAGGCTGGCCGAATTTTTGAGAGTGAAAGGAAGGGTGAATGAGAGTTAAAATAGGGTTTTTATACTAGGTTTTTTTCTTTCCCTTTCTCTTCCTTGTTTGGCCGAAAATTTTAAGGGGCAAAAGGGAAAGTTTTTGTGCTATTTTGAGGCTAGGGTTTTCTCTCTTATTTCCCCTTAAGTGGCCGAAAATTATCCATTAGTTTTTAGGAAAAAAAAATAATTTGAATTTTGAATGAGTTTTAACCTAGCTTTTAATTCAAATAAAATCTCCTTTATTTCCTATACTTTATGGCCGAAATTCTTCTTTATATTTAAGGGATGAAATTTAAATTTGAATCCTCCTTGGATTTGTGGGATTTAAATTTTAGTTAAAAATCCCAAGTGATGGCCGAATATTTTAGGGTTTTTTTTTTTGAAGTTAAAATTGTTGACTTTTTGAGCGGAATTTGACTAGGAAACCAACCTAGGGTTTCCAAAAGATTTTTAATTACTTTTTGGCACACTAATTTTATTTAAATTATATATTGGCCCTTAAATAAAATTTAAGGCGTCACAAATATCTACCACTAAAAATAGTTTCGTCCTTGAAACTTTAAGAATTACTCCACACTAAAGAAGAGAATAAGAATATGAATAACTTCTCATTTCATTAAGTGATCTAAATGCACCTTTCAAAACATATAGTGGTATATCTACCACTATGAACAGAGTAAGGTTACAGAACAAACTTAGGTCGACTACATTATATGTACTCTACTGCTTAGCGAACCATTCGGCATGGTTCTCGCGCATATCTTTCTCGGTTTCCCATGTGGCTTCCTCTTGACCATGGTTACTCCAAAGAACCTTCACCATGGGTATTGTTTTCGTTCTCAGTTGCTTGACCTTACGATCCAAAATCTTCACTGGAACCTCGATGTAAGAGACATCTGGTTGGATTTCTACATCATCTGTTGAAATAACTTCAGACTCTGTTCGTGCACTCTTCCTCAGCATCGATACATGGAAAACGTTGTGCACTCTCAAGGTGTCGGGTAACTTCAGCTCATATGCAACCTTACCAACTCTACGTACGATCTCGAAAGGTCCAATGTAACACGGTGCTAGCTTCCCTTTAACTCTAAAACGAGAGATACCTTTCTTCAGTGACACCTTTAGCAATACAAACTCTCCGACCTCGAACTCTAACGGCTTTCTGCATTGATCTGCATAGCTCTTTTGTCCACTCTATGCTGTTAGAAGTCGTTGTTTGATGATGGCAATCTTCTCGTATTGGTCTAGGATTATATCGGGTCCACCCACTGGTGCTTCCTGGTTGTCAACCCAATAGATGCGTGATCGACAAGGCTTTCCGTACAATGCTTCAAAGGGTGCCATTCCGATACCCGCTTGATAACTGTTATTGTATGCGAACTCTACCATGTAGAGGTGTTTGCTCCATCCATCTCCAAGATCAAGAACGCAGGCACGTAGCATATCCTCGAGAATCTGTACGAGACGCTCCGACTAACCATCTGTCTGCCGATGAAAAGCGGTGCTGAAGTTCAGTTCTGTGCCTAGAGCTTCCTGTAGACTTTGCCAAAAGTGAGCGTTGAAGCACGTATCACGATCAGAAACGATCACTGAAGGGACTCCATGCAATCTGACTATGTTCCTCATGTAAAGCTCGGCTAGCTGGTTCCTGCTGCAAGTCGTCTTGAACGGGATGAAGTGCGCAGTCTTCGTGAGACGTCTACAACTACCCAGACTCCATCAGATCCATCTTGTGCTCTCAGTAAGCCGGTTAGGAATTCCATTCCTATACTATCCTACTTCCACCGAGGTATTAGAAGTGGTTGGAGCAGACATGTGGGTCTCTCCCGTACTGCCTTTACTTTCTGACACATCAAACAGTTGGCCACGAAGTTCTTCACATCTAACTTCATACCTCTCCACCAAAGCTGCCATCTTAAGTTTTGATACATCTTGTTTCCACCTGGGTGCATGGCGAACCTCGACTGATGAAACTCTGACAAGATCTCCTGTATAAGCTCTGAGATGTGTGGCACTGCTAACCGACCCTCATTGTAAAGAATTCCACTGGTGTCCATCGACCACTCTGCAACATGATTTCCCTTTAATAATTTATCTCGGATGTCAACGAGACGTGTATCTGCCAACTGATTCTCCTTGATCCTCTGCACGTAGTCTGGTTCCATCACTAAGTTGTACAACACTGGGTGACCCTGAACTTCGCTAAAATGAACCTGATAAGCTGTAAGAACTCTGTCCTTTTCCCACTCATCTATCTGCATAGCCATTATAGAAGCGTCATGATCAAGATTGGGAACTGCCTCTCTTTTCCTACTTAGTGCATCTGCGACCACGTTTGCTTTACCCGGATGGTACTCGACTTGGAAGTCGTAGTCTTGCATGTATTCTACCCATCTTCTCTGACGCAGGTTGAGATCTTTCTATGTAGCCAGGTATTTCAAACTCTTGTGATCTGAAAACAGTCTAAAACTGGCACCATACAGATAACAACGCCAAATCTTAAGCGCGAACACTACCGCAGCTAACTCTAGATCGTGTGTAGGGTAGTTTCGTTCATGTTGTTTCAATTGTCGTGAGGCATAAGCGACAACTCAGTTCTGTTGCATCAAAACTGATCCAAGACCTTGATGAGAAGCATCAGTGTAGACGTCATATACTTGATCCTGATCCGGAATGATAAGGATAGGTGCAGACGTCAAACTACTCTTTAACTCCTGGAAAACTGACTCACAGCTGTTGTCCCAAACGAAAGGTACATCCTTCTTTGTCAGATTGGTGAGGAGAGCGGCAAGCTTGCTGAAGTCCTGTACAAAACGTCGATAATATCCCGCTAAGCCCAAGAAGCTTCGGATCTCTGGAACATTCTTCGGTCGTTCCCACTTAAGAATCGCTTCAACCTTGGATGGATCAACTGATATACCGTCCCCTGAGATGATATGCCTGAGAAACTTGACCTCTATCATCCAAAACTCACATTTTTCTTTCTTGGCGTACAATTGATGTTCACGAAGAGTCTATAAAACTATACTGAGATGCTGTGCATGATCTTCGGGAGTTCGGGAGTAGATGAGGATGTCGTCGATGAATACGATGACGAACTTATCAAGAAAAGGTCAGAAGACTCTATTCATCATATCCATGAAGGCTGCTGGCGCGTTTGTCAAACCAAAAGGCATTACTAAGAACTCATAACTACCATACCTCGTTCGGAACGCTGTCTTCGGGATATCCTCCTCTCTGACACGAAGCTGATGATAACCGGATCTCAAATCAACCTTGGAGAAGAAACAAGCTCCACCCAATTGATCGAACAGGTCATCTATACGTGGTAATGGATACTTATTTTTTATGGTCACACTATTAAGCTTTCTGTAGTCCACACAGAGACGTAGCGAACCGTCGGCTTTCTTCACAAAAAGGACTGATGAACCCCAAGGTGAGTTACTGTCTCGAATAAAGCCCAGCGATTTCAACTCATCCAGCTGCTTGCTCAACTCTTTCATCTCTAGAGGTGCCATACGATACGGAGCAGAAGCAAAAGGAGCTGTTCCGGGAACTAAGTCGATACGAAACTCTATTTCTTGATGAGGCGGTAAACCTGGAAGAGCTTTTGGAAAAACATTTGGAAAACTATCGACAACAGGTATTGGTTGGGTACTCTTTTCAGAACTGGATCCTTCTACTACACACAAGGATAAAAAGCAAAGAATACCTGCCTACTCTTCGATACTAACCTCAGAGTAGATCTATCAACATCTGAAAGTAAGCTTAACTGATAGGATACCACATGTCCGGAATCAGTTGTAAAGATAACGTGACAATTACGACAATCAAGCATAATCCCATATCGGGAAAGCCAGTCATATCCCAGAATAACATCATAGGCAAACATAGGCATTACCACAAGTGATGCCTCCAAACAAACATCTTCAACATAAACATAGGCTTGACACCCATCACTAACGGTAGTCGTGCCCAACGGGGATTTCACACATAAGAGAGAGTCAAGATTTTACAGTTTTAAACCAAGTGAACGAGCATAATGTTGGGCTATAAAAGAGTGTGTAGCCCCGGTGTCAAACAAAACATGTGCATATGTACCAAAGATAGGAATTATACCATGTAATGCAGTCGGTGTATGATCTATCTCCATGCTGTCAGCTCCAAGAGCGTGTACCTGTGGTGCCTTACCACGATTTTGAGTTGTATTCCCTCATTGATAGCCCGTACTCTGACCGTGTGGTGACGGTCTCTGATAACTCGGCACTGGGAACTGCTGTAGTGGTGTAGCATGTGGAGCATAAGGCATAGTGTACTGGCTCGTGCGCTAAGGCTGATAGGGAGCTGGAAGCTGAGGGCGCTGTGACTGCGAAGACTGGGAAGTAATCTGTTACCTCTGTGGAAGACCATTCTGATTTCGCTGATGATGATGTCTATGAGCATTGTCTCTTGACTGTCTCTTCGGGCAGACATTTCTTTTGTGGCCTTCATCACCACACTCGAAGCAGGTAATCACATTCACCCGACCTTGTCGCTGTCCAGATAACTGATGAGAGCTCGATCCCTGAGACTGCTGGTTCTTCTGGTAAGGAGTCTGCAGCTTGTGTTGAGGCTTGTTGCCGATTGGTCCATACTTGTTTCTGTTACGAGCTTCAAGGAACTGCTTGTCACCCTCTTCCACTGTCAATGCCTTAGCAACAATCTGCTGGTAGCTATCCCTGATCTGGAATGGTTGTACACCCCTCTTCACATAGAGGCTAAACCCTTCCTCAAAGCGGAGACACTTAGTAGCTTCATCCAAAACCTGATTCTTCGCATACCGGGCCAACTCAGTGAACTTGGCTTCATATTCCCGCACTGACATAGACCCTTGCTTCAAACGGACGAACTCCCTAGCTTTTCTGTCGTGGAACTGAGCTGAAAAGAAATGCTCATGAAAACGCTCCTCGAAAACTGTCCAAGAAGTCCTCTGCTCCTCTGTCAAACCATCCTCGATACTAGCCCACCAGGTAGAGGCTAGACCCACCAGCTTGTTGGAAGCAAACTCAACCCAGAACTCTGCGGGTGTGGCGGTCAACTTTTGTTGCTTACGAATGGCATCAAACCAGTAGTCGGCATCTATCTCTGTGCCCGTGCCGTCGAAAGTGGGTACGTGAGGCTTAAAGAAAAGAGTTAGGGCTGCCTGTTCAGGATGTATCATAGGCTGGGTAGGTACTGCTCCAGAGGTAGGGTTTTCGGTGGTAGGCGTTTGCTGAGGAGTCTGAGAAGAACTCCCCGCTCTCGGGGTCTCATTAGGAACAACATTGGCTACAGGAGTTGGGTTAGGTGTTCCAAAAGGTAAGACGGTGAGGAGAGCCTATATCGCCGCTGTGAGGTTCTGCATCGTCGTTAGCTGATCATTCGGTGTACGAACCGCTGGATTCTGTCTCCCTTGAGCCTGCGTGTTCCCGGGGTTCTCTTCGTCGTTGCCTCTCTGTTGCCTCTGACTACGCGTGCCGGGACGAGCCATTTTGCTGCATACGATTGAAGGAAGAGGAAATCCTATAAGCTTCTAAGAGTAAGGAAAACTGCGCTTGGGTATTTTGAAAACGTTTTGATGAAAACCCTTTTGAAAACCTGCGCTCTGATACCATTATTTGTCACGGCCCAAAATTTAGACACATGACACGGCAGCCAAATCATAATATCAACCTGAGATTTAAGGAAAAACATTTATTACGAAGAGCGGGTCAACATTATAATTTAGCTAAGCCTAATTATTTATAAAGTAGCATCATAACCACATAATAAAATAAAGGAGAAAATAAATGCTTTTTAATGTGGAAATCAAACACAAAATCGGTTTTTCAAAGAAATTTACCAACCATAAAATATTCCCAAGCATAAAATTTAAATAACGTGAAATAAAGTACAAACTTAAAGTCTCATTACATCAGAACGAGAAACAGAAAGAAGAAGATGGAGAAAACGGATAGCATCATCTTCGGTAGAAACGGATATCTCAACGATTTTCGGAACTGCTACCTCCCGCACCTGGAAGTAGTCATTTCGAAATCACAAAGAAAAGGGATGTGAGCACTGGCTCAATAGGACAGAAACAAAGGTGGATTAAACAGGTAACATTTAAAAGTATGACATAATATTCGTTTCCAAAAATAATCAACAATTTAAAAAAATACATGGCATAATAATCATAAAAGAAAATAATCAACAATTTTGGGAAAACATTTTTAATATAAGTTTTATTCTACTGAGGACTTAGCGTAGCTGCAATGTACGTGCCCCAATATTAAAAATAATAAATCATTAAAATAAACCATCATATTTTGAGTGAGGACTTGTCGTAGCTATAATATACGTGCCTCGAATTGAATTATCCTAGATCATCTCGTTACGGTCTAAATAGGCCGAACGGCCCTGCGCAGGTTTAGGGACCTTCCCCCATGGCGTCAACTTTGGGACGCACGCATCATTTACAATGATCGTGAACTAGAGCTCAATTATGTTCACTGGATTATTCAAAAGATGGTATTTACCAAGTTATATTATGCCATAAATCAAAACACGTTTTAAAATACACATTTAATTACCAAATATGCTGCATGCGTTTATTTCATCAAAAACAATATAATAATTTCATAAACTGAAAACAGCATGCCATTGATAAAACAGAGAAATTTAAAACACTTGACTACTCCCAGAAAAGGCTAGAATGTCCTACCTCGATTATCGCACAAGCGTTACGATAACGTGATCCACAAATCCAGCAAGAACGTCAAATAAATCCTATAATCACAACATATGATTAGTCTAGGTCTAGACATAATCATCCAATCATTTTAGTGTGCCACAAAAGATTTTAAAACGTTTAATAAACATTTGGGATTTAAAATTTGTGAAAAACTCTAAGTTAGGATATTACTGGACATGGACAGACTAACCTAGGCTGATTTTAAAATCAATATTAATTCATTTTTAATCCTAAAAATTCTAAGTTTTTAATATGTTAAACTAGACATCCATAACTTTAATTCCATATAATTTTTATAATTTTTGGACATCGTTTGTTTATTCAATTAGGCCAAAAACCGAGGGGTTGTTTTCAGGCATAAAATCTGGGTTTTTTTTCAGTTCAAAAACTGGCAGTTCTGTCCGTCTATTTTAGAAAAATATTTTGACTAGACAAATGAATGAGTTTGGTTCTGAACTTTTGGAGGCATTTAGGGGACATCTTGAATTTAATTTTAGGCTCAAGAATCACTCGAAAATCGTTTTTGAAACTCAAGTTATGGCTGACACAAATTTACTGTTCATATGGTAATTTTCCAGATTTCCGTTTTTCTGTGTCCGAAGTTCAATTAGTCTCAAATCAACTCAATTTTCATCCAATGATCACGAAATTTTGTGGAGGACCTAATTTATATGTGGCTAACACAACCCAAGAATCAAATTGACAAAAACATAAAATTTTACACATGTGATAATAGGGTTTTTGAAAGGGAAACAAAGAGGTGAATTTTTAGGGTTTGAGAGAGAGATTCACACCTTGTTTGTGCTGCACTATTTTTGATGCTTGGTCTCCTTTTTGGCTGAATTTGTGTGAGTGTTGGGGTCTTCAAAACAGTAGGGAAAACAGTGGAGAAAACCATATAAATTTCGGATTTAAAATCAAAAGGAGAAGGAAGGAAAAAGTTGATTTCTCACCTTGTTTTTGTCTCAAAATTTGTTAAATCATTGAGCTGCCTTTAGTAGGTTTTTGTTTGTTGTTTTGGGGTTGTTTTGGGAGAGAAAATTCAGAGAGGAAACAAGGGGAGGCCGGCCGAATTTTTGAGAGTGAAAGGAAGGGTGAATGAGAGTTAAAAGAGGGTTTTTATACTAGGTTTTTTTCTTTCCCTTTCTCTTCCTTGTTTGGCCGAAAATTTTAAGGGGCAAAAGGGAAAGTTTTTGTGCTGTTTTGAGGCTAGGGTTTTCTCTCTTATTTCCCCTTAAGTGGCCGAAAATTATCCATTAGTTTTTAGGAAAAAAAATAATTAGAATTTTGAATCAGTTTTGACCTAGCTTTTAATTCAAATAAAATCTCCTTTATTTCCTACACTTTATGGCCAAAATTCTTCTTTATATTTAAGGGATGAAATTTAAATTTGAATTCTCCTTGGATTTGTGGGATTTAAATTTTAATTAAAAATCCCAAGTGATGGCCGAATATTTTAGGGTTTTTTTTTAAGTTAAAATTGTTGACTTTTTGAGCGGAATTTGACTAGGAAACCAACCTAGGGTTTCCAAAAGATTTTTAATTACTTTTTGGCACACTAATTTTATTTAAATTATATATTGACCCTTAAATAAAATTTAAGGCATCACAAGAGTTGATGCCCCCTTATTGTCTGCAAGACAGTCTTTAAATGTTCCTCATGCCCCTCGCGAGTCTTTAAATATATTAGTATGTCATTGATAAACACAATGACAAACTTATCCAAATATTCTTTAAAGACTCGATTCATCAAGTCCATAAAAGCTACTGGCGCATTTGTTAACCTAAACAGCATCACAAGGAATTCGTAATGACCGTAACGAGTCCTAAATACGGTCTTGTGGATGTCACTCTCCTTGATCCTCAGTTGATGATATCCTGATCACAGATCAATCTTGGAGAATACCGCTGCGCCTATTAGTTGATCGAACAGGTCGTCAATTCCAGGTAACGGATACCTATTCTTGACAGCAACCTTATTCAACTCCCGATAATCGATGCACATCTGAAATGATTCATCCTTTATCTTGATAAACAGTACTGGAGCACCCTATGGGGAATAGCTCGGCCATATAAATCCTTTATCAAGCAGCTCCTTCAGCTACTCTTGTAACTCTTTTAGCTTTACCGGTGCCATCCGGTACGGTGCCTTTGAGATAGGTGTAGTTCCTGGCATCATCTCAATCTCAAAGGAAGTTTCTTGTTCAGGTGGCAATCCTGGTACTTCCTCTGGAAAGACATCAATGAATTCCTTCATAATATGAACGTCTTCGGTTTGGGGCTTTCATTCCTTTGTCACGTCTAATATACATGCTAGGTATCCAGCACAACCGCTAGACATTAGCCTCCTTGCTTCCATTGAGTTGATCATTATCTTCTTTGATCTGCATGACGTATCGACGTACTCAAATCCATCTTTTTGGTCAGGTTGAAATCTTATCTTTCGCTTCTGATAATCGATCGTGGCTTGATACTTCCCTAGGAAATCCATTCTTAGTATTACATCGTAGTCGGCAAGTTCCATCATGATCAATTCTGCAAACAATTCCCTATTTGCCACAATTATTAGTACATGCGGTAACCAATAATTGGACATCAAGACTTCCCTTGAGGGTAGTGCAGTTCTAAATGTCATACCCATATTGTCTTTAGGATGTCCTATCCTATTTGCAAACTAGTATGAAATAAAAGAATGCGTAGCTCCAGAGTCAAATAAAACAGATGCCAAATTATTAGCGACAGAAAGCTGACCTGTCACTACATTTGACGTTCCAGCTTCCGCCTCTTCCTTTGTGTATACCATGACTCTAGCATCTACTCGAGGCAAGCATTGTTGTCTTTCCTACCTCTCAGAATGGGATGAACCTTCAACTTTAGCCTGCAATGAATGTGCCTGGGAACGTTGCTGTTGTGGCTGAGACGATCCTTGCACATTTTGTCTATTTTCTGGACAATTTTTGGCAAAATGACCGTCCTTCCTACATTGGAAACAGGCATTTGGGGTAAATTTTAATCTGCCTGCATGTCTTTTCCTGCAGTTTACACAGTCTCGAACAATAGGGCCAGCATTATTATTTGTTCTCCTCTGTTGGTTCCTATTCCCATAATTATTCCCATTTCTCTTCCCTTGGGATTGTTGACCGGAAGTACTTGGCTGCCCAGCCTTGACATTTGGACTAGGCTTGCTGCTTTGTCTAACTTGAGATCCAGCTTGTACAGCTTTAGCTAACACCTCCTCCTTCTTCTTAGCGTCCCAAATCTTTTCTCTTTCTTCTTTCTGTCGGACTAGATAATACTCTGCCCTCAGTGCATGACTAAAATAATCAGATACAATGTCAGGTGGCGTCAACCCACTATTCACTAATGCTGAGATTTTGGGACGGAACATTCCCAGCATCTTCTGGATTTTCTCCCTCTCAGTGGTGACAGTGTATGGGCACAGTCTGGACAACTGATCAAACTTGCTGCAGAATTCTATCACTGTCATATCCCCCTGCTTCAACTCTGCAAATTCTCATTGTTGTGGCCGTAACAGTGCAGGATTATAATATTTCTAGTTAAACTCCTCCAGAAAGTCCAACCAAGACATCGTATACATATTCCTTCTCAACTTGACAGATTCCCACCAAAACCTTGCATCCTTTTTCAGAACAAAGGATGCACACATAATCTTATCCTGATCATTCAGCTCTATAAATTCCAATATCATGTGGAGTGAAGACAACCATTCCTCTGCTTCTAGAGGGTTTGTGGAGCCCTCGAACTCTGGTGGCCTCATTCGTCGAAATCTTTCATATAGTGGCTCAAGATTGGCCCTGGGTTGTGGTTGGGGTTCTACTACTTCTTCTGGTACCACTGGCGGTACTTCTGGTTCTGGTGTTGCCATTTGTGGATCTTGGCCCTCACCTTATTCTTATCTCTGTTCCATTTGCTCGAGCCTTTGTCTTAACTCAGCATTTTCTCTCATTTGAGCTTCAATTAAAGCTTCCAACTCATCTACTCTCTCTAACAAGACTAGACATCCTCTCATGTTCCTCAAGTTTCACAGATTCACCATCTTTCCTATTTCCTATAATCGCATGAGAGTCGATCGTTAGATTTTCACAAACATACTTTTACAGTATAGTATAGTTTTTATCATCGCATAATTTCAACATTTAATCCATTGAACATGTCAAAATCTGATTATCATTTCTTTTCATTTCAAAATTTTTCAAAAGTACATCGTTCGATTTCAAAAGTACATCGTTCGAAGACTTTTCTCAAAATAGCCTTTCGATACTGTCGTATATACACATATACAGACATATATATACATTAGTACATCACATGTAAATCTATGTCTAGTCTCCTAGCTGAGGTTGTTCTGGAATGGTCAAAAATTCAATTGGATCCATTTCTTCCTCATCCGTTCCGTTTCCGGCCTTAGACGACGTTGATCCTTCAGCTGGACCCATACCCTCTGGTTGTCTCGATGGACCAGCCTCATGGTCATTTGCCATCGGTTCAGATCCATACAGGCAATCTAACATTACTTCCGGTAGCAACTGTTCATGCCTCTTGCGCACCATGCGCTCCATCATCATTTCTTCCTCTACTTTCACTACCGTAACTATAAACTCACGCAAAGTAGTAGGGTATAAAGGGGTAACCCTCTGTCATAGGTCAATGGTGAGTCCCTTCCAAAATATGTCACAAAAGTCATCATTTGTGATGTTGGATAGAGGATATGTCCTTACAACGCTATCCTGAAATCTGACCACATACGAGAATACAGTATCGTTCAGCATCATTTGCTGTCTTTCTACCTTCAAGACAAAGTCTCTGACATCTGCATACTCGGGCATAGTCAGTGGTGGCGATACTATCCTGCTCTCTGGAGAGTCTACAACTGGTGTTGCACTCTTCTGTAGAAACTGCTCCAGTATGACTTGTCAAAATTTGGCCCAATCCATTGCTAATAGCATCTCCTGATCACAATACTCCCAATATAACCGTGCATCCTCACAGAATGTGCCAATAGCCATCAAAACCCAGCAATCTTTATCTGTATCGCACTGACGCATGATAACCTCTACATCATGTAGCCAGTCCCGCGTAGAGATCCCTTGCTGACCTCCCTTGAACACAGGTGGATGACTGCCTCTAAAAGCATGTACAGCTCGCACTGATACTCTAGCTCCTATGCGAGCTCGATCTCCTACCACTGGAATGTCTACTACTACTGGTGGGTTTACGATCGGTCATAGAGGTGGTGCTTGTACCGATGTCGGTGCTGCAATCCTTGGCACTAACAGCTCAGGTATTGGCAGTCGTTGTACTGCTCGTCGCATCATGGATGGTCTAATCACGGGCTTAGTCCACACCCAGATCGGTCCTCTCGGTTGGTATGGGTGAGATCTCATGTAAGGTGGTCTAGTCATCTTAAATCCTACAAAATATATATAATCTCGAATAAATGGAAAGTTAACTAACTTAAAGAAAGCTAACTTACTTGGATTGATGAGCAGATCGTGCTTCGTGCTAATAGGGATATTGTCAACTGCTCTGATACCAACCTGTCACGCCCTCGATTCTGATCACCCGTAACTATCATGAACCGACCATTTTGCCGACTAAGACAGTTCGTGTGCTGGATCTGGGTTGTCAGCTTAAAACTCTTTTTCTTAAACTTTCATTGTTCAGGGTCCGAAAATTTCGCCCATAATTTTTTTTTCTTTTTAATACATACTTTCTCGAAAAGAAAGCTAAGTAAAATACAATACTAACTTTTAGTTATCTTTTGGAGTATAACATAATGTATAATATACAAAATATTTATACTGCATTTTTATTTCATAATCCCTTCAACTCACTAACTTCAAAAGCTCAGCGGAAAACTTATGGCAGGACCAAGTCCACGGTGAATTCCCTATTCCTTGACACGTGCAACTCCTGTCGTCATCTAGATATTCTATTGGACAGGTTTCTTACCTACAACATGAACAAACTGGCGAGCTAACAGGCTCAGTAAGTTCAAACATACTTAATAAGAATCAAACGGATTGATGAATAGTACTATTTATAATGAATAGTGACTTTGACCTTTGATCGATGAATAGTAACTGTTACCATAACTGGTTACTATTCACATTACTTCAACCGGATACTATTCACACATCCTAACCGAAATCACTGTGCTTAGTATACTCTTCGGTTATGCTCAATTATGGTTTTCATCATATTATTGATAGTTCATTCTCCATTTACTTTCTAGTATAGAGCTCTTTTTATGGCAATACCGTTATTAATCTTGCGCGCTAACTAGGAGGGCCTAGGGAGCGACCTTAGAGCTTCAGCCTCCACAGCCCTTATATCCCCGTAGGACCTGAGAGACATCCATCAATATGTTGGAGGAATGGTACGCCTTAATGGTTTTTGTTACCATCTTTCAATTATAGTTTTGACCAAGTGACATTAATCGTAACCTCCAGGTCACTATCCTCCATCGCCCGTAGGCCTTGTTCTCTTTTCTCATTATATGGGATATGTTATACTAACTAGTCCCCAAATGTCCTTAGGACTTTATATCTAGTGCACATCTAGTACATAATAAAAGAACACAGGATTTCTTGTTGTGGACATGAAAATGCTTGAACTTACCATTACTGTGCTAATGTCCACTTCCAGTACTCCTCCGCAGTTCTATCTCTAGTTTGGGTTCCTACAGATATAATATTTTCTGTCAATATTCTCTATTAATTATCACTTTAAATATGTTTATTTTGTGATAAAATTTTCAACACAATTCAATTTGTAACATAGTACACAGCCTTCAACACGCCCGCGTTCATGACCGTGTACCTTTTGGTTTCTTACTACATGGCCGTATTGTTTACTATCTAGCCATGTAATTGTACACGGCTTGATACACGCCCATGTTCAAGTCCGTGTACCTCTCGAGTTGTAAAATTTTTCCTATACACAGTCGTGTATTCTTCTATACACCCGTGTTCCTCAAAATTTTTAGATTTTTAATTCTAAAATCTTTATTTTAAGTCCTAGAATTTTATTTAAGTCATTCTAGGTCCTTTTGGTATCATTTTACAGCTTTTTGATGCTAAAAACCCTAATTGTTCATTTTTTGACCCTCGATTACTATACATCTGTCACCTAGGGCGTTTCTCGTTTTTCGAGTGTTTCGGAGCCTCAAATGGCCATTTCACTACTCTTGAAACACTTTTCATCCAGTCCCTGACCCTCGGTCCTTGAGAGGCTTGGGTTTCCTATCCCGACCTAACATTTTTCCTCGTTTCCCAAAATACCCCTAACATGAAATTTTTTCCTGTTTTAGGCATTTTAGACTTTAAGGGTCGGTTTAATATTCCTTTTTGGGTTGGTTTTCCATTTTCAATCCTAATCCACCAAGGGGTCTCGGTTTCCTTCCAGAGTCTAATATTTTTTGTGATAACCAGGAATTTTAGATTCTCGGAGTAGGTTAAAATTGTATGTATATAGCAATTTTAATGAATAAAATATGAAAAAGTTATGTTTTAATATTGTTGAGAATACTGTGAAAATATTCCGACAGTATTAGAGTGAGTGAGTTTGGAGATGGAAAATCTTACTGAACATTTTCGGGTGTGGCGGTTCGAAATCAGAGCCAAAAACCCTAGAGAATGCATCAAAATGCACTAAAACGATAGAAATTTACGTTGGAGAATTATGGCCAAACAGAAGCAAAATAAAACAAACTGATCGCACCGGAGGCGCTCGGAACCCGCCTACGCGATTTCAGTAAAGTTCCGTTTGGATCGGCTTTCGGTCAAAATTTGACCACAAATTAATTAGTGAATTAATATAAATAGTTGGATGACATCATCGTGTTGATGTCATAAATCAAATTTATTTTCTTTGTTTTGGAAAGTAAGATAAAAGGTGTATGGTTAGGATTTGATTACTTTTTGATCAATGGCTTAGATCATGCCAAAATGATAAAAAAATAATTTTAGGGATTTATCTAAAAGGCCATTCGGCCTTGTGGAAAGGGAGAGAGAGAAAAATTAGGTTTTTGGCCCAAAATTATTGCATTTTGACCCTTGAACAATTAGCAAATTGTTGGAAAAATTTGCTAAAAAATCCTTTGGCTTTTGCCTATAAATAGGCATCATAATTCATTCGAAAAATGGAAAAATTTAGCCAAACTCTTGCTCTTTTCTTGCAGCCCAAAACCGTGAGCCTTCCCCCCATTCTAAGCCAAATTTTGTTTTAAATTCCACACCAAACTTAGGTTTCATTGCATTTTTAGTATCAAGGCATCAACTAGACAAGGTGGGCTTCTAAATTGAAGCATTTCCTTTGATTTTCTTAATGAAAATCCATGGGTATGTAGAGTGGAAAAACAATGAAAAATTGTTGTTTTGTTGATGTTATGATTAGTTTGGTGTTGTAGAATTTAAAGCATGATTTAGGGTTTAAAAACAAGCAAAAATTTTGCATGTTCCCCTAAGAAATCTGTGGTTGTAGTGGTGTGAAAAATGATTGGGAATTGTTGATTTGGATTAGTGTTTATGATTCAATTAATTATATGTTGAATCAAGCATGAATTAGAATCAAGAAATAAGAAAATTTTGATGAATTTTCATACTAAAATCCATGGATAATGCTAGGGTTGGAATAAAAAATTTTGTTCGGTTTTGATGTTGAATTT
Source organism: Antiaris toxicaria (assembly GCA_035233585.1). Classification (NCBI taxonomy): domain Eukaryota; kingdom Viridiplantae; phylum Streptophyta; class Magnoliopsida; order Rosales; family Moraceae; genus Antiaris; species Antiaris toxicaria. Next base: position 75,814,960 of record CP141155.1, read on the forward strand.
CACATTAGAAAACCTAAGAGTGATATGTGATATTTGGAATGTTGTGATGAAAAACTTTCGTGATGATTAAAATGTTAAACCAAGATTAGTTTGGAAAATATTATTGATTGTGTATGGATTTTTGAATATTGGTTATGTGGGAAATTTTTATACAAAGTTTGGAAACTTTGTATAAAATAGGCTTCTGGTATAGTACATGGAAGGTACAAAGGTTCTGAGGTGTACCTAATGTCGGGAAACCTAAAAATACAAGCAAAAATATTGTCGAAATTTCTAAAACGGCATAAGGGCATTTCGGGGAACAAGGGGTAAAAATATTTGACTCAGGAAGGAAACTGGGACCCCTCGGTGGATTTGGATTAAAAATGGAAAACCAACCCAAAAAGTAATAGTAAACCGACCCTTAAATTCTAAAATGCCTAAAACAGGAAAAAATTTCATGTTAGGGGTATTTTGGGAAACGAGAAAAATATTAGGTCGGGATACGAAACCCGAGCCTCTTGAGAACCGAGGGTCAGGGACGGGATGAAAAGTGTTTCAAGAGTAGTGAAATGGCCATTTGAGGCTCCGAAACGCTCGAAAAATGAGAAACGACCCTAGGTGATGGATGAATAGTAATTGAGGGTCAGAAAATGAACAATTAGGGTTTTTAGCATCAAAAAGCTATAAAATGATACCGAAAGGACCTAGATTGACTTAAATAAAATTCTAGGACTCAAAATAAAGATTTTAGAGTTAAAAATCTAAAACTTTTGAAGACCACAGGCGTGTAGAAGAATACACGGTTGTGTATAAGAAAAATTTTACAACCCAAGAAGTACACGGGCTATATCAAGCCGTGTACAGTTACACGGCTAAATAGGAAACAACATGGCCGTGTATAGGAAAAAATTTTACAACTCGAGAGGTACACGGGCTTGAACACAGGCATGTATCAAGCCGTGTACAGTTACACGACTAGATAGTAAACAACACGGCCATGTAGTGAGAAACTAGGAGGTACACGATCACGAACACAGACGTGTTGAAGGCCGTGTACCATGTTACAAGTTAAATTGTGTTGAAAAATTTATCACAAAATAAATATAATTAAAATGATAATTAATATAGGGTATTAACAGACAATATTATTTCTGTAGGAACCCAAACTAGAGATAGAACTGTGGAGGTGTTTTGAAAGTAGACATTATCGCAGTATTGGTAAGTTCAAGCATTTTCATGTCTGCAACATGAAATACTGTGTTACTTTATTATGTATTAGTTGTACATTAGGAATTAAGTCCTAATGACATTTGGGGATTGGTTAGTATAACATATCCCATATAATGAAAAAAGAGAATATGTAAGGCCTACGGGCGATGGAGGGTAGAGACCTTGGGGTGACGATTAATGTCACTTGGTCAAAACTATAATTGAAAGATAGTAATGAAACCATTAAGGCATGCCACCCCTCCAACGTTGTGGTGGAGGTTTTTCAGATCCTATGAGGATATAAGGGCTGTGGAGGCTGAAGCTCTAGGGTCGCTCCCTAGGCCCTCCCAATGAGCGCGCAATAATATATCGGTACTACCATAAAAGAGCTCTACACTAGAAAGTAACTAGAGAATGAATAATCAATAATATGATGAAAATCATAATTGAGCATAACTGAAGTGTACATTAAGTATAATGATTTCGGTTAGGGTATATGAATAGTAACCAGTTAGGATGAATAGTCAAACTGATAGAAATTTACGGTTTGAAATTAGAGCCAAAAACCCTAGAGAGTGCATTGAAATGCACTAAAACGATAGAAATTTACAGTAGAGAATTTTGATCAAACGAAAGCAAAATAAGACAAACCGATCGCACCGGAGGCGCCCAGAACCCGCCTACGCTATTTCGGTAAAGTTCCGTTCAGATCGGCTTTCGGTTAAAATTTGACCACGAATTAATTAGTGACATAATATGAATAGTAGGATGACATCATTATGATTATGCCATAAAGCTAATTTATTTTCTTTGTTTTGGAAAGTAATTTTGAAAGGTGTAAGGCTAAGATCACTTCACTTTTTGATGAAAGGCTAGGATCTAGCCAAAATGATGGAATAAAAAATTAAATTATTTATCTGAAAGGCCATTCGGCCATATGGAAAGAGAGAAAGAGAAAATTAGGTTTTGACCCAAAATATTTGTATTTTGACCCATGAACAATTAGCAAATTGTTGGAAAAATTTGCTAGAAAGCCCTTGACTTTTGCCTATAATTAGGCATCCAAAAATCATTTAAAAAAATGGAAAAACTTAGCTAAACTCTTGCATTTTTTTAGCAGCCAAATCCGTGGCCTTCTTCCCCCCATTAAGCCAAAATTTTGTTGAAAATTTCACATCAAACTTAGCTGGCATTGCAACTCTAGCATCAAGCCATCAACTAGTTAATGTGAGCTTTAAAATTGAAACAATTTCCTTTGATTTTCTTAGTGAAAATCTGTGGGTTTGTAAAGTAGAAAAACATTGAAAAATTTGATGTTTTGTTTGATGTTGTGATTGGTTTGATGTTTAGATTTTGAAGCATGATTTAGGGTTTAGAAACAAGCAAAAATTTTGCATGTTTCCATGAAAAATCCGTGGGGATATTGGTGTGAAAAATGGTTAGAAATTTGTGAATTGGTTTAGGGTTTAAGTCCGTTTGATTTCATGATGAACAAGAATGAGGAATGTTGATAAAACCCTTGGAAAGAAAACAAGATTTTCTATGTGATGTTACATTGAAAAATCCGTGGACAATGCTAGGGTTGAAATGAAAATATGGTTATGTTTTAATGTTGTATTACACATTAGAAAACCTAAGAGTGACATGTGATATTGGAATGTGGTGATAAAAAAAAAAAACTAATTTGGTGATGATTAACATGTTAAACTAAGGTTAGTTTGGAAAATATTGTTGATTGTGTATGGATTGTTGAATATTGATCATGTGGGAAATTTTTATACAAAGTTTGGACACTTTGCATAAAATAGGCCTATAGTATAGTACGTGCCAGGTACAAAGGTTTTGAGGCGTACCTAACGCCGGGAAACCTAAAAATATAAGCGGAAATGCTGCCGAAATTTTTTTAAAATGGCATAAGGGCATTTCAGGAAATGAAAGGAAAAAAATTAGATCAGGATGGGAAACCCGAGCCTCTCGAGGATCGAGGGTCGGGGACGGGATAGAAAGTGTTTCAAGAGTAGTGAAAGGGTCATTTGAGGCCCCAAAACACTCGAAAAAGGAGAAACGACCCTAGGTGATCGATGAATAGTAATCAAGGATTGAAAAATGAAAAATTAGGGTTTTTAGCACTAAAAAATGGTAAAAGAACCTAAAAGGACATGAAATGACTTAGATAAAATTCTAGGACTCAAAATAAAGATTTTAGAGTTAAAAATCTAAAATTTTGAAGAACACGGGCATGTAGAAGAAATACCCAGCCGTGTATATGAAAAACTTTTACAACCCGAGAGGTACACGGTCTTGAACACAGGCGTGTATCAAGCCGTGTATAGTTACATGGCCTGATAGTAAATAACACGGCCGTGTATAGGAAAAAAATTTACAACCCTAGAGGTACACAGGGTTGAACACGGGCATGTATTAAGCCGTGTACAATTACACGGCTAGATAGTAAACAATATGGCCATGTAGATTAAACCCGAGAGATACACGGGCCGAGATACCGACGTGTTGCAGGCCATGTACCACAAACAAAATTTAAATGTGTTGAATTGTTAAGTGAAATGAATGTATCTTTAAAGTGATAATCAATATAGGGTATTAACAGACAATATTATGTCTGTAGGAACCCAAATTAGAGATAGAATTGCGGAGGAGTTCCAGAAGTGGACATTGTCGTAGTATTGGTAAGTTCAAACATTTAATTGACTGCAACATGAATAGACTATTATGTCTAAGTGTGTTATGTGTAAATTCAAGCATTTTCATGTCTGCAACATGAAATACGGTGTTGTTTTAATTATGTACTAGATGTATAATAGGCATAATGTCTTAAGGACAATTGGGGATTAGTTAATATAACATATCCCTGATAATGAGAAAAGAGAATATGTAAGGCCTACGGGTGATGGAGGATGGTGACCTTGAGGTGATGATTAATATCACTTGGTCAAAACTATAATTGAAAGATGGTAATGAAACCATTAAGGCGTACCGCCCCTCCAACATAGTGGTGGAGGTTTTTTTCAGATCATACGAGGATATAAGGGCAATGAAGGCCGAAGCTCTAGAGTCGCTCCCTACGCCCTCCCAGTTAGCGTGCAAAATAATCATCGGTACTGCCATAAAAAGAACTCTATACTAGAAAGAAAATAGAGAATGAACAATCAATAAAATGATGAAAGCCAAAATTGAGCATAACCGAAGTATACACTAAGAGGAGTGTTTTCGGTTAGGATGTATGAATAGTAATCGGTTAGGCTAATGTGAATAGTAGCCGGTTAGGGTAACAGTTACTATTCATTGGTCAATGGTCAAACTCACTATTCATAGGAATTTGAGTTTTTAATGTTTTTGAATCTGTATGATTCTTGCTAAGTATGTTTACACTTACTGAGTCGTTAGCTCATCAGTTTGTTCATGTTGCAGGTAAGAAACCTGTCTAGTAGATTTCTAGACGGCGGCAGGATGTGCACGTGCTAAGAGATAGGGAATTCATCGTGGACTTGGTCCTGCCATAAGTTTCCTCTGGGCTTCGAGAGATAATGAATTAAAGTGAAAGTGTTTGAAAAAAAAAATAGTACAAACATATTACATGATGTATATTATGTTGTACTCCCAAAATATTTATAAATATTAGTATTGTATTTTTATCCGACTTTTATACTTAGCTTTCTTTTTGAGAAAGTATGTATTAAAGAAAAAAAATTATGGGTGAAATTTTAAGCCCTGATAAATGAGAGTTGTGAGAAAAAGAGTTTCAAAGTGATGACCCAGATTTGGCACACGAGCCGTCTTGGTCGGCCGTAGAGTCGATTCATGACGGTTGTAGGTGGTCGGATTCGGGGGCATCACAGGTTGGTATCAGAGCAATTGACAATATCACTATTGGCACGAAGCACGATTTGCTCATCAATCGAAGTAAGTTAGCTTTCTTTAAGTTAGTTAACTTTACATTTATTTGAGGTTATATATCTTTTGTAGGATATAAGCATGTCTAGACCACCTTACGTGAGACCTCACCCATACCGATCGAGATGATCGATCCGGGTGTGGACTAAGCCCGTGATTTGGCCATCTATGATGCGGTGAGCTACACAACGACCCCCAGTACATGAGCCGCTAGTGCCAAGGATTGTAGCACCAGTATCGATACAAGCACCACCCCCGCGACCGATCATAAACCCACTAGTAGTAGTAGACATTCCAGTGGTGGGAGATCGAGCTCGTATAGAAGCCAGGGTGTCAGTGCGAGCCATACATGCTTTTAGAGGCAGTCATCCACCTGCATTTGAGGGAGGTCAATAAGGGATCTCTATGCGAGACTGGCTACATGACATTGAGGTTATCATGCACCAGTGTGATATAGACGAGGATTGCTAGGTTTTGATGGCCATTGGCACATTCTGTGAGGATGCACGGTTATATTGGGAGTATTGTGATCAGGAGATGCTACTAGCAATGGATTGGGTCAAATTTCGCCAAGTTATGCTGGAGCAATTCCCACAGAAGAGTGCAGCACTAGTTGTAGACCCTCCTGAGAGAAAGACAGTATCGCCACCACCGGCTATGTCCAATTATGTGGATGTCAGAAACTTTGTCTTGAAGGCAGAGAGACAGCAAATGATGCTGAGTGATACTGTATTCTCGTATACAGTCAGATTCCAAGATAGCATTGTAAAGACATGTCCTCTATCCAACGTCAAAAATGATGATTTTAATGGTATATTTTGGAAGGGACTCACCATAGATTTACGGTAGAGGGTAACCGCTTTATACCCTGCTACTTTACCTGAGTTTATTGTCGCTGTAGCTAAAGTAGAGGAAAAGATGATGATGGAGCGCATGGTTCACAAGAGGCGTGAACAGTTGCTACAAGAAGCAATGTTAGATCGCCTATATGGATCTAGATCGATGACGAACGACCATGAGGCAGGTCCTTCGAGACAACCAGAGGGTGCAGGTCCAGCTGAGGGATCAACACCATTTGAGGCTGGAAAGGGAACGGATGATGAAGAAATGGATCCAATTGAGCTTTTGATAATCTTGGAGCAACCTCAGTTAGGAGATTAGGTGTAGAAATATATGGTTTGTATTCATGTATATATGTTTGTACATATGTATATATGACTGTATCGAAAGGCTATTTTGAGAAAAGCCTTCGAACTGATGTACTTTTGAAATGAAAAGAAATGGTAATCATATTTTGACATGTTCAATTGATGAAATGTTAAAATTATGTGATGATAAAAACTATATTATTTTTATATTTATTGCAAAAATATGTTTGTGGAAATCTAACGATCGACTCTCATGCGATTATAGGAAATAGGAAAGGATGGTGAATCCATGAAACTAGAAGAACATGAGAGGGCGTCCAGTCCATTCTGAAAGAGTGGACGAGTTAGAAGCCCTAATAGAAGCTCAAATGAGAGAGAATGCAGAGTTAAGACAAAAACTCGAGCAAATGGAACAGAGACAAGAACAAGATGAGCGCCAAGATCCATAAATGGCCGCACCAGAACCAGAAGTGTTGCTAGTGATACCAAAAGAAGTAGTAGAACCCCAACCACAACCAAGGCCAATATTGAGCCACTATATGAAAGATTTTGATGAATGAGGCCACCAGAGTTCGAGGGCTCCACAAACCCTCTAGAAGTAGAGGAGTGGTTGTCTTCACTCCATATAATATTAGAATTCATGGAGCTGAATGATCAGGAGAGAATTATGTGTGCGTCATTCGTTCTGAAAAAGGATGCGAGGTTTTGGTAGGAATTTGTCAAGTTGAGAAGGAATATGTATACGATGTCTTGGTTGGACTTTCTGGAGGAATTCAACCAGAAATATCATAATCCTGCACTGTTGCGATCACAACAAAGATAGTTCATAGAATTGAAGTAGGGGGATATGATAGTAATTGAAGTCTGCAGCAAGTTTGATCAGTTGTCCAGACTGTGCCCATACACTATCACCACTGAGAGGGAGAAAATCCAGAAGATGCTGGGAATGTTCCATCCTGAAATCTCAGCATTGGTGGACAGTGGGTTGACACTGCCTGATACTGTATCTGATTTGTTAGTCGTGTGCTGAGGGCAGAGTATTATCTGGTCCAATAGAAGGAAGAGAGAGAAAAGATTTGGGATGCAAAGAAGAAGGAAAAGGCCTTGACCAAAGCTGTACGAGCTGGATCTCAAGTTGGACAAAGCAGTAAGCCTAGTCCAAGTGTCAAGGCTGGGCAGCCAAGTACTTCCGGTCAACAATCCTAGGGGAAGAGAAAGGGGAATCATTATGGGAACAGGAACCAGTAGAGGAGAATGAACAATAATGCTGGATATTTTGGGTGTAGAAGTATATGGGTTGTATTCATGTATATATGCTTGTACATGTGTATATATGACTGTATCGAAAGGTTATTTTGAGAAAAGCCTTCGAACTGATGTAATTTTGAAATGAAAAGAAATGGCAATCATATTTTGACGTGTTCAATTGATGAAATGTTAAAATTATGTGATGATAAAAACTATATTATTTTTATATATATTGCAAAAATATGTTTGTGGAAATCTAACGATCGACTCTCATGCGATTATAGGAAATAGGAAAGGATGGTGAATCCGTGAAACTTGAGGAACATGAGAGGGCGTCCAGTCCATTCTGAAAGAGTGGACGAGTTAGAAGCCCTAATAGAAGCTCAAATGAGAGAGAATGCCGAGTTAAGACAAAGACTCGAGCAAATGGAACAGAGACAAAAACAAGATGAGCACCAAGATCCATAAATGGCCGCACCAGAACCAGAAGTGCCGCTAGTGATACCAGAAGAAGTAGAAGAACCCTAACCACAACCAGGGCCAATATTGAGCCATTATATGAAAGATTTTGATGAATGAGGCTGCCAGAGTTCGAGGGCTCCACAAACCCTCTAGAAGCAGAGGAGTGGTTTTCTTCACTCCATATAATATTGGAATTCATGGAGCTAAATGATCAGGAGAGAATTATGTGTGCGTCCTTCATTCTAAAAAAGGATGTGAGGTTTTGGTGGGAATCAATCAAGTTGAGAAGGAATATGTATGCGATGTCTTGGTTGGGCTTTCTGGAGGAATTCAACTAGAAATATTATAATCCTGCACTGTTGCGACCACAACAAAGAGAGTTCGTAGAATTGAAGTATGGGATATGATAGTAATTGAAGTCTGCAGCAAGTTTGATCAGTTGTCCAGGCTGTGCCCATACACTATCACCACTGAGAGGGAGAAAATCTAGAAGATGCTGGGAATGTTCCATCCCAAAATCTCAGCATTGGTGGACAGTGGGTTAACACCTCCTGACACTGTATCTGATTATGTTAGTTGTGCATTGAGGGCAGAGTATTATCTAATTCGACAGAAGGAAGAGAGATAAAAGATTTGGGATGCAAAGAAGAAGGAAAAGGTCTTGACCAAAGCTGTACAAGCTGGATCTCAAGTTGGACAAAGCAGTAAGCCTAGTCCAAATGTCAAGGCTGGGCAGCCAAGTACTTCTAGTCAACAATCCCAGGGGAAGAGAAAAGGGAATCATTATGGGAATAGGAACCAGCAGAGGAGAATGAACAATAATGCTAGCCCTATTGTTCGAGACTATGTGAACTGCGGGAAGAGACATGCAGGCAGATGTAAATTTACCCCAAATGCTTGTTTTCAATGTGGGAAGGACGGTTATTTTGCCAGGAACTATCAAGAAAATAGGCAGTATGTGCAAGGTTCATCTCAGTTACAACAACAACATCCCCAGGCACATTCGTTACAGGCCAAAGCTAAAGGTTTGTCCCATTTAGAGAGGCAAGATAGACCAGACCGTTTACCCCGTGCAAATGCTAGAGTCATGGTATATACGAAGGAAGAGGCAGAAGCTGGAACATCAAATGTAGTGACAGGTCAGCTTTCTGTCGCTAATAATTTGGCGTCTATCTTATTTGGCTCTAGAGCTATGCATTCTTTCATTTCATACCAGTTTGCTAATAGGATAGGATATCCTAAGGACAATATGGGTATGATGTTTAGAACTGCACTGCCCTCAGGGGAAGTCCTGATGTCCAATTATTGGTTACTGCATGTGCTAATAATTATGGCAAATAGGGAATTGTTTGCAGAATTGATCGTGATGGAGCTTGCCAACTACGATGTAATACTAGGAATGGATTTCTTAGGAAAGTATTTAGCCATGAACGACTACCGGAAGCGGAAGATAAGATTTCAACCCAACCAAGAATAGGGATTTAAGTACATGGATATGTCACGCAGATCCGAGAAGATAATGATCAACTCAATGGAAGCAAGGAGGCTATCGTCTAGCGATTGTGCTGGATACCTAGCATGTATATTAGACGTGACGAAGGAATGAAAGCTCCAACCTGAAGACGTTCTTATTGTGAAGGAACTCATTGATGTCTTCCCAGAGGAATTACCAGGATTGCTGCCTGAACGAGAAATTTCCTTTGAGATCGAGCTGATGCCAGGAACTGCACCTCTCTTAAAGGCTCCATACCGTATCACACCGGCAGAGTTAAAAGAGTTACAAGAGCAGCAGAAGGAGCTTCTTGACAAAAGATTTATACGCCCAAGCTATTCCCCATGGGGTGCTCCAGTGTTGTTTGTCAAGAAGAAAGATGGATCGTTTTGCATGTGCATTGACTACTAGGAATTGAACAAGGTCACTATTAAGAATAGGTATCCATTACCTAGAATTGACGACCTGTTCGATCAACTAACAGGTGCAGCATTATTCTCCAAGATTAATCTGTGATCAGGATACCATCAACTGAAGATCAAGGAGAGTGACATCCATAAAACCGCATTTCAGACCCACTACGGTCATTACAAATTCCTTGTGATGCCGCTTAGGTTAACAAATGTGCCAGCAGTTTTTATGGACTTGATGAATCAAGTCTTTAAGGAATATCTGGATAAGTTTGTCATTTTGTTTATCAATGACATTCTTATATATTCAAAGACACGCGAGGAGCATATGGAGCATTTGAAGACTGTTTTGTAGACAATAAGGAAGCATCAACTTTATGCCAATTCTCCAAATATGAATTCTGGCTGGATAGAGTACATTTTCTTGGACACATGGTTTCCAAGGAAGGAATCGTTGTGGATCCCGCAAAAATAGAGGTGATCAACAAATGGCCCGCACCTAAGAAATGACAGAAATACGGAGTTCCTTAGGTCTAGCCGGCTATTATAGAAGATTTGTTAAATGATTCGCGCAACTTGCCGCTCCTATCAAGGCGCTTACGCACAAGGAAAAGAAGTATGAATAGACTGAATAGTGCGAGAAAAGCTTCCAAGAGCTGAAGAAATGATTAATGAGCGCGTCAATACTTACACTTCTGACTGAAGGGGAGATGTTCGTGATATACAGCGATGGTTCAAAGTTGGGACTAGGAACCGTCCTGATGCAAGGTGGCAAGGTGATTGCCTATGGCTCGTGTCAATTAAAGGACCATGAGAAAAATTATCCCATGCACGGTATGGAGCTTGCCGCAGTAGTGTTCGTGTTAAAGATCTGGAGACACTATCTATATAGAGCTCAGTGTCAGATTTATACTGATCACTAGAGTGTAAAATACTTCTTCACATAGAAGGAACTAAATATAAGATAAAGGAGATGGCTGGAGTTGGTAAAGAATTATGATTGCGAAATCCTCTATCATCCAGGAAAGCCAATCGCATTGCAGATGCGTTAAGTAGGAAATCTACTATTCTGCAGCAACTACCAATTGGGAAACTTTCAAAGCCATTACAGCAGGAAATCAACATACTAGATATGGAACTAATAGTTGGAAAGCTAGCTGCATTACAAGTGGAGTCAACATTGTATAAAGACATCAGAGAAGCTCATAAACGAGATCTGAAGCTAGTAAGTTTGAAGGAGGAAGCATCCGAAGATGGATTAATCCTACATCAAGGGAGAATTCAAGTTCCAGATGATGAAGGATTGAGAAGGTGAATTATGGCAGAAGCCCATGAAACACCCTATTCAGTACATCCTGGAGCCAACAAGAAGTACCAAGACTTGAAACTGCAATTCTGGTGGAAAGGGATGAAGAAGGATGCAGCTAAATTCGTAAGCAGATGTATGACGTGCCAAAAAGTTAAGGCTGAACATCATCATCCAGGCAGAAAGTTATAGCTGTTGGAGATTCCTGAATAGAAATGGGAACATATCACAATGGACTTTGTGGTAGGACTACCAAAGACCCGAGAAGGTTATGATGCCATTTGGGTCATTGTCGACAGATTGACAATGACAGCAAGGTTCATTGCCATAAAAATGACCTTTTCATTGGAAAAGTTAGCAGGCTTGTATGTTAACTACATAGTCAGGCTACATGGAGTTCCTAAATCTATTGTGTCAGATCGTGATCTAGGATTTACTTCAAACTTCTAGACATGTGTACAACAAGCTATGGGAACAGAAGTGCCTGAGCATAGCATTTCATCTGCAGACAGACGGGCAATCTGAGTGAACCATTCAAACGCTAGAAGACATGCTGCGTGCATGTACAATAGATTTCCTAGGGAGCTAGAATGAGAAACTTCCATTGGTAGAGTTTTCATATAATAACAGCTACTAGGCTTCGATAGGTATGCCACCCTATGACGCTTTGTATGAAAGGAAGTGTAGATCACCGGTTCATTGGTACGACCTACAAGGAAAATGACTGCATAAGATAGATTTTGTACAAGAGACAGTGGACGTAGTTACAAAGATATAGCAACGGATGAAGATAGCCTAGAGCCAACAGAAGAGCTATAGGGACAAAAGGCGAAGATCCCTGGAGTTCAATGAAGGGGATTTCGTATTCCTAAGAGTTTCACCGATGAAAGGAATAATGCGGTTCAGAAAGAAGAGGAAATTGAGTCCAAGATATATTGGGCCATACGAGATCATCGAACGTATTGGTAAAGTTGCTTATAGATTGGCGTTACCTCCAGAAATGTCGGCAGTGCATAATGTGTTTCATGTGTCAATGGTACGGAAGTACATATCAGATTCGTCCTATGTGCTGAAACATGAACCGATCCATATTCAGGAAGACTTGACCTACGAAGAAAGACCTGTTCAAATTCTGGCACGCGAAGATAAAGTTTTGAGGAATAAAACGATCCATTAGTCAAAGTGCTGTAGAGAAATCACAACATTGAAGAGGCTACATGGGAACGCAAAGATGAAATTAGAAATTTGTACCCCCACTTGTTTTAAATTTTCGAGGACAAAAATTCTATAAGGAAGGGTGAATGTGATAACCGGGAATTTTGGATTCTCAGAGTAGGTTAAAATTGTATGTATATAGCAATTTAATGAATAAAATATGAAAAAATTATGTTTTAATACTGTTAAGAATACTGTAAAAATGTTCTAGCAGTGTTAAAGTGAGTGAGTTCGGGGATAGAAAATCTTACCAGACATAATTGGGTGAGACGGCTAGAAATCAGAGTCAAAAATCCTAGAGAGTGCATTGAAATGCACTAAAACGATAGAAATTTATGGTAGAGAATTCTGATCAAACGAAAGCAAAATAAGACAAACCGATCGCACCGGAGGCGCCCGGAACCCGCCTATACGATTTCGGTAAAGTTCCTTTCGGATCGGCTTTCGGTAAAAATTTGATCACGAATTAATTAGTGAATTAATATGAATAGTAGGATGACATTATCATGATTATGTCATAAAGCCAATTTATTTTCTTCGTTTTGGAAAGTAATTTTGAAAGGTGTAAGGCTAAGATCACTTCACTTTTTGATCAAAGGCTAGGATCTTGCCAAAATGATGGAATAAAAAATTAAATTATTTATCTAAAAGGGCCATTCGGTCATGTGGAAAAGGGGAAAGAAAAAATTAGGTTTTGACCCCAAAATATTTGTATTTTGACCCATGAACAATTAGTAAATTGTTGGAACAATTTACTAAAAAAACCCTTGACTTTTGCCTATAAATAGGCATCCAAAAATCATTCAAAAAAATGGACAAACTTAGCTAAACTCTTGCTTTTTTTTAGTAGCCAAATACGTGGCCTTCTTCCCCCCATTAAGCCAAAATTTTGTTGAAAATTTCACACCAAACTTAGCTTGCATTGCAACTCTAGCATCAAGCCATCAACTAGTTAAGGTGAGCTTCAAAATTGAAACAATTTCCTTTGATTTTCTTAGTGAAAATCCGTGGGTTTGTAAAGTAGAAAAACATTGAAAAAGTTGATGTTTTGTTTGATGTTGTTATTGGTTTGATGTTTAGATTTTGAAGCATGATTTAGGGTTTAGAAACAAGCAAAAATTTTGCATGTTTCCATGAAAAATCCGTGAGGATATTGGTGTGAAAAATGGTTGGAAATTTGTGAATTGGTTCAGGGTTTAAGTACATTTGATTTCATGATGAATAAGAATGAGGAATGTTGATAAAACCCTAGGAAAGAAAACAAGATTTTCTATGTGATGTTACATTGAAAAATCCATGGACAATGCTAGGGTTGAAATGAAAATGTGGTTATGTTTTAATGTTGTATTACACATTAGAAAACCTAAGAGTGATATATGATATTGGAATATGGTGATAAAAAAAACTAATTTGGTGATGATTAACATGTTAAACTAAGGTTAGTTTGGAAAATATTGTTGATTGTGTATGGATTGTTGAATATTGATCATGTGGGAAATTTTTATACAAAGTTTGTAAACTTTGTATAAAATAGGCCTCTGGTATAGTACGTGGCAGGTACGAAGGTTCTGAGGCGTACCTTACACTAAGAAACCTAAAAATACAAGCGGAAAAGCTGCTGAAATTTTTTTAAAATGGCATAAGGGCATTTCGGGAAACGAAAGGAAAAAAATTAGGTCGAAATAGGAAACCCGAGCCTCTCGAGGACAAGGGTTGGGGACTGGATAGAAAGTGTTTCAAGAGTAGTGAAAGGGCCATTTGAGACCCCGAAACGCTCGAAAAACAAGAAACGACCCTAGGTGATGGATGAATAGTAACCTAGGATCGGAAAATGAACAATTAGGATTTTTAGCACCAAAAAGTGGTAAAAGAACCCGGAAGGACCTAGAATGACTTAGATAAAATTCTAGGACTCAAAATAAAGATTTTAAAGTTAAAAATCTAAAAATTTTGAAGTACACGGGCGTGTAGAAGAAATACACGACCGTGTATATGAAAAAATTTTACAACCCGAGAGGTACACGAGCTTAAACACGGTTATGTATCAAGTCGTGTACGGTTACACGGCCAGATAGTAAATAACACGGCCGTGTATAGGAACAAAATTTACAACTCGAGAGGTACATGGGCTTGAACACGGGCGTGTATTAAGCCGTGTACAGTTACACGGCTAGATAGTAAACAACATGGCCATGTAGAGTAAACCCGAGAGATACATGGGGCGAGACATAGGCATGTTGCAGGCTGTGTACCACAAACAAAATTTAAATGTGTTGAATTGTTAAGTGAAATGAATGTATATTTAAAGTGATAATTAATATAGAGTATTAACAGACAATATTATGTCTGTAGGAACCCAAATTAGAGATAGAACTGCGGAGGAGTTCCGAAAGTGGACATTGTCGCAGTATTGGTAAGTGCGAACATTTAATTGACTGTAACATGAATAGACTATTATGTCTAAGTGTGTTATGTGTAAGTTCAAGCATTTTCATATCTGCAACATGAAATACTGTGTTGTTTTAATTATGTACTAGATGTATAATAGGCATAAAGTCTTAAGGACAATTGGGGATTAGTTAATTAACATATCCCTGATAATGAGAAAAGAGAATATGTAAGGCCTACAGGCGATGGAGGATAGTGACCTTGAGGTTATGTTTAATATCACTTGGTCAAAACTGTAATTGAAAGATGGTAATGAAACCATTAAGGCGTACTACCCCTCCAACATAGTGGGGGAGGTTTTTTTTAGATCCTACGAGGATATAAGGGCTGTGGAGGCTGAAGCTCTAGGGTCACTCCCTAGGCCCTCCCAGTCAGCGTGCAAAATAATGATCAGTACTGCCATAAAAAGAGCTCTATACTAGAAAGAAAATAGAGAATGAACAATCAATAAAATGATGAAAACCATAATTGGGCGCAACGGAAGTATACACTAAGAGGAGTGTTTTCTGTTAGGATGTGTGAATAGTAATCGTTTAGGATAATGTGAATAGTAGCCGGTTAGAGTAAAATGAATAGTAACCGGTTAGGGTAATAGTTACTATTCATTGGTCAATGATCAAAGTCACTATTCATAGGAATTTGAGTTTTCAATGTTTTTGAATCTGTATGATTCTTGCTAAGTATGTTTGAACTTACCGAGCCGTTAGCTCATTAGTTTGTTCATGTTGCAGGTAAGAAACCTATCCAATAGATTTCTGGATGGCGGCAGGATGTGTGTGTGCTAAGGGATAGGGAATTTACTGTGGACTTGGTCCTACCATAAGTTTTCTACTAAGCTTCGAGAGATAATGAATTGAAGAGAAAGTGTTTGAAAAAAAATAGTACAAACATATTACATGATGTATATTATGTTGTACTCCCAAAATATTTATAAATATTAGTATTGTATTTTTATCTGACTTTTATACTTAGCTTTCTTTTTGAGAAAGTATGTATTAAAGAAAGAAAAATTATGGGTGAAATTTTAAGCCCTGATAAATGAGAGTCGTGAGAAAAAGAGTTTCAAAGTAACGACCCAGATTCGGCACACGAGCCGTCTTGGTTGGCCGTAGAGCCGGTTCATGACGGTTGTGGGTGGTCGGATTCTGGGGCGTCACAATAACAACGAGAATTCGTAGAGTTGAAGTAGGGGGATATGATAGTGATAGAAGTCTGTAGCAAGTTTGATCAGTTGTCCAACTGTGCCCATACACTGTCACCACCGAGAGAGAGAAAATCCAGAAAATGCTGGGAATGTTCCGCCCTGAGATTTCAGCATTGGAGGACAGTGGGTTGATGCCACCTAACACTATAGTTGATTGTGTTAGCGCTGAGGGCAGAATATTATCTAGTCCAACAGAAGGAAGAGAGAGAAAAGATTAGGGACGCTAAGAAGTAGGAGAAGGCACTAGCCAAAGCTGTACAAGCTGGATCTCAAGTTGGACAAAGCAGCAAGCCTAGTCCAAATGTTAAGGCTGGATAGCCAAGTACATCAGGTCAACAGTCCCAGGGAAAGAGAAAGGGGAATAATTATGGAAATAGGAACTAGCAGAGGAGAACAAACAATAATGCAGGCCCTAGTGTTTAAGACTATGTAAACTATGGGAAAAGACATGCAGGCAAATGCAAATTTGCGCCAAATGCCTGTTTCCAATGTGGGAAGGACGGTCACCTTGCCAGAAACTGTCCAAAAAATAGACAAAATGTGCAAGGTTTGTTTCAGTCACAACAACAACGTCCCCAAGTACATTCACTGTAGGCCAAAGCTGAAGGTTCATCCCAGTCTGAGAGGCAGGAAACACAAGAATGCTTGCCCCGAGTAGATGCTAAAGTCATGGTATACATAAAGGAAGAGGTGGAAGCTGGAACGTCAAATGTAGTGACAAGTCAGCTTTTTGTCGCTAATAATTTGGCGCCTGTTTTATTTGACTCTGGAGCTACGCATTCTTTCATTTCATACTAGTTTGCAAATAGGATAGGATATCCTAACGACAATATAGGCATGACATTTAGAACCGCACTACCCTCGAGGGATGTCCTGATGTCTAATTATTGGTTACCGCATGTACCAATAACTATGGCAAATAGGGAATTGTTTGCAGAATTGATCGTGATGGAGTTTGCCGACTACGATGTAATACTAGGAATGGATTTCCTAGGGAAGTATCAAGCCACGATCGATAGTCAGAAGTGGAAGATAATGTTCCAACCCAACATGGAAGAGGGATTTGAGTACGTCAATACGTCACGCAGATCAAAGATGATAATGATCAACTCAATGGAAGCAAGGAGGCTAATATCTAGCGGTTGTGTTGGATACCTAGCATGCATATTGGACGTGACGAAGGAACGTAAGCTCCAACCTGAAGACATTCCTATTGTGAAGGAATTCATTGATGTCTTCCCAGAAGAATTACCAGGATTGCCACCTAAACGAGAAATTTCCTTTGAGATCGAGTTGATGCCAGGAACTGCGCCTATCTCAAAGGCACCATACCGGATGGCACCGGC
Organism: Antiaris toxicaria; assembly: GCA_035233585.1. Lineage (NCBI taxonomy): Eukaryota > Viridiplantae > Streptophyta > Magnoliopsida > Rosales > Moraceae > Antiaris > Antiaris toxicaria. The sequence goes on from CP141155.1 coordinate 75,832,342, forward strand.
AGAATTAAAAGAGTTACAAGAACAGCTGAAGGAGCTTCTTGACAAAGGATTTATACACCCAAGCTATTCCCCATGGGGTGCTCTAATACTGTTTGTCGAGAAGAAGGATGGATCATCTCAAATGTGCATCGATTATTGGGAGTTGAACAAGGTTACTATCAAGAATAGGTATCCGTTACCTAGAATTAATGACCTGCTCGATCAACTAATAGGCACAGCAGTATTCTCCAAGATTAATCTGCGATCAGGATACCATCAACTGAGGATCAAGGAGAGTGACATCCATAAGACCATATTTAGGACTCGTTACAGTCATTACGAATTTCTTGTGATGCCGTTTGGGTTAACAAATGCACTAGTAGCTTTTATGGACTTGATGAATTGAGTCTTTAAAGAATATTTGGATAAGTTTGTCATTGTGTTTATTGACGACATACTTATACATTCAAAGACTCGCAAGGAGCATGAGGAGCATTTGAAGACTGTCTTGCAGACAATAAGGAAGCATCAACTCTATGCCAAATTCTCTAAATGTGAATTCTGGCTGGATAGAGTACATTTTCTTAGACATGTGGTTTCTAAGGAAGGAATCACTATATATCCTGCAAAAGTAGAAGCGATCAACGAATGGCCTGCACCTAAGAACCTGATAGAAATACGGAGTTTCTTAGGTCTAGCCGGCTATTATAGAATTTGTTGAAGGATTCGCGCGACTCGTCACTCCTATCACGGTTCTTGCACTCAAGGAAAAGAAGTATGAATAGGCTGAATAGTGTGAGAAAAGCTTCCAAGAGCTAAAGAAAAGACTAACGAGCGTGCCAATACTTACGCTTCCTATTGAAGGAGAGATGTTCGTGATATATAGCGACGCCTCGAAAACGGGATTAGGAGCCGTCCTGATGCAAGGTGACAAGGTGATTGCCTATGTCTCACGTCAATTAAAAGACCATGAGAGGAATTATCCCATGCACGATTTGGGGCTTGCCGCAGTAATGTTCACGTTAAAGATCTGGTGACACTATCTATATGGAGCTCAGTGTCAGATTTATACTGACCACCAAAGTCTAAAATATTTCTTCATACAGAAGGAGCTAAATATGCATCAAAGGAGATGGCTGGAGCTGGTAAAGGATTATGATTGCGAAATCCTCTATCATCCAGGAAAAGCCAATCGCATTGCAGATGCGTTAAGCAGGAAATCTACTTCTCCGTAGCAACTGCCAATTGGAAAATTTCCAAAGCCATTACACCAAGAAATCAACATGCTGGAGATGGAGCTAATAACCGTAAAGCTAGCTGCATTACAATTGGAGTCAAAGTTGTATGAAGATATCAGAGAAGCTCAGAAACGAGATCCGAACCTAGCAAGTTTGCAGGAGGAAGCATCTAAAGATGGACTAATCCTACATCAGGGGAGAATTCAAGTTCTAGATGATGAAGGATTAAGAAGGTGAATTATGGCAGAAGCCCATGAAACACCCTATTCAGTACATCCCGGAGCCAGTAAGATGTACCAGGACCTAAAGCTGCAATTCTGGTGGAAAGGGATGAAGAAGGATATAGCTGAGTTTGTAAATAGATGTATGACGTGCTAAAAAGTTAAGGCTGAACATCGTCATCTAGGCGGAAAGCTAGAGCCGTTGGAGATTCCTGAGTGGAAATAAGAATATATCACAATGGAGTTTGTGGTAGGACAACCGAAGACCCGAGAAGGCTATGATGCCATTTGGGTTATTGTAGACAGATTGACAAAAACGACAAGGTTTATTGCAATAAAAATGACCTTTTCGTTGGAAAAGTTAGCAAGCTTATATATTAACCACATAGTTAGGCTATATGGAGTTCCTAAATCTATTATGTCAGATCGTGCTCCATGATTTACGTCGAACTTCTGGACATGTGTGCAAGAAGCTATGGGAACAGAAGTGTGCTTGAGCATATCATTTCATCAGTAGATAGACGGGCAATCTGAGCGAACCATCCAAACTCTAGAAGACATGCTGTATGTGTGCATAATAGATTTCCTGGGGAGCTGGAACGAGAAACTTCCGTTGGTAGAGTTTTCGTATAACAACAGCTACCAAGCTTCGATAGGTATGGCATCCTATGAAGCTTTGTATGGAAGGAAGTGTAGATCACTAGTTCGTTTGTATGACCTACAAGAGAAACTACTGCATAAGACAGATTTTGTACAAGAGACAGTGGATGCAGTTACAAAAATATAGCAGCGGATAAAGATAGCCCAGAGCTAACAGAAGAGCTATGCAGACAAAAGATAAAGATCCTTGGAGTTCAATGAAGGGGATTTCGTATTCCTAAGAGTTTCACTGATGAAAGCAATAATGCGGTTCGGGAAGAAAGGGAAATTGAGTCCCAGATCTATTGGGCCGTATAAGATCATCGAACGCATTGGCAAAGTTGCCTATAGTTTGGCGTTACCTCCAGAAATGTCGGCAGTACATAATGTGTTTCACGTGTCGATGCTACAGAAGTACATATCGTATCCGTCCCATATGCTGAAACATGAACCGATCCAGATTCAGGAAGACCTGACTTATGAAGAAAGACTTGTTCAAATTTTGGCACGCGAAGATAAAGTTTTGAGGAATAAAACAATCCTATTAGTCAGAGTGTTATGGAAAAATCACAACGTTGAAGAGGTTATATGGGAACGCGAAGACGAAATTAGAAATTTGTACCCCCACTTGTTTTAAATTCTATGAGGGGTGAATGTGATAACCGGGAATTTTAGATTCTCAGAGTAGGTTAAAATTGTATGTATATAGCAATTTTAATGAATAAAATATGAAAAAGTTATGTTTTAATACTGTTGAGAATACTGTGAAAATGTTCCGACAGTGTTAGAGTGAGTGAGTTCAGAGATGGAAAATCTTACCGAATATTTTTGGGCATGACGGTTCGAAATCAGAGCCAAAAACCCTAGAGAATACATCGAAATGCACTAAAATGATAGAAATTTATGGTAGAGAATTATGGCCAAACGAAAGCAAAATAAAACAAACCGATCACACCAGAGGTGCCCAAAACCCGCCTACGCAATTTCGGTAAAGTTCCATTCGGATCAGCTTTCGGTCAAAATTTGACCACGAATTAATTTGTGAATTAATATAAATAGTAGGATGACATCATCATGTTGATGTCATAAATCCAATTTATTTTCTTTGTTTTGGAAAGTAAGATAAAAGGTGCATGGTTAGGATTTGATCACTTTTTGATCAATGGCTTAGATCACGCCAAAATGATAAAAAAAATTTTTAGGGATTTATCTAAAAGGCCATTCGGCCATGTGGAAAGGGAGAAAGAAAAAAGTTAGGTTTTTGGCCCAAAATTATTACATTTTGACCCTTGAACAATTAGCAAATTATTGGAAAAATTGCTAAAAAAAACCCTTGGTTTTTGCCTATAAATAGGCATCATAATTCATTCAAAAAAATGGAAAAATTTAGCCAAAATCTTGCTCATTTCTTGCAGCCCAAAACTGTGAGTCTTTCCCCCATTCTAGGCCAAATTTTATTTTAAATTCCACACCAAACTTAGCTTTCATTGCATTTTTAGTATCAAGGCATCAACTAGACAATGTGAGCTTCTAAATTAAAGCATTTCCTTAGATTTTCTTAGTGAAAATTCGTGGGTATGTAGAGTGGAAAAACAATGAAAAATTGTTGTTTTGTTGATGTTATGATTAGTTTGGTGTTGTAGAATTTGAAGCATGATTTAGGGTTTAGAAACAAGCAAAAATTTTGCATGTTTTCCTAAAAAATCCGTGGTATTAGTGGTGTGAAAAATAATTGGGAATTGATGATTTGGATTAGTGTTTATGATTCAATTAATTATATGTTGAATCAAGCATGAATTAGAATCAAGAAATAAGAAAATTTTGATGAATTTTCATGCTAAAATCCATGGGTAATGCTAGGGTTGGAATGAAAATTTTGTTCGGTTTTGATGTTAAATTTCACATTAGAAAACCTAAGAGTGATATGTGATATTTGAAATGTTGTGATGAAAAACTTTGGTGATGATTAACATGTTAAACCAAGTTTAGTTTGGAAAATATTATTCATTGTATATGGATTTTTGAATATTTGTTATGTGGAAAATTTTTATACAAATTTTGGAAACTTTGTATAAAATAGGCCTCTAGTATAGTACGTGGTACGTACAAAGGTTCTGAGGTGTACCTAACGCCGGGAAATCTAAAAATACAAGCGGAAATACTGCCGAAATTTCTAAAACGGCATAAGGGCATTTCAGGGAACGAGGGGTAAAAATATTAGACTCGAGAAGGAAACCGGGAGCCCTCGGTGGATTAGGATTGAAAATGGAAAATCAATCCAAAAAAGAATAGTAAACTGACCTTTAAATTCTAAAATGCCTAAAACAGGAAAAAATTTCCTGTTAGGGGTATTATGGGAAACAAGGAAAAATATTAGGTCAGGATAGGAAACCCGAGCCTCTAGAGGACTGAGGGTCGGGGGCCGGATGAAAAGTGTTTCAAGAGTAGTGAAATGGCCATTTGAGGCTCCAAAATGCTTGAAAAACGAGAAACGACCCTAGGTGATGGATGAATAGTAATCGAGGGTTGAAAAATGATACCGAAAGGACCTAGAATGACTTAAATAAAATTCTAGGACTCAAAATAAAGATTTTAGAGTTAAAAATCTAAAAATTTGAAGAACACGGGCGTGTAGAAGAATACACGGCCGTGTATAGGAAAAATTTTACAACCCGAGAGGTACGCGCAGTATTAGTAAGTTCAAGCATTTTCATGTCTGCAACATGAAATACTGTGTTACTTTATTATGTATTAGTTGTACATTCGGAATTAAGTCCTAATGACATTTGGGGATTAGTTAGTATAACATATCCCATATAATGAGTAAAGAGAATATGTAAGGCCTATGGGTGATGGAGGATAGTGACCTTAAGGTGACGATTAATGTCACTTGGTCAAAACTATAATTGAAAGATAGTAATGAAACCATTAAGGCATATCGCCCCTCCAACATTGTGGTGGAGGTTTTTCAGATCCTACGAGGATATAAGGGCTGTGGAGGCCGAAGCTCTAGGGTCGCTTTCTAAGCCCTCCAGTCAGTGCACAATAATATATCGGTACTGCCATAAAAGAGCTCTACACTAGAAAGCAAATAGAAAATGAACAATCAACAATATGATAAAAATCATAATTGAGCATAACCGAAGTGTACATTAAGTATAATGATTTCAGTTAGGGTATGTGAATAGTAACCAGTTAAGATAATAGTTACTATTCATCGGTCAAAGGTCAAAGTCACTTCATGGTGAATAGTACTATTCATGATAAATAGTACTATTCATAAGAAATTGAATTGCTAATATTTTTGAATCCGTGTGATTCTTACTAAGTATATTTGAACTTACTGAGCCTGTTATCTCACCAGTTTGTTCATGTTGTAGGTAAGAAACCTGTCCAGTAGATATGTAGATGATGGGAGGATGTGGGCGTACCAAGGGAAAGGGAATTCACCATGGACTTGGTCCTGCCAAAAGCTTTTCGCTGAGCTTTCAAAGTTAGTGAATTGAAGAGATTGTTAAAAAAAAAAAGCAATATAAATATTTTGTATATTATACATTATATTATACTCCAAAAAACAACTAAAAATTAGTATTGTGTTTTATACTTAGCTTTCTTTTCGAGAAAGTATATATTAAAAAGAAAAAAAATTCAAGGACGAAATTTTTGGGCCCTAAGAAATGAAAGTTTAAGAAAAAGAGTTTTAAATTGACAACCCAGATTCGGCACACAAGTTGTCTTGGTCGGCACTTGAGTTGGTTCATGATAGTTGTGGGTGATTAGAATTGGGGGCGTCACATTTTTACCCCTCATTTCCCGAAATGCCCTTATGCCATTTTAAAATTTTCGATAGCATTTCTGCTTGTATTTTTAGGTTTCCCGCTGTTAGATACGCCTCAGAACCTTTGTACGTGCCACGTACTATACCAGAGGCCTATTTTATACAAAGTTTCCAAACTTTGTATAAAAATTTTCCACATAACCAATATTCAAAAATCCATACACAATCAATAATATTTTCCAAACTAACCTTGGTTTAACATGTTAATCATCACCAAAGTTTTTCATCACAACATTTCAAATATCACATATCACTCTTAGGTTTTCTAATGTGTAAATCAACATCAAAATCTAACAAAATTTTCATTCCAACCCTAACATTAGCCACGAATTTTTCATGCAAATCACATAGAAAATCCTGCTTTCTTTCCTAGGGTTTTTTTTTTTTATCAACATTCCATATTCTCATTCAACACTAAAAATTTTCCATTTTCTAGTGTTCATATCCCACTAATTTAAGCATGAAATTTCATCAAAATTTTCTTATTTCCTTATTCCAATTCATGCTTAATTCAACATGTAATCAAATGAATCTAAACACGAAATCAAAACAACAATTTCCACTTTACTTTTCACACCAACTATGCCACGGTTTTTCAATGGAAACATGCAAAATTTTTGCTTGTTTCATAACCCTAAATCATGCTTCAAAATCTAAACATCAAACCAATCACAACATCAACTTTTTCATTGTTTTTCTACTCTACAAACCCATGGATTTTCACTAAGAAAATCATAGGAAATTGCTTCAATTTTGAAGATTACCTTATCTAGTTGATGGCTTGATGTTAGAATTGTAATGAAAGCTAAGTTTGGTGTGAAATTTAAAACAAAATTTTGGCTTAATGGGGGGAGAAAGGCCACGGATTTTTGGCTCAAAAAAAAAGCAAGAGTTTGGCTCAATGTTTCTATTTTTTTGAATGATTTTGTATGCCTATTTATAGGCAAAAGCCAAGGGTTTTTTAACAAATTTTTCCAATAATTTGCTAATTGTTCAAGGGTCAAAATGCAATAATTTTGGGCCAAAAACCTAATTTATTTTCTTTCTCCCTTTCCACATGGCCAAATGGCCTTTTAGATAAATCCCTAAATTTTTTTTTTATCCTTTTGGCATGATCTAAGCCAAGATCAAAAAGTGGAATAATCCTAGCCATACACCTTTCAAATTACTTTTAAAGCCAAAATATAAAAATGGATATATGACATCAACATGATGATGTTATCCTACTATTTATATTAATTCACTAATTAATTCGTGGTCAAATTTTGACCGAAAGCCGATCCGAACGGAACTTTATCAAAATTGCGTAGGTGGGTTCCGGGTGCCTCTAGTGCGATCGATTTGTTTTATTTTGCTTCCGTTTGGCCATAATTCTCTACCATAAATGTCTATCATTTTAGTGCATTTTGATGCATTCTCTAAGGTTTTTGGCTCTGATTTCGAACCGTCACACCCAAAAATATTTGGTAAGATTATCCAACTCCAAACTCACTCATTCTAACACTGGCGAAATATTTTCATAGTATTCTCAACAGTATTAAAACACAGCTTTTTCATATTTTATTCATTAAAATTGCTACATACATACAATTTTAACCTACTTCGAGTATCTAAAATTCGCGGTTATCACAAGGCCAGTACAACACGTTTATTAATTTCCATCTTATTATCTGATTTGGCCATATGCTTTAATAAGCTGTCCCTAATCTTACTCGATAGGGATGTATGGCATCTAACTTGTTTTTTCATCAATCTATGCGATTATGAAACTATATGCTCTTATACATGCTGTGCAACAACTTGTGCATGGTTGGCATATTTAACATACTGTAAAAACCAACATTTAAATTCATTTTGCTCATGCTGTAGGCGGAGTTGTACTTACCTAGTTTGCAAGCAAACTTGTACTCTCACCTTCGTCAAATTACAGGTGACTATCTATCATCAATATGGATTCCATTAATACTCTAGCTGAGTCACTAATACCATTAGTGAGTAAAGCAGATACTAACGTATAGTACCAATTATCGTCGATCCAATAAATTAATTAACATCGTTTTTTGGTCACTACTACCGTTAGTGACTATAACTTGCATACTGGCATGGTACCGGGTCCATCAGTACCCAACTGTTCTACTTTGGGAATTTGGTATCTAACTTCTATCGTGTTTGATTATGTTGTCTACTTGACAAATTAATCATCGTTCCTCACTATATCATTCAAACTTGGTCCTTGACTGGTTGGCCGACCAGTTAACTGACCGGTTACTTCATGCGTCTTTAACCAGATAGCCTACTTGGTTACATTGCTTGTTTGATGTGGTAGCCTACCGGACTACCGCTCCTGTTTTGTGTGTTTTGTAAAATTTGCTTTGGTTGCCTTATAAAATTCTTGGGAAAATTATGTGCTTTGAAACCATCCCCTTATCACCCTATTGGAAGGTGGGGGCATTTTATTAAAACCATATTCTTATTTTAAAAGGTTAGAACACATTTTGGTGTTTGTATTTTAAAGGTGGTTTTTGAACTATTTTTGGAAACCGTTTTAAAACTTGCTTGAAATGAATTAGTTTGTAAATTTTGTGAACATAAAACTTTTCTTTCTCAATGAGATGAACAATTCTCATGTTCATTTCATAACTAAAATCAAATTCTAACGGCTCCTAAACTCACTAAACCTGTACCTACTTATGCCTAGTTTTTGAAAAGTTTCCAGGTTTACGCTATTATAAAAATGGCTCTATTTGAGGCCTGAAACAGCCAAATTTTTAAAACATGTAGGTTGTCTTAAAGATTTCAATGAGATCTACAACTTTCATGTTGAGCCCAAGATCCGGTTCAAAATCTAAGTAGGTCATTTTTAGCAAAACCCGAGACTATTCCTGTGCTCGAATTTTTAGTCCCATTTTTGGACACTGGTTAAAGACGACTTGAAAAACCTATATTAATATCATTTTTTGCCAAAACCTATTTGACACAAAAATGACCGTAACGAAATTTTCTTAAAACTTTATGTTTTACTAAATCCCAAATTCAGAATCTAACATGGTCAAAATGGCCAAAATCTGTGGCCTAAATCTAGGGACAGATTTGTATCCAATCACTTAAATGTCCACACATTCACATATCCATCCATAAAATTTAAACCACAACCACATAAACTTAAAAATGAAAAGCTAAGGGCTCAAAATAAAGTTATTACAACCCATTGCTCAAATAAATACACATAAATTCCATGATCAAAACTTAAAAATAACTAACCACAAAAAGGGAGGGTTTTCGGTTTTACATTACGTGCTATGAACCAAGCACACTGAATCAAAGCTTGGGTGACCAAAATGGCCATGTGAACCAAAGGATTTTGGGGTTGGCTTTTGCTAGAAATGACAACAAAAATTTTTCTCTTAACATCAACCCAAAATAATAACTAAAAATCACAAAGATTGGTTCTAAAAACTTACCCTTGAACGAACTTGGAATGGCTTGGATTGAAATCTCCTAACACAAGCTAGAAGGGGCTAAATTTTGGTAAGGTTTTGGTTGGAATTTTGGCTTGAGAATGGTTGGTTTATGGGCTTGGAAGTAGTCGGCTGTAGTAAGAAAAGAAGGAGAAGAAGAGTTGTGTTTTGGGAGACAAAAAAAAGAAAGTAACCCCTTTAGGTCATGCATGCCTTTTATAGGCAAGTCTAACCCATCTTAACTTAACATAAGCTCACTTAATTAAGCCACAAATTTGCCTAATTGGAGAACAAAAATCTACCCATTTCAGCCTCAGAAGGGCTGAGGGCTGCATGCATGGGGAAGGGCCAAATTAAAAAATTTTGTTGTTGGCATGTGATGGAAATCTTGCTTATTTTAATCAAAAGGTGTCATACTTATTTGATTATTTTATTGCCACCTTTTGGGCTATTTTTGTAGCAAATTACAGCTGGTTTTTCAGCTAGGGGATGCGGATTTTGAGAGGGGAATTCATCTGTGTTGGCTTCTCTTTGCAATTTAATTTCTGCCTTTCGGTATTCGACCCTTTCTCGGCAGCGTTCTAGTTTTCACCTGAATTTGGATTTTCTGAATCTGATTTTTGTACTGATTATTCCTAGTTGGGTTGCACTATCTAAGAGCCCATTCTGAGTCTATTTTACTGTTTAATTCCTATACTGTGGTTATGTCTACCTTGCGTTGTCCTTGCGCACGCATAATGAGGCATTCTCGTGCGAAATTTCAAACACAGTCTCTCTTGACTAATTTGGATGTGCTGATTTCAAATTTATCAGTTTTATATCCATCTGAGGTCGTCTGGACTAATTTTTGTGATCTGTGTGACCCTACCTCAAAAAACGTGTCAGGTCCTCGATTGACTAATTTGGGCATTCTGAGTCTAAATATATCAATTTCGGGCTGATAAAAGGTCATCTTGACCCTCTTTCTGATACCGCGTATCTCTCCAACAACATTCTTATTTTATGCTTAATTAACTAGATTGAGCCTACTAGCTGTTAATATATCAGTTTTATGCCATATTAGGGTCGTCCTGGCCATTAACCTAATACTACATTTCTACTATTCACTATTCACTGTTTCTGCTTAACTGATTAGTTTGAGTGTTCTGACTCTGATTTTGTTAGTTTCTGGGTGAGAAGAGGTCATCTACACCATTTTCTCAGTATTGTACCCCTGCTAGGGTTACTATCGCTACTATGCTCAGATAACCAGTCTGAGCATACTGATGACTTGCTTACCAATCTTGTGTCAGGAAATGGTCATCTGGACTAGTTTCCTGATATTACGTATCTTATACACTCATACACATAATAGAGTGAACCAATTTCGCTATTGGTTGCCCCTTTCGCTGCATGAACATTAATTAAACGTTACTGTATCCGTTTAATCTATTCAACTAGAAAATATACTGTATTTTTCGACATAGTTACTCATTACATAGTAATTAAGTTTCATGAACCGTAAGAGTCTCTATAGCGGCTCTCTACTTAATACACGGCCTTCTACATGGGTTCTTACAAGGGCATGTACTTTCTAAACACAGGCATGTACTAGTTGAGATTTCTCAACACGGCCATGTCTTTAAAACACGTTCATTTACTCGAGTGGTACACCGAAACTTACACGGCCATGTACTTGACCATGTCACACTACACGGCCATGTACACTCACATGGCTTCACGCACTTCAATAGTCCGAACGGTACACGACTACTTACATGGCCGTGTACCTGACCATGTTCTTCAAATTTGCATTAAAAGGCATCAAATTATCCCTAAATTTCTCATTATATGGATATTAGGTTACATGAATGGGGTGGTCCTTACGACCTTCCCCCCTTACAAAATTTTTGTCCTTGAAAATTAGAATAAATCTGGGAAGTCTCTTCTTATATCTTCTTCCTGTTCCCACGTGGCTTCCTCTATATTGTGGTTTCGCCATAATATTTTTACAAGCGGTATAACTTTATTCCTAAGCACTTTATCTTCTTTGTCTAGGATCCACATAGATCTGTCCTCGTATGTCAGATCGGCATGGACTTCAACAGGTTCTTGGCTCAGAACGTGGGAGCTATCTAGCATGTACTTCTTTAGCATTGAGACGTGGAAGACGTTATGTACTAAAGCTAATTTGGGAAGGAGCGATAGTCTATAAGCCACCTTCCTGACTCTCTCGATGATCTCAAAGGGTCCTATATATCTAGGACTGAGCTTTCTTTTCTTGCCAAAGCACATCACCCCTTTCATGGGTGCCACCTTGAGAAAAATAGAGTCTCCTTCTCGAAACTCGAGGGCTCTGTGGCATTTGTCTGCATAGCTCTTTTGGCAATTGTGCGCCGTCTCCAGCCTCTCTCTTATAAGCTTCACGTATGCCTTTGTATCCTTAGCCAAATCCGTGCTGGTAAGCTGTTTCTCTCTGATCTCATACCAATGAATTAGAGATTGGCATTTTCTTCCATAGAATGCCTTATACCGTGCCATCCAGATCGAGGAATGGTAGCTATTATATAAGAACTCGCTCAAAGGTAGCTTCTGGTCCCAGTCTACCTTAAAGTCGAGGACACAAGCTCTCAACACATCCTTCAATGTTTGTATGGTCCTGTGATGTCCCGTGTCCTGAGTGGCCCAGACCATCACTTAATACTATTACTAATACTTACTTATCTTACTTAAAAACTATTACCTAAACTTACTTACTTCGATACTATAAATCTAGGGATTTTTTTGATTACGTACGTATTTACTATTCATGTATATATACTTTAAAAATACAAAGTCTACATCATAAGGAGTTTATTTGTACATACATACTTATAGAATTGTTTAACTAGTTACTATTCAAAATATACTGTTTATTTAACACTGTGTGGAAGTCAAACTTGCGGTGGTATCCACAACCTCGCCCTCACATTCGTCACCATCATCGTCCATAGTTATCTAAGCCATAGGTCACTGATCTACAGCATGAACACACAGTGTGAGCTTTACGCCCAGTAAATACAACATGTTGTCCGTAAAATATGTTTAAATCATAATACGTACTTAAAACATATAAGCATGTCATGTACTATTCACTAAATTATACCATATACTGGATGCAACACCAGAGCATCACACAGACTAAAAACATAATAGTAGCATCTTATCACTGAATGCATAACAAAAAACATCATGTGACTGAATGCATATCTACTATAGCTGGAAGCATACTGAACTATAGCTAAAACATATTATGGACAATGCATGAATCAATTATGCTTTATTATTCATTATCATTTCTTATCTTTACTAAGGGCCCGTGTGTCAGTACCGAATTACGCGTAGATTATTGGAAACATCCATGATCCTAATGAGCTTTACGCTCATGGGCCATATGCCCCATTATGTATTGAGAGCCATTGACATCAACTCGTCATACTTAAACTAAAAAGAACCTCTTCAAGCGGAAGGGGCCAGTGTGACACAAAGTCTTTTAATTACCAGTTGTTTATCTGATCTGGTCATATACCCTACTAGGCTATCCTTAATCTTACTCGATAGGGATGTATGGCATCTTACCAATGTTTTCATCCATCTACACGATTGTGAAACTATATGCTCTTATAACATGCTATGCAATAACGGTGCATGGTTCGTATACTCAACATAGTGTAAAAACATCACTTTAAATTCATTTTGCTCATGCTATAGGCAGAGTTGTAGTTACTTAGTTTGTAAGCAAACTTGTACTCTCACCTTTGTCAAATTACAGGTGTTTACCTATCATCAATAATGTATCTCATCAATAATCTCACTGAGTCACTAATACTGTTAGTGAGTAAAGCAGATACTACGTATGGTACCGATTACCGTCGGTACTAACTTGCTCTCTTTTGATTGTTTAATTGTGGCTAATTAATTTATTACTCAATAAATTATTTAACAGCATTCTTAGGTCACTATTACCGTTAGTGACTATAACTTGTGTTTTTGTATGGTACTGAGACCCATCGGTACCCTATTGATCTACTTTAGGAATTTGATATCTAACTTCTATCGTGTTTGATTAAATTGTCTACTTAGCAAATTAATCATCATTCCTCACTATATCGTTCAAACTCGGTGCTTGACTAGTTGACCGACCAGTCAACTGACCGGTTACCTTGCATGTCATTAACTAGGTAGCCTATCAGGTTACTAAGTTTGTTTAGGTGTGGTATCCTGCCGGGCTACCTCTACTGTTTTATTTTGAAACTTATCTTAGTTGCCTTATAAAAATTTGGGAAAATTATGTGCTTTAAAACCGTCCTCATATCCCCCCGTTAGAAGGTGGGGGCATTTAATTAAAATCATATTCTTGTTTTAAAAGGGTTTGAACACATTTGGCATTTGCATTTTAAAGGTGGTTTTTGGACAACTTACTGAAACTGTTTTAAAAACATGTTTGAAACGACTTAGTTTATAAATTTGGCAAACATAAAATTTTTCGTCCTCCACGAGATGAACAATTCTTATGTTTATCTCAGAACTCAAATCAAACTCTAATGGCTCCTAAACTCACTAAAACTATAGCTACTTATGCCCAGTTTTTGAAAAGTTTCTAGTTTTACATTATTTTAAAAATGGCTCTGTTTAAGGCCCGAAATGGCCAAATTTTTAAAACACCCATGCGTCATCTTGAAGGTTTGATGAGATCTACAACTTCCATGTTGAGCCTGAGATCCAGTTTGGACTCTAATTGGGTCATTTTTAACAAAACCCAAGACTGTTCCTGGGCTAAGATTTTTAGTCCTAGTTTTGGATACTGAATGAAAACCACTTGAAAAACCTATATCAATGTCGTTTTTGGCCAAAACCTATTTGACACAAAAATGAACATAACGAAATTTTCTTAAAACTTTATGTTTTACCAAATCCCAAATTCAGACTCTAACATAGTCAAAATGGCCAAAACCTGTGGCCTAAATCTAGGGACAGATTTGTGTCCATCCACTAATACATCCACATATACACATATCCATTCATAAAAATTAAACCACAACCACACAACCACATAAACTTAAAAATGTAAAGCTAAGTGTCAAAATAAACTTATTACAACCCATTACACAAATAAATACACATAAATTCCTTGATCAAACACTTAAAAATAACTAACCACAAAAAGGGAGGGTTTTTGGTTTTACCTCACGTGCTATTAACCAAGCGCACTGAATCAAAGCTTATGTGACCAAAATGGCCGTGTGAACCAAGGAGGATTGGGATCGGCTTGTGCTAGCAATGACACCAAAATTTTTCTCTTATTATCAACCCAAACTAATAACTAAAAACACAAGGATGGGTTCTAGAAACTTACCATTGAATGAACTTAGAATGGCTTGGATTGAAATCTCCGAACACAAGCTTGAAGGGGGGCTAAATTTTGGTAAGCTTTTAGATAGATTTTTGGCTTGAAAATGGTAAGTTTGGGGGCTGTAGAATGGTCGGCTGCCGCTAGAAAAGAAAGAGGAAGAAGAGTTGTGTTTTGGGTGCAAAAGTAAGAAAGTGGCACCCTTAGGTCATGCATGCCTTTATAGGCAAAACCTAAGCAAGATTAACCAACCTTAAGCCTAATTAATCAAGCCAATCTTTGCCAAATTAAGGGAAAAATTTACTACCATCCACCCTTAAAAAATCCGAGCAAGGCTACGCATGGGGAAGGCCAAATAAAAAAAAAAATTTCCTTGTTGGCCATGTGAGGAAATTTGGAATTGTTTAATCAAAAGGTGGCCAATACATCCTAACTTTAGGGAAAACTTTTCCCACTTTTTAGGATTGTGTTTGGGGCTATCTTAGCTACTTGCACACGGTTTTCTAGGAAAAATTTCATCTGCAAAGTCCTCTCTTCATAGTCTAATTTCTACCATTCGGTATCCGATCCTTTTTCGGCAGTGTTCTAGTTTTTAGCCAGAATTGGATTTTCTGAATCTGATTTTTGTACTGATGATTTTTAGTTGGGTTGTACCTATGAACCCATTTTGTACCTATTTACTATTTATTTCTTACACTGTAGTTGTGTCTACACTGGGTTGTCCTTGTGTACTCATAACGAGGCGTTCTAGTGTGAAATTTCAAACACAGTCTCTCCTGAGTAATTTGGATATGTTGATTTCAATTTTATCAGTTTTACGTCGATTTGAGATCGTCTGGACTAGTTTTTGCAATATGTTTGACCCTACCTCGAAAACATGTCAGGTGCCCAATTAACTAATTTGGGTGTTCTGAGTCTAAATATATCAGTTTCGGGGCGAGAAAAGGTCGTCTTGACCCCCTTCCTGATACTTAGGATACTACGTATCTCTCAATCAAAAATTTACATCTTATGCTCAATTGACCAGATTGAGCCTGCTGATTGTTAATATATCAGTTTTAGGTCAAATTAAGGCCGTCTTGGCCATTAATCTAACAATGTGTTTTTTCACTATTCACTACCCACTGTTTTATACTTAACTGACTAGTCTGAGTGTTCTAACTCCAATTTTGTCAGTTTCTAGGCAAGAAGAGGTCATCTGGACCATTGTTCTCGATACTATACCTCTGCTAGGGTTTTTATCACTATTGGGCTCAGATGTTCAGTCCGAGCAATCGAGTGATTTGTTCACTAGTCTTATGTTAGGAAATGGTCAACTACACTAGTTTCCTGATACTGCACACCTTATACACTTATACACATAATAGGGTGGACCGATTTCACTGTCGGTCGCCCTTTTCACTGTATGAATAATAATTAAACATTACTGTTCCTGTTTAATCTATTCAACCGGAAATCATACTGTGTTTTTCAACTTAATTACTCATTGTATGATAATTAGGTTTCACAAATCATGAGAGTCTTTATGGTGACTTTCTGCTCAATACACAGCCTTCTACATAAGCTCTTACACGGGCATGTACAAGGCAACATGAATGTGCACTGGTTGAATTTTCTCAACACAGTTGCGTCCTGGGACACAACCGTGCACCTGACCATGTTACACTACATGGCCATGTTCACTCACATGGCCTCTAACATTTTAACAGTCCAAACGGTACATGGCTGTTTACATGGCTATGTACTTGACTGTGTTCTTTAAATTTGTACTAAAAAACACCAATTTATTTCAAATCCATTCCTCGAATTCTCATTAAGTAGTACTTAGGTTACATGAATGGGACGGTCCTTACAACCTACCCCCCTTACAAAATTTTCGTCCTCGAAAATTAGAACAAATCCAGGAAGTCTCTTTTCATATCTTCTTCCTGTTCCCATGTGGCTTCCTCTATATTATGGTTCTGCTACAATACTTTTACAAGTGGTATAACCTTATTCCTAAGTACTTTATCTTCTTTTGCTAAGATTCACATGGGTTTCTCCTCGTACATCAGATCGGCATGGACTTTAACTGGCTCTTAGCTCAAAATGTGGGAGTTATCTGGCACGTGCTTTTTTAGCATTGAGATGTGGAAAATATTATGTATGGAAACTAATTCGGGAGGGAGTGCTAATCTATAGGTTACCTTCCCGACTCTCTCAAGGATCTCGAAGGGTCCTACATATTTAGGACTGAGCTTTCCATTCTTCCCAAAGCGCATCACCCCTTTCGTGGGTGCCACCTTGAGAAAAACTTAGTCTTCTTCTCAAAACTCAAGGGGTTTGCGGTGTTTGTCTTTGTAGCTCTTCTCGCGACTGTGTGTCGTCTATAGTCTCTCTCTTATAAACTTCATGTTTGCCATCGTATCCTTAATGAAGTCCATGCTGGTAAGCTGTTTCTCTCCGATCTCGTGCCAATGCACCAGAGATCTGCACTTTCTTCCATAGAATGCCTCATACGGTGCCATCCTGATCGAGGAATGGTAGCTATTATTGTACGAGAACTCGATCAGAGGTAGCTTCTGGTCCTAGTTTCCCTTGAAGTCTAAGACACAAGCTCTCAACATATCTTCAAGTGTTTGTATGGTCAGTGTGGACTGACCATCAGTTTGAGGGTGAAAAACTATGTTAAACTACGACTTGGTTCCTAATAAGGCTTGGACGTTTTGCCAAAACTTGAAGGTGAAGCGTCCATTGTGATCTGAGATGATAGATTTTGGTACTCCGTGCAGTCTCACTATCTGAGCTACGTACATTTCTGCTAATCTTTCTACCGAGTAGCTCAGCTTCATAGCTAAAATTCGAGCTAATTTTGTCAATCGGTCTATAATCACCCAGATTGTGTCATTGCCGCTCAACATCCTAGGCAATCCGACTATAAAATCCATTGTAATCTGCTCCCATTTCCATTCAGGCAGCTCGATTTTCTGTAGTTCTCCCGCTGGTTGTTGATGTTCTACCTTAATCCTCTGACACGTGAGGCATTTGGCAATGAACTTTCTTTTAGGTCTTTGTACATCTTGTTCACCCCTGGATGTATAGAATTCATCGTTTCATGAGCCTCTGAGAGGATCCACTTCCTGAGTTCCTTATTCATCAGAACGCATACCCTATCTCTGTAATAGAGTATGCCGTCCTTCAAGACTCGAAACTCTGAATCCTGGTCCTCCGCAGCTTCCTTTTTGAGCTTGATTAAGGATGAATCGAGGTCCTGACTGACCTTAATTTCTTCTAGGAGCGTCGATTAAAGGGTCATTTCAAACAACCTCCCCGTTAAAATCTCGATCTCATTACTGCATAGCTCCTTTTGTAGTGCTTCCGGCAAGGCACAAACAGCCATAAGTGATGAGGAATGCTTTCTATTTAGTGCATCAGCCACCTTATTGGCTTTCCCTGGATGGTACAACATTTCATAGTCGTAATCCTTTACCAATTCTAGCCATCTTTGTTGCCTCATGTTGAGCTCCTTTTGCGTGAAAATGTACTTGAGGCTTTGGTGATTCATATAGATTTCACACTTGACACCATACAGGTTGTGCCTCCAAATCTTAAACATAAAAACTATTACTACTAGCTCTAGATCGTGCATAAGGTAATTTTTTTCATGGTCCTTGAGTTATAGCGAAGTGTATGCGATACTCTACCATTCTGCATCAGCACGGCTCCTAGTCCGGTCTTGGATGTGTCACTATAGATCATGAAATTTCCCTGACCAGCATCTAGAATTGTCAATATTGGTGCACTGGCGAGTCTGTATTTCAACTCCTAGAAGCTTTTTTCACACTAATCTGTCAACTCATACTTTCTATCCTTCTTAGTGAGTGTTGTAAGTGGAGCGGCTAGCTTTGAAAAGCCTTCAACGAAGCACTGGTACTACCCTACTAGACCTAAGAAACTACATTCTTCCGTCACATTCCTCGAAACTGGCCATGCACCGACTGCCTCGACTTTTGCTGGGTCTACTGACACTCTTTCCTTAGAGACTACGTGGCCAAGAAAGTGAATCTTCTCCAGCCAAAATTCAAACTTGGAGAATTTGGCATGCAGCTGATGATCCTTTAGTTTGTGTAAGACGGCCCTCAAATGCTCCTTATGCTCCTCCTTCATCTTAGAATGTATAAGTATGTCATCGATGAATATAAGGACAAACTTATCTAAGAAGTCCTTGAACACCTGGTTCCTCAGGTCCATGAAGGTCGCTAGGGCATTAGTTAGTCTGAACGACATAACGAGGAACTCGTAATGTCCGTATTGCGTTTGGAAAGCTGTTTTGGGTATGTCCTTATCCTGGATCTGCAACTGGTGGTACCCTAAGTACAGGTTGATTTTGAGAACACTACGGCGTCTCGGAGCTGATTAAACAGATCGTCAATCCATGGCAATGGATATTTGTTTTTTATCGTGATCTTATTCAGCTCCTTGTAGTCTATACACATCCTTAACGTTCTGTCCTTCTTCTTTACGAACAGTACAGGTACTCCCCAAGGTGAATAGCTCTGTTGGATGAAACCCTTGTCCATCAGTTCCTTTAGCTGGGTTTGGAGTTTCTTTAATTCTGTAGGGGCCATTCTATACAGGGCCTTGGAGATGGGGGTTGATACTAGTACAAGCTCAATTTTGAATGCAATTTCACGCTCTGGCGGAAGCCCTGGAAGGTCTTCTGGAAATACCTCCACGAACTCTTTAACTACTGGCACACTATTCGGTCCTATCCCTAGTTCTTGAGTTTTGTCCACTACGAGTGCTAGGAGGCCCGCGCATCACTAGATAGCATCTTGCGAGCCTTCACTGCTGAGATCATCGTCTTTGGTTGCTCCGTCAACAAACACTCATAGATGAACTTTTCACACCTGATCAGTCCAATAAGTGACTTTTCACCCTCGACAGTCCATGACGGCATTGTATTTTACGAGGGACTCTATTTCCAAGAGTACATCCTGATCGATCGTGTCAATGATGGTCAAATTAATGCTCAACTCTCTACCATAAATAATTACTGGTACATAGCGTATCCAGTAATTAGACATTAAACTGCCCCTGAAGGAAGTGCCATTCTAAAAGTCTATTTCATCATATCTAAGCCCCTACCTAACTTTCTAGTGAAGTTTGATGATGCAACGAATGGGTGGCCTGCTACTCTTTCTACTTGATTGCTCTTCTAATTTTGTTTGGCCTTGGTTTCATCCTAAGCCTTCGTCAACATGCGTCATAGAAGTCCATATCAATTTGTGACGTCCCCAGATTCCAACCACTCGCAACCGTCATGAATCGACTCTATGGCCGACCAAGACCGTTCGGGTGCTGAATCCGAGTCGTCAGTTTTAAACACTTTTACTAAAACTTCTTAAATACAAGGGCCTAAAATTCCGCCCCAAATTTTTTTTTCTTTAATACATACTTTTTCTTATGAATAGTAATTAAGAAAGCGATGTAAAATATAATGCTAATTTTTCCATGTCTGAAATAAGTACAACATATTTAACACAAATATAATATTTATATGTATTGTAATCTTTGTCTGCAAACATATTTTCTTTACTCAAAAAGCTTAGCGGAAAACTTATGGCAGGACCATGTCCACGATGAGTTCCCTATCCCTTTAACACGCTCGCATCCTACCGCCATCCATATATCTACAGAACAGGTTTCTTACCTGCAACATGAACAAACTGATGAGCTAATGGGCTCAGTAAGTTCAAACATTCATAATAAGAATCATACTGATTCAAAGACAAGAAAAACTCAATTTCCTATGAATAATACTATTCATGGTGAATAGTATAGTTGACCTTTGACCGGTGAATAGTACCAGTTACCCTAATTGGTTACTATTCACTTTACTCCATCAGGATACTATTCATTTACCCTAACCGAAATTACCTTTCTCTAGTGTAAGCTTCGGTTATGCTCAATTATGATTTCCATTATTTTATTGATTGTTTATTCTCTATTTGATGTCTAATGTAGAGCTCTGTTTCTGGCAGTACCGATGATTATTTGCACGCTGACTGGGAGGGTCCAACGAGCGACCTTAGAACATCGTCCTCCACAGACCTGATAATCCCGTAGGATTTAACAAACCTCCACCGCTATGTTGGAGGGGCGGTACGCCTTAGTGGTTTGATTTACCATCTTTCAATTTATAGTTTTGACCAAGTGGTTGCATAAGTCACCTCAAGGTCACAATCCTCTATTGCCCGTAGGTCTTACTTATTTTCTCGATTTGGGATATGTTATACTAACAAATTCCCAAATCTTTATAGGATTTTATATCTAGTGTGCAGCTAGTGTAGAATAGATTAACACAGTGTTTCATGTTGCAGACATGAAAATGCTTGAACTTACCAATACTGTGCCAGTGTCCACTCCCGAAACTCCTCCGTAGTTCTTACTTTATTGTGGGTTCCTACAGACATAATAGTGTCTGTTAATACCCCTTTTTATTTATTATCTAAAATATACATATTTTACTTACAATTCTACACATTTAAATTTTATTTGTGGTGTACGGTCTGTAACACGCCCGTGTTCCAGGCCGTGTACCTCTTGGGTCTATTTTACACGGCCATGTTATTTTCTTTCTTAGCCGTGTAACTGTACACGGCTCGATACACGCCCGTGTTCAAGCCTGTGTACCTCTCGGGTTATAAAATTTTTCCTATACACGGCCGTGTATTCCCCCTACACGCCCGTGTTTCTTAAAATTCTTAGAATTTTAACTCTAAAATTCTTATTTTGAGTTTTATAATTTTATCTAAGTTATTCTAGGTCTTTTAGGGTTATTTCCGAGCCCTTTCGGAAATTTTTGATCAAAATTACCATTTTGCCCTTAACGGGTTTCGGAACCATAATTAGCTTCATTCTATTGTTTTTTTTTTCCAAATTTTCTAAGTCTAAAACTTTTAAAATAATATTTCCTAAGCTTTCGTATCATTTTACAGCTTAAATAGCCGCAAAATCTCAACTTCATTTTTCCCGACCCTCGGTTACTATTCATCCGTCACCTAGGGTTGTTTTTCCATTTTTCGAGCGTTTCGGAGCCTCAAACGGCTTTTTCACTATTTACTAAACGTTATTCATCCCGTCCCCGCCCCTTGAACCTCAAGAGGCTCGGGTTTCCTATCCCGACCTAAAATTTTTCCTCGTTTCCCAAAATACCCCTAACATCGATTTTTTTCCTGTTTTAGGCATTTTGGTAATTTAGCGTCGGTTTACTATTCCGTTTGGGTTGGTTTTCCATTTCTAATCATAATTCACCGAGGGGTCTCGGTTTCCTTTCCGAGTTCAATATTTTTACCCCTTGTTTCCCGAAATGCCCTTAAGCCGATTTTAGAAATTTCGGCAGCATTTCAGCTTGTATTTTTAAGGTTTCCCGGTGTTAGGTACGCCTCATAACCTTTGTACCTGCCACGTATTATACCAGAGGCCTATTTTATACAAAGTTTCCAAACTTTGTACAAAAACTTTCCATATGTTTCAATGTTTACAAGTCACATAACATATTTTTTTTATATTTTTTTTCTAAACTAACCCTAGTTTACTAGGTGTTTACATCCAATAAATTTTCATCACCACACCACATTACTCTTATACTTTTCAATGTATAAGTTAACATTTAAAAGCTAAACAAAACATGCATTCTAACCCTAAACATAGCCACGGTTTTTATGCCAAAAATAGAAAGAAAATTTTTCTTTCTTTCCTAGGGTTTTTATCAACTTGTATCAACATTAAATCTTCTCATTTTCTCACATTCATGCTCACGGTTTTAGCAAGAAATCTTCCTCAAATTTTTCTTGTTTCTAACTTTCATTTCATGCTTAATTTATCATATGATTAAATGAACATCAACACTAAATTAAAACAATAAAATTCATGAAGTTTTCACACCCTAGGAGCCACGGATTTTACAAGAAAATCATGCAAAATTTTGCTTGTTTTTCTTCCCAAATTCACACTTTGAATATCACAACATTAAACAAACATAGAATCAACAATTAAACAATTTTTTTCCCATTGTTTTTCACTTTCCATAGCCACGGTTTTTGATAGAAAAAACGAAAGAAAATGCTTCAAATTTAGGGTTTACCTTGCTTGGTTGTTGTCTTGATGTTGGAAATGAAGTTCAAGCTAAATTTGGGTGTGAAATTTCAAACAAAATTTTTGGTTCAAGGGGTTTCTCCTCCACGGTTTTTGGCTGGGAATTTGGCAAGAGTTTAGCTAAGTTTTTCTGTTTTTTTTCTTGAATTTTTGATGCCTATTTATAGGCAAAAATCAATGGCCTTTTTGCAATTTTTTTCCAACAATTTCTTAATTGTTCAAGGACCAAAAAGTAAAGGTTTTTGGGGTCAAAATAAAATTTCCCTTTCTCCCTTTCCACATGGCCGAATGGCCTTCCAACAAAATTGCATAAATTTTTTTTTATTTTTTTCCTAAGTGAATTTTGGCATGATCTTGGCCTTTGATCAAAAAGCAAACTAATCCTAGCCATACACCTATCCAAAAGCTTTCTAATTTTAATAAAAATTTAATTTGCTTTATGACATCATCCTAGTGATGTCATCAACTATTCATATTAATCTTGAATTAATTCGTAGTCAATTTTTGACTGTTATCCGATCCGAACGGAACTTTACCGAAATCGCGTAGGCGAGTTTTTAGTGCCTCCCGTGCGGCCGGTTTGTCTTATTTTGCTTCCGTTTGATCAGAATTCTCTACCGTAAATTTCTATTGTTTTAGTACATTTCAATGCACTCTCTAGGGTTTTGGTTCTGATTTCGAACCGTCTTACCCAATTATGTCCGGTAGGATTTTCCATCCCCGAACTTACACACTTTAACACTGCCAGAATATTTTACACTATTCACAACAGTATTGAAATACAACTTTTTCATTCTTTATTCATTAATATTGTTATTTGCATACAAATTTTAACATAATTCGAGAATCTAAAATTCTCGGTCATCACACAATTCCTCGTCCTAAGCCTTCTTCAACATGCGTCATAGAAGTCCATATCAATTCCTCATAATGCACAACATATTAAAATCATGTCACCATACATTGACTATAGTTTCTCAGTCTGATGAACAACTTCTTGTATATCCGCAACTCTAGGGAACTTAGGCGGTTTCACTTCCCGCTTTTCTGAAAAGAATAACTGGAGCTAATGCTGGACTTCTCTCGGAGATTTGCTTAATCATGGTGTGGCAAAACTTGACCCAGTTCAGAGCTCATCCTAGTCACAAGAATCCCAATACACATGAGAGTATCTTCTTGAAAGATATTAACAGCCAATAGGACTCCGTTATCCTGATCAATGGAGTACAATCGGGGAGTCATTTTGATAGCATGAAACTAGTCTTGGCATTCCCATGGAGTGCAGGAATACTGTTTGCCACTCAAAACTTAGTAGACAACTAACCCTAAAGATCGGTACAACTCAGGTAGCAATCCATGTTCTTACTCTGAGCAATTCTTTAGCACTGCTTTGCATAACATTTAAAAGAATACATAACTTTAGTTTGTTGGGAGTGGCAACACTCTGTAGTACATCATCTCAAACGGAAATGCTAGGTTAGATCTAGTAGGGGTAAGCTACTACTTCCCATTATACATATATACACACCTAAGAAAAGATTCTACTTTAGTTATCTAGGGCTTCTAGCTTCCATATCATCTCTGGTGAAGGCATAAATCCTCCCCTGGGTGTCTAGTGCCTCTAATCTACCTTAAGCGATCGAAGGGCCTTCGATCTTGGTCTGGGCAGTGTGTAGTTGGCCCTTGGTTACACGGGCTTGGTTTTGCTAGTTGTAAGGGTTGGATAGCAATTCTTGGCAGAGTGGCTTTCCTTGCCACATATGAAGCAACCATTTATTCCTTGTTTGCATTCCCCTAGGTGTTTCCTCCCACATATTGGGCATGAAGGGTGTTGATTGCTAATTCCTCCTCGGTTGTTCTTCTTCTGGGGAAAATTCCTTAGCAACCCTTGATTGCTCAGGTTCCCCTTTCTCTTGTTATTATTGTGGGATTACTTGTTGTGTTGCCTGGCTCCCACATTTTTCCCTTTACGCTATGATTCAGGGTTCTGTCTCCCCTTGGTCTGCTTGACCTGTGTTTTCTCCTCTCTTCTGGCCTTGAAGATCTGCGCCTTTCTTTCCTTGTCCTGAGCCAACCAGTATTCAGCTCGGATGGCTCTACTAACGTATTCTACCACAGTTGTGGGCCCATGGCTACCGCTGCAGACTTAGACAATAATGTCCATCCTGAATATCTTCAGCATCTGCCTGACTCTTTCCTTCTTAGTGGGCACTAGGTTAGGGTAGAGTCGCGCTGTAAGGACTACCCCATTCATGTAACCTAAATTCTATATACTGATAAATTAGGGAATTTGGGTTAATTTGATGTCTTTTAGTGCAAAAGTGATTAACACGGTCAGGTACACAGCCATGGGAGTGGCCGTATATCACTCAAATAGAGGAACGTGTTTCCAAGACACGGCTGTGTTGAACCGTCTCAACTAGTACACACCTGTGTTGCCTGGTACAGGCCCATGTAAGAACCCATGTAGAAGGTTGTGTATGGAGCTGAGAGCCATTGTAAAGACTCTCGTAGTGTGTGAAATGTAATTACTATGTAATGAGTAATTTAGTTGAAAAATACAGTATGATTTCCAGTTGAATAGACTAAACACGTACAGTACTATTAATTACTATTCATGTAGTGAAAGGGGCGGCCGACAGTGAACTCGGTCGACCTTATTATATGTATAAGTGTTTAAGATACGCAGTATTAGGAAACCAGTCCAGACAACTATTTCCTGCCACAAGACTGGTGAACAGATCATCAAAATGCTCGGACCGAACATCTGAGCACAGCGAAAAATACCCTAGCTGAGGTATAGTACTAAAAATAAAGGTCCAGATGACCTCTTCTCGCTTAGAGACTGACAAAATCAAAGTCAGAACACTCAGACTAGTCAGTCAAATAGAAAACAATGAACAGTGAATAGTGAAAAAACATAGTGTCAGATTTATGGCCAAGATGGCCTCAAATTGACATAAAACTAATATATTAACAGTCAGTAGGCTCAATCTGGTCAATTGGGCATAAAACGAGATATTTTTTTTGGGAGATACGCAGTATCAGGATGAGGGTCTAGATGACTTTTTCTCGCCCCGAAACTGATATATTTAGACTCAAAACGCGTAAATTAGTCAATCAGGCACCTAACACATTTTTCAAGATGGGGTCACACAGATCCCGAAAACTGGTCCAACGACCTCAGATGGATGTAAAACTGATAAAATCAAAATCAGAATGTCCAAATTAGTCAAGAGAGACCGTGTTGAAAATTTTACACCAGAATGCCTCGTTTTACGTGTGCAAGTACAACACAGCGTTGGCACAACCACAGTATAGGAAAGGAATAGAAAACTAGTACGGAATGGGCTCTTAGATAGTATAAACCAACCAGGAATTGACAGTATAAAAATCAGATTCAGAAAATCTGATTTCTGGATGAAAATTAGAACACTGTCGAGAAAGGACCGAACACCGTAGTAGAAAACTGGACTACGAAGAGAAGCAAATGCAGATGAATTTTGGCCTTAAAAATCGTGTGCCCTTAGCTGAAAACCAGTTATTTTTAGCTGCAAAAATAACCCCAAAAAGTAGCATTAAAATAAGGGACAAGTTATGACACCATTTGAATTAAAAATTCAAGCTTTCCATCACATGTCACCAAGAAAATCTTGTTTATTTTCCACTCCTTCAATGCAACAGCTTCCTTAGTTTTTGAGGGCTGAAAAGGCAGCAAATTTTTCCCCAAATTAGTATAAGTTGCCTTGATTAAGTGAGCTTAAGTTTGGTTAATTTTACTTAGGTTTGTCTATAAAAGGTTGACCAAGGCTTTAAGTGTTGTTCTTTCTTTTTCACAGCCCAAAAACACAACTCCTTTCTCTCTCATTTCTCTTGCTATAGCCGACAAACCCCTTCAGCGAAAACCACCATTTTCAAGCCAAAAACACAGCCAAGAATTACCAAAATCCAGCCCCCTCAGGCTTGTGTTAGGAGGATTCATTTCCAAGCCATTTCAAGTGCACATAAGGGTAAGGTTCTAGACCAATCACTTGTGGTTTTTAGTTATTGTTTTGAGTTGATATTAAGAGAAAAATTTTTGGTGTTTTGCTACTGTAAAACCAACCCCAATCTCCTTGGTTTACATGGTCATTTGGTCACTTAAGCCTTGACTCGAATTTGTGCTTGGGTTATAGCACAAGAGGTAAAAACTGAAAAGCCTCCCTTTTGTGGTTAGTTGTTTTTAAGCTATTGATCAAGAAATTTATGTGTATTTGTTTATGCAAATGGGTTGTAATAAGTTTATTTTGAGCCTTTAGCTTTTCATTTTTAAGTTATGTGGTTGTGGTTTATGTTTTTATGATTGGATATGTGCACATGTGAGCATGGATGTTTTTTTTAGGTGGCTGGACACAATCTGTCCCCAGAAAAAGGCCACAGGTTTTGGTCATTTTGACCATGTTAGATTATGAATTTGGGATTTAGTAAAACATAAAGTTTTAAGGAAATTTAGTTATGGTCATTTTTGTGTCAAATAGGTTTTGGCCAAAAACGACATTAAAATAGGTTTTTTGAGTGGTTTTCATTAGGTGTCCAAAACTGGGACCAAGAATCTGAGCACTGGAAATAGTCTCGGGTTTTGTTAAAAATAGACCACTTCAAGTCTGAACCGGATCTCAGACTCAACACAAAAGTTGTAGATCTCATCAAAAACTTTAAGATGAGTCACGTATGTTTTAAAATTTGGCCGTTTCAAGCCTCAAATAGAGCCATTTTCAAAATAGCATAAAATTGGGATTTTCACAAAAACTGCACACAAGTAGTCACGGGTTTAGTAAGATTAGGACCCGTTCGATTTAAATTTGAGCTCAAAGATGAACACGAGAATTGTTCGTCTCGTCGAGGATGAAAAATTTTATGTTCGCCATATTTATAAATGAAGTCCTTTCAAATAAGGTTTTAAAATAATTTTGATAAGTGGTTCAAAAACCCCTTTTAAATACAACACCAAAATATGTTTTAACACTTTAAAATAAAAATATGGTTTTCATAAAACATTCCCCCACCTTCTAATGGGGTGATAAGGGGACGGTTCCAAAGAACGTAAATTTTTCCAAGAATTTTATAAGTCAACCAAAACAATTTTTCAAAACTAACCAAGACAGTGTGGGTAGCCTGGTAGGCTACCACACCAAACAAGCAATAGTAAGCCGGTAGGCTACCTAGTTAACGACACACGAGGTAACCGGTCAGTTGACTAGTCGGCAACCAGTCAAGGACCGTGTTTAAATGATACTATGAGGAATAGTGATTAATCTGTCAAGAAGACAGCTAATCAAATATGACAGAAGATATACACCAAATTCCCAAAGTAGAGCATTAGGGTACCGATAGGCCTCGATATCATACCACGATACAAGTAATAGTCACTAATGGTAATAGTGATCGAAGGCAATGTTCATTGATTTATGAGGCAATAAATTAATTAACCATGCCTAGAGAATCAAACTCTAAAAAGAGAGAAGTTAGTACCGACGGCAATCGGTACTAAACGATTTTATCCGCTTTTGTCACTAACAATACTAGCGACTCAACAAAAGTGTTAATGGAGTACGTTATATTGACAGGTGGTTACCTGTAACCTGATAATGGTGAGAGTACGAGTTGCTTGCAGTTAGGTAAGTACAACTCCGCATACTGCAAAAATAAAATGAGTTTGAAATGATGATTTTACAATATGTTAAGTATGCATACCATGCACAAGTTGTTGCACAGCATGTATAAGAGCATATAGTTTCACAATCATGTAGATTGATGAATGAACAAGTTAGAGTCCATACATCCCTATCGCGTAAAAGTAGGGGATAGCCTAGTAGAGCATATGGCACGATCAAATAAAGAATTGGGAAAGATGAGAACAAGGGTGTTAGTAAAATGGGCCAAGGACCACAAAGTCTAACAAGTTGAGGCTCATAATGTTCAACAGGCCAAGACCATAAAATATATCCATAACGGGCCAAGGCCTAGGATCAAGGGCGCTCCTGATGATCCAAGTGCGGTTCTGTGACGTCCCGTGCCCTTAGTAGCCCGGACTATCACGTAAAAACAGGTTCTTTAAATAATACTTATACTTTTTTGCAATTGATACTTAAAGTTACTTTACCACATATCATAAATTTAGGAAATTTTTTTTTGATTGCGTACGTATTTACTGTACATATACGTATACCGATTACTATTCAAAAATATTATTTATCGATTACTATTCAAAAATACTGTTTGACGGCTACTATTCAAAAATACTATTCAACCGTTACTATTCAGAAATACTGTTCAACAATTACTATTTAAAAATACTATTCAATGATTACTATTTATATATACTATTTAACTGTTACTACTCAAAAATACTATTTACTTAACTTTTCCAGAAGTTTAACTTGCAGCGTCTTCATAACCTCGCCTCACATCCGCCTCTGCCACCGTCATCGCCCATTATGGTTTAGGCCATAGGACGCTTACCTATAGCATGAACACACTTCATGAGTTTTATGCCCAGTAAGTATAACATTTTAACCGCAAAACATGTTTTATGCATAGTACATACTTAAAATCATATAAGCATGCTAGGTATCAACATATATCACTCAAAATGTCACATACCAGATCATCACATACCATATCACTGAAACAACTTCACATACTATATGCATGACAGATAGCACTGTATAGCAAAATGCATTTTACTATGAATGGAAGCATAGTGAACTATAACTATTGCATACTGTGTACAATGCATGGTCCGGTTATGCTCATTTATGCTTCGTTATTCACTTTTCTTTCTTATGTCTACTTAAGGCCCGTTATGGATATATTTTATGGCCTTGGCATATTATACATTATGAGTCTCGGCTCATTAGATTTTGTAGGCCTTGGCCTGTTACATTGATACCTTATTCTCATCTTTCCCAATTCTTTATTTGATCGTACCATATACTCTACTAGGTTATCCCCTAATCTTACGCGATGGGGATGCCTGGCCTCTAATTTGTTTGTTTATTAATCTACATGATTGTGAAACTATATGCTCCTATGTATGCTGTGCAACAGCGAGTGCATGGTGTGCATACTTAACATGTTGTAAAAACCATTACTTTAAATTCATTTTATTCATGCCATAGGCGGAGTTGTACTTACCTAATTACAAGCAATTGCGTACTCACGCCTTTAACAAATTACAGGTGACCACCTGTCATCAATAATGTTCCTCATTAATACTATTGTTGAGTCACCATCACTATTAGTAACTAAAGTAGATAATTCATTTGGTACCGATTGCCGTCGGTACTAATTCGCTCTTTATATAGAGCTTACTTCTCTATACTCAGTAAATTAATTTATTGCCCATAAATTAATTATTGTCGTTCCTAGGTCACTATTACCATTAGTGACCATAACTTGTGTTTTTATGTGGTACCGAGGCCCATCGGTCCCCTATCGGCCTACTTTGGGGATTTGGTGTCTAACTCGTATCGTGTTTGATTAATTGTCTACTTGACAGATTAATCATCGTTCCTTGTAGTGTCGTTTGAAACATGGTCCTACCGGTTGTCGACCAGTCAACTGACCGGTTACCTAGCACGTCATAAGCTAAGTAATCTACCGGGTTACTAGTGCTTGTTTGGTGTGGTAGCCTACCGGGCTACCCACACTGTTTAAGATATTTCTGAAAAATCGTTTTGGTTACCTTATAAAATTCTTGGTAAAATTATATGTTTGGAATCCGTCCCCTTATCACCGTGTTGGAAGGTGGGGGACATTTTTATGAAAACCATTTTCATATTTTAACAAGTTTAAAACACATTTTTGGTGTTACATTTTAAGGGTGGTTTTTGAACCACTTTCGAAAACTATTTTGAAACTCGATCGAAACGACTTTGTTTGTAAATTTTACGAACACGAAAATTTTCATCCTCAATGAGATAAATAATTTTTGTGTTCACCTCGGAGCTCAAATCTAACTCAAATAGGTCCTAATCCTATCAAACCTGTTGCCTATGTGCCCAGTTTTTTTTGTAAAAGTCTTAATTTTGCATCACTTTGAAAATAGCTCTGTTTGAGGCCTGAAACAGCCAAATTTTTAAAACACACATGAGTTGTCTTAAAGGTTTTGACGTGTTCTACAACTTTCATATTGAGTCCGAAGTCCGGTTCAAATTCTATGTGGTCCATTTTTAATAGAACCCGAGACTAATTTCTGGGTTCAGATTTTATTCCCAGTTTTAGGCACCAAGTGAAATCCACTGAAAAAACCTATCCAAATGTCATTTTTGGCTAAGGGCTATTTGACGCAAAAATGACCATATCAAAATTTTGTTAAAATGTCATGTTTTTGCAAATCCTAAATTCTGACCCTAAGGGGTTCAAAATAGCCAAAATCCATGGCATTTCCTTGAGGAAAGATTGTGTCTAATCACTAAAAACGTTCATGCTCTCATTTGCCACAACCATTCATAAAAATAATGCAAACACAACCACAACCACATAAACTTAAAAATGAAAAGCTAAGGGTCAAAATAAATTTATTACAAACCATTTGCATAAAAAAATACATATAAATGGCCTTGATCAAATTTAAAAGTCATCTAACCACAAGATAGGGTTTTCAGTTTTTACCTCTTTTGCTATGGTCCAAGCATGATCCAAACTAGGGCTTGAGGAACCAAAATGGCCATGTGGAATCAAGAGGATAGGGTTGGTTTTTGTGCTAACAAAAACACCAAAATAATTTCTCTTAATATCCCACCAAAACAATAATCTAAAACCAAAAAAATTGATTAGAAACCTTACCCTTGAAGAACCTAAAATGGCATGGATTTGGATCCTCCTAACACAAACTTGTGGGGGCTGATTTTTGGTGAGTATTTGGTGTTGTTTTTGGCTTGAAAATGTTAGGGTTTGGGGGCTTAAAGGTAGTCAATTGCAGATAGAAGAAAGGGAGAAAGGAGTTGTGATTTTTCTTAGGTGCAAAGTAAGGAAACAAACCCTTGTGCCATGTGTGCCTTTTATAGGCAAAACTAATCTAATTTGCGTAAGCTTAAACCAATTTAATTGTCCATCATTTTAGCCTAATAAAGGGACAAATTTCTACCCTTTTTTAGTCCATAACTGGGCATGGGCTGCTACACAGAAGGGAGAAGAGATAAAGCAAAACTTGTTGACCAAGCTTTAAAACCCCTTGAATTTTAAATTCAAAAGTTGTCCTGGCTAGTGTAATATTTTATTCTCACTGGGCTATGTGAGCAGCCAAAATCAGCTGCTTTTGTAGCTAAGGGACACAGTTTCTAAGTGTCAAATTTTATCTTCATTTGCTTCTCAACGTAGTCTAATTTTATATTACGGTGTTCGGTCCTTTCTTGGCAGTGTTCCAATTTTCACCTGAAAATTAGATTTCTGAATCCGATTTTTGTAGTCTCAATTCCTAGTTGGTTTATACTGTCTAAAAGCCCATTATCAGTCTATTTCACTATTTATTATCTATACTGTGGTTGTGTCTATAATGTGTTGTCCTTTCACACGTAAACCGAGGTGTTCTCTGGTGAAATTTTAGACACAGTCTCTCTTGACTAATTTGGACATGTGGATTCCATTTTTATCATTTTTACGTCTATCAGAGGTGATCTGGACCAGTTTTCAGGATCTGTGTGACCCTATCTCGAAAAATGTGTCAGGCTCCTGTTAGACTAATTTGGGTGTCCTGAGTCTAAATATATCAGTTTTGGGCCAAGATAAGGTCGTCTTGACCCCCTTCCCGATACTACGTATCTCCTAAACTAAAATTCTTGTTTTGTGCTCAATCAACCAAATTGAGTCTATTAACCGTTCATATATCAGTTTTATGTCAAATTAAGGCCGTCTTGGCCAATAACTTGACACTGCATTTTTCACTATTTACTATTCATCATTTTCAACTTAATTGACTAGTCTGAGTGCTCTGACTCCGATTTTGTCAGTCTCTCAGTGAGAAGAGGTCATTCGGACCCTTTTTTCGATATTGTACCCTTGCTAGGGTTTTTTTCATCATTGTTGTGCTCAGACCAGCGGTCTGAACGTTCTGGTGATCTGTTCACTAGTCTAGTGTTAAGAAATGGTTGTCCGGACTAGTTTCCTGACGCTGCGTGTTTCCCACACTCATCCAAATAATAGGGTGGACCAGGTTCACTGTTGGTCGGCCCTTTCACTGCATGAATAGCACTTCAACAGTACCGTACCTATTTAATCTACTCGATTGGAAAATATACTGTATTTTCCAAACTTAATTACTCATTACATAGCAATTAGGTTTCATACATTTTAAGATTCTATATATCGGCTCTTTGCTCATTATACGGCCCTCTACACGCGCTCTTACATTTACGTGTTTCTGACCGTGCAATTAATATTGTATTAAAAGGCATCAAATTGTTCCTTAATTTCTCATTAGAGTACATGATCGGGGTAGTCCTTATAAGTTCGGTACTAACACACGGGCCTCAAGTAGACATAAGAAAGAAAAAGAACATCGAAGTATAAGATGAGTATAATCTAACCATGCATTATTCATAATATAGTTCACTATGCTTCCATCTATAGTAAGATGCTTTCAGTACATGATGTTTCTGCTATGCATTCAGTATGTTATGATTCAGTATATAATGTTCTACATTTGGTGATATGTGTTATTCTGATATGTGGAATGTCTCAGTGAGATGTGTTGTTTATGACATGCTTATATGGTTTTAAGTATGTACTACGTTTGAAACATGTTTTACGGTTAACATTTTATGCTTACTGGGCATAAAGCTCACAGAGTGTGTTCATGCTGTAGGTAAGCGTCCTGTGGCTTAAACCACAATGGGCGATGACAGTGACAGAGGCGAATGTAAGGGTGAGGTTATGGATACACCGCGAGTAAATCTTCTGTACAGCTTGAGTAAATAGTATTTTTGAATAGTAATAGTTAAAAACATTTTTGAATATTAACAGTTAAACAGTATTTTTGGATAGTAATAATTAAACAGTGTTTTTTAATAGTAATAGTTAAACAGTATTTTTGAATAATAATA
Organism: Antiaris toxicaria; assembly: GCA_035233585.1. Lineage (NCBI taxonomy): Eukaryota > Viridiplantae > Streptophyta > Magnoliopsida > Rosales > Moraceae > Antiaris > Antiaris toxicaria. The sequence goes on from CP141155.1 coordinate 75,866,306, forward strand.
GTTAAACAGTATTTTTGAATCGTAATAGTTAAACAGTATTATAAGTGTGTATGCATAATTAAACTCCCAATAATTTAGACTTGGTATTTTTCGAAGGTATATGTATGTGAATAGTAATATGACAACCGAGGAATTTTACTGCTCTCAGAAATTATGTATAATGAATGCATACAATGATTTTTGTGTATATAACTGTTAAATATATGATTTAATAATATTTAGAATGTAACGAAATATTCTGACTATGCCAAAGAGATTGTGTTCATGAATAGAAAATTTTACCGAACCGAAATCAGACAAATGATGCCTTTTTTGGTTTCAAAAACTCTAAAAATATACTGTAAGGTACTAAAAGGCAAAATACATACAGCATGGATTTTTAGTCAAACCGGAATGAATTAAGGAAAACTGATTGCATGGACAGCCTTAGTAACTCGTCTACGCGATTTCAGTGTAAAACCGTTCGTTTGACTTTTGGTCAAAAAGTTTGACCCAAATATATATGAGGAGTCAAAGATTGGACGTGAAACATTGAATGGATGTAAGGTTACATCAAGATCTAAGTGCTAGGGCTTAAAGTCATTTTGATCCAATGGCTAGGATGCAAAGTCAACACAAAAAAGTCAAAAATCAATCTTACAAAAATTCAAGAATTTCTAGGTTTTATAGTAGTGCATTTTGATTGGAAAAGGAAAGAAAAATCAGCAAAAAATTTTATAATTGTGAACTAGTCCTTAAAAAGTTGCTAAAAAGCCCTTGAATTGTTGCTAAATTGTCCAAGACTCTTTGCAAATTGGTCCCTCCTTTCTGGGCTGATATATACACGATTTTAGGTGGCAAAAATCAGAAAATTTTCAACCATTTTTCCTTGGTTGGTTTTTGGTCTTAAGAAATCATGTGGAAATGTGATGAAAGAAAGGGATGATAAAGAATTGAAAAAAAATCAACTCTTAGGCTTATTTCTCATGAAAAATCCGTGGGATACAATAGGTGAGATGGAAGTTTTTGTGTTGATGATTTTGGATTGTAAATGTGGTATTGATTATGTATTAGAATCAAGAAATGGAAATGAAAACAAAGTTTTGAGTTTGATTTTCCAAGAAAATTCAGTGAGTTAAAGAAAGGATTTGAATGAAAATTTTTCCTTGTTTAGGGTAATGTTTTAACTTTATAAATTATGTTGATATGTAATAAAATTATGGATAAAATTAGGGACAAGAAAAATTAAATTTTGGTACTTATTTGGCAACGAAATCCATGGCTAGGGTTTTGGTGGAAAATGAAAATTTTGTAAGGAATATGTGAAAGAGTAATATAGATGAAAACCGAAAGTAAGAACAGGTAAAAATGGACCGAAACGTCGTTGAAAATGATTAGGATTATAAATGTATTTTTATTTAAAAAGTTAGGTTTTTACGTAAAAATTAGGTCTCTAGTTTAGTAATTGACAGGTACCAAGTGTGGGAAAATAAATCGGTAAAAACGTATCAGAGTGACGCAGCGGAACAATAAAAAATTTTAGATCGTTAAATATCTCATGATACCATATACAATAAACCAACAACAATTAAAACTCATACCTCAAAGACGCCAATCCGCAGGAGGAGAATGACAGGAGGGCTTCAACCAACTAGCCTTCTCTACTATTCTCCAATTCTCGAATGGCTGAGTGGGTGGGCACTCTGAACCTTGATTGGTACGCTAGCACTGCTAGTCTTCTTCCGTCCACCTAGGTCTCTAAAGAACTTATTGTCACGGTGAGTTATGCAATAATAAGCCTGCTCACCTAAGAGTCTGTGGTCTAAGAGAACTGGAGTGGCAGGACCTCTATTTATAGACCTGCATGAGGTGATTCTCTGAATTTGAATTGGATTAGGAGAAGATATTCTCCCTTATCCATAACCATAAAATCTAAAATTATCCAAGGGAAAATCCTAACAAATTTCAGCCATTATAGGATAATTCCAATCCAAATCTAAACAAGATTTTAACTAGAGTTTTATCTCCTTTTTTCAACCAAAAAATCTGAAAATTCAAAGGAGAAATGTCCACCAAGATTTCGGCCACTTTTGGATAAGGAAGAATCAAAATTCTACTAGGATTTTTCAAGCTTGAATCTTATCTCATCCTTATCCAAAATAACCGAAAATCTCCAAGGAGATTTACTCCAAAAATTCGGCCATTATCAGGGAGGAGAGAATCCAAATTCAACTGGGATTGAAACTTGAATTTTTCCTTGAACCTTATCCACAAAAATCTGAAAATTCATTGAGGATAATCCTCAAAATTTTCATCCATATTTGGTTAGGATTTGGATTTAAAATTCAAGTAGGAATCTAACAAGATTTTCCTCTCTATATCCAACTCAAATTCGAATTTCATTCCTTGTAGATTTACCATAACAAATTCAAATCCCACTTGGAATGTGATTCAAAATTTGAATTTCAAATTTTAAATTCGAATTTCAAATTCAAATTTCAAATTTCAAATTTCAATTTCAATTTCAAATTTCAAATTCAAATTTCAAATTCAAATTTCAAATTCAAATTTCAAAATTCAAATTTCAAAATTCAAATTTCAAAATCCACAAAATAGTTGTATTTCAAACTCTTGTTCTCATGGATAATTTTTTACAACTCCAATCCAATCTCAAATAAAATCATGGCAACTTTATTTGGAGTTCGAATAATTGTGTACTCTATTATCCAAAACAAAATCTGAATCCAACCGGAGGGAATCTTGTCTACCATCCTAATCCTATGTCAACGCCATCCATGCATAATAAACTAGCCAATAGCATACACAAATCAATTTTCCAAACGTTAAGGAATTATGTGGAGTTAGTAGAGGGACTAATTGGACATATATAATCAGGCTCCCGTAAATCCGTATGCTCATCATTCTTTACCGAACAACTTAATCATATGATCACTAATTTCAGAGTCACACCACTATAAACCTGAAACTGAACTCCCAATTATATATCGTATTGCGTAAGCCTGTGACAAGCTATCGTCCGATGACCTTGTCATGTATGCAGAACCCTCATATGATATCCATGATCAGCCTTAGGCCAAAGTCCGTTTAATCCTACTAATCAAGCTATCTTAAAGTTCCATTATACTGCCGAATTAAGAAAATGATTATTCACCATATATGAATAAGAAGTCATCCATCCTATAGACGACCAAAGGCCTTGTCCATTTTCACATTCAGTACAATGCCTTTAAGAGGATATCCTTAACTCGTCATTAGAGTTATGATTTCGATATCTATAAACGAACCCTTCATCGTATACAAGTCATGCACCCAACGAACCGATCTATAAGCTTACTACCTCTGAGACGCTTAAGCCATTGGAACATCAAAGTACACAAGTCATATACATGAAGATGTCCTTTTAGTCAGGATTAAGGTTGCTGCACAATGAACGTCAAAAGCAGGTCGATCCACTCAAAGTGGACTTCGTAGATCAATCACGCTTTAGTCTCGGTCTAATATGTCACCACCAAGCAACATATCTATGTCTCTACTTGGGAGTCCGGCTCCAGACAGTCAAGACAAACCGTCCCCTCCAAGGCTTTAGACAACATAATAGTCTTAACATGAGTTAGATGCTCGGTCTAACCCCATAGACTACAGACCATAGTTTAGACCGCTAAATTTAGAACATTATCTTCTCGCATACAAAAGTCCATTGCATGCAATGTTTTAACAGTTTAACACAAGCAGTCAGGGAGCCATATTTGCTTACACTCACTTTAACATGTAAATAAAATGAGGACAGGTAGCAATGTAATGAATAACCTCTATATATAATTTTATTATCCAGTTCAAAATAAATACATCAAAATGTCTCTAATGCTTAGGGCATTTCCTAACAATCTCCCACTTGCCCTAAGCCAGCAGATGTGTCATGTTCTGCATCCTCATCGCCTCTACTTGCCTTTCAAAGCTTTTAGCCACCAAAGTCTTAGTAAAGAGATCGGCAATGTTGTCCTCAGACGTGATCTTACATATATCTACTTGTCCTGTCTCCACGTGCCCTCTAATAGTATGATATCTCCGATCTATGTGCTTGGTCTCTTGTGCTGCCGAGATTCCCTTGTGTTGGCAATAGCTCCAGTGTTATCACGGTAAAGTGTAATAGGCTTGTCAACACCCAGAATGACCTCAAGATCTCTAAAGAACTTGCGGAGCCAAACCGCTCCTTTAGATGCCTCAGCTGCAGCCACATACTCAGCCTCCATAGTAGAGTCAGCTGTGCAGCCCCGCTTCATGCTTCTCCACACAATGGTGCCTCCTTCAAGCAAAAACACTGATCCAGATGTCGATTTTCTCGAATCCTTACAAGTCTGGAAGTCTGAGTCTGTGTATCCTACGGGTGTTAGGTCCCCTCCAGAATACACCAGCATATAATCCCTCGTTCTCTTAAAATACTTGAGTATATGCTTTACTGCTTGCCAGTGCTTGGTTCCAGGATTCACTTGATATCGACTCACCATACTTACTGCAAAACATATGTCTGGGCGAGTGCAAAGCATAGCATACATAAGGCTACCCACAGCGGATGCATAAGGGACCTTACTCATACGCTCTCTTTCTTCCGATGTCTTAGGGCAGTCATCCAATGAAAGAGTTAGACCACTAATAGAAGGTTGTGTACCTTTCTTTGCCTCTTGCATTGTATATTTATCAATTATTTTATCTATGTATGAAGCTTGGGATAACGCTATCATTTTGTTCTTTCGATCTCTAAAGAGGCAAATGCCTAGAACATAATTAGCTTCTCCCAAGTCCTTTATGTCAAACTGTTGGTGTAACCAAAGCTTGACCAATGATAAGTTCCCTACATCATTCCCAATGAGTAGTATATCATCGACATAGAGTATCAGAAAGACCACTTTTCCATCCTTAATACGTTTATAAACACAGGGTTCATCAACATTCTGCTCAAAACCAAATGTCTTAATCGCTTGATCAAACCTCTGGCTCCATGAGCGGGATGCTTGCTTTAATCCATAAATGAATCTAAACAACTTGCAGACTTTCCTTTCTTGACCTTTCGCTATGAACCCTTCGGGTTGTGTCATATAGATACACTCTTCAAGATGGCCATTCAAGAATGCCGTCTTGACATCCATTTGCCAGATCTTGTAATCAAGAGCCACAGCAACGGACAGAAGAATACAGATAGACTTCACTATAGCAGCAGGTGAAAAGGTTTCATCGTAATCGATTCCGGCCTTTTGCGTGTACCCCTTTGCAACCAGTCTAGTTTTGAAAGTTTCCACTCTCCCTTCCACATCCTTCTTTATTTTATAGACCCATTTGCATCCAATGGGTTTTATCCCATCTGGCAAATCTACAAGTTCCCAAACCGAGTTGGATTTCATAGAATCCATCTCATTGTTCATAGCCTGTTTCCAAGATTTAGAATCAACATCATTTATAGCTTCATCATAGGTGACCGGATCATCCTCATGTTCATGAGCCTCAGGCTGGTATACCTCAGCATCATACATGAAGAAATTAGGTTTCATTGAAACCCTCCCACTACGACGAGGTACCCTAAATTGTTGATCGTCTACAGGTCTTTCACTAGAACTCGGACTTGCGTCCAAGACCGAAATCTGTGGAGCAGTTCTTTCACCCGATAACTCCTCTAGCACCACTTTACTTCGAGGCTTAAAGTCATTCATGTGACTTTCCTCCAAGAATATTGCATGGGTTGAGACATTGACTTTTTGTTCCTTCGGGTTATAAAACAGAATTCCTTTAGTTCCCTTTGGATACCCTACAAACATAGACAATTCTAATCTTAGTTCCAACTTCTTCACATCCCCATCCAGTACATACGCCGGGCAGCCCCATATTCTCGTATGTCCGAGGGAGGGCTTCCTACCACGCCACAATTCATACGGAGTTCTGGGAATTGATTTGCTTGGAACCTGGTTTAGAATATAGACGTCGTTTGTAAAGCATATCCCCAAAATGATAATGGCAGCGTTGAATAACTCATCATAGATCATACCATATCCAACAAGGTCCTGTTTCTCCTTTCAGCTACACCATTCTGTTATGGAGTACCAGGTGCAGTCAATTAGGATAATATCCCATTCTCTACAAGATGTATTAGAAATTCATTGGAGAGGTATTCGCCACCTCGATCAGATCGAAGTGTCTTTATGGATTTATCCAATTACTTTTCTACTTCCGCACGATACTCTTTGAACTTGTCAAAGGTTTCGCTCTTGCGGTGCATCAGATACACATATCCATACCTCGAGTAATCGTCTATAAAGGAGACATAATACTCAAACCCTCCTCGTGCTGTGATGTTCATGGGGCCACATACGTCAGTGTGCACAATTTCTAAGAGCTCCTGAGCCCTTGTACCCTTAGCTCTAAAAGACCTCTTAGTCATTATTCCCTCTAGACAAGACTCACATTGAGGAAGATGTACCTCCCTAGAGATTCCAAAGGACCGTCTTTCACCAATCTTTGAATCCTATCCTAATTAATATGAACAAGTCTTAAATGCCAAAGATACGCCTTGTTAGAGTAAGAAACTTTCAACCTTTTAAAGTTATCTATTAATTCAGTGTCAAGCAGTGAGTACATCTTTGGTTTGATCAAATATAGATTTCCATCCATCCATCCATAATAGATAAAATACTTATTTCTACGAATATCAACTCTTTTACTAAAAGAAACTGAATAAGAATCCTTTATTAAACAAGCTACCGATATAAGGTTCCTCCTAAAATTAGGAACATAAAAACAGTCTTTCAATAAAATAAACCTAAATTGATCAAAGTAAAGGTAAATATCTCCCACTGCCTCAGCCACCACCAAGCTACCGTCTCCAGTCCGTAAGGAGAGGTTCCTATCATGTAGACTTCTCGTTTCCACGAACCCCTGCATAGAAACACAAACATGATTAGTGGCGCCGGAATCAATGACCAAGTGTCTTTTGATTCTTCCACCAAACACGCTTCTAAGTAGTGAAATTCCTTACCTTCCTTGCCTTTGGTGGCTAGGAATTCCCGGCAAGCCTTCTTAAAGTGACCCACCTTCCCACAGCGGAAGCACTTGGACTTTTTAAGGTCCTTAGGCTTCTTGTTCTTCTTCTTTTTCTTCCCATCCGAGACAGGAGGATTAGAAGAACTGGAAGCCGCTTGCTTCTGGTTTGGCCTCTTCCTCTTCCGAGAGGGTTTGGAAGATTCTGCCAAATTGGCCTCTCCTTTGGGTTGGACCGCATCCCCATCCCTGATCATTCGATCATAAGCTTGGAGTTGCTTCATGAGCTCAGTTAGTCCTAACTCCCTTGTCGCCAGATTGTGTAATGACCGCCATTTTCATGGCACCTACTTACCTGTAATAAGTCATTAAGGAATAAAATGGACATAATTTAATGTCTTTTAGTACAATTTAAGTAACATAGTCAGGTATACGGCCGTGTGAGTGACCGTATACCATTCGGACTGTATATCTGTTAGTAGCCGTGTGAGTGTACATAGCCATGTAGTGTAACACGGTCAAGCACACGGCAGTATAAGAGGCTGTGTACCGCTCAGATAGATGAATGTGTTTCAAAGACATGGCCGTGTTGAGTAGTCTCAACTAGTACACGCCCGTGTCCGAAATGTACACGCCCGTGTTGCGTTGCACACGCACGTGTAAGAGTCCGTGTAGAAGGCTGTGTAATGAGCCGAGAGCTACTGTGGTGACTCTCATGAATTATGAAAATTAATTACTATGTAATGATGTAATTAAGTTAATAAACACAGTGTGCTTTTCAGTTGAATGAATTAAACAGGAATAGTAACGTTTAATTACTATTCATGTAGTGAAATGGGCAACCGACACTGAAATCGGTCCACCCTATTATGTGAGTATGCGTTGAGACACGCAATATCAAGAAACCGGTCTAGATGACCATTTCATGATACAGAACTGATGAGCTAGTCATCAGTACGCTCAGACTGGTCATCTGAGCGCAGCAGTGATAATTGCCCTAATAGATGTACAGTATCGAGAAAAGTGGTCTAGATGACCTCTTCTCGTCCATAGACTGACAAAATCAAAGTCAGAACGCTCAGATTAGTCAGTCAGATAGTGAACAGTGATTAGTGAATAGTGAATAGTGAGAAACGCAGTGTCAGGTTAGTGGCCAAGACGGCCTTAATCTGGCATAAAACTGATATATTAATAGTCAGCAGGCTCAATCTGGTCAATTGAGCATAAAATGTAGATTTTGTTTAAGAGGTATGTAGTATCGGGATGAGCATCAAGACGACCTTTTCTCGTCCCGAAACTGATATATTTAGACTCAGGACGTCCAAATTAGTCAATCGGGTACCTGACACGTTTTTCGAGATGGGGTCATACAGATCCCGAAATTGGTCTAGAAGACCTCAGATGGACGTAAAACTGATAAATTTGAAATCAGCACGTCCAAATTAGTCAAGAGAGACTGTGTTTGAAATTTCACGCGAAAACGCCTCGTTATGGTGCACAGTGTCAACACAGTGTAGGCCTAACCACAGTATCAAGAAATTGGTCAAGATGATCTTTTCTTGATATAAAACTGATATATTTGAAATCAGCACGTCCAAATTAGTCAAGAGAGACTGTGTTTGAAATTTCACGCGAAAACGCCTCGTTATGCGTGCACAGTGTCAACACAGTGTAGGCCTAACCACAGTATCAAGAAATTGGTCAAGATGACCTTTTCTTGATATAAAACTGATATATTTGGGTTTAGCACGCCCAAATTAGTCAGTATAGCCTATCTTAAAATTTTTCAAAAAATTAGTATAAAAGGACGAAATTTTTGGGACTATTGAAAAATAGCCCCCATAAGTTTTCCAAATCCCATTTCCTCCCCCAACACCACCGAGGATGAACAGTGACCGACCATCGAATCCGACCTCCGTTTTCGACACCGCCGGCACCATTGGAAAGCTCTCGACGAGCTGATTCCAACGATGGGTCGAGTCGACCGAACCGACGCCGGAGCACGCCGCACGCGCCGCCCAAATCCGCCGGTGGCCGAATTTTTCAAACCGCCGTATCTCCGCCGTCCGACGTCCAAATGCTACGATTCCGGTCCCAATGGATTTGTGGTGAAGAGTAGAACAAAACCCAGGCTTCATTTCATGTCAACAGCTGCCGGATCACGCCGCCCAAGGTTCGCCGTCGCCGTCGCCATCGCCACCGTCGGATCTCGCTATTCCGGCGGAGTTGAGTTGCAAGGTCGGTGTCAAAATGCTCAGAAAAACACGTAGATCAAAAGCCCCAAATCAATTTTGGGCAACAACGCCGGAAAATGAAGATCCAACACCGTCGCCATCGCCGACTTTTCGAGGGCCGATTTCCGGTGATAGGAGCCTCGATTGGTGAAATTGACACCACCAATGGGTTCCTCTCGTCGAGCTCTTCAAGATGGTGGTCACCACTCCCATCGCCGCCGTGGTCAACGCCGGTCAACGACGGTCAACGGCGACCCGGAGACCGAAAATTGAAGAATGGCCGTTGGCCTATTTTCGACGTTCCGGACACATCCGCGGCACCGGATTTGCAAACCGGAGTTTCAAAAGTGAAGAACAACGATTCAAAGATTGTGCGGTCGAGACCAAACGGTTCGTCCGACCGCCGACGGGAACGATTTTGTTAGTGGTTTTGATCCCTTGATTCCTCAATTTATTATTGGAAATAATTATGTATTAATTATGGTTTACTGACTTGAGGAATTGCAAGAAAAAGGGATGAAATGTCGAAAAAGAGAATGTGAGGAAATATGAATATTTTTACGTAAAAATTAGGCCTCTGGTTTAGTACGTGGCAGGTTAGAATAGGTTAGATGGTTTTGAGGCATTTCCTAAACGCCGGAAACCCAAAAATTAAGCGGAAATGCTGCCGAAATTTCTAAAACGGCACAAAGGGGTATTTTAGGAAACGATGGCTAAAAATGTGATCGGGATGGAAACCCGAGCCTCGTCGATGACCTAGGTCCAAGAAAGAAGGACGGACGTTTACAGGATTAGTGAACCGCCCCATTAGAAATTTCGTAATGTAAGAAAACGAACCCTATGTCAGAATAGTACCACCCGAGGGACGGGTGCGATCGAAGTATAAAATTTGGGGCGATTACATCGGTAACGGTAATCCGACAGGCTAAATGGTCATACGGGAGGTATTCAGTCAGTTGACTGGTCGGTTAGCCAGTCAAGGACCAAGTCGGAATGGGATAGTGAGAGATAGTGACTAATTTGTCAAGTAGACAAATTAATCAAGCACGATAAAAAAAAAAAAATTAGATATCAAATTTCTCAAAGTAGAGCAGTTGGGTACCGATAGGCATCGGTACCACACAACGATAAGTTTATTAGTTCCTAATGATAGAGTGACCTAAGAGCGATGTTAATTAATTTATTGGGTAAATAAAGTAATTAACAATGATTAGAAAATCAAATTCTTAAGAAGAGGGCAATTAGTACCGATAAGGATCGGTACCACATAACGAGAATTTTTATTAGTCACTAATGACCACGGTGACCTAAGAGTGAATGTTAATGAAATGCATTATGATTACAGGGAGGTACCTGTATTGTGACGAAGGCGAGAGTATAAACTGTCTGATGACAGGTAAGTACAACTCCGCCTACAGCATGGATAAAATGAATTTAAAATGATGCTTTTCCAGTACTTTAAGTATGTATCTTGCACACGATGCTGCACAGCATACATAAGAGCATATAGTTTCACAATCGAGTAGATTGATGAAAGAACAAGTTAGAAGCCATAGATCCCTACCGCGTAGGATTGGGGACAGCTTAGAGAAGCGTATGGCTAGAACAGTTAAACAAGATGGAAATAAATAGGTGTGTCGTACCGGCTCCTTCAGTCGAAGGGGTTTCCAGTTAAAGAAAGTTAAGGCCAAAAGTTGAGCATCAGTTAATAGCTCTTCGGCATTAGTTGACCTCAGGAGTTACCGTTGGTCTGCGCGCACACGGTACTGACACATGGGCCCTAAATAGACAAGAAAAGAAAAGAGAAGTTTGAAGTATAAATGAACATAACCGGATCATGCATTAGTTATAGTTCGCTATGCTTTCTTTTCAGTAGAGTGCATACAGTACACGATGCTTCTGTCATGCATAAAGTATATGAAGTTTTATATTCACTGTTATGACATGTTATGTGACGACATGATATGTGAGCTGATATGTGATATGCTTATATGGTATGTGATTTATTAAGTGATATATGTCATGCCTATGATTTTACGTATGTGCTATGTTTTAAACATGTTTTGCGGTTAACATGTTGTACTTACTGGGCGTAAAGCTCACGGAGTGTGTTCATGCTGTAGGTAAGCATCCTATAGCGTAAACATCAAGGGACGATGATGGTGGCGGAGGTGGATGTGAGGATGAGGTTATGGATACGCCGTGAGTATTCTTCTGCACAGTATGAGTAAATAATATTTTGAATGGTGACAGTTAAATAGTATGTTAAATAGCAAAGGTTAAACAGTATTTTGGAACAGTAAACAGTATATGTATGAGTAGTATATTTAAATAGTATCTGGTGAATAGTAATCAGATAAACAAGTATATAATTGTTTATGTATAATTGAAATCCTTATGTTTTTCAAATTCCACATTTTAATAGTATACGTACATGAATAGTAAATACGTACGCGTATATAAAAAAAATTCCTCTAAATTTATGCTATTAAATTCAGTAAGTTTAAGTATCGGTTTTAAAGAGGAAGTATAAGTAAAAGCTAAAGAAGCAAGTAAGAGTTTTCAGTGACAGTTGGTATCAGAGCGGTTTCCTGCCATCCTACCTCACATCGCCGCATGCCTGCCTCATCTGTCCAAGTAAGTTAGTTTTATTTTTAGTCGGTAAAAGTTTATCTATTGAAGATAACATTTTATAGTAATGAAACGACGAAATCTATCATGGCGAGGATAAGATGAAAAGATGCTGAGATCATTATACGAAAAATCATGACCGTGCAGTGCTAGATAACTGCTCAGAGAAAGAACATGGATTGCTGCTCGAGTTGTACCAATCCTCAGAGCTAGTTGTCCACTAAATTTCGAGTGGCAAACAGTACTCCTGCACTCTATGAGAATGTCAGGACTGGTTTCACATTATCAAAGTGATTCCCTGATTGTACGTCATTGACCAGGATAACTGAGTCCTGTTGGCTGTTGATATCTCTCAGGAAGATACTCTCGTGTGTATCGGGATCCTTATGACCAGGATGAGCTCTTAACTGCGTCAAGTTTTGCCATACCACGATCGAGCCAATCTCTAAGAGGAGTCCAGCATCAGCCTCAGTTTTTCTTTATGGGTAAGCGTGGAGTGAAACTGTCAAAGTTCCCTAGAGTTGTGGATATACGAGAATTTGTTCATCGGACTGAAAGACTGCAGCTGATGTCCGGTGATACAGTTCTAACATATGCTGTTTGCTACAAGGAACCGATATGGACTTCTACAATACATGCCAAGACAAAAGTGGATCAAGACAGGAGAAGACCCAAAGAGAGAAAGAGACCTTGCCAAACAGAATTAGAAGAGCGATCAAACAGGACTAGCAAGCCTTATCAAGGGGATAGTGAATGCTAAGAGGAAAGTGCTCAACCCCGGGAACCCTACACAAGCCCAAGGCATTATAGCAGCCGCCATTATGGAGGGTGACCCGGTAGAACCAGCATCCCAACTGGCCGATGAAGAGTTCATGGTAGAGCACCAGCCAGAAGTACACAAGGGCAATAGGGAGCCGATGGAGAATCCCGAACCAACCCGTATGTCTCCCAAACACCCCATGAATGAGGAAGATAACGAGACTCTTTCCGACGCCCATCCTGACGATGAGGGAAAGGAGAACCCAGAGGAGTACTCACTTAGCGATAGTGACGATGAGGAGATGCCTGATACTGAATCAGGATTGTCCTTCCAATAGTAGTAACCCTTATGCGGGAATGTTAGTTATGAAAATATATAGAGGGAAGCAGTAGCTCTCCCCCGTCAGTTATAGCATAATGTACTTGTTGGGATCGTATAAGGGAAGTGTGTGTCACTCCCACCGAACTAGAATCTTGAATATATGTATATATATTATGTGAAATATATTATGAGATAAGCAGTAAAGCTTTGCCCTAGGGGCCAGATATAAATTTTTCCACAGTGTGAGTATGATATGACAGAAAGTGTAGGACGAATCCTAGCACTCAGACGATGTCCCAATACAATGCGGCAATTGTATTGAACATCACAGTATGAGAGAAAGAAAGATGGATATAGTGTGTATATTTATATCCATAATATTTAAATAAGATTGTTAAGTAAGAAAGAAAATGATATGTGATACGAGTCCCAAGTACAGAATTTAAGGGACATATTTTCCTTTCCCGCTGTACGATAGGGTTACATAGGAAAACATGGCAAGAACGAAAGCTTAGTTAAACCCAGCATCCCGAGAGGATGAGTTGATAGCACAGATCGCAGCCATGCGAGAGATGATGGAGAACCAGCAGCGGGAGCTAAACCAGCTTATAGAACAGCTGGGCCAGCAACCCTAGGCACCACAGTCAGTAGAGATGCCAGCACAGGAGGCTCTAGCAGCCCAGAAACTCTGAGGGAACAAGCAGCTCCTCCAGCTCAGGAAGCACTAGCACCTATAGTAATGGCTGCTTTTGTAGCAGCAATTGTTTTCTGCCAATCCCTAGGGAAGGCGACTTATATGAGAGATTCTGGCGCATGAATGCGTTAGAATTCTTAGGAATCACTAACCCTATAGAGGCCGATGATTGGCTAACAGATATCCAAGTAATCTTGGATTTTATAGGGCTAACAGATAGAGAGAAAGTGATGTGCGCATCCTTCACCCTGCGCAATGAGGCGCGTTAGTGGTGGAAGATGGTAACCATTAGGAGGAACATCAGAGAAATGAGCTGGAGCGATTTCATTGAGGAATTCAAGGAGATGTACTTCAACGAGGAAGCACTAGTAGCGCAGTAAGACGAGTTCAACAACCTGTACCAAGGTAGTATGACTGTTATGGAGGCAGTCAAGAAGTTTGAGCAGTTGGCTCAACTTTGTCCAGATTTGGTACCGACCAAAAGGAGAGAGTCAGACGAATGCTGAAGATGTTCAGAACAGAAATCACAGTTTAGGTCTGTAGCGGAAGCCACGGACCAGCGACACTAGCAGAATGTGTCAGCAAGGCTATCTGAGCTGAGTACTGGTCGGCTCAGGATAAGAAGCGTAAGGCGCAGAATTTTAAGGCACGAAAGGAGGAGAAAACGCAAGCTGAGCAGGCTCAGGGGAAGCAGAACCCTGAGTTACAACACAGAGGACAGAATGTGGGAACCGGCCAGAATAGCAGGCATTCCCATAACAACAACAAGAGAAAAGGGGAATTAAGGCAATCAAGATTCACAGAAGAATTTCCCCAGAAGAGAGACGACCAGGAAGGAATGACAGCCAATACCCGACGTGCACGAGATGCGGAAAAAGGCACTCAGGAGAATGCAAGCAGAGAGCAAGTGGTTGTTTCATCTGTGGCAAGGAAGGACACTATGCCAAAAAAAAAAAAAAAAAAGCTTAGGACACAACGTTGTCACTGTTGAAGGTGGAAAATCGTTTTCGAATCAATCGGATGTGAAAAGTTCATCTACAAGGGTTTGTCGCCAGAGTAACCAAAGATGATGATATCAGCAGTGAAGGCTCGCGAGATGCTATCCAGTGGATGCACGGACTTCCTAGTATACGTAGCAGATAAGACTCAAGGAATAGAGATAGGACTCGACAACGCACCGATAGTCAGGGAATTCATGGAGATATTTCCAGAAGATCTTGCAGGACTCCAACCAGAGCGCGGGATCTTGTTCGAGACTGAACGTCTACTAGAATCAGCCCCATCTTTGAGGCCCCCTACGGAATGGGCCCTGTAGAGCTAAAGGAGCTGCAAGCCCAGCTAAAGGACTAAATAGATAAGGGATTCATTCGACAAAGCTATTCACCCTGGAGAGCACCCATACCATTTGTGAAGAAGAAAGATGGACCACTGAGAATGTGCATCGACTACAAAGAGTTTAATAGGGTTACGATTAAGAACAAGAACCCGTTACCGTTGGTTAACAATTTATTTGACCAGCTCCGAGACGCTGCTGTGTTCTTGAAGATCGATCTACGTTCCGAGTACTATCAACTACGAATCAGGAATGAAGATGTACCCAAAACAGCCTTTCAAACGTGGTACGTACATTATGAGTTTCTGTTCATGTTGCTCAGATTGACGGACGCGCCAGTAGCTTTTATGAACCGGATGAACCGCATGTTCAAGGGCTATTTGGATAAGTTTGTCATTGTATTTATCGATGACATACTTATACACTCTAAGACGAAGGAAGAGCACGAAGAGCACTTAAGGATCATTTTGCGCATGTAACAGGACCATCAGCTATACGCCAAATTCTCCAAGTACGAGTTTGGACTGGAGAAGGTCCATTTCCTAGTCACGTAGACCCCAAGGAAGGAGTATCTGTGGACCCGACTAAAATTGACACAGTTAGTGCGTGGCCAACTTCGAGAAACGTGATGAAGATCTGCAACTTCCTAGGCTTAGTAGGATACTACCGACATTTTGTCGAGGGTTTTTCAAGGCTAGCCGCACCATTCACAGCGCTCACCAAGAAGGGAAAGAGGTATGAGTGGACCGACAAGTGTGAGAAAAGCTTTCAAGAGTTGAAACGAAGACTCACAAGCGCTCCAATACTGACCATTCCAAATGTTGGTTTGGGAAACTTCGTGATTTATAGTGACGCATTTAAAACCAGGTTGGGAGCCATGTTGATGTAGAGTGGTCGAGTAGTCGCATATGCTTCACGACAACTCAAAGACCCTGAAAAGAGCTACCCAACGCGTAATCTGGAGCTAGCAGCGGTAGTTTTTACGTTAAAAGTATGGAAGCACTACCTATATGGAGCCAAGTGCGAGGTTTACACCGACCATCAGAGCCTCAAGTGTATATTCACGCAAAAAGAGCTTAACATGAGGCAGCATAGATGACTAGAGTTGGTAAGGATTACGACTACGAGATCTTATGCCATCCGGGGAAAGCCAATAAAGTGGTCAATGCGTAGAGTCAGAAGCATATTACTATGCCTATGAATATTAGTGCCTTGTCAGGAGCGCTACAAAGGAGCTATGTGACAGCGAGATCAAGATTTTGATAGGGAGATTGTCTGACATGACCCTCCAATCGACGCTCCAAGAAGAGATCAAGATCGGTCAAGGTTTCAATTTGTCCCTGCTTAAGTCCAGAAAGGAAGCTATAGAGGACAAGGATTCAGAATTTAAGATCCCTAAGGACGACGTACTCTACTACAGAGGTAGAGTGTGTGTTATGAAAAATGAAGAACTCACGAAGTGAATCTTTTTAGAACCTTACGAGACGTCATATTCCGTACATCCAGTAGCGAATAAGATGTACAAGTACCTAAAGGAAAGCTTTTGGTGGCTTGGAATGAAGAATGACATTGTCGAGTTCATCGCCAGATGCCTTACATGCCAGAAGGTTAAGGTAGATCACCAGCGCTCAGCAGGATAATCGTAGGAAATTAAGTTACCCGAGTGGAAATGGGACTAGATTACGATGAATTTCGTAATCGGATTGCCGAAGACGTCAAACGATAATGACGCAATCTGGGTGATTGTAGAAAAACTGATGAAATCAGTTAGATTTTTAGCAATGAAAGTTAGCTACTCGGTGGAACGACCAGTAGAAATCTATGCGGCACAGTTCATGAAATGGCACGGAATACCAGAGTCGATCGTCTCAGATCGTAGTGGACGCTTTACCTCCAGATTTTGGCGAAGTGTTCAAGCCGCATTACGGTCCAAGTGAGAGTTCAGCATAGCATATCATCCTCAGACCGACAGTTAGTCTGAGAGGACCATACAGATGTTAGAGGACATGTTGAGACCTACGTCCTAGACTTCAAAGGAAATTGGAATCAGAAGCTACCATTGAGCGAGTTCTCATACAACAACAACTACCATTCCTAGATAGGAATGGCACCGTACGAGACACATTGTGGAAGGAAATGCAGATCTCTGGCTCATTAGTACGAGTCTGGAGAGAAACGACTAGTTAGCTCAGACATCATCAAGAATACCATGGTAGACGTGAAGCTGATACGAGAAACGTTAGATACAGTGCACAGTCGACAGAAAAATTTTGACGATAAGCGCTATAGACCCCTTGAGTTTCAAGTAAGAGACTTGGTCTTTATCAAGGCGGCACCCATGAAAGGGGTGGTGCATTTCGAAAAGAAAGAAAAGCTCAGTCCTAGGTATATAGGACCCTCGAGATAATAGAGAAAGCTGGGAAGGTGGCTTATAGACTAGCACTTCCTCCCAAGTTAGTTACAGTGCACAACGTCTTTCACATCTTGATGCTGAAAAAGTACGTGCCAGACTGCTACCATGTTCTTAGCCAAGAATCCGTTGTAGTATACGCTGATCCGACGTACGAGGAGAAACTCGTGCGGATCTTAGTTAGAAAGGAGAAAGTACTTAGGAATGAAGTATACCGCTAGTAAAAGTGTTGTGGCGGAATCATAGTGTTGAGGAAGCCACATGAGAATGGGAAGAAGACATGAGAAGAGACTTCCCAGAATTATTCTAATTTTCGAGGACGAAAATTTTGTAAGGGGGGTAGGTTGTAATGACCGTCATTTTCATGACACCTACTTACCTGTAATAAGTCATTAAGGAATAAAATGGACATAATTTAATGTCTTTTAGTACAATTTAAGTAACACAGTCAGGTATACGGCCGTGTGAGTGACCGTATGCCATTCGGACTGTATATCTGTTAGTAGTCGTGTGAGTGTACATAGCCATGTAGTGTAACACGGTCAAGCACATGGCAGTATAAGAGGCTGTGTACCGCTCAGATAGATGAATGTGTTTCAAAGACATGGCCGTGTTGAGTAGTCTCAACTAGTACATGCCCGTGTCCGAAATGTACACGCCCGTGTTGCGTTGCACACGCACGTGTAAGAGTCCGTGTAGAAGGCTGTGTAATGAGCCGAGAGCTACTGTAGTGACTCTCATGAATTATGAAAATTAATTACTATGTAATGATGTAATTAAGTTAATAAACACAGTGTGCTTTTCAGTTGAATGAATTAAACAGGAATAGTAACGTTTAATTACTATTTATGTAGTGAAATGGGCAACCGACAGTGAAATCGGTCCACCCTATTATGTGAGTATGCGTTGAGACACGCAATATCAAGAAACCGGTCTAGACGACCATTTCATGATACAGAACTGATGAGCTAGTCATCAGTACGCTCAGACTGGTCATCTGAGCGCAGCAGTGATAATTGCCCTAATAGATGTATAGTATCGAGAAAAGTGGTCTAGATGACCTCTTCTCGTCCATATACTGACAAAATCAAAGTCAGAACGCTCAGATTAGTCAGTCAGATAGTGAATAGTGAGAAACGTAGTGTCAGGTTAGTGGCCAAGACGGCCTTAATCTGGCATAAAACTGATATATTAATAGTCAGCAGGCTCAATCTGGTCAATTGAGCATAAAATGTAGATTTTGTTTAAGAGGTACGTAGTATCGGGATGAGCGTCAAGACGACCTTTTCTCGTCCCGAAACTGATATATTTAGACTCAGGACGCCTAAATTAGTCAATCGGGTACCTGACACGTTTTTCAAGACGGGGTCATACAGATCCCGAAAATTGGTCTAGAAGACCTCAGATGGACATAAAACTGATAAATTTGAAATCAGCACGTCCAAATTAGTCAAGAGAGACTGTGTTTGAAATTTCACGCGAAAACGCCTCGTTATGCGTGCACAGTGTCAACACAGTGTAGGCCTAACCACAGTATCAAGAAATTGGTCAAGATGATCTTTTCTTGATATAAAACTGATATATTTGAAATCAGCACGTCCAAATTAGTCAAGAGAGACTGTGTTTGAAATTTCACGTGAAAACGCCTCGTTATGCGTGCACAGTGTCAACACAGTGTAGGCCTAACCACAGTATCAAGAAATTGGTCAAGATGACCTTTTCTTGATATAAAACTGATATATTTAGGTTTAGCACGCCCAAATTAGTCTATCTTAAAATTTTTCAAAAAATTAGTATAAAAGGACGAAATTTTTGGACTATTGAAAAATAGCCCCCATAAGTTTTCTAAATCCCATTTCCTCGCCCAACACCACCGAGGATGAACAGTGACCGACCATCGAATCCGACCTCCGTTTTCGACACCGCCGGCACCATTGAAAAGCTCTCGACGAGCTGATTCCAACGATAGGCCGAGTCGACCGAACCGACGCCGGAGCACGCCGCACGCGCCACCCAAAGCCACTGGTGGCCGAATTTTTCAAACAGCCGTATCTCCGCCGTCCGACGTCCAAATGCTACGATTCCGGCCCCAATGGATTCGTGGTGAAGAGTAGAACAAAACCCAGGCTTCATTTCATGTCAACAGCCGTCGGATCGCGCCGCCCAAGGTTCGCCGTCGCCGTCGCCATCGCCACCGTCGGATCTCGCTATTCCGGCGGAGTTGAGTTGCAAGGTCGGTGTCAAAATGCTCAGAACAACACGTAGATCAAAAGCCCCAAATCAATTTTGGGCAACAACGTCGAAAAATGAAGATCCAACACCGTCGCCGTCGCCGACTTTTCGAGGGCCGATTTCCGGTGATAGGAGCCTCGATTGGTGAAATTGACACCACCAATGGGTTCCTCTCGTCGAGCTCTTCAAGATGGTGGTCGCCACTCCCATCGCCACCGTGGTCAACGCCGGTCAACGGTGGTCAACGGCGACCCGGAGACCGAAAATTAAAGAATGGCCGTTGTGTGGGATAATTAACCTGAAAAAACGTATCAGAGTGGCGCAGCGAAACAATAAAAATTTTAGATCGTTAAATATCTCATGATGCCATATACAATAAATCAACAACAATTAAAACTCATACCTCAAGGACGCCAATATGCAGGAGGAGAATGACCGGAGGCTTCAACCAACTAGCCTTCTCTACTATTCTCCAATTCCCGAATGGCTGAGTGTGTGGGCACTCTGAACCTCGATCGGTATGCTAGCACTGCTAGTCTTCTTCCGACCACCCAGATCTCTAAAGAACTTTATTGTCACGATGAGCTGTGCAACAATAAGCCTGCTCACCTGAGAGTCTGTGGTCTAAGAGAACTGGAGTGGCAGGACCTCTATTTATAGACCTGCATGAGGTGATTCTCTGAATTCGAATTGGACTAGGAAAAGATTTTCTCCCTTATCCAAACCAAAAAATCCAAATTTTCCAAGGGAGAATCTCCACAATTAAATTCGGTTTTCCTAGGATAAATCCAATCCAAATCTAAACAAGATTTTAACTAGAATTTTATCTCCCTTTTCCAACCAAAAAATCCGAAATCTTTAGGAGAAAATCTCCTCCAAATTTTCGGCCACTTTTAGGATAAGGGAGAATCAAAATTCCACTAGGATTTCTCAAGCAAAATCTCATCTTAACCTTATCCAAAAATAACCGAATTTCCTAGGATTAGGGATCCAAAATTTCGGCCACTTTTGGGAGGAGAGAGAAACCAAATTCAACTAGGATTGAAGCTTGAATATTCCCTTGAATCTTATCCACAAAATCCGAAATCTTTCATGAGGATTATCCTCAAAATTTCGTCCCTTATTTGTTGGGATTTGGATTCAAAATTCAAGTAGGATTCTAACAAGATTATCCTCTCCAAATCCAACTCAAATTCGAATTTCAAACCTTGTGGATTTTCCACAACAAATTCGAATCCTACTTGGACTGTGATTCAAAATTTGAATTTCAAATTTCAAATTCAAATTTCAAATTCAAATTTCAAATTTCAAATTTCAAATTTCAAATTTAAATTTCAAATTCAAATTTCAAATTCGAATTTCAAATTCAAATTTCAAATTCAAATTTCAAATTCAAAATTCAAATTTCAAATTTCAAAATTCAAATTTCAAATTCCACAAAACGGTTGTGTTTCATATTCTTGTTCTCATGGATAATTTTCTACAACTCCAATCCAATCTCAAATAAAATCATGGCAACTTTATTTGGAGTTCGAATAATTGTGTACTCTATTATCCAAAACAAAATCTGAATCCAACCGGAGAGAATCTTGTCTACCATCCTAATCCTGTGTCATCACCATCCATGCATAATAAACTAGCCAATAGCATACACAAATCAATTTGCCAAACGTTAAGGAATTATGTGGAGCTAGTAGAGGGACTGATTGGACATATATAATCGGGCTCCCGTGATTCCATATGATCATCATTCTGTACCGAACAACTCAATCATATGATCACTAACTTCAGAGTCACACCACTATAAACCTGAAACTGAATTCTCAATTATATACCGTATTACGTAAGCCTGTGACGAGCTACCATCCAATGACCTTGTCATATATGCAAAACCCTCATATGATATCCATGATCAGCCTTAGGTCAAAGTCCGTTTAATCCTACTGATCAGGCTATCTTAAAGTTCCATTATACTACCGAATCTAGAAAATGATTATTCACCATATGTGAATAAGAAGTCATCCGCCCAGCAGACGACCCAAGGCCTTGTCCATTTTCACATTCAGTATAATGCCTTTAAGAGGATACCTTTAACTCCTCAGAGCTATGATTCCGATATCTGCAAACAAACCCTTCATCGTATACAAGTCATGCACCCAACGAACCGGTCTATAAGCTTACTACTTCTGAGACGCTTTAGCCATTGGAACATCAAAGTACACAAGTCATATACATGAAGTAGTTCATTTACTCAGGATTAAGGTTATTGCACAATGAACGTCAAAAGCAGATTGATCCACTCATAGCGGACTACGTAGATCAATCACGCTTTAGTCCCGGTCTAATATGTCACCACCAAGCAACATATCCATGTCTCTACTTGGGAGTCCAGCTCCAGACAGTCAAGACAGACCGTCCCCTCTAAGGCTTTAGACAACATAATAGTCTTAACATGAGTTAGATGCTCGGTCTAACCCCATAGACTACAGACCATAGTTTAGACTGCTAACTTTAGAACATTGTCTTCTCGCATACAAAAATCCATTGCATGCAACGTTCTAACAGTTTTAACACAAGCAGTCAGTGAGCCATATTTGCTTACATTTACTTTAACATGTAAATAAGACGAGGACAGATAGCAATGTAATGAATAACCTCTAAGTATAATTTTATTATCTAGTTCAAAATGAATACATCAAAATGTCTCTAATACTTAGGGCATTTCCTAACAATCTCCCACTTGCCCTAAGCCAGTAGATGTGCCATGTTACGCATCCCCATCGCCTCTACATGCCTCTCAAAGCTTCTAGCTACCAAAGTCTTAGTAAAGGGATCAGCGATGTTGTCCTCGGACGCGATCTTACATACATCCACTTGTCCTGTCTCCACATGCCCTCTAATAATGTGATGCCTCCGATCGATGTGCTTGGTCCTCTTGTAGTGCCGAGATTCCCTTGTGTTGGCAATAGCCCCTGTATTATCACAGTAAAGTGTGATAGGCTTGTCAACACCCGGAATGACCTCAAGGTCTCTAAAGAACTTGCGGAGCCAAACCGCTTCTTTAGATGCCTCAGCCGCAGCCACATACTCAGCCTCCATAGTAGAGTCAGCTGTGCAGCCCTGCTTCACGCTCCTCCACACAATGGCGCCTCCTCCGAGTAAAAACACTGATCCAGATGTCGATTTCCTCGAATCCTTACAAGTCTGGAAGTCTGAGTCCGTGTATCCTACGGGTGTTAGGTCCCCTCCAGAATACACTAGCATATAATCCCTCGTTCTCTTAAGATACTTGAGTATATGCTTTACTGCTTGCCAGTGCTTGGTTCAAGGATTCGCTTGATATCGACTCACCATACCTACTGCAAAACATATGTCCGGGCGAGTGCAAAGCATAGCGTACATAAGGCTACCCACAGCGGATGCATAAGGGACCTTACTCATACGCTCTCTTTCTTCCGATGTCTTGGGACAGTCATCCAATGAAAGAGTTAAACCGGCAATAGAAGGTTGTGAGCCTTTCTTTGCCTCTAGCATTGCATATTTGTCAATTATTTTATCTATGTATGAAGCTTGGGATAACGCTATCATTTTGTTCTTTCGATCTCTGAAGAGACGAATGCCTAGAACATAATTAGCTTCTCCCAAGTCCTTCATGTCAAACTGTTGGTGTAACCAAAGCTTGACCGATGATAAGTTTCCTACATCATTCCCAATGAGTAGTATATCATCGACATAGAGTATCAGAAAGACCACTTTTCCATCCTTAATACGTTTATAAACACAAGGTTCATCAACGTTCTGCTCAAAACCAAATGTCTTAATCGCTTGATCAAACCTCTGGTTCCATGAGCGGGATGCCTGCTTTAATCCATAAATGGATCTAAGCAACTTGCAGACTTTCCTATCTTGGCCTTTTGCTACGAACCCTTCGGGCTGTATCATATAGATACACTCTTCAAGATGGCCATTTAAGAATGCCGTCTTGACATCCATTTGCCAGATCTCGTAATCGAGAGCCGCAGCAATGGATAGAAGAATACGGATAGACTTAAGCATAGCAACAGGCGAAAAGGTTTCCTCGTAATCGATTCCAGCCTTTTGCGTGTATCCCTTTGCAACCAGTCTAGCTTTGAAAGTTTCCACTCTCCCTTCCGCATCCTTCTTTCTTTTGTAGACCCATTTGCATCCAATGGGTTTTATCCCATCCGGCAAATCTACAAGTTCCCAAACAGAGTTGGATTTCATAGAATCCATCTCATTGTTCATAGCCTGTTTCCAAGATCTAGAATCAACATCCTTTATAGCTTCATCATATGTGACCAGATCTTCCTCATGCTCATGAGCCTCGGCCTGGTATACCTCAGCATCATACATAAAGAAATTAGGTTTCTTCGAAACCCTCCCACTACGACGAGGCACCCTAAATTGTTGATCGTCTGCAGGTCTTTCACTGGAATTCGGACTTGCGTCCAAGACCGAAATCTGTGGAGCAGTTCTTTCACCCGATAACTCCTCTAGCACCACTTTGCTTCGAGGTTTAAAGTCATTCATGTGACTTTCCTCCAAGAATGTCGTATGGGTTGAGACAATGACCTTTTGTTCCTTCGGGTTATAGAACAGACCTCCTTTAGTTCCCTTTGGATACCCTACAAACATGCACAATTCTGATCTTGGTTCCAACTTCTTCGCATCCCCATCCAGTACATGTGCCGGGCAGCCCCATATTCTCATATGTCCAAGGGAGGGCTTCCTGCCACGCCACAATTCATACGGAGTTCTAGGAATTGATTTGCTCGGAACCTGGTTCAGAATATAGCACGCCGTTTGTAAAGCATGTCCCCAAAATGATAATGGCAGCGTTGAGTAACTCATCATGGACCGTACCATATCCAATAAGGTCCTGTTTCTCCTTTCGGCTACACCATTCTGTTGTGGAGTACCAGGTGCAGTCAATTGGGATAATATCCCATTCTCTACAAGATGTCCTAGAAATTCATCGGAGAGGTATTCGCCACCTCGATCAGATCGAAGTGTCTTTATGGATTTATCCAATTGTTTTTCCACTTCCGCACGATACTCTTTGAACTTGTCAAAGGTTTCGCTCTTGCGGTGCATCAGATACACATATCCATACCTCGAGTAATCATCTATGAAAGAGACATAGTACTCGAACCCTCCTCGTGCTGTGACGTTCATGGGGCCACATACGTCAGTGTGCACAATTTCTAAGAGCTCCTGTGCCCTTGTACCCTTAGCTCCAAAAGACCTCTTAGTCATCTTACCCTCTAGACAAGACTCACATTGGGGAAGTCGTACCTCCTCCAGAGATTCCAGAGGACCGTCTTTCACCAATCTTTGAATCCTATCCTGATTAATATGACCAAGTCTTAAATGCCAAAGATACGCCTTGTTAGAGTGAGAAACTTTCAACCTTTTAGAGTTATCAATTAATTCAGTGTCAAGCAGTGAGTACATCTTTGGTCTGATCAAATATAGGTTTCCATCCATCCATCCAGAACAGATAAAAGACTTATTTCTACGAATATCAACTCTTTTACTAAAAGAAACTGAATAAGAATCCTTTATTAAACAAGCTACCGATATAAGGTTCCTCCTAAAATTAGGAACATAAAAACAGTCTTTCAATAAAATAAACCTAAATTGATCAAAATAAAGATGAACGTCTCCCACTGCCTCAGCTACCACAAAGCTACCATCTCCAGTCCGCAACGAGAGGCTCCTATCATGTAGACTTCTCGTTTCCACGAACCCCTGCATAGAAACACAAACATGATTAGTGGCGCCCGAATCAATGACCCATGTGTCTTTCGATTCTTCCACCAAACACGCTTCTAAGTAATGAAGTTCCTTACCTTCCTTGCCCTTGGAGGCTAGGAATTCCCGGCAAGCCTTCTTGAAGTGACCTACCTTCCCACAGTGGAAGCATTTGGACTTTTTAGGGTCCTTTGGCTTCTTGTTCTTCTTCTTCTTCTTCCCGTCCGAGACAGGAGGATTAGAAGAACTGGAAGCCACTTGCTTCTTATTTGGCCTCTTCCTCTTCCGTGAGGGATTGGAAGATTCCACCAAATTGGCCTCTCCTTTAGGTCGGACCGTATCCTCATCCTTGATCATCCGCTCATAAGCCTGTAGTTGCTTCATGAGCTCGGTAAGTCCTAACTCCTTTGTCGCCAGATTGTATGCGGCCTTAAACCCCACAAAATCTTTAGACAGAGTCTTGAACACCATCTCGATCTGGGTGTTATAGTCCAACTCAGCACCATTCTCGGCAGCCTCAGCGAAGAATCCCATTAGAGTGATCATATGGTCCTTCACCGGAGCACCCGCCTTTTGCTTGGAGTTCATAATGCTGGTGATTGCAGACTGTCGAGCCAATTTTTCTTGGCCTCCGAACATGTCCTCCAGATTTTCCATGATCTCCCCAGCAACTTGATAAGTCTCATGCTGCTTTTGTAAAGCACTCGTCATGCTAGCAAGGATGTAGCATCGAGCTATCTCATTGGATTCTCTCCAACGATTATAGGCAACCGGGACCTCCTCAAGTGGTGTGTCAGGTTTGGGCCCAGGTGGGCATGGTTCGTCCAGTACGAACTTGTGTCTCTCGCAGCTGAGAACTATTAATAGATTTCTTTTCCAATCTTTATAATTGTCGCCATTCAACTTATTTTCAGTAAGTATCGAAATGAGGGGTGTCGGTGACATTTTGAACTGAAATAAAATTATACTAGACATCATTACAAAGCCCAAGCAAATATGCAGATAATTTAGCAAATAAAACATACAAGTATGTTCCTACATGAAACTTGAAAAAAATGTAGCATTGCAACGGTAATTCTCAGCACCTATTGCCCCAAGCCACCGAGGGGTGGTCATGAGAACAAATAGCCGGAACATGGACCCCGTCCAATTAATATATGTTACCTTAAATCCTCCAAGGTTAAGACATATATTAATAACCGCTTATTTGGCCACCAGTTTAGTTAACAGAGCTTCTAGGGAAGGTTAATAACTAAACGAGTCTTGAGTGTATAACCATTGTTTACGTAGCCCGATCCACGCCCTACCAAGCCACCGAGGGGTGGTCATGAATAGGATCGCACCCGAACACGTTTTCCACATAGGAGATCCAATCTAGTATACCGACGGCGGTAAACACCTACCGAGGGGTGTGGTCAGGTCAGAACTGACGCGAGGCGTTACCATGCTTTCACATATGGATCAACAATGGAGGCCGTGGGTTTTGTTTGAAACCCTCTCCCACTCAATATTTTGAAAAACATGCAAGTTTTGACAAATTATGTATGATCAATATAGTATGAGCGGCACTCACCTATCCTATATGACATGTTATCAAATATGCATACAAAAACATCCATCAATACATATTTATACATCCATGACATATCACAGAAAAAATAATTGACAGAATAACCAAGCCATGGTTCCATCCTAGAACAAAGAAAATAAAGATTACAAAATTCCATCCAAAGCATTCTTTGGGTCTTGAATTTTGTTCCGTCTTCTTGTATCCATCTTTATGTAGCCTCTCTATTTATTTCTCATCCCATGAATTATTTAAAATTTAAATCTCCAAAATTTAAATTTCAAATTCAAATTCCAAATTCGAATTTCAAATTTAAATTTCTAATTCAAATTTTAAACAATTTTAATCATCATGTATAATAATATGTAATTTCAAAAATTTCAAATTTTTAATTACATATTTTTAAACATGATTTAAAATTAAATCTCAAATTTAAAAATCAAAATTTTCTGATTTTGGACCGCCGCACCGCCGCCCGTGAAGGCGGCAGCCGCCGTGGGCAGCCACCAACCCCGGAGGGGCTGGCAGCCCACGGCTGCCCCTTGTGCAGCCCTGCCGGGCTGCAGGCCAAGCCTGCAGCGCCAGGCTGCACGCCCAGACTGGGCGCAGCAGCCGGCAGGCTGCAGGCAGCGCCTGCAGCCAGTGGCTGCACGCCCAGGCTGCGGCCAGCCTTGGGCAGGCCATGGCTACCCCTGGCTGCAGGCAGAGCCTGCGGCCGTGGGTGGTGTGGGCCTGCACAGGGGCTGCCGCAGCCCCATCCTGCCCGAGGGCAGGGGCTGCAGCCCCACCAAGGTTTGTCGGCCTATCCCGAGGGGTCGTGTCTCGATTTTCGTGCCATATTCCAATTTATCTTTTAGGATCTCCAAAAATTAATTTGAATCCCAATTAAATTGAAATTTTCCACACAATCAAAATTTCAACCTTTAAATTAAATTTAACTTTTGGGAAAAATAAATTACGGTCTTCAATCTTCAATCTCCTCCAAGAATAATTACATAAAAAATTCCTATACCGTTTCCGGTGTACAAAATTCTATCCATAAAAATTCTAAGAGACAAAAATTAAAATCCATGGGAAAATTACAATGTAAATAAACTGCTCCCATGGTTACATAAAAAATTCCTAGATACAATTTTTCTAAATTCTAAGGAACCATAACCGGCATAAACAAGCATGCTTATAATAATTCAAAAAATTAAAATAACCACATACTTTATACATAATACATGATAACAACATAAAGGAACCCTAGAATGCCACTCTCTAAATATCAAATCCATACATAAATAAAAAGACTAAGTAATTGTCTAATTTATGTACATGGCATAGTCATGAGATGGCTCTGATACCAATTGTAGGAAAATAAACCGGAAAAAACGTATCAGAGTGGCGCAGCGGAACAATAAAAATTTTAGATCGTTAAATATCTCATGATGCCATATATAATAAATCAACAACAATTAAAACTCATACCTCAAGGACGCCAATATGCAGGAGGAGAATGACCGGAGGCTTCAACCAACTAGCCTTCTCTACTATTCTCCAATTCCCGAATGGCTGAGTGTGTGGGCACTCTGAACCTCGATCGGTATGCTAGCACTGCTAGTCTTCTTCCGACCACCCAGATCTCTAAAGAACTTTATTGTCACGATGAGCTGTGCAACAATAAGCCTGCTCACCTGAGAGTCTGTGGTCTAAGAGAACTGGAGTGGCAGGACCTCTATTTATAGACCTGCATGAGGTGATTCTCTGAATTCGAATTGGACTAGGAAAAGATTTTCTCCCTTATCCAAACCAAAAAATCCGAATTTTCCAAGGGAGAATCTCCACAATTAAATTCGGTTTTCCTAGGATAAATCCAATCCAAATCTAAACAAGATTTTAACTAGAATTTTATCTCCCTTTTCCAACCAAAAAATCCGAAATCTTTAGGAGAAAATCTCCTCCAAATTTTCGGCCACTTTTAGGATAAGGGAGAATCAAAATTCCACTAGGATTTCTCAAGCAAAATCTCATCTTAACCTTATCCAAAAATAACCGAATTTCCTAGGATTAGGGATCCAAAATTTCGGCCACTTTTGGGAGGAGAGAGAAACCAAATTCAACTAGGATTGAAGCTTGAATATTCCCTTGAATCTTATCCACAAAATCCGAAATCTTTCATGAGGATTATCCTCAAAATTTCGTCCCTTATTTGTTGGGATTTGGATTCAAAATTCAAGTAGGATTCTAACAAGATTATCCTCTCCAAATCCAACTCAAATTCGAATTTCAAACCTTGTGGATTTTCCACAACAAATTCGAATCCTACTTGGACTGTGATTCAAAATTTGAATTTCAAATTTCAAATTCAAATTTCAAATTCAAATTTCAAATTTCAAATTTCAAATTTCAAATTTAAATTTCAAATTCAAATTTCAAATTCGAATTTCAAATTCAAATTTCAAATTCAAATTTCAAATTCAAAATTCAAATTTCAAATTTCAAAATTCAAAATTCAAATTTCAAAATTCAAATTTCAAATTCCACAAAACGGTTGTGTTTCATATTCTTGTTCTCATGGATAATTTTCTACAACTCCAATCCAATCTCAAATAAAATCATGGCAACTTTATTTGGAGTTCGAATAATTGTGTACTCTATTATCCAAAACAAAATCTGAATCCAACCGGAGAGAATCTTGTCTACCATCCTAATCCTGTGTCATCACCATCCATGCATAATAAACTAGCCAATAGCATACACAAATCAATTTGCCAAACGTTAAGGAATTATGTGGAGCTAGTAGAGGGACTGATTGGACATATATAATCGGGCTCCCGTGATTCCATATGATCATCATTCTGTACCGAACAACTCAATCATATGATCACTAACTTCAGAGTCACACCACTATAAACCTGAAACTGAACTCCCAATTATATACCGTATTACGTAAGCCTGTGACGAGCTACCATCCAATGACCTTGTCATATATGCAAAACCCTCATATGATATCCATGATCAGCCTTAGGTCAAAGTCCGTTTAATCCTACTGATCAGGCTATCTTAAAGTTCCATTATACTACCGAATCTAGAAAATGATTATTCACCATATGTGAATAAGAAGTCATCCGCCCAGCAGACGACCCAAGGCCTTGTCCATTTTCACATTCAGTATAATGCCTTTAAGAGGATACCTTTAACTCCTCAGAGCTATGATTCCGATATCTGCAAACAAACCCTTCATCGTATACAAGTCATGCACCCAACGAACCGGTCTATAAGCTTACTACTTCTGAGACGCTTTAGCCATTGGAACATCAAAGTACACAAGTCATATACATGAAGTAGTTCATTTACTCAGGATTAAGGTTATTGCACAATGAACGTCAAAAGCAGATTGATCCACTCATAGCGGACTACGTAGATCAATCACGCTTTAGTCCCGGTCTAATATGTCACCACCAAGCAACATATCCATGTCTCTACTTGGGAGTCCAGCTCCAGACAGTCAAGACAGACCGTCCCCTCTAAGGCTTTAGACAACATAATAGTCTTAACATGAGTTAGATGCTCGGTCTAACCCCATAGACTACAGACCATAGTTTAGACTGCTAACTTTAGAACATTGTCTTCTCGCATACAAAAATCCATTGCATGCAACGTTCTAACAGTTTTAACACAAGCAGTCAGTGAGCCATATTTGCTTACATTTACTTTAACATGTAAATAAGACGAGGACAGATAGCAATGTAATGAATAACCTCTAAGTATAATTTTATTATCCAGTTCAAAATGAATACATCAAAATATCTCTAATACTTAGGGCATTTCCTAACACGTTGGCCTATTTTCGACGTTCCGGACACATCCGCGGCATCAGATTTGCAAACCGGAGTTTCAAAAGTGAAGAACAATGATTCAAAGATTGTGCGGTCGAGACCGAACGGTTCGTCCGACCGCCGACGGGAACGATTTTGGTAGTGGTTTTGATCCCTTGATTCCTCAATTTATTATTGGAAATAATTATGTATTAATTATGGTTTACTGACTTGAGGAATTTCGAGAAAAAGGGATGAAATGTCGAAAAAGAGAATGTGAGGAAATGTGAATATTTTTACGTAAAAAGCGGAGCTTTTACGTAAAAATTAGGCCTCTGGTTTAGTACGTGGCAGGTTAGAATAGGTTAGATGGTTTTGAGGCGTTTCCTAAATGCCGGAAACCCAAAAATTAAGCGGAAATGCTGCCGAAATTTCTAAAACGGCACAAAGGGGTATTTTAGGAAACGAGGGCTAAAAATATGATCGGGATGGAAACCCGAGCCCCCTCGATGACCTAGGTCCAGGAAAGAAGGACAGACGTTTACAGGATTAGTGAACCGCCCATTAGAAATTTCGTAATGTAAGAAAACGAACCCTATGTCAGAATAGTACCACCCGAGGGACGGGTGCGATCGAAGTATAAAATTTAGGGCGATTACATCGGTAACGGCAATCCGACAGGCTAAATGGTCATACGGTAGGTATTCAGTCAGTTGACTGGTCGGTTAGCCAGTCAAGGACCAAGTCGGAATGGGATAGTGAGAGACAGTGACTAATTTGTCAAGTAGACAAATTAATCAAGCACGATAAAAAAAAAAATTAGATATCAAATTTCTCAAAGTAGAGTAGTTGGGTACCGATAGGCATCGGTACCACACAACGATAAGTTTATTAGTTCCTAATGATAGAGTGACCTAAGAGCGATGTTAATTAATTTGTTGGGTAAATAAATTAATTAACAATGATTAGAAAATCAAATTCTTAAGAAGAGGGCAATTAGTACCGATAAGGATCGGTACCACATAACAAGAATTTTTATTAGTCACTAATGACCACGGTGACCTAAGAGTGAATGTTAATGAAATGCATTATGATTACAGGGAGGTACCTGTATTGTGACGAAGGCGAGAGTATAAACTGTCTGATGACAGGTAAGTACAACTCTGCCTACAGCATGGATAAAATGAATTTAAAATGATGCTTTTCCAGTACTTTAAGTATTTATCTTGCACACGATGCTGCACAGCATACATAAGAGCATATAGTTTCACAATCGAGTAGATTGATGAAAGAACAAGTTAGAAGCCATAGATCCCTACCGCGTAGGATTGGGGACAGCTTAGAGAAGCGTATGGCTAGAACAGTTAAACAAGATGAAAATAAATAGGTGTGTCGTACCGGCTCCTTCAGTCGAAGGGGTTTCCAGTTAAAGAAAGTTAAGGCCAAAAGTTGAGCATCAGTTAATAGCTCTTCGGCATTAGTTGACCTCGGGAGTTACCGTTGGTCTGCGCACACACGGTACTAACACATGGGCCCTAAATAGACAAGAAAAGAAAAGAGAAGTTTGAAGTATAAATGAACATAACCGGATCATGCATTAGTTATAGTTC
Organism: Antiaris toxicaria; assembly: GCA_035233585.1. Taxonomy (NCBI): domain Eukaryota; kingdom Viridiplantae; phylum Streptophyta; class Magnoliopsida; order Rosales; family Moraceae; genus Antiaris; species Antiaris toxicaria. The sequence continues at coordinate 75,898,699 of CP141155.1, forward strand.
GCTATGCTTTCTTTTCAGTAGAGTGCATACAGTACACGATGCTTCTGTCATGCATAAAGTATGTGAAGTTTTATATTCACTGTTATGACATGTTATGTGACGACATGATATGTGAGCTGATATGTGATATGCTTATATGGTATGTGATTTATTAAGTGATATATGTCATGCCTATGATTTTACGTATGTGCTATGTTTTAAACATGTTTTGCGGTTAACATGTTGTACTTACTGGGCGTAAAGCTCACGGAGTGTGTTCATGCTGTAGGTAAGCATCCTATAGCGTAAACATCAAGGGACGATGATGGTGGCGGAGGTGGATGTGAGGATGAGGTTATGGATACGCCGCGAGTATTCTTCCGCACAGTATGAGTAAATAATATTTTGAATGGTGACAGTTAAATAGTATGTTAAATAGCAAAGGTTAAACAGTATTTTGGAACAGTAAACAGTATATGTATGAGTAGTATATTTAAATAGTATCTGGTGAATAGTAATCAGATAAACAAGTATATAATTGTGTATGTATAATTGAAATCCTTATGTTTTTCAAATTCCACATTTTAATAGTATACGTACATGAATAGTAAATACGTACGCGTATATAAAAAAAAAATCCCTCTAAATTTATGCTATTAAATTCAGTAAGTTTAAGTATCGGTTTTAGAGAGGAAGTATAAGTAAAAGCTAAAGAAGCAAGTAAGAGTTTTCAGTGACGGTCCGGGCCGCTGAGGGCACGGGGCGTCACTGATTGTATGCAGCCTTAAACCCCCCAAAATCTTTAGACAGAGTTTTGAACACCATCTCGATCTGGGTGTTGTAGTCCAACTCAGCACCGTTCTCGGCCGCCTCAGCGAAGAATCCTATTAGAGTGATCATATGGTCCTTCACCGTAGTACTTGCCTTTTGCTTAGAGTTCATAATACTGGTGATAGCGGACTGTCGAGCCAATTTTTCTTGGCCTCCGAACATGTCCTCCAGATTTTCCATGATCTCCCTAGCAACCTGATAAGTCTCATGCTGCTTTTGTAGAGCACTCGTCATGCTAGCAAGCATGTAGCACCGAGCTATATCATTGGATTCTCTCTAACGAGTATAGGCAACCAGGACCTCCTCAAGCAGTGTGTCTGGTTTTGGCCCTGGTGGGCATGGTTCGTCTAGTACGAACTTGTGCCTCTCGCAGCTGAGAACTATCAACAGATTTCTTTTCCGATCCTTATAATTATCACCATTCAGTTTATTCTCAGTAAGTAATGAAATGAGGGGTGTCGGTGACATTTTGAACTGAAATAAAATTATACTAGACATCATTACAAAGCCCAAGCAAATATACAGATAATTTAGCAAATAAAACATGTAGTATTGCAACGGTAATTCTCAGCACCTATTGCCCCAAGCCACCGAGGGGTGTTCACGAAAACAAATAGCCGGAACATGGACCCCGTCCAATTAATATATGTTGCCTTAAATCCTCCAAGGTTAAGACATATATTAATAACTGCTTATTTGGCCACCAGTTTAGTAAACAAAGCTTCTAGGGAAGGTTAATAACTAAACGAGTCTTGAGTGTATAACCATTGTTTATGTAGCCCTATCCACGTCCTACCAAGCCACCGAGGGGTGGTCATGAATAGGATCGTACCTGAACACATTTTCCACATAGGAGATCCAATCTAGTATACCGACGGCGGAAAACACCTACCGAGGGATGTTATCAGGGTAAAACTGATGCGAGGCGTTACCATGCTTTCGCATATGGATCAACAATGGAGGCCATGGTTTTCGTTTGAAACCCTCTTCCACTCAATATTTTGAAAAACATACAAGTTTTGACAATTTTTGTATGATCAATATAATATGAGCGGTACTCACGTATCCTATATGACATGTTATCAAATATGCATATAAAACATCCATCAATACATATTTATACATCAATGACATATCACAGAAAAAATAATTGACAGACTAACCAAGCCATGGTTCCATCCTAGAATAAAGAAAATAAAGATTACAAAATTTCATCCAAAGCATTCTTTGGGTCTTGAATTTTGTTCCGTCTTCTTGTATCCATCTTTATGTAGCCTCTCCATTTATTTCTCATCCCATGAATTATTTAAAATTTAAATTCCAAAAATTTAAATTTCAAATTCAAATTCCAAATTCAAATTTCAAATTTAAATTTCAAATTCAAATTTTAAACAATTTTAAACATCATGTATAATAATATGTAATTTCAAAAATTTCAAATATTCAATTACATACTTTTAAACATGATTTAAAATTAAATCTCAAATTTAAAAATTAAAATTTTTTTTGATTTTTGAACCGTCGCACCACCACCCCCGGGGGGACTGGCAGCCCACAACCTCCCATGTGCAGCCCTGCCGGGCTGCAGGCCAAGCCTGTAGCGCCAGGCTGCACGCCCGGGCTGCGACCAGCCTTGGGGAGGCCACGACCACCCTCGGCTGCAGGCCAAGCCTGCAGCCGTGGATGGTTATGGCCTGCATAGGGGCTGTAGCAGCCCATCCTGCCCGAGGGCAGAGGCTACAGCCCCACCAAGGCCCGACGGCCTATCCCGAGGGGTCGTGTCTCGATTTTCATGCCATATTCCAATTTACCTATTAGAATCTCCAAAAAATTAATTTGAATCCCAATTAAATTGAAATTTTCCACACAATCAAAATTTCAACCTTTAAATCAAATTTAACTTTTAGGAAAAATAAATTACGATCTTCAATCTTCAATCTCCTCTAAGAATAATTACATAAAATTTCCTAAACCATTTCCGATGTACAAAAATTCTAACCATAATAATTCTATGAGACAAAATTAAAATCCATGGGAAAATTACAGTATTAAAAAACTGCTCCCATGGTTACATAAAAAATCCTAGATACAATTTTTCTAAATTCTAAGGAACCATAACTAGCATAAACAAGCATGCTTATAATAATTCAAAAAATTAAAAGAACCATATACTTTATACATAATACATGATAACAACATAAAAGAATCCTAGAATGCCACTCTCTAAATATCAAATCCATACATAAATAAAAAGACTAAGTAATTGTCTAATTTATGTACATGGCATAGTCATGAGATGGCTCAGGTACCAAGTGTGGGAAAATAAATCGGTAAAAACGTATCAGAGTGGCGCAGTGGAACAATAAAAATTTTTAGATCGTTAAATATCTCATGATGCCATATACAATAAACCAACAACAATTAAAACTCATAGCTCAAGGATGCCAATCTGCAGGAGGAGAATGACCGGAGGGCTTCAACCAACTAGCTTTCTCTACTATTCTCCAATTCCCAAGTGGCTGAGTGTGTGGGCACTCTGAACCTCGATTGGTATGCTAGCACTGCTAGTCTTCTTCCGATCACCCAGATCTCTAAAGAACTTATTGTCACTGTGTGTTATGCAATAATAAGCCTGCTCACCTGAGAGTTTGTGGTCTAAGAGAACTGGAGTGGTAGGACCTCTATTTATAGACCTGTATGAGGTGATTCTCTGAATTCGAATTGGATTAGGAGAAGATTTTCTCCCTTAACCACAACCATAAAATCTGAAATTAAAAAAAGGGAAAATCCCAACAAATTTCAGCCATTATAGGATAATTCCAATCCAAATCTAAACAAGATTTTAACTAGAATTTTATCTCCCTTTTTCAACCAAAAAATTCGAAAATTCAAAGGAGAAATCTCTGCCAAGATTTCGGCCACTTTTGGATAAGGAAGAATCAAAATTCCACTAGGATTTTTCAAGCTTGAATCTTATCTCATCCTTATCCAAAATAACCGAAAATCTCCTAGGAGATTTACTCCAAAAATTCGGCCATTATCAGGGAGGAGAGAATCCAAATTCAACTGGGATTGAAACTTGAATTTTTCCTTGAACCTTATCCACAAAAATCTGAAAATTCATTGAGGATGATCCTCAAAATTTTCGTCCATATTTGGTTAGGTTTTGGATTCAAAATTCGAGTAGGATTCTAATAAGATTTTCCTCTCCATATCCAACTCAAATTCGAATTTCATTCCTCGTAGATTTACCACAACAAATTTGAATCCCACTTGGACTGTGATTCAAAATTTGAATTTCAAATTTCAAATTCAAATTTCAAATTTGAATTTCAAATTCAAATTTCAAATTCAAATTTCAAAATCCACAAAACAGTCGTATTTCAAACTCTTGTTCTCATGGATAATATTCTACAACTCCAATCCAATCTCAAATAAAATCATGGCAACTTTATTTGGAGTTTGAATAATTGTGTACTCTATTATCCAAAACAAAATCTGAAACCAACCGGAGAGAATCTTGTCTGCCATCCTAATCCTATGTCAGCCCCATCCATGCATAATAAACTAGCCAATAGCATACACAAATCAATTTGCCAAACGTTAAGGAATTATGTGGAGCTAGTAGAGGGACTAATTGGACATATATAATCGGGCTCCTGTAAATCCATATGATCATCATTCTTTACCGAACAACTCAGTCATATGATCACTGATTTCAGATTCACACCACTATAAATCTGAAACTGAACTCCCAATTATATACCGTATTAGGTAAGCCTGTGACAAGCTATCGTCCAATGACCTTGTCATGTATGCAGAACCGTCATATGATATCCATGATCAGCCTTAGGCCAAAGTTCGTTTAATCCTACTGATTAGGCTATCTTAAAGTTCCATTATACGACCGAATTAAGAAAATGATTATTCACCATATATGAATAAGAAGTCATCTACCCTGTAGATGACCCAAGGCCTTGTCCATTTTCACATTCAGTATAGTGCCTTTAAGAGGATATCCTTAACTCCTCATTAGAGCTATGATTCCGTAATCTGTAAACGAACCCTTCATCCTATACAAGTCATGCACCCAACGAACCGGTCTATAAGCTTACTACCTCTGAGACGCTTTAGCCATTGGAACATCAAAGTACACAAGTCATATACATGAAACTGTCCTTTTACTCAGGATTAAGGTTACTGCATAATGAACGTCAAAAGCAGATCGATCCACTCAAAGCGGACTTCGTAGATCAATCACGCTTTAGTCCCAGTCTAATATGTCACCACCAAGCAACATATTTATGTCTCTACTTGGGAGTCCAGCTCCAGACAGTCAAGACAAACTGTCCCCTCTAAGGCTTTAGATAACATAATAGTCTTAACGTGAGTTAGATGCTCGGTTTAACCCCATAGACTACAGACCATAGTTTAGACTGCTAACTTTAGAACATTGTCTTCTCGCATACAAAAGTCCATTGCATGCAATGTTTTAACAATTTAACACAAGCAGTCAGGGAGCCATATGTAAATATGTATTTGTCCATATGTAAATATGTATATACGTGCGTATGTTTATATAAAGTAAGAAGCTAAGACAAACACAATCTAAATATTATAGTGCATGTAGTGCATGTAAATGTTCATGTATGTTACGTATGATGCAAGAAATGCTATGAAATGAGATGAGATGTTTTGAAATGTTTACATTATGCAGTAAATGATATGTTTAAAATTTCTATTACATTACCAATTTATTTATTAAAAATCAAACTCTTGATCATTGTGCAGCGCTTGAAGAAAAAGTACATAATGGGTGCATGAAGAGGATGACGTCCTACAATAATAGGTGGAGTAGAGGAATTACAAGCCCTCCTAGAGAACCACATGAAAGAAAATGCTAAATTACGACAGTGGTTATCTGCAATGGAACAATGAAAAGGCCAAGAAGAAGGCCACGTATTACAGGTGGCAGAAACTATACCAACAGAGGCACCGATTGTTCCTGAGGTTTAGCAACCCTACACTAGGGTGAACCAGGAACCCTTAAATGAATGATTTTGCCAGATGAAGCCACCGAAGTTTCAATTAATCCATTGGAGGTAGAGGAGTGACTTTCTTCTCTGTAGATGATCCTCAAATTTATGAACTTAATTGATCAAGAAAAGATTTTGTGTGCGTCCTTCGTGCTGAAAAAGGATGCTCGATTCTGGTGGGACACTGTTTGTATGAGAAAGGACGTGATCACTATGACCTGGGACAAATTTCTAGAGGAATTCAACTAGAAATATTACAATCCAGCTGCCCTATGCCCTAAACAAAAAGAATTTACCGAGCTGAAACAAGGGAATCAGTCGGTGAGCGATGTGTGCAGGAGACTTGATCAACTATCTCATTTGTGCCCTTATGTGGTGCCGACTGAGAGAGAGAAGATTTAGAAGATGATTGGCATGTTCAGGCCAGAAATAGCTACCCTAGTTGATAGCAAGCCACTACCACAAACCTCAGTGGTGGATTATGTGAGCCGGGCCCTTAGAGTTGAATACCAACTGCTCAGACAAAAGGAAGAAAGAGAAAAGGTTTGGGAGGCAAAGAAAAAGGAGAAGATCTTAGCCAAGTCAGCACAGGCAGGGATGCAGACGGGTCAAGGCAGTAAGTTCGATCAGAATCGACCCAATTAGTCAACCATTCAAGGCTCCCAACAATAACAGAGCAAAAGAAAAGGAAATTTTTCTAGGAATAGAAGCTAGGATAGCCGCAATCAACAGCGGAAGACAAGTCAAGGTACAAGAACAAGTTTTGTCATGTTTGCACATAGGCCAGTGCTGATTTGGCACTAACACCAGTTATCGATGCGGACGAGAGGGTCATTTTGCTAAAAATTGTCCGACGAACCACCAGAATACCTTAGGGCCGGTGTAGCAGCGCCAGCAATATCCTTCACGTCCCGAACTGCCTCAGGCTCATGCTTTACAAGGAAGAATTGAAGGGCCTTCGGTAGTGCCACCAACATGGTCCAAATGCCAAGAGCAGACCCCATGAACAGATGTCACCCCTACGTAGATCAATCACGCTTTAGTCCCGGTCTAAAATGTCACCACCAAGTAACATATCTATGTCTCAACTTGGGAGTCTATACTCCAGACAGTCAAGACAAACCGTCCCTATCATGGCTTTAAACAACATAATAGTATTAACATGAGTTAGATGCTCGGTCTAACCCCATAGACTACAGACCTTAGTTTAGACCGCTTACTTTAGAACATTGTCTTCTCGCATACAAAAAGTCCATTTGCATGCAACGTTCTAACAATTTTAACACAGGCAGTCAGTGAGCCATATTTGCTTATATTTACTTTAACACGTAAATAGAATGAGGACAAATAACAATGTAATGAATAACCTATATATGTAATTTTATTATCCAGTTCAAAATAAATACATCAAAATGTCTCTAATGCTTAGGGCATTTCTTAACAATCTCCCACTTGCCCTAAGCCAGTAGATGTGCCATGTTACGCATCCCCATCGCCTCTACATGCCTCTCAAAGCTTCTAGCCACCAAAGTCTTAGTAAACGGATCGGTAATGTTGTCCTCGGATGTGACGTCCCCTGATTCCAACCACTCACAACTGTCATGGATCGGCTCTACGGTCGACCAAGACTGTTCGTGTGCCGAATCTGAGTCGTCAGTTTTAAACTCTTTTACTCATACTTCTTAAACACCAAGGCCTAAAATTTCACCCCAAAAATTATTTTTTTCTTTAATACATACTTTTCTTATGATTATCAAGTAAAAAAGCAATATAAAATATAATACTGACTTTTCCATGTCTTAAATAAGTACAACATATTTTACAACATATATAATATATACATGTACTGTATATTTTGTCTTCAAACATATTTTCTTTACTCAAAAAGTTTAGCAGAAAACTTATGGCAGGACCAAGTCTACGGTGAGTTCCCCATCCCCTTGACACGCTCACATTCTGCCGCTATCCAGGAATATACTGGACAGGTCTCTTACTTGCAACATGAACAAACTGATGAGCTAACAGGCTTAGTAAGTTCAAACATACATAGTAAGAATCATATTGATTCAAAAACATTAAAAACTCAATCTCCTATGAATAGTACTTTGACCTTTGACTGATGAATATTACCAGTTACCCTAACTGGCTACTATTCACTTTACCCTAACCGTGTACTATTCACATATCCTAACCGAATTTACATTACTCTAACGTAACTTCGGTTATGCTCAATTATGGTTTTTATCATTTTGTTGATTGTTTATTCTCTATTTGATTTCTAGTTTAGAACTCTATTTATGACAGTACCGATGATTATTAGCGCGCTGACTAGGAGGGTCTAACGAGCGACCTTAGAACATCGTCTTTCACAGCCCTGATAACCCCGTAGGATTTGAATAAACCTCCACCACTATGTTGGAGGGGCGGTACGCCTTAATGGTTTCATTACCATCTTTCAATTTATAGTTTTGACCAAGTGATCTTATATGTCACCTCATGGTCACTATCCTTCATTACCCGTAGGTCTTACTTATTTTCGTAATTTGGGATATGTTATTCCAACTAATCCCCAAATACTTATAGGATTTTATATCTAGTGTAAAATAGATTAACACAGTATTTCATGTTACAGACACGAAAATGCTTGAACTTACCGATACTGTGCTAGTATCCACTTCCGGAACTCCTCCGCAGTTCTATCTCTATTTTGGGTTCCTACAGACATAATATTGTCTGTTAATACCCTGTTTTAATTATCACTTTAAATATACATTTATTTTACTTAACAATTCTACACATTTAAATTTTGTTTGTGGTACACGGTTTGCAACACGCCCGTGTTCCAGCCCGTGTACCTCTCGGGTCTATTCTACACGGCCATGTTGTTTTCTTTCTTAGCCGTGTAATTGTACACGGCTCGATACACGCCTGTGTTCAAGCTCGTGTACCTCTCGGGTTATAAAATTTTTCCTATACACGGCCGTGTATCCCATTACACGCCCGTGTTCCTCAAAATTTTTACAATTTTAACTCTAAAATCTTCATTTTGAATTTTAGAATTTTATCTAAGTTATTCTAGGTCTTTTAGGGTTCTTTCTGAGCCTTTTCGGAAATTTTTAATCAAAATGACAATTTTACCCCTAATGGGTCTCGGGTTCATAATTGTTTCATTCTATCATTTTTTCCAAATTTTCTAAGTCTAATTATTTTAAAATAATATTTCCTAGGATTTTGTGTCATTATACAACTTAAATTGCTGCAAAATCTCAACTTCATTTTTCCTGGCTCTCGGTTACTATTCATCTGTCACCTATGGTCGTTTTTCATTTTTCGAGCGTTTCGGAGCCTCAAATGGCCCTTTCAATACTTATTAAACGTTATTTATCCCGTCCCCGACCCTCGGTTCTTGAGAGGTTCGGGATTCCTATCCCGACATAAATTTTTCCTTCGTTTCCCAAAATACCCCTAATCATGAATTTTTTTCCTGTTTTAGGCATTTTAGAGTTTTAGGGTCGGTTTACTATTCCTTTTGGGTTGGTTTTCCATTTCTAATCCTAATTCACCGAGGGGTCTTAGTTTCCTTTCCGAGTTCAATATTTTTACCCCTCGTTTCCCGAAATGCCCTTAAGCCGATTTTAGAATTTTCGGTAGCATTTCCGCTTATATTTTTAAGGTTTCCGGACGTTAGGTATGCCTCAGAACCTTTATACCTGCCACTTACTATACCAGAGGCTTATTTTATAGAAAGTTTCCAAACTTTGTATAAAAATTTTCCACATGATTCATTATTGAGAAACCAACACAAACCACAACATTTTTCTTTCAAACTAGCCTCGGCTTACTAGTTAATCACATCTAAAAAAATTTTCATCACATCACATCATTCTTAGGCTTTCCAACGTATAAAACAACATCCAAAAACCTAACAAAACATGCATTCTAACCCTAGTTATAGCCACGGATTTTATGCATAAACACAAAGAAAATTTCATTTTCTTTCCTAGGGTTTTTATCAACATTTCTCAACATTAAAATTTCTTCATTTCTTAATGTCCATGCCCACGGTTTTAGCAAGAAAATTACATCAAAATTTTCTTGTTTCATTATTCCAATTCATGCTTAATCCAACACATAATTGAATGAACATAAATACTAAATCAAAATACCAAAACTCATGTAATTTTCACACCATTGAAGCCACGGATTTTCAAGGGAAACATGCAAAATTTTTACTTGTTTCTCAACCCTAATTCATGCTTTAATTACTACAACATCAAACTAATCATAGAATCAACAAATCAACAATTTTTTTCATTGTTTTTCAACCCTCCAAACCCACGGATTTTCTATGGAAAATCAAGGAAAAATGCTTCAAATTTGAAGCTTACCTTGATTAGTTGATGCCTTGAGATTGGAGATGCAATTCAAGCTAGGTTTGATGTGAATTTGAAAACAAAATTTTTTTGGTTTAAAGGGGATAAAGCTCACGGTTTTGGGCTGAAGAAAAAGAGCAAGAGTTTAGTTGGTTTTTTCCATTTTTTTGCTTGAATTTTGATGCCTATTTATAGGCAAAAACCAAGGGCTTTTTTGTAATTTTTTTCCAACAATTTCCTAATTGTTCAAGGACTAAAAAGTGAAGATTTTGGGGCAAAAATCAAATTTTTTTCTTCTCCCTTTCCAAGTGGCCGAATGGCCTTTTAAAAATTTTTACAAAATTTTTTTAATGGCTTTTTGGCATGATCTTAGCCATTGATCATAAAGTAGGATAATCTACACCATACACCTTTCAAAATTACTTTCTAATTTTAAGAAAAATAATTTATATTATAACATAATCAAGGTGATGTCATCAACTATTCATATTAATTCATTAATTAATTCGTGGTCATTTTTTGACTGTAATCCGATCCGAACGGAACTTTACCGAAATCACGTAGGCGAGATCTCAGCGCCTCCAGTGCGATCCGTTTGTCTTATTTTGCTTCCGTTTGATCAGAATTTTCTACTGTAAATTTCTATTATTTTAGTACATTTCAATGCACTCTCTAGGGTTTTTGACTCTGATTTCGAACCGTCTCACCCAATTATGTCCGGTAAGATTTTCCATCCTTGAACTCACACACTTTAATATTATCAGAACATTTTTACACTATTCACAACAGAATTGGAATACAACTTTTTCACATTTTATTCATTAAAATTGTTATACACATACAATTTTAACATATTTCGACAATCTTAAATTCCCGGTTATCACATTCACCCCTCCTTATAGAATTTTCGTCCTCGAAAATTTAGAACAAGTAGGGGTACAAGTTCTTCATTTCGTCCTCACGCTCCCATGTAGCCTCTTCAATGTTGTGATTTCTCCACTGCATTTTGACTAATAGGATCATTTTATTCCTTAAGACTTTATCTTCACGTGCCAGTATTTGAGCAGGTCTCTCCTCATAGGTCAGATCTTCCTGAATCTGGATCGGTTCATGTTTCAGTACGTGGGATGGATCCAATATGTACTTCCGTAGCATCGACACGTGAAACACATTATGTACTGCTGACATTTCTAGAGGTAATGCTAATCTATAGGTGACTTTACCAATGCGTTCGATGATATCGTATGGTCCAATATATCTTGGACTTAACTTTCCTTTCTTTCCGAACCGCATTATCCCTTTCATCGGGGAAACTCTTAGGAATACGAAATCCCCTTCATTGAACTCCAGGGATCTTCGTCTTTTGTCCGCGTAGCTTTTCTGTCGACTCTGGGCTATCTTCATCTGCTGCTGTATTTTTGTAACTGCATCTACTGTTTCTTGGACAAAATCAGTCTTATATAGTCATTTCTCTTGTAGGTCGTACCAGTGAACCGGTGATCTACACTTTCTTCCGTACAAAGCTTCATAAGGTGTCATACCTATCGAAGCTTGGTAGCCGTTGTTATATGAAAATTCTACAAATGGAAGCTTCTCATTCCAGCTCCCCAGGAAGTCTATTGTACACGCATGCAACATGTCTTCTAGAGTCTGAATGGTTCGCTCAGTGTGACGCCTTAAATTTTATTTAAGGGTCAATATATAATTTAAATAAAATTAGTGTGCCAAAAAGTAATTAAAAATCTTTTGGAAACCCTAGGTTGGTTTCCTAGTCAAATTCCGCTCAAAAAGTCAACAATTTTAACTTAAAAAAAAAACCCTAAAATATTCAGCCATCACTTGGGATTTTTAATTAAAATTTAAATCCCATAAATCCAAGGAGGATTCAAATTTAAATTTCATCCCTTAAATATAAAGAAGAATTTCGGCCATAAAGTGTAGGAAATAAAGGAGATTTTATTTGAATTAAAAGCTAGGTCAAAACTCATTCAAAATTCAAATTATTTTTTTTCCTAAAAACTAATGGATAATTTTCGGCCACTTAAGGGGAAATAAGAGAGAAAACCCTGGCCTCAAAACAGCACAAAAACTTTCCCTTTTGCCCCTTAAAATTTTTGGCCAAACAAGGAAGATAAAGGGAAAGAAAAACCTAGTATAAAAACCTTCTTTTAACTCTCATTCACCCTTCCATTCACTCTCAAAAATTCGGCCAGCCTCCCCTTGTTTCCTCTCTAAATTTTCTCTCCCAAAACAACAAAAAAAAACCTACCTAAATGCAGCTCAAGGATTTAACAAATTTTGAGACAAAACAAGGTGAGAAATCAAATTTTTCCTTCCTTCTCCTTTTGATTTTAATTCTGAAATTTATACGGTTTTCTCCACTGTTTTCCCTATTGTTTTGAAGACCCCAACACTCACACAAATTCAGCCAAAAAGGAGACCAAGCATCAAAAATAGTGCAGCACAAACAAGGTGTGAATCTCTCTCTCAAACCCTAAAAATTTTGCCTCTTTGTTTCCCTTTCAAAAACCCTATTATCACATGTGTAAAATTTTATGTTTTTGTCAATTTGATGTTATGTTAACCACATATAAATAAGGTCCTCCACAAAATTTCGTGATCATTGGATGAAAATTGAGTTGATTTGAGACTAATTGAAATTCGGACACAGAAAAACGGAAATCTAAAAATTTACCATATGAACAGTAATTTTGTGTCAGCCATAACTTGAGTTTTAAAAACGATTTTCGAGTGATTCTTGAGCCTAAAATTAAATTCAAGATGTCTCCTAAATGCCTGAAAAAATTTCAGAACCAAACTCATCCGTTTGCCTAGTCAAAATAGTTTTCTAAGATAGGCGGACAGAACTGCCAGTTTTTGAACTGAAACTGAAACCCAGATTTTATGCCTGAAAATAACCCCTCGGTTTTTGGCCTAATTGAATAAACAAACGATGTCCAAAAATTATAATTATTATATGGAATTAAAGCTACGGATGTCTAGTTTAACATATTAAAAATTTAGAATTTTTGGGATTAAAAATGAATTAATATTAATTTTAAAATCAGCCTAGGTCAGTCTGTCCATGTCCAGTAATACCCTAACTTAGAGTTTTTCACAAATTTTAAATCCCAAATGTTTATTAAACGTTTTGAAATCTTTTGTGGCACACTAAAATGATTGGATGATTATGTCTAGACCTAGACTGATCATATGTTGTGATTGCAGGATTTATTTGACGTTCTTACTGGATTTGTGGATCACGTTATCATAACGCTTGTGCGATAATCGAGGTAGGACGTTCTAGCCTTTTCTGGGAGTAGTCAAGTGTTTTAAATTTCCCTGTTTTATCGATGGTATGCTATTTTCAGTTTATGAAATTATTATATTGTTTTTGATGAAATAAACGCATGCAACGTATTTGGTAATTAAATGTGTATTTTAAAACCTGTTCTGATTTATGGCATAATATAACTTGGTAAATACCATCTTTTGAATAATCCGGTGAACATAATTGAGCTCTAGTTCACGATCATTGTAAATGATGTATGCGTCCCAAAGTTGATGCCATGGGGGAAGGTCTCTAAACCTGCGCAGGGCCGTTCGGCCTATTTAGACCGTAACGAGATGATCTAGGATAATTCAATTCGAGGCACGTATATTATAGCTACGACAAGTCCTCACTCAAAATATGATGGTTTATTTTAATGATTTATTATTTTAATATTGGGGCACGTATATTGCAGCTACGCTAAGTCCTCAGCAGAATAAAACTTATATTAAAAATGTTTTCACGAAACTGTTGATTATTTGTTTTAAATGATTATATGCCATGTATTCTTAAAATGTTGATTTTATTTTTGAAAACGAATATTATGCCATACATTTAAATGCTACCTGTTTAACCCACCTTTGTTTCTGTCCTACTGAGCCAGCGCTCACGTCCCTTTTCTTTGTGATTTCGAAATGACTACTTCCAGGTGTGGGAGGTAGCAGTTCCGAAAATCGTTGAGATATCCGTTACTACCGAAGATGATGCTATCCGTTTTCTCCATCTTCTTCTTTATGTTTCTCGTTCTGATGTAATGAGACTTTAAGTTTGTACTTTATTTCACGTTATTTAAATTTTATTTTTGGGAATATTTTATGATTGGTAATTTCATTGGAAAACCGATTTTGTGTTTGATTTCTGCATTAAAAAGCATTTATTTTCTCCTTTATTTTATTATGTGGTTATGATGCTACTTTATAAATAATTAGGCTTAGCTAAATTATAATGTTGACCCACTCTTCGTAATAAATGTTTTTCCTTAAATCTCGAGTTAATATTATGATTTGGCTGCCGTGTCACGTGTCTAAATTTTGGGCCGTGACAAATAATGGTATCAAAGCCCAGGTTTTCAAAAGGGTTTTTCATCAAAACGTTTTCAAAAGGATTTTCATCAAAACATTTTCAAAATACCCAAGCGTAGTTTTCCTTACTCTTAAAAGCTTATAGGATTTCCTCTTCCTTCAATCGTATGCAGCAAAATGGCTCGTCCTGGCACGCGTAGTCAGAGGCAGCAGAAAGGCAACGATGAAGAGAACCCCGGGAACACGCAGCATCAAGGGAGACAGAATGCAGCGGTTCCTACACCGAATGATCAGCTAACGGCGATGTAGAACCTCACGGCGACAATACAGGCTCTCCTCACCGTCTTACCTTTTGGAACACCTAACCCAACTCCTGTAGCCAATATTGTTCCTAGTGAGACCCCGAGAGCGGGGAGTTCTTCTCAGACTCCTCAGCAAACGCCTACCACTGAAAACCCAACCTCTGGAGTAGTACCTACCCAGCCTATGATACATCCTAAACAGGCAGCCCTAACTCTTTTCTTTAAGCCTCACGTACCCACTTTCGATGGCACGGGCACAGAGATGGATGCCGACAACTGGTTTGATGCCATTCGCAAACTGCTAAAGTTGACCGCCACACCCGCAGAGTTCTGGGTTGAGTTTGCTTCCAACAAGCTGGTGGGTCTAGCCTCTACCTGGTGGGCTAGTATCGAGGATGGTTTGACAGAGGAGCAGAGGACTTCTTGGACAGTTTTCGATGAGCGTTTTCACGAGCGTTTCTTTTCAGCTCAGTTCCGTGACAGAAAAGCTAGGGAGTGCGTCCGTTTGAAGCATGGGTCTATGTCAGTGCGGGAATATGAAGCCAAGTTCACTGAGTTGGCCCGGTATGCGAAGAATCAGGTTTTGGATGAAGATACTAAGTGTCTCCGCTTTGAGGAAGGGCTTAGCCTCTATGTGAAGAGGGGTGTACAACCATTCCAGATCAGAGATAGCTACCAGCAGATAGTTGCTAAGGCATTGATAGTGGAAGAGGGCGAGAAGGAGTTCCTTGAAGCTCGAAACGAGAAACAAGTCTGGACCAATCCGCAACAAGCCTCAGCACAAGCCGCAGATTCCTTACCAGAAGAACTAGCAGTCTCAGGGATCGGGTTCTCATCAGTTATCTAGACAGCGACAGGGTCGGGTGAATGTGATTACCTGCTTCGAGTGTGGTGATGAAGGCCACAAAAGAAATGTCTGCCCGAAGAGACAGTCAAGAGACAATGCTCATAGACATCATCATCAGCGGAATCAGAACGGTCTTCCACAGAGGCAACAGATTACTTCCCAGTCTTTGCAGTCACAGCGCCCTCAGCTTCCAGCTCCCTATCAGCCTCAGCGCACGAGCCAGTACACTACGCCTTATGCTCCACATGCTACACCGCTACAGCAGTTCCCAGTGCCGAGTTATCAGAGACCGTCACCACAAGGTCAGAGTACGGGCTATCAACGAGGGAATACAACTCAAAATCGTGGTAAGGCACCACAGGTACACGCTCTTGGAGCTGACAGCATGGAAATAGATCATACACCATTAGATGGTATAATTCCTATCTTTGGTACATATGCACATGTTTTGTTTGACACCGGAGCTACACACTCTTTTATAGCCCAACATTATGCTCGTTCACTTGGTTTAAAACTGTAAAATCTTGACTCTCCCTTATGTGTGAAATCCCCATTGGACACGACTACCGTTAGTGATGGGTGTCAAGCCTATGTTTATGTTGGGGATATTTGTTTGGAGGCATCACTTGTGGTAATGCCTATGTTTGCCCATGATGTTATTCTGGGATATGACTGGCTTTCCCGATATGGGATTATACTTGATTGTTGTAATCGTCACATTATCTTTACAACTGATTCCGGACATGTGGTGTCCTATCAGTTAAGCTTAGTTTCAGATGTTGATAGATCTGCTCTGAGGTTAGTATCGAAGAGTAGGCAGGGTATTCTTTGCTTCTTATCCTTGTGTGCAGTCGAAGGATCCAGTTCTGAAAAGAGTACCCAACCAATACCTGTTGTCAATAGTTTTCCAGATGTTTTTCCAAAAGCTCTTCCAGGTTTACTACCTCATCGAGAAATAGAGTTTCGTATCGACTTAGTTCCCGGAACAGCTTCTTTTGCTTCTGCTCCGTATCGTATGGCACCTCTAGAGATGAAAGAGTTGAGCAAGCAGCTGGATGAGTTGAAATCACTGGGCTTTATTCGAGACAGTAACTCACCTTGGGTTTCATCAGTCCTTTTTGTGAAGAAAGCCGACGGTTCGCTACGTCTCTATGTGGACTACAGAAAGCTCAATAGTGTGACCATCAAAAATAAGTATCCGTTACCACGTATAGATGACCGTTCGATCAATTGGGTGGAGCTTGTTTCTTCTCCAAGGTTGATTTGAGATCCGGTTATCATTAGCTTCGTGTCAGAGAGGAGGATATCCCGAAGACAGCGTTCCGAACGAGGTATGGCAGTTATGAGTTCTTAGTAATGCCTTTCGGTTTGACAAACGCGCCAGCAGCCTTTATGGATATGATGAATAGAGTCTTCCGACCTTTTCTTGATAAGTTCGTCATCGTATTCATCGACGACATCCTCATCTACTCCCAAACTCGCGAAGATCATGTACAGCATCTCAGTATAGTTTTACAGACTCTTCGTGAACATCAATTGTATGCCAAGAAAGAAAAATGTGAGTTTTGGATGACAGAGGTCAAGTTTCTCCGGCATATCATCTCAGGGGACAGTATATCAGTTGATCCATCCAAGGTTGAAGCGATTCTTAAGTGGGAACGACCGAAGAATGTTCCAGAGATCCGAAGCTTCTTGGGCTTAGCGGGATATTATCGACGTTTTGTACAGGACTTCAGCAAGCTTGCCGCTCCCCTCACCAATCTGACAAAGAAGGATGTACCTTTCGTTTGGGACAATAGCTGTGAGTCAGTTTTCCAGGAGTTAAAGAGTCGTTTGACGTCTGCACCTATCCTTATCATTCCGGATCAGGATCAAGTATATGACGTCTACACTGATGCTTCTCATCAAGGTCTTGGAGCAGTTTTGATGCAACAGAACCGAGTTGTCGCTTATGCCTCACGACAGCTGAAACAACATGAACGAAACTACCCTACACACGATCTAGAGTTAACTGCAGTAGTGTTCGCGCTTACGATTTGGCGTTATTATCTGTATGGTGCCAGTTTTAGACTGTTTTCACATCACAAGAGTTTGAAATACCTGGCTACACAGAAATATCTCAACCTGCATCGAGAAGATGGACATGCAAGACTACGACTTCCAAGTCGAGTACCATCCGGGTAAAGCAAACGTGGTCGCAGATGCACTAAGTAGGAAAAGAGAGGCAGTTCCCAATCTTGATCATGACACTTCTATAATGGCTATACAGATAGATGAGTCGGAAAAGGACAGAGTTCTTACAGCTTATCAGGTTCATTTTGGCGAAGTTTAGGGTCATCCAGTGTTGTACAACTTAGTGATGGAACCAAACTACGTGTAGAGGATCAAGGAGAATCAGTTGGCAGATACACGTCTCGTTGACATTCGAGATAAATTGTTAAAGGGCAAGCATGTTGCAGAGTGGTCAATCGACGCCAGTGGAATTCTTTACAATGAGGGTCGCTTAGCAGTGCCACATATCCCAGAGCTTATACAGGAGATCTTGTCAGAGCTTCATCAGTTGAGGTTCACCATGCACCCAGGTGGAAACAAGATGTATCAAAACTTAAGACGGCAGCTTTGGTGGAGAGGTATGAAGTTAGATGTGAAGAACTTCGTGGCCAACTATTTAACGTGTCAGAAAGTAAATGCAGTACGGGAGAGACCCGCAGGTCTGCACCAACCACTTCCAATACCTCGGTGGAAGTGGGATAGTATAGGAATGGACTTCCTAACCGGCTTACCAAGAGCACAAGATGGATCTGATGGAGTATGGGTAGTTGTAGATCGTCTCACGAAGACCGCGCACTTCATCCCGTTCAAGACGACTTGCAGCAGGAACCAGCTAGCAGAGCTTTACATGAGGAACATAGTCAGATTGCATGGAGTCCCTTCAGTGATCGTTTCTGATCGTGATACGCGCTTCAACGCTCGCTTTTGGCAAAGTCTACAGGAAGCTCTAGGCATAGAACTAAACTTCAGCACCGCTTTTCATCCGCAGACAGATGGTCAGTCGGAGCGTCTCATATAGATTCTCGAGGATATGCTACGTGCCTGCGTTCTTGATCTTGGAGATGGATGGAGCAAACACCTCTACATGGCAGAGTTCACATACAATAACAGTTATCAAGCGAGTATCGGAATGGCACCCTTTGAAGCATTGTACGGAAAGCCTTGTCGATCACCCATCTATTGTGTTGACAACCAGGAAGCACCAGTGGGTGGACCCGATATAATCCTAGACCAGTACGAGAAGATTGCCATCATCAAACAACGACTTCTAACAGTACAGAGTCGACAGAAGAGCTATGCAGATCAACGCAGAAAGCCATTAGAGTTCGAGGTCGGAGAGTTTGTATTGCTAAAGGTGTCACCGAAGAAAGGTATCTCTCGTTTCGGAGTTAAAGGGAAGCTAGCACCGCATTACATTGAACCTTTCAAGATCGTACGCAGAGTTGGTAAGGTTGCATATGAGCTGAAGTTACCCGACACCTTGGGAGTGCACAACGTTTTCCATGTATCGATGCTGAGGAAGAGTGCACAAACAGAGTCCGAAGTTATTTCAACAGATGATGTAGAAATCCAACCAGATGTCTCTTACGTCGAGGTTCCAGTGAAGATTTTGAATCGTAAGGTCAAGCAGCTGAGAACGAAAATAATACCCATGGTGAAGGTTCTTTGGAGTAACCATGGTGAAGAGGAAGCCACATGGGAAACCGAGAAAAATATGCACGAGAACCATGCCGAATGGTTCACTAAGCAGTAGAGTACATATAATGTAGTCGACCTAAGTTTGTTTACCCTACTCTGTTTATAGTGGTAGATATACCAGTATATGTTTTGAAAGGTGCATTTAGATCGCTTAATGAAATGAGAAGTTATTCATATTCTTATTCTCTTCTTTAGTGTGGAGTAATTCTTAAAGTTTCGAGGACGAAACTATTTTTAGTGGTAGATATTTGTGACGTCTTAAATTTTATTTAAGGGTCAATATATAATTTAAATAAAATTAGTGTGCCAAAAAGTAATTAAAAATCTTTTGGAAACCCTAGGTTGGTTTCCTAGTCAAATTCCGCTGAAAAAGTCAACAATTTTAACTTAAAAAAAAAACCCTAAAATATTCGGCCATCACTTGGGATTTTTAATTAAAATTTAAATCCCACAAATCCAAGGAGGATTTAAATTTAAATTTCATCCCTTAAATATAAAGAAGAATTTCGGCCATAAAGTGTAGGAAATAAAGGAGATTTTATTTGAATTAAAAGCTATGTCAAAACTCATTCAAAATTCAAATTATTTTTTTTCCTAAAAACTAATGGATAATTTTCGGCCACTTAAGGGGAAATAAGAGAGAAAACCCTAGCCTCAAAACAGCACAAAAACTTTCCCTTTTGCCCCTTAAAATTTTCGGCCAAACAAGGAAGAGAAAGGGAAAGAAAAAAAACCTAGTATAAAAACCCTCTTTTAACTCTCATTCACCCTTCCTTTCACTCTCAAAAATTCGGCCAGCCTCCCCTTGTTTCCTCTCTGAATTTTCTCTTCCAAAACACCCCCAAAACAGCAAACAAAACCTACCTAAAGGCAGCTTAAGGATTCAACAAATTTTGAGACAAAAACAAGGTGAGAAATCAATTTTTTCCTTCCTTCTCCTTTTGATTTTAAATCTGAAATTTATATGGTTTTCTCTGCTGTTTTCCCTACTGTTTTGAAGACCCCAACACTCACACAAATTCAGCCAAAAAGGAGACCAAGCATCAAAAATAGTGCAGCACAAACAAGGTGTGAATCTCTCTCTTAAACCCTAAAAATTTTGCCTCTTTGTTTCCCTTTCAAATACCCTATTATCACATGTGCAAAATTTTATGTTTTTGTCAATTTGATTCTTGGGTTGTGTTAACCACGTATAAATAAGGTCCTTCACAAAATTTCGTGATCATTGGATGAAAATTGAGTTGATTTGAGACTAATTGAAATTCGGACACAGAAAAACGGAAATCTGGAAAATTATCATATGAACAGTAAATTTGTGTCAGCCATAACTTGAATTTTTAAAACGATTTTCGAGTGATTATTGAGCCTAAAATTAAATTCAAGATGTCCCCTAAATGCCTGAAAAATTTCACAACCAAACTCATCCGTTTGCTTAGTCAAAGTATTTTTCTAATATAGGCGGACAGAACTGCCAGTTTTTGAACTGAAACTGAAACCCAGATTTTATGCCTGAAAACAACCCCTCGGTTTTTGGCCTAATTGAATAACCAAACGATGTCCAAAAATTATAAAAATTATATGGAATTAAAGCTACGGATGTCTAGTTTAACATATTAAAAATTTAGAATTTTTGGGATTAAAAATGAATTAATATTGATTTTACAATCAGCCTAGGTCAGTCTGTCCATGTCCAGTAATATCATAACTTAGAGTTTTTCACAAATTTTAAATCCCAAATGTTTATTAAACGTTTTGAGATCTTTTGTGGCACACTAAAATGATTGGACGATTATGTCTAGACCTAGACTGATCATATGTGGTGATTATAGGATTTATTTGACGTTCTTGCTGGATTTATGGATCACGTTATCGTAACGCTTATGCAATAATCGAGGTAGGACGTTCCAGCCTTTTCTGGGAGTAGTCAAGTGTTTTAAATTTCCCTATTTTATCGATGACATGCTGTTTTCAGTTTATAAAATTATTATATTGTTTTTGATGAAATAAACACATGCAACGTATTTCGTAATTAAATGTGTATTTTAAAACGTGTTTTGATTTATGGCATAATATAACTTGGTAAATACCATCTTTTGAATAATCCGGTGAACATAATTGAGCTCTAGTTCACGATCATTGTAAATGATGCGTGCGTCCCAAAGTTGACGCCATGGGGGAAGGTCCCTAAACCTGCGCAGGGCCGTTCGGCCTATTTAGACCATAACGAGATGATCTAGGATAATTCAATTCGAGGCACGTATATTATAGCTACGACAAGTCCTCACTCAAAATATGATGGTTTATTTTAATGATTTATTATTTTAATATTGGGGCACGTATATTGCAGCTACGCTAAGTCCTCAGCAGAATAAAACTTATATTAAAAATGTTTTCACGAAATTATTGATTATTTGTTTTAAATGATTATTATGCCATGTATTCTTAAATTGTTGATTTTATTTTTGGAAACGAATATTATGACATACATTTAAATGCTACCTGTTTAATCCACCTTTGTTTCTATCCTACTGAGCCAGCGCTCACGTTCCTTTTCTTTGTGATTTCGAAATGACTACTTCCAGGTGCGGGAGGTAGCAGTTCCGAAAATCGTTGAGATATCTGTTACTACCGAATATGATGCTATCCGTTTTCTCCATCTTCTTCTTTATGTTTCTCGTTCTGATGTAATAAGACTTTAAGTTTGTACTTTATTTCACGTTATTTAAATTTTATGCTTGGGAATATTTTATGGTTGGTAATTTCATTTGAAAATCGATTTTGTGTTTGATTTCCGCATTAAAAAGAATTTATTTTCTCCTTTATTTTATTATATGGTTATGATGCTACTTTATAAATAATTAGGCTTAGCTAAATTATAATGTTGACCCGCTCTTCGTAATAAATGTTTTTCCTTAATCTTGGGTTGATATTATGATTTGGCTGCCGTGTCACGTGTCTAAATTTTGGGCTGTCACAAGTCTACTACTTGCCAGAATCACCTATAGATGTAGTGGAATATGGCACGCTTCGAAGATCACCTCCATACCATGGATCCAATATGGGAGTTCGTACGGGTGGTTCTCGTCATATATGTCCGGTCGCATGACAGTGAAAGCTAAACTTGCTTCTCGGTCCTCTTGCACTTGTCGGGGGTCAAGTGGTGCAGCCATCCTCCTATTATAACTTAAACGTCAACTTATATACTAATATTTTAAACAAAAGCTAGCTTACTTGGATAGATGAGGCAGGCGTACAGTGATGTGAGGTAGGGTGGCAGGAAACCACTCTGATACCAACTGTAATGCCCCAAGTCTTCAATGGCCCAGACCGTCACTAAAACTTGCTTACTTTCTTTAAAAGATACTTATACTTTCTTGCAATTGATACTTAAAGTTACTTAACTTATTATCATAAATTTAGGGATATTTTTTTTATTTGCATATGTATTTACTGTATATGTATGTACACCGATTACTATTCAAAAATACTATTTAACGGTTACTATTCCAAAATGCTATTCAAAAGTGCTATTTATGATTACTATTTAAAAGTACTGTTTATAGTTACTATTCAAAATACTGCATATCGATTACTGTTCATAAATAGTACTTACTATTGCTATTCAAAATACTGAAACTATACGGAAGATTTACTCGCAGTGTGTTCCATAACCTCGCTTCACATCCGCCTCTACTGCCATCATCAGCCACAGATGCTTAAGACATAGGACACTTACCTATAGCATGAACACACTTCATGAGCTTTATGCCCAGTAAATACAACATGTTATCCACAAAACATGTTTAAACATAGTACATACTTTAAATCGTATAAACATGCCAGATATATATACCACTTCAACATATCACATATCCAGTCATCACATAACATATCATGAATATGGAACTTTACATACTTTATGCAAAATAGAAATATCGTGATCTGAATGCATCTAGAAGCATGGTGAACTAAGGTGTACCGTGAACTTGGCATGATCTGGTTATGTTCATTTACGCTTCATTATTCTCTTTTCTTTCTCTTGTCTACTTAGGGCCTGTGTGTCAGTACCGTATGTGCATAGACCATCGATAATGCTCGTGGTTAAAAAGCTGGAGAGCCATCGACGAATGCTCAATTTTCTACTTTAACTTACTTTAAAACCCATTCGACTGAAAGAGCCGATACAACATGCATATAATCTCCATCTTGTTTATCTTTTCTAGCCACATGCTTCTCTAAGCCGTCCCTAATCCTACGTTGTAGGGACGTATGGCATCTATCTTGTCCTTTCATCAATCTACTTGATTGTAAAACTATATGCTCTTAAATATGCGGTGCAACATCGTGTGCATGGCATACATATTTTAACATACTGTAAAACATCATTTAACATCATTTTATTCATGTCATAGGTGGAGTTGTACTTACTCAGTGATACGAACCCCGCTAAGAATAACGAGACCCGTTAAGTTTAGGAACCCAAGAACGTTCTAAAATCAGGTTCGAATGGATGGGAGACCTTGACCCGTTGCTTCAGCAAAAACAAGAACCTTGGTATATGGACCTCAACCCGTTGCTTAATGCTAAACAAGAACCTTGGTATAAGGAAGACGCCACAATCAACTATGGAAGGGTTGATTGATAAGTCAGAAGCGAACGCCACGGAAGATTCCGATAAGATCAAATAGTTCTTCAAAGAACCAAAGAGAATTAAACTCTCAAACTTATGAATTAAACTGATGTGTTCTGTTTTATTGCTATGGGAACGCCTATTTATAGGCAATTGTTACAAAGAATATTCCTAAAGAAAATCTGAAAAAAATAAGCCTAAAAAATCTGAAAATTATTTGAAAATTCGGATTCAAAGATATTCTTAACAAATCCTAACAAAGTTAAACCTAAACAAAATCCGGATTTTTGTTTGAAATCAGAATTTTGTTTGTTACAAAATATACTCTCAAAATCCTAAAGTTTGAATTTCGAAAATTTGTTAGAAAGTTTGTTACAAAAGATATTCTCAAATCTTAGCTGAAATCCCAACAAATTCGAAAGGATAATCCCAACCAAATCTGGAAAAGATAATCCCAACTAAATTCGGAAAAGATAATCCTAACTAAATCCGAACTTCCTTAGTTGTAACTAAATCCGAACTTCCTTAGTTGAAGAAAACGTCTCTTGGCTTGATTGGGCTTGAGGTCTCTTGGCTTGATTGGGCTTGAAAGAATTATCTGAATTCCCCATGGGCTTGAATTAAGTCAATGTATCATGAATCATGCTCAATGGGCCACGAATTTGATTGAGCCCAAACCTCTTGAATTAGCCCATTAAGTGCTTCTTTAAATCTCTTTGCTCTCGCTCTTGTAACCGGCCCAATTGGTATTTGAGTTGGTTCCCTTGACGTTGATTGGTTCCTTTAAAGCCGTTATTTGATTCACATCACTCAGACTGTAGAAATTGCGTACTCGAGCCTTTAACAATTTACAAGTGACCACTTGTCATCAATAACATTCCTTATCAGTATCTTTGTAGAGTAATTAATACTGTTAGTGACTATTACTTGTGTTTCTATGTGGTATCGAGGCCCATCAATACCCTATTGGCCTACTATGGGGATTTGGTGTCTAACTCGTATCGTGTCTGATCAATCATCTATTTGACAAATTAATCATCGTTCTTCACAGTGTTGTTTGAAATGCAGTCCTTGATGGGTTTATCACTCAGTCAACTGACCGGTTACCTCGCGTGTTGGTAACTAAGTAGTCTACCGGGTTACTATGTGTAAACTGGTGTAGTAACCGATTGGGTTACTTAGCTTGTTGGGGTGTGGTAGCCGACTGGGCTACTATTCCTTATTTGATGTAACGGCATAACAAGTCACTATAGCTCGTTTGGGGTAGTAGCCTAACGGGCTACTAAGGCTTGTTTGGTGTGGTAGCCTACCAGGCTACACGCATCATTTCTCTTTGAAAAAAGTGCAGGTTGACTTAAAAATTCTTGGGAAAAATTCTTTATTTTGGAATCGTCCCCTTATCACCTAGTTAGAAGGTGGCGGATGTCTTTATAAAAACCATGTTTGCATTTTTAAAGTGTTAAAACACATTTATTTTGAAGAGTATAAATTACATTTTTAAAGTTACATTTTAAAGGTGGTTTTTAAACCATTTTTGAAAACCATTTTGAAACTTGATCGAAATGACTTTGTTTGCCATTTTGGAAAACATGAAAGTTTTCATCCTTGACAAGATGAACTAATCTTATGTTCACCTTGGAGCCTAAATCCAACTTTAACGGCTCCTAATTCCGTTAACCCATGGGCTTGTGCCCAGTTTTTTTTTTTTCAAAAAATTCCCAGTTTTACGTCTCTATAAAAATGGCTCTGTTTGAGGCATGAAATGGCCAAATTTTTAAAACACTCATAGTCATCTCAAAGGTTTCGATGAGATCTACAACTTTCATGTTGAGCCCAAAGTCTAGTTTAGACTCTAAGGGGTCTGTTTTCACTAAAACCTGTACCTATTTCTGGGCTTAGATTTTGTTCCCAATTTCGGACACCAAGTGACAAACACTCTAAAAACCTATCTTAGGTTTGTTTTTGGCCAAGGGCTATTTGAAGTAAAAATTACCGTATCGAAATTTCCTTAAAACCATGTTTTATCAAATCCTAAATTTAGAACCTATGTGGGTCAAAATGACCAAAATCCGTGGCCTTTCCTTGGGACAGATTTATGTCTAGCCACGTTCCTAATCATTCATAGCATCACACATACAGTAACCATCTGTAAAAATTGTAAACACAACCATAACCATATAAACTTAAAAATGGAAACTTAAGTGCTCAAAATAAATTATTACAAACCATTTGCATAACCAAATACACATAAATGGCCTTGATCAAAACTTAAAACCAACTAACATAAGATACGGTTTTCGGTTTACCTTTGTGCCTTAAATCAAGCACGATTTCAGTAAGGGCTTGAGGAACCAAAAATGGTCATGGGAATCCAAGAGAGTGAGGTCAATTTTTGCTAGAAATAATACCAAAAACTTCTCTTAAAAACCAAACCAAAATAAAAACTAAAAACTACAAGGATTGGTTTGAAGACTTACCCTTGGTGCCTTAGAATAACTTGGATTCAACTTCTCCTAACACAAGCTTATAAGGTTTCATTTTTGGTAGGCTTTTATGGTGTGATTTAAGCTTGAAAATATGGGGGTTTTGGGACATTAGAGTGGTCGGCTGCCGTATGGAATAGAGGGGGAAAGTGAAGTGAGTTTTGGGTGCCAAAGTAAGGAAAGCAAATCACTTGTGTAAAGGGTGCCTTTTAGAGGCAAAATTGATCAAGCTTACTTAGACTTAATCCTAATTAATTGTCCACCAAATTAGCCAAATCATGGGACAAATTGCTGCCCATTTGCAATACACAAAGATCAAGGGCTGTGGCCATAAATAGGAGAAGGAATAAAGAAGTATTTGTTGACCAAGCATTTGAAATCCATTTTAATGGTCACTTTTTGGGCTATCAGCAGCCATTTTTAGCTACTTTTTTTATAGCTAGGGGCACGGTTTCTAAGGGCTTCATCTGTGTTGCCTTCTCATCACAGTCTAATTTTATACTGTGGTGTTCGGCCCTTTATTGGCAATGTTCCAATTTTTACCCAAAAATTAGATTTTTGAATCTGATTTTTATACTATAAATTCCTGGTTGTTTTATATTATCTAAGAGCCCTTATCAATCTATTTTACTGTTCACATCCTATGTTGTGATTGTGTCTACACTATGCTGTCCTTTCGCATGTAAACCGAGGCGTTCCCAAGTGAAATTTCAGACACAGTCTCTCTTGACTAATTTGGACGTGCTGATTCTGTTAGGAAATGCCCTAAGTATTAGAGACATTTTGATGTATTCATTTTGAACTGGATAATAAAATTATACTTAGAGGTTATTTATTACATTGCTATCTGTCCTCGTCTTATTTACATGTTAAAGTGAATGTAAGCAAATATGGCTCACTGACTGCTTGTGTTAAAACTGTTAGAACGTTGCATGCAATGGACTTTTGTATGCGAGAAGACAATGTTCTAAAGTTAGCAGTCTAAACTATGGTCTGTAGTCTATGGGGTTAGACCGAGCATCTAACTCATGTTAAGACTATTATGTTGTCTAAAGCCTTGGAGGGGACGGTCTGTCTTGACTGTCTGGAGCTGGACTCCCAAGTAGAGACATGGATATGTTGCTCGGTGGTGACATATTAGACCGGGACTAAAGCGTGATTGATCTACGTAGTCCGCTATGAGTGGATTAATCTGCTTTTGACGTTCATTGTGCAATAACCTTAATCCTGAGTAAATGAACTACTTCATGTATATGACTTGTGTACTTTGATGTTCCAATGGCTAAAGCGTCTCAGAGGTAGTAAGCTTATAGACCGGTTCGTTGGGTGCATGACTTGTATACGATGAAGGGTTTGTTTGCAGATATCGGAATCATAGCTCTGAGGAGTTAAAGGTATCCTCTTAAAGGCATTATACTGAATGTGAAAATGGACAAGGCCTTGGGTCGTCTGCTGGGCGGATGACTTCTTATTCACATATGGTGAATAATCATTTTCTTGATTCGGTAGTATAATGGAACTTTAAGATAGCCTGATCAGTAGGATTAAATGGACTTTGGCCTAAGGCTGATCATGGATATCATATGAGGGTTTTGCATATATGACAAGGTCATTGGATGGTAGCTCGTCACAAGCTTACGTAATACGGTATATAATTGGGAGTTCAGTTTCAGGTTTATAGTGGTGTGACTCTGAAATTAGTGATCATATGATTGAGTTGTTCGGTACAGAATGATGATCATATGGAATCACGGGAGCCCGATTATATATGTCCAATCAGTCCCTCTACTAGCTCCACATAATTCCTTAACGATTGGCAAATTGATTTGTGTATGCTATTGGCTAGTTTATTATGCATGGATGGTGATGACACAGGATTAGGATGGTAGACAAGATTCTCTCCGGTTGGATTCAGATTCTGTTTTGGATAATAGAGTACACAATTATTCGAACTCCAAATAAAGTTGCCATGATTTTATTTGAGATTGGATTGGAGTTGTAGAAAATTATCCATGAGAACAAGAATATGAAATACAACCGTTTTGTAGAATTTGAAATTTGAATTTTGAAATTTGAAATTTGAATTTTGAAATTTGAAATTTGAAATTTGAATTTGAAATTTGAATTTGAAATTCGAATTTGAAATTTGAATTTGAAATTCGAATTTGAAATTTGAATTTGAAATTTAAATTTGAAATTTGAAATTTGAAATTTGAATTTGAAATTTGAATTTGAAATTTGAAATTCAAATTTTAAATCACAGTCCAAGTAGGATTCGAATTTGTTGTGGAAAATCTACAAGGTTTGAAATTCGAATTTGAGTTGGATTTGGAGAGGATAATCTTGTTAGAATCCTACTTGAATTTTGAATCCAAATCCCAACAAATAAGGGACGAAATTTTTGAGGATAATCCTCATGAAAATTTCGGATTTAGTGGATGAGATTCAAGGGTAAATTCAAGCTTCAATCCTAGTTGAATTTGGATTCTCTCTACTCCCTAAAAGTGGTCGAAATTTTGGAGCCTTAATCCTAGGAAATTCGGTTATTTTTGGATAAGGTTGAGATGAGATTTAGCTTGAAAAATCCTAGTGGAATTTTGATTCTTCCTTATCCTAAAAGTGGCCGAAATCTTTAGGGAAGTTACACCTTGAAATTTTCGGATTTTTTGGTTGAAAAAGGGAGATAAAATTCTAGTTAAAATCTTGTTGAGATTTGGATTGGATCTATCCTAAGAAAACCGAATTTTTAGTGGAGATTCTCCCTTGGAAAAATTCAGATTTTATGGGTTTGGATAAGGGAAAATATCTTTTCCTAATCCAATTCAAATTCAGAGATTCACCTCATGCAGGTCTATAAATAGAGGTCCTGCCACTCCAGTTCTCTCAGACTACAGACTCTCAGGTGAGCAGGCTTATTGTTGCACAGCTCATCGTGACAATAAAGTTCTTTAGAGATCTGGGTGGTCGGAAGAAGACTAGCAGTGCTAGCATACCGATCGAGGTTCAGAGTGCCCACACACTCAGCCATTCGGGAATTGGAGAATAGTAGAGAAGGCTAGTTGGTTGAAGCCTCCGGTCATTCTCCTCCTGCATATTGGCGTCCTTGAGGTATGAGTTTTAATTGTTGTTGATTTATTGTATATGGCATCATGAGATATTTAACGATCTAAAAATTTTTATTGTTCCGCTGCGCCACTCTGATACGTTTTTACCGTTTAATTTCCTACAGATTCCATTTTTATCAATTTTATGTCCATCGGAGGTTATCTAGACCAATTTTTGAGATCTGTGTGACCCCATCTCTTAAAATGTGTCAGGTGCCTTATTGACTAATTTGGACGTTCTGTGTCCAAATATATCAGTTTCGAAGCGAGTAAAGGTTGTTTTGACTCTCATCCTGATACTGTGTATCTCTCAAACCAAAATTCCCATTTTATGCTCAATCAACCGGATTGATTCTACTAGCCGTTTATATATCAGTTTTAGGTCAATTTAAGGCCGTCTTGGCTAATAACTTGACACTGTATTTTTCACTATTTACTATTCACTGTCTTTCACTTAACTTACCAGTTTGAGTGCTCTGACTCCGATTTTGTCAGTCTCTGGTTGATAAGAGGTCATCTAGACCATTTTCTCAACACCATAACCTTCTTAGGATTATCTCCCGCTATCGTGCTCAGATGTTCAGTCCGAGCATTCTGGTGATCTATTCGCCAGTCTTATGTCAAGAAATGGTCGTCCGGAACAGTTTCCTGACACTGCGTGTCTCACGCATTCATACACATAATAGGGTAGACCGGGTTCACTGTTGATCACCCATTCATTGTATGAATAGTATTTAAACAGTACTGTATATGTTTCATGCATTTTAAGGGCCTGCATAGCAACTTTTTGCTCATTACACAACCTCTTACACGGCCTCCTACACGGGTGTGTACAGGACTACACAGGCGTGTACCAGTTGAGCCTTGCTTAACACAGCCGTGTCTTGGAACAGACTTATTTTACCGATTGGCACACGGTCTCTTACACGGCCATGTACCTAGGTGTGTCACACTACACGGCCATGTACACCAACATGGCCTCTGACATTCCAACAACCCGATCAGTACACGATCACTTAGACTATTGTGTACTTGACCGTATTTACCTACACGGCCATGTTTACTCACACAGCCTCACGCGCGTGCAAAGTACCAATGGTACATGGCCACTTATACGACTGTGCACATGACTGTGTTCACCTACGCGGCCATGTACAGTTGCATGGCCATTTTCATGTGCAGAGTCTAGGCAGTACACGGCCATGTACAAGCCCGTGTTATTCAATTTTGCACTAAAATGCATCAAATTATTCCTCAATTTCTCATTAAATGAAACTTAAGTTACAGGAATGGGGCGGTCCTTATAGTTACTGACACGCGAGGTAACCAGCCAGTTGACTGATTAGTAAACCAGTCAAGGACCGTGTTTCGAACATCACTGTGAGGAACGATGATTAATCTGTTAAGTAGACAATTAATCAAACACGATACAAGTTAGGCGCCACGTCCCTATAGTAGGCCAATAGGGTACCGATGGGTCTCGGTACCCTATAAAAACGCAAGTTATAGTCACTAACATTAATGATGACTCAACGAGAGTATTAGTGAGACATGTTATTTATGACAAGTAGTTACCTGTAAATTGAGAAAGGCATGAGTACGCAACTGCTTGTAACCTAGGTAAGTATAACTCAGCCTACGGCATGAATAAAATGTATTTAAAATGATGTTTACAGTATGTTAATTATTTATGCCATGCACACGTTGATGCACAGCATATTTAAGAGCATGTAAGTTTCACAATCAAGTAGATTGATGAAAAATCATGTTAGCTGCCATATGTCCCTCTGCGTAGGATTAGGGATAGCTTAGAGAAGCATTTGGCTAAGAGAAGATAAACAATATGGAAATTTATAGGTGTGTTATACCACCCATTTCAGTCGAAAGGGTTTTAATGTAAGTTAAAGCAGAAAGTTGAGCATCCACTTATGGCTCTCTGACTTTTTAACTACAGGTGTTACCGATGGTCTGTACACACACGGTACTGACACATGGGCCCTAAGTAGACAAGAAAAAGAAAAGAGAAGATCAAAGTATAAATGAACATAACCGGATCATGCATTAGTTATAGTTCACCATGCTTCTAGTTATAGTAAGATGCATTTCAATACTTGATGTATTCTGTTATGCATATACTATGTAAAGTGTTATATGACATGTTATGTGATGTTATGATATGTGATATGATAAGTGCTATATGAATTGCTTATACGAATTTTTAAGTATGTATTATATTTAAACATGTTTTGCGGTAAACATATTGTACTTACTGGGCGTAAAGCTCACGAAGTGTGTTCATGCTGTAGGTAAGCATCCTACGACTTAAACCCCAATGGGCTATGGTGGCGGCGAAGGCGGATGTGAAGGCAAGGATATGAAGATGCCGTGAGTATTCTTCCGCATAGCTTAAGTAAATAGTATTTTAAATAGTGACAGTATCTTTGAATAGTGATGGTTAAACGATATTTTTAAATAGTAACCGTTAACAGTATTTGTGAATAGTTACCATTAAATAGTATTTTTGAATAGTAATCGGTAAACAATATTTATAAATAGTAATTATTAAATAGTATTTTTGAATAGTAATAGGTAAACAGTATTTTTAAATAGTAAATACGTACGTATAAAAAAAATCCCTAAAATTAGGGTAACTAAGTAAATAGAATTTTAAGCAAGTATTAATGGTTTGCAAGAAAGTATAAATATCTTTTAAAGTAACCAAGTTTTCAATAACGGTCTGGGCCATTGAGGGCACAGGGCGTCACACCTATGGCTTAGATCTCACTGGGTGATGATGGCGGGATAGGCGGATGTGAGGGTGAAGTTGTGGATACCACCGCAAGTTTTGACTTCCACACAATATTAAGTAATTATTATATTTTAAATAGTAAACAGTTGAACAGTTTTATAAGAATGTATGTAAAATTAACTCCAGTTGTTTTTAAACCTTGTATTGGTAAGGTATATGTACGTGAAAGATAAATACGTACGCTTTCAAAAAAAAAATCCCTAAAAATTATGGTATTAAGGTTTCAAGTAAGTTAAAGTATCAGCATCATTATTAGTTTTAAGTGACGGTCCGAGCCACTCAGGGCACGGGATGTCACAGTTGGTATCAGAGTGGTATCCTGTCACCCTACCTCACATTGTCGCATGCCTGCCTCATCTGTCCAAGTAAATTAGTTTTTATTTGTCCTTTAGTGTTAGTATATAAGTTGACATTTAAGTTACAATAGGTAGTATGGCTGTACTAGTAGACCCCCGCCAAGTATCCGAAGATCGACAAGCGAGCATGGCTTTCATCGTTGTGCAACCAGATCGATATGATGGTCGCCACTCACGCGAGCTCCCATTTTGGATCCATCGTATGGAGGCTATTTTCCAAGCTTGCCATATCCCACCTCACCTACAGGTGGTTTTGTCCCGTAGCTGGCTGAAGGGATTAGCTATGGCATGGTGGAATGAACAACGTAGGATCAGGGATCTGATGATACAATGGGCCGAGTTTTGCCGAGACCTCCGCGATTCCATTGGGCCAGCTAGAGACAGGGATATCTGGGATGATATGTATAAGAGGCGGTACAATACCCTCTCTGATATTTGGGATGTCTACGAGGGGGAGGCCATGGCACATTACTATCAAAGATTCATGGATGCGATGCTACCCCACATCTCTTTAGACCAACCTTTTGCAGAGATAGCTGATCTTTTATGGAGGGGAGTTCCATGGTACGTGAGGGATCTCGTGTGACGGCCCCAATTTTGGCCAAGCGAAACCGTTATAATCAGACTCTGTAGTCAACTGAAATAGCCTGTGCACCTCATTGGGCCGTCATAAAAACACTTTTACTTTTAAACTCTCATCTTACAAGGCCCAAAATTTTTGCCCATTTTTTTTTTCTTTTCAAAATACTTTCCTCACATGAAAGCCCTGTGTGAAAGCCATATAAAATTTAAAACTAAACCTTTAGTTGTTTTTTGTAATACAACATAATTTACATAAATACATTTCCTCAACTTTGTTTCTCAAAATACATTTTCTTCAAACCACTCTTTTGATGCTCAGTGGAAAGACTGGTAGTAGGACCATAATCTATAGTAGAATTCCCTATCCCAATGGCACCACATATCCTGCCGCCATCCAGGTTATCTACTAGACAGATTTCTTACCTGCAACATGAACAAAATGACGAGCTAACAGGCTCAGTAAGTTCAAATATACATACTATGAATCACATAGATTCAATAATATCAATAATAAAATTTCATATGAATAGTACTATACTTCCATGAATAGTACTATCCATAGGAACAGTAACTTTGACTTTTGATCGATGAATAGTAACTTGGACTCTTACCAAGTGCTATTCATGTCACCTTGACCGAGTACACTATGCTTAATGTTAGTGTCGGTTATGTTCAATTATGCTCTGTTATGGCTTTCATCAGATTTTCGGTCTTTATCTTTATTTACGTTCTGGTTTTGAGCTCATGTTGGCCTTACCGATATCATATGTGCACTGACTGTGAGGGGTCTTAGGAGCAACCTTGAGGCTAATCCTCACCAGTCCATCATCACTCGAAGTGGTCTTGTCGTGATAACCTGGAATTTTTAGATTCTCTGAGTGAATTAAAATTATATGTATATAACGATTTTAATGTATAAAATGTGAAAACGTTGTGTTTTAATACTTTGTGAATACTGTTAAAATGTTTTGACAGTGTTAAAGAGTGTAAGTTCAGAGATGGAAAATCTTCCTGAACAGAATCAGGTGAGACGGCTCGAAAATGAAGCTAAAAACCCTGGAGAGTTCACCCAAGTGCACTAAAAGACAAAATTTTACGATAATGAATTCTGGTCAAACGGAAGCAAAATGAGGCAGACCGATCCCACCGGAGGCGCTCAGAACCAGCCTACGCGATTTCGGTAAATTTCCGTTTGGTTTAACTTCCGATCAAACTTTGACCATGAATTAACTCATAGATTAATTAAATGATGCCATATGTGACATCATATTTATGATGTCATTAATAAGAAATTAAAACTTGTTAAGTATGTTTGGTGACATGTATAGCTAGGATTTAAGGAATCTTTGATCAAAGGCCAAGATTAAGCCAAAATGGCTTGAAAAACATTTAAGGAAAATGCTAAAAGGGGGTTTAGCCAAACCTAGAAAAAATCAGCAAAAAATTTTAAATTTTGACCCCAAAAAGTTTGCAAAGAAGCCCTTGAACAATTTCTAAATTTTTGGGCAATTTTGCTAATTGGTCCTCCACTTTTTGTCTATAAATAGGCATGAAAATTCAAGTGGAAAAATCAAAAATTTCAGTCAAACTCTTGCTCTCCAAAACCGTAAGCTTTCTTCCATTTTAAGCCAAAATTTGACAAAAGAATTTCACACTAAATTAGCCTCTAAAATCACACTAAGGATCAAGAAGACAAATTGATAAGGTGAGCTTCCAATTTGAAGCATTTTTCTTGATTTTCTTTATGAAAATCTTGTTAGGAAATGCCCTAAGCATTAGAGACATTTTGATGTATTTATTTTGAACTGGATAATAAAATTATACATATAGAGGTTATTCATTACATTGCTGTCTGTCCTCATTTTATTTACATGTTAAAGTAAATGTAAG
The DNA here is from genome assembly GCA_035233585.1 of Antiaris toxicaria. NCBI lineage: Eukaryota > Viridiplantae > Streptophyta > Magnoliopsida > Rosales > Moraceae > Antiaris > Antiaris toxicaria. Next base: position 75,934,024 of record CP141155.1, read on the forward strand.
TAAATATGGCTCCCTGACTGCTTGTGTTAAACTATTAGAACGTTGCATGTAATGGACTTTTGTATGCAAGAAGACAATGTTCTAAAGTTAGCAGTCTAAACTATGGTCTGTAGTCTATGGGGTTAGACCGAGCATCTAACTCATGTTAAGACTATTATATTGTCTAAAGCCTTAGAGGGGACGGTTTGTCTTGACTATCTGGATCTGGACTCCCAAGTAGAGACATAGATATGTTGCTTGGTGGTGACATATTAGACCGGGACTAAAGCGTGATTGATCTACGAAGTCCGCTTTGAGTGGATCGATCTGCTTTTGACATTCATTGTGCAGCAACCTTAATCCTGAGTAAAAGGATAGCTTCATGTATATGACTTATGTACTTTGATGTTCCAATGGCTAAAGCGTCTTAGAGGTAGTAAGCTTATAGACCGGTTCGTTGGGTGCATGACTTGTATACGATGAAGGGTTCATTTACAGATATCGGAATCATAACTCTAATGAAGAGTTAAGGGTATCCTCTTAAAGACATTATACTGAATGTGAAAATGGACAAGGCCTTGGGTCGTCTGCTGGGCGGATGACTTCTTATTCACATATGGTGAATAATCATTTTCTTTATTCGGTAGTATAATGGAACTTTAAGATAGCCTAATCAGTAGGATTAAATGGACTTTGGCCTAAGGCTGATCATGGATATCATATGAGGGTTCTGCATACATGACAAGGTCATTGGACGATAGCTTGTCATAGGCTTACGTAATACGGTATATAATTGGGAGTTCAGTTTCAGGTTTACAGTGGTGTGACTCTGAAATTAGTGATCATATGATTGAGTTGTTCGGTAAAGAATGATAATCACATGGATTTGCAAGAGCCCGATTATATATGTCCAATCAGTCCCTCTACTAGCTCCACATAATTCCTTAACGTTTGGCAAATTGATTTGTGTATGCTATTGGCTAGTTTATTATGCATGGATGGTGTTGACATAGGATTAGGATGGTAGACAAGATTCTCTCTGGTTGGATTCAGATTTTGTTTTGGATAATAGTGTACACAATTATTCGAACTCCAAATAAAGTTGCCATGATTTTATTTGAGATTGGATTGGAGTTGTAGAAAATTATCCATGAGAACAAGAGTTTGAAATACAACTGTTTTGTGGATTTTGAAATTTGAATTTTGAAATTTGAATTTGAAATTTGAATTTGAAATTTGAAATCTGAAATTTGAATTTGAAATTTGAATTTGAAATTTGAAAATCAAATTTTGAATCACAGTCTAAGTGGGATTCGAATTTGTTGTGGGAAATCCACAAGGAATGAAATTCGAATTTTAGTTGGATATGGAGAGGAAAATCTTGTTAGAATCGTACTTGAATTTTGAATCCAGATCCTAACCAAATATGGACAAAAATTTTGAGGATTATCCTCAATGAATTTTTGGATTTTTGTGGATAAGGTTCAAGGAAAAATTCAAGTTTCAATCCCAGTTGAATTTGGATTCTCTCCTCCCTGATAATGGCTGAATTTTTGGAGTAAATCTCTTAGGAGATTTTCGATTTTTTTGGATAAGGATGAGATAAGATTCAAGCTTGAAAATCCTAGTGGAATTTTGATTCTCCCTTATCCAAAAGTGGCCAAATTTTTTGTGGGGATTTTCCCCTTGGATTTTTGGATTTTTTGGTTGAAAAAGGGAGATAAAATTCTAGTTAAAATCTTGTTTAGATTTGGATTGGAATTATCCTAAAGTGGCTGAATTTATTGTTTGGATTTTCCCCTCGGAAAATTCAGATTTTGTGCTTGTGGATAAGGGAGAATATCTTCTCCTAATCTAATTCTAATTCAAAGAATCACCTCATGCAGGTCTATAAATAGAGGTCCTGCCACTCCAGTTCTCTTAGACCATAGACTCTCAAGTGAGTAGGCTTATTGTTGCACAACTCACCGTGACAATAAGTTCTTTAGAGATCTGGGTGGTCGGAAGAAGACTAGCAGTGCTAGCATACTGATCGAGGTTTAGAGTGCCCGCACACTCAGCCATTCGGGAATTGGAGAATAGTAGAGAAGGCTAGTTGGTTGAAGCCCTCCGGTCATTCTCCTCCTGCAGATCGGCATCCTTGAGATATGAGTTTTAATTGTTATTGGTTTATTGTATATGGCATCATGAGATATTTAACAATCTTAAAATTTTTATTGTTCCGCTGCGCCACTCTGCTATGTTTTTACTGATTTATTTTCCTACAAATCTGTGGTCCATTGGTGTGGAAAATTGTTGAAAAATTGATGAATTAGTTTAGTGTTTATGTTCATTTATTGATATGCTAATGAAAGCATGTTTTAGAATAAAGAAACAAGCAAATTGGTGCATGTTTCATACTAAAACCTGTGGCCAAAGTGCATGAGAAAATGAGAAAAGTTTGATGTTTTGTTTTAGTGATTATGTTGGCTTAGTGATATATTGATTTAAAGCATGAATTGGAATCTTGAAACAAAAAAAATTGTGCATGTTTCTTAGGTAAAATCTGTGGCCAATGAACATGGGATTATGGAAAACTTTGTGATGAATTTGATGAGGAAATGTTGTAATAAGAACCCTAGGAATGAGGAAAAATTTTCCTATGAAATTGAGCATGAAAACCGTGGCATTTAAAGGCTAGGGTTGAATGAAATTTCTTAAGTTTTTAATATTAATAGGTGCATTAGAAACCTTAAGAATGAATAGCAATAAATGAGACTTGTGATGAAAAATGTTTGGTGTTGAATACCAAATGAAAACTGTGGGATACGATGAAGAAAAATAATGAATATTGTGTTGTGATTGAATGTTGGTTATTGTACAAAAATTTTTATGCAAAGTTTGGTAACTTTGTATAAAATAGGCCTCTGGTATAATACATGGTAAGTACAAAGGTTCTGAAGCGTACCTAACGACAGGGAAACCTAGAAATTCAAGCAGAAATGCTGTCGAAATTTCTAAAACGTCATAAGGGCATTTCGGGAAACGAGGGATAAAAATATAGAATTGGAAATAAAACCGAGACCCCTCAGTGGGTTAGGGTAAATAATGAAAACGGAACCCAAAAGGAATAGTAAAACGACCCTTTAGTGTCTAAAGTACCGAGAATAGAAAAAAAAAATTCACATTAGGGCTATTTTAGGAAACGAGGGGGATAAGTTGTGAATGGGATAGAAAACCCGAGCCCCTCGGGAATTGAGGCTTGGGCACGGGGTGAAAAATGTTTCAGGAGTAGTGAAATACTCATTTGAGGCTTCGAAATGCTAGAAAAACAAGAAACGACCCTAGGTGTCAGATGGATAGTACCCGAGGGTCAAGTGATGAATAGTTATTGATTTTGCAGCAAATAAAGCTGTAAAAAGATACAAAAGCCTAGGAAATATTATTTTATGATATTTGAGCTTAGAAAATCCAGGAAAAATGATAGAACGAAATTGTTACGGTTCCGAGACTCGTTAGGGGCAAAATGGTTATTTTGACTAAAAATTTTTGAAAGGCTTGGAAAAGACTGTAAAGGATCTTGAATGTTTAAAATAAGATTCTAGAGGCCATAATAAAGATTTTAAGGTTAAAATCTAAAAATTATAAAGTACACAAGTGTGTACAATGGAACACGGCCGTATAATGTAAACTCGAGAGGTACACGAGCTTGAACACGGACGTGTTGCAGGTCGTGTATCACAAAAAGAGTTGAAATGTATTGTAAAATTCATAATACAATGAATAAATCCAAAGTGATAATTAATGATGGGTATTAACAGACAATACTCTGTCTGTAAGAACCCAAACTAGAGAAGATATCAAAACTGCGGAGGACTTCCGAGGGTGGACACTGTCGTAGTAGTGGTAAGTTCAAGTATTTTTATGTCTGTAATATAAAATACTGTGATATTTTATTATGTACTAATTGTACATTAGATGTTAAGTCCTATGGGCATTGGGGGAATAGTTAGAATAACACATCCCACATCATGAGAAAAAGAGAAGTGTACTGTGGGTACACTATGGAAAGAGTGTGACTAAATTTAAGACACACCCTTAAAAAGAGAATATGTAAGACCTACGGGCAATAGAGGTTATTGACCTTGAGATAATGATTCATGTCACTTGGTCAGAACTGTAAATAAAAGATGGTAATGAAACCACCTTTGGCGTACCGCCCCTCCAACAATGTGGTGGAGGTTTACAGGTCCTTCAGGGATATAATAACCGCTTCAGGCTATGATAGGACTGGAGAAGAAGGAGCGTTAGGGTCGCTCCCAAGGCCCTCCCAGTCAGCGTGCATAAAATATTGGTACGGCCAGTATGAGCTCAAAACCAAAATATAAATAAAAATAATAGATAAAAATGTTATGAAAGCCATAACTGAGCATAATTGAACATAACCGACACTAATACTAAGTGTAGTGGACTCGGTTAGGTTAACATAAATAGTAACTAGTTAGGGTCAAAGTTACTATTCATCAATCAAAAGTCAAAGTTACTGTTTATGGTGAATAATACTATTCATGAGGAAATTGGATTTTTGATGTTTTTGAATATATGAGATTCATAGTTTGTATGTTTGAACTTATTGAGCCTGTTACCTCACCGGTTTGTTCATGTTACAGGTAAGAAACCTGTTTAGTAGACTACCTGGATGGCGGCAGGATACGCGTGTGTCAATGGGATAGGGAATCCACTGTGGATTTTGGTTCTGCTACCAATCTTCCGCTGAGCATCGAAATAGTGAATTGAAGAGAATGTATTTTTGAACCAAAGTTTACAAATAATATCTTTGTATATTATGTTGTATTGTACAAAAGACAACTAAGTTTGTATTTTATATGGCTTTCATATAATGCTTTATGTAAGAAAAGTATTTTGAAAAGAAAAAAAAATATGGGCGAAAATTTTGGGCCCTAAAAATGAGAAATTTAAAGTAAAAGTGTTCTTAAATGACGACCCGATGAGGTGCACGGGCTGTTGCGATCAACTACAGAGTCGGATCGTGACGGATTCACGTGGTTGAGGTCGGGAGCGCCATACTTGTATCCCTGAAGGACTTTTAAACCTCCACTTACTATCGGAGGCGAGTACGTCAAAAATGGTTTCATTACCATCTTTCAGTCATAGTTCTGACTGGGTGGCATTAATCATCACCTCAAAGTCAGGAATCCTTATTGCTCATTGGTCTTTACACATTCTTTCTTTTAAGGGTGTGTCTTAAATTTTGTGACGCCCCCGACCTCGGCCATGCCAAGCCGTCACGATCTGACTCCATCGTCAACCGAGACAGCCCGTGCACCTCATCGGGTCGTCATTAAAAACACTTTTACTTTGAATCTCTTATTTTACAGGGACTAAAATTTTCACCCATATTTTTTTTTCAAAATATGTTTCTTGCATAATAGCATTATATGAAAGCCATATAAAGTTTAGAACTATACGTAGTTATCTATTTATGTTACAACATAATTTACAAAAATACACTATCTGTACTTTGTTTTTCAAAAATACATTCTCTTCAATTCACTATTTTGATGCTTAGCGGAAGACTGGCAGCAGGACCAAAATCCACAGTGGATTGCCTATCCTATTGACACCGCATATCCTGCCACCATCTAGGTCGTCTACTGGCCAAGTTTCTTACCTAAAACATGAACAAATCGGTGAGCTAATAGGCTCAGTAAGTTCAAACATACATACTATAAATCACATAAATTCAAAAACATCAAAAATAGATTTTCCTATGAATAATACTATTCATCCATGAATAATACTATTCACCCATGAACAGTATCTTTAACTTTTGACCGATGAACAATAACTTTAACTCTAACTGGTTACTATTCATGTCACCCTAACCCAGTCCATTACACTTATCGTTAGTGTCGGTTATGCTCAATTATGCTTCACTATGGCTTTCATAACATTTTTTTTTGTTATTATCTTTGTTCATGTTCTAGTGTTGAGCTTATTTGGTCTTGTACTGTTTTCTTGTGCTCATTGACTATGAGGGACCTCGAGAGTGACCCTGATGGATAATCCTCTCCAGTCCATCATCGCCCGAAGTAGTTTTAGTGTCCCCGAAGGACCTTTAAACCTCCACCTTATTATTGGAGGTCGGTATGCCAAAAATGGTTTCATTACCATCTTTTAATTATAGTTCCGACTGGGTGGAATTAAATATCGCCTCAAAGACAGGAACAGTTGTTGCCCATAGCTCTTACATGTTCTTTCTATTAAAGGTGTGTCTTAAATTTAGTCACACTCCTTTCATAGTGTGCCCATAGTACACATCTCATTTTATCATTTCCCTGGGTGTGTTAGTCTATCTACTTCCTAGTGCCCGTAGGACTTAACATCTATTGTACAATCAGTACATAATTAAAATCACAATATTTCATGTTGTAGACATGAAAATACTTGAACTTACCACAACTGCGATAGTATCCACCCTCGGAAATCCTCCGCAGTTTTGTTTTCTTCTCTAGTTTGGGTTCCTACAGATAGAGTATTGTCTGTTAATACCCATCATCAATTATCACTTTGGATATATTCATTTTGTTATAAATTTTACAATACATTTCATCTCTTTATGTGGTACACGGCTTGCAACACGCCCGTGTCTAAGCCCGTGTACCTCTCGGGTTTACGCTACACGCCCATGTTTAAATGTACATGCCCGTGTACTTATAAATTTTTGATTTTTAACTTTAAAATCTTAATTATGGCCTCTAGAATCTTATTTACAGCATTCTAGATCCTTTACGGTCTTTTCCGAGCCTTTCAGAAATTTTTGGTCAAAATGACCATTTTGCCCCAACGGGTCTCGGGACTGTAAAAATTCCGTTCTATAATTTTTTTCCAGGATTTTCTTAGCTTAAATATCATACAATAATATTCCTTAGGCTTTAATATGTTTTTATATCATTATTTACTGCAAAATCGGTAACTATTTCTCACCTGACCCTCGATTACTATTCATCCGACACCTAAGGTCGTTTCTCGTTTTTCTAGTGTTTCAGAGTCTCAAATGGGTGTTTCACTGCTCTTGAAATGTTTCTTATACCGTTCCTAAGCCTTGGTTCTTGAGGGGCTCAGGTTTTCTATCTCATTCATAATTTTCCCTCTCGTTTCCTAAAATACCCCTAACGTGAATTTTTCCCTGTTCTCAATATTTTAGACACTAGAGGGTCGTTATATTATTCCTTTTTGGGTTCCGTTTTCTGTTATCAGTTCTAACATAGCTAGGGGCCTCAATTTTATTTTCGAGCCTATATTTTTACCCCTCGTTTCCTGAAATACCCTTATGCCGTTTTAGAAATTTTGGCAGTATTTCCGCTTATATTTTTAGGTTTCCTCAGCGTTAGGTATGCCTCAGAACCTTGGTACCTGCCACATACTATGCCAGAAGCCTATTTTATGCAAAGTTACCAAACTTTACGTACAAATTTTCCACATTATCCATCATTCAATTCTCAACACAAAATTCATCAATTTTACTCAATTATGTCCACAGTTTTCATGGTAATCATCACCAAGAAATTTTCGTCACAATGCTCATTTATCACCACTTATTCTTAGGGTTCCTAATGCATAATTCAACATTAAAAACCCAAGAATTTTCATTCCAACCTAGCCATTACATGCCACGATTTTCATGCTAAAAAACATAGGAAAATTTTTCTCATTCCTAGGGTTCTTATATCACATTTCCTCAACATTTTTCATCAAGAAATTTTTCTCAATTTCTCATGTGTTGGCCACGGGTTTGGTATGAAACATGCAACAAAATTTGCTTGTTTCTTGATTCTACAACATGCTCTAATCAACATAACATCAAACCATTATCAACACTAAAAAAAATCCATCAATCTTCAACATTTTCCACATCTACAAAGCCACGGTTTTCATGGGAAACATGCACAATTTTTTTTGCTTGTTTTTGCTTTAAATTAATTAATTAACGTCACTCTTAGGTCACTCTATCGTTAGTGACTAATAAATCTATCATTGTGTGGTCTCGAGGCCTATCGGTACGTAACTGCTCTACTTTGGGAATTTGATATTTAATTTCTAATCGTGCTTAATTAATTTGTCTACTTGACAAATTAATCACTGTCTCTCACTATCCCGTTCAAACTCAGCCTTTGACTAGTTAACCGACCAGTCATCTGACCGTATACCTTGCATATTGACTGTTTAGCCTATCGGGTTACCTTTACCGATATAATCGCCCCAAATTCTATACTTAGCTCGCACTGGTCCCTCGGGCGTTATTATTCTGACATACGGGTCGTTTTCTTACATTTCAAGATTTTGAATGGGCGGTTTACTAATCCTCAGAATGTCCATCCTTCTTTCCCGAACCTAGGTCATTGAGGGGGGCTCGGGTTTCCATCCCAATCACATTTTTACCCCTCGTTTCCTAAAATACCCCTTTGTGCCATTTTAGAAATTTTGGTAGCATTTTCGCTTAATTTTTAGGTTCCCGGTGTTTAGGTAACGCCTCAAAACCATCTAACCTATTCTAATCTAGCACGTACTAGACCAGAGGCTTAATTTTTATGTAAAAGCTCAACTTTTACATAAAAATATTCACGTTCTCTCACATTTTCTTTTTTGACATTTCATCCCTTTTTCTTACAATTCCTCGAGTCAGTATCCATAATTAATACACAATTATTCGATAAATAAAATGAGGAATAAAGGGATCAAAACTACTACCAAAATTGTTCCCATCGACGATCGAAAGAGCCGTTTGGTCTCGACCGCACAATCTTTGAATCGTTCTTCACTTTTGAAATCCTGGTTTGTAAATCCGATGCCGTGGATGTTCCCGGAACATCGAAAATAGGCCAATGGGCCATTCTTTAATTTTTGGTCATCGGGTCGCCGTTGACCGGTGTTGACCGATCGTTGACTAGCATTGACCAATCGTTGACCGAAGTTGACCACGGCGGCATTGGAAAAGGTGGCCACCATCTTGAAGAGCTTGACCCATTGGTGGTGTTACTTTCACCAATCGAGGCTCTTATCGCCAAAAATCGACCCTTGAAGGTCGGTAATGGCATTGGTGGTGCAATCTCTGTCTTCCTGGTGTTGTTGCCCAAAATTGATTTGGGGCTTTTGTTCCCCATGTTGTTCTGAGCATTTTGGTACCCACCTTACAACTAAACTCCGCTGGAATCGATGTATTCCACGGCAACGACGGTGGTAGCGACGGCGAAGGCTGGTGGGTGTAATTCGGCATCTGTTGATGTGAAAGGAGGTCTGGATTTTGTTCTACTCTTCACCATGAATCCATTGGGACCGGAATCGTGGCATTTGGACATCGAGTGATGGAGATATGGCTGATCAAAATTTTTGGCCACCGGTGGCTTTGGCCGGCGCGTGCGCCTTCCTCCGGCGTCGGTTCCGTCGACTCGGTACACCTTTGGACTTAGCTAATCGAGAGATTTCCAATGGTGTTGGCGGTGTAAAAAATGGAAGTCGGATTCGATAGGTGGTTACTGTTCACATACGGGTGGTGGGGGGAGAAAAAAAAAGATAAGAAAAATTTGTGAGGCCCTTTTTACAATTGTCCAAAATTTCGGTCCTTTATACTAATTTTTTGAAAAATTTTAACATAGGCTACACTAACTAATTTAGGCGTGCTGAACCCAAATATATCAGTTTTATTTTCATCCGAGGTCATCTTGACCAGTTTTTCGATACTGCAGTTTCCCCGTCAAAAATTACTTTTTGTGCTCAAATGACTAATTTGAGCATGCTGATTCCAAATATATTAGTTTTGTTTCAAGAAAAGGTCATCTTGACCAATTTCTTGATATTGTGGTTAGGCCTACGCTGTGTTGACAATGCGCATGCATAACGAGGTGTTTTCACGTGAAATTTCAAACACAGTCTATCCTGACTAATTTGGACATGTTGATTTCAAATTTATTAGTTTTAAATCCATCTGAGGTCGTCTGGACCAGTTTTCGGGATTTGTGTGACCCCCGTTTAGAAAAAAGTGTCAGGTGCCCGATTGACTAATTTAGGCGTCTTGAGTCTAAATATATCAGTTTCGGGACGAGAAAAGGTCGTCTTGACCCTCATCCCGATACTGCGTATCTCTCAAACAAAAATCTGCATTTTATGCTCTATTGACCAGATTGAGCCTCCTAACTATTAATATATTAGTTTTATGCCAGATTAAGGCCGTCTTAGCCATTAACATAACACTGCATTTTTCACTATTCACTATTCATTGTTTTCTGTCTGACTGACTAGTCTGAGTATTCTGACTTTGATTTTGTCAGTTTCTTGGCAGCAAGAGGTCATCTAGACCACTTTTCTCGATACTGAACACCTATGAGGGCAATTATTACTACTGTGCTTAGATGACCAATCTGAGTGTACTGATGACTAGCTCATCAGTTTTGTGTCAAGAAATGGTCGTCTGGACCGGTTTCTTGATACTGCATGTCTCACACGCACACTCACATGTACTAAGGTAAACCGATCTCACTCTAGGTTGCCCCTTTCACTACATGATAGTTCTGTGTCAAGAAATGGTCGTCTGGACCGATTTCTTGATACTGCGTGTCTTACACGCATACTCACATAACAGGGTGGACTGATTTCACTGTCGGTTGCCCCTCTCATTGCATGAATAGTAATTAAACATTGTTGTAACTATTTAATTCATTCAACTGGAAAGTATATTGTATTTATTAACTTAATTACTCATTACATAGTAATTAAGTTTCATAATGCATGAGAGTTATTACAGCGGCTCTCGGCTCATTACATAGCCTTTTACATGGACTCTTACACTGGCATGTGCAAGGTAACAAGGGCATGTACATTTTGAAAACTGGCGTGTACTAGTTGAGAGTTGTGATAGCTGAGAATTTTAGATTCTCAAAATAGGTTAAAATTGTCTGTGTACAACAATTTTAATGAATAAAATGTGAAAAAGTTGTATTCCAACACTATTGTGAATATTGTAAAAATGTTCTGATAGTGTTAAAGTGTGTGAGTTCAGGGATGGAAAATCTTACCTGACATAATTGAGTGAAACGGTTCGAAATCAGAGCCGAAAACCCTAGAGAGTGGATTGAATTGTACTAAGACAATAGAAATTTACAGTAGAGAATTCTGATCAAACGGAAGCAAAATAAGACAAACCAATCGCACTGGAGGCGCTGAGAACTCGCCTACGCGATTTCAGCAAAGTTCCGTTCGGATCGGATTACAGTCAAAAATTGACCACGAATTAATTAATGAATTAATATGAATAATTAATGACATCACCTTGATTATGTCATAATACAAATTATTTTACTTAAATTTGGAAAGTAATTTTGAAAGGTGTATGGTGTAGATTAGCCTACTTTATGATCAATGGTTAAGATCATGCCAAAAAGCCATTGAAAAAATTTTTCGTAAAAATGTTAAAAGGCCATTTGGCCACTTGGAAAGGGAGAAGAAAAAAATTTGATTTTTGCCCCAAAATCTTTACTTTTTAGTCCTTGAACAATTAGGAAATTGTTGGGAAAAATTACAAAAAAGCCATTGGTTTTTACCTATAAATAGGCATCAAAATTTAAGCAAAAAAATGAAAAAAACCAACTAAACTCTTGCCTTTTTTTCTTCAGCCCAAAACCGTGAGCTTCACCTCCTTTAAACTAAAAAAATTTTTTTTTTCAATTTCACATCAAACCTAGTTTGAATTGCATTTCCAATCTCAAGGCATCAACTAATCAAGGTAAACTTCAAAATTGAAGCATTTTTCCTTGATTTTCCATAGAAAATCCGTGGGTTTGGCGTGTTGAAAAACAATGAAAAAAATTGTTGATTTGTTGATTCTATGATTGGTTTGATGTTGTAGCATTTAAAGCATGAATTAGGATTGAGAAACAAGCAAAAATTTTGCATGTTTCCCTTGAAAATCCGTGGCTACAATCGTGTGAAAAATGCGTGAGTTTTGATATTTTGATTTAGTATTTATGTTCATTCAATTATGTGTTGAATTAAGCATGAATTGGAATAAAGAAACAAGAAAATTTTGATGTAATTTTCTTGCTAAAACCGTGGGCATGAACATTAAGAAATGAAAAATTTTTAATGATGAAGAATGTTGATAAAAACCCTAGGAAAGAAAATGAAATTTTCCATGTGTTTATGCATAAAATCTGTGGTTGTACTAGGGTTAGAATGCATATTTTGTTAGGTTTTTGGATGTTGTTTTATATATTGGAAAACCTAAGAATGATGTGATGTGATGAAAAATTATTTAGATGTGATTAATTAGTAAATCGAGGCTAAGATGAAAGAAAAATGTTATGGTTTGTGTTGGTTTCTAAATGTTGAATCATGTGGAAAATTTTTATACAAAGTTTGGAAACTTTGTATAAAATAGGCCTCTGGTATAGTACGTGGCAGGTACAAAGGTTCTAAGGCGTACCTAACGCCGGGAAACCTTAAAATATAAGCGGAAATGCTGTCGAAAATTCTAAAATCGGCTTAAGGGCATTTCGGGAAACGAGGGGTAAAAATATTGGGCTCGGGAAGGAAACCGAGACCCCTCTGTAAGTTAGGATTAGAAATGGAAAACCAACCCAAAAAGAATAGTAAACCGACCCTAAAATACTAAAATGCCTAAAACAGGAAAAAAAAATCATGTTAGGGGTATTTTGGGAAACGAGAAAAAAAATGTAGGTCAGGATAGGAAACCCGAGCCTCTCAAGGACCGAGGGCCGGGGACGGGGTAAATAACGTTTAATAAGTAGTTAAAGGACCATTTGAGGCTCCGAAACGCTCGAAAAATGAGAAAACGACCCTAGGTGATGGGTGAATAGTAACCGAGGGCTGGAAAAAATGAAGTTGAGATTTGGCAGCAAATTAAGTTGTAAAATGATACAGAAACCTAGAAAATATTATTTTAAAATTATTAGACTCAGAAAAATTGGAAAAAAAATGATAGAACGAAACAATTACGAACCCGAGACCCGTTAGGGGCAAAATGGTCATTTCGACCAAAAATTTTCGAAAAGGCTCAGAAAGAACCCTAAAAGACCTAGACTAACTTTGATAAAATTCTAAAACTCAAAATGAAGGTTTTAGAGTTAAAATTCTAAAAATTTTGAGGAACACGGGCGTGTAGAGGGATACACGGTCGTGTATAGAAAAAATTTTATAACCCGAGAGATACACGGGCTTGAGCACGGGCGTGTATCGAGCCGTGTATAGTTACATGGCTAAGAAAGAAAACAATATGGCCATGTAGAATAGACCCGAGAGGTACACGGGCTGGAACACGGGCGTGTTGCAGACCGTGTACCACAAACAAAATTTAAATGTGTAGAATTGTTAAGTGAAATAAATGTATATCTAAAGTGATAATTAAAACAGGGTATTAACAAACAATATTATGTCTGTAGGAACCCAAAATAAAGATAGAACTGCGGAGGAGTTCCGGAAGTAGACACTAGCGCAATATTGGTAAGTTCAAGCATTTTCGTGTCTGCAACATGAAATACTGTGTTGATCTATTTTGTACTGGGTGTGCACTAGATATAAAATCCTATAAGCATTTAGGGATTAGTTAAAATAACATATCCCAAATAACGAAAATAAGTAAGACCTACGGGCAATGGAGGATAGTGACCTGGAGGTGACATATAAGATCACTTGGTCAAAACTATAAATTGAAAGATGATAATGAAACCATTAAGGCGTACCGCCCCTCCAACATAGTGGTGGAGGCTTGTTTAAATCCTACGGGGTTATCAGGACTGTGGAGGTCGATGCTCTCAGGTCGCTCCTTAGACCCTCCTAGTCAACGTGCTAATAATCATCGGTACTGCCACAAATAGAGCTCTAAACTAGAAATCAAATAGAGAATAAACAATCAACAAAATGATAAAAATCATAATTGAGCATAACCGAAGTTTACGTTAGAGTAATGTAAACTCGGTTAGGATATGTGAATAGTATCCAGTTAGGGTAACGTGAATAGTAACCAGTTAGGGTAACTGGTACTATTCATCAATCAAAGGTCAAAATTACTATTCGTGGTGAAAAGTACTATTCATTTTGAATACTACTATTCATTTTGAATAGTACTATTCATAGGAGATTGAGTTTTTAGTGTTTTTGAATCAATATGATTCTTACTATGTATGTTTGAACCTATTGAGCTTGTTAGCTCAGCAGTTTGTTCATGTTGCAGGTAAGAAACCTGTCCAGTAGATTCCTAGATGGCGACAGGATGCGAGCGTGTCAAGGGGATAGGGAACTCACTGCGGACTTGGTCCTGCAATAAGTTTTCCGCTGAGTTTTTTGAGTCAAAGAAAATATGTTGACGAAAAAATATACAGTACATATATATAAACTATATGTTGTATAATATGTTGTACTTATTTAAAACATAGAAAAGCCAGTATTATATTTCACATTGCTTTCTTACTTGGTATTCGTAAGAGAAAGTATGTATTCAAGAAAAAAAAATTTATGGGCAAAAATTTAGGCCTCGGTATTTAAGAATTATGAGCAAAAGAGTTTAAAGCTGACGACTCGGATTCGACACACGAACGGTCTTGGTCAGATGTAGAGTCGATTCATGACAGATGCGGGTGGTTGGAATTAGGGGACGTCACAGGTTGGTGTCAAAGCGGTTGACAATATCCCTATTGACACGAAGCGCGATATGCTCGTCAATCCAAGTAAGTTAGCTTCTTTAAATTAGTTAACTTCACATTTATTCGAAATTATATATTTTTGTAGGACTTAAGATGACTAGACCGCCGTATGTGAGACCTCATCCTTACCGACCTAGAGGACCGATCCGGATATGGACTAGACCCGTGATCAGACCATCCATGATGTGACGAGCGATGCAGCGACCACCTGTGCCTGAGCCACTAGCGCCAACGATAGTAGCACCTACACCAGTACAAGCACCACCTCCATGACTGATAGTGAACCCTCCCGTGGCAATAGACATTCCAGTGGTGGGAGATCGAGCTCGTATAGGAGCCAGAGTGTCAGTTCGAGCTGTACATGTATTTAGAGGCAGTCATCCACCGGCGTTCGATGGAGGTCAACAGGAGATCTCTATGAGAGACTGGCTACACGACATTGAAGTCATCATGCGCTAGTGCGATATAGATCAGGATTGCTGGGTTCTGATGGCCATTGGCACATTTTGTGAGGATGCACAGTTATATTGGGAGTATTGTGATCAGGAGATGCTACTAGCAATGGATTGGGTCGAGTTTCGCCAAGTCATGCTAGAGCAGTTCCCACAAAAGTGCGCTACACTAGTGGTAGGCCCTCTTGAGAGCAGAACAGTATCACCACCACCGACCATGCCCAGTTATGCAGATGTCAGAGATTTTGTTCTAAAGGCAGAGAGGCAGCAGATGATGTTGAGTGACACTGTATTTTCATATACGGTCAGATTCCAAGATAGCATCGTAAGGGCGTGTCCTCTAACCAACATCACAAATGGTAACTTTTGCGGTATATTTTGGAAGGGACTCACCCTAGACCTACGACAGAGAGTAACCCCTTTATACCCTGCTACCTTACATGAGCTCATTATCGATGTAGCCAAGGTAGAAGAGGAGATGATGATGGAGCGCATGGTGCGCAAGAGGCGTGAACAGTTGCTATAAGAAGCAATTTTAGACCACCTATACGGATCTGGACCGATGGCAAACGATCATGAGGCAGGTCTATCGAGACAACCAGAAGGAGCAGATCTAGCTGAAGGTTCAACACCGTCTGAGGCCGAAAACGGAACAGACAATGAGGAAATGGATCCAATCGAGTTTTTGGCGATTCCAGAGGAACCTCAGCTAGGAGTTTAGTGGTAGAAATACATGTGTTGTATAAATATGTATATATAACTGTATATGTGTATATATGACAGCGTTGAAAGGCTATTTTGAGGAAAGCCTTCAAACTAATGTACTTTTGAAATAGAAGGAAATGACAACCATATTTTGACATATTCAATATGTGAAATGTTGAAATTATATGATGATCAAAATTATTTGTACTTATATTGTCAAAATATGATTGTGAAAAACCTAATGATCGATTCTTATGCGATTTTAGGAAATAGGATAAGATGGTGAACCCAAGAAATCTACGGAATATGCGAGGACATCCAGTGTTGTCAGAAAGAGTAGACGAGCTAGAAGCCTTAATAGAAGCTCAAATGAGAGAAAATGCTGAGTTAAGACAAAGACTTGAGCAAATGGAGCGGAAACAGGAATAGGAAGAAGACCAAGCACCACAAATGGCCGCACCAGAACCAGAAGTACTGTCAGCGGCACAAGAAGAAGTGGTACAACCCCAACCATAACCCAGGATCAATATTAAGCCATTATATGAAAGATTCCGATGCATGAGGCCACCAGAGTTTGAGGGCTCCATAAACCCTCTGGATGTTGAGGAGTGGTTGTCTTCACTCCACACGATATTGGAGTTTATGGAGCTAAATGACTAGGGGAAGATCCTGTGTGCGTCCTTTGTTCTAAAAAGGGATGCAAGGTTCTGGTGGGAGTCGGTTAAGTTGAGGAGAAACATGTATACCATGTCTTGGTTGGATTTTCTGGAGGAATTCAATCAGAAGTATTATAATCCAACATTATTGCGACCACAATAAAGTGAGTTCGCAGAGCTAAAGCAAAGGGAAATGACAGTGATAGAAGTCTACAATAAGTTTGATCAGTTATCTAGATTATGCCCATACACTGTCACCACTAAGAGGGAGAAAATCCAGAAGACGCTAGGGATGTTTCATCCTGAGATTTCAGCATTGGTGGACAGTGGGTTGACGCCGCCTGACACTGTATCTGATTGTGTTAGCCATCCGTTAAGGGCCGAGTATTATTTGATCCGACAAAAGGAAGAGAGAGAGAAGGTCTGGGATGCAAAGAAGAAGGAAAAGATCTTGACCAAAGCTATACAAGCTGGATCTCAAACTGGAAAAAGCAACAAGTAGAGTTCATTGTCAAGACTGGACGGCCAAGCACTTCTGGCCAGTAGTCCCAGGGAAAGAGAAAAGCAAACAATTCCGAGAACAGGAACCAGTAGAGAAGAACAAATAATAATGCTAGCCCTATGGTTCGAGACTACGTGAACTGTGGAAAAAGACATTCAGGTCGATGTATACTGGCCCCAAATGCCTGTTTTCAGTGTGGGAAGGACGGTCACTTTGCCAAAAACTGTCCAGAAAATAAGTAGAACATGCAAGATTCATCTCAGTCACAACAACGTTCCCGGGCACATGCATTACAGGTCAAAGCTGAAGGGTCATCCCATTCTGAGAGGCAAGAAAGACAAGAACGCTTACCTCGAGCAGATGCAAGAATTATGGTCTACACAAAGGAAGAGGCAGAAGCGGGAACGTTAAATGTAGTGACAGGTCAGCTTTCTGTCGCTAATAATTTGGCGTCTGTTTTATTTGACTCTGGAGCTATGCATTCTTTCATTTCACACCAATTTGCTAATAGGATAGGATATCCTAAGGACAACATGGGTATGACATTTAAAACTACATTACCCTCGGAGGAAGTCCTGATGTCCAATTACTGGTTACCGCATGTGCTAATAATTATGGCAAATAGGGAGTTATTTGCAGAATTGATCGTGATGGAGCTTACCGACTACGATGTAATACTAGGAATGGATTTCCTAGGGAAGTATCGAGCTACGATCGATTGTCGAAAACGGATGATAAGGTTTCAACCTGACGAAGAAGAGGGATTTAAGTATGTCGATACGTCACGAAGATCAAAGAAGATAATGATCAACTCAATGGAAGCAAAAAGGAGGATGTCTAGTGGTTGTGCTACATACCTAGCATGTGTTTTAGACGTGACGAAGGAACCAAAGCTCCAACCCGAAGACGTTCCTATTGTAAAGGAGTTCACTGATGTCTTTCTAGAGGAGTTACCAGGACTGCCACCTGAACGAGAAATTTCCTTCGAAATCGAGTTGATGCTAGGAACTGCACCAATCTCAAAGGCACCATACCGGATGGCACCGGCAGAGTTAAAAGAATTATAGGAGCAGCTGAAGGAACTTCTTGACAAAGGATTCATACGCCTGAGCTATTCCCCATGGGGTGCTCCAGTGCTGTTTATTAAGAAGAAAGATGGCTCATTCCGGATGTGTATCGATTATCGAGAATTGAACAAGGTTACTATCAAGAATAGGTATCTGCTACATAGGATTGATGACTTGTTCGATCAACTCACAGGTGCAGCCGTATTCTCCAAGATTGATCTGCGATCAGGATATCATCAACTGAAGATCAAGGAGAGTGACATCCACAAGATCGCATTTCGGACCCGTTACGGTCATTACAAATTTCTGGTAATGCCGTTTGGGTTAACAAATGTACCAGCAGCCTTTATGGACTTGATGAATCGAGTCTTTAAGGAATATCTGGATAAGTTTGTTATTGTGTTCATCGATGACATTCTTATATATTCAAAGACTCGAGAGGAGCATGAAGAGCATTTGAGAATTGTTCTGCAAACGATAAGGGAACATCAACTCTATGCCAAGTTCTCTAAATGTGAATTCTGGCTGAATAGAGTACATTTCCTCGGACATGTGGTTCCAAGGAAGGAATCACTGTGGACCGTGCAAAATTGGAGGCGATCAACGAATGGCCTGTACCTAAAAGCGTGATAGAAATACGAAGTTTCTTAGGTCTAGCTGGATATTATAGAAGATTCGTTGAAGGATTTGCGGGACTTGCCGCTCCTATCACAGCTCTTACACGCAAGGAAAAGAAGTATGAATGGACTGAATAGTGCGAAAAGCTTCCAAAAGCTGAAGAAACGACTAATAAGCGCGCCAATACTCATACTTCCGACGGAAGGGGAGATGTTCGTGATATACAGTGACGCTTCAAAAATGGGATTAGGAGCCGTCCTGATGCAAGGCGATAAGGTGATTGCCTATGCCTCGCGTCAATTAAAGGACCATGAGAAGAATTATCCCACGCACGATCTGGAGCTTGCGGTAGTAGTGTTCACGTTAAAGATCTGGCGTCACTATTTATATGTAGCTCAGTGTCAGATTTATACAGACCACCAGAGTCTGAAATATTTCTTCACACAGAATGAGCTAAATATGCTGCAAAGGTGATGGCTGGAGCTGGTAAAGGATTATGATTGCGAAATCCTTTATCACCCAGGAAAGGCCAATCGCGTTGCAGATGCGTTAAGTAGGAAATCTACTGTTCCACAGCAACTACCGATTGAAAAATTTCCAAAGCCATTACAGCAGGAAATCAACATGTTGGAGATGGAGCTAATAACTGGAGAGCTAGCTACGATACAACTGGAGTCAACATTGTATAAAGATATCAGAGAAGCTCAGAAGCTAGATCCGACACTAACAAGCCCGCAGGAGGAAGCATCTGAAAATGGATTAATCCTACATCAGGGGAGAATTCATGTTCCAGATGATGAAGGATTAAGAAGGCAAATTATGGCCAAAGCTCATAAAACGCCTTACTCAATACATCCCGGAGTCAGCAAGATGTACCAATATCTGAAGTTGCAATTCTGGTAGAAAGGGATAAAGAAGGATATAGCGGAGTTTGTAAGTAAGTGTATGACGTGCCAAAAAGTTAAGGTTAAACATCGTCATCCAGTTGGGAAGTTAGAGACGTTAGAGATTCCTGAATGGAAGTGGGAGCATATCACGATGGACTTTGTAATGGGACTACCAAAGACCCGAGATGGCTATGATGCCATCTGGGTTATTGTAGATAGGCTGACAAAGATGGCAAGGTTCATCGCAATAAAGATGACCTTCTCGTTGGAAAGGTTAGCAAGTTTGTATGTTAACCACATAGTTAGGCTACATGGAGTTCCTAAATCCATTGTCTTAGATCGTGATCCACGATTCACTTCGAACTTCTGGACATGTGTACAAGAGGCTATGGGAACAGAAGTACGACTGAGCACAACATTTCATCCGCAGACAGACGGGCAATCTGAGCGAACTATTCAGACTCTCGAAGACATGCTGCGTGCATGTACAATAGATTTTCTAGGGAGCTGGAATGAGAAACTTCCATTGGTAGAATTTTCATATAACAACAGCTACCAAGCTTCGATAGGTATGGTACCTTATGAAGCTTTGTACAGAAGAAAGTGTAGATCACCGGTTCACTACTACGACCTACAAGAGAAACGACTATATAAGACTGATTTCGTCCAAGAAACAGTAGATGCAGTTACAAAAATACAGCAGTGGATGAAGATAGCCCAAAGCCGACAGAAAAGCTACGCGGACAAAAGATGAAGATCCCTAGAGTTCAATGAAGGGGATTTCATATTCGTAAGAGTTTCGTCGATGAAAGGGATAATGCAGTTCGGATAGAAGGGGAAATTAAGTCCAAGATATATTGGACCATACAAGATCATCGAATGCATTGGTAAAGTCACCTATAGATTAGCATTACCTCCAGAAATGTCGGTAGTACATAATATGTTTCACGTGTCGATGCTACGGAAGTACATATCAGATCCATCCCATGTACTGAAACATGAACCGATTAAGATTCTGACCTATAAGGAGAGACCTGTTCAAATACTAGCGCGCGAAGATAAAGTTTTGAGGAATAAAACAATCCCATTAGTGAAAGTGCTGTGGAGAAATCATAACATTGAAGAGGCTGCATGGGAGCGTAAGGACGAAATGAAGAACTTGTACCCCCACTTGTTCTAAATTTTCGAGGATAAGAATTCTATAAGGAGGGGTGAATGTGATAACCGGGAATTTTAGATTCTCGAAATAGGTTAAAATTGTCTGTGTATAATAATTTTAATGAATAAAATGTGAAAAAGTTGTATTCCAACACTGTTGTGAATAGTGTAAAAATGTTCTAACAGTGTTAAAGTGTGTGAGTTCGGGGATGAAAAATCTTACCGGACATAATTGGGTGAGACGGTTCGAAATTAGAGCCGAAAACCCTAGAGAGTGCATTGAAATGTACTAAGACAATAGAAATTTACGGTAGAGAATTCTGATCAAACGGAAGCAAAATAAGACAAACCGATCGCACTGGAGGCGCTGAGAACTCACCTATGCAATTTCGGTAAAGTTTCGTTCGGATCGGATTACAGTCAAAAAGTAATCACGAATTAATTAATGAATTAATATGAATAGTTGATGACATCACCTTGATTATGTCATAATACAAATTATTTTACTTAAATTTGGAAAGTAATTTTGAAAGGTGTATTGTATAGATTAGCCTACTTTATGATCAATGGCTAAGATCATGCCAAAAAGCCATTGAAAATTTTTTTTGTAAAAATGTTAAAAGGCCATTCGGCCACTTGGAAAGGGAGAAGAAAAAAATTTGATTTTTGCCCCAAAATCTTTACTTTTTAGTCCTTGAACAATTAGGAAATTGTTGGGAAAAAATTGCAAAAAAGCCATTGGTTTTTGCCTATAAATAGGCATCAAAATTTAAGCAAAAAAATGAAAAAAACCAACTAAACTCTTGCCTTTTTTTCTTCAGCCCAAAACCGTGAGCTTCACCTCCTTTAAACCAAAAAAAAATTTGTTTTCAATTTCACATCAAAACTAGCTTGAATTGCATTTCCAATCTCAAGGCATCAACTAATCAAGGTAAGCTTCAAAATTGAAGCATTTTTCCTTGATTTTCCATAGAAAATCCATGGGTTTGGAGTGTTGAAAAACAATTAAAAAAATTGTTGATTTGTTGATTCTATGATTGGTTTGATGTTGTAGCATTTAAAGCATGAATTAGGATTGAGAAACAAGCAAAAATTTTGCATGTTTCCCTTGAAAATCCGTGGCTACAATGGTGTGAAAAATGCATGAGTTTTGATATTTTGATTTAGTATTTATGTTCATTCAATTATGTGTTGAATTAAGCATGAATTGGAATAAAGAAACAAGAAAATTTTGATGTAATTTTCTTGCTAAAACCGTGGGCATGAACATTAAGAAATGAAAAATTTTTGATGTTGAAGAATGTTGATAAAAACCCTAGGAAAGAAAATAAAATTTTCTATGTGTTTATGCATAAAATCCGTGGCTATACTAGGGTTAGAATGCATGTTTTGTTAGGTTTTTGGATGTTGTTTTATACATTGGAAAACCTAAGAATGATGTGATGTGATGAAAAATTATTTAGATGTGATTAATTAGTAAATCGAGGCTAAGATGAAAGAAAAATGTTATGGTTTGTGTTGGTTTCTAAATGTTGAGTCATGTGGAAAATTTTTATACAAAGTTTGGAAACTTTGTATAAAATAGGCCTCTGGTATAGTACGTGGCAGGTACAAAGGTTCTGAGGCGTACCTAACGTTGGGAAACCTTAAAATATAAGCGGAAATGCTACCGAAAATTCTAAAATCAGCTTAAGGGCATTTCAGGAAACGAGGGGTAAAAATATTAGGCTCGAGAAGGAAACCGATACCTCTCTATAAGTTAGGATTAGAAATGGAAAACCAACCCAAAAAGAATAGTAAACCGACCCTAAAATACTAAAAGGCCTAAAATAGGAAAAAAAATTCATTTTAGGGGTATTTTGGGAAACGAGAAAAAAAATGTAGGTCGGGATAGGAAACCCGAGCCTCTCAAGGACCGAGGGCCGGGGACGGGATAAATAACGTTTAATAAGTAGTTAAAGGGCCATTTGAGGCTCCAAAACGCTCGAAAAATGAAAAAACGACCCTAGGTGATGGGTAAATAGTAACCGAGGGCTGGGAAAAATGAAGTTGAGATTTGGTAGTAAATTGAGTTGTAAAATGATATAGAAACCTAGAAAATATTATTTTAAAATTATTAGACTCAGAAAAATTGGAAAAAAAATGATAGAACGAAACAATTATGAACCCACGACCCGTTTGGGGCAAAATGGTCATTTTGACCAAAAATTTTTGAAAAGGCTTGGAAAGAACCCTAAACGACCTAGAATAACTTAGATAAAATTCTAAAACTCAAAATGAAGATTTTAGAGTTAAAATTCTAAAAATTTTGAGGAACACAGGCATGTAGAGGGATACACGGCGGTGTATAGAAAAAATTTTATAACCCGAGAGGTACACGGGCTTGAACACAAGCGTGTATCGAGCCGTGTACAGTTACACGGCTAAGAAAGAAAACAAATTGGCCGTGTAGAATAGACTTGAGAGGTACACGAGCTGAAACACGGGCGTGTTGCAGACCGTGTACCACAAACAAAATTTAAATGTACAGAATTGTTAAGTGAAATAAATGTATATTTAAAGTGATAATTAAAATAGGGTATTAACAACAATATTATGTCTATAGGAACCCAAAATAGAGATAGAACTGCGGAGGAGTTCCGGAAGTGGACACTAGCGCAGTATTAGTAAGTTCAAGCATTTTCGTGTCTGCAACATGAAATACTGTGTTGATCTATTTTGTATTAGGTGTGCACTAGATATAAAATCCTATAAGCATTTGGGAATTAGTTAGAATAACATATCCCAAATAACGAAAATAAGTAAGACCTACGGGCAATGGAGGATAGTGACCTGGAGGTGACATATAAGATCACTTGGTCAAAACTATAAATTGAAAGATGGTAATGAAACCATTAAGGCGTACCGCCCCTCCAACATAGTGGTGGAGGTTTGTTTAAATCCTACGGGGTTATCAAGACTGTAGAGGTCGATGTTCTAAGGAGCCTTAGACCCTCCTAGTCAGCGTACTAATAATCATCAGTACTACCATAAATAGAGCTCTAAACTAGAAATCAAATAGAGAATAAACAATCAACAAAATGATAAAAATCATAATTGAGCATAACCAAAGTTTACGTTAGAGTAATGTAAATTCGGTTAGGGTAAAGTGAATAGTAACCAGTTAGGGTAAAGTGAATAGTAACCAGTTAGGGTAACTGGTGCTATTCATCGATTAAAGGTCAAAGTTACTATTCATGGTGAAAAGTACTATTCATGGTGAATTGGGCTATTCATAGGAGATTGAGTTTTTAGTATTTTTGAATCAATATGATTCTTACTATGTATGTTTGAATTTATTGAGCCTGTTAGCTCATCAGTTTGTTCATGTTGCAGGTAAGAAACCTATCCAATAGATTCCTGGATGGCAGCAGGATGCGAGTGTGTCAAGGGGATAGGGAACTCACTATGGACTTGGTCCTACCATAAGTTTTCCGCTGAGCTTTTTGAGTCAAAGAAAATATGTTGAAGACAAAATATACAGTACATATATATAAAATATATATTGTATAATATGTTGTACTTATTTAAAACATAGAAAAGCCAGTATTATATTTCACATCGCTTTTTTACTTGGTATTCGTAAGAAAAAGTATGTATTAAAGAAAAAAAATTTTATGGGTGTAGGAAAATAAACCGGTAAAAACGTATCCGAGTGGCGCAGCGGAACAATTAAATTTTTTAGATCGTTAAATATCTCATGATGCCATATACAATAAACCAACAACAATTAAAACTCATACCTCAAGGACGCCAATCTGCAAGAGGAGAATGACTGGAGGCTTCAACCAACTAGCCTTCTCTACTATTCTCCAATTCCCGAATGGCTGAGTGTGTGGGCACTCTGAACCTCGATCGGTATGCTAGCACTGCTAGTCTTCTTCCGACCACCCAGATCTCTAAAGAACTTTATTGTCACAATGAGCTGTGCAACAATATGCCTGCTCACCTGAGAGTCTGTGGTCTAAGAGAACTGGAGTGGCAGGACCTCTATTTATAGACCTGCATGTGGTGATTCTCTGAATTCGAATTGGACTAGGAAAAGATTTTCTCGCTTATCCATAACCAAAAAATCCGAATTTTCCAAGGGAGAATCTCCACAATTAAATTCGGTTTTCCTAGGATAAATCCAATCTAAATCTAAACAAGATTTTAACTAGAATTTTATCTTCCTTTTTCAACCAAAAAATCCGAATTTTTCTTGGAGAAAATCTCCCCATAAATTTCGGCCATTATGGATAAGGGAGAATCAAAAATTCCACTAGGATTTTCAAGCTTGAATCTTATCTCAACCTTATCCAAAATAACCGAATTTCCTAGGAGATATTCTCCCTAATTTCGGCCACTTTTCAGGGAAGGAGAGAATCCAAATTCAACTAGGATTGAAGTTTGAATTTTCCCTTGAACCTTATCCACAAAATCCGAATTTTTCCATGAGGATTATCCTCAAAAATTTCGTCCACTTTTGTTGGGATTTAGATACAAAATTCAAGTAGGATTCTAACAAGATTATCCTCTCCAAATCCAACTCAAATTCAAATTTCAAACCTTGTGGATTTTCCACAACAAATTCGAATCCTACTTGGACTGTGATTCAAAATTTGAATTTCAAATTTCAAATTCAAATTTCAAAATTCAAATTTCAAATTTCAAATTTCAAATTTAAATTTCAAATTCAAATTTCAAATTCGAATTTCAAATTCAAATTTGAAATTCAAATTTTAAATTCAAAATTCAAATTTCAAATTTCAAAATTCAAATTTCAAATTTCAAAATTCAAATTTCAAATTCCACAAAACGGTTGTGTTTCATATTCTTGTTCTCATGGATAATTTTCTACAACTCCAATCCAATCTCAAATAAAATCATGGCAACTTTATTTGGAGTTCGAATAATTGTGTACTCTATTATCCAAAACAAAATCTAAAAGCATACACAAATCAATTTGCCAAATGTTAAGGAATTATGTGGAGCTAGTAGAGGGATTGATTGGACATATATAATCGAGCTCCCGTGATTCCATATGATCATCATTCTTTACCGAACAACTCAATCATATGATCACTAGTTTCAGAGTCACACCACTATAAACCTGAAACTGAACTCCCAATTATATACCGTATTACGTAAGCCTGTGACGAGCTACTATCCAATGACCTTGTCATATATGCAAAACCCTCATATGATATCCATGATCAGCCTTAGGTCAAAGTCCGTTTAATCCTACTGATCAGGCTATCTTAAAGTTCCATTATACTACCGAATCAAGAAAATGATTATTCACCATATGTGAATAAGAAGTCATCCGCCCAGCAGAAGACCCAAGGCCTTGTCCATTTTCACATTCAGTATAATACCTTTAAGAGGATACCTTTAACTCCTCAGAGCTATGATTCCGATATCTGCAAACAAACCCTTCATCGTATACAAGTCATGCACCCAACGAACCGGTCTATAAGCTTACTACCTCTGAGACGCTTTAGCCATTGGAACATCAAAGTACACAAGTCATATACATGAAGTAGTTTATTTACTCAGGATTAAGGTTATTGCACAATGAACGTCAAAAGCAGATTGATCCACTCATAGCGGACTACGTAGATCAATCACGCTTTAGTCCCGGCCTAATATGTCACCACCAAGCAACATATCCATGTCTCTACTTGGGAGTCTGTTAGGAAATGCCCTAAGTATTAGAGACATTTTGATGTATTCATTTTGAACTGGATAATAAAATTATACATAGAGGTTATTCATTACATTGCTATCTGTCCTCGTCTTATTTACATGTTAAAGTAAATGTAAGCAAATATGGCTCACTGACTGCTTGTGTTAAAACTGTTAGAACGTTGCATGCAATGGATTTTTGTATGCAAGAAGGCAATGTTCTAAAGTTAGCAGTCTAAACTATGGTCTGTAGTCTATGGGGTTAGACCGAGCATCTAACTCATGTTAAGACTATTATGTTGTCTAAAGCCTTGGAGGGGACGGTCTGTCTTGACTGTCTGGAGCTGGACTCCCAAGTAGAGACATGGATATGTTGCTTGGAGGTGACATATTAGACCGGGACTAAAGCGTGATTGATCTACGTAGTCCGCTATGAGTGGATCAATCTGCTTTTGACGTTCATTGTGCAATAACCTTAATCCTGAGTAAATGAACTACTTCATGTATATGACTTGTGTACTTTGATGTTCCAATGGCTAAAGCGTCTCAGAGGTAGTAAGCTTATAGACCGGTTCGTTGGGTGCATGACTTGTATACGATGAAGGGTTTGTTTGCAGATATCGGAATCATAGCTCTGAGGAGTTAAAGGTATCCTCTTAAAGGCATTATACTGAATGTGAAAATGGACAAGGCCTTGGGTCGTCTGCTGGGCGGATGACTTCTTATTCACATATGGTGAATAATCATTTTCTTGATTCGGTAGTATAATGGAACTTTAAGATAGCCTGATCAGTAGGATTAAACGGACTTTGACCTAAGGCTGATCATGGATATCATATGAGGGTTTTGCATATATGACAAGGTCATTGGATGGTAGCTCGTCACAGGCTTACGTAATACGGTATATAATTGGGAGTTCAGTTTCAGGTTTATAGTGGTGTGACTCTGAAATTAGTGATCATATGATTGAGTTGTTCGGTACAGAATGATGATCATATGGAATCACGGGAGCCCGATTATATATGTCCAATCAGTCCCTCTACTAGCTCCACATAATTCCTTAACGTTTGGCAAATTGATTTGTGTATGCTATTGGCTAGTTTATTATGCATGGATGGTGATGACACAGGATTAGGATGGTAGACAAGATTCTCTCCGGTTGGATTCAGATTTTGTTTTGGATAATAGAGTACACAATTATTCGAACTCCAAATAAAGTTGCCATGATTTTATTTGAGATTGGATTGGAGTTGTAGAAAATTATCCATGAGAACAAGAATATGAAATACAACTGTTTTGTGGAATTTGAAATTTGAATTTTGAAATTTGAAATTTGAATTTTGAAATTTGAAATTTGAATTTTAAATTTGAAATTTGAATTTGAAATTTGAATTTGAAATTCGAATTTGAAATTTGAATTTGAAATTTAAATTTGAAATTTGAAATTTGAAATTTGAAATTTGAATTTGAAATTTGAATTTGAAATTTGAAATTCAAATTTTGAATCACAATCCAAGTAGGATTCGAATTTTTTGTGGAAAATCCACAAGGTTTGAAATTCGAATTTGAGTTGGATTTGGAGAGGATAATCTTGTTAGAATCCTACTTGAATTTTGAATCCAAATCCCAACAAAAGTGGGCGAATTTTTTGAGGATAATCCTCAATGGAAAATTCGGTTTTTGTGGATAAGATTCAAGGGAAAATTCAAGTTTCAATCCTAGTTGAATTTGGATTCTCTCCTTCCCTAAAAGTGGCCGAAATTTTGGAGCCTAAATCCTAGGAAATTCGGTTATTTTTGGATAAGGTTGAGATGAGATTTAGCTTGAAAAATCCTAGTGGAATTTTGATTCTTCCTTATCCTAAAAGTGGCCGAAAATTTGGAGAAGATTTTCTCCTAAAGATTTCGGATTTTTTGGTTGAAAAAGGGAGATAAAATTCTAGTTAAAATCTTGTTTAGATTTGGATTGGATTTGTCCTAGGAAAACCGAATTTAATTGTGGAGATTCTCCCTTGGAAAATTCGGATTTTTTGGTTTGGATAAGGGAGAAAATCTTTTCCTAGTCCAATTCGAATTCAGAGAATCACCTCATGCAGGTCTATAAATAGAGGTCCTGCCACTCCAGTTCTCTGAGACCACAGACTCTCAGGTGAGCAGGCTTATTGTTGCACAGCTCATCGTGACAATAAAGTTCTTTAGAGATCTGGGTGGTCGGAAGAAGACTAGCAGTGCTAGCATACCGATCGAGGTTCAGAGTGCCCACACACTCAGCCATTCGGGAATTGGAGAATAGTAGAGAAGGCTAGTTGGTTGAAGCCTCCGGTCACTCTCCTCCTGTTCATTGGCGTCCTTGAGGTATGAGTTTTAATTGTTGTTGATTTATTGTATATGGCATCATGAGATATTTAACGATCTCAAAATTTTTATTGTTCCGCTGCGCCACTCTGATACGTTTTTACCGGTTTATTTTCCTACAATTGGTATCAGAGCCATCTCATGACTATGCCATGTACATAAATTAGACAATTACTTAGTCTTTTTATTTATGTATGGATTTGACATTTAGAGAGTGGCATTCTAGGGTTCCTTTATGTTGTTATCATGTATTATGTATAAAGTATGTGGTTATTTTAATTTTTTGAATTATTATAAGCATGCTTGTTTATACCCGTTATGGTTCCTTAGAATTTAGAAAAATTGTATCTAGGAATTTTTATGTAACCATGGGAGCAGTTTATTAACACTGTAATTTTCCCATGGATTTTAATTTTTGTCTCTTAGAATTTTTATGGATAGAATTTTGTACACCGGAAACGGTATAGGAATTTTTTATGTAATTATTCTTGGAGGAGATTGAAGATTGAAGACCGTAATTTATTTTTCCCAAAAGTTAAATTTAATTTAAAGGTTGAAATTTTGATTGTGTGGAAAATTTCAATTTAATTGGGATTCAAATTAATTTTTGGAGATCCTAAAAGATAAATTGGAATATGGCACGAAAAACGAGACACGACCCCTCGGGATAGGCCGACAAACCTTGGTGGGGCTGCAGCCCCTGCCCTCGGGCAGGATGGGGCTGCGGCAGCCCCGTACAGGCCCACACCACCCACTGCCGCAGGCTCTGCCTGCAGCCAGGGGTGGCCGTGGCCTGCCCAAGGCTGGCCGTAGCCTGGGCGTGCAGCCTCTGGCTGCAGGCGCTGCCTGCAGCCTGCCGGCTGCTGCGCCCAGTCTGGGCGTGCAGCCTAGTGCTGCAGGCTTGGACTGCAGCCCGGCAGGCTGCATAAGGGGCGGCCGTGGGCTGCCAGCCCCTCCGGGGTTGATGGCTGCCCACGGCGGCTGCCGCCTTCACGGGCGGTGGTGCAGCGGTCCAAAATTTGAAAATTTTGATTTTTAAATTTGAGATTTAATTTTAAATCATGTTTAAAAATATGTAATTAAAAATTTGAAATTTTTGAAATTACATATTATTACACATGATGATTAAAATTGTTTAAAATTTGAATTAGAAATTTAAATTTGAAATTCGAATTTAGAGTTTGAATTTGAAATTTAAATTTTTGGAAATTTAAATTTTAAATAATTCTTGGGATGAGAAATAAATGGAGAGGCTACATAAAGATGGATACAAGAAGACGGAACAAAATTCAAGACCCAAAGAATGCTTTGGATGGAATTTTGTAATCTTTATTTTCTTTGTTCTAGGATGGAACCATAGCTTGGTTAGTCTGTCAATTATTTTTTTTCTATGATATGTCATGGATGTATAAATATGTATTGATGGATGTTTTGTATGCATATTTGATAACATGTCATATAGGATAGGTGAGTGCCGCTCATACTATATTGATCATACATAATTTGTCAAAACTTGCATGTTTTTCAAAATATTGAGTGGGAGAGGGTTTCAAACAAAACCCACGGCCTCCATTGTTGATCCATATGTGAAAGCATGGTAACGCCTCGTGTCAGTTCTGACCTGACCACACCCCTCGGTAGGTGTTTACCGCCGCCGGTATACTAGATTGGATCTCCTATGTGGAAAACGTGTTCGGGTGCGATCCTATTCATGACCACCCCTCGGTGGCTTGGTAGGACGTGGATCGGGCTACGTAAACAATGGTTATACACTCAAGACTCGTTTAGTTATTAACCTTCCCTAGAAGCTCTGTTAACTAAACTGGTGGCCAAATAAGCGGTTATTAATATATGTCTTAACCTTGGAGGATTTAAGGTAACATATATTAATTGGACGGGGTCCATGTTCCGGCTATTTGTTCTCATGACCACCCCTCGGTGGCTTGGGGCAATAGGTGCTGAGAATTACCGTTGCAATGCTACATTTT
Organism: Antiaris toxicaria; assembly: GCA_035233585.1. Lineage (NCBI taxonomy): Eukaryota > Viridiplantae > Streptophyta > Magnoliopsida > Rosales > Moraceae > Antiaris > Antiaris toxicaria. The sequence goes on from CP141155.1 coordinate 75,964,810, forward strand.
TTCAAGTTTCATGTAGGAACATACTTGTATGTTTTATTTGCTAAATTATCTGCATATTTGCTTGGGCTTTGTAATGATGTCTAGTATAATTTTATTTCAGTTCAAAATGTCACCGACACCCCTCATTTCGATACTTACTGAAAATAAGTTGAATGGCGACAATTATAAAGATTGGAAAAGAAATCTATTAATAGTTCTCAGCTGCGAGAGACACAAGTTCGTACTGGACGAACCATGCCCACCTGGGCCCAAACCTGACACACCACTTGAGGAGATCCCGGTTGCCTATAATCGTTGGAGAGAATCTAATGAAATAGCTCGATGCTACATCCTTGCTAGCATGACGAGTGATTTACAAAAGCAGCATGAGACTTATCAAGTTGCTGGGGAGATCATGGATAATCTGGAGGACATGTTCGGAGGCCAAGAAAAATTGACTCGACAGTCCGCTATCACCAGCATTATGAACTCCAAGCAAAAGGCGGGGACTCCGGTGAAGGACCATATGATCACTCTAATGGGATTCTTCGCTGAGGCTACCGAGAATGGTGCTGAGTTGGACTATAACACCCAGATCAAGATGGTGTTCAAGACTCTGTCTAAAGATTTTGTGGGGTTTAAGGCCGCATACAATCTGGCGACAAAGGAGTTAGGATTTACCGAGCTCATGAAGCAACTACAGGCTTATGAACGGATGATCAGGGATGAGGATACGGTCCGACCTAAAGGAGAGGCCAATTTGGCGGAATCTTCCAATCCCTCACAGAAGAGGAAGAGGCCAAATAAGAAGCAAGTGGCTTCCAGTTCTTCTAATCCTCTTGTCTCGGACGGGAAGAAGAAGAAGAAGAATAAGAAACCGAAGGACCCTAAAAAGTCCAAATGCTTCCACTGTGGGAAGGTAGGTCACTTCAAGAAGGCTTGCCGGGAATTCCTAGCCTCCAAGGGCAAGGAAGGTAAGGAACTTCATTACTTAGAAGCGTGTTTGGTGGAAGAATCGAAAGACACATGGGTCATTGATTCGGGCGCCACTAATCATGTTTGTGTTTCTATGCAAGGGTTCGTGGAAACGAGAAGTCTACATGATAGGAGCCTCTCGTTGCGGACTGGAGATGGTAGCTTTGTGGTGGCTGAGGCAGTGGGAGACGTTCATCTTTATTTTGATCAATTTAGGTTTATTTTATTGAAAGACTGTTTTTATGTTCCTAATTTTAGGAGGAACCTTATATCGGTAGCTTGTTTAATAAAGGATTCTTATTCAGTTTCTTTTAGTAAAAGAGTTGATATTCGTAGAAATAAGTCTTTTATCTGTTCTAGATGGATGGATGGAAACCTATATTTGATCAGACCAAAGATGTACTCACTGCTTGACACTGAATTAATTGATAACTCTAAAAGGTTAAAAGTTTCTCACTCTAACAAGGCGTATCTTTGGCATTTAAGACTTGGTCATATTAATCAGGATAGGATTCAAAGATTAGTGAAAGACGGTCCTCTGGAATCTCTGGAGGAGGTACGACTTCCCCAATGTGAGTCTTGTCTAGAGGGTAAGATGACTAAGAGGTCTTTTGGAGCTAAGGGTACAAGGGCACAGGAGCTCTTAGAAATTGTACACACTGACGTATGTGGCCCCATGAACGTCACAGCACGAGGAGGGTTCGAGTACTATGTCTATTTCATAGATGATTACTCGAGGTATGGATATGTGTATCTGATGCACCGCAAGAGCGAAACCTTTGATAAATTCAAAGAGTATCGTGCGGAAGTGGAAAAGCAATTGGATAAATCCATAAAGACACTTCGATCTGATCGAGGTGGCGAATACCTCTCCGATGAATTTCTAGGACATCTTGTAGAGAATGGGATATTATCCCAATTGACTGCACCTGGTACTCCACAACAGAATGGTGTAGCCGAAAGGAGAAACAGGACCTTATTGGATATGGTACGGTCCATGATGAGTTACTCAAAGCTGCCATTATCATTTTGGGGACATGCTTTACAAACGGCGTGCTATATTCTGAACCAGGTTCCGAGCAAATCAATTCCTAGAACTCCGTATGAATTGTGGCGTGGCAGGAAGCCCTCCCTTGGACATATGAGAATATGGGGCTACCCGGCACATGTACTGGATGGGGATGCGAAGAAGTTGGAACCAAGATCAGAATTGTGCATGTTTGTAGGGTATCCAAAGGGAACTAAAGGAGGTCTGTTCTATAACCCGAAGGAACAAAAGGTCATTGTCTCAACCCATGCGACATTCTTGGAGGAAAGTCACATGAATGACTTTAAACCTCGAAGCAAAGTGGTGCTAGAGGAGTTATCGGGTGAAAGAACTGCTCCACAGATTTCGGTCTTGGACACAAGTCCGAGTTCCAGTGAAAGACCTGCAGACGATCAACAATTTAGGGTGCCTCGTCGTAGTGGGAGGGTTTCTAAGAAACCTAATTTCTTTATGTATGATGCTGAGGTATACCAGGCCGAGGCTCATGAGCATGAGGAAGATCTGGTCACATATGATGAAGCTATAAAGGATGTTGATTCTAGATCTTGGAAACAGGCTATGAACAATGAGATGGATTCTATGAAATCCAACTCTGTTTGGGAACTTGTAGATTTGCCGGATGGGATAAAACCCATTGGATGCAAATGGGTCTACAAAAGAAAGAAGGATGCGGAAGGGAGAGTGGAAACTTTCAAAGCTAGACTGGTTGCAAAGGGATACACGCAAAAGGCTGGAATCGATTACGAGGAAACCTTTTCGCCTGTTGCTATGCTGAAGTCTATCTGTATTCTTCTATCCATTGCTGCGGCTCTCGATTACGAGATCTGGCAAATGGATGTCAAGACGGCATTCTTGAATGGCCATCTTGAAGAGTGTATCTATATGATACAGCCCGAAGGGTTCGTAGCAAAAGGCCAAGATAAGAAAGTCTGCAAGTTGCTTAGATCCATTTATGGATTAAAGCAGGCATCCCGCTCATGGAACCAGAGGTTTGATCAAGCGATTAAGACATTTGGTTTTGAGCAGAACGTTGATGAACCTTGTGTTTATAAACGTATTAAGGATGGAAAAGTGGTCTTTCTGATACTCTATGTCGATGATATACTACTCATTGGGAATGATGTAGGGAACTTATCATCGGTCAAGCTTTGGTTACACCAACAGTTTGACATGAAGGACTTGGGAGAAGCTAATTATGTTCTAGGCATTCGTCTCTTCAAAGATCGAAAGAACAAAATGATAGCGTTATCCCAAGCTTCATACATAGATAAAATAATTGACAAATATGCAATGCTAGAGGCAAAGAAAGGCTCACAACCTTCTATTGCCGGTTTAACTCTTTCATTGGATGATTGTCCCAAGACATCGGAAGAAAGAGAGCGTATGAGTAAGGTCCCTTATGCATCCGCTGTGGGTAGCCTTATGTACGCTATGTTTTGCACTCGCCCGGACATATGTTTTGCAGTAGGTATGGTGAGGCGATATCAAGCGAATCCTGGAACCAAGCACTGGCAAGCAGTAAAGCATATACTCAAGTATCTTAAGAGAACGAGGGATTATATGCTAGTGTATTCTGGAGGGGACCTAACACCCGTAGGATACACGGATTCAGACTTCCAGACTTGTAAGGATTCGAGGAAATCGACATCTGGATCAGTGTTTTTACTCGGAGGAGGCGCCATTGTGTGGAGGAGCGTGAAGCAGGGCTGCACAGCTGACTCTACTATGGAGGCTGAGTATGTGGCTGCGGCTGAGGCATCTAAAGAAGCGGTTTGGCTCCACAAGTTCTTTAGAGACCTTGAGGTCATTCCGGGTGTTGACAAGCCTATCACACTTTACTGTGATAATACAGGGGCTATTGCCAACACAAGAGAATCTCGGCACCACAAGAGGACCAAGCACATAGATCGGAGGTATCACATTATTAGAGGGCATGTGGAGACAGGACAAGTAGATGTATGTAATATCGCGTCCGAGGACAACATCGCTGATCCCTTTACTAAGACTTTGGTAGCTAGAAGCTTTGAGAGGCATGTAGAGGCGATGGGGATGCGTAACATGGCACATCTGCTGGCTTAGGGCAAGTGGGAGATTGTTAGGAAATGCCCTAAGTATTAGAGACATTTTGATGTATTCATTTTGAACTGGATAATAAAATTATACATAGAGGTTATTCATTACATTGCTATCTGTCCTCGTCTTATTTACATGTTAAAGTAAATGTAAGCAAATATGGCTCACTGACTGCTTATGTTAAAACTGTTAGAACATTGCATGCAATGGATTTTTGTATGCAAGAAGACAATGTTCTAAAGTTAGCAGTCTAAACTATGGTCTGTAGTCTATGGGGTTAGACCGAGCATCTAACTCATGTTAAGACTATTATGTTGTCTAAAGCCTTGGAGGGGACGATCTGTCTTGACTGTCTGGAGCTGGACTCCCAAGTAGAGACATGGATATGTTGCTTGGAGGTGACATATTAGACCGGGACTAAAGCGTGATTGATCTACGTAGTCCGCTATGAGTGGATCAATCTGCTTTTGACGTTCATTGTGCAATAACCTTAATCCTGAGTAAATGAACTACTTCATGTATATGACTTGTGTACTTTGATGTTCCAATGGCTAAAGCGTCTCAGAGGTAGTAAGCTTATAGACCGGTTCGTTGGGTGCATGACTTGTATACGATGAAGGGTTTGTTTGCAGATATCGGAATCATAGCTCTGAGGAGTTAAAGGTATCCTCTTAAAGGCATTATACTGAATGTGAAAATGGACAAGGCCTTGGGTCGTCTGCTGGGCGGATGACTTCTTATTCACATATGGTGAATAATCATTTTCTTGATTCGGTAGTATAATGGAACTTTAAGATAGCCTGATCAGTAGGATTAAACGGACTTTGACCTAAGGCTGATCATGGATATCATATGAGGGTTTTGCATATATGACAAGGTCATTGGATGGTAGCTCGTCACAGGCTTACGTAATACGGTATATAATTGGGAGTTCAGTTTCAGGTTTATAGTGGTGTGACTCTGAAATTAGTGATCATATGATTGAGTTGTTCGGTACAGAATGATGATCATATGGAATCACGGGAGCCCGATTATATATGTCCAATCAGTCCCTCTACTAGCTCCACATAATTCCTTAACGTTTGGCAAATTGATTTGTGTATGCTATTGGCTAGTTTATTATGCATGGATGGTGATGACACAGGATTAGGATGGTAGACAAGATTCTCTCCGGTTGGATTCAGATTTTGTTTTGGATAATAGAGTACACAATTATTCGAACTCCAAATAAAGTTGCCATGATTTTATTTGAGATTGGATTGGAGTTGTAGAAAATTATCCATGAGAACAAGAATATGAAATACAACTGTTTTGTGGAATTTGAAATTTGAATTTTGAAATTTGAAATTTGAATTTTGAAATTTGAAATTTGAATTTTAAATTTGAAATTTGAATTTGAAATTTGAATTTGAAATTCGAATTTGAAATTTGAATTTGAAATTTAAATTTGAAATTTGAAATTTGAAATTTGAAATTTGAATTTGAAATTTGAATTTGAAATTTGAAATTCAAATTTTGAATCACAGTCCAAGTAGGATTCGAATTTTTTGTGGAAAATCCACAAGGTTTGAAATTCGAATTTGAGTTGGATTTGGAGAGGATAATCTTGTTAGAATCCTACTTGAATTTTGAATCCAAATCCCAACAAAAGTGGGCGAATTTTTTGAGGATAATCCTCAATGGAAAATTCGGTTTTTGTGGATAAGATTCAAGGGAAAATTCAAGTTTCAATCCTAGTTGAATTTGGATTCTCTCCTTCCCTAAAAGTGGCCGAAATTTTGGAGCCTAAATCCTAGGAAATTCGGTTATTTTTGGATAAGGTTGAGATGAGATTTAGCTTGAAAAATCCTAGTGGAATTTTGATTCTTCCTTATCCTAAAAGTGGCCGAAAATTTGGAGAAGATTTTCTCCTAAAGATTTCGGATTTTTTGGTTGAAAAAGGGAGATAAAATTCTAGTTAAAATCTTGTTTAGATTTGGATTGGATTTGTCCTAGGAAAACCGAATTTAATTGTGGAGATTCTCCCTTGGAAAATTCGGATTTTTTGGTTTGGATAAGGGAGAAAATCTTTTCCTAGTCCAATTCGAATTCAGAGAATCACCTCATGCAGGTCTATAAATAGAGGTCCTGCCACTCCAGTTCTCTGAGACCACAGACTCTCAGGTGAGCAGGCTTATTGTTGCACAGCTCATCGTGACAATAAAGTTCTTTAGAGATCTGGGTGGTCGGAAGAAGACTAGCAGTGCTAGCATACCGATCGAGGTTCAGAGTGCCCACACACTCAGCCATTCGGGAATTGGAGAATAGTAGAGAAGGCTAGTTGGTTGAAGCCTCCGGTCACTCTCCTCCTGTTCATTGGCGTCCTTGAGGTATGAGTTTTAATTGTTGTTGATTTATTGTATATGGCATCATGAGATATTTAACGATCTTAAAATTTTTATTGTTCCGCTGTGCCACTCTGATACGTTTTTACCGATTTATTTTCCTACAGAGTCCAGCTCCAGACAGTCAAGACAAACCGTCCCCTCTAAGGCTTTAGATAACATAATAGTCTTAACATGAGTTAGATGCTCGGTCTAACCCCATAGACTACAAACCATAGTTTAGACTGCTAACTTTAGAACATTGTCTTATTGCATACAAAAGTCCATTGCATGCAACGTTCTAACAGTTTTAACACAAGCAGTCAGTGAGCCATATTTGCTTACATTTACTTTAACATGTAAATAAGACGAGGACAGATAGCAATGTAATGAATAACCTCTATGTATAATTTTATTATCCAGTTCAAAATGAATACATCAAAATGTCTCTAATACTTAGGGCATTTCCTAACAATGGGTGAAAATTTAGGCCTCGGTATTTAAGAATTATGAGCAAAAGAGTTTAAAACTGACGACTCGGATTCGGCACACGAACGGTCTTGGTCGGCCGTAGAGTCGATTCATGACGGTTGCGGGTGGTTAGAATCAGGGGACGTCACAAGAGTACCTAACACGGCCATGTCTTTGAAACACATTCACTAACCTGAGCGATACACGGCCACTTATACGGCCATGTACCTGACTGTGTTACACTACACGACCATGTACTCTTACATGGCTTCTTACACTTTAACAGTCTAAACAGTACATTACCGTGTGCCTGATTGTGTTCTTCAAATGTGCACCAAGAAGCTTTAAAATACTCCAAATTCATTCCTTAATTACTTATTACATGGTATGTAGGTTTCGTGAATGTGGGGGTCCTTACAACCTACCCCCCTTACAAAATTTTTATCCTCGAAAATTAGAATAATTCTAGGAAGTCTATTCTCATGTCTTCTTCCCGTTCTCATGTGACTTCCCCAACGATATGATTCCGCCACAACACTGTTACTAGCAGTATACTTATTCCTAAGTACTTTATCCTCTCTAACTAGGATCCACATGGGTCTCTCCTCGTACGTCAGATCAGCGTATACTACAACAGATTCTTAGCTCAGAACATGGGAGCTGTCTGGCACATACTTCTTCAGCATTGAGACGTGAAAGACGTCGTGCACTGAAGCTAACTTGGGAGGAAGCGCTAGTCTATAAGCCACCTTCCCGACTTTCTCTATTATCTCAAGGGTCCTATGTACCTAGGATTGAGCTTTCATTTGCTTTCAAAGTGCATCACCCCTTTCATGGATGCTACCTTAAGAAAGACCGAGTCTCTTACTTGAACTCGAGGGGTCTATGGTGCTTATCGTCAAAATTTCTCTCTCGATTGTGCACTGTATCTAACCATTCTCATGTCAGCTTCACGTCTGCCATGGTATTCTTGATGATATCGGAGCTAAGTAGTCCTTTCTCTCTAGTCTCGTACCAATGAGCTGGAGATCTATATTTCTTTCCACAGAGTGCCTTATACAGTGCCATTTCTATCAAGGAATGATAGTTATTGTTGTACGAGAACTCGCTCAAAGGTGGCTTCTAATCCTAATTTTGTTTGAAGTCTAGGACGTAGGCTCTCAACCTGTCCTCTAATGTCTGTATGGTCCTCCCAGACTGACTATCAGTTTGAGGATGGGATGTTGTGCTGAACTCTAACTTGGACCCTAATGCGGTATGAATGGCTTGCCAAAATCTGGAGGTGAAGCATCTGCTATGATCTGAGATGATCGACTCTGGTACTTGGTGCCGTTTCACGAGCTGAGCCGCATAGATTTCTACTAGTCATTCCACAGAGTAGCTAACTTTTATCGTAAGAAATTTGGCTGATTTTTGTCAATCTTTCTACGATCACCCAGGTTGCATCGTTACCATTGGAGGTCTTTGGTAGTTTGACTATGAAGTTCATCGTGATTTGGTCCCATGTTCACTCAGGTAGCTTAATTTTCTGTAATTATCCTACTGGCGCCTGTGTTCTGCTTTAACCTTCTGGCACGTGAGGTATCTGGTGACCAACTTGACAATGTCATTCTTCTTTTCAGGCTACCAAAAGCTTTCCTTCAGGTCCTTGTACATCTTATTCGCCACTAGATGTATAGAATATGGCGTCTTGTGAGCTTCCGAAAGGATTCGTTTCTTGAGTTCTTCTTCTTTCAGAACATACACTCTATCTCTGTAGTAGAGTATGCTATCTTTAGAGATTCTAAACTCTGAACCCTTCTCCTCTGTAGCTTTCTTTCTAGACTTGAGCAGAGACAAATTGAAGCCTTGACCGATCTTGATCTCTTCTTAGAGTGTCAATTAGAGTGTCATGTTAGATAACCTCCTTGTCAAAATCTTGATCTCGCTGCTACTTTGCTCCCCTTGTAGCACTCTCGACAAGGCACTGACTTTGTGCTTCGACCACTTTATTGGCTTTTTCTGGATGGTATAGGATCTCATAGTCGTAATCCTTTACCAACTCTAGCCATTTATACTGTCTCATGTTGAGCTCTTTCTGCGTGAAGATATACTTGAGGCTTTGGTGGTTGGTGTAAATCTCGCACTTGACTTCGTATAGGTAGTGCCTCCATACTTTTAATGCAAAAACTACTGCTGCTAGCTCCAGATTACATGTTGGGTAGCTCTTCTCGGGGTTGTTGAGTTATCATGTAGTAGATGTGACTACTCTACCACTCTGTATCAACACGGCACCCAACCTGGTTTTAGTTGCATCGCTATAAATCACAAAGCTTCCCTAACTAGCATTTGGAATGGTCAGTATTAGAGCACTTGTGAATCTTTGCTTCAGCTCTTGAAAGCTTTCCTCACACTTATCAGTCCACTTATACCTCTTTCCCTTCTTAGTGAGCGTTGTAAGCGATACGGCTAGCTTTGAAAACCCTCGACAAAATGTCGGTAGTATCCTATTAAGCCTAGGAAGCTGCAGATCTCCGTTATGTTTCTCGGAGCTGGCCACATGCCAACTGCATCAATTTTTACCGGGTCAATAGACACTCCATCCTTGGAGACTATGTGGCCTAGGAAATGGACCTTTTCTAGACAAAACTTGTACTTGGAGAACTTGACATATAGCTGATGGTCCTGTTACATGCACAAGATGATCCTTAAGTGCTCTTCGTGCTCTTCCTTTGTCTTAGAGTATATAAGTATGTCATCAATGAATGCAATCACAAACTTATCTAAATAGTCCTTGAACATGCGATTCATCTAGTTTATGAAGGCTGCTGGCACGTTTATCAATTCGAACGACATGATCAGAAACTTTTAATGTCCATACCACGTTTGAAAGGTTGTTTTAGGTACATTTTCATCCCTGATTAGTAGTTGATGGTACCCTGAACGTAGATCAATCTTTGAGAACACTATAGCATCTCAGAGCTGATCAAATAGTTCATCAACCCGCGACAACAGATACTTGTTCTTAATCGTAATCCTATTCAACTCTCTGTAGTTGATGCACATTCTCAGTGTTCTGTCTTTCTTTTTCACGAATGGTACGGGTGCTCCCTAGGGTGAACAACTCTATCAAATGAATCCCTTTTCTATTTAGTCCTTTAGCTGGGCTTGGAGCTCCTTTTGTTAGGAAATGTCCTAAGCATTAAAGACATTTTGATGTATTTATTTTGAACTGGATAATAAAATTATATATAGATGTTATTCATTACATTGCTGTGTGTCTTCATTCTATTTACATGCTAAAGTAAATGTAAGCAAATATGACTCCTTGACTGCTTGTGTTAAAACTGTTAAAACGTTGCATGCAATGGACTTTTGTATGCGAGAAGATAATGTTCTAAAGTAAGCGGTCTAAACTAAGGTCTGTAGTCTATGGGGTTAGACCGAGCATCTAACTCATGTTAAGACTATTATGTTGTCTAAAGCCATGGTAGGGATGGTTTGTCTTGACTGTCTGGAGCATAGACTCCCAAGTAGAGACATAGATATGTTGGTTGGTAGTGACATTTTAGACCGGGACTAAAGCGTGATTGATCTACGTAGTCTGCTATGAGTGGATCAATCTGCTCTTGATGTACATTGTGCAGTAACCTTAATCCTGAGTAAATGAACTACTTCATGTATATGACTTGTGTACTTTGATGTTCCAATGGATAAAGCGTCTCAGAGGTAGTAAGCTTATAGACCAGTTCGTTGGGTGCATGACTTGTATACGATGAAGGGTTTGTTTACGGATATTGGAATCATAGCTCTAATAAGGAGTTAAGGATATCCTCTTGAAGGCATTATATTGGATGTGAAAATGGACAAGACCTTGGGTCGTCTGCTGGACGGATGACTTCTTATTCACATATGGTGAATAATCATTTTCTTATTCGGTAGTATAATGGAACTTTAAGATAGCCTGATCAGTAGAATTGAACAGACTTTGACCTAAGGCTGGTCATGGATATCATATGAGGGTTCTGCATACATGACAAGGTCATTGGACAATAGCTTGTCACAGGCTTATGTAATATGGTATATAATTGGGAGTTCAGTTTCAGGTTTATAGTGGTGTGACTCTGAAATTAGTGATCATATGATTGAGTTGGGTAAAGAATGATGATCATACGGATTCACGGGAGCCCGATCATGTATGTCCAATTAGCCTCTCTATTAGCTCCACATAATTTCTTAACGATTGGCAAATTGATTTGAGTATGCTATTGGCTAGTTGATTATGCATGGATGGTGTTGACATAGGATTAGGATGGTACACAAGATTCTCTCCGGTTGAATTCAGATTTTGTTTTGGATAATAGAGTACACAATTATTCGAACTCTAAATAAAGTTGCCATGATTTTATTTGAGATTGGATTGGAGTTGTAGAAAATTATCTATGAGAACAAAAATTTGAAATACAACTGTTTGTGGATTTTGAAATTTGAATTTTGAAATTTGAAATTTGAAATTTGAAATTGAAATTGAAATTTGAATTTGAAATTTAAATTTGAAATTCGAAATTTGAAATTCAAAATTTTGAATCACAGTCTAAGTGGAATTTGAATTCTTTGTGGATAATTCCACAAGGCTAGAATTCAAATTTGAGTTGGATTATGAAGAGGAAAATCTTGTTTGAATCGTACTTGAATTTTGAATCCTATCTCTAACAAAAGTGGCCGAATTTTGTTGAGGAAAATCCTCCAAGATATTTTCGGTTTTTGTGGATAAGGATGCAGGGAAAAATTCAAGTTTCAATCCCAATTGAATTTGGATTCTCTCCTCCCTAAAAGTGGCCGAAAATATAGAGGAAATCTCATGGGAGATTTTCGGTTTTATTTGGATAAGGATAAGATAAAATTCAAGCTAGAAAATCCTATTTGGATTTTGATTCTCTTCACAGTTTAATGACCGAATCTAGTCATGTTTTTGGCACAAAGGGGAATCAGTTTTTATGAGGGAATAAGGAGATAAAATTCAAGTTAAAATCCTGTTTGAATTTTGAATGAAAAATCCATAAAGTGGCTGAATCTTTTTTGGTTGGATAAGGCTTAATAAATTTGGATTTTTATTATGGATAAGGGAGAAAATCTTCTCCTAATCCAATTCAAATTCAGAGGATCACCTCATGCAAGTCTATAAATATAGGTCCTGCCACTCCAGTTCTCTCAGACCACAGACTCTCAGGTGAGCAGGCTTATTGTTGCACAACTCACCGTGATAATAAGTTCTTTAGAGATCTGGGTGGTCGGAAGAAGACTAGCAGTGCTAGCATACCGATTGAGGTTCAGAGTGCCCACATACTCAGCCATTCAGGAATTGGAGACTAGTAGAGAAGGCTAGTTGGTTAAAGCCCTGTGATTATTCTCCTCCTGTAGATTGGCATCCTTGAGGTATGAGTTTAAATTGTTGTTGGTTTATTATGTATGGCATCATGAGATATTTAATGATCTTCAAAAATTTTTATTGTTCCACTGTGCCACTCTGATACATTTTTACCGATTTATTTCCTACGCCTTCAACTCTATAGGGCCCATTCTGCATGGGGCCTTAGAGATGGGGCTGATTCTGGTAGACGTTCAGTCTCGAATGAGATCTCGCGCTCTGGTAGAAATCCTGGAAAATCTTTTGGAAATACCTCAGTGAATTCCCTTACTATCAGCACATTCTCAGATCCTATATCTATTCCTCGAGTCTCATCTACTACGTATGCTAGGAAGTCCATGCATCCATAGGATAGCATCTCACGAGCCTTCACTGCTGAAATCGTCTTTGGTTGCTCTGGCAACAAACCTTTGTAGACGAACTTTTCGCATTCGATTGGTTCGAAAGTAGCCTTCGACAATCTATGACAGCATTGTATTTTGTGAGGAAGTCCATCCCCACAATTACATCATAAGATGATCAGGTTAATACTCACTTTTCACTCGCAGATAATTACTGACACCTAACGTATCCAGTAATTTGACAATAAAACTTCTCCTAAATGAAGTAATATTCTAAAAGTCTATTTCATCCTATCTAAGCTTCTACCTAGCTTTCTAGTGAAACTGATGATGCAATGAATGGGTGGCTCTAGAATCAAATAGATCTAACACATCAAAGTTGGCGACAGAAAGTTGGCCCGTCGCCACTGCAGAAGTTCCAACTTCAGCATCATTCCTCATGTAAGCATAGATTCTCCCTTAGTTGTCTGGAGCTTTCAGTCTGCCTTGTATGATTGAAGGTTCTTCGATCCTAGTCTGGGTAGCGTAAAGTTGATTATTCCCAGTGCAGAGTTGATTTTGTCGGTTCTGTGGGTTGGAGTGGCAGTTTTTGGCGTAGTGGCCTTCTTTGCCACAGATAAAACAGCCACTTGCTCCCTGCTTGCATTCTCCTGGGTGCCTCTTTCTGTATTTCAGGCACGTTGGTATTGGCTGTTGTTTACTCCCTGGTTGTTTCTCTTCTGGGGCAAATTCTTCTGTGAATCCTGGTTGCCTTGATTCCCCCTTTCTCTTGTTGTTGTTGTGGGAATGCCTGCTATTCTGGCTGGTCCCCACGTTTTGCCCTTTGTGTTGTGACTCAGGGTTCTGCTTCCCCTAAGCCTACTTAGCTTGTGTTTTCTCTACCTTTCATGCCTTAAAATTATGAGCCTTTTGCTCCTTATCCTGAGCCAATCCATACTCGGCTCGAATAGCCCTATTGACACATTTTGCTATTGTTGCTGGTCCGTGGCTTCCGCTACAGACCTGAACTACGATGTCTGCTCTGAACATCTTCAGCATTCGTCTGACTATCTCCTTTTCAATCAGTACCAAATGTGGACAAAGTTGAGCTAGCTGATCAAACTTCTTGACTGCCTCCATGACAGTCATGCTACCTTGGCGCAGGTTATTGAACTCATCTTACTGCACTGCTAGTGCTTCCTTGTTGAAGTACATCTACTTGAGTTCCTTAATGAAGTCATTTTAGCTCATCTCTCTAATGTTCTTCCTAATGTTTACCATTTTCCACCACTGATACACCTCATTGTGCAGGGTGAAGGATGCACACATCACTTTCTCTCTATCTATTAGCCCCATAAAATATAAGATTACTTGGATATCCATTGGCCAGTCATCGGTCTCTATAGGGTTGGTGGCTCCTTTTGAACTCTGGCACTTTCATGCACTTGAATCTCTTGTATAAGTTGCCTTCCCTAAGAATTGGCTAAGGTACGATTGCTGCTACGGGGGCAGCTATTGTTGGGGGTGTTGGTGGTGGTACAGGAAATTTCCCGCCCTCGTGAAACTCCCTGGATAAGGGGAGCTGCTCATTCCCTTCAAGTCTTCGGGCTATTGGAGCTTCCTGGGCTGGCACCTCTATTGGCTATAGTGCCTAGGGTTACTGGTCCAGCAGTTCCCTAAGCTGGTTTAGTTCCCATTGCTGGTTCTCCATCATCTCTCGCATAGCTGCGAGCTATGCCATCAATTTATCCTCTCCGGATGCTAGGTTTGACTAGGCTCTCGTTCTTGTCCTATGTAACCCTATCATACAGCAGGAATGGAAATTATGAGTCTTTTGTTTCCATACTTGGAAATCATCACATATCATTTCTTTCTTACTTGACTATCATGAATATATGTATACAGATTATATCTTTCTCTTTCTTATACTATGATGTTCAATGTAATTTGTCACATCATATTGAAGCATCACCTGAGTGTCAGGATTCGTCCTGCACTTCCTGTCACACTACTGTCATGTGTGGAAAAATCATATCTTAGCCCTTGGGTAAAACTATACTGCATTTTGTAATATTTTCACACAATATATATTCAAGACTCTAGTCTAATGGGAGTGACACACACTTCCCCGTATATAATCCCAATAGGGTATATTAAGTTAAGTCTGATAGGGAAACTACTATTTCCCTTTATACATTTACATAATCAAAATTCCCGCGGAAAGGGTCACTGCTACAGAAGAACAATCCTAATTCAGCATCAGACATTTCCTCATCATCACTATCACTGAGAGGGAACTCCTTTGAGTCCTCCTTTTCATCTAGGGAGACGAAATTGGCTTCGTCATCACTAGCTATGATGACTTGGGGTTCATACATCCCCATCCATTTGTCATTACTAAAGTGGTCAAGGATCTCCTTTCCCTCATTGTCGAGATGGGCATCGGGAAGAGCCTCATCATCGCCCTCTTCCATGGGGTGTTTGAGAGACAGAGGGGCTGGTTTGGTGTCCTTCATTGGTTCCCCAATGCCCTCAGGTGCTTCTGGCTCGTGCTCGGCCATGAACTCTTCATCGGCCGGTTGAGGTGTTGGGTCTACCAGGTCACCCTTCATAATGGTGGCTGCTACAATGCCTTGGGCTCGTGTAGGGTTCCTGGGGTTAAGCAGTTCTCTCTCGGTATCCACTATCTCCTGGATGAGGTTTGCTACTCTTTCTACTTGATCACTCTTCTTATCTATTTGGCAAGGTCTCATTCTCTCTTTTAGTCTTCTCCTGCCTTGATCCACTTTTTGCCTTAACATGTATTGTAGAAGTCTATATCAATTTCTCATAGCGCACAGCATATGTTTGAACTGTGTCACCGGATGTCAGCTGCAGCCTTTTAGTCTGACGAACAAATTCTTGTATATCCGCAACTCCAGCGAACTTAGGCGGTTTCACTCCCCACTTGCCCATAGAGAAAAATTGGGGCCAATGCTGGACTCTTCTCAGAGATTTTCTCGATCGTGGTATGGCGAAACTCGACCCAATTAAGAGCTCATTCTGGTCACAAGAATCCCGATACACACAAGAGTATCTTCCTGAGAGACATCAACAGCCAATAAGACTCAGCTATCCTGATCAATGGCGTATAATCGGGGAATAAGTTTAATAGCATGAAACCAGTCCTAACATTCTCATGGAGTGCAGGTGTACTGTTTGCCACTCAAAACTTAGTGAACAACTAGCCCTGAAGATCGATACAACTTGGGCAGCAATCCATGTTTTTACTCTGAGTAGTTCTTTAGCATTACACGGTTGTGATTTTACGTATAGTAATCTCAGCATCTCTTCATCTTATCCTCGTCATCATAGATTGCATCGTCTCATTACTATAAAATGTTATCTTCCATAAATAAATATTTACTGACTAAAAATAAAACTGACTTACTTGGACAGATGAGGCTGGCATGCGGCGATGTGAGGTAGGGTGGCAGGATACCGCTCTGATACCAACTGTGATGTCCCGTGCCCTTAGTGGCCCGAACTGTCACTAAAAACTGCTTCTTTAACTTTTACTTTAAAACTGATACTTGATCTTTTTGTTTAAAACTGATACTTAAACTTGTTTAGATATCAAAATTTTAGGAAATTTTTTTTTACGCATACATATTTACTATTCATGTACGTATACTATTAAAATGTGGAATCTGAAAACATAGGGATTTCAATTATGCATACATACTTATACTGAATGTTTAATTAAATACTATTCCAAATATGCTATTTAACTGTTACTATTCAAAAATACTATTTAACTATTAGTATTCAAACATACTATTTAACCATTACAATTCAAAGATACTATTTAACGATTACTATTCAAAAATACTTATTACATAAACTGTACGGAAGTATACTCGTGGTGTATCCATAACCTCACCCTCACATCTACCTCTGCTGCCATCATCGCCCATTGGTGTTTAAGCCATAAGACGCTTCCCTATAGCATGAACACACACCGTGAGCTTTACGCCCAGTAAGTACAACACGTTAACTGTAAAACATGTTTAAGAAGTAGTACATACTTAAAATCATATAAGCATGTCAAGTATCAACATATACCACATATCACATATCAGAACATAGCGTATCACTGAATGCAAAGCATCACATACTTTATGCATAATAGAATACATCGTGTACTAAATGCATATCTACGTAACCAGAGGCATGTTGAGATGTAGCTAAGGCATATCGTAACAATGCATGATCCGATTATGCTCATATTTTGCTTCATTATTTATTATCTTTTCTTTACATTGCTAAGGGCCCGTGTGTTAGTACCATGTGCGTGTAGACCATTGGTAACACCCATGGTCAAAAAGCTGAAGAGCCATCAATGGATGCCCAACTTTCTGCTTTAAATTACTTTAACTTGGAAAACCTCTGCAGCTGGAGAGGCCGGTACGACACGCTTATTAAATTCCATCTTGTTTATCTGTTCTAGCCATATGCTTCTCTAAGTTGTCCCTAATCCTACGCGGTAGGGATATATGGCATCTAACTTACTCTTTGATCAATATACTCGATTGTGAAACTATATGCTCTTATGCATGCTGTGCAACAACTTGTGCATGGTTTGTATACTTAACATGTGGCGGCCCGCCCTTTATAGAGATCATATAATGCTATTACAGTTAAGCTTCATAGCTAACTACGATAGATTGTACTCTCATGGGTCGCCGGCTAATCTTTCTCTCTTTTTAAATATAGTATTTTTGGGGGAAATTTTTTTTTTACATAACGTAAAATATTATCCACTAATCACTTTGTTTGCAAGTACAAAGTAATTTACATAATACAGTACTTTCACAAAATACATATTATTACAAAAGAACTATTTTCTTTCCCTTTCTTTGTTAACGCTCAGCGGAAAATTCTGGCAGGACCATATCCCTTGGTTTCCCATCCCATTTGATACTTTTTATCCTGTCCACCATCCAGCCATACAAAGCTAGAGCTGGTTGCTTACCTGCAACATGAGCAAAATGGTGAGCTACAGGCTCAGTAAGTTCAAGCATTTAATTGACTACAACATGAACTAACTATTGTTTGTCTATTTTCACGTCAAGATGCAATGATATAAATGTTATGAACTATGTGTTATGTCTAAGTCATATATAAATTGACTTGACATATTTATGTCCATGTATTATATGTAGTAAGTTCATATATTTACTTGTCTACAACATGTAGTATTATTATTGCTAACTTTGATGTACTAACTATAAATTAGGTACATATGTGCTACGGGTACTATGATAAAACATAGAGAGAGACGAAACGTGCTATGGGCACTATTAGCAAATGGGACACATAATAAATTGTGCTTCGGGCACTAGCGTGAGGTTAATGAAACTTATTCACATAAAATTAAAATGTGAACCATTCCTAACCACGGCACATGAAATTAATTAACGTCGCTCTTAGGTCACTCTATCATTAGTGACTAATAAATCTATAGTTGTGTGATACCAATGCCTATCGGTACCTAACTGCTCTACTTTGGAAATTTGATATTTAATTTCTAATCATGCTTAATTAATTTGTCTACTTGACAAATTAATCACTATCTCTTACTATTCCATTCAAACTCAGTCTTTGACTGGTTAACCGACTAGTCAACTGACCGTATACCTTGTGTCTTGACTGTTTAGCCTATTGGGTTACCTTTACTGATATAATCACCCCAAATTGTATACTTAGCTCGCACCCTTCCCTCGGGTGGTAGTATTCCAACATACGGGTCATTTTCATACATTTCGAGATTTTGAATGGGTGGTTTTCTAATCCTCAGAACGTCTATCCTTCTTTCCCGGACCTAGGTCATCGAGGGGGCGCTCGAATTTCCATCCCGATGACATTTTTCCCTCGTTTCCTAAAATATCCCTTTGTACTATTTTAGAAATTTCGGCAGCATTTCGGCTTAATTTTTGGGTTCGCAGCATTTAGGAAATGCCTCAAAACCATCTAACCTATTCTAATCTACCACGTACTATACCAGAGGCCTAATTTTTACATAAAAGCTCAACTTTTACGTAAAAATGTTCACGTTCTCGAACCCTCCTCGTGCTGTGACGTTCATGGGGCCACATACGTCAGTGTGTACAATTTCTAAGAGCTCCTGTGCCCTTGTACCCTTAGCTCCAAAAGACCTCTTAGTCATCTTACCCTCTAGACAAGACTCACATTGGGGAAGTCGTACCTCCTCCAGAGATTCCAGAGGACCGTCTTTCACTAATCTTTGAATCCTATCCTGATTAATATGACCAAGTCTTAAATGCCAAAGATACGCCTTGTTAGAGTGAGAAACTTTCAACCTTTTAGAGTTATCAATTAATTCAGTGTCAAGCAGTGAGTACATCTTTGGTCTGATCAAATATAGGTTTCCATCTATCCATCCAGAACAGATAAAAGACTTATTTCTACGAATATCAACTCTTTTACTAAAAGAAACTGAATAAGAATCCTTTATTAAACAAGCTACCGATATAAGGTTCCTCCTAAAATTAGGAACATAAAAACAGTCTTTCAATAAAATAAACCTAAATTGATCAAAATAAAGATGAACGTCTCCCACTGCCTCAGCCACCACAAAGTTACCATCTCCAGTCCGCAACGAGAGGCTCCTATCATGTAGACTTCTCGTTTCCACGAACCCCTGCATAGAAACACAAACATGATTAGTGGCGCCCGAATCAATGACCCATGTGTCTTTCGATTCTTCCACCAAACACGCTTCTAAGTAATGAAGTTCCTTACCTTCCTTGCCCTTGGAGGCTAGGAATTCCCGGCAAGCCTTCTTGAAGTGACCTACCTTCCCACAGTGGAAGCATTTGGACTTTTTAGGGTCCTTTGGCTTCTTGTTCTTCTTCTTCTTCTTCCCGTCCGAGACAGGAGGATTAGAAGAACTGGAAGCCACTTGCTTCTTATTTGGCCTCTTCCTCTTCTGTGAAGGATTGGAAGATTCTGCCAAATTAGCCTCTCCTTTAGGTCGGACCGTATCCTCATCCTTGATCATCCGCTCATAAGCCTGTAATTGCTTCATGAGCTCGGTAAGTCCTAACTCCTTTGTCGCCAGATTGTATGCGGCCTTAAACCCCACAAAATCTTTAGACAGAGTCTTGAACACCATCTCGATCTGGGTGTTATAGTCCAACTCAGCACCATTCTCGGCAGCCTCAGCGAAGAATCCCATTAGAGTGATCATATGGTCCTTCACCGGAGCACCCGCCTTTTGCTTAGAGTTCATAATGCTGGTGATAGCGGACTGTCGAGCCAATTTTTCTTGGCCTCCGAACATGTCCTCCAGATTTTCCATGATCTCCCCAGCAACTTGATAAGTCTCATGCTGCTTTTGTAAAGCACTCGTCATGCTAGCAAGGATGTAGCATCGAGCTATTTCATTGGATTCTCTCCAACGATTATAGGCAACCGGGATCTCCTCAAGTGGTGTGTCAGGTTTGGGCCCAGGTGGGCATGGTTCGTCTAGTACGAACTTGTGTCTCTCGCAGCTGAGAACTATTAATAGATTTCTTTTCCAGTCTTTATAATTATCGCCATTCAACTTATTTTCAGTAAGTATCGAAATGAGGGGTGTCGGTGACATTTTGAACTGAAATAAAATTATACTAGACATCATTACAAAGCCCAAGCAAATATACAGATAATTTAGCAAATAAAAACATACAAGTATGTTCCTACATGAAACTTGAAAAAACATGTAGCATTGCAACGGTAATTCTCAGCATCTATTGCCCCAAGCCACCGAGGGGTGGTCATGAATAGGATCGCACCCGAACACGTTTTCCACATAGGAGATCCAATCTAGTATACCGGCGGCGGTAAACACCTACCGAGGGGTGTGGTCAGGTCAGAACTGACGCGAGGCATTACCATGCTTTCACATATGGATCAACAATGGAGGCCGTGGGTTTTGTTTGAAACCCTCTCCCACTCAATATTTTGAAAAACATGCAAGTTTTAACAAATTATGTATGATCAATATAGTATGAGAGGCACTCACCTATCCTATATGACATGTTATCAAATATGCATACAAAACATCCATCAATACATATTTATACATCCATGACATATCACAGAAAAATAATTGACAGAATAACCAAGCCATGGTTCCATCCTAGAACAAAGAAAATAAAGATTACAAAATTCCATCCAAAGCATTCTTTGGGTCTTGAATTTTGTTCCGTCTTCTTGTATCCATCTTTATGTAGCCTCTTCATTTATTTCTCATCCCAAGAATTATTTAAAATTTAAATCTCCAAAAATTTAAATTTCAAATTCAAATTCCAAATTCGAATTTCAAATTTAAACTTCAAATTTAAATTTTAAACAATTTTAAACATCATGTGTAATAATATGTAATTTCAAAAATTTTAAATTTTTAATTACATAATTTTAAACATGATTTAAAATTAAATCTGAAATTTAAAAATCAAAATTTTCTGATTTTTTTTTGGACCGTCGGACCGCCGCCCCCGTAGGCGGCAGCCGCCGTGGGTAGCCACCAACCCCGGAGGGGCTGGCAGCCCACGGCCGCCCCTTGTGCAGCCCTGCCGGGCTGCAGGCCAAGCCTGCAGCGCTAGGCTGCACGCCCAGACTAGGCGCAGCAGCCGGCAGGCTGCAGGCAGCGCCTGCAGCCAGAGGCTGCACGCCCAGGCTGCGGCCAGCCTTGGGCAGGCCACGGCCACTCCTGGCTGCAGGCAGAGCCTGCGGCCGGGGGTGGTGTGGGCCTGCACAGGGGCTGCCGCAGCCCCATCCTGCCCGAGGGCAGGGGCTGCAGCCCCACCAAGGTTTTTCGGCCTATCCCGAGGGGTCGTGTCTCGATTTTCGTGTCATATTCCAATTTACCTATTAGGATCTCCAAAAATTAATTTGAATCCCAATTAATTGAAATTTTCCACACAATCAAAATTTCAACCTTTAAATCAAATTTAACTTTTGGGAAAAATAAATTACGGTCTTCAATCTTCAATCTCCTCCAAGAATAATTACATAAAATTTCCTAAACCGTTTCCGGTGTACAAAAAATTCTAACCATAAAAATTCTAAGAGACAGAAATTAAATTCCATGGGAAAATTACAGTGTTAATAAACTGCTCCCATGGTTACATAAAAATTCCTAGATACAATTTTTCTAAATTCTAAGGAACCATAACCGGTATAAACAAGCATGCTTATAATAATTCAAAAAATTAAAATAACCACATACTTTATACATAATACATGATAACAACATAAAGGAACCCTAGAATGCCACTCTCTAAATATCAAATCCATACATAAATAAAAAGACTAAGTAATTGTCTAATTTATGTGCATGGCATAGTCATGAGATGGCTCTGATACCAATTGTAGGAAAATAAACCGGTAAAAACGTATCAGAGTGGTGCAGCGGAACAATAAAAATTTTTAGAACGTTAAATATCTCATGATGCCATATACAATAAATCAACAACAATTAAAACTCATACCTCAAGGACGCCAATATGTAGGAGGAGAATGACCGGAGGCTTCAACCAACTAGCCTTCTCTACTATTCTCCAATTCCTGAATGGCTGAGTGTGTGGGCACTCTGAACCTCGATCGGTATGCTAGCACTGCTAGTCTTCTTCCGAGCACCCAGATCTCTAAAGAACTTTATTGTCACGATGAGCTGTGCAACAATAAGCCTGCTCACCTGAGAGCCTGTGGTCTAAGAGAACTGGAGTGGCAGGACCTCTATTTATAGACCTGCATGAGATGATTCTCTGAATTCGAATTGGACTAGGAAAAGATTTTCTCCCTTATCCAAACCAAAAAATCTGAATTTTCCAAGGGAGAATCTCCACAATTAAATTCGGTTTTCCTAGGATAAATCCAATCCAAATCTAAACAAGATTTTAACTAGAATTTTATCTCCCTTTTTCAACCAAAAAATCTGAAATCTTTAGGAGAAAATCTTCTCCAAATTTTCGGCCACTTTTAGGATAAGGAAGAATCAAAATTCCACTAGGATTTTTCAAGCTAAATCTCATCTCAACCTTATCCAAAAATAACCGAATTTCCTAGGATTAAGGCTCCAAAATTTCGGCCACTTTTAGGGAGTAGAGAGAATCCAAATTCAACTAGGATTGAAGCTTGAATTTACCCTTGAATCTCATCCACAAAATCCGAAATTTTCATGAGGATTATCCTCAAAAATTTCGTCCCTTATTTGTTGGGATTTGGATTCAAAATTCAAGTAGGATTCTAACAAGATTATCCTCTCCAAATCCAACTCAAATTCGAATTTCAAACCTTGTGGATTTTCCACAACAAATTCGAATCCTACTTGGACTGTGATTTAAAATTTGAATTTCAAATTTCAAATTCAAATTTCAAATTCAAATTTCAAATTTCAAATTTCAAATTTCAAATTTAAATTTCAAATTCAAATTTCAAATTCGAATTTCAAATTCGAATTTCAAATTCAAATTTCAAATTCAAAATTCAAATTTCAAATTTCAAAAATTCAAATTTCAAATTTCAAAATTCACATTTCAAATTCCACAAAACGGTTGTATTTTATATTCTTGTTCTCATGGATAATTTTCTATAACTCCAATCCAATCTCAAATAAAATCATGGCAACTTTATTTGGAGTTCGAATAATTGTGTACTCTATTATCCAAAACAAAATCTGAATCCAACCGGAGAGAATCTTGTCTACCATCCTAATCCTGTGTCATCACCATCCATGCATAATAAACTAGCCAATAGCATACACAAATGAATTTGCCAATCGTTAAGGAATTATGTGGAGCTAGTAGAGGGACTGATTGGACATATATAATCGGGCTCCCGTGATTCCATATGATCATCATTCTGTACCGAACAACTCAATCATATGATCACTAATTTCATAGTCATACCACTATAAACCTGAAACTGAACTCCTAATTATATACCGTATTACGTAAGCCTGTGACGAGCTACCATCCAATGACCTTGTCATATATGCAAAACCCTCATATGATATCCATGATCAGCCTTAGGTCAAAGTCCGTTTAATCCTACTGATCAGGCTATCTTAAAGTTCCATTATACTACCGAATCAAGAAAATGATTATTCACCATATGTGAATGAGAAGTCATCCGCCCAGCAGACGACCCAAGGCCTTGTCCATTTTCACATTCAGTATAATGCCTTTAAGAGGATACCTTTAACTCCTCAGAGCTATGATTCCGATATCTGCAAACAAACCCTTCATCGTATACAAGTCATGCACCCAACGAACCGGTCTATAAGCTTACTACCTCTGAGACGCTTTAGCCATTGGAACATCAAAGTACACAAGTCATATACATGAAGTAGTTCATTTACTCAGGATTAAGGTTATTGCACAATGAACGTCAAAAGCAGATTGATCCACTCATAACGGACTACGTAGATCAATCACGCTTTAGTCCCGGTCTAATATGTCACCACCGAGCAACATATCCATGTCTCTACTTGGGAGTCCAGCTCCAGACAGTCAAGACAGACCGTCCCCTCTAAGGCTTTAGACAACATAATAGTCTTAACATGAGTTAGATGCTCGGTCTAACCCCATAGACTACAGACCATAGTTTAGACTGCTAACTTTAGAACATTGTCTTCTCGCATACAAAAGTCCATCGCATGCAACGTTCCAACAGTTTTAACACAAGCAGTCAGTGAGCCATATTTGCTTACATTTACTTTAACATGTAAATAAGACGAGGACAAATAGCAATGTAATGAATAACCTCTATGTATAATTTTATTATTCAGTTCAAAATGAATACATCAAAATGTCTCTAATACTTAGGGCATTTCCTAACACCAGTTTGTAAATCTGATGCCGCGATGTGTCCAAAACGTCGAAAATAGGCCAATGGGCCATTCTTCAATTTTTGGTCACCGGGTCACCGTTGACTGGCGTTGACCACCATTGACCTATCGTTGACTGGTGTTGACCATGGTGGCGATGGAAAAGGCTACCACCATCTTGAAGAGCTCGACGAGAGGAACCTATTGGTGGTGTCAATTTCACCAATCAAGACTCCTATCACCGAAAATCAACCTTCGAATCGGCAACAGCGGCGATGGTTAGATCTACGTCTTCCCGGCGTTGTTGTCCAAAATTGATTTGGGACTTTTGTTCCCGATGCTGTTCTGAGCATTTTGGTAACCCACCTTGCAAATCAACTCCGTCGGAATCGATAGATTCCATGGGTGTGACGGTAGCAGTGTAATCTGGCAGCTATTGACATGAAAGGAGGCCGGCGTTTTGTTTTACTCTTCACTACGAATCTATTGGGACCGGAATCGTGGCATTTGGACGTCGGACAATAGAGATATGGTCGATCAAAATTTTTGACCATTGGTGGCTTTGGGTGGCATGTACGCCTTCCTCCGGTGTCGGTTCCGTCGACTCGGCACACTATTGGACTCAGCTCATCGAGAGCTTTCCAATGGTGCTGGCATTGTTGAAAACAGAGGTCGGATGTGATAACCAGGGATTTCTGGCATTCTTGGAAGAAAATGTACAATTGTATATGTATGACAACTTGTACTGTTTAAAGAGTATAATAAATGAAGTTATATTATTTAGAACGTAATAAAATGCTCTGACAATACTGATGGATAATAATTCGGTGTTGAGAAATTTTACCGAATTAGAACGGGTGAAACGGTGTCAAAATGACATTTAAAACCCAAACCGGTGCCTGTGGTGTACTAAAAGACAAAAAAATTTCGGAATTGATTTTGATTAAACGGAAGCAGAATAAATTGATCCGACTGTACCAGAGATCTTAGGAACCCGCCAAGGCAATTTCGGGAGAATTTTGATCGGGTCAAATATCGATAAAAAAGTAACCGAATTAATATGAATAATAAGGTCAAAAAGTCAAGGGCATGACTCACCATTAATGATGTCATTAAAGTGAATATTAAATGGCTAATTATGGTAGTAGGTAAGATGAATGGCTAGAATTTAATGAACCTTTGATCTAATGGCCAAGATTAGGCCAACATTCCATCCTTTTTTATTTTTGAAAAATGGTGGAAAGAATTATCATGAAAGGTGTCAAAATTTTATTGGTTGATAAGGGTGAATTATGCCAAAATTTGCCAAAGTAATTGGATTCCTTAACAAAAACGGATTCAGCCATTTTGGGAACAAAACTGTAGCAACACCAACCAAAAGAAAAACCAAGCAAAAAAAAAAAATTTTCAAAGTCTTGCTCCAAGGGGAAAACATGAATCGCCTTAGTGAATCAAAGAATTTCTTTAAGTTTTTGGAAGCAAGAAGTCAAGCTTAAGTTGCTAGCATCCAAGTGAACAAGGTGAGCCCTCAAATTTGAATTTTCTTCCCCATTTTTGGTTATGAAATCCGTGGGTATGTTGTGAAGAAAATGATGAAAATTTGTTGTTGGTTTGTTGAATTTAATTGTTGGTTTTGTGATATTTTGTTTAAGGTAACTCATGTGTTGGATTTGCATGAAAAAAATTGAAGTTTGGCATGTTTTTCCCCATCAAATCCATGGGTTAAAAGGGTGATATTGGTGATGAAATTTTGTTGGACATGTTGTTATGTTGTGTGAAAACATGTTTTGGAAGTTTGGAAACATAAATTTCATATTGAATTTGCTTAGAAAAATTTTGGTGCAAATTGTGCATAGTGTGGCGGTGGGACATTTAAGAGGAAAGGATAGAAAAAATTGTGTTTTGGATGTTGTTAATTGCTTGAAATTAAGCCTTAGTGTGATGGAAAGACTTGGATGAAAAAAATTTGATAAAAATTGGTGTGAAAACCCTAAGTGGAGAACAGGTTCTTGGTTTTAAGGTTTTGGTGAAGAAATTTTGGAAATTTAGGGCTGTTTTGGAATAAAAACATTATATTATGCTTTAAGTGTAAAAACCGAGCATAATGTGGTGAAAATGAAGAAAAATTTTGCTAGATTGGTAAGTTCAAAACCGTGATTTAATTAAGGGGGGAAAGTGAAAAAATTTTTGGTACATTGTGATTGATTTACAAATTGGTAATTGTGCAAATTTTTATGTAAAAGTTTGGGAAACTTTTACATAAAATAGGAATCTGGTATAGTACGTGACAGGTACACATGATTCGAGGCGTACCTAACACCGGTAACCTTGAATTTACGTCGGAATGCGGCCGAAAATTCAAAAACAGCATTAAGGGCATAAAGGGGAAACGAAAGTAAAAGTTTAGGATTGGGTCGGAAACCTGAGTCCCTTAAGGAAAATTGAATGAGGAAACCTAAGGGGTGGTTTGTGAATAGTAACCCATTCCCTTGAAAATCTAGAACGCGAGTGAAACTGAAAACCAACCCCGAGGGGGGGCGTTTTTGGAATACGAAGCAAAGGTCCAGGTCGGGTAAGGTAAATTTGAGCCTCGGAGACCTAAGTCGGGAAAGTCTAGATGAATGTTTTAAGAATTAGTAAAACGCTCATTTGAGGCTCCGAAACGAAAGAAAAACACGAAATCGACGTAAGGGTCAGAATAGTACTTTCCGAGGGTCGGAAAGTGAAAATTTGGGATAATGAAAGAAAATTATCCGGAAAAGGCCTGGTAAAATTTTAAAAGACGATTTGAGGATTTTTAGAACTAGAAAATTAAGTCTAAGAATCGAGAATGAGAATTTGTGATAAAATGACCTGACACAGGCAAAATGGTCATTTCGACCAGAATTTTCCAAAAGATGGAAAAAGAGCCCTAAAGACCCCAAAATGGTAGAATAAGGTTCCTGAGCATCAAAAGTGAATTGTAAGTTGAGAAAATCCCATCAAGGGTATAATTGCAATTTTTCCAAATTTTAGGGGTAAAATCGTAATTTTACAAAAGTTGGGGGAAAATGTGAAAATGGTTAATAAATCTTAAAAAGCTGTCATTAGGCTAAATTAGAGGTTTTAAGACCACATTTGAGCTTTTTATTTAAAATAAACCTACAAATGAAAATGAAATTAACGGACAAGGTTTTTGTTTGTAGGGTCTCAAAGCCAGTCAAGAAAAGAGACCTTGGAGGATCCCAAGAAGCAGACACTAGCAGACGTACTGTAAGTTCAGAAATTTATTTATCTGGAACATGTAGCATTATTATTGCTAACTTTGATGTACTAACCATAAGTTAGGTACATATGTGCTACGGACACTATGATAAAATAGAAAAAGAGATGAAATATGCTATGGGCACTATTGGAAAATGAGACACATAATAAATTGTGCTTTGGGTGCCAGAGCGAGGTTAATGAAACTTACTCACACGAAACTAAAATGTGAACCATTCCTAACCACGGGGCAATATGAAGTCACCAGGTTAGAACTTTAAAAAAGTCGGTGATGAAACTACTTTTGGCGTACCAGCCTCCCATACGAGGGAGGTATACTTTGCCTTCAGGGC
Source organism: Antiaris toxicaria (assembly GCA_035233585.1). Taxonomy (NCBI): domain Eukaryota; kingdom Viridiplantae; phylum Streptophyta; class Magnoliopsida; order Rosales; family Moraceae; genus Antiaris; species Antiaris toxicaria. The sequence goes on from CP141155.1 coordinate 75,992,920, forward strand.
TATGATGATGAGGTTAAGGTTATGAAGGTCAACGCTAATGTATCGCTCCTACTCATGTGCACTAAAATGGTACGGCCAACACGAGCTCAAAACTAGAACATAAATAAAGATAATTACCTAAAACTAAAACTATGCCATAATTGAACATAAGACAGTTTTATGAGAGTACTAACATTGAGGTTGATGTACTGCTGATATACTGTGTTGTGGTCAAAGTCACTATTCATGATGAATAGTGATCAGAGTTACTATTTATGATAAATAGTACTATTCATAGAAATTTTATTTCTTGCATGTTTGAACTTACTAAGCCTGCAGCTCACCATTTTGCTCATGTTGCAAATAAGCAACCAGCTTACTAGCTTTGTATGGCTGGATGGCGGATGGGATAGTAAATGTCGAATGGGATGGAAAGCCAAGGCATACGGTTCTGCTAGAGTTTTCCGTTGAGCGTCAAAAGAGCGGGAAAGAAAATAGTTCTTTTGTAATAATATGTACTTTGTGAAAGTACGTATTATGTAAATTACTTTGTGCTTGCAAACAAAGTGATTAGTGGATATTGTTTTACGTTATGTTTAAAAAAAAAGAAAAAAAATTCTCCAAAAAATACCATGTTCTAAAGAGAGATAGATTAGCCGACGACCCATTAGAGTACAATCTATCCCAGTTAGCTATGAAGCTTAACTGTAATAGTATTGTATGATCTCTATAAAGGGTGGGCCGCCATAGTTGGTATCAGAGAAGGTTGACCATATCCTAATTTGACACTTTACGCATCCTGCACCGCAATCCAAGTAAGTAGTTTACTTAAGCTTAGTCAATTATTTTCTCATATGAAAATAATTATCTTATAGGTAGCAAGATGACTAGACCTCCTTATGCGAGACCGCTGCTACCACGACTGAGAGGGTTGTTACGGGTAAGGACGAGGCCTATTGTGAGGCCGTCTATTTCTTAACGTCTGGCACTTAGAACCCCGGTGCCAGAGAGGCCTATAGTACCAGCAGCAGCACTAGCCCCTGTAGACGTAGTACTTCCTCCACCTGTAGTAGTAGACATTCTAGTTGTTGGTCGATGCCAACACATTGGTGTGAGAGTTTCGGCTTGAGCGGTATAGGCATTTAGAGCTAGTAGTCCCCCTATATTTGATGGTGGACGACAGTCAATGGAGACAAAGGATTGGCTCCATGCAATAGAGATGATTATGAGGTTGTATGACATTGATCAAGAGAGTTGGATCCTATTGGTAGTGAGTATGTTTCAGGGAGATGCTCAATTATTCTGGGATTATTGTGATCAAGAGATTCTGTTGGGATTCAGCTGGGCTGAGTTTCGACAGCGGATGGTTGAGCAGTTTCCACCTAAGGATTCAACACCTGTTCCAGCACCTTCTGAGAGTCGAGAGGTAATTCCACCTACGTATCCTAGTTTTAATGATGTTAGGGATTATATTCTTCAGACAGAGAGGACTTTGATGTTACCCGGTGATACGGTGATGACCTACGCCGCACGTTTTAAGAAGCACATTAGAAGAAGATGCCCGTTGCACAACTTTACAGAGGAGGATTGTTGTGGCCTCTTTTAGAAGGGACTGCCTACAGAGCTGAGGCAGAGGGTAAGTCAGTCGTATCCTCCCACGCTTCGTGAATTTATAGTCATAGTGATGAAGATTGAGAAAGAATTGATAGTGGAACACCTGATACAAAGCTGACGTGAGGCAGAGTTTCAGGATGTGATGTTGGCAAGTATCTTTGGACAAAGGCGAGTGATTGATGACCATGAGGTTGGTCCTTCTAGACCACAAAATGAGGTTAACGCTAGCCAGGGAGCATCGCCTAGGAATGGTGGTGGCTCTGAAGATGACGAAGAGGATCCTGAAGAGTTTCCTCTAGTCCTAGATCAGGGAGATGTATGATATGAAAATTGTGCACATGTATATATGTAGCTTTTTGATGTAAGCTGTCTTATATAGACCTGTGGCCAAGATGTATATGATGGCCTATGTATATATGACTGGTGATGGTTATGTATGATATATAAAAGTTTTGCTATGAATGAAATATCAAAATGATTACGTGTTATACGATGATGTGGCTTTGTGTTACCCTGAATTTCATAAATTTATATGATTTTACAAATGTGGTCATTGAGAAGCTAACGGTGGATTTTCGTGCCATAATAGGATAATAGGCAAGATGGTAGATACGCGAAATCAACAAGAGAGATGAGGACGACGTCCTAATCTCGGGGAAAGAGTAGAGTAGTTACAAGCTTTATTGGAAGCTCAAATGCAAGAAAATGCTGAGCTAAGACAATGAGTAAAGGATTTAGAATAGAGGCAAGGTTCTGAAGGGACCCAAGTAGAACAAGAACTAAGGTAGATCTAGCTATCCTTCTAGCTACCATACATAAGAGAATTCCTGAACCGCCCCTGGTAGTAAATTTGGAACCCCTCTATAAGAGATTCAGGCATATTAGACCACCGGAATTTGAAGGTTCTACAAATCCTCTACAGGCTAAAGACTGGTTGTCATCATTACAAGTGATCATGGAATTCATGAATCTAACTGACCAGGAGAAAGTCTCTTGTGCATCTTTTGTGTTGCGGAAAGATGCTCGCTTTTGGTGGGACAATGTGTGATTGAGAAGGAATGTGTCGACCATGAGTTGGGTAGAATTTTTGGAAGAATTTAACCAAAAATACTATGATCCTACATCGATGAGACTACGATAGAAAGAGTTCTCAGAATTGAAACAGGAAAATATGTCGGTGAGTGAAGTTTACTGAAAGTTTGATCAGTTATCCCGCTTATGTCCCTATGTAGTCCCAACTAAGAGGGGGAAATACAGAAGATGATCGGGATGTTCAGGCCAGAAATTACAGTATTGGTAGATAGTGGACCGATACCGCCTACTTCTGTGGCAGATTGTGTTAATCGTGCCATGAGGGCTGAGTTTCAGGTAGCCCAATAGAAGGAGGAAAAGAAAAGAATTAGGAGGCCAAGAAGAAGGAGACGGCGTTGACTAAGTCTACGCAAGTTGGTCAAACTAGCAAGCCTAATCAGAATGCTAAATCATGCCAGGGAAATAATCAAGGATCCTGACAAAATAAGAGGAAAGGAAATTTTACTGGAAATCACCAGTCAAATAATCGAAACCAGTAGCGAAGAACAGCTAGAAATGTGGGATCTAATGTACCAAATTGTCCTACATGCGGGAAGAGACATTCTAGGCAATGCAGATTTAGGCCACTTGTTTGTTATGAATGTGGAAAGGAAGGTCATTATGCTAGAAACTGTCTAAGCAATAGGCAGGATGTACAAGGCACTTCCTAACCGCACTAGACACGCCCACAAGCTCATACCCTTCAGGCCAGGATTGAAGAGTCTCTAGTAAGGCTGCAATGCCAGGAATGTATGCCACATGTTGATGCTCGTGCAATGGCCTACACCAAGGAAGATGCAGAGGCAGGAACATCAAATGTAGTGATAGGTCAGTTTCCTGTCGCTAGTCATGTAGCCTCTATACTATTTGATTCCGGTGCTATGCATTCTTTTGTTTCCTATGAATTTGCTAATAAGATAGGACATCCTAAGGACAATATGGGAAAAATATTTAAGACAACTTTACCCTTTGGGGAAGTATTATTGTCCAATTATTGGCTACCTCATGTACCAGTACATATGGCAAATAAGGAACTATATGCAGAGTTGATCGTAATGAAGATCGTGGATTACGATGTGATTCTAGGCATAGATTTTCTACGGAAATATCAAGCTATGATTGACTGCTAAAATCGAAAAATAGTATTCCAACCCGAGGAAGAAGAGAGTTTTGAGTACGTAGATGCTTCTCGAAAACCCGGGAAGATGATGATCAGTTCACTAAAAGCAAGTAAGCTGATGGCCAGTGGTTGTATGGGATATCTGGCATATGTGATGGATACTACAGAGGAGCAGAAACTTCAACCTGAAGATGTTCCTGTTGTTAATGAATTTCTTGACGTATTTCTGGAAGAGTTACCAGGGATACCTCCAGAACTGGAAATCTCATTAAAATTGAGTTGATGCTTGGAACGGCACCTATTTCCAAAACACCATACCACATAGCTCCAGCAGAGTTAAAAGAGCTGCAGGAACAATTGAAGGAGTTTTTGGACAAAGGATTCATCAGACCGAGTTATTCCTCGTGGGGTGCACCTGTGTTGCTCATCAAGAAAAAGGATGGAATGTTCCGCTTATGCATTGATTATGGGGAGTTGAATAAGGTTACGATCAAAAATAGGTATCCGTTACCTAGAATTGATGACTTATTCGACAAGTTAAAAGGCGCAACGATATTTTCCAAGATCGACCTACGATCAGGATATCACCAGCTGAGAATTAAAGAAACTGATATTCCTAAAACAGTGTTTAGGACTTGTTATGGTCATTATAAGTTCCTTGTGATGCCATTTGGATTAACAAATGCACCAGCAGCATTCATGGACTTGATGAACAGAATCTTTAAGGAGTATTTGGATATGTTTGTCATTGTATTCACTGATGACATTCTTATATACTCAAAGACTCATGAGGAGCACAAGGAGCATCTAAGGATCATTTTGCATACGATAAGGAAGCATTAACTGTATGCCAAATTCTCAAAATGCTAGTTTTGGCTGGATAAAGTACATTTCCTCGGACATGTTGTATCCAAGGAAGGAATTGCTGTAGATTTGATGAAGGTAGATGCAATTAACCAATGGCCTGCACCCAAGAGCGTGATAGAAATACGCAGTTTGTTAGGGTTAGTTGGCTATTATCGGAGATTTGTAGAGGAATTCACGCATTTAGCTGTCCCTCTTACTGCCTTTACACGTAAGGAAAGAAAGTATGAGTGTACTATGGAATGCGAAAGAAGCTTCCAGGAGTTAAAGAGACGATTGACAAGCACACAGATCCTTATGCTTCCCATTGAAGGGGAGAAGTTTGTGATCTATAGTGATGCATCTAAAATAGGATTAGGAGTAGTTCTGATGCAAGGTGGCAAGGTGATTGCTTATGCTTCACGTCCGTTAAAGGACCATGAAAAGAATTACCCCACACATGACCTTGAACTTGTTGTAGTAGTGTTTGCACTTAAAATTTGGCGACACTATCTCTATGGAGCCCAGTGTCAGATTTTTACTGATCACCAAAGTCTAAAGTATTTATTCACGCAAAAGGAGCTCAATATGCGACAAAGAAGATTGTTGGAACTGGTAAAGGATTATGATTGTGAAATCCTATATCATCTAGGGAAGGCCAACCGTGTAGCAAATGCTTTAAGTAGAAAGTATACCATATCGCACCAGCTACCGATAAAAAGGGTTTCGAAACCATTGTAGCAAGAGATAAATTCTTTGAAATTGGAGCTGATATACAGAAGAGTGGCTACACTCCAATTGGAATCATCGTTGTTTGAGGATATTAAGGAAGCTCAAAGACGAGATCCAAGAATGAAAAATTCTCAAGAAGGAATTTCCAAGGATGGAATGATCCCCTATCAAGGAAGAATTAATGTTCCGACTGATGAGGAACTTAGAAGGCAGATCATGTCAGAAGCCCATGAGACGCCATATTCGGTTCATCCCGGAGCTAGTAAGATGTATTAGGACTTGAAGTTACAGTTTTGGTGGAAAGGGATGAAGAATGATATAACGAAATTCGTGAGCAGATGCATGACCTGTCAGAAAATCAAAGCCGAACATAAACATCCATCAAGAAGATTGGAACATTTGGAGATTCCCGAATGGAAATGGGAACATATTATGATGGATTTTATAGTGGGACTACCAAAAACTCGAAAAGGTTATGATGCCATCTGGGTTGTTGTGGATAGATTGACCAAGACGGCACGGTTTATAACTGTCAAGATGACTTTTTCATTAGAAAAGTTGGCTCAGTTGTATATAGCTCATGTCGTTAGATTACATGGAGTACCAAAATTCATCGTATCAGATCAAGATGCATGATTTACTTCAAATTTCTAGAAGTGTGTGCAAGAAGCCATAGGTACTGAATTAAGACTCAGTACGACATTTCATCCACAAATGGACGAACAGTCAGAGTGGACCATTTAGACATTAGAGGACATGCTTCGAGCTTGTGTAATGGATTTTGCGGGAATCTAGAATGAGAAGTTACCATTAATTGAATTCTCGTACAATAATAGTTACCAAGCTTCCATAGGAATGGCACCTTATGAGGCTCTTTGTGGATGGAAATGCAGATCGTCTGGTATGATCCGTGAGAGAAACAACTGCATAAGATGGATTTTACACGAGAAACTTCTGATGCTGTTGCAAGAATTCAGCATTAAATTAAAATTACACAAAGTCGACAAAAGAGTTATGTGGATAAGAGGCGAAGATCCTTAGAGTTTAATGAAAGAGACTTCGTATTTCTTAAGGTATTGCCTATGAAGGGGATTATGCGTTTCAGTAAGAAGGGAAAACTGAGTCCAAGATATATCGGACCTGATGGAATTATCAAATGCATTGTAAACGTCACTTACAAATTAGCGTTAACTCCCGAATTATCAGCAGTGCATAATGTATTTTATGTATCCATGCTGAGAAAGTATGTACCAGATCCGTCCCATGTGTTGAAGCATGAACCTCTTCAAATATACGAGGATTTGACATATAAAGAATAACCTATTTGAGTACTGGCTCATGAAGAGAAAGTACTGAGGAATAAGACAATCCCACTAGTGAAGATTTTGTGGAAAAATCACAACATTGAAGAAGTTACGTGGGAGTGAGAAACAGAGATGAGGAGCTTATACCCCCACTTATTCTAATTTTTGAGGACGAAAATTTTATAAGGAGGGGTGAATGTGATAACCAGGGATTTCTAGTATTCTCAAAAGAAAATGTACAATTGTATATGTATGACAACTTATACTGTTTAAAGGGTAAAATAAATGAATTTATATTGTTTAGAATGTAATAAAATGTTCTGACAATGCTGACGGATAATAATTCGGTGTTGAGAAATTTTACCGAATCAAAACGGGTGAAACGGTGTCAAAACAACATTTAAAACCCTAACCAGTGCCTATGGTGCACTAAAAGATGAAAAACTTCTGGAATTGATTTTGATCAAACAGAAGCAAAATAAATTGATCCGACTATATTGGAGACCTAAGGAACTCGCCAAGACGATTTCGGGAAAATTTCGCTCAGTTCAAATTTCGATCAAAAAGTAACGAATTAATGTGAATAGTAAGGTCAAAAAGTCAAGGGTATAACTCACCATTAATGATGTCATTAAAGTGAATATTAAATTGCTAATTATGGTGGCAGGTAAGATGGATGGCTAGGATTTAATGCACCTTTGATCTAATGGCCGAAAGAATTACCATGAAAGGTGTCAAAATTTTATTGGACGATGAGGGTGAATTATGCCAAAATTTTCCAAAGTAATTGGGTTTCTTAACAAAAAAGGATTTGGCCATTTTGGGAGCAAAACTGTAGCAACACCAACCAAAAGAAAAACCAAGCAAAAAAATTTTTTTTTTCTAAGCCCTGTTCCAAGGGGAAAACGTGAACCTCCTTGGTGAATCAAATAATTTTTTCAAGCTTTTGGAAGCAAGAAGTCAAGCTTAAGTTGCTAGCATCCAAGTGAACAAGGTGAGCCTTCAAATTTGAATTTTCTTCCCCATTTTTGGTTATGAAATCCATGGGTATGTTGTGAAGAAAATGATGAAAATTTGTTGTTGGTTTGTTGAATTTAAGTGTTGGTTTTGAGATATGTTGATTAAGGTAACTCATGTATTGAATTTGCATGAAAAAAATTGAAGTTTGGCATGTTTTTCTCCATGAAATCCGTGGGTTAAAAGGGTGATATTGGTGATGAAATTTTGTTGGACATGTTGTTATGTTGTGTGAAAACATGTTTTGGAAGTTTGGAAACATAAATTTCATATTGAATTTGCTTAGAAAAATTTTGGAGCAAATTGTGCATTGTGTGGTCGTGGGACATTTAAGAGGAAAGGATAGAAAATTTTGTGTTTTGGATGTTGTTAAATGCTTGAAATTAAGTCTTGGTGTGATGGAAAGGCTTGGATGAAAATAATTTGATAAAAATTGGTGTGAAAACCCTAAGTGGAAAACCGGTTCTTGGTTTAGGGTTTTGGTGAAGAAATTTTGGAAATTTAGGGCTGTTTGGGAATAAAAAAATTATATTATGGTTTAAGTGTAAAAACCGAGCATAATGTGGTGAATATGAAGAAAAATTTTGCTAGATTGGTAAGTTTAAAACCGTGATTAATTAAGGGGGGAAAGTGAAAAAAAATTTTGGTAGATTGTGATTGATTTAAAAATTGGTAATTGTGCAAATTATTATGCAAAAGTTTAGGAAAATTTTACATAAAATAGGACTCTGGTATAGTACGTGGCACGTACACATGGTTCGAGGCGTACTTAACGCCGATAGCCTGGAATTTAAGCCGGAATGCTGTCGAAAATTCAAAAACGGCATTAAGGGCAAAAAGGGGAAACGAGAGTAAAAGTTTAGGATCGGGTCGGAAACCCATATCTATTAAGGAAAATTGAATAAGGAAACCTAAGGGGTTGTCTATGAATAGTAACCCATCCCCTTGAAAACGTAGAACGCGAGTAAAACTGAAAACCGACCCCCAAGGGGGGGGGGGGCATTTTTGGATAACAAAGCAAAGGTTTGAGTCGGGCAAGGAAAATCTGAGCCTCGGAGACCTAAGTCGGGAAAGTCTAGATGAACATTTTAAGGATACTAAAATGCTCATTTGAGGCTCTGAAATGATTAAAAAACACGAAACCGACGTAAGGGTTAGAATAGTACTTTTCGAGGGCCTGAAAGTGAAAATTTGGGATAATGAAAGAAAATTATCCAGAAAAGGTTCGATAAAATTTTAAAAGATGATTTCAGGATTTTTCGAACTAGAAAATTAAGCCTAAGAATCGAGAATGAGAATTTGCGATAAAATGACCCGATAGGGGGCAAAATGGTCATTTTGACCAGAATTTTCCAAAGATAGAAAAAGAGCCCTAAAGACCTTGGAATGGTAGAATAAGGTTCATGGGCATCAAAAGTGAATTTTAAGTCGAGAAAATCCTATCAAGGGTATAATTGAAATTTTTCTAAAATTTAGGGGTAAAATCATAATTTTACAAAAGTTAGGGGAAAATGTGAAAATAGTTAATAAATCTTAGAAAGCTATCATTAGGCTTAATTAGAGGTTTTAAGACTAAATTTGAGCTTTTTATTTAAAATAAAAGCTACAAATGAAAAGGAAATTAACAGACAAGGTTTTTGTTTGTAGGGCCTCAAAGCCAGCCAGGAAAAGGGACCTTGGAGGATCCTAAGAAGCAGACACTAGCAGACGTCTTGTAAGTTCAGACATTTATTTATCTGGAACATGTAGCATTATTATTGCTAATTTTGATGTACTAACTATAAGTTAGGTACATATGTGCTACGGACACTATGATAAAATAGAAAGAGAGACGAAATGTGCTACAGGCATTATTGGCAAATGGGACACATAATAAATTGTGCTTTGGGTGCCAGAGTGAGGTTAATGACACTCACTCACATGAAACTAAAATATGAACCATTCCTGACCACGGGGCAATATGAAGTCACCGGGTTAGAACTTTAAAAAAGTCGGTGATGAAACCACTTTTGGCGAACTAGCCTCCTATACGGGGGAGTTATACTTTGCGTTTCAGGGCTATGACGATGAGGTTAAGGCTGTGAAGGTCAACACTAATGTACCGCTCCTACTCATGTGCACTAAAATGGTACGGCCAACATGAGCTCAAAACCAAAACATAAATAAAGATAATTACCTAAAACTAAAACTATGCCATAATTGAGCATAAGACAGTTTCGTGAGAGTACTAACATTAAGTTGATGTACTGCTGATATACTGTGTTGTGGTCAAAGTCACTATTCATGTGAATAGTGATCAAAGTTACTATTTATGATAAATAGTACTATTCATAGAAATTTTATTTCTTGCATGTTTGAACTTACTAAGCCTGTAGCTCACCATTTTGCTCATGTTGCAGGTAAGCAACTAGCTTACTAGCTTTGTATGGCTGGATGGCAGACGGGATAGTAAGTGTCAAATGGGATGGGAAGCCAAGGCATATGGTTCTGCCAGTGTTTTCCATTGAGAGGGAAAGAAAATTGTTCTTTTGTAATAATATGTATTTTGTGAAAGTACTGTATTATGTAAATTACTTTGTGCTTGCAAAAAAGTGATAATGTCACGGCCCATAATTTACACACGTGACATGGCAGCCAAATCATGATATCAACCCGAGATTTAAGGAAAAACATTTATTACGAAAAGCGGGTTAACATCATAATTTAGCTAAGCCTAATTATTTATAAAGTAGCATCATAACCACATAATAAAATAAAGTAGAAAATAAATACTTTTTAATGTGGAAACCAAACACAAAATCGGTCTTCAAAAGAAATTACCAACCATAAAATATTCCCAAGCATGAAATTTAAATAACGTGAAATAAAGTCCAAACTTAAAGTCTCATTACATCAGAACGAGAAACAGAAAGAAGAAGATGGAGAAAACGGATAGCATCATCTTCGGTAGAAACGGATAGCTCAACGATTTTTGGAACTGCTACCTCCCGCACCTGGAAGTACTCATTTTGAAATCACAAAGAAAAGGGACGTGAGCGCTGGCTCAGTAGGACAGAAACAAAGGTGGATTAAATAGGTAACATTAAAAGTATGACATAATATTCGTTTCCAAAAATAATTATCAATTTAAGAATACATGGCATAATAATCATTTCAAAAGAAAATAATCAACAATTTCGTGAAAACATTTTTAATACAAGTTTTATTCTGCTGAGGACTTAGCGTAGCTGCAATATACGTGCCCCAATATTAAAAATAATAAATCATTAAAATAAACCATCATATTTTGAGTGAGGACTTGTCGTAGCTATAATATACGTGCCTCGAATTGAATTATCCTAGATTATCTCGTTATAGTCTAAATAGGCCGAACGGCCCTGCGCAGGTTTAGGGACCTTCCCCCATGGCGTCAACTTTGGGACGCACGCATAATTTATAATGATCGTGAACTAGAGCTCAATTATGTTCACCGGATTATTCAAAAGATGGTATTTACTAAGTTATATTATGCCATTAATCAAAACACGCTTTAAAATACATATTTATTACAAAACACTTTGCATGCGTTTATTTCATCAAAACAGTATAATAATTTCATAAATTGAAAACAGCATGCCATCGATAAAATAGGGAAATTTAAAACACTTGACTACTCCAAGAAAAGGCTAGAAAGACCTACCTCGATTATCACACAAGCGTTGCGATGACGTGATCCACGAATCAAGCAAGAACGTCAAATAAATCCTATAATCACAACATATGATCATTCTAGGTCTAGACATAATCATCCAATCATTTTAGTGTGCCAAAAAAGGATTTTAAAATGTTTAATAAACATTTGGGATTTAAAATTTGTGAAAAAAAAACTCTAAGCTAGGATATTACTGGACATGGGCAGACTGACCTAGGCTGACTGTAAAATCAATATTAATTCATTTTTAATCCCAAAAAATCTAAATTTTTAATATGTATACAATTTTTATAATTTTTAGACATCGTTTGGTTATTCAATTAGGCCAAAACCCGAGGGGTTGTTTTCAGGCATAAAATTAGGGTTTCAGTTTTCAGTTCAAAAATTGGCAGTTCTATCCACCTATCTTAGAAAAATATTTTGACTTGGCCAATGGATGATTTTGGTTCTGAAATTTTTTAGGCACTTAGGGGACATCTTGAATTTAATTTTAGGCTCAAGATTCACTCAGAAATCATTTTTAAAACTCAAGTTATGGCTGACACAAGTTTACTGTTCATATGGTAATTTTCCAGATTTCCGTTTTTCTGTCCGAATTTCAATTAGCCTCAAATCAATTCAATTTTCATCCAATGATCATGAAATTTTGTGGAGAACCTTATTTATATGTCATTAACACAACCCAAGAATCAAATTGGCAAAAATCATAAAATTTTACACATGTGATAATAGGGTTTTTGAAAAGGGGATCAATGAGGCAAAATTTTAGGGTTTTAGAGAGAGAAATTCACACCTTGTTTGTGCTGCCCTATTTTTGATGGTTGGTCTCCTTTTTGGCTGAATTTGTGTGAGTGTTGGAGTCTTCAAAACAATAGGGAAAACAGTGGAGAAAACCATATAAATTTTGGGGTTTAAATCAAAAGGAGAAGGAAGGAAAAAGTTAATTTCTTACCTTGTTTTTGTCTCAAAAATTGTTGAATCTTTGGGTTGATTTTAGGTAGGTTTTGCTTACTGTTTTGGTTGTGTTTTGGGAGATAAAAATTCAAAGAGGAAATAGGGTGAGGCTGGCCGAATTTTGAGAGTGAAAGGAAAGGTGAATGAGAGTTAAAAGAGGATTTTTATACTAGGTTTTTCTTTCCTTTTTGTTTCCTTGCTTGGGCCGAATATTTTGAGGGGAAAAAAGGGGAGATTTTTGCACTGTTTTGAGGCTAGGTTCTTCTCTCCTTATTTTTCCTTAAGTGGCCAAAATTACTCATTAGTTTTTAAGGAAAAAAATTTGAATTTTGATTGAGTTTTGACCTAGCTTTTAATTCAAATCAAATCTCCTTTATTTCCTACACTTTATGGCCGAATTTCTTCTTTTTATTTAAGGGATGAAATTTGAGTTTGAATCCTCCTTGGATTTGTGGGATTTAAATTTTAATTAAAAATCCCAAGTAATGGCCGAATATTTTAGGGTTTTTGAAGCCAAAATTGTTGATTTTTTGAGTGGAATTTGACTAGGAAATCAACCTAGGGTTTCCAAAAGATTTTTAATTAATTTTTGGCACACTAATTTTATTTAAATTATATATTGACCCTTAAATAAAATTTAAGGTGTTACAGATAAGTGGATAATGTTTTACATTATGTTTAAAAAAAAAATTCCCCTAAAAATGCCATGTTTTAAAGAAAGATAGATTAGTCGGTGACCCATGAGAGTACAATCTATCGCAGTTAGCTATGAAGCTTAACTGTAGTAGCATTGTATGATTTTTATGAAGGGCGGTTCGCCATATCGGATTCGATAGGTGGTTACTGTTCACATACAGGTGGTGTGCGGGGAAAAAAAAAAAGATAACAAAAATTTATGAGGCCCTTTTTACAATTGTCCAAAATTTCCGTCCTTTATACTAATTTTTGAAAAATTTTAACATAGGCTACACTAACTAATTTGGGTGTGCTGAGCCTAAATATGTCAGTTTTATTTTTATCCGAGGTCATCTCGACCAGTTTTTTGATACTACGGTTTCCCCGTCAAAAATTACTTTTTATGCTTAAATGACTAATTTGAGCATACTGATTCCAAATATATCAATTTTATTTCAAGAAAAGGTCATCTTGACCAATTTCTTGATACTGTGGTTAGGCCTACACTGTGTTGACACTGCACACACATAACGAGGCATTTTTGTGTGAAATTTCAAACACAGTCTATCTTGACTAATTTAGACATGCTGATTTCAAATGTATTAGTTTTACATCCATCTGAGGTCGTCTGGAATAGTTTTCTGGATCTATGTGGCCCCCGCCTCGAAAAAAGTGTCAGGTGCCTAATTGACTAATTTAGGAGTCTTAAGTTTAAATATATCAGTTTCTATAGGAATAAAATCGGTAAAAACGTATTAGAGTGGCGAGTAGAACAGTAAAAATTTTTAAGATCGTTAAATATCTCGTGATGCCATATACAATAAACCAACAACAATAAAACTCATACGTCAAGAGGATGCCAATACTACAAGAGGAGAATGACTGGAGGGCTTCAACCAACTAGCTTTCTCTACTATTCTCCAATTCCCAGATGGTAGAGTGTGTGGGCACTCGGTTCCGCGACCGGTATGCTAGCACTACTAGTCTTCTTCCAACCACCCAGATCTCTAAAAAACTTATTCTCAAGGTGAGTTGTGCAACAATAAGCCTGCTCACCTGAGAGTCTATGGTCCAAGAGAACTAGAGTGTCAAGACCTCTATTTATGGACTTGCATGAGGTGATCCTCTGAACTGAAATTGGATTAGAAGAAGATTTTCTCCCTTATCCATCCACAAAATCTGAAAATTCAAGGCCTTATCCATCCAAAAGAATTCAGCCGCTTTAAGGATCTTTCTTTCAAAATTCAAACAGGATTTTAACCTGAATTTTATCTCCTCATTCTCTCATAAAAACTGATTCGTCTTTGTGCCAAAAACATGACTAGATTCGATCATTAAAGTGTGAGGAGAATCAATATTAAAACAGGTTTTTCTAACTTAAATTTTATCTCATCCTTATCCATAAAGAAAATAGAAAATCCCCTTAAGATTTTCCCTCAAAAATTTCGGCCAATTCTAGGGAGGAGAGAATCCAAATTTAACTGGGATTGAAACTTGAATTTTTCCTTTCATCCTTATCCATAAAAACTGAAAATATCTTGGAGGATTTTCCTCAACAAAAATTTGCCCACTTTTGTTAGAATTAGGATTCAAAATTCAAGTAGGATTCAAACAAGATTTTCCACTCCATAATCCAACTCAAATTCGATATTCTAACCTTGTGAAATTATCCACAAAGAATTCGAATTCCACTTGGACTGTGATTCAAAATTTGAATTTCAAATTTTAAAATTCAAAATTCAAATTCAAATTTCAAATTTAAATGTCAAATTTAAATTTCAAATTCAAAATTTAAATTTCAAATTTCAAAATTCAAAATCCACAAAAAGTTGTATTTCAAATTTTTGTTTTCATGGATAATTTTCTACAACTCCAATCCAATCTCAAATAAAATCATGGCTACTTGATTTGGAGTTCGAATAATTGTGTACTGTATTATCCAAAACAAAATATAAATTCAACCGGAGATAATCTTGTCCACCATACTAATCCTATGTCAACACCATCCATGCATAATCAACTAGCCAATAAGCATACACTGATCAATTTGCCAACCACTAAGGAATTACGTGGAGCTAATAGAGGGATCAATTGGACATATATAATTAGGCTCCTATAATCCACATGATCATCATTTTGTACCGAACAACTCAATTATATGATCACTAATTCAGAGTCACACCACTATAAACCTAAAACTGAACTCCCCATTATATACCGTATTACGTAAGCCTGTGATGAGCTACTATCTAATGACTTTGTCATGTATGTAAAACCTCATATGATATCCATGATCAACCTTAGGTCAAAGTCCATTTAATCCTACTGATCAGGCTATCTTAAAGTTCCATTATACTACCGAATAAGAAAATGATTGTTCACCATATGTGAATAAGAAGTCATCTGCCCAGTAGACGACCCAAGGCCTTGTCTGTTTTCACATCCAGTATAATGCCTTTAAGAGGATACCTTTAACTCCTTGGAGCTATGATTTCGATATCTGTAAACAAACCCTTCATCGTATACAAGTCATGCACCCAACGAACCGGTCTATAAGCTTACTACCTCTGAGACGCTTTAGCCATTGGAACATCAAAGTATATAAATCATATACATGAAGTAGTTCATTTACTCAAGATTAAGGTTATTATATAATGAACGTCAAAAGTAGATTGATCCACTCATAGCGGACTACATAGATCAATCACGCTTTAGTCCCGGTCTAATATGTCACCACCAAGCAACATATCTATGTCTCTACTTGGGAGTCTATGCTCCGGACAGTCAAGACAAACCGTCCCCACCATGGCTTTAGACAACATAATAGTTTTAACATGAGTTAGATAATCGGTCTAACCGAATAGACTACAGACCTTAGTTTAGATCGCTTACTTTAAAACATTGTCTTCTCGCATACAAAAGTCCATCGCATGCAACGTTCTAACAGTTTTAACACAAGCAGTTAGTGAGCCATATTTGCTTACATTTACTTTAACATGTAAATAGAATAAGGACAAACAGTAATGTAATGAATAACCCCTATATATAATTTTATTATCCAGTTCAAAATAAATACATCAATATGTTACTCATGCTTCGGGCATTTCCTAACAATCTTCCTCTTGCCCTAAGCCAGTAGATGTGCCATGTTACGCATCCTTATCGCCTCTACATGCCTCTCAAAGCTTCTAGCCATGAAAGTCTTAGTAAAGGGATCAGCAATGTTGTCCTCAGACGCGATCTTACATACATCTACTTGTCCTGTCTCCACGTGCCCTCTAATAATGTGATACCTCAGATCTATGTGATTGGTCCTCTTTTGGTGCCGAGATTCCCTTGTGTTGGCAATCGCCCTAATGTTATAACAGTAAAGTGTGATAGGCTTGTCAATACCCAGAATGACCTCAAGGTCTCTAAAGAACTTGTGGAGCCAAACTGCTTCTTTAGATGCCTCAGCCGTAGCCACATACTCAGCCTCCATCGTAGAGTCAGCTGTGTAACCCTGCTTCACGCTCCTCCGCACAATAGTGCCTCCTCCGAGTAAGAACACTGATCCTAATGTTGATTTCCTTGAATCCTTACAAGTCTAGAAGTCTGAGTCTGTGTATCCTATGGGTGTTAGGTTCCCTCTAGAATACACCAGCATATAATCCCTCGTTCTCTTAAGATACTTGAGTATATGCTTTATTGCTTGCCAGTGCTTGGTTCTAAAATTCGCTTGATATCGACTTACCATACCTACTACAAAACATATGTTTGAGCAAGTGCAAAGCATAGCGTACATAAGGCTACCCACAGCGGATGCATAAGGGACCTTACTTATACGCTCTCTTTCTTCCGCTGTCTTGGGACAGTCATCCAATGAAAGAGTTAGACTGGTAATAGAAGGTTGTGAACCTTTCTTTGCCTCTTGCATTGCATATCTGTCAATTATTTTATCTATGTATAAAGACTGGGATAATGCTATCATTTTGTTCTTTCAATCTCTAAAGAGACGAATGCCTAGAACATAATTAACTTCACCCAAGTCCTTCATGTCAAACTATTGGTGCAACCAAAGCTTGATCGATGATAAGTTCCCTACATCATTCCCAATGAGCAGTATATCATCGACATAGAGTACTAGAAAGACCACTTTACCATCCTTAATATGTTTATAAACACAGGGTTCAACAATATTCTGCTCAAAACCAAATGTCTTGATCGCTTGATCAAATCTCTGCTTCCATGAGCGGGATGCTTGCTTTAATCCATAAATAGATCTAAGCAACTTGCAGACATTTCTTTCTTGGCCTTTTACCATGAACCCTTCAGGCTGTATCATGTAGATACATTCCTCAAGATGGCCATTCAAGAATGCCATTTTGACGTCCATTTGCTAGATCTCGTAATCGAGAGTCGCAACAATGGACAGAAGAATACGGATAGACTTCAGCATAGTAATAGGTGAAAAGATTTCATCGTAATCGATTCCAGCTTTTTGCGTGTACCCCTTCGCAACCAGTCTAGCTTTGAAAGTTTCCACTCTCCTTTCTGTATCCTTCTTTCTTTTGTAGACCCACTTGCATCCAATGGGTTTTATCCCATCTGGTAGATCTACAAGTTCCCAAACAGAGTTGGATTTCATAGAATCCATCTTATTGTTCATAGCCTGTTTCCAAGATTTAGAATCAACATCATTTATAACTTCATCATCAGTGATCGGATCATCCTCATGCTCATGAGCCTCGGCCTGGTATACCTCAGCATCACACATGAAGAAATTAGGCTTCTTTGAAACCCTCCTACTACGACGAGGCACCCTAAATTGTTGATCGTCTGTAGGTCTTTCATCGAAACTTGGACTTGCCTCCAAGACCGAAACCTATAGAGTAGTTCTTTCACCCTATAACTCCTCTAACAGTATTTTGCTTTGAGGCTTAAAGTCATTCATGTGACTTTCCTCCAAGAATGTCGCATGGGTTGAAACAATGACCTTTTGTTCCTTCAGGTTATAGAACATACCTCCCATAGTTCCCTTAGGATACCCTACCAACATGCATAATTCTGATCTTGGTTCCAACTTCTTCGCATCCCTATCCAGTACATGGGTCGGGCAGCTCCATATTCTCATATGTCCAAGGAAGGGCTTCCTGCCACACCACAATTCATATGGAGTCCTGGGAATTGACTTGCATGGAATCTAGTTCAGAATATAGCACGCTGTTTGTAATGCATATCCTCAGAACGATAACAGCAGCGTTGAATAACTCATCATGGACCGTACCATATCCAATAAGGTCCTGTTCCTCCTTTCGGCTACACCATTCTGTAATGGAGTACCAGGTGTAGTCAATTGGGATAATATCCCATTCCCTATAAGATGTCCTAGAAATTCATCGGAGAGGTATTCTCCATCTCAATCAGATTGAAGCGTCTTTATGGATTTACCCAATTGCTTTTCCACTTCCATATAATACACTTTGAACTTATCAAAGGTTTCGCTCTTGCGGTGCATCAGGTACACATATCCATACCTCGAGTAATCGTCTGTAAAGAAGACATAATACTCGAACCCTCCTCATGCTGTGATATTCATGGGGCTACATACGTCAGTGTGTATAATTTTTAAGAGTTCCTGTGCCCTAGTACCCTTAGTTCCAAAAGACCTCTTAGTCATCTTACCCTCAAGACAAGACTCACATTGAGGAAGGCGTATCTCCTCCAGAGATTCTAGAGCACCGTCTTTCACCAACCTTTAAATCCTATCCTGATTAATATGACCAAGTCTTAAATGCCAAAGATATGCCTTGTTAGAGTGAGAAACTTTCAACCTTTTAGAGTTATTTATTAATTCAGTGTCAAGCAGTGAGTACATCTTTGGTTTGATCAAATATAGGTTCCCATCCATCCAACAAAAACAGATAAAAAACTTATTTTTATGAATATCAACTCTTTTACTAAAAGAAACTGAATAAGAATCCTTTATTAAACAAGCTATCGATATAAGGTTCCTCCTAAAATTAGGAACATAAAAACAATCTTTCAATAATATAAACCTAAATTCATTAAAATAAAGATAGACGTCTCCCACTACCTCAACCACCACCAAGCTACTGTCTCCAGTCTGCAACGAGAGGCTCCTATCATGTAGACTTCTTGTTTCCACGAACCCCTACATAGAAATACAAACATGATCAGTAGTGCCCGAATCAATGACCCAAGTGTCTTTCGATTATTCCACCAAACATGCTTCTAAATAGTGAAGTTCCTTACCTTCCTTGCCCTTGGCAGCTAGGAACTGACAATCCTTCTTGAAATGACCTACCTTCCCACAGTGGAAGCACTTGGACTTTTTAGGGTCCCTAGGCTTCTTGTTCTTCTTCTTCTTCTTCCCATCAGAGGCAGGAGGATTAGAAGAACTAGAAGCCACTTGCTTCTTATTTGGCCTCTTCCTCTTCTGTGAGGGTTTGGAAGATTCTGCCAAATTGGCCTCTCCTTTTGGTTGGACCGCATCCTTATCCCTGATCATCCACTCATAAGCTTGGAGTTGCTTCATGAGCTCGGTGAGTCCAAACTCCCTTGTTGCCAGATTGTATGCGGCCTTAAATCCCACAAAATCTTTAGACAGAGTTTTAAACACCATCTCGATCAAGGTGTTGTAGTCCAGCTCAGCACCATTCTGGGCAGCCTCAGTAAAGAATCCCATTAGAGTGATCATATAATCCTTCACCGGAGTACCTGCCTTTTGCTTAGAGTTCATAATGCTGGTAATAGCAGACTGTCGAGCCAATTTTTCTTGGCCTCAGAACATGTCCTCCAGATTTTCCATGATCTCCCTAGCAACTTGATAAGTCTCATACTGCTTTTGTAAAGCACTCGTCATGCTAGCAAGAATGTAGCATCGAGCTATCTCATTGGATTCTCTCTAACGAGTATAGGCAACCGGGACCTCCTCAGGTGGCGTGTCAGGTTTGGGCCCAGGTGGGTATGGTTCGTTCAGCACGAACTTATGTCTCTTGCAGCTGAGAACTATCAGTAGATTTCTTTTCCAATATTGAAATGAGGGGTGTTGGTGACATGTTGAACTGAAATAAAATTATACTAAACATCATTACAAAGCCCAAACAAATATAGAGATAATTTAGCAAATAAAACATGCAATACTGTAATGGTAATTCTCAACACCTATTACCCCAAGCCACAAAGGGGTGGTCATGAGACAAATAGCCGGAACATGGACCCCGTCCAATTAATATATGTTGCCTTAAATCCTCCAAGGTTAAGACATATATTAATAACCGTTTATTTTGGCCACCAGTTTAGTTAACAGAGCTTCTAGGGAAGGTTAATAACTAAACAAGTCTTGAGTGTATAACCATTGTTTACATAGCCCAATCCACGTCCTACAAAGCCACTGAGGGGTGGTCATGAATAGGATCGTGCCCGAACACATTTTCCACATAAGAGATCCAACCTAGTATACCGCCGACGGTAAACACCTATCGAGGGGTGTGGTCAGGGCAGAATTGACACGAGACATTACCATACTTTCACATATGGATCAACAATGGAGGCCGTGGGTTTTGTTTAAAACCCTCTACCACTCAATATTTTGAAAAACAAGCAAGTTTTGACAAATATGTATGATCAATATAGTATGAGTGGCATTCTCCTATCCGATATGACATGTTATCAAATATGCATATATAACATCCATCAATACATATTTATACATCCATGACATATCATAAAAAAAATAATTGACGGAAAAATAACCAAGCCATGGTTCTATCCTAGAACAAAGAAAATAAAGATTACAAAATTCTGTCCAAAGCATTCTTTGGGTTTTGAATTTTGTTCCGCCTTCTTGTATCCATCTTTTTGTAGCCTCTCCATTTATTTCTCATCTCAAGAATCATTTAAAATTTAAATTCCAAAAATTTAAATTTCAAATTTAAATTTCAAATTTGAATTTTAAATTTAAATTTCAAATTCAAATTTTAAACAATTTTAAATATCATGTGTAATAATAAGTAATTTCAAAACACTTTAAATTTTTAGTTACATATTTTTAAACATGATTTTAAAATTAAATCTCAAATTTAAAAATCAAAATTTCGTTTTTTTAGCCCGTCAGCCCACAGGCCCTCGTAGGCCCGCAGCCGTCGTGGGCAGCCCCCAGCCCCCCAGGGGGGCTGGCGACCAGCAGTGCCTGCAGCCATGGGCTGCACGCCTAAGGGCTTGCCGGCCCTTGGGTGGGGCCATAGCCACCCCTGGCTGCAGGCAAATCTTTCGGCCGTGGGTGGTCTTGGCCTGGACAAGGGCTGCCGTAGCCCTATCCTGCCCGAGCGTAGGGGCTGCAGCCCCACCAAGGCTGATGGCCTATCCCGAGTGGTCATGCCTTGATTTTCATGCCATATTCCAATTTTCCCATTAGGATCTCCCAAAATTAATTTGAATCCTAATTAAATTGGAATTTTTCACACAAATAAAATTTCAATTTTTAAATTAAATTTAACTTTTGGAAAAAATAAATTACAGTTTTCAAACTTCAATCTCCTCTAAGAATAATTACATAAAATTTCCTAAACTGTTTCTGGCATACAAAAATTCTAATCATAATAATTCTAAGAGACAAAAATTAAAATCCATGGGAAAATTACATTGATGATAAATCGCTCCCATGATTACATAAAAAATCCTAGATACAATTTTCTAAAATCTGAGGAACCATAACCGCCATAAATCAAGCATGCTTATAGTAATTTAAAAAACTAAAATAATTACATACTACATACATAATACTTGATAACAACATAAAGGAATCCTAGAATGCCACTCTCTAAATATCAAATCCATACATAAATAAAAAGACCAATTAATTGTCTAATTTATGTACATGGCATAATCACGAGATGGCTCCGATACCAATTGTAGGAATAAAATCAGTAAAAACGTATCAGAGTGGCACAGTGAAATAATAAAAATTTTTAAGATCGTTAAATTTCTCGTGATGCCATATACAATAAACCAACAAAAATAAAACTCATACCGCAAGAGGATGCCAATACTGTAGGAGGAGAATGACTGGAGGGCTTCAACCAACTAGCTCTCTCTACTATTCTCCAATTCCCAGATGGCAGAGTGTATGGGCACTCGGTTCCTCGACCAGTATGCTAGCACTGCTAGTCTTCTTCCTACCACCCAGATCTCTAAAAAACTTATTCTCAAGGTGAGTTGTGCAACAATAAGCTTGCTCACCTGAGAGTCTATGGTCCAAGAGAACTGGAGTGTCAAGACCTCTATTTATAGGCTTGCATGAGGTGATCCTCTGAACTGAAATTGGATTAGAAGAAGATTTTCTCCCTTATCCATCCATAAAATCTGAAAATTCAATGCCTTATCCATCCATAAGAATTCGGCCACTTTAAGGATTTTTCCTTCAAAATTCAAACAGGATTTTAACTTGAATTTTATCTCCTCATTTCCTTATAAAAACTGATTCCCCTTTGTATCAAAAACATGAATAGATTCGGTCATTAAAGTGTGAGGAGAATCAATATTCAAATAGGATTTTCTAGTTTGAATTTTATCTCATCCTTATCCACAAAGAAAACTGAAAATCCCCTTGAGATTTTCCCTCAAAAATTTCAGCCAATTCCAAGGAGGAGAAAATCCAAATTCAACTGGGATTGAAACTTGAATTTTTCCCTGCATCCTTATCCACAAAAACCAAAAATATCTTGGAGGATTTTCCTCAACAAAAATTCGACCACTTTTGTTAGAATTAGGATTCAAAATTCAAGTAGGATTCAAACAAGATTTTTCTCTCCATAATCCAACTCAAATTCGAATTCTAACCTTGTGGAATTATCCACAAAGAATTTGAATTCCACTTGGACTGTGATTCAAAATTTAAATTTCAAAATTCAAATTCAAATCTCAAATTTCATATTTCAAATTTCAAATTTTAAATTTCAAATTTTAAATTTCAAATTCAAATTCAAATTTAAATTTCAAATTCAAAATTTAAATTTCAAATTTCAAAATTCAAATTTCAAAATCCACAAAAAGTTGTATTTCAAATTTTTGTTCGCATGGATAATTTTCTGTTAGGAAATGCCCTAAGTATTAGAGACATTTTGATGTATTCTTTTTGAACTGGATAATAAAATTATACATAGAGGTTATTCATTACATTGCTATCTGTCCTTGTCTTATTTACATGTTAAAGTAAATGTAAGCAAATATGGCTCACTGACTGCTTGTGTTAAAACTGTTAGAACATTGCATGCAATGGACTTTTGTATGCGAGAAGACAATGTTCTAAAGTTAGCGGTCTAAACTATGGTCTGTAGTCTATGGGGTTAGACCGAGCATCTAACTCATGTTAAGACTATTATGTTGTCTAAAGCCTTGGAGGGGACGGTCTGTCTTGACTGTCTGGAGCTGGACTCCCAAGTAGAGACATAGATATGTTGCTCGGTGGTGACATATTAGACCGGGACTAAAGCGTGATTGATCTACGTAGTCCGCTATGAGTGGATCAATCTGCTTTTGACGTGTAGGAAAATAAATCGGAAAAAACGTATCAGAGTGGCGCAGCGGAACAATAAAAATTTTTAGATCGTTAAATATCTCATGATGCCATATACAATAAATCAACAACAATTAAAACTCATACCTCAAGGATGCCAATATGCAGGAGGAGAATGACTGGAGGCTTCAACCAACTAGCCTTCTCTACTATTCTCCAATTCCCGAATGGCTGAGTGTGTGGGCACTCTGAACCTCGATCGGTATGCTAGCACTGCTAGTCTTCTTCCGACCACCCAGATCTCTAAAGAACTTTATTGTCACGATGAGCTGTGCAACAATAAGCCTGCTCACCTGAGAGTCTGTGGTCTAAGAGAACTGGAGTGGCAGGACCTCTATTTATAGACCTGCATGAGGTGATTCTCTGAATTCGAATTGGACTAGGAAAAGATTTTCTCCCTTATCCAAACCAAAAAATCCGATTTTTCCAAGGGAGAATCTCCACAATTAAATTCGGTTTTCCTAGGATAAATCCAATCCAAATCTAAACAAGATTTTAACTAGAATTTTATCTCCCTTTTTCAACCAAAAAATCCGAAATCTTTAGGAGAAAATCTCCTCCAAATTTTCGGCCACTTTTAGGATAAGGAAGAATCAAAATTCCACTAGGATTTTTCAAGCTAAATCTCATCTCAACCTTATCCAAAAATAACCGAATTTCCTAGGATTTAGGCTCCAAAATTTCGGCCACTTTTAGGGAGTAAAGAGAATCCAAATTCAACTAGGATTGAAGCTTGAATTTACCCTTGAATCTTATCCACAAAAACCGAATTTTCCATTGAGGATTATCCTCAAAAAATTCGCCCACTTTCGTTGGGATTTGGATTCAAAATTCAAATAGGATTCTAACAAGATTATCCTCTCCAAATCCAACTCAAATTCGAATTTCAAACCTTGTGGATTTTCTACAACAAATTCGAATCCTACTTGGACTGTGATTCAAAATTTGAATTTCAAATTTCAAATTCAAATTTCAAATTCAAATTTCAAATTTCAAATTTCAAATTTCAAATTTAAATTTCAAATTCAAATTTCAAATTCGAATTTCAAATTCAAATTTCAAATTTCAAATTTCAAAATTCAAATTTCAAATTTCAAAATTCAAATTTCAAATTCCACAAAACGGTTGTGTTTCATATTCTTGTTCTCATGGATAATTTTCTACAACTCCAATCCAATCTCAAATAAAATCATGGCAACTTTATTTGGAGTTCGAATAATTGTGTACTCTATTATCCAAAACAAAATCTGAATCCAACCGGAGAGAATCTTGTCTACCATCCTAATCCTGTGTCATCACCATCCATGCATAATAAACTAGCCAATAGCATACACAAATCAATTTGCCAAACCTTAAGGAATTATGTGGAGCTAGTAGAGGGACTGATTGGACATATATAATCGGGCTCCCGTGATTCCATATGATCATCATTCTGTACCGAACAACTCAATCATATGATCACTAATTTCAGAGTCACACCACTATAAACCTGAAACTGAACTCCCAATTATACACCGTATTACGTAAGCCTGTGACGAGCTACCATCCAATGACCTTGTCATATATGCAAAACCCTCATATGATATCCATGATCAGCCTTAGGTCAAAGTCCGTTTAATCCTACTGATCAGGCTATCTTAAAGTTCCATTATACTACCGAATCAAGAAAATGATTATTCACCATATGTGAATAAGAAGTCATCCGCCCAGCAGACGACCCAAGGCCTTGTCCATTTTCACATTCAGTATAATGCCTTTAAGAGGATACCTTTAACTCCTCAGAGCTATGATTCCGATATCTGCAAACAAACCCTTCATCGTATACAAGTCATGCACCCAACGAACCGGTCTATAAGCTTACTACCTCTGAGACGCTTTAGCCATTGGAACATCAAAGTACACAAGTCATATACATGAAGTAGTTCATTTACTCAGGATTAAGGTTATTGCACAATGAACGTCAAAAGCAGATTGATCCACTCATAGCGGACTACGTAGATCAATCACGCTTTAGTCCCGGTCTAATATGTCACCACCGAGCAACATATCCATGTCTCTACTTGGGAGTCCAGCTCCAGACAGTCAAGACAGACCGTCCCCTCCAAGGCTTTAGACAACATAATAGTCTTAACATGAGTTAGATGCTCGGTCTAACCCCATAGACTACAGACCATAGTTTAGACTGCTAACTTTAGAACATTGTCTTCTCGCATACAAAAATCCATTGCATGCAACGTTCTAACAGTTTTAACACAAGCAGTCAGTGAGCCATATTTGCTTACATTTACTTTAACATGTAAATAAGACGAGGACAGATAGCAATGTAATGAATAACCTCTAAGTATAATTTTATTATCCAGTTCAAAATGAATACATCAAAATGTCTCTAATACTTAGGGCATTTCCTAACAATCTCCCACTTGCCCTAAGCCAGCAGATGTGCCATGTTACGCATCCCCATCGCCTCTACATGCCTCTCAAAGCTTCTAGCTACCAAAGTCTTAGTAAAGGGATCAGCGATGTTGTCCTCGGACGCGATCTTACATACATCCACTTGTCCTGTCTCCACATGCCCTCTAATTATGTGATACCTCCGATCGATGTGCTTGGTCCTCTTGTGGTGCCGAGATTCCCTTGTGTTGGCAATAGCCCCTGTATTATCACAGTAAAGTGTGATAGGCTTGTCAACACCCAGAATGACCTCAAGGTCTCTAAAGAACTTGCGGAGCCAAACCGCTTCTTTAGATGCCTCAGCCGCAGCCACATACTCAGCCTCCATAGTAGAGTCAGCTGTGCAGCCCTGCTTCACGCTCCTCCACACAATGGCGCCTCCTCCGAGCAAAAACACTAATCCAGATGTCGATTTCCTCGAATCCTTACAAGTCTGGAAGTCTGAGTCTGTGTATCCTACGGGTGTTAGGTCCCCTCCAGAATACACTAGCATATAATCCCTCGTTCTCTTAAGATACTTGAGTATATGTTTTACTGCTTGCCAGTGCTTGGTTCCAGGATTCGCTTGATATCGACTCACCATACCTACTGCAAAACATATGTCCGGGCGAGTGCAAAGCATAGCGTACATAAGGCTACCCACAGCGGATGCATAAGGGACCTTACTCATACGCTCTCTTTCTTCCGATGTCTTGGGACAGTCATCCAATGAAAGAGTTAAACCGGCAATAGAAGGTTGTGAGCCTTTCTTTGCCTCTAGCATTGCATATTTGTCAATTATTTTATCTATGTATGAAGCTTGGGATAATGCTATCATTTTGTTCTTTCGATCTCTGAAGAGACGAATGCCTAGAACATAATTAGCTTCTCCCAAGTCCTTCATGTCAAACTGTTGGTATAACCAAAGCTTGACCGATGATAAATTCCCTACATCATTCCCAATGAGTAGTATATCATCGACATAGAGTATCAGAAAGACCACTTTTCCATCCTTAATACGTTTATAAACACAAGGTTCATCAACGTTTTGCTCAAAACCAAATGTCTTAATCGCTTGATCAAACCTCTGGTTCCATGAGCGGGATGCCTGCTTTAATCCATAAATGGATCTAAGCAACTTGCAGACTTTCTTATCTTGGCCTTTTGCTACGAACCCTTCGGGCTGTATCATATAGATACACTCTTCAAGATGGCCATTCAAGAATGCCGTCTTGACATCCATTTGCCAGATCTCGTAATCGAGAGCCGCAGCAATGGACAGAAGAATACGGATAGACTTCAGCATAGCAACAGGCGAAAAGGTTTCCTCGTAATCGATTCCAGCCTTTTGCGTGTATCCCTTTGCAACCAGTCTAGCTTTGAAAGTTTCCACTCTCCCTTCCGCATCCTTCTTTCTTTTGTAGACACATTTGCATCCAATGGGTTTTATCCCATCAGGCAAATCTACAAGTTCCCAAACAGAGTTGGATTTCATAGAATCCATCTCATTGTTCATAGCCTGTTTCCAAGATCTAGAATCAACATCCTTTATAGCTTCATCATATGTGACCGGATCTTCCTCATGCTCATGAGCCTCGGCCTGGTATACCTCAGCATCATACATAAAGAAATTAGGTTTCTTAGAAACCCTCCCACTACGACGAGGCACCCTAAATTGTTGATCGTCTGCAGGTCTTTCACTGGAACTCGGACTTGCGTCCAAGACCGAAATCTGTGGAGCAGTTCTTTCACCCGATAACTCCTCTAGCACCACTTTACTTCGAGGCTTAAAGTCATTCATGTGACTTTCCTCCAAGAATGTCGCATGTGTTGAGACAATGACCTTTTGTTCCTTCGGGTTATAGAACAGACCTCCTTTAGTTCCCTTTGGATACCCTACAAACATGCACAATTCTGATCTTGGTTCCAACTTCTTCGCATCCCCATCCAGTACATGTGCCGGGCAGCCCCATATTCTCATATGTCCAAGGGAGGGCTTCCTGCCACGCCACAATTCATACGGAGTTCTAGGAATTGATTTGCTCGGAACCTGGTTCAGAATATAGCACGTCGTTTGTAAAGCATGTCCCCAAAATGATAATGGCAGCGTTGAGTAACTCATCATGGACCGTACCATATCCAATAAGGTCCTGTTTCTCCTTTCGGCTACACCATTCTGTTGTGGAGTACCAGGTGCAGTCAATTGGGATAATATCCCATTCTCTACAAGATGTCCTAGAAATTCATCGGAGAGGTATTCGCCACCTCGATCAGATCGAAGTGTCTTTATGGATTTATCCAATTGCTTTTCCACTTCCGCACGATACTCTTTGAATTTATCAAAGGTTTCGCTCTTGCGGTGCATCAGATACACATATCCATACCTCGAGTAATCATCTATGAAAGAGACATAGTACTCGAACCCTCCTCGTGCTGTGACGTTCATGGGACCACATACGTCAGTGTGCACAATTTCTAAGAGCTCTTGTGCCCTTGTACCCTTAGCTCCAAAAGACCTCTTAGTCATCTTACCCTCTAGACAAGACTCACATTGGGGAAGTCGTACCTCCTCCAAAGATTCCAGAGGACCGTCTTTCACCAATCTTTGAATCCTATCCTGATTAATATGAGCAAGTCTTAAATGCCAAAGATATGCCTTGTTAGAGTGAGAAACTTTCAACCTTTTAGAGTTATCAATTAATTCAGTGTCAAGCAGTGAGTACATCTTTGGTCTGATCAAATATAGGTTTCCATCCATCCATCCAGAACAGATAAAAGACTTATTTCTACGAATATCAACTCTTTTACTAAAAGAAACTGAATAAGAATCCTTTATTAAACAAGCTACCGATATAAGGTTCCTCCTAAAATTAGGAACATAAAAACAGTCTTTCAATAAAATAAACCTAAATTGATCAAAATAAAGATGAACGTCTCCCACTGCCTCAGCCACCACAAAGCTACCATCTCCAGTCCGCAACGAGAGGCTCCTATCATGTAGACTTCTCGTTTCCACGAACCCCTGCATAGAAACACAAACATGATTAGTGGCGCCCGAATCAATGACCCATGTGTCTTTCGATTCTTCCACCAAACATGCTTCTAAGTAATGAAGTTCCTTACCTTCCTTGCCCTTGGAGGCTAGGAATTCCCGGCAAGCCTTCTTGAAGTGACCTACCTTCCCACAGTGGAAGCATTTGGACTTTTTAGGGTCCTTTGGCTTCTTGTTCTTCTTCTTCTTCTTCCCGTCCGAGACAGGAGGATTAGAAGAACTGGAAGCCACTTGCTTCTTATTTGGCCTCTTCCTCTTCCGTGAGGGATTGGAAGATTCCGCCAAATTGGCCTCTCCTTTAGGTCGGACCGTATCCTCATCCCTGATCATCCGCTCATAAGCCTGTAGTTGCTTCATGAGCTCTGTAAGTCCTAACTCCTTTGTCGCCAGATTGTATGCGGCCTTAAACCCCACAAAATCTTTAGACAGAGTCTTGAACACCATCTCGATCTGGGTGTTATAGTCCAACTCAGCACCATTCTCGGCAGCCTCAGCGAAGAATCCCATTAGAGTGATCATATGGTCCTTCACCGGAGCACCCGCCTTTTGCTTAGAGTTCATAATGCTGGTGATAGCGGACTGTCGAGCCAATTTTTCTTGGCCTCCGAACATGTCCTCCAGATTTTCCATGATCTCCCCAGCAACTTGATAAGTCTCATGCTGCTTTTGTAAAGCACTCGTCATGCTAGCAAGGATGTAGCATCGAGCTATCTCATTGGATTCTCTCCAACGATTATAGGCAACCGGGACCTCCTCAAGTGGTGTGTCAGGTTTGGGCCCAGGTGGGCATGGTTCGTCCAGTACGAACTTGTGTCTCTCGCAGCTGAGAACTATTAATAGATTTCTTTTCCAATCTTTATAATTGTCGCCATTCAACTTATTTTCAGTAAGTATCGAAATGAGGGGTGTCGGTGACATTTTGAACTGAAATAAAATTATACTAGACATCATTACAAAGCCCAAGCAAATATGCAGATAATTTAGCAAATAAAACATACAAGTATGTTCCTACATGAAACTTGAAAAAACATGTAGCATTGCAACGGTAATTCTCAGCATCTATTGCCCCAAGCCACCGAGGGGTGGTCATGAGAACAAATAGCCGGAACATGGACCCCGTCCAATTAATATATGTTACCTTAAATCCTCCAAGGTTAAGACATATATTAATAACCGCTTATTTGGCCACCAGTTTAGTTAACAGAGCTTCTAGGGAAGGTTAATAACTAAACGAGTCTTGAGTGTATAACCATTATTTACGTAGCCCGATCCACGTCCTACCAAGCCACCGAGGGGTGGTCATGAATAGGATCGCACCCGAACACGTTTTCCACATAGGAGATCCAATCTAGTATACCGGCGGCGGTAAACACCTACCGAGGGGTGTGGTCAGGTCGGAACTGACGCGAGGCGTTACCATGCTTTCACATATGGATCAACAATGGAGGCCGTGGGTTTTGTTTGAAACCCTCTCCCACTCAATATTTTGAAAAACATGCAAGTTTTAACAAATTATGTATGATCAATATAGTATGAGCGGCACTCACCTATCCTATATGACATGTTATCAAATATGCATACAAAACATCCATCAATACATATTTATACATCCATGACATATCACAGAAAAATAATTGACAGAATAACCAAGCCATGGTTCCATCCTAGAACAAAGAAAATAAAGATTACAAAATTCCATCCAAAGCATTCTTTGGGTCTTGAATTTTGTTCCGTCTTCTTGTATCCATCTTTATGTAGCCTCTCCATTTATTTCTCATCCCATGAATTATTTAAAATTTAAATCTCCAAAAATTTAAATTTCAAATTCAAATTCCAAGTTTGAATTTCAAATTTAAATTTTAAACAATTTTAATCATCATGTGTAATAATATGTAATTTCAAAAATTTCAAATTTTCAATTACATATTTTTAAACATGATTTAAAATTAAATCTCAAATTTAAAAATCAAAAATTTCAAATTTTGGACTGTCGGACCGCCGCTCGTGAAGGCGGCAGCCGCCGTGGGCAGCCACCAACCCCGGAGGGGCTGGCAGCCCACGGCCGCCCCTTGTACAGCCTGCCGGGCTGCAGGCCAAGCCTGCAGCACCAGGCTGCACGCCCAGACTGGGCGCAGCAGCCGGCAGGCTGCAGGCAGCACCTGCAGCCAGAGGCTGCACGCCCAGGCTGCGACCAGCCTTGGGCAGGCCACGGCCACCCCTGGCTGCAGGCAGAGCCTGCGGCCGTGGGTGGTGTGGGCCTGTACAGGGGCTGCCGCAGCCCCATCCTGCCCGAGGGCAGGGGCTGCAGCCCCACCAAGGTTTGTCGGCCTATCCCGAGGGGTCGTGTCTCGATTTTCGTGCCATATTCCAATTTATCTTTTAGGATCTCCAAAAATTAATTTGAATCCCAATTAAATTGAAATTTTCCACACAATCAAAATTTCAACCTTTAAATTAAATTTAACTTTTGGGAAAAATAAATTACGGTCTTCAATCTTCAATCTCCTCCAGGAATAATTACATAAAAAATTCCTATACCGTTTTCGGTGTACAAAATTCTATCCATAAAAATTCTAAGAGACAAAAATTAATATCCATGGGAAAATTACAGTGTTAATAAACTGCTCCCATGGTTACATAAAAAATTCCTAGATACAATTTTTCTAAATTCTAAGGAACCATAACTGGTATAAACAAGCATGCTTATAATAATTCAAAAAATTAAAATAACCACATACTTTATACATAATACATTATAACAACATAAAGGAACCCTAAAATGCCACTCTCTAAATATCAAATCCATACATAAATAAAAAGACTAAGTAATTGTCTAATTTATGTACATGGCATAGTCATGAGATGGCTCTGATACCAATTGTAGGAAAATAAATCGGAAAAAACGTATCAGAGTGGCGCAGCGGAACAATAAAAATTTTTAGATCGTTAAATATCTCATGATGCCATATACAATAAATCAACAACAATTAAAACTCATACCTCAAGGATGCCAATATGCAGGAGGAGAATGACTGGAGGCTTCAACCAACTAGCCTTCTCTACTATTCTCCAATTCCCGAATGGCTGAGTGTGTGGGCACTCTGAACCTCGATCGGTATGCTAGCACTGCTAGTCTTCTTCCGACCACCCAGATCTCTAAAGAACTTTATTGTCACGATGAGCTGTGCAACAATAAGCCTGCTCACCTGAGAGTCTGTGGTCTAAGAGAACTGGAGTGGCAGGACCTCTATTTATAGACCTGCATGAGGTGATTCTCTGAATTCGAAT
This sequence comes from Antiaris toxicaria, assembly GCA_035233585.1. Taxonomy (NCBI): domain Eukaryota; kingdom Viridiplantae; phylum Streptophyta; class Magnoliopsida; order Rosales; family Moraceae; genus Antiaris; species Antiaris toxicaria. Next base: position 76,025,269 of record CP141155.1, read on the forward strand.
TGGACTAGGAAAAGATTTTCTCCCTTATCCAAACCAAAAAATCCGATTTTTCCAAGGGAGAATCTCCACAATTAAATTCGGTTTTCCTAGGATAAATCCAATCCAAATCTAAACAAGATTTTAACTAGAATTTTATCTCCCTTTTTCAACCAAAAAATCCGAAATCTTTAGGAGAAAATCTCCTCCAAATTTTCGGCCACTTTTAGGATAAGGAAGAATCAAAATTCCACTAGGATTTTTCAAGCTAAATCTCATCTCAACCTTATCCAAAAATAACCGAATTTCCTAGGATTTAGGCTCCAAAATTTCGGCCACTTTTAGGGAGTAAAGAGAATCCAAATTCAACTAGGATTGAAGCTTGAATTTACCCTTGAATCTTATCCGCAAAAACCGAATTTTCCATTGAGGATTATCCTCAAAAAATTCGCCCACTTTCGTTGGGATTTGGATTCAAAATTCAAGTAGGATTCTAACAAGATTATCCTCTCCAAATCCAACTCAAATTCGAATTTCAAACCTTGTGGATTTTCCACAACAAATTCGAATCCTACTTGGACTGTGATTCAAAATTTGAATTTCAAATTTCAAATAAAAATTTCAAATTCAAATTTCAAATTTCAAATTTCAAATTTCAAATTTAAATTTCAAATTCAAATTTCAAATTCGAATTTCAAATTCAAATTTCAAATTTCAAATTTCAAAATTCAAATTTCAAATTTCAAATTTCAAATTTCAAATTCCACAAAACGGTTGTGTTTCATATTCTTGTTCTCATGGATAATTTTCTACAACTCCAATCCAATCTCAAATAAAATCATGGCAACTTTATTTGGAGTTCGAATAATTGTGTACTCTATTATCCAAAACAAAATCTGAATCCAACCGGAGAGAATCTTGTCTACCATCCTAATCCTGTGTCATCACCATCCATGCATAATAAACTAGCCAATAGCATACACAAATCAATTTGCCAAACCTTAAGGAATTATGTGGAGCTAGTAGAGGGACTGATTGGACATATATAATCGGGCTCCCGTGATTCCATATGATCATCATTCTGTACCGAACAACTCAATCATATGATCACTAATTTCAGAGTCACACCACTATAAACCTGAAACTGAACTCCCAATTATATACCGTATTACGTAAGCCTGTGACGAGCTATCATCCAATGACCTTGTCATATATGCAAAACCCTCATATGATATCCATGATCAGCCTTATGTCAAAGTCCGTTTAATCCTACTGATCAGGCTATCTTAAAGTTCTATTATACTACCGAATCAAGAAAATGATTATTCACCATATGTGAATAAGAAGTCATCCGCCCAGCAGACGACCCAAGGCCTTGTCCATTTTCACATTCAGTATAATGCCTTTAAGAGGATACCTTTAACTCCTCAGAGCTATGATTCCGATATCTGCAAACAAACCCTTCATCGTATACAAGTCATGCACCCAACGAACCGGTCTATAAGCTTACTACCTCTGAGACGCTTTAGCCATTGGAACATCAAAGTACACAAGTCATATACATGAAGTAGTTCATTTACTCAAGATTAAGGTTATTGCACAATGAACGTCAAAAGCAGATTGATCCACTCATAGCGGACTACGTAGATCAATCACGCTTTAGTCCCGGTCTAATATGTCACCACCGAGCAACATATCCATGTCTCTACTTGGGAGTCCAGCTCCAGACAGTCAAGACAGACCGTCCCCTCCAAGGCTTTAGACAACATAATAGTCTTAACATGAGTTAGATGCTCGGTCTAACCCCATAGACTACAGACCATAGTTTAGACTGCTAACTTTAGAACATTGTCTTCTCGCATACAAAAATCCATTGCATGCAACGTTCTAACAGTTTTAACACAAGCAGTCAGTGAGCCATATTTGCTTACATTTACTTTAACATGTAAATAAGACGAGGACAGATAGCAATGTAATGAATAACCTCTAAGTATAATTTTATTATCCAGTTCAAAATGAATACATCAAAATGTCTCTAATACTTAGGGCATTTCCTAACATGACGTTCATTGTGCAATAACCTTAATCCTGAGTAAATGAACTACTTCATGTATATGACTTGTGTACTTTGATGTTCCAATGGCTAATGCGTCTCAGAGGTAGTAAGCTTATAGACCGGTTCGTTGGGTGCATGACTTGTATACGATGAAGGGTTTGTTTGCAGATATCGGAATCATAGCTCTGAGGAGTTAAAGGTATCCTCTTAAAGGCATTATACTGAATGTGAAAATGGACAAGACCTTGGGTCGTCTGCTGGGCGGTTGACTTCTTATTCACATATGGTGAATAATCATTTTCTTAATTCGGTGGTATAATGGAACTTTAAGATAGCCTGATCAGTAGGATTAAACGGACTTTGACCTAAGGCTGATCATGGATATCATATGAGGGTTTTGCATATATGACAAGGTCATTAGATGGTAGCTCGTCACAGGCTTACGTAATACGGTATATAATTGGGAGTTCAGTTTCAGGTTTATAGTGGTGTGACTCTGAAATTAGTGATCATATGATTGAGTTGTTCGGTACAGAATGATGATCATATGGAATCACGGGAGCCCGATTATATATGTCCAATCAGTCCCTCTACTAGCTCTACATAATTCCTTAACGTTTGGCAAATTGATTTGTGTATGCTATTGGCTAGTTTATTATGCATGGATAGTGATGACACAGGATTAGGATGGTAGACAAGATTCTCTCTGGTTGGATTCAGATTTTGTTTTGGATAATAGAGTACACAATTATTCGAACTCCAAATAAAGTTGCCATGATTTTATTTGAGATTGGATTGGAGTTGTAGAAAATTATCCATGAGAACAAGAATATGAAACACAACCGTTTTGTGGAATTTGAAATTTGAATTTTGAAATTTGAAATTTGAAATTTGAAATTTGAAATTTGAAATTTGAATTTGAAATTCGAATTTGAAATTTGAATTTGAAATTCGAATTTGAAATTTGAAATTTGAAATTTGAAATTTGAATTTGAAATTTGAATTTGAAATTTGAAATTCAAATTTTGAATCACAGTCCAAGTAGGATTCGAATTTGTTGTGGAAAATCCACAAGGTTTGAAATTCGAATTTGAGTTGGATTTGGAGAGGATAATCTTGTTAGAATCCTACTTGAATTTTGAATCCAAATCCTAACAAAAGTGGACGAAATTTTTGAGGATAATCCTCATGGAAAAATTCAGATTTTGTGGATAACGTTCAAGAGAAAATTCAAGCTTTAATCCTAGTTGAATTTGGATTCTCTCCTTCCCTGAAAAGTGGCCGAAATTAGGGAGAATATCTCCTAGGAAATTCGGTTATTTTGGATAAGGTTGAGATGAGATTCAAGCTTGAAAATCCTAGTGGAATTTTTGATTCTCCCTTATCCATAATGGCCGAAATCTTTAGGGAAGATTTACCTTGAAATTTTCGGATTTTTTGGGTTGAAAAAGGGAGATAAAATTCTAGTTAAAATCTTGTTTTGATTTGGATTGGATTTATCCTAAGAAAAACCGAATTTTTTTGTGGAGATTCTCCCTTGGAAAAATTCAGATTTTATGGGTTTGGATAAGGGAAAATATCTTTTCCTAATCCAATTCAAATTCAGAGATTCACCTCATGCAGGTCCATAAATAGAGGACCTACCACTCCAGTTCTCTCAGACCACAGACTCTCAGGTGAGCAGGCTTATTGTTGCACAGCTCATCGTGACAATAAAGTTCTTTAGAGATCTGGGTGGTAGGAAGAAGACTAGCAGTGCTAGCATACCGATCGAGGTTCAGAGTGCCCACACACTCAGCCATTCGGGAATTGGAGAATAGTAGAGAAGGCTAATTGGTTGAAGCCTCCGGTCATTCTCCCCCTGCAGATTGGCGTCCTTGAGGTATGAGTTTTAATTGTTGTTGATTTATTGTATATGGCATCATGAGATATTTAACGATCTAAAAATTTTTATTGTTCCGCTGCGCCACTCTGATATGTTTTTACCGATTTATTATCCTACAATTGGTATCAGAGCCATCTCATGACTATGCCATGTACATAAATTAGACAATTACTTAGTCTTTTTATTTATGTATGGATTTGATATTTAGAGAGTGGCATTCTAGGGTTCCTTTATGTTGTTATCATGGATTATGTATAAAGTATGTGGTTATTTTAATTTTTTGAATTATTATAAGCATGCTTGTTTATACCGGTTATGGTTCCTTAGAATTTAGAAAAATTGTATCTAGGATTTTTTATGTAACCATGGGAGCAGTTTATTAACACTGTAATTTTCCATGGATTTTATTTTTGTCTCTTAGAATTTTTATGATTAGAATTTTTGTACACCGGAAACGGTTTAGGAATTTTTATGTAATTATTCTTGGAGGAGATTGAAGATTGAAGACCGTAATTTATTTTTCCTAAAAAGTTAAATTTGATTTAAAGGTTGAAATTTTGATTGTGTGGAAAATTTCAATTTAATTGGGATTCAAATTAATTTTTGGAGATCGTAATAGGTAAATTGGAATATGGCACGAAAATCGAGACACGAACCCTCGGGATAGGCCGACAAACCTTGGTGGGACTGCAGCCCCTGCCCTCGGGCAGGATGGGGCTACGGCAGCCCCTAAGCAGGCCCACACCACCCCGGCCGCAGGCTTGGCCTGTAGCCAGGGGTGGCCGTGGCCTGCCCAAGGCTGGCCGCAGCCTGGGCGTGCAGCCTCTGGCTGTAGGCGCTGCCTGCAGCCTGCCGACTGCTGCGCCCAGCCTAAGCGTGCAGCCCGGCGCTGCAGGCTTGGCCTGCAGCCCGGCAGGGCTGCACATGGGGGCGGCCGTGGGCTGCCAGCCCCTCCGGGGTTGGTGGCTGCCCACGGCGGCTGCCGCCTACAGGGGCGGCGGTCCGACGGTCCAAAAATCAGAAAATTTTGATTTTTAAATTTGAGATTTAATTTTAAATCATATTTAAAAATATGTAATTAAAATTTGAAATTTTTGAAATTACATATTATTACACATGATGTTTAAAATTGTTTAAAATTTAAATTTGAAATTTAAATTTGAAATTCGAATTTGGAATTTGAAATTTAGATTTTTGGAGATTTAAATTTTAAATAATTATTGGGATAAGAAATAAATGGAGAGGCTATATAAAGATGGATATGAGAAGACGGAACAAAATTCAAGACCCAAAGAATGCTTTGGATGGAATTTTGTAATCTTTATTTTCTTTGTTCTAGGATGGAACCATAGCTTGGTTATTCTGTCAATTATTTTTTCTGTGATATGTCATGGATGTATAAATATGTATTGATGGATGTTTTGTATGCATATTTGATAACATGTCATATAGGATAGGTGAGTGCCGCTCATACTATATTGATCATACATAATTTGTCAAAACTTGCATGTTTTTCAAAATATTGAGTGGGAGAGGGTTTCAAACAAAACCCACGGCCTCCATTGTTGATCCATATGTGAAAGCATGGTAACGCCTCGCGTCAGTTCTGCCCTGACCACACCCCTCGGTAGGTGTTTACCGCCGCCGGTATACTAGATTGGATCTCCTATGTGGAAAACGTGTTCAGGTGCGATCCTATTCATGACCACCCCTCGGTGGCTTGGTAGGACGTGGATCGGGCTACGTAAACAATGGTTATACACTCAAGACTCGTTTAGTTATTAACCTTCCCTAGAAGCTCTGTTAACTAAACTGGTGGCCAAATAAGCGGTTATTAATATATGTCTTAACCTTGGAGGATTTAAGGTAACATATATTAATTGGACGGGATCCATGTTCTAGCTATTTGTTTTCATGACCACCCCTCGGTGGCTTTGCAATGCTACATATTTTTCAAGTTTCATGTAGGAACATACTTGTATGTTTTATTTGCTAAATTATCTGTATATTTGCTTGGGCTTTGTAATGATGTCTAGTATAATTTTATTTCAGTTCAAAATGTCACCGACACCCCTCATTTCGATACTTACTGAAAATAAGTTGAATGGCGATAATTATAAAGACTGGAAAAGAAATCTATTAATAGTTCTCAGCTGCGAGGGACACAAGTTCGTACTAGACGAACCATGCCCACCTGGGCCCAAACCTGACACACCACTTGAGGAAGTCCCGGTTGCCTATAATCGTTGGAGAGAATCCAATGAAATAGCTCGATGCTACATCCTTGCTAGCATGACGAGTGCTTTACAAAAGCAGCATGAGACTTATCAAGTTGCTGGGGAGATCATGGACAATCTGGAGGACATGTTCGGAGGCCAAGAAAAATTGGCTCGACAGTCCGCTATCACCAGCATTATGAACTCCAAGCAAAAGGCGGGTACTCCGATGAAGGACCATATGATCACTCTAATGGGATTTTTCGCTGAGGCTGCCGAGAATGGTGCTGAGTTAGACTACAACACCCAGATCGAGATGGTGTTCAAGACTCTGTCTAAAGATTTTATGGGGTTTAAGGCCGCATACAATCTGGCGACAAAGGAGTTAGGACTAACCGAGCTCATGAAGCAACTACAGGCTTATGAGCGGATGATCAGGGATGAGGATGTGGTCCGACCTAAAGGAGAGGACAATTTGGCGGAATCTTCCAATCCCTCACGGAAGAGGAAGAGGCCAAATAAGAAGCAAGTGGCTTCCAGTTCTTCTAATCCTCCTGTCTCGGACGGGAAGAAGAAGAACAAGAACAAGAAGCCAAAGGACCCTAAAAAGTCCAAATGCTTCCATTGTGAGAAGGTAGGTCACTTCAAGAAGGCTTGCCAGGAATTCCTAGCCGCCAAGGGCAAGGAAGGTAAGGAACTTCATTACTTAGAAGCGTGTTTGGTGGAAGAATCGAAAGACACTTGGGTCATTGATTCGGGGGCCACTAATCATGTTTGTGTTTCTATGCAGGGGTTCGTGGAAACGAGAAGTCTACATGATAGGAGCCTCTCGTTGCGGACTGGAGATGGTAGCTTTGTGGTGGCTGAGGCAGTGGGAGATGTTCACCTTTATTTTGATCAATTTAGGTTTATTTTATTGAAAGACTGTTTTTATGTTCCTAATTTTAGGAGGAACCTTATATCGGTAGCTTGTTTAATAAAGGATTCTTATTCGGTTTCTTTTAGTAAAAGAGTTGATATTCGTAGAAATAAGTCTTTTATCTGTTCTGGATGGATGGATGGAAACCTATATTTGATCAGACCAAAGATGTACTCACTGGTTGACACTGAATTAATTGATAACTCTAAAAGGTTGAAAGTTTCTCACTCTAACAAGGCGTATCTTTGGCATTTAAGACTTGGTCATATTAATCAGGATAGGATTCAAAGATTGGTGAAAGACTGTCCTCTGGAATCTCTGGAGGAGGTACGACTTCCCCATTGTGAGTCTTGTCTAGAGGGTAAGATGACTAAGAGGTCTTTTGGAGCTAAGGGTACAAGGGCTAAAGAGCTCTTAGAAATTGTGCACACTGACGTATGTGGCCCCATGAACGTCACAGCACGAGGAGGGTTCGAGTATTATGTCTCTTTCATAGATGATTACTCGAGGTATGGATATGTGTATCTGATGCACCGCAAGAGCGAAACCTTTGATAAGTTCAAAGAGTATCATGCGGAAGTGGAAAAGCAATTGGATAAATCCATAAAGACACTTCGATCTGATCGAGGTGGCGAATACCTCTCCGATGAATTTCTAGGACATCTTGTAGAGAACGGGATTTTATCCCTATTGACTGCACCTGGTACTCCACAATAGAATGGTGTAGCCGAAAGGAGAAACAGGACCTTATTGGATATGGTACTGTCCATGATGAGTTACTCAACGCTGCCATTATCATTTTGGGGATATGCTTTACAAACGGTGTGCTATATTCTGAACCAGGTTCCGAGCAAATCAATTCCTAGAACTCCGTATGAATTGTGGCGTGGCAGGAAGCCCTCCCTTGGACATATGAGAATATGGGGCTGCCCGGCACATGTACTGGATGGGGATGCGAAGAAGTTGGAACCAAGATCAAAATTATGCATGTTTGTAGGGTATCCAAAAGGAACTAAAGGAGGTCTGTTCTATAACCCGAAAGAACAAAAAGTCATTGTCTCAACCCATGCGACATTCTTGGAGGAAAGTCACATGAATGACTTTAAGCCTCGAAGCAAAGTGGTGCTAGAGGAGTTATCGGGTGAAAGAACTGCTCCACGGATTTCGGTCTTGGACGCAAGTCCGAGTTCCAGTGAAAGACCTGCAGACGATCAACAATTTAGGGTGCCTCGTCGTAGTGGGAGGGTTTCTAAGAAACCTAATTTCTTAATGTATGATGCTGAAGTATACCAGGCCGAGGCTCATGAGCATGAAGAAGATCCGGTCACATATGATGAAGCTATAAAGGATGTTGATTCTAAATCTTGGAAACAGGCTATGAACAATGAGATGGATTCTATAAAATCCAACTCTATTTGGGAACTTGTAGATTTGCCGGATGGGATAAAACCCATTGGATGCAAATGGGTCTACAAAAGAAAGAAGGATGCGGAAGGGAGAGTGGAAACTTTCAAAGCTAGACTGGTTGCAAAGGGATACACGCAAAAGGCTGGAATCGATTACGAGGAAACCTTTTCGCCTGTTGCTATGCTGAAGTCTATCCGTATTCTTCTGACCATTGCTGCGGCTCTCGATTACGAGATCTAGCAAATGAATGTCAAGACGGCATTCTTGAATGGCCATCTTGAAGAGTGTATCTATATGATACAGCCCGAAGGGTTCGTAGCAAAAGGCCAAGATAGGAAAGTCTGCAAGTTGCTTAGATCCATTTATAGATTAAAGCAAGCATCCCGCTCATGGAACCAGAGGTTTGATCAAGCGATTAAGACATTTGGTTTTGAGCAGAACGTTGATGAACCTTGTGTTTATAAACGTATTAAGGATGGAAAAGTGGTCTTTCTGATACTCTATGTCGATGATATACTACTCATGGGGAATGATGTAGGGAACTTATCATCGGTCAAGCTTTGGTTACACCAACAGTTTGACATTAAGGACTTGGGAGAAGCTAATTATGTTCTAGGCATTCGTCTCATCAGAGATCGAAAGAACAAAATGATAGCATTATCCCAAGCTTCATACATAGATAAAATAATTGACAAATATGCAATGCTAGAGGCAAAGAAAGGCTCACAACCTTCTATTGCCGGTTTAACTCTTTCATTGGATAACTGTCCCAAGACATCGGAAGAAAGAGAGCGTATGAGTAAGGTCTCTTATGCATCCGCTGTGGGTAGCCTTATGTACGCTATGCTTTGCACTCGCCCGGACATATGTTTTGCAGTAGGTATGGTGAGTCGATATCAAGCGAATCCTGGAACCAAGCACTGGCAAGCAGTAAAGCATATACTCAAGTATCTTAAGAGAACGAGGGATTATATGCTGGTGTATTCTGGAGGGGACCTAACACCCATAGGATACACGGACTCAGACTTCCAGACTTGTAAGGATTCGAGGAAATCGACATCTGGATCAGTGTTTTTACTCGGAGGAGGCGCCATTGTGTAGAGGAGCGTGAAGCAGGGCTGCACAGCTGACTCTACTATGGAGGCTGAGTATGTGGCTGCGGCTGAGGCATCTAAAGAAGCGGTTTGGCTCCGCAAGTTCTTTAGAGACCTTAAGGTCATTCCGGGTGTTGACAAGCCTATCACACTTTACTGTGATAATACAGGGGCTATTGCCAACACAAGGGAATCTCGGCACCACAAGAGGACCAAGCACATCGATCGGAGATATCATATTATCAGAGGGCATGTGGAGACAGGACAAGTGGATGTATGTAAGATCGCGTCCGAGGACAACATCGCTGATCCCTTTACTAAGACTTTGGCGGCTAGAAGCTTTGAGAGGCATGTAGAGGCGATGGGGATGCGTAACATGGCACATCTGCTGGCTTAGGGCAAGTGGGAGATTGTTAGGAAATGCCCTAAGTATTAGAGACATTTTGATGTATTCTTTTTGAACTGGATAATAAAATTATACATAGAGGTTATTCATTACATTGCTATCTGTCCTTGTCTTATTTACATGTTAAAGTAAATGTAAGCAAATATGGCTCACTGACTGCTTGTGTTAAAACTGTTAGAACATTGCATGCAATGGACTTTTGTATGCGAGAAGACAATGTTCTAAAGTTAGCGGTCTAAACTATGGTCTGTAGTCTATGGGGTTAGACCGAGCATCTAACTCATGTTAAGACTATTATGTTGTCTAAAGCCTTGGAGGGGACGGTCTGTCTTGACTGTCTAGAGTTGGACTCCCAAGTAGAGACATGGATATGTTGCTCGGTGGTGACATATTAGACCGGGACTAAAGCGTGATTGATCTACGTAGTCCGCTATGAGTGGATCAATCTGCTTTTGACATTCATTGTGCAATAACCTTAATCCTGAGTAAATGAACTACTTCATGTATATGACTTGTGTACTTTGATGTTCCAATGGCTAAAGCGTCTCAGAGGTAGTAAGCTTATAAACCGGTTCGTTGGGTGCATGACTTGTATACGATGAAGGGTTTGTTTGCAGATATCGGAATCATAGCTCTGAGGAGTTAAAGGTATCCTCTTAAAGGCATTATACTGAATGTGAAAATGGACAAGGCCTTGGGTCGTCTGCTGGGCGGATGACTTCTTATTCACATATGGTGAATAATCATTTTCTTGATTTGGTGGTATAATGGAACTTTAAGATAGCCTGATCAGTAGGATTAAACGGACTTTGACCTAAGGCTGATCATGGATATCATATGAGGGTTTTGCATATATGACAAGGTCATTGGATGGTAGCTTGTCACAGGCTTACGTAATACGATATATAATTGGGAGTTCAGTTTCAGGTTTATAGTGGTGTGACTCTGAAATTATTGATCATATGATTGAGTTGTTCGGTACAGAATGATGATCATATGAAATCATGGGAGCCCGATTATATATGTCCAATCAGTCCCTCTACTAGCTCTCACATAATTCCTTAACGTTTGGCAAATTGATTTGTGTATGCTATTGGCTAGTTTATTATGCATGGATAGTGATGACACAGGATTAGGATGGTAGACAAGATTCTCTCCGGTTGGATTCAGATTTTGTTTTGGATAATAGAGTATACAATTATTCGAACTCCAAATAAAGTTGCCATGATTTTATTTGAGATTGGATTGAAGTTGTAGAAAATTATCCATGAGAATAAGAATATGAAACACAACCGTTTTGTGGAATTTGAAATTTGAATTTTGAAATTTGAATTTTGAATTTTGAAATTTGAATTTTGAATTTTGAATTTGAAATTTGAATTTGAAATTCAAATTTGAAATTTGAATTTGAAATTTAAATTTGAAATTTGAAATTTGAAATTTGAAATTTGAATTTGAAATTTGAATTTGAAATTTGAAATTCAAATTTTGAATCACAGTCCAAGTAGGATTCGAATTTGTTGTGGAAAATCCACAAGGTTTGAAATTCGAATTTGAGTTGGATTTAGAGAGGATGATCTTGTTAGAATCCTACTTGAATTTTGAATCCAAATCCCAGCAAAAGTGGACGAAATTTTTGAGGATAATCCTCATGGAAAAATTCGGATTTTGTGGATAAGGTTCAAGGGAAAATTCAAGCTTCAATCCTAGTTGAATTTGGATTCTCTCCTTCCCTGAAAAGTGGCCGAAATTAGGGAGAATATCTCCTAGGAAATTCAGTTATTTTGGATAAGGTTGAGATGAGATTCAAGCTTGAAAATCCTAGTGGAACTTTTGATTCTCCCTTATCCATAATGGCCGAAATCTTTAGGGAAGATTTACCTTGAAATTTTTGGATTTTTTGGGTTGAAAAAGGGAGATAAAATTCTAGTTAAAATCTTGTTTTGATTTGGATTGGATTTATCCTAAGAAAAACCGAATTTTTTGTGAAGATTCTCCCTTGGAAAAATTCGGATTTTATGGGTTTGGATAAGGGAAAATATCTTTTCCTAATCCAATTCAAATTCAGAGATTCGCCTCATGCAGGTCTATAAATAGAGGACCTACCACTCCAGTTCTCTCAGACCACAGACTCTCAGGTGAGCAGGCTTATTGTTGCACAGCTCATCGTGACAATAAAGTTCTTTAGAGATCTGGGTGGTCGGAAGAAGACTAGCAGTGCTAGCATACCGATCGAGGTTCAGAGTGCCCACACACTCAGCCATTCGGGAATTGGAGAATAGTAGAGAAGGCTAATTGGTTGAAGCCTCCGGTCATTCTCCTCCTGCAGATTGGCGTCCTTGAGGTATGAGTTTTAATTGTTGTTGATTTATTGTATATGGCATCATGAGATATTTAACGATCTAAAAATTTTTATTGTTCCGCTGCGCCACTCTGATATGTTTTTACCGATTTATTATCCTACATGTTCTACAACCAATTCAATCTTAAATAAAATCATGGCAATTTTATCTAGAGTTTAAATAATTGTGTACTATATTATCCAAAACAAAACATGAATTCAACCGGAGAGAATCTTGTCCACCATCTTAATCCTATGTCAACACCATCCATGTAAAGTTAACTAGCCAATAAGCATACGCTGATCAATTTGCCAACCGTTAACGAATTATGTGGAGCTAGTAAACGGACCAATTGGACATATATAATCAGGCTCCCGCGAATCCATATGATCATCATTCTGTACCGAACAACTCAATCATTTGATCACTAATTTCAGAGTCACACCACTATAAACCTGAAACTGAACTCCAAATTATATACCATATTACATAAGCCTGTGACGAGCTACTATCCAATGACCTTGTCATATATGCAAAACGCTCATATGATATCCATGATCAACCTTAGGTCAACGTCCGTTTAATCCTGCTGATCAAGCTATCTTAAAGTTCCATTATACTATCGAATAAGAAAACGATTGTTCACCATATGTGAATAAGAAGTTATCTGCCTAGCAGGTGACCCAAGGCCTTGTCCATTTTCACATCCAGTATAATGCCTTTAGGAGGATATCCTTTGTGACAACCGGGAAATTTAATCATTCTCAGAGACTATGTACAATGTATGTGAACAGTGAATTTTAAGTTTTAAACTATAAAATAAATAATTTAATATTGTTTAGAATGCAATAAAATGTTTTGCAAGGTCAAGAATCATGAATTTGACTGTAGAAAATTTTATCTAGTCGAAACGGGGGAAAATGGTATCAAGTTAAAACCGAAAACCCTAACAAAAGTATGTGTTTCACCAAAAGACGAAAAAATTTAGAATGTATTTTTGGCCAAACGATAGTATATTAGGGCAAACCGAGCGCACGGATAGCCTCAGAAAAGCTCCGGTGCGATTTCGGTAAAATTTGGTCCGGGTAATTTTCGGTTGGATTGGAACCAAAAACCAACTAGAAGTAAACTAGATTCTAATTGGATGACCTCATTAGCATGATGTCATAATTAAATTATTTATGTTAATGGTGGAAAGAAATCCAAGCTTTAATGGCTAGGATTTAACACTTTTTGATCCAAAGGTTGAGATTAAGCCAAAATGCCATAGATTTTATTTAAATTTCTTGGATAAATCCAAGCAAAATGAGCTGTCCTAGCAGCTGTAAAACAGCCATAAAAAGTTGCAAAAAGACCCCCCAAAAAGTTGCAACTAAGTCCGTAAAGTTTTGACAAAATGCCAACTAGTTTGCAACTAAATCCCTCACTTATGGGCTGCTATATATACCCATTTTGCTGCTGGAAATTCAAGTGGAAACAGCCAAGGAAATTCAGAAAACAAGCAGCCCTTGTTCCCCATTAAAACCGTGAGATCCTCACCCATTTACAAGCCAAAAATCTTCAAATTTTAGTGTTCAAGTTCATCTTTAAGTGGCATGAAGTATTTCTAGCAAGGTAACCTTAAAAAAAAAAAAATCAGTTTTCTTGCTTCTTTTTGGCTGAAAAACAGTGGCTGGAATAGTGAAATTATTGATGAAAAAATTTGAGTTTTATGTTATTGTTTATGTATTAGAGTATGGTTATGATTGAAACAAGTTTTGGTGATGAATTTGATGAGTTTGGAATGCAAAAACTTGATTTTTTTCTTATGTTTTCTTAGTGTAGAACCATGGCAATATATAGGGCTAAGGGTGAAAAAAATTGTTTTGCTATGGTTGAATTGGTAAAAAATGAAATCTATGTAAGTTGACTTTGTAAACAAAAATTTTGGTTGAGTTTTTCAAAGAAAAAATCTGTGAGTTAGGGTTAGGTTTTAGTGAAAGATTTGCATGAGAATTTGATGTTTTGTTTATAAAATCATGTTGTGGTAATTGGAATGGTGTTATGGTGTAATTAGAAATTTGGAAAAAAAATTTTATGCATGTGTTATGGTGAGGCCTTGAGGTATATGTGAAAGATAGAAAATTTTTTGATGTGATTATGTTGTTGTTTCATGGTTTGAAAGCATAGGAATTGTATAAGTTTTATTTAAAAACTTGTACGTGAAAGACTAAAAAGAATCATTCTTAAGGGTACCTCATTGTTACTAAAATTTTATGTGTTAAATCTAAGGTTGTCAAGGATTGAAAATGGAATTAAAATTTATTGGTTAACCTATATGTTGAAATCGTGGGATTAAAATGAAATATAATGCTAAGTGTGATGCAAATTGGTTTTAAAATTCAAGTCTTGGTCAATAAATGTTATGTTGGAATTTTTGTGCAAAAAGTTAGTACTTTTGCATAAAAATTAGGCCTCTGGTATAGTACTTGGTAGATTAGTTAGGATAGATGATTTCAAGGCGTTTCCTAAACGCCGGAAGCCTTACATTTTAGCAGAAATGCTACTAAAATATTTTTAGACCACATGAGGGGTATTTTAGGAAACGAGGGGTAAATTAGGGTCGGGAAAGTAAACACGAGCCCCCTCGATGTCCTAGACCAAGGGAAAGGGGAAGGATGAACGTTTTAAGAACTAGTAAAACGTCCATCTGGAGTTCAAAAATGATAAAAAAATGAGAAAACGCCCTCTAGGTCGGAATAGTGCCACCCGAGGGTCGGGTGATAAAAGTTAACAATTTTATAGTAATTAGGGTTGTAAAAATTTACCAAAGTTTAGAAAAAAATTATTTTAAGATTTTTAAGTTCAGAAAATTCCGTTAGAACGGTAAAATAAAATGGTTACGGCCTAAAGACCTGATAGGGGCAAAATGGTCTTTTTGACCAAAAATGTGTAAATTGGTCAAAATGAACCATTAAAACCCTAGAATCATAGAATTAAAAATTTAGAAGTCAAAATCAAGTTCAGAGTCAAAGAAAATCAAGATTTACAATGAAAACCCGCTAGGGCCAGAAAAGTCAAAGTTACTATTCCGATCAAAGTTACTATTCATGACCCCCGACAAAAATTTAGGAAAAGAGCCATTAGGACCCGAAATGATCCAATACACATAGAATTAAGATTTTTAAGGCCAAAAATACAGTTTAAAATGGGGAAACCACAGTCAGGGGTAAAATAGTAATTTTACCCCAAAATTTTAGAAAAAGGTTAAAATGATATATTAAAATGTAAAAATGTGAATTAGAGTATGAAAAATAAAATTTAGATATTTTATGAAATTTAAATATCTAAAATGTCAATATGAATAACCGGTGTATATGTCGGTTATAGGAACTCAACGAAGAGGCGACAGGAGACCGTTGGTGGAAATCAAAGGGAAGACGTTAGCAAATTTTCTGTAAGTTCAGACATTTAATTGTCTGCAACATGAACAATTATAGTATATTTATTTATTTTAAATTATAAAATGTATAGTTATATAAGTTAATGCATGATACACTAAATTAGTGTAGAATGCACTAAGGGTAAAAACTGAAACTTCACCTATTAAGAAAAGACTAAGACATGTAATATAAGGGTCTCGGATCTAGTGATATTGAAAATGTCACAAGACCGGAACTGTAAAGAAAGAAGGTAATAACACCATTTATTGGCGTACCCGCCTTCCGACCTATGGGAAGGTTTCCTAAGTTGTTTTAAACTGTAAAGGAGAGGCCAGTGGGTCGCACCCCAGCATCCTTCTCAGTCAAGCGCGTAAAACGGTATGACCAACATTGAGGCCCAAAACCAGAACCTAAAATAAGATAATGACCTAAGATTTAAATTGTTCTCATAACCAAGCATAAGTTAGCATAATATGTTTTACAGTATAGGTGAAACTAACATGTCTTAGGGTTTAGGTTAAGGTTGTTATTCTCTTTGACTCACTATAGTTTATATTATTGATTGTTATGTTTGAACTTACTGAGCCTGTCGCTCACCAAGTTATTCATGCTGTAGGTAAAAAGCCTGTATACTATTAGGTCTCTGATGGATGCCGAGATGGAGATGCATGAGCCAGAGGACTAGGCGAGGGAAATGGTCCAACTACATGACTTCCCCTAAGCAGCATTATGCAAAGTTTTGAAGTATTGTAATATAATGTAAATAAGTTTGTATTATGTATAACATCTACTATAGTACTCATAACATGGTATTATGACTTTTTATACTGCTAGTTAACTTTCACAAAAATATATATATATTAAACAGTAAGAGTTTTATCAAATTAAAAAGAAAGTTTAAAAAAAAATCAATCAAGGAATTGACGACTCATAAGAACACAGATTATTACAACTGACCTTAAAGTTGCCTGTAATAACTCTCAAAAATCCCTATGTAGAGAGGGTCGTAACACCCTTAACTCCTCGGAGCTATGATTCTGATATCTGTAAACAAACCCTTCATCGTATACAAGTCATGCACCTAACGAACTGGTCTATAAGCTTACTACCTCTGAGACGCTTTAGCCATTGGAACATCAAAGTACACAAGTCATATACATGAAGTAGTTCATTTACTCAGGATTAAGGTTAATGCATAATGAGCATCAAAAGCAGATTGATCCACTCATAGCGGACTACATAGATCAATCACGCTTTAGTCTCGGTCTAATATGTCACCACCAAGCAACATATCTATGTCTCTACTTGGGAGTCTATGCTCCAGACAGTCAAGACAAACCGTCCCCGACATGGCTTTAGACAACATAATAGTCTTAACATGAGTTAGATGCTCGGTCTAACCCCATAGACTACAGACCTTAGTTTAGACTACTTACTTTAGAACATTGTTTTCTCGCATACAAAAGTCCATTGCATGCAACGTTCTAACAGTTTTAACATAAGCAGTCAGTGAGCCATATTTGCTTACATTTACCTTAACATATAAATAGAATAAGGACAAACAGCAATGTAATGAATAACCTGTATATATAATTTTATTATCCAGTTCAAAATAAATACATCAATATGTCACTCATGCTTAGGGAATTTCCTAACAGTTTCGGGGTGAGAAAAGGTCGTCTTGACCCTCATCTCGATACTGTGTATCTCTCAAACAAAAATCTACATTTTGTGCTCAATTGACTAGATTGAGCCTACTGACTATTAATATATCAGTTTTATGCTAGATTAAGGTCGTCTTGACCATTAACATGACACTGCATTTTTCACTATTCACTATTTACTATTCATTATTCACTATTCACCGTTTCTGTTTGACTGACTCGCCTGAGCATTCTGACTCTAATTTTGTCAGTTTCTTGGTGAGAAGAGGTCGTCTAGACCTCTTTTCTCGATAATGTACACCTATGGGGGCAATTATTGCTGCTGTGCTCAGATAACTAGTCTGAGCATATTGATGACTAGCTCATCAGTTTTACGTCGAGAAATAGTCGTCTGGACCGGTTTCTTGATACTGCGTGTCTCACACACACACTCACATGTACTAAGGTAAACCGATCTCACTCTTAGGTGCCCCTTTCACCGCATGACAGTTCTGTGTCAAGAAATGGTCGTTTGGACTGGTTTCTTGATACTGTGTGTCTCACACGCACACTCACATAATAAGGTGGATCGATTTCGCTGTCGGTTGACCCTGTCACTGCATGAATAGTAATGAAATGTTATTGTACCTGTTCAATTCATTAAACTGAAAAGTATACTATATTTATTAACTTAATTACTCATTATATAGTAATTAAGTTTCATAATTCATGAGAGTTGTTACAATGGCTCTCGGCTCATTACACAGCCTTCTACACGGGCATGTACAAGGTAACATGGGCGTGTACTAGTTGAGACTACTCAACACGGCCATGTCTTTGAAACACATTCACCAACCCGAGCGGTACACGACCACTTACACAACCGTGTACCTGTGACGCCCCTGATTCTGATCACCCACAACTGTCATGAACCAACATTATTGCCGATCAAGACAGCTTGTGTGCTGAATCTGGGTCGTCAGTTTAAAACTCTTTTTCTTAAACTTTCATTTTCAGGGTTTGAAAATTTCACCCATAATTTTTTTTTCTTTTTAATGCATACTTTTTTGAAAAGAAAGCTAAGTATGAAAGCCATGTAAAATATAATACTAACTTTTAGTTGTCTTTTGGAGTATAACATAATGCATAATATACAAAATATTTATACTGCATTTTGTTTTTTTCACAAACTCTTTAATTCACTAACTTAAAAACCTCAGCAGAAGTCTTTTGACAGGACCAAATCCACGGTGAAATCCCTATCCCTTGACACGCGCACATCCTGCCGTCATCCATATATCTACTGGACAGGTTTCTTACCTGCAACATGAGCAAATTGGTGAGCTAATAGGCTTAGTAACTTCAAACATACATAGTAAGAATCACACGGATTCAAAAACATTGAAAACTCAATCTCCTATGACTTTGATCATGAATAGTGACTTTGAACTTTGATCGATAAATAGTAACTGTTACCCTAACTGGTTACTATTCACATTACCTTAGCTGGATACTATTCGTATATCCGCACCGAAATCACTATACTTGGTATATTCTTCGGTTATGCTCAACTATGGTTTTCATCATATTATTGATGGTTCATTCTCTATTTACTTTCTAGTATAGAGCTCTTTTTATGGTAATACCATTATTAATCTTGCGTGCTGACTGGGAGGGCCTAGGGAGCGACCCTAGAGCTTCGGCCTCCACAGCCCTTATATCCCTGTAGGACCTGAGAGACCTCCATCAATATGTTGGAGGGACTGTACGCCTTAATGGTTTTTATTACCATCTTTCAATTATAGTTTTAACCAAGTGACATTAATCATCACCTCAAGGTCACTATCCTCCATCGCCCGTAGGCCTTACTAATTCTCTTTTCTGATTATATGGGATATGTTATACTAACTAATCCCCAAATGTCCTTAGGACTTTATATCTAATACACATCTAGTACATAATAAAAGAATTCAGTATTTCATGTTGCAGTCATGAAAATGCTTGAACTTACCAATACTACGCTAATGTCCACTTCCGGAACTCCTCCTCAGTTCTATCTCTAATTTGACTTCCTACAGACATAATATTGTCTGTTAATATTCTCTATTAATTAGCACTTTAAATATATTTACTTTGTGATAAATTTTACAAAACATTTCAATTCGTTATATGGTACACGGTCAGCAACACGCCCATGTCCCTAACCGTCTACCTCTCTGTTTTATTTTACACAGCCGTGTTTCACTGTACACACACGTGTACTATTTAAACTCTAGATTTTTAACCTTAAAATTTCCATTTTGGATCCTAGAATTTTATTTAAGTTATTCTAGATCCATTACGGATCTTTACGAGCCTTTAGGAAATTTAGGGTCAAAATGACCATTTTACCCCTATCGGGTCTGGGGACCGTAATTATTCCATTCTATCGTATTTCTCAAATTTTCTAAGCATACTTATCTTAAAATAACATTCCCTAGGCTTCTGTATCATTTTACAGCTTTTTGGTGCTAAAAACCCTAATTGTTCTTTTTCTGACCCTCGATTACTATTCATCCATCACCTAGGGTCGTTTCTCTTTTTTTTAGCGTTTCGGAGCCTCAAATGGCTTTTTCCCTACTCTTAAAACTCTTTTCATCCCGTCCCCGACCCTCGGTCCTCAAGAGGCTCGGGTTTCCTATCACAGCCTAATATTTTTCCTCGTTTCCCAAAATACCCCTAACATGAAATTTTTTTCCTGTTTTAGGCATTTTAGACATTAAGGCCGGTTTACTATTCCTTTTGGGTTGGTTTTCCATTTTCAATCCTAATCCACTAAGGGGTCCCGGTTTCCTTCCTGAGTCTAATATTTTTTTACCCGTCGTTCCCCGAAATGCCCTTATGCCACTTTAAAAATTTCGCCAACATTTTCGCTTATATTTTAAGGTTTCCCCAGTGTTAGGTACGCCTCAGAACCTTTGTACCCACCACATACTATACAAGAGGCCTATTTTATACAAAGTTTTCAAACTTTGTATAAAAATTTTCCACATAACTCAATATTCAAACATCCATACACAATCAACAATCTTTCCAAACTAACCTTGGTTTATCATGTTAATCATCACTAAAGTTTTTCATTACAACATTTCAAATATCACATATCACTCTTAGGTTTTCTAATGTATAAAACAACATCAAAACCTAACAAACTTTTCATTCCAACCCTAGCATTAGCCACGGATTTTCATACAAATCACATAGAAAATTTTGTTTCCTTTACTAGGGTTTTTATCAATATTTTTCAAGACTAAAAATTTCCATTTCCTAGTGTTCATTACCCACGGTTTTAGCATGAAAATTTACATCAATTTTTGTTGTTTCCTTATTCCAATTCATGCTTAAATTTCTACGACATCAAACAAATCATATCATCAACAAAACAACAATTTTTTTCATTGTTTTTCCACTCTTCAAACCCACAGATTTTCAAAAGAAAATCAAGGAAAAATGCTTCAATTTTGAAGCTTACCTTAACTAGTTGATGGCTTGATGCTAGAAATGTAATAAAAGTTTATTTTGGTGTGAAATTTAAACAAAATTTTGGCTTAATGGGGGGGTAAGGCCACGGATTTTTGGCTGAAAAAGGGCAAAAGTTTGGCTTAGTTTTTCTATTTTTTTCTTATGAATTTTGATGCCTATTTATAGGCAAAACTCAAGGACCATTTATCAATTATTTTTCAACAATTTGCTAATTGTCCAAAGACTAAAGTGCAATATTTTTGGGTCAAAAACCTAATTTTTTTCTTTCTCCCTTTCCACATGGCCGAATGGCCTTTTAAAAAATTCTAATAAATTTTTTTTTATCATTTTGTCAAGATCTTAACCATTGATCAAAAAGTGATTGAATCCTAACCATACACCTTTTATTTTACTTTCCAAACCAAAAAGTAAAAATGGATTTATGACATCAACATGATGATGTCATCCTACTATTTATATTAATTCACTAATTGATTTGTGGTCAAATTTTGACTGAAAACCGAACCAAACGAAGCTTTATCGAAATCGCGTAGGCAGGTTCCGGCCGCCTCTGGTGCGAGGTTTTATTTTGCTTCTATTTGGTCATAATTCTATATCATAAATTTCTATTGTTTTAGTGCATTTCGATGCATTCTCTAGGGTTTTCGGCTCAAATTTGGAATCATCACGCCCAAAACTATTTGGTAAGATTTTTCATCCCCAAACTCACTCATTCTAATACTATCGGAACATTTTCACAGTATTCTCAATAGTATTATAACACAACTTTTACATATTTTATTCATTTAAACTAATACATACATACAATTTTAATCTACTCCGAGAGTCTGAAATTCCCGGTTATCACATTCACCCCTCCTTACAGAATTTTCGTCCTCGAAAATTTAAAACAAGTGGGGGTACAAATTTCTAATTTCGTCTTCACGTTCCCATGTAACCTCTTCAACGTTGTGATTTTTCCACAGTACTTTGAGTAATGGGATTGTTTTATGTAGGAAAATAAATCGGTAAAAACGTATCAGAGTGGCGCAGCGGAACAATAAAAATTTTTAGGTTGTTAAATATCTCATGATGCCATATACAATAAACCAACAACAATTAAAACTCATACCTCAAGGATGCCAATCTTGCAGGAGGAGAATGACCGGAGGCTTCAACCAACTAGCCTTCTCTACTATTCTCTAATTCCCGAATGGCTGAGTGTGTGGGCACTCTGAACCTCGATCGGTATGTTAGCACTGCTAGTCTTCTTCCGACCACCCAGATCTCTAAAGAACTTATTGTCACGATGAGCTGTGCAACATTAAGCGTGCTCACCTGAGAGTCTGTGGTCTAAGAGAACTGGAGTGGCAGAACCTCTATTTATAGACCTACATGAGGTGATTCTCTGAATTTGAATTGGACTAGGAAAAGATATTCTCCCTTATCCATAACCATAAAAATATGAATTTTCTATGGGAGATTCTCAACAATAAAATTCGGCCATTATGGATAAATCCAATCCAAATCTAAACAAGATTTTAACTAGAATTTTATCTCCCCTTTTTCAACCAAAAAATCTGAAATTCCTAGGAGAAAATCTCCTCATAAAATTCGGCCACTTTTAGGATAAGGGAGAATCAAAATTCCACTAGGATTTTCAAGCTTGAATCTTATCTCAACCTTATCCAAAATAACCGAATTTTCCTAGGAGATACACTCCAAATTTTCAGCCACTTTTCAGGGAAGAGAGAATCCAAATTCAACTGGGATTGAAACTTGAATTTTTCCCTTTGAACCTTATCCATAAAAACCGAAATTCCATTGAGTTCGTCCACCTTTTGTTAGGATTTAGATTCAAAATTCAAGTAGGATTCTAACAAGATTATCCTCTCCAAATCTAACTCAAATTCGAATTTCAAACTTTGTGGATTTTCCACAACAAATTCGAATCCCACTTGGACTGTGATTCAAAATTTGAATTTCAAATTTCAAATTCGAATTTCAATTCAAATTTCAAATTTAAATTTCAAAATTTCAAATTTCAAATTTCAAAATTCAAATTTCAAAATCCACAAAACGGTTGTGTTTCAAATTCTTGTTCTCATGGATAATTTTCTACAACTCCAATCCAATCTCAAATAAAATCATGGCAACTTTATTTGGAGTTCGAATAATTGTGTACTCTATTATCCAAAACAAAATCTGAATCCAACCGGAGAGAATCTTGTCTACCATCCTAATCCTATGTCATCACCATCCATGCATAATAAACCAGCCAATAGCATACACAAATCAATTTGCCAAACGTTAAGGAATTACGTGGAGCTAGTAAAGAGACTGATTGGACATATATAATCGGGCTCCCGCAAATCCATATGATCATCATTCTTTTACCGAACAACTCAATCATATGATCACTAGTTTCAGAGTCACACCACTATAAACCTGAAACTGAACTCCCAATTATATACCGTATTACGTAAGCCTATGACAAGCTATCGTCCAATGACCTTGTCATGCATGCAGAACCCTCATATGATATCCATGATCAGCCTTAGGCCAAAGTCCGTTTAATCCTACTGATCAGGCTATCTTAAAGTTCCATTATACTACCGAATAAAGAAAATGATTATTCACCATATGTGAATAAGAAGTCATCCGCCCAGCAGACGACCCAAGGCCTTGTCCATTTTCACATTTAGTATAATACCTTTAAAAGGATACCCTTAACTCCTCATTAGAGCTATGATTCTAATATCTATAAATGAACCCTTCATCGTATAAAGTCATGCACCCAACAAACCGGTCTATAAGCTTACTATCTCTAGACGCTTTAGCCATTGGAACATCAAAGTACACAAGTCATATACATGAAGCTATCCTTTTACTCAGGATTAAGATTACTGCATAATGAACGTCAAAAGCAGATTGATCCATTTAAAGTGGACTTCGTAGATCAATCACGCTTTAGTCCCGGTCTAATATGTCACCACCAAGCAACATATCCATGTCTCTACTTGGGAGTCCAACTCTAGACAGTCAAGACAAACCGTCCCCTCCAAGGCTTTAGACAACATAATAGTCTTAACACGAGTTAGATGCTCGATCTAACCCCATAGACTACAGACCATAGTTTAGACTGCTAACTTTAGAACATTGTCTTCTCGCATACAAAAATCCATTGCATGCAACGTTCTAACAGTTTAACACAAGCAATCAGGGAGCCATATTTGCTTACATTTACTTTAACATGTAAATAAGACGAGGACAGATAGCAATGTAATGAATAACCTCTATATATAATTTTATTATCCAGTTCAAAATAAATACATCAAAATGTCTCTAACGCTTAGGGCATTTCCTAACAATCTCCCACTTGCCCTAAGCCAGCAGATGTGCGATGTTACGCATCCCCATCGCCTCTACGTGCCTCTCAAAGCTTCTAGCCACCAAAGTCTTAGTAAAGGGATCGGCGATGTTGTCCTCGGACGCGATTTTACATACATCCACTTGTGCTGTCTCCACGTGCTCTCTAATAATATGATATCTCTGATCAATGTGCTTGGTCCTCTTGTGGTGCCGAGATTCCCTTGTGTTGGCAATAGCCCCTGTATTATCACAGTAAGTGTGATAGGCTTGTCAACACCCAGAATGACCTCAAGGTCTCTAAAGAACTTGCGGAGCCAAACCACTTCTTTAGATGCCTCAGCTGTAGGCACATACTCAGCCTCCATAGTAGAGTCAGCTGTGCAGCCCTGCTTCACGCTCCTCCATACGATGGCGCCTCCTCCGAGTAAAAACACTGATCCAGATGTCGATTTCCTCGAATCCTTACAAGTCTGGAAGTCTGAGTCCGTGTATCCTACGGGTGTTAGGTCCCCTCCAGAATACACCAGCATATAATCCCTCGTTCTCTTAAGATACTTGAGTATATGCTTTACAGCTTGCCAGTGCTTGGTTCCAGGATTTGCTTGATATCGACTTACCATACCTACTGCAAAACATATATCTGGGTGAGTGCAAAGCATAGCGTACATAAGGCTACCCACAGCGGATGCATAAAGGACCTTACTCATA
This sequence comes from Antiaris toxicaria, assembly GCA_035233585.1. NCBI lineage: Eukaryota > Viridiplantae > Streptophyta > Magnoliopsida > Rosales > Moraceae > Antiaris > Antiaris toxicaria. The sequence goes on from CP141155.1 coordinate 76,050,216, forward strand.
CGCTCTCTTTCTTCTGATGTCTTGGGACAGTCATCCAATGAAAGAGTTAGACTGGCAATAGAAGGTTGTGAGCCTTTCTTTGCCTCTTGCATTGCATATTTGTCAATTATTTTATCTATGTATGAAGCTTGGGATAATGCTATCATTTTGTTCTTTCGATCTCTAAAGAGACGAATGCCTAGAACATAATTAGCTTCTCCCAAGTCCTTCATGTCAAACTGTTGGTGTAACCAAAGCTTTACCGATGATAAGTTCCCTACATCATTCCCAATGAGTAGTATATCATCGACATAGAGTATCAGAAAGACCACTTTTCCATCCTTAATACGTTTATAAACACAAGGTTCATCAACGTTTTGCTCAAAACCAAATGTCTTAATCACTTGATCAAACCTCTGGTTCCATAAGCGGGATGCTTGCTTTAATCCATAAATGGATCTAAGCAACTTGCAGACTTTCCTTTCTTGGCCTTTCGCTACGAACCCATCAGGCTGTATCATATAGATACACTCTTCAAGATGGCCATTCAAGAATGCCGTCTTGACATCCATTTGCCAGATCTCGTAATCGAAAGCCGCAGCAATGGACAGAAGAATACGGATGGACTTCAGCATAACAACAGGTGAAAAGGTTTCATCGTAATCGATTCCAGCCTTTTGCGTGTACCCCTTTGCAACCAGTCTAGCTTTGAAAGTTTCCACTCTCCCTTCCGCATCCTTCTTTCTTTTGAAGACCCATTTGCATCCAATGGGTTTTATCCCATTCGATAAATCTACAAGTTCCCAAACAGAGTTGGATTTCATAGAATCTATCTCATTGTTCATAGCCTGTTTCCAAGATTTAGAATCAACATCATTTATAGCTTCATCATAAGTGACCGGATCATCCTCGTGCTCATGAGCCTCGGCCTGGTATACCTCAGCATCATACATGAAGAAATTAGGTTTCTTAGAAACCCTCCCACTACGACGAGGCACCCTAAATTGTTGATCGTTTGTAGGTCTTTCACTGGAACTCGGACTTGCGTTCAAGACCGAAATCTGTGGAGCAGTTCTTTCACCCGATAACTCCTCTAACACCACTTTGCTTCGAGGCTTAAAGTCATTCATGTGACTTTCCTCCAAGAATGTCGCATAGGTTGAGACAATGACCTTTTGTTCATTCGGGTTATAGAACAGACCTCCTTTAGTCCCTTTTGGATACCCTACAAACATACACAATTCTGATCTTGGTTCCAACTTTTTCGCATCCCCATCCAGTACATGCGCTGGACAGCCCCATATTCTCATATGTCCAAGGGAGGGCTTCCAGCCACGCCACAATTCATACGGAGTTCTGGGAATTGATTTGCTCGGAACCTGGTTCAAAATATAGCACGTCGTTTGTAAAGCATATCCCCAAAATGATAATGGCAGCATTGAATAACTCATCATGGACCGTACCATATCCAATAAGGTTCTGTTTCTCCTTTCGGCTACACCATTCTGTTGTGGAGTACCAGGTGCAGTCAATTGGGATAATATTGTGATGCCCCGTGCCCTAGGCGGCCCGGACCATCACTGTAAAACTACTGTTTCTTTACTTTTACTTATACTTTCTTGTAATTGAATATTGCTTACTTAAAATATCTTTAATAGGTTACCCTAATTTTGGAAGAAATTTTTTTTTTTCTAGCACACGTATTTACTATTCATGTACATGTACTATTAAAAGCAGAATTTGAAACATAATAATAATCTTGCAAACATACTTATACTGTTGATTTTGTGGAATAGTATTTTTGAGTAGTATCAATCAGCTACTATTCAAAAATACTATTCAACTATTACTACTCAAAAATATTATGTAAGCATTACTGTTCAAAAATACTATTTAACGATTACTATTTAAAAGTACCATTTACTAGTACTGTACTGTTACTGTTCAAAATACTGTTTACTTAAACTGTGCGGAAGTTAAACTCGTATGGTGTCCATAACCTCGCCTCACATCTGCCTCCGCCACCGTCATTGCCCATCGTGGCTTATGCCATAGGACGCTTACCTACAGCATGAACACACTCCGTGAGCTTTATGCCCAGTAAGTACAACATGTTAACCGCAAAACATGTTTAAATTAATACATACTTAAAACGCATAAGCATGCAAGATAGTCACATATAACACTTAGCATATACCATATCATCACATATCATGTCATAGCATACAAACTTTATATACCATATGCATACAGATTACTTCATGTAAAAGCATGTATCTTACTATAGCTGAAAGCATAGCGAACTAATACGGACAGTGAACTATGCATGATCCGGTTATGTTCATTTATGCTTTAGTACTCTTTTCTTTCTCTTGTCTAATTAGGGCCCATGTGTCAGTACCGTGTGCGCGCAGACCAACGGTTACACCCGAGGTCAACTAATGCCGAAGAGCCATCAACTGATGCTCAACTTTTGGCCTTAACTTTCTTTAACTGGAAACCCCTTCAACTGAAGGAGCCGGTACCGCACACCTATTTATTTCCATCTTGTTTAACTGTTCTAGCCATATGCATCTCTAAGCTATCCCCAATCCTATGCGGTAGGGATCTATGGCTTCTAACTTGTTCTTTCATCAATCTACTCGATTGTGAAACTATATGCTCTTATGTATGCTGTGCAACATCGTGTGCATGTAAGGCAGACTTAACATACTGTAAAACCATCATTTTAACATCATTTTATTCATGCTGCAGGCGGAGTTATACTTACCTAATTGCAAGCACTTGTATTCGCACCTTTAGAAATTTGCAGGTTACTACCTATCATCAATAACGTCTCTCGTTAATACCTTCTCTAAGTCACCAATACTGTTAGTGACTAAGGTAGATAATTACTTGATACCGATTGCCGTCGGTACTACTTACTCTCTATCTCAAGAGTTAACTTATTCGTATGTGGTTAATTAATTTATGGCCCCATAAATTAACTACCACGTCCTTAGGCTACTTTTGCCTATACTCGTCTTTCATGTGGTACCGGGGTCCCTCGGTACCCTATTGGCCTATCTGGGAATTTGGTGTCTAATTTTCGTCACGTTTGATTAACTGTCTTCTTGACAGTTAATCAACATTCCTCACAATGTTGCTCTGAACACGGTGCTTAATTGATTTACCGATCAGTCAACTAACCGGTTACCTCACGTTTTGGCAACTAGGTAGCCTATCGGGCTACTATGTGTAGGCTTGGTATAGTAACCGTTCAGGTTACTTTGCTTGTTTGGGTATGGTAGCCTACCGGGCTACCTTGCAGTATGGTGTAGTAGCCGACTAGGCTACCTCTACCATATCTTACTAAAAACATCCCTTGTTCTTTGTGAAATTCCTTTGAAACTTTGTTTAAATCTAGAAATTCTTACAAAAGGATTTTTCATTTTGAAAGGGGTATGGTGTCCCCACATTTTCTTGAAAGCAAAGTGTTTGAAATGGTTTGAAAGGGGTATGGTGTCCCCACATTTTTGAAAACGAGTCTCACCTCACCCCGTTGGAGGATGAGGGTGTTTTTGTTGAAATCATTTCTAAGTCATTTAAAGGGAACACATTGTAAATGTGCTAAAAAATGTGGTGTTGGACCACTTTTGAAAATAATTTGAAACTTGATTGAAATGACTTTGTTTGAGAAATCGGCGTTCATGAAACTTTTCGTCCTCGACAAAATGAACAATTCTTGTGTTCATTTCAGAGCCTAATTCTAGCTCTAACGGCTCCTAAATTCATCAAACCCGTGGCCTTTGTGCCCAGTTTTTATAAAAGTTCCAGTTTTACGCACTTTTGAAAACAGGTCTGTTTGGGGCCCGAAACGGCCGAATTTTTGAAACCTACATGAGTCAGTTTCAAGTTTTGGTCGAGATCTAAAACTTTTGTGTTTTGGGCAAATTCTGGTTCGGCCTCTAAAAGGGTCATTTTAATAAAAATCTGAGACTGTTCATTTGGTCCGGATTTGTTACTCCCAGTTTTGGACACCGAACCAAAACTAGCCGAAAAGCCTATCGTAAGTTCATTTTTGGCCAATGGCTATTTGATGGAAAAATGACCATATCGAAATTTCCTTAAAACTTTATGTTTTACCAAATCCCAGATTTGGACCCTAAGTGGGTCAAACTGGCTAAAATCCGTGGCTGATCCTGGGGACAGATTTTGTGTCCGGCCACCCTCTACACACTCATGCACACACATATCTCAAACCACTTGTAAACTAAAGTAAACACAACCACAACCACAAAAACTTTAAAAACTGAAAGCTAAGGGCTCAAATAACTTATTATAACCCTTGTGTATAACCAAATAAATATAAATCTCCTTTGATCAAAAACTTAAAAACAACTAACCACAAAAGATGGGGATTTTTCGGTTTATACCTTAGAGTGCTTTGATCCAAGCACAACCAGGCCAAGGGTGGCTGTCAAGGCTCCATAGAAAGTAAAGAGGGTTGAGGGATCATTTGTGGTAGAATGAGAATACAAGGAAAACAAAACGTTTCTCTTAATATCCAGCCAAGATGAAAAATTACACCATAGAAACAATTTCGGTTCTAGGGTCTTACCGAAACTACCTTGGAAGAGTGCACCTCTAACAACTTGTGTGGCCAAGCTTTTATGTGAAAGTTATGTAAAAATATGGGTGGTTTAGGGGCTGAAGAGGGGTCAGATTTTCTGAAGAGAAAGGGGAGAGAAAGCTGTATTTTTCTTGAGAGTTTTTGTGAGCAAATGGGAAAAGTGAAACCTAAGGGTGGTTGCACCTTTTTATAGGCAACTCTAAGCAACTTTGCTTAACTCTAAGCCCTCTTAATTAAGCCATGATTTAGCTCAATTGGGGGACAAAAATCTGTGCTATAGCCCTAGAAATTTCGGACCCATGATGGAGGGTGAAAGGGAGCAAGTTTGCATTAAATGGTCATGGTCCTCTTGTCCTTAAAACCCCATTTTTTTAATCTAAAAACTCCAATACATCCCTTGATTTAAGGGATCAGTTTCAGCTGGTTTTGCAGATGGTTTTGCAGCTGTTTTCCTAACCAAAGGGGGCATGGTTGGTCGGGGTAAAAGTCCAACCGAATCGGTTCTGTGCAGTCTAGTTTTCTACTGCGTTTTTCAGCCCTTTCTCGGCAATGTTCTAATTTTCATCCAAAAATTAGATTTTCCAAATCTGATTTTTGTACTAATGATTTCTAATTGTTTTATACTGTCTAAGAGCCCATTCTATGCCAAATCACTATTCATTTCCTATACTGTGGTAGTGTCTACACTTTGTTGTCCTTTCACACGCAAACCGAGGCGTTCCTAGGCGAAATTTCAGACACAATCTCTCTTGACTAATTCAGACGTTCTGATTTCAATTTTATCAGTCATATGTCTGTCTGAGGTCGTCTGGACCAGTTTTCAGGATCTGTGGGGTCCCACCTCGAAAAACATGTCAGGTGTCCGTTTGACTAATTTGGGCGTCTTGTGTCTAGATATATCAGTTTTAAGTCAAACTAAGGCTGTCTTGGGCAATAACTTGACACTGCGTCTTGCACTATTCACTATTCATTATTCACTATTCATGGTTCACTGTTCTCTGTTCTAACTGACTAGTCCGAGTGTTCTGACTCTGATTTTGTCAGTCTCTGGGTGAGAAGAGGTCATCCGGACCATTTTCTCGATATTGTACCCAACTAGGAGATTCTCGTTGTTGCGCTCAGACGTTTGGTCTGAGTATTTCAGTGTTCTACTCACCAGTCTTATGTCAGGAAATGGTCATCCAGACCAGTTTCATGACACTGCGCATCTCATACTCTTATACACATAACAGGGTAGACCGGGTTCTCTCTCGGTTACCCCTTTTCACTGTATGAATAGTAATAAACAGTACTGCACCTGTTTAGTCTATTCAACTGGAATTTATGCTACATTTATCAACTTAATTACTCATTTCATAGTAATTAGGTTTCACGCATTACGAGAGTCTTCAAATTGGCTCTCTGCTCAGTACACAGCCTTCTACAAGGGTTCTAAAACGGGCGTGTATGGCTTGAGCACAGGCGTGTACTAGTTGGGCTTTCTCAACACGACCGTGTCTTGGACCATGCTCACTTTACCCGAGTGGTACACGGCCACTTACACAGCCGTGTACCTGACCATATAAAACTACATGGCTATGTTAACTCACACGGCCTCTCTCATAAAACAATTTGATCAGTACACGGTTTCTTAGACGACCGTGTACTGACCGTGTTTGATGTATTTGGACTAAAAACGCATCAAATTATTCATTAGCTTCTCATTGAATAATTTGCTGAGTTACAGGGACGGGGTGGTCCTTACAACCTACCCCCCTTACAAAATTTTCGTCCTTGAAAATTAGAATAAATCCGGAAAGTCTCTCTTCATGTCCTCTTCCCTTTCCCATGTAGCTTCTTCTATGTTGTGATTCCGCTACAGTACTTTCACAAGCGGGATCACTTTATTCCTGAGGACTTTGCTCTCCTTAGCTAAAATCTGCACTGGTCTTTCCTCATATGTCAGGTCGGCGTGTACTTCAACAGGCTCTTGACTCAGTATGTGGGAACTGTCAGGCACGTATTTCTTCAGCATCGAGACGTGGAAAACATTATGCACGAATGCTAACTCGGGAGGGAGCACTAACCTGTAGGCTACCTTCCCAATTCTCCCGAGGATCTCGAAGGGTCCTATATATCGAGGGCTGAGCTTCCCTTTCTTCCCAAAGCGCATCACCCCTTTCATGGGTGCCACCTTGAGGAAAACTGAATCTCCTTCCTGAAACTCGAGAGGTCTGCGTCGTTTATCGGTGTAACTCTTCTAACGACTATGAGCTATCTCCAGTCTCTCTCGTATAATCTTCACGTCTTCTGTTGTACTTTTGACGAAGTCCGTGCTAGTGAGCTGTTTCTCTCCAGTCTCATGCCAGTGGACCGGAGATCTACATTTCCTTCCATAGAGTGCCTCGTATGGTGCCATTCCGATCGAGGAATGGTAGCTGTTGTTGTACGAGAACTCTATTAACGGCAGCTTTTGGTCCCAATTCCCCTTGAAGTCTAGGGCACATGCTCTCAACATATCTTCCAACGTTTGTATTGTCCTTTCTGACTGACTGTCGGTTTGAGGGTGGAAAGCTGTGCTGAACTTCAACTTAGTCCCCATTGAAGCTTGGACGCTCTGCCAAAACCTTGAAGTGAAGCGCCCATCACGATCTGAAATTATTGACTTAGGTACACCATGCAGTCTTACTATCTGGGCCACGTACATTTCTGCTAGCCTCTCCACTGAGTAGCTCAACTTCATGGCTAAGAATCAAGCTGATTTCATCAGTCGGTCCACAATTACCCAGATGGCGTCGTTTCCACTAGATGTTCTGGGCAATCTGACCACGAAGTCCATTGTAATTTGTTCCCATTTCCACTCAGGAAGCTCGATTTTCTGTAGTTCTCCCCCAGGTCGTTGATGTTCTACTTTAATTTTTTGACATGTAAGGCACTTTGCGACAAATTCAGCAACGTCACCCTTCATCTTAGGCCACCAAAAACTGTCTTTCAAGTCTTTGTATAGCTTGTTTGCCCCTGGATGAACTGAGTACGGTGTGTCATGGGCTTCTGAAAGGATCCTTTTCCTGAGTTCTTCATCCTTCGGAACGCACACTCTATCTCTAAAATAGAGTATGCCATCCTTAGAGACTTGGAATTCTGACTTTCGGTCCTCCATTGCCTCCTTTTTGTGCTTGTTTAGGGTTAAATCGAGGTCTTGGCCGGCCTTGATTTCTTCTAAGAGTGTTGATTGGAGGGTCATTTCAGACAACTTCCTCGTTAGAATCTCGATTTCGCTATTGCATAGCTCCTTCTGTAGGGCTTTTGGCAAGGCATTAATAGCCATAAGCGATGAAGAGTACTTCCTACTGAGTGCATCGGCCACCTTGTTGGCTTTCCCTGGGTGATACAGGATCTCGCAGTCGTAATCCTTCACCAATTCTAGCCATCTTCGCTGCCTCATGTTGAGCTCCTTCTGCGTGAAGATGTATTTGAGGATTTGGTGGTCCGTATAAATCTCGCACTTGACGCCATATAGATAATGCCTCCATATTTTTAGTGCAAACACGACCGCTGCTAGCTCTAGGTCATGAGTCGGATAATTCCTCTCGTGGTTCTTAAGTTGTCGTGAGGCATAAGCGACTACTTTCCCATTCTGCATCAATATGGCTCCCAGTCCGGTCTTAGATGCATCACTGTAGATTACAAAATTTCCCTGTCCAGTGTCTGGTATAGTCAGGATCGGAGCACTCCTGAGTCTGTGTTTTAGCTCCTGGAAGCCTTTCTCGCTCTATCTGTCCACTCATACTTCTTCTCCTTCTTAGTGAGTGCTGTGAGTGGTGCAGCTAACTTCGAGAACCCTTCTACGAAACGTCTGTAATAGCCTGCTAGGCCTAGGAAACTGTGGATCTCCGTTACGTTCTTCGGAGTCGGCCATTCGCTAACTGCTTCGACTTTCACTAGGTCTACTGATACTCCGTCTTTGGAGACCACGTGACCAAGAAAATGGACCTTTTCCAGCCAAAACTCACACTTAGAGAATTTAGCGTATAGTTGGTGCTCCTTTAGCTTGAGTAGAATAGCTTTCAGATGCTCCTCGTGTTCCTCCCTTGTCTTAGAATACACAAGTATGTCATCGATACACACAATGACAAACTTGTCTAAGAACTCCTTGAACACTCTATTCATCAGATTCATGAAGGCTGCAGGGGCATTCGTTAGCCCGAATGACATAAGGAGGAACTCGTAGTGTCGATATCGTGTAAGGAAGGCTGTCTTGGGTATGTCTACACCTCTAATCCGTAGTTGGTGATACCCGGAACGTAGGTCGATTTTTTAGAACACTGCCGCGTCACGGAGCTGGTCAAATAGATCGTCGATTCGTGGCAATGGATACTTGTTCTTTATAGTGACCTTGTTCAGCTCCCTGTAATCGATGCACATCCTTAATGTTCCATCCTTCTTCTTCACGAATAAAACTGGTGCTCCCCATGGTGAACAGCTCTGTCGAATGAAGCCCTTGTCCATTAGATCTTTCAACTGGGCCTGGAGTTCCTTTAACTCTGCCGGGGCCATTCTGTATGGGGCCTTGGAGATGGGGGCTGATCCTGGTAACAACTCGATCTCGAATGATATCTCCCTTTCTGGCGGAAGTCCTGGCAGATCCTCTGGGAATACTTCTACGAATTCTCTGACCATTGGGACATCTTCAGGCCTTATCTCTGCTTCATGGTTGCTGTCTACCATGTGTGCTAGGAAACCGACGCATCCACTGGATAGAAGTTTGTGAGCCCTTATAGCAGATATTATTATCTTCGGCTGCTTTAACGATAGCCCTTTTTAGATAAACTTCTTGTTCCCATTCAGCTCGAAGGTAACTTCTCATCTTCGACAGTCTATTATGGCGCTACACTTAGCAAGGAAGTCCATTCCCACGATTACGTCGTAGTCACACATGTCGATGACGATTAGATCTATACTCAGCTCGTACCCACTGATAACTACTGGTACATGTCTTGCCCAATAGCTAGACAACAAAACTTCCCCGGAGGGAAGGGCAGTTCGGAAAGTTTGGTTCATCTTATCTATGTTCTAACCTAGTTCTCTAGCAAACTTTGATGACATAAAGGAATGCGTAGCTCCAGAATCAAATAATACTAATGTAGTGGAGTTGGCAACAGAAAGCTAACCTGTCACCACGGTTGAGGTTCCAGCTTCTGCATCCTCCCTTGTAAAGGCATAAATTCTCCCCTGCATTTCTGGAGCTTCTAGTCTACCTTGGGTAATGGGTGTACCTTCAATTCTGGCTTGGGCGGTATGTAGTTGGCCGCTACTGGCATGGGCTTGGCCCTGCTGATTCTGAGGGTTTGAGTGGCATTACTTAGCAAAGTGGCCTTCCTTGCCATAGATGTAGCAACCGCTAGTGCCTAAGCGGCACTCCCCTAGGTGGTTCTTCCCGCATTTCAGGCAAGGAGGGTGCTGACTGCCATTTCCTCCTCGATTGTTCTTCTTCTAGGGAAAATTCCTCTGTTGCCCTTGGTTATTCTGGCTTCCTCTCCTCTTATTGTTATGGGACTGTCGGTTACTCTGACTGTTTCCCATATTCTGACCCTTATGTTGTGAATCAGGGTTCAGTCTTCCCCTGTTGGGTCTGGCCAGTGTCTTCTCCTCTCTCTTGGCCTTGAAGATCTGTGCTTTCCTATCCCTATCTTGGGCCAACCAGTATTAGGCCCTGATGGCTCGGCTAACACACTCAGCCACCGTTGTTGGTCCGTGGCTTCCACCGCATACTTAGACGGCAATATCGGTTCTAAACATCTTCAGCATCCTTCTGACCTTTTCCTTCTCGGTTGGCACCAGGTCGGGGCATAGTCGGGCTAGCTGCTCGAACTTGCGGATAGCTTCCATTACAGTCATACTACCTTGGCGTAGATTGTTGAACTCATCTTGTTGTGCTACTAAGGCTTCATCATTGAAATACATTTCTCTGAACTCCATAATGAAGTCTGCCCAGTTCATTGCATTAATGTCTCTCCTAATAGCCACTGTTTTCCACCACTTCTGCTTCTTTCCGTAGGGCAAGGGATGCACACAGTACCTTTTCCCTCTCAGTTAGCCCTACAAGGTCTAGGATGACTTGGATGTCAGTTAGCCAGTCATCTGCCTCGATAGGGTTAATTGTCCCCTCAAACTTTGGCGCCTTCAAACGCCGAAATCACTCGTATAAGTCACTATCTCTTGGGACTAGTAAGGGAACATCTGCTGCTGCAGGAGCAATCACAACTGGTGGTGTTAGAGCTGCCAGGACTGATGAGGCTACTGGGTCGGCTTGGGCTGGCACCTCTACGGGTTGTGGTGTATGAGATTGTTGGTTGACTTGCTCCTTGAGCTGAGCAAGCTCTTATTGTTGGTTCATCATCATCTCCTGCATGGCTGTAAGCCGTGCCATTAACTCATCTTCTCGAGTGGCTTGATTAGTCTGAGCTCTTGTTCTTGTCATTTCTTTTGATGTAACCCTATCACACAACGGGAAAAAGAACTATAAGTTTTGCTTTTATCACACTTTGTACTTGGGAATCGTATCACATATCATCTTAATGATTTTACTTAATCATCATGAATATAAGTATACATATTATATCTTTCCTTTCTTTTTCTTTACTATGATGTTCAATACAATTTGTATCTTAACTTATCGTATTGAAACATCTTCTAAGTGCTAGGACCTATCTCGCACATACTGTCACACTATACTCATGTGTTAAAAAAAAAAAAAAACATATCTGAGTCCTAAGACAATGGTGTTGCTTTTCATATATCATAAGAAAGTACATAACTTTGGGTTGTTGGGAGTGATACACACTTCCCAAGATACGGTCTCCACAAGTACATTACTTAGGTCTAGCGAGGAAAGCTACTGCTTCCTTCTATACATATATACATAGCTTAGACAAAACTACCGAGGTAGAATGTAGTTACTCTGACGTGATCACTGATTCTGGATCGGACATCTCTTCGCCGTCACTTTCATCGAGGGGGAATTCGTCTGGATCCTCCTCGTCCTCCGAGTCTGAACTGACCTCATCATCACTAGCGATAATGACTTGAGGTTCCGGCTCATACTCCTCCATCTCCTCGTCATCATTGGAGAAATAGGGAATGTCATCATCATCCTCTGGTTCCTCAAAGTGGTACTCAGCCAATGGTATAGCTGGAATAGGGTCCTCCTCATGAGCGGCAAGATTAGCAGCATTATGTGTAGGAAAATAAACCGGTAAAAACGTATCAGAGTGGCGCAGCGGAACAATAAAAATTTTTAGATCGTTAAATATCTCATGATGCCATATACAACAAATCAACAACAATTAAAACTCATACCTCAAGGACGCCAATATGCAGGAGGAGAATGACTGGAGGCTTCAACCAACTAGCCTTCTCTACTATTCTCCAATTCCTGAATGGCTGAGTGTGTGGGCACTCTGAACCTCGATCGGTATGCTAGCACTGCTAGTCTTCTTCCGACCACCCAGATCTCTAAAGAACTTTATTGTCACGATGAGCTATGCAACAATAAGCCTGCTCACCTGAGAGTCTGTGGTCTAAGAGAACTGGAGTGGCAGGACCTCTATTTATAGACCTGCATGAGGTGATTCTCTGAATTCGAATTGGACTAGGAAAAGATTTTCTCCCTTATCCAAACCAAAAAATCCGAATTTTCCAAGGGAGAATCTCCACAATTAAATTCGGTTTTCCTAGGATAAATCCAATCCAAATCTAAACAAGATTTTAACTAGAATTTTATCTCCCTTTTTCAACCAAAAAATCCGAAATCTTTAGGAGAAAATCTCCTCCAAATTTTCGGCCACTTTTAGGATAAGGAAGAATCAAAATTCCACTAGGATTTTTCAAGCTAAATCTCATCTCAACCTTATCCAAAAATAACCGAATTTCCTAGGATTTAGGCTCCAAAATTTCGGCCACTTTTAGGGAGTAAAGAGAATCCAAATTCAACTAGGATTGAAGCTTGAATTTACCCTTGAATCTTATCCACAAAAACCGAATTTTCCATTGAGGATTATCCTCAAAAAATTCGCCCACTTTCGTTGGGATTTGGATTCAAAATTCAAGTAGGATTCTAACAAGATTATCCTCTCCAAATCCAACTCAAATTCGAATTTCAAACCTTGTGGATTTTCCACAACAAATTCGAATCCTACTTGGACTGTGATTCAAAATTTGAATTTCAAATTTCAAATTCAAATTTCAAATTCAAATTTCAAATTCAAATTTCAAATTTCAAATTTCAAATTCAAATTTCAAATTCGAATTTCAAATTCAAATTTCAAATTCAAATTTCAAATTCAAAATTCAAAATTCAAAATTCAAAATTCAAAATTCAAATTTCAAATTTCAAAATTCAAATTTCAAATTCCACAAAACGGTTGTGTTTCATATTCTTGTTCTCATGGATAATTTTCTACAACTCCAATCAAATCTCAAATAAAATCATGGCAACTTTATTTGGAGTTCGAATAATTGTGTACTCTATTATCCAAAACAAAATCTGAATCCAACCGGAGAGAATCTTGTCAACCATCCTAATCCTGTGTCATCACCATCCATGCATAATAAACTAGCCAATAGCATACACAAATCAATTTGCCAAACGTTAAGGAATTATGTGGAGCTAGTAGAGGGACTGATTGGACATATATAATCGGGCTCCCGTGATTCCATATGATCATCATTCTGTACCGAACAACTCAATCATATGATCACTAATTTCAGAGTCACACCACTATAAACCTGAAACTGAATTCTCAATTATATACCGTATTACGTAAGCCTGTGACGAGCTACCATCCAATGACCTTGTCATATATGCAAAACCCTCATATGATATCCATGATCAGCCTTAGGTCAAAGTCCGTTTAATCCTACTGATCAGGCTATCTTAAAGTTCCATTATACTACCGAATCAAGAAAATGATTATTCACCATATGTGAATAAGAAGTCATCCGCCCAGCAGACGACCCAAGGCCTTGTCCATTTTCACATTCAGTATAATGCCTTTAAGAGGATACCTTTAACTCCTCAGAGCTATGATTCCGATATCTGCAAACAAACCCTTCATCGTATACAAGTCATGCACCCAACGAACCAGTCTATAAGCTTACTACCTCTGAGACGCTTTAGCCATTGGAACATCAAAGTACACAAGTCATATACATGAAGTAGTTCATTTACTCAGGATTAAGGTTATTGCACAATGAACGTCAAAAGCAGATTGATCCACTCATAGCGGACTATGTAGATCAATCACGCTTTAGTCCCGGTCTAATATGTCACCACCAAGCAACATATCCATGTCTCTACTTGGGAGTCCAGCTCCAGACAGTCAAGACAGACCGTCCCCTCTAAGGCTTTAGACAACATAATAGTCTTAACATGAGTTAGATGCTCGGTCTAACCCCATAGACTACAGACCATAATTTAGACTGCTAACTTTAGAACATTGTCTTCTTGCATACAAAAGTCCATTGCATGCAACGTTCTAACAGTTTTAACACAAGCAGTCAATGAGCCATATTTGCTTACATTTACTTTAACATGTAAATAAGATGAGGATAGATAGCAATGTAATGAATAACCTCTATGTATAATTTTATTATCCAGTTCAAAATGAATACATCAAAATGTCTCTAATACTTAGGGCATTTCCTAACAATCTCCCACTTGCCCTAAGCCAGCAGATGTGCCATGTTACGCATCCCCATCGCCTCTACATTCCTCTCAAAGCTTCTAGCCACCAAAGTCTTAGTAGAGGGATTGGCAATGTTGTCCTCGGACGCGATCTTACATACATCTACTTATCCTGTCTCCATATGCCCTCTAATGTCGACTTCCTCAAATCCTTACAAGTCTGGAAGTCTGAGTCCGTGTATCCTACGGGTGTTAGGTCCCCTCCAGAATACACTAGCATATAATCCCTCGTTCTCTTAAGATACTTGAGTATATGCTTTACTGCTTGCCAGTGTTTGGTTCCAGGATTCGCTTGATATCGACTCACCATACCTACTACAAAACATATGTCCGGGCGAGTGCAAAGCATAGCGTACATAAGGCTATCCACAGCGGATGCATAAGGGACCTTACTCATACGCTCTCTTTCTTCCGATGTCTTGGGACAGTCATCCAATGAAAGAGTTAAACCGGCAATAGAAGGTTGTGAGCCTTTCTTTGCCTCTAGCATTGCATATTTGTCAATTATTTTATCTATGTATGAAGCTTGGGATAACGCTATCATTTTGTTCTTTCGATCTCTGAAGAGACGAATGCCTAGAACATAATTAGCTTCTCCCAAGTCCTTCATGTCAAACTGTTAGTGTAACCAAAGCTTGACCGATGATAAGTTCCCTACATCATTCCCAATGAGTAGTATATCATCGACATAGAGTATCAGAAAGACCACTTTTCCATCCTTAATACGTTTATAAACACAAGGTTCATCAACATTCTGCTCAAAACCTAATGTCTTAATCGCTTGATCAAACCTCTGGTTCCATGAGCGGGATGCCTGCTTTAATCCATAAATGGATCTAAGCAACTTGCAGACTTTCTTATCTTGGCCTTTTGCTACGAACCCTTCGGGCTGTATCATATAGATACACTCTTCAAGATGGTCATTCAAGAATGCCGTCTTGACATCCATTTGCCAGATCTCGTAATCGAGAGCCGCAGCAATGGACAGAAGAATACGGATACACTTCAGCATAGCAACAGGCGAAAAGGTTTCCTCGTAATCGATTCCAGCCTTTTGCGTGTATCCCTTTGCGACCAGTCTAGCTTTGAAAGTTTCCACTCTCCCTTCTGCATCCTTTTTTCTTTTGTAGACCCATTTGCATCCAATGAGTTTTATCCTATCCGGCAAATCTACAAGTTCCCAAACAGAGTTGGATTTCATAGAATCCATCTCATTGTTCATAGCCTGTTTCCAAGATCTAGAATCAACATCCTTTATAGCTTCATCATATGTGACCGGATCTTCCTCATGCTCATGAGCCTCGGCCTGGTATACCTCAGCATCATACATAAAGAAATTAGGTTTCTTAGAAACCCTCCCACTACGACGAGGCACCATAAATTGTTGATCGTCTGCAGGTCCTTCACTGGAACTCGGACTTGCGTCCAAGACCGAAATCTGTGGAGCAGTTCTTTCACCCGATAACTCCTCTAGCACCACTTTACTTCGAGGCTTAAAGTCATTCATGTGACTTTCCTCCAAGAATGTCGCATGGGTTGAGACAATGACCTTTTGTTCCTTCGAGTTATAGAACAGACCTCCTTTAGTTCCCTTTGGATACCCTACAAACATGCACAATTCTGATCTTGGTTCCAACTTCTTTGCATCCCCATCCAGTACATGTGCCGGGCAGCCCCATATTCTCATATGTCCAAGGGAGGGCTTCCTGCCACGCCACAATTCATACGGAGTTCTAGGAATTGATTTGCTCGGAACCTGGTTCAGAATATAGCACGCCGTTTGTAAAGCATGTCCCCAAAATGATAATGGCAGCGTTGAGTAACTCATCATGGACCGTACCATATCCAATAAGGTCCTGTTTCTCCTTTCGGCTACACCATTCTGTTGTGGAGTACCAGGTGCAGTCAATTGGGATAATATCCCATTCTCTACAAGATGTCCTAGAAATTCATCGGAGAGGTATTCGCCACCTCGATCAGATCGAAGTGTCTTTATGGATTTATCCAATTGCTTTTCCACTTCTGCACGATACTCTTTGAATTTATCAAAGGTTTCGCTCTTGCGGTGCATCAGATACACATATCCATACCTCGAGTAATCATCTATGAAAGAGACATAGTACTCGAACCCTCCTCGTGCTGTGACGTTCATGGGACCACATACGTCAGTGTGCACAATTTCTAAGAGCTCTTGTGCCCTTGTACCCTTAGCTCCAAAAGACCTCTTAGTCATCTTACCCTCTAGACAAGACTCACATTGGGGAAGTCGTACCTCCTCCAGAGATTCCAGAGGACCGTCTTTCACCAATCTTTGAATCCTATCCTGATTAATATGACCAAGTCTTAAATGCCAAAGATACGCCTTGTTAGAGTGAGAAACTTTCAACCTTTTAGAGTTATCAATTAATTCAGTGTCAAGCAGTGAGTACATCTTTGGTCTGATCAAATATAGGTTTCCATCCATCCATCCAGAACAGATAAAAGACTTATTTCTACGAATATCAACTCTTTTACTAAAAGAAACTGAATAAGAATCCTTTATTAAACAAGCTACCGATATAAGGTTCCTCCTAAAATTAGGAACATAAAAACAGTCTTTCAATAAAATAAACCTAAATTGATCAAAATAAAGATGAACGTCTCCCACTGCCTCAGCCACCACAAAGCTACCATCTCCAGTCCGCAACGAGAGGCTCCTATCATGTAGACTTCTCGTTTCCACGAACCCCTGCATAGAAACACAAACATGATTAGTGGCGCCCGAATCAATGACCCATGTGTCTTTCGATTCTTCCACCAAACACGCTTCTAAGTAATGAAGTTCCTTACCTTCCTTGCCCTTGGAGGCTAGGAATTCCCGGCAAGCCTTCTTGAAGTGACCTACCTTCCCACAGTGGAAGCATTTGGACTTTTTAGGGTCCTTTGGCTTCTTGTTCTTCTTCTTCTTCTTCCCGTCCGAGACAGGAGGATTAGAAGAACTGGAAGCCACTTGCTTCTTATTTGGCCTCTTCCTCTTCCGTGAGGGATTGGAAGATTCCGCCAAATTGGCCTCTCCTTTAGGTCGGACCGTATTCTCATCCCTGATCATCCGCTCATAAGCCTGTAGTTGCTTCATGAGCTCGGTAAGTCCTAACTCCTTTGTCGCCAGATTGTATGCGGCCTTAAACCCCACAAAATCTTTAGACAGAGTCTTGAACACCATCTCGATCTGGGTGTTATAGTCTAACTCAGCACCATTCTCGGCAGCCTCAGCGAAGAATCCCATTAGAGTGATCATATGGTCCTTCACCGGAGCACCCGCCTTTTGCTTAGAGTTCATAATGCTGGTGATAGCGGACTGTCGAGCCAATTTTTCTTGGCCTCCGAACATGTCCTCCAGATTTTCCATGATCTCCCCAGCAACTTGATAAGTCTCATGCTGCTTTTGTAAAGCACTCGTCATGCTAGCAAGAATGTAGTATCGAGCTATCTCATTGGATTCTCTCCAATGATTATAGGCAACCGGGACCTCCTCAAGTGGTGTGTCAGGTTTGGGCCCAGGTGGGCATGGTTCGTCCAGTACGAACTTGTGTCTCTCGCAGCTGAGAACTATTAATAGATTTCTTTTCCAATCTTTATAATTGTCGCCATTCAACTTATTTTCAGTAAGTATCGAAATGAGGGGTGTCGGTGACATTTTGAACTGAAATAAAATTATACTAGACATCATTACAAAGCCCAAGCAAATATGCAGATAATTTAGCAAATAAAACATACAAGTATGTTCCTACATGAAACTTGAAAAAACATGTAGTATTGCAACGGTAATTCTCAGCATCTATTGCCCCAAGCCACCGAGGGGTGGTCATGAGAACAAATAGCCGGAACATGGACCCCGTCCAATTAATATATGTTACCTTAAATCCTCCAAGGTTAAGACATATATTAATAACCGCTTATTTGGCCACCAGTTTAGTTAACAGAGCTTCTAGGGAAGGTTAATAACTAAACGAGTCTTGAGTGTATAACCATTGTTTACGTAGCCCGATCCACGTCCTACCAAGCCACCGAGGGGTGGTCATGAATAGGATCGCACCCGAACACGTTTTCCACATAGGAGATCCAATCTAGTATACCGGCGGCGGTAAACACCTACCGAGGGGTGTGGTCAGGTCGGAACTGACGCGAGGCGTTACCATGCTTTCACATATGGATCAACAATGGAGGCCGTGGGTTTTGTTTGAAACCCTCTCCCACTCAATATTTTGAAAAACATGCAAGTTTTAACAAATTATGTATGATCAATATAGTATGAGCGGCACTCACCTATCCTATATGACATGTTATCAAATATACATACAAAACATCCATCAATACATATTTATACATCCATGACATATCACAGAAAAATAATTGACAGAATAACCAAGCCATGGTTCCATCCTAGAACAAAGAAAATAAAGATTACAAAATTCCATCCAAAGCATTCTTTGGGTCTTGAATTTTGTTCCGTCTTCTTGTATCCATCTTTATGTAGCCTCTCCATTTATTTCTCATCCCATGAATTATTTAAAATTTAAATCTTCAAAAATTTAAATTTCAAATTCAAATTCCAAGTTTGAATTTCAAATTTAAATTTCAAATTTAAATTTTAAACAATTTTAATCATCATGTGTAATAATATGTAATTTCAAAAATTTCAAATTTTCAATTACATATTTTTAAACATGATTTAAAATTCAATCTCAAATTTAAAAATCAAAATTTTCAAATTTTGGACTGTCGGACCGCCGCTCGTGAAGGCGGCAGCCGCCGTGGGCAGCCACCAACCCCAGAGGGGCTGGCAGCCCACGGCCGCCCCTTGTGCAGCCTGCCGGGCTACAGGCCAAGCCTGCAGCACCAGGCTGCACGCCCAGACTGGGCGCAGCAGCCGGCAGGCTGCAGGCAGCACCTGCAGCCAGAGGCTGCACGCCCAGGCTGCGGCCAGCCTTGGGCAGGCCACGACCACCCCTGGCTGCAGGCAGAGCCTGCGGCCGTGGGTGGTGTGGGCCTGTACAGGGGCTGCCGCAGCCCCATCCTGCCCGAGGGCAGGGGCTGCAGCCCCACCAAGGTTTGTCGGCCTATCCCGAGGGGTCGTGTCTCGATTTTCGTGCCATATTCCAATTTATCTTTTAGGATCTCCAAAATTAATTTGAATCCCAATTAAATTGAAATTTTCCACACAATCAAAATTTCAACCTTTAAATTAAATTTAACTTTTGGGAAAAATAAATTACGGTCTTCAATCTTCAATCTCCTCCAAGAATAATTACATAAAAAATTCCTATACCGTTTCCGGTGTACAAAATTCTATCCATAAAAATTCTAAGAGACAAAAATTAATATCCATGGGAAAATTACAGTGTTAATAAACTGCTCCCATGGTTACATAAAAAATTCCTAGATACAATTTTTCTAAATTCTAAGGAACCATAACTGGTATAAACAAGCATGCTTATAATAATTCAAAAAATTAAAATAACCACATACTTTATACATAATACATGATAACAACATAAAGGAACCCTAAAATGCCACTCTCTAAATATCAAATCCATACATAAATAGAAAGACTAAGTAATTGTCTAATTTATGTACATGGCATAGTCATGAGATGGCTCTGATACCAATTGTAGGAAAATAAACCGGTAAAAACGTATCAGAGTGGCGCAGCGGAACAATAAAAATTTTTAGATCGTTAAATATCTCATGATGCCATATACAACAAATCAACAACAATTAAAACTCATACCTCAAGGACGCCAATATGCAGGAGGAGAATGACTGGAGGCTTCAACCAACTAGCCTTCTCTACTATTCTCCAATTCCCGAATGGCTGAGTGTGTGGGCACTCTGAACCTCGATCGGTATGCTAGCACTGCTAGTCTTCTTCCGACCACCCAGATCTCTAAAGAACTTTATTGTCACGATGAGCTATGCAACAATAAGCCTTCTCACCTGAGAGTCTGTGGTCTAAGAGAACTGGAGTGGCAGGACCTCTATTTATAGACCTGCATGAGGTGATTCTCTGAATTCGAATTGGACTAGGAAAAGATTTTCTCCCTTATCCAAACCAAAAAATCTGAATTTTCCAAGGGAGAATCTCCACAATTAAATTCGGTTTTCCTAGGATAAATCCAATCCAAATCTAAACAAGATTTTAACTAGAATTTTATCTCCCTTTTTCAACCAAAAAAATCCGAAATCTTTAGGAGAAAATCTCCTCCAAATTTTCGGCCACTTTTAGGATAAGGAAGAATCAAAATTCCACTAGGATTTTTCAAGCTAAATCTCATCTCAACCTTATCCAAAAATAACTGAATTTCCTAGGATTTAGGCTCCAAAATTTCGGCCACTTTTAGGGAGTAAAGAGAATCCAAATTCAACTAGGATTGAAGCTTGAATTTACCCTTGAATCTTATCCACAAAAACCGAATTTTCCATTGAGGATTATCCTCAAAAAATTCGCCCACTTTCGTTGGGATTTGGATTCAAAATTCAAGTAGAATTCTAACAAGATTATCCTCTCCAAATCCAACTCAAATTCGAATTTCAAACCTTGTGGATTTTCCACAACAAATTCGAATCCTACTTGGACTGTGATTCAAAATTTGAATTTCAAATTTCAAATTCAAATTTCAAATTCAAATTTCAAATTTCAAATTTCAAATTTCAAATTTAAATTTCAAATTCAAATTTCAAATTCGAATTTCAAATTCAAATTTCAAATTCAAATTTCAAATTCAAAATTCAAAATTCAAATTTCAAATTTCAAAATTCAAATTTCAAATTTCAAAATTCAAATTTCAAATTCCACAAAACGGTTGTGTTTCATATTCTTGTTCTCATGGATAATTTTCTACAACTCCAATCCAATCTCAAATAAAATCATGGCAACTTTATTTGGAGTTCGAATAATTGTGTACTCTATTATCCAAAACAAAATCTGAATCCAACCGGAGAGAATCTTGTCTACCATCCTAATCCTGTGTCATCACCATCCATGCATAATAAACTAGCCAATAGCATACACAAATCAATTTGCCAAACGTTAAGGAATTATGTGGAGCTAGTAGAGGGACTGATTGGACATATATAATCGGGCTCCCGTGATTCCATATGATCATCATTCTGTACCGAACAACTCAATCATATGATCACTAATTTCAGAGTCACACCACTATAAACCTGAAACTGAATTCCCAATTATATACCGTATTACGTAAGCCTGTGACGAGCTACCATCCAATGACCTTGTCATATATGCAAAACCCTCATATGATATCCATGATCAGCCTTAGGTCAAAGTCCGTTTAATCCTACTGATCAGGCTATCTTAAAGTTCCATTATACTACCGAATCAAGAAAATGATTATTCACCATATGTGAATAAGAAGTCATCCGCCCAGCAGACGACCCAAGGCCTTGTCCATTTTCACATTCAGTATAATGCCTTTAAGAGGATACCTTTAACTCCTCAGAGCTATGATTCCGATATCTGCAAACAAACCCTTCATCGTATACAAGTCATGCACCCAACGAACCGGTCTATAAGCTTACTACCTCTGAGACGCTTTAGCCATTGGAACATCAAAGTACACAAGTCATATACATGAAGTAGTTCATTTACTCAGGATTAAGGTTATTGCACAATGAATGTCAAAAGCAGATTGATCCACTCATAGCGGACTACGTAGATCAATCACGCTTTAGTCCCGGTCTAATATGTCACCACCAAGCAACATATCCATGTCTCTACTTGGGAGTCCAGCTCCAGACAGTCAAGACAGACCGTCCCTTCTAAGGCTTTAGACAACATAATAGTCTTAACATGAGTTAGATGCTCGGTCTAACCCCATAGACTACAGACCATAATTTAGACTGCTAACTTTAGAACATTGTCTTCTTGCATACAAAAGTCCATTGCATGCAACGTTCTAACAGTTTTAACACAAGCAGTCAATGAGCCATATTTGCTTACATTTACTTTAACATGTAAATAAGATGAGGATAGATAGCAATGTAATGAATAACCTCTATGTATAATTTTATTATCCAGTTCAAAATGAATACATCAAAATGTCTCTAATACTTAGGGCATTTCCTAACATTATGTGCCCGCTCGTAGTTCCTAATGTTGACTGCATCGACTTCAGCATACTCTATCTCTTGAAGGAAACACCTTAAATCTTGATGTCGTGGAGGGTAGGGGACAAGTTCCCTAACGTCCCTGGGTACCCCTCTCCAAACTAGCTCAGCTACTTCTCGGAAAGAGCGGTCGAAGGGAATGTAGGGTAGCATCGCATCCTTAAACCTCCGACAATAATGCGCCATGGTCTCTCCTTCGTCGACATCCCACATACCCGAGAGGACGTCGTACCTCCTCTCGTGCATGTCTCTCCATGTGCCGAAATTCCTATTTGGACCATAGAGTTTCTCGAATGTGGGTGGTGCAAACATGGCATGGAGTTCCTGGCAGAAAGTGGCCCAATCTGGCACTGGTTTTCCATCCCTTCGTTGGTCCAGCCACCAAGTCAATGCTGGTCCATCTAACTTGCTGCTTGCTAGCTCCACTTGCAGGTGAGGTAGGACATGGCAGGTACGAAAGGCTACCTCCACCTGCTGAACCCATCTCAACAGCTTGTAAGGCCTATGCTGACCATCGAACATATCTAAGTCCATTTCGGCGAAGGCATCACTTACTGCCCTATCGTCGTCTTAGTGTTGAGGGTCTACCGGTGCGGCCATATCTCCTATTACAATATGGACGTTAACTTATATACTGATACTGAAGGATAATTAAACTAACTTACTTGGACAAATGAGGCAGGCATGCAGCGATGTGAGGTAGGGTGGCAGGAAACCGCTCTGATACCAACTGTGACGCCCCGTGCCCTAGGCGGCCCGGACCATCACTGTAAAACTACTGTTTCTTTACTTTTACTTATACTTTCTTGTAATTGAATATTGCTTACTTAAAATATCTTTAATAGGTTACCCTAATTTTAGAATAAAATTTTTTTTTCTAGCACACGTATTTACTATTCATGTACATGTACTATTAAAAGCAGAATTTGAAACATAATAATAATCTTGCAAACATACTTATACTGTTGATTTTGTAGAATAGTATTTTTGAATAGTATCAATCAGCTACTATTCGAAAATACTACTCAACTATTACTACTCAAAAATATTGTGTAAGCATTACTGTTCAAAAATACTATTTAACGATTGCTATTTAAAAGTACCATTTACTGGTACTGTACTGTTACTGTTCAAAATACTGTTTACTTAAACTGTGCGAAAGTTAAACTCGTATGGTGTCCATAACCTCGCCTCACATCTGCCTACGTCACCGTCATTGCCCATCGTGGCTTATGCCATAGGACGCTTACCTACAGCACGAACACACTCCGTGAGCTTTATGCCCAGTAAGTACAACATGTTAACCGTAAAACATGTTTAAACATAATACATACTTAAAACGCATAAGCATGCAAGATAGTCACATATAACACTTAGCATATACCATATCATCACATATCATGTCATAGCATACAAACTTTATATACCATACGCATACAGATTAATTCATGTAAAAGCATGTATCTTACTGTAGCTGAAAGCATAGCGAACTAATGCGAACAGTGAACTATGCATGATCCGGTTATGTTCATTTATGCTTTAGTACTCTTTTCTTTCTCTTGTCTAGTTAGAGCCCATGTGTCAGTACCGTGTGCGCGCAGACCAACGGTTACACCCGAGGTCAACTAATGCCGAAGAGCCATCAACTGATGCTCAACATTTGGCCTTAACTTTCTTTAACTGGAAACACCTTCAACTGAAGGAGCCGGTACCGCACACCTATTTATTTCCATCTTGTTTAACTGTTCTAGCCATATACTTCTCTAAGCTATCCCCAATCCTATGCGGTAGGGATCTATGGCTTCTAACTTGTTCTTTCATCAATCTACTCGATTGTGAAACTATATGCTCTTATGTATGCTGTGCAACATCGTGTGCATGTAAGGCATACTTAACATACTGTAAAACCATCATTTTAACATCATTTTATTCATGCTGCAGGTGGAGTTATACTTACCTAATTGCAAGCACTTGTATTCGCACCTTTAGAAATTTGCAGGTTACTACCTGTCATCAATAACGTCTCTCGTTAATACCTTCTCTAAGTCACCAATACTGTTAGTGACTAAGGTAGATAATTACTTGATACCGATTGCCGTCGGTACTACTTACTCTCTATCTCAAGAGTTAACTTATTCGTATGTGGTTAATTAATTTATGGCCCCATAAATTAGCTACCGCGTCCTTAGGCTACTTTTGCCTATACTCGTCTTTCATGTGGTACCGGGGTCCCTCGGTACCCTATTGGCCTACCTGGGAATTTGGTGTCTAATTTTCGTCACGTTTGATTAACTGTCTTCTTGATAGTTAAATCAACATTCCTCACAATGTTGCTCTGAACACGGTGCTTAACTGATTTACCGATCAGTCAACTGACCGGTTACCTCACGTTTTGGCAACTAGGTAGCATATCGGGCTACTATGTGTAGGCTTGGTATAGTAACCGTTCGGGTTACTTTGCTTGTTTGGGTATGGTAGCCTACCGGGCTACCTTGCATATGGTGTAGTAGCCGACTAGGCTACCTCTACCATATCTTACTAAAAACGTCCCTTGTTCTTTGTGAAATTCCTTTGAAACTTTGTTCAAATCTAGAAATTCTTACAAAAGGATTTTTCATTTTGAAAGGGGTATGGTGTCCCCACATTTTCTTGAAAGCAAAGTGTTTGAAATGGTTTGAAAGGGGTATGGTGTCCCCACATTTTTGAAAACGAGTCTCACCTCACCCCGTTGGAGGATGAGGGTGTTTTTGTTGAAATCATTTCTAAGTCATTTAAAGGGAACACATTGTAAATGTGCTAAAAAATATGGTGTTAGACCACTTTTGAAAATAATTTGAAACTTGTTCGAAATAACTTTGTTTGAGAAATCGGCGTTCATGAAACTTTTCATCCTCGACAAAATGAACAATTCTTGTGTTCATTTCGGAGCCTAATTCTAGCTCTAACGGCTCCTAAATTCATCAAACCCGTGGCCTTTGTGCCCAGTTTTTATAAAAGTTCCAGTTTTACACACTTTTGAAAACAGGTCTGTTTGGGGCTCGAAACGGCTGAATTTTTGAAACCGCCATGAGTCACTTTCAAGGTTTCGTCGAGATCTAAAACTTTTGTGTTTTGGCCAAATTCTGGTTCGGCCTCTAAAAGGGTCATTTTAATAAAAATCTGAGACTGTTCATTTGGTCCGGATTTGTTACTCCCAGTTTTGGACACCGAACCAAAACTAGCCGAAAAGCCTATCGTAGGTTCATTTTTGGCCAATGGCTATTTGATGCAAAAATGACCGTATCGAAATTTCCTTAAAACTTTATGTTTTACCAAATCCCAGATTTGGAACCTAAGTAGGTCAAACTGGCCAAAATCCGTGGCTGATCCTGGGGATAGATTTTGTGTCCAGCCACCCTCTACACACTCATACACACACATATCTCAAACAACTTGTAAACTAAAGTAAACACAACGACAACCACAGAAACATTAAAAACTGAAAGCTAAGGGCTCAAATAACTTATTACAACCCATGTGCATAACCAAATACATATAAATCTCCTTTGATCAAAAACTTAAAAACAACTAACCACAAAAGATGGGGGTTTTTTGGTTTATACCTTAGAGTGCTTTGATCCAAGCACAACCAGGCCAAGGGTGGCTGTCAAGGCTCCATAGAAAGCAAAGAGGGTTGAGGGATTTGTGGTAGAATGAGAACACAAGGAAAACAAAACGTTTCTCTTAATATCCAGCCAAGATGAAAAATTACACCATAGAAAAAATTTCGGTTCTAGGGTCTTACCGAAACTACCTTGGAAGAGTGCACCTCTAACAACTTGTGTGGCCAAGCTTTTGTGTGAAAGTTGTGTGAAAATATGGGTGGTTTAGGGGCTGAAGAGGGGTCAGATTTTCTGAAGAGAAAGGGGAGAGAAAGCTGTATTTTTCTTGAAAGTTTTCGTGAGCAAATGGGAAAAGTGAAACTTAAGGGTGGTTGCACCTTTTTATAGGCAACTCTAAGCAACTTTGCTTAACTCTAAGCCCTCTTAATTAAGCCATGATTTAGCTCAATGGGGGACAAAAATCTGTACTACAGTCCTTGAAATTTCAGAGCCATGATGGAGGGTGAAAGGGAGCAAGTTTGCATTATATAGTCATGGTCCTCTTGTCCTTAAAACCCCATTTTTTTAATCTAAAAACTCCAACACATCCCTTGATTTAAGGGATCACTTTCAGCTGGTTTTGCAGATGGTTTTGCAGCTGTTTTCCTAACCAAAGGGGGCATGGTTTGGTTGGGGTAAAAGTCCAACCGAATCGGTTCTGTGCAGTCTAGTTTTCTACTGTGTTTTTCAGCCCTTTCTCGGCAGTGTTCTAATTTTCATCCAAAAATTGGATTTTCCAAATCTGATTTTTGTACTGATGATTTCTAATTGTTTTATACTGTCTAAGAGCCCATTCTATGCCAAATCACTATTCATTTCCTATACTGCGGTAGTGTCTACACTGTGTTGTCCTTTCACACGCAAACCGAGGTGTTCCTAGGCGAAATTTCAGACACAGTCTCTCTTGACTAATTCGGACGTTCTGATTTCAATTTTATCAGTCATATGTCCGTCTGAGGTTGTCTGGACCAGTTTTCAGGATCTGTGGGGTCCCACCTCGAAAAACGTGTCAGGTGTCCGTTTGACTAATTTGGGCGTCCTGAGTCTAGATATATCAGTTTTAAGTCAAACTAAGGCCGTCTTGGCCAGTAACTTGACACTGCGTCTTGCACTATTTACTATTCATTATTTACTATTCATGGTTCACTGTTCTCTGTTCTAACTGACTAGTCCGAGTGTTCTGACTCTGATTTTGTCAGTCTCTGGGTGAGAAGAGGTCATCCGGACCATTTTCTTGATATTGTACCCTACTAGGAGATTCTCGTTGTTGTGCTCAGACATTTGGTCTGAGTATTTCAGTGATCTGCTCACCGGTCTTATGTCAGGAAATGGTCATCCGGACCAGTTTCATGACACTGCGTATCTCATACTCTTATACACATAACAGGGTAGACCGGGTTCTCTCTCAGTTACCCCTTTTCACTGTATGAATAGTAATAAACAGTACTGCACCTGTTTAGCCTATTCAACTGGAATTTATGCTACATTTATCAACTTAATTACTCATTTCATAGTAATTAGGTTTCACACATTACGAGAGTCTTCAAATTGGCTCTCTGCTCAGTACACGGCCTTCTACAAGGGTTCTAACACGGGCGTGTATGGCTTGAGCACAGGCGTGTACTAGTTGGGCTTTCTCAACACGACCGTGTCTTGGACCATGCTCACTTTACCCGAGTGGTACATGGCCACTTACACAGCCGTGTACCTGACCATATAAAACTACATGGTTATGTTAACTCACACGGCCTCTCTCATAAAACAATCTGATCAGTACACGGTTTCTTACACGACCGTGTACTGACCATGTTTGATGTATTTGGACTAAAAACACATCAAATTATTCATTAGCTTCTCATTGAATAATTTGCTGAGTTACAGGGACGGGGTGGTCCTTACAAATATCCCGTTCTCTACAAGATGTCCTAGAAATTCATCAGAGAGGTATTCGCCATCCCGATCAGATCGAAGTGTCTTTATGGATTTATCCAATTACTTTTCCACTTCCGCATGATATTCTTTGAACTTGTCAAAGGTTTCGCTCTTGCGGTGCATCAGATACTCGTATCCATACCTCGAGTAATCATCTATAAAAGAGACATAATACTCAAACCCTCCTCGTGCTGTGACGTTCATGGGGCCACATACATCAGTGTGCACAATTTCTAAGAGCTCCTGAGCCCTTGTACCCTTAGCTCTAAAAGACCTCTTAGTCATTTTACCCTCTAGACAAGACTCACATTGGAGAAGTAGTACCTCCTCCAGAGATTCCAGAGGACCGTCTTTCACCAATCTATGAATCCTATCCTAATTAATATGACCATGTGACGCCTTAAATTTTATTTAAGGGTCAATATATAATTTAAATAAAATTAGTGTGCCAAAAAGTAATTAAAAATCTTTTGGAAATTCTAGGTTGGTTTCCTAGTCAAATTCCGCTCAAAAAGTCAACAATTTTAACTTAAAAAAAAAACCCTAAAATATTCGGCCATCACTTGGGATTTTTAATGAAAATTTAAATCCCACAAATCCAAGGAGGATTCAAATTTAAATTTCATCCCTTAAATATAAAGAAGAATTTCGGCCATAAAGTGTAGGAAATAAAGGAGATTTTATTTGAATTAAAAGCTAGGTCAAAACTCATTCAAAATTCAAATTTTTTTTTTCCTAAAAACTAATGGATAATTTTCGGCCACTTAAGGGGAAATAAGAGAGAAAACCCTAGCCTCAAAACAGCACAAAAACTTTCCCTTTTGCCCCTTAAAATTTTCGACCAAACAAGGAAGAGAAAGGGAAAGAAAAACCTAGTATAAAAACCCTCTTTTAACTCTCATTTACCCTTCCTTTCACTCTCAAAAATACGGCCAGCCTCCCCTTGTTTCCTCTCTGAATTTTCTCTCCCAAAACAACCCCAAAACAACAAACAAAAACCTACCTGAAGGTAGCTCAAGGATTTAACAAATTTTGAGACAAAAACAAAGTGAGAAATCAACTTTTTCCTTCCTTCTCCTTTTGATTTTAAATCCGAAATTTATATGGTTTTCTCAACTGTTTTCCCTACTGTTTTGAAGACCCCAACACTCACACAAATTCAGCCAAAAAGGAGACCAAGCATCAAAAATAGTGCAGCACAAATAAGGTGTAAATCTCTTTCTCAAACCCTAAAAATTTTGCCTCTTTGTTTCCCTTTCAAAAACCCTATTATCACATGTGTAAAATTTTATGTTTTTGTCAATTTGATTCTTGGGTTGTGTTAACCACATATAAATAAGGTCCTCCACAAAATTTCGTGATCATTGGATGAAAATTGAGTTGATTTGAGACTAATTGAAATTCGGACACAGAAAAACAGAAATCTGG
Source organism: Antiaris toxicaria (assembly GCA_035233585.1). Classification (NCBI taxonomy): domain Eukaryota; kingdom Viridiplantae; phylum Streptophyta; class Magnoliopsida; order Rosales; family Moraceae; genus Antiaris; species Antiaris toxicaria. The sequence goes on from CP141155.1 coordinate 76,079,698, forward strand.
AAAAATTACCATATAAACAATAAATTTGTGTCAGCCATAACTTGAGTTTTAAACACGATTTTTGAGTGATTCTTGAGCCTAAAATTAAATTCAAGATGTCCCAAAAATTTCTACAAAATTTCAGAACCAAACTCATCCGTTTGCCTAGTCAAAATATTTTTCTAAGATAGGCGGACAGAACTGCCAGTTTTTGAACTGAAACCGAAACCCTGATTTTATGCCTGAAAACAACCCCTCGGATTTTGGCGTAATTGAATAAACAAACGATGTCTAAAAATTAAAAAAATTATGTGGAATTAAAGCTACGGATGTCTAGTTGAACATATTAAAAATTTAGAATTTTTGGGATTAAAAATGAATTAATATTGATTTTACAGTCAGCCTAGGTCAGTCTGCCCATGACCAGTAATATCCTAACTTAGAGTTTTTCACAAATTTTAAATCCCAAATGTTTATTAAACGTTTTGAAATCTTTTGTGGCACACTAAAATGATTGGATGATTATGTCTAGACCTAGACTGATCATATGTTGTGATTATAGGATTTATTTGACGTTCTTGCTGGATTTGTGGATCACGTTATCGTAACGCTTGTGCGATAATCGAGGTAGGATGTTCTAGCCTTTTCTGAGAGTAGTCAAGTGTTTTAAATTTTCCTGTTTTATCGATGGCATGCTGTTTTCAGTTTATGAAATTATTATATTGTTTTTGATGAAATAAACGCATGCAACGTATTTGGTAATTAAATGTGTATTTTAATACGTGTTTTGATTTATGGCATAATATAACTTGGTAAATACCATCTTTTGAATAATCCGGTGAACATAATTGAGCTCTAGTTCACGATCATTATAAATGATGTGTGCGTCCCAAAGTTGACGCCATGGGGGAAGGTCCCTAAACCTGCGCAGGGCCGTTTGGCCTATTTAGACCGTAATGAGATGATCTAGGATAATTCAATTCGAGGCACGTATATTATAGCTACGACAAGTCCTCACTCACAATATGATGGTTTATTTTAATGATTTATTATTTTAATATTGGGGCACGTATATTGTAGCTACGCTAGGTCCTAAGCAGAATAAAACTTGTATTAAAAATGTTTTCACGAAATTGTTGATTATTTTTGGAATGATTATCATGCCATGTATTCTTAAATTGTTGATTATTTTTAAAAACGAATATTATGTCATACTTTTAAATGTTACCTGTTTAATCCACCTTTGTTTCTGTCCTACTGAGCCAGTGCTCACATCTCTTTTCTTTGTGATTTCGAAATGACTACTTCCAGGTGCGGGACGTAGCAGTTCCGAAAATCGTTCAGCTATCCGTTTCTACCGAAGATGATGCTATCCGTTTTCTCCATCTTCTTCTTTCTATTTCTCGTTCTGATGTAATGAGACCTTAAGTTTGGACTTTATTTCACGTTATTTAAATTTCATGCCTGGGAATATTTTATGGTTGGTAATTTCTTTTGAAGACCGATTTTGTGTTTGATTTCCGCATTAAAAAGTATTTATTTTCTACTTTATTTTATTTTGTGGTTATGATGCTACTTTATAAATATTAGGCTTAGCTAAATTATAATGTTGACCCGTTTTTCGTAATAAATGTTTCCTTAAATCTCGGGTTGATATTATGATTTGGCTGCCGTGTCATGTGTCTAAATTTTGGGCCGTGACAAATAATGGTATCAGAGTGCCCAGGTTTTCAAAAGGGTTTTCATCAAAACGTTTTCAAAATACCCAAGGCCGCCACATCACTGCCATGCCCCTACCATGGAAGTCACTATTTCCAGTGGAGGTGATCAACACCACCTGACTCAAAAGGCTCTAAACAACATGGGAAACAAAAGCCCCAAGTCAATTTCATAAAACAACAATGGGATAGCGGAGATTGGACCTCGCCACCACCGTCCACCGTTGGGAAGGCTGATTTCTGGTGATTGGAGCTCCGATTCGGTAAATTGACATCGAAAATGGATTCCTCTTATTGAGATCTACAAAATGGTATCCATCTTTGCCCACGCTACCGTGTCAACACTGGTCAACAGTCAGTCAACAGCAAGTCAACACCAGTCAAAGTTTGACCTAGCCACAAAATTTTGAAGGATGGCCCTCTAGCCTATTTTCAATGTTCCAAACACGTTTGCGACATCGGATTGACAAGACAGAATTTCAAATGTCAAGAATGATGATTTAAAGTTTGTGCACTCGAGACTGAACGGTTCTTTTGATCACCAATTAGATTCAACCTACCCATTGAACGTCGTTGAATGATTTCAGTAGTGATCTCGACCACTTTCATTCCTTAATTTATTTATCAGAATGGTAATATGTTATTTATGGTTTATTAGCATATTGATACTTTAATAGTATTTGATATTCAATTAGATAGTATAATGTGAGTTTAAATGGAAGAAAAATATATATAGATATGTATATATATACGTTTTGATTGATTATTAATACTTAAAAGTTTTACAGTATTTGATATTCAATTCAACAAAGTTAAGTTAGATTTATATGATATGACAAAGTAGAGGATGCCGTACGTGCCACACAAAGCTGCTGGGCTGCGTGGAATTTCTCGACGCCGTATCTTTGTCGTCCGACCTCCAATCGAGATGATTCTGGTCCCAATAGATTCGTGGTGAAGAAGAGAACAAAACCCATGTCTTATTTCACCTCAACGGCTGCCGGATCGCGCCGCCTAATGTCACGCCCCGTCGTGGAAGTCATTGTTTCTGATGGAGGTGACAGACACCACCCGACTCAAAAAGCTTTAAATGATGTAGGAACCAAAAGCCCTAAGTTAATTTCATGAAACTACCACAGGATGGTGGAGATCGAAGCTTGCCACCGCTGTCTGTCATTGGAAGTTTGATTTTCGATGATTGCAGCTCCGATTCGGTAAATTGACACTAGGAATGAGTTCCTCTCATCGAGATCTACAAATTGATACCTATCTTGGCCCACACCACCGCTGGCCAATGGCGACTAGATCCCAAATTTTGAACGATAGCCCTCTGGCCTATTTTTGATGTTCTGGACAAGTCCGCTGCATCAGATTTACCAACTGAAATTTCAAATGTGAAGAACGGTAAATTAATGTTTGTGCGCATGAGATTGAACGGCTCCTTTGATTGTCGATTGGAGTCAACATACCCAACAGACATCGTTGAATGACTTCAGTAGTGATCTCGACTACTTTCATTCCTTAATTTATTAATTGGATTGATTATATGTTAATTACAGATTATTGGTATGAGAAATGATCGGATAAAAAAATGTACGAAATGTGAAGATTTTTACGTAAAATTTTTGAGTTTTTACGTGAAAATTAGGCCTCTAATTTAGTACGTGGTAGATTAGAATTGGTTAGATGGTTTTAAGGCGTTTCCTAAACACCGGGAACCCAAAAATTAAGCAAAAATGCTGCCAAAATTTCTAAAATGGCACAAAGGGGTATTTTAGGAAATGAAGGGTAAAAATGTGGTCGAGGTAAAAAAACCCGAGCCCCCTCATTGACCTAGGCCTGGGAAAGAAGGATGGATGTTTTGAGGACTAGTAAACCACCCATTCGAAATCTCAAAATGTAAGAAAACGAAGAAAAACGACCCTTATGTCAAAATAGTGCCACCTGAGAGACGAGTGTGAATTAAGTATGAAAATTTGGGGTGATTAAAGCGGTAAAGACCCGATAAAGACTAGAAAGTTGATTTTATGATTTTTGGGCTTAGAAATCCCAGTCTAAGCATTAAAATGAAAATGATACGGCCTAGAGACCCGTCAGGGGCAAAACTGTCATTTTTATTGAAAATTTTAAAAAAATGATAGAAAAGGGCCCTAATGGATATAGAGTGGCTTAATTAAGATTTTAAGGGCCAAAATCAAGTTGTAAATCAAAGAAAAGTAAGATTATGATGAAAAATCCCGTTAGTAGAAAAATGGTAATTTTGCCAAAAGTTATAAATAGGATATTAGACTCCTAAGTTCATAATTGGGAAACGAAACATAGAATTTTTACGTTTTACTAAGCTTTATGTATGAAATGAGGATTGAAAGTAACTGTTATTATTTCGGTTATAAGGACCCACTCCAGACGCGATGAAGAAACGTCTGCGGACCAAGAAAGCAAGAAAGGAGATACAAGCAGAAGTATCTGTAAGTTCATGCATTTCTTTGTCTGTAATATGAACTGACTGATATATTTATGTGTTATATTAATGTTCATGTTTATGTGCTATGTCTATATGTTATGTGTTGTAAGTTTAGACATCTTACTGTCTACAACATGAATTTACTTAACATGTCTATATGCTATAAGCTATATATAGGTGCTATATGCACAATAATGTGTAAAATAAAATACACACAAATAAAGAAAGAAATATAAAGTGTTCTAGACCAAGGAGATAATGATAATGCTACCGGGTCGGAACCACATGAAAGATGGTAATGAAACCACCTTTTGGCGTACCAACCTCTCGCTAAGTAGAGGTTTCTCATGTTATGTTATGTTATGTTATGTTCATGTTAAGTAGACTATTAAGGATTAGCCAGTGGATCACTCTCCAGAGTCCCTTCAATCATGTGCGCACTACGGTATAATAACATGGGACCCAAAACCAGAACATAATGAAAGATAAAGACCCAAGACTTAAGATGTAGCCCATAAATGAGCATAATATGCACTAACATTATGTTTGATGCTCCGCGCTATGTGCAATGTGTAGAAAAAATAGGTAAAAATGCATCAGAGTGACGCAGCAGAATTACAAAAAATTTTTAAGATCGTTAAATATCTCGTGATTCCATATATAATAAACTAACAATAATACAAACTCATACCTCAGAAGACGCCAAACTGTAGGAGGAGAATGATCGGAAGGCTTCAACCAACTAGCCTTCTCTACTATTCACCAATTTCTGGATGGCAAAGTGTGTGGGCACTCGGTTCTTCCACCGGTATGCTAGCACTACTAGTCTTCTTTTGACCACCCAGATCTGTAAAGAACTTATTGTCACGGTGAGTTATGCAACAATAAGCCTGCTTATTTGAGAGTCTGTGGTCTGAGAGAACTGGAGTGGTAGGACCCCTATTTGTAGACTGGCATGAGGTGATCCCTTGAATTCGAATTGGATTAGAAGAAGATTTTCTCCCTTATCTACTACGCAAAATCCGAAATTCCGTAGGCCAAAAGCAAAGGAAGATTCGGCCAACCCTAGGGATTTTGCAATCCAAATTCAAATAGGATTTAAACTTGAATTCTATCTCATCATTATCCACTATAACTAAATTTTCCCTAGCCCAAGAACAAGGCTAGATTCGACCACCCTAGTATGACGAGAATCAAAATTCAAATAGGATTTTCTAGCTTGAATTTTATCTCACAATTATCCAAATAAAACTGAAAATCATCATGTGATTATCCACAAAGAATTTGGCCACTTTCTGAGGGAGGGAATCAAAATTCAACTAGGATTGAAACTTGAATTTTTTCCTGCATCCTTATCCAAACCAAAACCGAATTTTCCCTAGCCTTATCCATAGAATTTCGGTCATTATTATGAGGGGGAGGAATCAAAATCTAACTAGGATTTTCTAGCTTGAATTTCCCTTCATCCTTATCCATAAAAACTGAAATATCCTAGGGTTGTTATGTCATAACTAATTCGGCCACTTTGGTTAGATTTAGGATTCAAAATTCAAGTAGGATTCAAACAAGATTTTCCTCTCCATTATTCATATCAAATCTAAAATTCACCATGGGGATTTATCCATAACTAACTCAAATTTTACATGGATTGTGATTCAAAATTTGAATTTGAATTTCAAAGTTCAAATTTCAAATTTCAAAATTCAAACTTCAAATTCAAATTTCAAATTTCAAATTTAAATTTCAAATTCAAATGTCAAATTCGAATTTCTAATTTAAATTTCAAATTCAAATTTCAAGTTCAAAATTTATATTTCAAATTTCAAACTCCATAAAAAATTATACTTCAAATTTTGTTCTCATGGATAATTTTCTACAACTCCAATTCAATCTCAAATAAAATCATAGCAACTTTATTTGGAGTTTAAATAATTGTGTATTGTATTATCTAAAACAAAATCTGAATTCAACCGGAGAGAATCTTGTCCACCATCCTTATCCTATGTCAACACCATCCATGCAAAGTTAACTAGCCAATAAGCATATACAGATCAATTTGCCATTTGTTAAGGAATTATGTGGAGTTAGTAGATGGACCAATTGGACATATATAATCAGACTCCTGTGATTCCATATGATCATCATTTTGTACCGAACAACTCAATCATATGATCACTAATTTCAGAGTTATACTACTATAAACCTGAAACTGAACTCCCAATTATATACCGTATTACGAAAGCTTGTGACAAGCTAATGTCCAATGACCTTGTCATGTATGCAAAACCCTCATATGATATCCATGATCAACCTTAGGTCAAAGTCCGTTCAACCTACTGATCAGGCTATCTTAAAGTTCTATTATACTGCCAGATAAGAAAATGATTATTCACCATATGTGAATAAGAAGTCATCCACCTAACAGACGACCCAAGGCCTTATCCATTTTCACATCCAATATAATGCCTTTAAGAGGATACCCTTAACTTCTTATTAGAGCTATGATTCCGATATCTGTAAATAAACCCTTCATTGTATACAAGTCATGCACCCAACGAACCGATCTATAAGCTTACTACCTCTGAGACACTTTAGCCATTGGAACATCAAAGTACATATGTCGTATACATGAAGTAGTTCATTTACTCAGGATTAAGGTTATTGCTTAATGAATGTCAAAAGCAGATTGATCTACTTATAGCGGACTACGTAGATCAATTACGCTTTGATCCCAGTCCAATATGTCACCACCAAGTAACATATCTATGTCTCTACTCGAGAGTCTATGCTCCGGACAGTTAAGACAAACCGTCTCCACCATGGCTTTATATAATATAATAGTCTTAACATGAGTTAGCTGCTCGGTCTAACCCTATAAATTACGGACCTTAGTTTAGACCGCTTACTTTAGAACATTGTCTTCTCACATACAAAAGTCCATTGCATGTAATGTTCTAACAGCTTTAACACAAACAGTCAATAAGCCATATTGCTTCTATTTACTTTAACATGTAAATAAAATGAGGACAAACAGCAATGTAATGAATAATCTCTATTATTAATTTTATTATCCAGTTCAAAATAAATGAAATACACCAAAATGTCTTTCATACTTAAGGCATTTCCTAACAATCTCGTACTTGCCCTAAGTTAGTAAATATGCCATGTTACGCATCTACTTCACCTCAACATGCCTTTAAAAGCTTGTAGCCGCCAAAGTCTTAGTAAATGGATCGGCAATGTTGTCCTTGGACGCGATTTTACATACATCTACTTGTCCTGTCTCCACGTGCCCTCTAATAATATGGTACCTCTGATCTATGTGCTTGATCCTCTTGTGGTGCTGAGATTCCTTTGCGTTGGCAATAGCGCTGCTGTTATCACAATAAAGTGTGATAGGCTTGTCAACACATGGAATGACCTCAAGGTTTCTAAAGAACTTATGGAGCCAAATCACTTCTTTAGATACCTCAGTTGTAGCCACATACTCAGCCTTCATCTTAGAGTCAGCTATGCAACCCTATTTCACGCTCCTCTACACCATGGCACCTCCTCCGAGCAAGAACACTGATCCTGATGCCGATTTCCTCGAATCCTTGCAAGTCTGGAAGTCTAAGTCTGTGTATCCTACGGGTGTTAGGTCCCATCCAAAATACATTAGCATATAATCCCTTGTTCTCTTAAGATACTTAAGTATATGCTTTACTGCTTGCCAATGCCTGATTCTAAGATTTGCTTGATATCGACTCACCATACCTACTGCAAAACATATGTCCGGGCGAGTGCAAAGCATAACGTACATAAGACTACCCACAGCGGATGCATAAGGGACCTTACTCATATGCTCTCTTTCTTCCGATGTCTTGGGACAGTTATCCAACGAAAGAGTTAGATCGGCAATGGAAGGTTGTGAACCTTTCTTTGCTACTTGCATTGCATATTTGTCAATTATTTTATCTATATATGAAGCCTGGGATAATGCTATCATTTTATTCTTTCGATCTCTAAAGAGACGAATGCCTAGAACATAATTAGCTTCTCTCAAGTCCTTCATGTCAAACTATTGGTGCAACCAAAATTTGACCGGTGATAAATTTCTTACATCATTCCTAATGAGTAGTATATCATCGACATAAAGTACCAGAAAGACTACTTTTCCATCCTTAATATGTTTATAAACACAGAGTTCATTAACGTTCTGCTCAAAACTGAATGTTTTGATCGCTTGATCAAACTTTTGGTTCCATAAGTGGGATGCTTGCTTTAATCTGTAAATGAATTTAAGCAACTTGCAGACTTTTCTCTCTTGGCCTTTTACCATGAACCATTCGAGTAGTATCATGTTGATACTTTCCTCAAGATGGCCGTTTAAGAATGCCGTCTTGATGTCCATTTGCTAGATCTCGTAATCGAGAGCTATAGCGACGGACAGAAGAATACGGATAGACTTTAGCATAGCAACCAGTAGCTTTGAAAGTTTTCACTTTCCCTTCCGCATCATTCTTTCTTTTGTAGACCCACTTACATCTAATGGGTTTTATCTCAACTGGTAGATCTACAAGTTCCCAAACAGAGTTGAATTTCATAGAATCCATTTCATTGTTCATGGCCTGTTTCTAAGATTTAGAATCAACATCATTTATAGCTTCATCATAAGTAACTGGATCATCTTCATACTCACGAGTCTCAGCTTGGTATGCCTTAGCATCATACATAAACAAATTGAGCTTCCTTGAAACCCTCCTACTACGACGAAGCACCCAAATTTATTGATCATCTGTAAGTCTTTCACTAAAACTCGGACTTACGTCCAAGAGTAAAACCTGTGGAGTAGTTCTATCACTTGATAACTCCTCTAGCACCACTTTGCTTTGAGGTTTAAAGTCATTCATGTGACTTTCCTTCAAGAATGTCACATGGGTTGATATAATGGCTTTTTGTTCCTTCGGGTTATAGAACAGACCTCCCTTACTTCCCTTAGGATACCCTACAAACATGCACAATTCTGATCTTGGTTCCAACTTCTTCACATCCCCATTTAGTACATGTGCAGGGTAGTCCCATATTCTTATATGTTCAGGGGAGGGCTTCCTACCATACCATAATTCATACGGAGTCTTAGGAATTGACTTACTTGGAACCTGGTTCAGAATATAGCATGCTATTTGTAATGCATATCCCCAGAATGATAATGGCCGTGTAGAATAACTCATCATGGACCGTACCATGTCCATTAAGGTCCTGTTTCTCTTTTCGGTTACACCATTCTGTTGTGGAGTACCAGGTACAATCAATTGGGATAATATCCCATTCTTTACAAGATATCCTAGAAATTCATCGAAGAGGTATTCGCTACCTCGATCAGATCAAAGCATCTTTATGAATTTACCCAATTGCTTTTCCACTTCCGCACGATACTCTTTGAACTTCTCAAAGGTTTCACTCTTGTGGTGCATTAGTTACACATATCTATACCTCGAGTAATTGTCTATAAAAGAAACATAATACTAGTACCCTCCTCGTGCTATGATGTTCATTGGGCCACATACATCGGTGTGCACAAATTCTAAGAGTTCCTGAGCCCTAGTACTCTTACCTTTAAAAGACCTCTTAGTCATCTTACCCTCAAGACAAGACTCACATTGAAGAAGACATACTTACTCTAGAGATTCTAGAGGAACATCCTTCGCTAACTTTTGAATCCTATCTTGATTAATATGACCAAATCTTAAATGCCAAAGATATACCTTATTAGAGTGAGAAACTTTCAACCTTTTAGATTTATCAGTTAATTCGGTGTCAAGCAATGAGTGCATCTTTGGTTTGATTAAATATAGGTTTCCATCCATCCATCCAGAACAGATAAAAAAATTATTTTTACGAATATAAACTCTTTTAGTAAAAGAAACTAAATAAGAATCTTTTATTAAACAAATTATCGATATAAGGTTTCGCCTAAAATTAAGAACATAAAAACAGTCTTTCAATAATATAAACTAAATTCATCAAAATAAAGATAAACGTCTCCCATTGCTTCAGCCACCACCAAGCTACCATCTTCAGTCCGCAACAAGAAGCTCCTATCATGTAGACTTCTTATTTCCACGAACCCCTGCATAGAACCACAAACATGATTAGTGGCTCCTGAATCAATGACCTAAGTGTCTTTCAATTCTTCCGCCAAACACACTTCTAGATAAAGAAGTTCCTTACCTTCCTTGCCCTTGGCGGCTAAGAATTCTTGTTAAGCCTTCTTAAAGTAACCTACCTTCCCTCAATAGAAGCACTTGGAGTTTTTAAGGTCCTTGGGCTTTTTATTCTTCTTCTTCTTCTTCCCATCTGAGACAGGAGGATTAGAAGAACTGGAAGCTGCTTGCTTCTTATTTGGCCTCTTCCTCTTCTGTGAGGGTTTGGAAGATTCCGTCAAATTGGCCTCTCCTTTAGGTTGGACCACATCCCCCTCCCTGATCATCCGCTCATAAGCTTATAGTTGCTTCATGAGCTCGGTGAGTCCTAACTCCCTTGTCGCTAAATTATATACGACCTTAAACCCCACAAAATCCTTAGACAGAATTTTAAACACCATTTTAATCTGGGTGTTGTAGTCTAGCTCAGCACTGTTCTTAGCAACCTCAGTAAAGAATCCCATAAGAGTGATCATATGGTCCTTTACCAGAGTACCCACCTTCTGCTTAGAGTTCATGATACTTGTGATGGCAGACTGTCGAGCCAATTTTTCTTGGCCTCTAAACATGTCCTCCAAGTTTTCCATGATCTCCCTAACAACTTGATAAGTCTCATGCTGCTTTTGTAAAGCACTCTTCATGCTAGTAAGGATGTAGCACCGAGCTATCTCATTGGATTCTCTCCAAAGAGTATAGGCAACCGGGATCTCTTCAAGCGGTGTGTCAGGTTTTGGCCCAGGTAGGCATGGTTCGTTCAGTACGAACTTATGTCTCTCACAGCTGAGAACTATTAGCAGATTTCTTTTCCAGTCTTTATAATTATTGCCATTTAGTTTATTCTCAGTAAGTATTGAAATGAGGGGTGTCGGTGACATTTTGAACTGAAATAAAATTATACTAGACATCATTACAGAGCCCAAGCAAATATAGAGAGAATTTAGCAAATAAAACATACAAGAATGTTCCTACATGAAACTTGAAAAACATGTAGCATTGCAACGGTAATTCTCAGCACCTATTGCCCCAAGCCACCGAGGGGTGGTCATAAGAAAAATAGTCGGAACATGGACCCTGTCCAATTAATATATGTTGCCTTAAATCCTACAAGGTTAAGACATATATTAATAAACACTTAATTTGGTCACCAATTTAGTTAACAGAGCTTCTAGGGAAGGTTAATAACTAAATGAGTCTTGAGTATATAATTATTGTTTACGTAGTTCGATCCATGTCCTACCAAGCTACCGATGGGGTGGTCATGAATAGAATCATACCTAAACATGTTTTCCACATAGGAGATCCAACCTAGTATACTAGCGGTGGTAAACACCTACTGATGGGTGTGATCAGGGCAGAACTGACGCGAGGCGTTACCATGATTTCACATATGGATCAATAATGAAGGTCGTGGGTTTTGTTTGAAACCCTCTCCCACTCAATATTTTGAAAAACATGCAAGTTTTGACAAATATGTATGATCAATATAGCCTAAGTAGCATTCACCTATCCTATATGACAAGTTATCAAATATGCATACAAATCATCCATCAATATATATTCATCCATCCATGATATATCACAGAAAAAAAAATTTGACCAAAAAAATAACCAAGCCATGGTTCCATCTTAGAACAAAGAAAATAAAGATTACAAAAATTCCATCTAAAGCATTTTTTGGGTCTTGAATTTTGTTTCGTCTTCTTGTATCCATCTTTATGTAGCCTCTCCATTTATTTCTCATCTCAAGAATCATTTAAAATTTAAAATTTCAAAAATTTGAATTTCAAATTCAAATTTCAAATTTCAAATTTGAATTTCAAATTTAAATTTCAAATTCAAAATTTCAAACAATTTAAATTTCATATGTGATAATATGTATTTTTAAAAATTTCAAATTTTCAATTACATATTTTTTAACATGATTTAAAATTAAATATCAAATTTAAAAATCGAAATTTTTTGTTTTTCGGCCTGTCAGCCCACAGTGTGACGTCCTGTGACCTTAGTGGCCGAACCGTCACTAAAAACTACTACTTGATCTTTTTCTTTAAAACTAATACTTAAACTTACTTATTTAGATATCAGAATTTTAGGGTTTTTTTTATATGTGTACGTATTTACTATTCACGTACGTATACTATTAAAATGCGGAATCTGAAAACATAAGGATTTCAATTATGCATACATATTTATACTGACTGTTTAATTAAATACTATTCCAAATATGCTATTTAACTTTACTATTCAAAATATACTATTTAACTATTACTATTCAAAAATACTATCTAACTGTTACTATTCAAAGATACTATTTAACGATTACTATTCAAAAATACTTATTACATAAACAGTATGGAAGAATACTCGCGGTGTATCCATAACCTCGCCCTCACATCTGCCTCTGCTACCATCATCGCCCATTACTGTTTAAGCGATAGGACGCTTACTTACAGTATGAACACACACTATGAACTTTATGCCCAGTAAGTACAACATGTTAACCACAAAATATATTTAAAACATAGTACATACTTAAAATCATATAAGCATGTCATATATCAACATATACCACTGAAACATTCACATATCAAAACATAGCATATCACTGAATGTAAGACATCACATAATTTATGCATATCAGAATACATCATGTACTGATGGCATATCAACTGTAACTAGAAGCACGTTGAACTGTAGCTAAGGCAAATCGTAATAATGCATGATCCGATTATGCTCATATTATACTTCATTATTTATTATCTTTTCTTTACTCTGCTGACGGCCCATGTGTCAGTACCGTGTGCGCACAGACCATCGGTAACGCCTGTGGTCAAAAAGCCGGAGAGCCATCAACGGATGCTCAATTTTCTGCTTTAAATTACTTTAGCTTGAAAACCTCTTCAACTGAAAAGGCCGGTAAGACATGCTTACTAAATTTCCATCTTATTTATCTTTTCTAGCCATATGCTCTTTTAGGCTGTCCCTAATCTTACTAATCTTACGCGATAGGGATATATGGTCTCTAACTTGTTCTTTCATCAATCTACGCGATTGTGAAACTATATGCTCTTATGCATGCTGTGCAACAACTTGTGCAGGGTTTACATACTTAACATACTATAAAAATTATCATTTAAAACTCATTTTATTCATGCTTGTGATGACCACCCTATACGTGTAAACCTAATTACTGTGTAATACGTAATTTTGTTTATAATGCAGTGTAAATTGCCAATTGAATGCATTAAATGAGTACAGGATCGTTTTATTTTTATTCATGCAATGAATGAACGGGGCTACCGACAAGTACAATCTGTCCACCTCGATATACGTGAAAATATGCGTGAGACACGTCGTATCTAGAAAACGGCTCAGACGGCCATTTCTTAACATAGAACAGATGAACTAGTCATTGGTACGCTCAGGCTGGTCATCTGAGCACAATAGTGAAATCTTGCTTGATAAATATACCGATGAAGGAAATAAGTCGAGGTAATAATTTTCTTGACATGAAATTGGTGTATTTATAGTCAGCAGGCCCAATCGGGTCAATTGGGCATGAAATGCGAGGTTTTTTCTGAGAGACACACAGTATCAGGAAAGGAGTCAAGATGACCTATTCTTAGCTCGAAATTGATATATTTAGTTTCAGAGCGCCGAAACCGGTCAGTTTAGCACAAAAGGGTGATTTCCAGGGGGAAATCACACAGATAGCAAAAACTGATCCGGACGACTCCGAATGGGCTTAAAACTATTAAAAATGGATTCAGCACGCCTAGATTAGTTAGGATAGCCTGTGTCAGACATTGCATGCGAAAAAGTTGTATTACGCGCGTGTAGTGTCAGTATAGTGTAAGACGCAACCACAGTGCGGAAAATGAATAGTGAATAGTGAATAGTAATCGAGCGGGCTCATAGGCATTACAACCCAACCAAAAATAGGTAAAAATAACTAGAATGAAAATTGGAAGCCTTAAGTGCAATTTCGGGTGAAAATTAAAACACTGCCGAAAAAGGATCTAAAATCGCAGTAGAAAACTGGACTACAAAAAAACTGACCCAGTTAAATGTAACCACTCCGAAACCGAGTCCCATTGGATGGAAACTAGCTAGTTTGATTAGTTAGAAAACCCCAAAAACTAAGAATAAACAATGGGGAAAAAGTACACTAAAAACCCCTTAAACAATAATTTATTTTTCATCACCATACCTCACCATTTCACATCAAGTTGGATAAAAATTTTGGGGGCCTGCACACACAGAAATTTGTCTCTTGGTTAGGCAAAATTTTGAGTTAATTTGGCTTGATTTGGTAAAGCTAATTATGCCTAAGTTTGCCTATAAATAGGTGTCACCTCTCTTGCCCTGCATGTCCTTTCTTTTAGCTCCTAAAAGCCAAGTATTCTCCCACTCGTTGCTGTTAGGAAATGCCCTAAGCATTAGAGACATTTTGATGTATTTATTTTGAACTGGATAATAAAATTATATATAGAGGTTATTCATTACATTGCTATCTGTCCTCGTTTTATTTACATGTTAAAGTAAATGTAAGCAAATATGGCTCCCTGACGTAGTCAGAGGCAGCAGAGAGGCAACGACGAGGAGAACCCCGGGAACACGCAACCTCAAGGGAGTCAGAATGCAGCGGTTCCTACACCGAATGATCAACTAACGGCGATGCAGAATCTCACGGCGGCGATACAGGCTCTCCTCACCGTCTTACCTTTTGGAATACCTAACCCAGCTCCTGTAGCCAATGTTGTTCCTAATGAGACCCAGAGAGCGGGGAGTTCCTCTCAGACTCCTCAGCAAACGCCTACCACCGAAAACCCTACCTCTGGAGCAGTACCTACCCAGCCTATGATACATCCTAAACAGGCAGCCCTAACTCTTTTCTTTAAGCCTCACGTACCCACTTTCGACGGCACGGCACAGAGATGGATGCCGACTACTGGTTTGATGCCATTCGCAAGCAGCTAAAGTTGACTGCCACACCCGCAGAGTTCTGGGTTGAGTTTGCTTCCAACAAGCTAGTGGGTCTAGCCTCTACCTGGTGGGCTAATATCGAGGATGGTTTGACAGAGGAGCAGAGGTCTTCTTGAACAGTTTTCGAGGAGCATTTTCACGAGCGTTTCTTTTCAGCTCAGTTCCACAGCAGAAAAGCAAGGGAGTTCATCCGTTTGAAGCAAGGGTCTATGTCAGTGCGGGAATATGAAGCCAAGTTCACCGAGTTGGCCCGGTATGTAAAGAATCAGGTTTTGGATGAAGCTATTAAGTGTCTTCGCTTTAAGGAAGGGCTTAGCCTCTATGTGAAGAGGGGTGTACAACCGTTCCAGATCAGGGATAGCTACCAGCAGATAGTTGCTAGGGTGTTGACAGTGGAAGAGGGCGACAAGGAGTTCCTTGAAGCTCGTAACAAAAACAAGTCTGGACCAATCCGCAACAAGCCTCAGCATAAGCCGCAGACTCCTTACCAGAAGAACCAGCAGTCTAAGGGATCGGGTTCTCATCAGTTTTCTGGACAGCGACAGGGTCGGGTGAATGTGATTACCTGCTTCGAGTGTGGTGATGAAGGCCACAAAAGAAATGTCTGCCCGAAGAGACAGTCAAGAGACAATGCTCATAGACATCATCATCAGCGGAATCAGAATGGTCTTCCACAGAGGCAACAGTTTACTTCCCAGTCTTCGCAGTCACAGCGCCCTCAGCTTCCGGCTCCTTATTAGTCTCAGCGCACTAGCCAGTACACTGCGCCTTATGCTCCACATGCTACACCGCTACAGCAGTTCCCAGTGCCGAGTTATCAGAGACCGCCACCACAGGGTCAGAGTACGGGCTATCAGCAAGGGAATACGGCTTAAAATCATGGTAAGGCACCACAGGTACACGCTCTTGGAGCTGACAGCATGGAGATAGATCATACACCGATTGCATTAGATGGTATAATTCCTAACTTTGGTACATATGCGCATGTTTTGTTTGACACCGGGGCTACACACTCTTTTATATCCCAACATTATGCTCGTTCACTTGGTTTAAAACTGTAAAATCTAGACTCTCCCTTATGTATGAAATCCCCGTTGGGCACGACTACCGTTAGTGAAGGGTGTCAAGCCTATGTTTGTGTTGGGGATGTTTGTTTGGAGGCATCACTTGTGGTAATGCCTATGTTTGCTTATGATGTTATTCTGGGATATAAATGGCTTTCCCGATATGGGATTATGCTTGATTGTCGTAATCGTCGCGCTATCTTTACAACTGATTTCGGACATGTAGTGTCCTATCAGTTAAGCTTAGTTTCAGATGTTGATAGATCTGCTCCGAGGTTAGTGTCGAAGAGTAGACAGGGTATTCTTTGCTTCTTATCCTTGTGTGCAGTGGAAGGATCCAGTTCTGAAAAGAGTACCCAACCTATACCTGCTGTCGATAGTTTTCCAGATGTTTTTCCAAAAGCTCTTACAGGTTTACCGCCTCATCGAGAAATAGAGTTTCGTATCGACTTAGTTCCTGGAACAGCTCTTTTTGCTTCTTCTCCGTATCGTATGGCACCTCTAGAGATGAAAGAGTTGAGCAAGTAGCTGGATGAGTTAATATCGCTGGGCTTTATCCGAGACAGTAACTCACCTTGGGGTTCGTCAGTCCTTTTTGTGAAGAAAGCCAACGGTTCGCTACGTCTCTGTGTGGACTATAGAAAGCTCAACAATGTGACCATCAAAAATAAGTATCCGTTACCACGTATAGATGACTTGTTCGATCAGTTGAGTGGAGCTTGTTTCTTCTCCAAGGTTGATTTGAGATCCGGTTATCATCAGCTTCGTGTTAGAGAGGAGGATATCCTGAAGACAGCGTTCCGAACAAGGTATGGCAGTTATGAGTTCTTAGTAATGCCTTTCGGTTTGACAAACGTGCCAGCAGCCTTCATGGATATGATGAATAGAGTCTTCCGATCTTTTCTTGATAAGTTCATCATCGTATTCATTGATGACATCCTCATCTATTCCCGAACTCGTAAAGATCATGCACAGCATCTCAGTATAGTTTTACAGACTCTTCGTAAACATCAGTTGTACGCCAAGAAAGAAAAATGTGAGTTTTGGATGACAGAGGTTAAGTTTCTCAGGCATATCATCTCAGGAGATGGTATATCAGTTGATCCATCCAAGGTTGAAGCGATTCTTAAGTGGGAATGACTGAAGAATGTTCCAGAGATCTGAAGCTTCTTGGGCTTAGCGGGATATTATCGATGTTTTGTACAGGACTTCAGTAAGCTCGCCGCTCCCTTCACCAATCTGACAAAGAAGGATGTACCTTTTGTTTGGGACAACAGCTGTGAGTCAGTTTTCCAAGAGTTAAAGAGTCGTTTGACGTCTGCACCTATCCTTATCATTCCGGATCAGGATCAAGTATATGACGTCTACACCGATGCTTCTCATCAAGGTCTTGGAGCAGTTTTGATGCAACAGAACCGAGTTTTCACTTATGCCTCATGACAGCTGAAACAACATGAATGAAACTACCCTATACACGATCCAGAGTTTGCTGCAGTAGTGTTCGCGCTTAAGATTTGGCGTTGTTACCTGTTTGGTGCCAGTTTTAGACTGTTTTCAGATCACAAGAGTTTGAAATACTTAGCTACATAGAAAGATCTCAACCTGCGTCAGAGAAGATGGGTAGAATACATGCAAGACTACGACTTCCAAGTCGAGTACCATCCGGGTAAAGAAAACGTGGTTGCAGATGCACTAAGTAGGAAAAGAGAGGCAGTTCCCAATCTTGATCATGATGCTTCTATAATGGCTATGCAGATAGATGAGTGGGAAAAGGACAGAATTCTTACAGCTTATCAGGTTCTTTTTGCGAAGTTCAGGGTCACCCAGTGTTGTACAACTTAGTGATGGAACCAGACTACGTGCAGAGGATCAAGGAGAATCAGTTGGCAGATACACGTTTCGTTGACATCCGAGGTAGATTGTTAAAGGGCAAGCATGTTGTAGAGTGGTTGATGGATGCCAGTGGAATTCTCTACAATGAGGGTCGCTTAGCAGTGCCACACATCCCAGAGCTTATACAGGAGATCTTGTCAGAGTTTCATCAGTCGAGGTTCGCCATGCACCCAGGTGGAAACAAGATATATCAAAACCTAAGACGCCAGCTTTGGTGGAGAGGTATGAAGTTAGATGTGAAGAACTTCGTGGCCAACTGTTTGACGTGTCAGAAGGTAAAGGCAGTACGGGAGAAACCCGCAGGTCTGCTCCAACCACTTCCAATACCTCGGTGGAAGTGGGATAGCATAGGAATGGACTTCTTAACTAGCTTACCGAGAGCACAGGATGGATCTGATGGAGTCTGGGTACTTGTAGATCGTCTCACGAAGACCGCGCACTTCATCCCATTCAAGACGACTTGCAGCAGGAACCAGCTAGCCGAGCTTTACATGAGGAACATAGTCAGATTGCATGGAGTCCCTTCAGTGATCGTTTCTGATCATGATACGCGCTTCAACGCTCGCTTTTGGCAAAGTCTACAGGAAGCTCTAGGCACAGAACTAAACTTCAGCACTGCTTTTCATCCACAGACAGATGGTCAGTCGGAGCGTCTCATACAGATTCTCGAGGATATGCTACATGCCTGCGTTCTTGATCTTGGAAATGGATGGAGCAAACACCTCTACATGGCAGAGTTCACATACAACAACAGTTATCAAGCGAGTATCGGAATGGCACCTTTGAAGCGTTGTACGGAAAGTCTTGTCGATCACCCATCTATTGGGTTGACAACCAGGAAGCACCAATGGGTGGACCCGATATGATCCTAGACTAGTACGAGAAGATTGCCATCATCAAACAACGACTTCTAACAGCACAGAGTCGACAGAAGAGCTATGCAGATCAACACAGAAAGCTGTTAGAGTTCGAG
Organism: Antiaris toxicaria; assembly: GCA_035233585.1. Classification (NCBI taxonomy): domain Eukaryota; kingdom Viridiplantae; phylum Streptophyta; class Magnoliopsida; order Rosales; family Moraceae; genus Antiaris; species Antiaris toxicaria. The sequence continues at coordinate 76,098,960 of CP141155.1, forward strand.
GTCGGAGAGTTTGTATTGCTAAAGGTGTCACCGAAGAACGGTATCTCTCGTTTCGGAGTTAAAGGGAAGCTAGCACCGCGTTACATTGGACCTTTTGAGATCGTACGCAGAGTTAGTAAGGTTACATATGAGCTGAAGTTACCTGACACCTTGGGAGTGCACAACGTTTTCCATGTATCGATGCTGAAGAAGAGTGCACGAACAGAGTCCGAAGTTATTTCAACAAATAATGTAGAAATCCAACCAGATGTCTCTTACGTCGAGGTTCCAGTGAAGATTTTGGATCGTAAGGTCAAGTAGCTGAGAACGAAAATAATACCCATGGTGAAGGTTCTTTGGAGTAACCATGGTGAAGAGGAAGCCACATGGGAAACTGAGAAAGATATGTGCGAGAACCATGCCGAATGGTTCGCTAAGCAGTAGAGTACATATAATGTAGTCGACCTAAGTTTGTTTTGTAACCCTACTCTGTTCATAGTGGTAGATATACCACTATATGTTTTGAAAGGTGCATTTAGATCGCTTAATGAAATGAGAAGTTATTCATATTCTTATTCTCTTCTTTAGTGTGGAGTAATTCTTAAAGTTTCGAGGACGAAACTATTTTTAGTGGTAGATATTTGTGACGCCTTAAATTTATTTAAGGGTCAATATATAATTTAAATAAAATTAGTGTGCCAAAAAGTAATTAAAAATCTTTTGGAAACCCTAGGCTGGTTTCCTAGTCAAATTCTGCTCAAAAAGTCAACAATTTTAACTTCAAAAAAAAAAACCCTAAAATATTCGGCCATCACTTGGGAATTAAAATTTAAATCCCACAAATCCAAGGAGGATTCAAATTTAAATTTCATCCCTTAAATATAAAGAAGAATTTCGGCCATAAAGTGTAGGAAATAAAGGAGATTTTATTTGAATTAAAAACTAGGTCAAAACTCATTCAAAATTCAAATTATTTTTTTTCTTAAAAACTAATGGATAATTTTCGGCCACTTAAGGGGAAATAATAGAGAAAACCCTAGCCTCAAAACAGCACAAAAACTTTCCCTTTTACCCCTTAAAATTTTCGGCCAAACAAGGAAGAGAAAGGGAAAGAAAAACCTAGTATAAAAACTCTTTTTTAACTCTCATTCACCCTTCCTTTCACTCTCAAAAATTCGGCCAGCCTCCCTTTGTTTCCTCTCCCAAAACAACAAACAAAAACCTACCTAAAGGCAGCTCAAGGATTTAACAAATTTTGAGACAAAAACAAGGTGAGAAAACAAGGATTTAATAAACGTTTTGAAATCTTTTGTGGCACACTAAAATGATTGGATGATTATGTCTAGACCTAGACTGATCATATGTTGTGATTATAGGATTTATTTGACGTTCTTACTGGATTTGTGGATCACGTTATCATAACACTTGTGCGATAATCGAGGCAGGACGTTCTAGCCTTTTTTGGGAGTAGTCAAGTGTTTTAAATTTCCCTGTTTTATCGATGGCATGCTGTTTTCAGTTTGTGAAATTATTATATTGTTTTTGATGAAATAAACGCATGCAACGTATTTGGTAATTAAATGTGTATTTTAAAACGTGTTTTGATTTATGGCATAATATAACTTGGTAAATACTATCTTTTGAATAATCCAGTGAACATAATTGAGCTCTAGTTCACGATCATTATAAATGATGCATGCGTCCCAAAGTTGACGCCATGGGGAAAGGTCCCTAAACCTGCGCAGGGCCGTTCGGCCTATTTAGACCTTAACGGGATGATCTAGGATAATTCAATTCGAGGCACGTATATTATAGCTACGACAAGTCCTCACTCAAAATATGATGGTTTATTTTAATGATTTATTATTTTAATATTGGCGCACGTATATTGCAGCTACGCTAAGTCCTAAGCAAAATAAAACTTGTATTAAAAATGTTTTCACGAAATTGTTAATTATTTTTGGGAATGATTATTATGCCATGTATTCTTAAATTGTTAATTATTTTTAAAAACGAATATTATGTCATACTTTTAAATGTTACCTGTTTAATCCACCTTCGTTTCTGTCCTACTGAGCCAGCACTCACATCCTTTTTCTTTGTGAGTTCGAAATGACTACTTCCAGGTGCGGGAGGTAGCAGTTCCAAAAATCGTTGAGCTATCCGTTTCTACCGAAGATGATGCTATCCGTTTTCTCCATCTTCTTCTTTCTGTTTCTCGTTCTGATGTAATGAGACCTTAAGTTTAGACTTTATTTCACGTTATTTAAATTTCTTGCTTGGGAATATTTTATGGTTGGTAATTTCTTTTGAAGACCGATTTTGTATTTGATTTCCGCATTAAAAAGTATTTATTTTCTACTTTATTTTATTTTGTAGTTATGATGCTACTTTATAAATAATTAGGCTTAGCTAAATTATAATGTTGACCCGTTTTTCGCAATAAATGTTTTCCTTAAATCTCGAGTTGATATTATGATTTGGCTGCCGTGTCATGTGTCTAAATTTTGGGCCGTGACAGATCAAGTCTTAAATGCCAAAGATACACCTTGTTAGAGTGAGAAACTTTCAACCTTTTATAGTTATCAATTAATTCAGTGTCAAGCAGTGAGTACATCTTTGGTTTGATCAAATATAGGTTTCCATCCATCCATCCAGAACAGATAAAAGACTTATTTCTACGAATATCAACTCTTTTACTAAAAAAACTGAATAAGAATCCTTTATTAAACAAGCTACCAATATAAGGTTCCTCCTAAAATTAGGAACATAAAAACAGTCTTTTAATAAAATGAACCTAAATTGATCAAAATAGAGGTAAACATCTCCCACTGCCTCAGCCACCACAAAGCTGTCGTCCCCGATTTGCAACGAGAGGTTCCTATCATGTAGACTTCTCGTTTCCACGAACCCCTGCATAGAAACACAAACATGATTAGTGGTGCCCGAATCAATGACCCAAGTGTCCTTCGATTCTTCCACCAAACACGCTTCTAAGTAAAGAAGTTCCTTACCTTCCTTGTCCTTGGAGGCTAGGATTTCCCGACAAGCCTTCTTGAAGTGACCTACCTTCCCACAGCGGAAGCACTTGGACTTTTTAGGGTCCCTGGGCTTCTTGTTCTTCTTCTTCTTCTTCCCATCCGAGACAGGAAGATTAGAAGAATTGGAAGCCGCTTGCTTCTAATTTGGCCACTTCCTCTTCCATGAGGGTTTTGAAGATTCCGCCAAATTGGCCTCACATTTGGGTTGGACAACATCCCCATCCTTGATCATCCGCTCATAAGCTTGGAGTTGCTTCATGAGCTCGGTTAGTCCTAACTCCCTTGTCGCCAGATTGTATACGGCCTTAAATCCTACAAAATTTTAGATAGAGTTTTGAACACCATCTCGATCTGGGTGTTGTAGTCAACTCAGCACCGTTTTCGGTAGCCTCAGTGAAGAATCCCATTAGAGTGATCATATGGTCCTTCACCGGAGTACCCGTCTTCTGCTTAGAGTTCATAATACTGGTGATAGCGGACTGTCGAGCCAATTTTTCTTGGCCTCCGAACATGTCCTCCAGATTTTCCATGATCTCCCCAGTAATTTGATAAGTCTCATGCTACTTTTGTAAAGCACTCGTCATGCTAGCAAGTATGTAGCATCGAGCTATATCATTGGATTCTCTCCAACGAGTATAGGCAACCGGGACCTCCTCAATCGATGTGTCAGGTTTTGGCCCTGGTGGGCATGGTTCGTCTAGTACGAACTTGTGTCTCTCGCAGCTGAGAACTATTAACAGATTTCTTTTCCAATCCTTATAATTGTCGCCATTCAGTTTATTCTCAGTAAGTATTGAAATGAGGGGTGTCGGTGACATTTTAAATTGAAATAAAATTATACTAGACATCATTACAAAGCCCAAGCAAATATATAGATAATTTAGCAAATAAAACATACAAGTATGTTCCTACATTCAACTTGAAAAACATACAGCATTGCAACGGTAATTCTCAGCACCTATTGCCCTAAGCCACCGAGGGGTGGTCATGAAAACAAATAGCCAGAACATGGACCCCATCCAATTAATATATATTGCCTTAAATCCTCCAAGGTTAAGACATATATTAATAACCGCTTATTTGGCCACCAGTTTAGTTAACAGAGCTTCTAGGGAAGGTTAATAACTAAACGAGTCTTGAGTGTATAACCATTGTTTACGCCGCCCGATCCACGTCCTACCAAGCCACCGAGGGGTGGTCATGAATAGGATCGTACCCGAACACGTTTTCCACATAGGAGATCCAATCTAGTATACCGGCGACAGTAAACACCTACCGAGGGGTGTGGTCAGGGTAGAACTGACGCGAGGCGTTACCATGCTTTCACATATGGATCAACAATGGAGGCCGTGGGTTTTGTTTGAAACCCTCTCCCACTCAATATTTTGAAAAACATGCAAGTTTTGACAAATTATGTATGATCAATATAGTATGAGCGGCACTCACCTATCCTATATGACATGTTATCAAATATGCATACAAAACATCCATCAATACATATTTATACATCCATGACATATCACAGAAAAATAATTGACAGAATAACCAAGCTATGGTTCCATCCTAGAACAAAGAAAATAAAGATTACAAAATTCCATCCAAAGCATTCTTTGGGTCTTGAATTCTGTTCTGTCTTCTTGTATCCATCTTTATGTAGCCTCTCCATTTATTTCTCATCCCAAGAATTATTTAAAATTTAAATTTCCAATTCAAATTTTTAAACAATTTTAAACATCATGTGTAATAATATGTAATTTCAAAAATTTCAAATTTTCAATTACATATTTTTAAACATGATTTAAAATTAAATTTCTAATTTAAAAATCAAAAATTTTTGATTTTTAAACCGTCGTACCGCCGCCTCTGAAGGCGGCAGCCGCCGTGGGCAGCCACCAGCCCCAAAGGGGCTGGCAGCCCACGGCTGCCCCCTATGTGCAGCCTTGTCGAGCTGCAGGCCAAACCTGTAGCGCCAGGCTGCACGCCCAGGCTGGGTGCAGCAGCCGGCAGGCTGCACGCCCAGCCTGCGGCCAGCCTTGGGCAGGCCACGGCCACCCTTGGCTGCAGGCCAAGCCTGCGGCCATGGGTGGTGTTGGCCTGCACAGGGGTTGCCGCAGCCCCATCCTACCCAAGGGCAGGGGTTGCCGCAGCCCCATCCTGCCCGAGGGCAGGGGCTGCAGGCCCACCAAGGCCCGTCTGCCTATCCCGAGGGGTCGTGTCTCTATTTTCGTGCCATATTCCAATTTACCTATTAGGATCTCCAAAAATTAGTTTGAATCCCAATTAAATTGAAATTTTCCACACAATCAAAATTTCAACCTTTAAATCAAATTTAACTTTGGGCAAAAAATAAATTACGGTCTTCAATCTTCAATCTCCTCCAAGAATAATTACATAAAATTTCTTAAACCGTTTCCGGTGTACAAAAATTCTAACCATAAAAATTCTAAGGGACAAAAATTAAAATCCATGGGAAAATTACAGTGTTAATAAACTGCTCCCATGGTTACATAAAAATTCCTAGATACAATTTTTCTAAATTCTAAGGAACCATAACCGGTATAAACAAGCATGCTTATAATAATTCAAAAAATTAAAATAACCACATACTTTATACATAATCCATGATAACAACATAAAGGAACCCTAGAATGCCACTCTCTAAATATCAAATCCATACATAAATAAAAAGACTAAGTAATTGTCTAATTTATGTACATGGCATAGTCATGAGATGTCTCTGATACCAATTGCAGGAAAATAAATCGGTAAAAACGTATCAGAGTGGCGCAGCGGAATAATAAAAATTTTTAGATCGTTAAATATCTCATGATGCCATATACAATAAACCAACAACAATTAAAACTCATACCTCAAGAACGCCAATCTTGCAGGAGGAGAATGACCGAAGGCTTCAACCAACTAGCCTTCTCTACTATTCTCCAATTCCCGAATGGCTGAGTGTGTGGGCACTCTAAACCTCGATCGGTATGCTAGCACTGCTAGTCTTCTTCCGACCACCCAGATCTCTAAAGTGTTAGGAAATGCCCTAAGTATTAGAGACATTTTTGATGTATTCATTTTGAACTGGATAATAAAATTATATATAGAGGTTATTCATTACATTGCTATCTGTCCTCGTCTTATTTACATGTTAAAGTAAATGTAAGCAAATATGGCTCACTGACTGCTTGTGTTAAAACTGTTAGAACATTGCATGCAATGGACTTTTGTATGCGAGAAGACAATGTTCTAAAGTTAGCAGTCTAAACTATGGTCTGTAGTCTATGGGGTTAGACCGAGCATCTAACTCATGTTAAGACTATTATGTTGTCTAAAGCCTTGGAGGGGACGGTCTGTCTTGACTGTCTGGAGCTGGACTCCCAAGTAGAGACATGGATATGTTGCTTGGTGGTGACATATTAGACCGGGACTAAAGCGTGATTGATCTACGTAGTCCGCTATGAGTGGATCAATCTACTTTTGACGTTCATTGTGCAATAACCTTAATCCTGAGTAAATGAACTACTTCATGTATATGACTTGTGTACTTTGATGTTCCAATGGCTAAAGCGTCTCAGAGGTAGTAAGCTTATAGACCGGTTCGTTGGGTGCATGACTTGTATACGATGAAGGGTTTGTTTGCAAATATCGGAATCATAGCTCTGAGGAGTTAAAGGTATCCTCTTAAAGGCATTATACTGAATGTGAAAATGGACAAGGCCTTGGGTCGTCTGCTGGGCGGATGACTTCTTATTCACATATGGTGAATAATCATTTTCTTGATTCGGTAGTATAATGGAACTTTAAGATAGCCTGATCAGTAGGATTAAACGGACTTTGACCTAAGGCTGATCATGGATATCATATGAGGGTTTTGCATATATGACAAGGTCATTGGATGGTAACTCGTCACAGGCTTACGTAATACGGTATATAATTGGGAGTTCAGTTTCAGGTTTATAGTGGTGTGACTCTGAAATTAGTGATCATATGATTGAGTTGTTCGGTACAGAATGATGATCATATGGAATCACAGGAGCCCGATTATATATGTCCAATTAGTCCCTCTACTAGCTCCACATAATTCCTTAACGTTTGGCAAATTGATTTGTGTATGCTATTGGCTAGTTTATTATGCATGGATGGTGATAACACAGGATTAGGATGGTAGACAAGATTCTCTCCGGTTGGATTCAGATTTTGTTTTGGATAATAGAGTACACAATTATTCGAACTCCAAATAAAGTTGCCATGATTTTATTTGAGATTGGATTGGAGTTGTAGAAAATTATCCATGAGAACAAGAATATGAAACACAACCGTTTTGTGGAATTTGAAATTTGAATTTTGAAATTTGAAATTTGAATTTTGAAATTTGAAATTTGAATTTGAAATTTGAATTTGAAATTTGAATTTGAAATTCGAATTTGAGATTTGAATTTGAAATTTAAATTTGAAATTTGAAATTTGAAATTTGAAATTTGAATTTGAAATTTGAATTTGAAATTTGAAATTCAAATTTTGAATCACAGTCCAAGTAGAATTCGACTTTGTTGTGGAAAATCCACAAGGTTTGAAATTTGAATTTGAGTTGGATTTGGAGAGGATAATCTTGTTAGAATCCTACTTGAATTTTGAATCCAAATCCCAACAAAAGTGGGCGAATTTTTTGAGGATAATCCTCAATGGAAAATTTGGTTTTTGTGGATAAGATTCAAGGGAAAATTCAAGTTTCAATCCTAATTGAATTTGGATTCTCTCCTTCCCTAAAAGTGGCTGAAATTTTGGAGCCTTTATCCAAGGAAAATTCGGTTATTTTTGGATAAGGTTAAGATAAGATTCAAGCTTAAAAATCCTAGTGGAATTTTTGATTCTCCCTTATCCATAATGGCCGAAATCTTTTGGAGGATTTTCTCCTTGTGAATTTCGGATTTTTTGGTTGAAAAAGGGAGATAAAATTCTAGTTAAAATCTTGTTAAGATTTGGATTGGATTTATCTTAGGAAAAACCGAATTTATTGTTAGGATTATCCTATGGAAACATTCGGATTTTTTCGTTAAAGATAAGGGAGAAAATCTTTTCCTAGTCCAATTCGAATTCAGAGAATCACCTCATGCAGGTCTATAAATAGAGGTCCTGCCACTCCAGTTCTCTCAGACCACAGACTCTCAGGTGAGCAGGCTTATTGTTGCACAGCTCATCGTGACAATAAAGTTCTTTAGAGATCTGGGTGGTCGGAAGAAGACTAGCAGTGCTAGCATACCGATCGAGGTTCAGAGTGCCTACACACTCAGCCATTCGGGAATTGGAGAATAGTAGAAAAGGCTAGTTGGTTGAAGCCTCCGGTCATTCTCCTCCTGCAGATTGGCGTCCTTGAGGTATGAGTTTTAATTGTTGTTGATTTATTGTATATGGCATCATGAGATATTTAACGATCAAAAAATTTTTATTGTTTCGCTGCGCCACTCTGATACGTTTTTACCGAATTATTTTCCTACAATTAGTATCAGAGCCATCTCATGACTATGCCATGTACATAAATTAGACAATTACTTAGTCTTTTTATTTATGTATGGATTTGATATTTAGAGAGTGGCATTCTAGGGTTCCTTTATGTTGTTATCATGTATTATGTATAAAGTATGTGGTTATTTTAATTTTTTGAATTATTATAAGCATGCTTGTTTATGCCGGTTATGGTTCCTTAGAATTTAGAAAAATTGTATCTAAGAATTTTTATGTAACCATGGGAGTAGTTTATTAATACTGTAATTTTCCCATGGATTTTAATTCTTATCTCTTAGATTTTTTATGGTTAGAATTTTTGTACACCTGAAACGGTTTAGGAATTTTTTATGTAATTATTCTTGGAGGAGATTAAAGATTGAAGACCGTAATTTATTTTTCCCAAAAGTTAAATTTAATTTAAAGATTGAAATTTTGATTGTGTGGAAAATTTCAATTTAATTGGGATTCAAATTAATTTTTGGAGATCCTAATAGGTATATTGGAATATGGCACGAAAATCGAGACACGACCCCTCGGAATAGGCCGATGGGCCTTGGTGGGGCTGCAGCCCCTGTCCTCGGGTAGGATGGGGCTGCGGCAGCCCCTATGCAGGCAAACATCACCCACAGCCGCAGGCTTGGCCTGCAGCCGAGGGTGGCGCAGCCTGCCCAAGGCCGGCCGCAGCCTGGGCATGCAGCAACTGGCTGCAGGCGCTGCCTCCCGGCTGCTGCGCCCAGCTTGGGCATGCAGCCTGGCGTGCAGGCTTGGCCTGCAGCCCGGCAGGCTGCACAAGGGGCAACCGTGGGCTGCCAGCCCCTCCGGGGTTGGTGGCTGCCCACAGCGGCTGCCGCCTTCACGAGCGGCGGTGCGGCGGTCCAAAATTTAAAAATTTTGATTTTTAAATTTGAGATTTAATTTTAAATCATGTTTAAAAATATGTAATTGAAAATTTGAAATTTTTGAAATTACATATTATTACACATGATGATTAAAATTGTTTAAAATTTGAATTAGAAATTTAAATTTGAAATTCGAATTTGGAGTTTGAATTTGAAATTTAAATTTTTGGAAATTTAAATTTTAAATAATTCTTGGGATGAGAAATAAATGGAGAGGCTACATAAAGATGGATACAAGACGACGGAACAAAATTCAAGACCCAAAGAACGCTTTGGATGGAATTTTGTAATCTTTATTTTCTTTGTTCTAGGATGGAACCATGGCTTGATTATTCTGTCAATTATTTTTCTGTGATATGTCATGGATGTATAAATATGTATTGATGGATGTTTTGTATGCATATTTGATAACATATCATATAGGATAGGTGAGTGCCGCTCATACTATATTGATCATACATAATTTGTCAAAACTTGCATGTTTTTCAAAATATTGAGTGGGAGAGGGTTTCAAACAAAACCCACGGCCTCCATTGTTGATCCATATGTGAAAGCATGGTAACGCCTCGCGTCAGTTCTGACCTGACCACACCCCTCGGTAGGTGTTTACCGCCGCCGGTATACTAGATTGGATCTCCTATGTGGAAAACGTGTTCGGGTGCGGTCCTATTCATGACCACCCCTCGGTGGCTTGGTAGGACGTGGATCGGGCTACGTAAACAATGGTTATACACTCAAGACTCGTTTAGTTATTAACCTTCCCTAGAAGCTCTGTTAACTAAACTGGTGACCAAATAAGCGGTTATTAATATATGTCTTAACCTTGGAGGATTTAAGGTAACATATATTAATTGGACGGGGTCCATGTTCCGGCTATTTGTTCTCATGACCACCCCTCGGTGGCTTGGGGCAATAGGTGCTGAGAATTACCGTTGCAATGCTACATGTTTTTTTCAAGTTTCATGTAGGAACATACTTGTATGTTTTTATTTGCTAAATTATCTGTAAATTTGCTTGGGCTTTGTAATGATGTCTATTATAATTTTATTTCAGTTCAAAATGTCACCGACACCCCTCATTTCAATACTTGCTGAAAATAAGTTGAATGGCAACAATTATAAAGATTGGAAAAGAAATCTATTAATAGTTCTCAGCTGCGAGAGACACAAGTTCGTACTGGACGAACCATGCCCACCTGGGCCCAAACCTGACACACCACTTGAGGAGGTCCCGGTTGCCTATAATCGTTGGAGAGAATCCAATGAAATAGCTCGATGCTACATCCTTGCTAGCATGATGAGTGCTTTACAAAAGCAGCATGAGACTTATCAAGTTGCTGGGGAGATCATGGATAATCTGGAGGACATGTTCGGAGGCCAAGAAAAATTGGCTCGACAGTCCGCTATCACCAGCATTATGAACTCCAAGCAAAAGGCGGGTACTCCGGTGAAGGACCATATGATCACTCTAATGGGATTCTTCGCTGAGGCTGTCGAGAATGGTGCTGAGTTGGACTATAACACCCAGATCGAGATGGTGTTCAAGACTCTGTCTAAAGATTTTGTGGGGTTTAAGGCCGCATACAATTTGGCGACAAAGGAGTTAGGACTTACCGAGCTCATGAAGCAACTACAGGCTTATGAGCGGATGATTAGGGATGAGGATACGGTCCGACCTAAAGGAGAGGCCAATTTGGCGGAATCTTCCAATCCCTCACGGAAGAGGAAGAGGCCAAATAAGAAGCAAGTGGCTTCCAGTTCTTCTAATCCTCGTGTCTCAGACGGGAAGAAGAAGAAGAAGAACAAGAAGCCGAAGGACCCTAAAAAGTCCAAATGCTTCCACTGTGGGAAGGTAGGTCACTTCAAGAAGGCTTGCCGGGAATTCCTAGCCTCCAAGGGCAAGGAAGGTAAGGAACTTCATTAGTTAGAAGCGTGTTTGGTGGAAGAATCGAAAGACACATGGGTCATTGATTCGGGCGCCACTAATCATGTTTGTGTTTCTATGCAGGGGTTCGTGGAAACGAGAAGTCTACATGATAGGAGCCTCTCGTTGTGGACTGGAGATGGTAGCTTTGTAGTGGCTGAGGCAGTAGGAGACGTTCATCTTTATTTTGATCAATTTAGGTTTATTTTATTGAAAGACTGTTTTTATGTTCCTAATTTTAGGAGGAACCTTATATCGGTAGCTTGTTTAATAAAGGATTCTTATTCAGTTTCTTTTAGTAAAAGAGTTGATATTCGTAGAAATAAGTCTTTTATCTGTTCTGGATGGATGGATGGAAACCTATATTTGATCAGACCAAAGATGTACTCACTGCTTGACACTGAATTAATTGATAACTCTAAAAGGTTGAAAGTTTCTTACTCTAACAAGGCGTATCTTTGGCATTTAAGACTTGGTCATATTAATCAGGATAGGATTCAAAGATTGGTGAAAGACGGTCCTCTGGAATCTCTGGAGGAGGTACGACTTCCCCAATGTGAGTCTTGTCTAGAGGGTAAGATGACTAAGAGGTCTTTTGGAGCTAAGGGTACAAGGGCACAGGAGCTCTTAGAAATTGTGCACACTGACGTATGTGGCCCCATGAACGTCACAGCACGAGGAGGGTTCGAGTACTATGTCTCTTTCATAGATGATTACTCGAGGTATGGATATGTGTATCTGATGCACCGCAAGAGCGAAACCTTTGATAAATTCAAAGAGTATCGTGCGGAAGTGGAAAAGCAATTGGATAAATCCATAAAGACACTTCGATCTGATCGAGGTGGCGAATATCTCTCCGATAAATTTCTAGGACATCTTGTAGAGAATGGGATATTATCCAAATTGACTGCACCTGGTACTCCACAACAGAATGGTGTAGCCGAAAGGAGAAACAGGACCTTATTGGATATGGTACGATCCATGATGAGTTACTCAACGCTGCCATTATCATTTTGGGGACATGCTTTACAAACGGCGTGCTATATTCTGAACCAGGTTCCGAGCAAATCAATTCCTAGAACTCCGTATGAATTGTGGCGTGGCAGGAAGCCCTCCCTTGGACATATGAGAATATGGGGCTGCCCGGCACATGTACTGGATGGGGATGCGAAGAAGTTGGAACCAAGATCAGAATTGTGCATGTTTGTAGGGTATCCAAAGGGAACTAAAAGAGGTATGTTCTATAACCCGAAGGAACAAAAGGTCATTGTCTTAACCCATGCGACATTCTTGGAGGAAAGTCACATGAATGACTTTAAGCCTCGAAGCAAAGTAGTGCTAGAGGAGTTATCGGGTGAAAGAACTGCTCCACAGATTTCGGTCTTGGACGCAAGTCCGAGTTCCAGTGAAAGACCTGCAGACGATCAACAATTTAGGGTGCCTCGTCTTAGTGGTAGGGTTTCTAAGAAACCTAATTTCTTTATGTATGATGCTGAGGTATACCAGGCCGAGGCTCATGAGCATGAGGAAGATCCGGTCACATATGATGAAGCCATAAAGGATGTTGATTCTAGATCTTGGAAACAGGCTATGAACAATGAGATGGATTCTATGAAATCCAACTCTGTTTGGGAACTTGTAGATTTGCCGGATGGGATAAAACCCATTGGATGCAAATGGGTCTACAAAAGAAAGAAGGATGCGGAAGGGAGAGTGGAAACTTTCAAAGCTAGACTGGTTGCAAAGGGATACACGCAAAAGGCTGGAATCGATTACGAGGAAACCTTTTCGCCTGTTGCTATGCTGAAGTCTATCCGTATTCTTCTGTCCATTGCTGCGGCTCTCGATTACGAGATCGGGCAAATGGATGTCAAGACGGCATTCTTGAATGGCCATCTTGAAGAGTGTATCTATATGATACAGCCCGAAGGGTTCGTAGCAAAAGGCCAAGATAAGAAAGTCTGCAAGTTGCTTAGATCCATTTATGGATTAAAGCAGGCATCCCGCTCATGGAACCAGAGGTTTGATCAAGCGATTAAGACATTTGGTTTTGAGCAGAACGTTGATGAACCTTGTGTTTATAAACGTATTAAGGATGGAAAAGTGGTCTTTCTGATACTCTATGTCGATGATATACTACTTATTAGGAATGATGTAGGGAATTTATCATCGGTCAAGCTTTGGTTACACCAACAGTTTGACATGAAGGACTTGGGAGAAGCTAATTATGTTCTAGGCATTCGTCTCTTCAGAGATCGAAAGAACAAAATGATAGCATTATCCCAAGCTTCATACATAGATAAAATAATTGACAAATATGCAATGCTAGAGGCAAAGAAAGGCTCACAACCTTCTATTGCCGGTTTAACTCTTTCATTGGATGACTGTCCCAAGACATCAGAAGAAAGAGAGCGTATGAGTAAGGTCCCTTATGCATCCGCTGTGGGTAGCCTTATGTACGCTATGCTTTGCACTCGCCCGGACATATGTTTTGCAGTAGGTATGGTGAGTTGATATCAAGCGAATCCTGGAACCAAGCACTGGTAAGCAATAAAGCATATACTCAAGTATCTTAAGAGAACGAGGGATTATATGCTAGTGTATTCTGGAGGGGACCTAACACCCGTAGGATACACGGACTCAGACTTCCAGACTTGTAAGGATTCGAGGAAATCGACATCTGGATCAGTGTTTTTACTCGGAGGAGGCGCCATTGTGTGGAGGAGCGTGAAGCAGGGCTGCACAGCTAACTCTACTATGGAGGCTGAGTATGTGGTTGCGGCTGAGGCATCTAAAGAAGCGGTTTGGCTCCGCAAGTTCTTTAGAGACCTTGAGGTCATTCCGGGTGTTGACAAGCCTATCACACTTTACTGTGATAATACAGGGGCTATTGCCAACACAAGGGAATCTCGGCACCACAAGAGGACCAAGCACATAGATCGGAGGTATCACATTATTAGAGGGCATGTGGAGATAGGACAAGTGGATGTATGTAAGATCGCGTCTGAGGACAACATCGCTAATCCCTTTACTAAGACTTTGGTAGCTAGAAGTTTTGAGAGGCATGTAGAGGCGATGGGGATGCGTAACATGGCACATCTACTGGCTTAGGGCAAGTGGGAGATTGTTAGGAAATGCCCAAAGTATTAGAGACATTTTTGATGTATTCATTTTGAACTGGATAATAAAATTATATATAGAGGTTATTCATTACATTGCTATCTGTCCTCGTCTTATTTACATGTTAAAGTAAATGTAAGCAAATATGGCTCACTGACTGCTTGTGTTAAAACTGTTAGAACGTTGCATGCAATGGACTTTTGTATGCGAGAAGACAATGTTCTAAAGTTAGCAGTCTAAACTATGGTCTGTAGTCTATGGGGTTAGACCGAGCATCTAACTCATGTTAAGACTATTATGTTGTCTAAAGCCTTGGAGGGGACGGTCTGTCTTGACTGTCTGGAGCTGGACTCCCAAGTAGAGACATGGATATGTTGCTTGGTGGTGACATATTAGACCGGGACTAAAGCGTGATTGATCTACGTAGTCCGCTATGAGTGGATCAATCTGCTTTTGACGTTCATTGTGCAATAACCTTAATCCTGAGTAAATGAACTACTTCATGTATATGACTTGTGTACTTTGATGTTCCAATGGCTAAAGCATCTCAGAGGTAGTAAGCTTATAGACCGGTTCGTTGGGTGCATGACTTGTATACGATGAAGGGTTTGTTTGCAGATATCGGAATCATAGCTCTGAGGAGTTAAAGGTATCCTCTTAAAGGCATTATATTGAATGTAAAAATGGACAAGGCCTTGGGTCGTCTGCTGGGCGGATGACTTCTTATTCACATAAGGTGAATAATCATTTTCTTGATTCGGTAGTATAATGGAACTTTAAGATAGCCTGATCAGTAGGATTAAACGGACTTTGACCTAAGGCTGATCATGGATATCATATGAGGGTTTTGCATATATGACAAGGTCATTGGATGGTAGCTCGTCACAGGCTTACGTAATACGGTATATAATTGGGAGTTCAGTTTCAGGTTTATAGTGGTGTGACTCTGAAATTAGTGATCATATGATTGAGTTGTTCGGTACGGAATGATGATCATATGGAATCATGGGAGCCCGATTATATATGTCCAATTAGTCCCTCTACTAGCTCCACATAATTCCTTAACGTTTGGCAAATTGATTTGTGTATGCTATTGGCTAGTTTATTATGCATGGATGGTGATAACACAGGATTAGGATGGTAGACAAGATTCTCTCCGGTTGGATTCAGTTTTTGTTTTGGATAATAGAGTACACAATTATTCGAACTCCAAATAAAGTTGCCATGATTTTATTTGAGATTGGATTGGAGTTGTAGAAAATTATCCATGAGAACAAGAATATGAAACACAACCGTTTTGTGGAATTTGAAATTTGAATTTTGAAATTTGAATTTTGAATTTTGAAATTTGAAATTTGAATTTTGAATTTGAAATTTGAATTTGAAATTTGAATTTGAAATTCGAATTTGAAATTTGAATTTGAAATTTAAATTTGAAATTTGAAATTTGAAATTTGAATTTGAAATTTGAATTTGAAATTTGAAATTCAAATTTTGAATCACAGTCCAAGTAGAATTCGAATTTGTTGTGGAAAATCCACAAGGTTTGAAATTCGAATTTGAGTTGGATTTGGAGAGGATAATCTTGTTAGAATCCTACTTGAATTTTGAATCCAAATCCCAACAAAAGTGGGCGAATTTTTTGAGGATAATCCTCAATGGAAAATTCGGTTTTTGTGGATAAGATTCAAGGGAAAATTCAAGTTTCAATCCTAGTTGAATTTGGATTCTCTCCTTCCCTAAAAGTGGCCGAAATTTTGGAGCCTTTATCCAAGGAAAATTCGGTTATTTTTGGATAAGGTTAAGATAAGATTCAAGCTTGAAAATCCTAGTGGAATTTTTGATTCTCCCTTATCCATAATGGCCGAAATCTTTTGGAGGATTTTCTCCTTGTGAATTTCAGATTTTTTGGTTGAAAAAGGGAGATAAAATTCTAGTTAAAATCTTGTTAAGATTTGGATTGGATTTATCTTAGGAAAACCGAATTTATTGTTAGGATTATCCTATGGAAAAATTCGGATTTTTTGGTTAAAGATAAGGGAGAAAATCTTTTCCTAGTCCAATTCGAATTCAGAGAATCACCTCATGCAGGTCTATAAATAGAGGTCCTGCCACTCCAGTTCTCTCAGACCACAGACTCTCAGGTGAGCAGGCTTATTGTTGCACAGCTCATCGTGACAATAAAGTTCTTTAGAGATCTGGGTGGTCGGAAGAAGACTAGCAGTGCTAGCATACCGATCGAGGTTCAGAGTACCCACACACTCAGCCATTCGGGAATTGGAGAATAGTAGAGAAGGCTAGTTGGTTGAAGCCTCCGGTCATTCTCCTCCTGCAGATTGGCGTCCTTGAGGTATGAGTTTTAATTGTTGTTGATTTATTGTATATGGCATCATGAGATATTTAACGATCTAAAAATTTTTATTATTCTGCTGCGCCACTCTGATACGTTTTTACCGAATTATTTTCCTACATAAAGAACTTATTGTCACGATGAGCTGTGCAACATTAAGCCTGCTCACCTGAGAATCTGTGGTCTAAGAGAACTGGAGTGGCAGGACCTCTATATATAGACCTGCATGAGGTGATTCTCTGAATTTGAATTGGACTAGGAAAAGATATTCTCCCTTATCCATAACCATAAAAATCTGAATTTTCTATAGGAGATTCTCAACAATAAAATTCGGCCATTATAGATAAATCCAATCCAAATCTAAACAAGATTTTAACTAGAATTTTATCTCCCCTTTTTCAACCAAAAAATCCGAAATTCCTAGGAGAAAATCTCCTCATAAAATTCGGCCACTTTTAGGAGAAGGGAGAATCAAAATTCCACTAGGATTTTGAAGGTTGAATCTTATCTCAACCTTATCCAAAATAACCGAATTTTCCTAGGAGATACACTCCAAATTTTCGGCTACTTTTCCGGGAGGAGAGAATCCAAATTCAACTGGGATTGAAACTTGAATTTTTTTCCTTTGAACCTTGTCCACAAAAACCGAAATTCCATTGAGGATTATCCTTAAAATTTTGTCCACCTTTTGTTAGGATTTAGATTCAAAATTCAAGTAGGATTCTAACAAGATTATCCTCTCCAAATCCAACTCAAATTCGAATTTCAAACCTTGTGGATTTTCCACAACAAATTTGAATCCCACTTGGACTGTGATTCAAAATTTGAATTTCAAATTTCAAATTCGAATTTCAAATTTCAAATTTCAAATTTCAAATTTCAAATTTAAATTTCAAATTCAAATTTCAAATTCGAATTTCAAATTCAAATTTCAAATTTAAATTTCAAAATTTCAAATTTCAAAATTCAAATTTCAAAATCTACAAAACGGTTGTGTTTCAAATTCTTGTTCTCGTGGATAATTTTCTACAACTCCAATCCAATCTCAAATAAAATCATGGCAACTTTATTTGGAGTTCAAATAATTGTGTACTCTATTATCCAAAACAAAATCTGAATCCAACCGGAGAGAATCTTGTCTACCATCCTAATCCTGTGTCATCACCATCCACGCATAATAAACCAGCCAATAGCATACACTAATCAATTTGCCAAACGTTAAGGAATTATGTGGAGCTAGTAGAGGGACTGATTGGACATATATAATCAGGCTCCCGCAAATCCATATGATCATCATTCTTTTACCGAACAACTCAATCATATGATCACTAGTTTCAGAGTCACACCACTATAAACCTGAAACTGAACTCCTAATTATATACCGTATGACGTAAGCCTGTGACAAGCTATCGTCCAATGACCTTGTCATGTATGTAGAACACTCATATGATATCCATGATCAGCCTTAGGCCAAAGTCCGTTTAATCCTACTGATCAGGCTATCTTAAAGTTCCATTATACTACCGAATAAAGAAAATGATTATTCACCATATGTGAATAAGAAGTCATCCGCCCAGCAGACGACCCAAGGCCTTGTCCATTTTCACATTCAGTATAATGCCTTTAAGAGGATACACTTAACTTCTCATTAGAGCTATGATTCCAATATCTGTAAACGAACCCTTTATCGTATACAAGTCATGTACCCAACAAACCAGTCTATAAGCTTGCTACCTCTGAGACGCTTTAGCCATCGGAACATCAAAGTACACAAGTCATATACATGAAGCTGTCCTTTTACTCAGATTAAGGTTACTACATAATGAACGTCAAAAGCAGATTGATCCACTCAAAGCGGACTTTGTAGATCAATCACACTTTAGTCCCAGTCTAATATGTCACCACTAGGCAACATATCCATATCTCTACTTGGGAGTCCAACTCCAGACAGTCAAGACAAACCGTCCCCTCCAAGGCTTTAGACAACATAATAGTCTTAACATGAGTTAGATGCTCGGTCTAACCCCATAGACTACAGACCATAGTTTAGATTGCTAACTTTAGAACATTGTCTTCTCGCATACAAAAATCCATTGCATGCAACGTTCTAACAGTTTAACACAAGCAATCAGGGAGCCATATTTGGTTACATTTACTTTAACATGTAAATAAGACGAGGACAGAGAGCAATGTAATGAATAACCTCTATATATAATTTTATTATCCAGTTCAAAATAAATACATCAAAATGTCTCTAATGCTTAGGGCATTTCCTAACATTTTATTCCTCAAAACTTTATCTTCGCGTGCCAAAATTTGAACAAGTCTTCCTGAATCTAGATCGGTTTATGTTTCAGCACATGGGACGGATCTGATATGTACTTCCGTAGCATCGACACATGAAACACATTATGTACTGCCAACATTTCTGGAGGTAACGCCAATCTATAGGCAACTTTACCAATGCGTTCGATGATCTTGTATGGTCCAATATATCTTCGACTCAATTTCCCCTTCTTCTCGAATCGCATTATTCCTTTCATCGGCAAAACTCTTAGGAATACGAAATCCCCTTCATTGAACTCTAGGGATCTTCGTCTTTTGTCTGCATAGCTCTTCTGTCAGCTCTGGGCTATCTTCATTTGCTGCTGTATTTTTGTAACTGCATCCACTATCTCTTGCACAAAATCTGTCTTATGTAGTCGTTTCTCTCGTAGGTCGTACCAATGAACCGGTGATCTACACTTCCTTCCATACAAAGCTTCATAGGGTGCCATACCTATCGAAGCTTGGTAGCTGTTGTTATACGAAAACTCTACCAATGGAAGTTTCTCGTTCCAGCTCCCCAGGAAATCTATCTTACATGCACGTAGCATGTCTTCTAGCATTTGGATGGTTCGCTCAGATTGCCTATCTGTCTGCAGATGAAATGCTGTGCTCAGACACACTTCTGTTCCCATAGCTTCTTGCACACATGTCCAAAAGTTTGAAGTAAATCGTGGATCATGATCTGACACAATAGATTTAGGAACTCCATGTAGCTTGACTATGTGGTTAACATACAAACTCGCTAACTTTTCCATCGAGAAAGTCATTTTTACTGCAATGAACCTTGCCGTCTTTATCAATCTGTCTGCAATAACCCAAATGGCATCATAGCCTTCTCGGGTCTTCGGTAGTCTTACCATAAAGTCCATTGTGATATGTTCCCATTTCCACTCTAGAATCTCCAACGGCTCTAACTTTCCACCTGGACGACGATGTTCAGCCTTAACATTTTGGCACGTCATACATCTGTTTACAAACTCAGCTATATCCTTCTTCGTCCCTTTCTACCAGAATTGCAGTTTCAAGTCCTGGTACATCTTACTGGCTCCGGGATGTACAAAATAAGGCGTTTCATGGGCTTCTACCATAATTCACCTTCTTAATCCTTCATCATCTAGATCTTGAATTGTCACTTGATGTAGGATTAGTCCATCTTTAGACGCTTCCTCCTGCGAACTCGCTAGCTTTGGGTCTCGTTTCTGAGCTTCTCTGATATCTTCATACAACGTTGACTCCAATTGTAATGCGGCTAGCTTTCTGGTTATTAGCTCTATCTCCAGCATGTTGATTTCTTATTGTAATGGCTTTGGAAATTTTCCAATCGGCAGTTGCTACGGAACAGTAGATTTCCTACTTAACGCATCTGCAACGTGATTGGCTTTTCTCGGATGATAGAGGATTTCATAATCATAATCCTTTACCAGCTCCAGCCATCTCCTTTGCTGCATATTTAGCTCCTTCTATGTGAAGAAATATTTTAGACTCTGATGGTCAGCATAAACCTAACACTGAGCTCCATATAGATAGTGTCGCCAGATCTTTAATGCGAACACTACTACAGCAAGCTCCAAATCGTGCGTGCGATAATTTTTCTCATGGTCCTTTAATTGACACGATGCATAGGCAGTCACCTTGTCGCCTTGCATCAGGACAGCTGCTAATCCCATCTTTGAAGTATTGCTGTATATCACAAACATCTCCCTTTCAGTTGGAAGTGTAAGTATCGGCGCGCTTGTTAATCGTTTCTTCAGCTCTTGGAAGCTTTTCTTACACTGTTCAGTCCATTCATACTTCTTTTCCTTACGTATAAGCACCGTGATAGGAGCGACAAGTCACGCAAATCGTTCAACAAATCTTCTATAATAGCCAGCTAGACTTAAGAAACTCTATATTTCCATTAGGTTCTTAGATGTGGGCCATTCGTTGATCACCTCTACTTTTGCAGGATCCATAGCGATTCCTTCCTTGGAAACCATGTGTCCAAGGAAATATACTCTATCCAGCCAAAATTCACATTTGAAGAATTTGGCATAGAGTTGATGCTCCCTTATTGTGTGCAAGATAACTTTCAGATGCTCCTCATACTCCTCATGAGTCTTTGAATATATGAGAATGTCATCGGTAAACACAATGACAAACTTATCCAAATATTCCTTAAAGACTCGATTTATAAAGTCCATAAAGCTACGGATGCATTTGTTAACCCAAACGACATCATAAGGAATTCGTAATGACTGTAGCGGGTCTGAAATGCGGTTTTGGGGATGTCACTCTCCTTGATCCTCAGTCGATGATATCCTGATCGCAGATCAATCTTGGAGAATACTACTGCACCTATTAGTTGATCGAATAAGTCATTAATTCTAGGTAATGGATACCTATTATTGATAGTGACCTTGTTCAACTCCCGATAATCGATGCGCATCTGAAATGATCCATCCTTCTTCTTGACAAACAGTACTGAAGCACCCTATAGGGAATAGCTCGGGCGTATAAATCCTTTATCAAGAAGCTCCTTTAGCTACTTTTTAACTCTTTTAACTCTGCCGGTGCCATCCGATACGGTGCCTTTGAGATAGGTGTAGTTCCCGGCATCAGCTCGATCTCAAAGGAAATTTCCCTTTCATATGCCAATCCTGGTAATTCCTCTGGGAAGACATCAGTGAATTCCTTCACAATATGAACGTCTTCGGGTTAGAGCTTTCATTCCTTCGTCACGTCCAATATACATGCTAAGTATCCAGCACAACCGCTAGACATTAGCCTCCTTGCTTCCATTGAGTTGATCATTATCTTCTTTGATTTGCGTGACGTATCGACGTACTCAAATCCCTCTTCCTGGTCGGGTTGAAATCTTATCTCCCACTTCTAGCAATCGATCGTGGCTTGGTACTTCCCTAGGAAATCCATTCCTAGTATTACATCATAGTTGGCAAGCTCCATCACGATCAATTTTGCAAACAATTCCCTATTTGCCACAATTATTGGCACATGTGGTAGCCAATAATTGGACATCAGGACTTCCCCTGGGGGTAGTGCAGTTCTAAACGTCATACCCATATTGTCTTTAGGATATCCTATCCTATTTGCAAACTAGTATGAAATGAAAGAATGCATAGCTCCAGAGTCAAATAAAACAGACACCAAATTATTAGTGACAGAAAGTTGACCGGTCAGTACATTTGACGTTCCAGCTTCCGCCTCTTCCTTGGTGTATACCATGACTCTAGCATCTGCTCGGGGCAAGCATTCTTATCTTTCCTGCCTCTCTGAATGGGATGAACCTTCAGCTTTAGCCTGCAGTGAATGTGCCTGGGAAAGTTGCTGTTGTGGCTGAGACGAACCCTACACATTTTATCTATTTTCTGGACAATTTCTGGCAAAATGACCGTCTTTCCCACATTGGAAACAAGCATTTGGAGCAAATCTACATCGGCCTGCACGTCTCTTTCTGCAGACTACACAGTCTCTAACAGTAGGGCCAGCATTATTGTTTGTTCTCCTCTGCTGGTTCCTGTTTCCATAGTTATTCTCCTTTCTCTTCCCCTGGGACTGTTGATCAGAAGTACTTGGCTACCCAGCCTTAGTATTCTGATTCAGTTTGCTACTTTTTCCGGCTTGGGATCCAACTTGTACCGCTTTAGCTAACACCTTCTCCTTCTTCTTAGCGTCCCAAATCTTTTCTCTCTCTTCCTTTTGTCGGACCAGATAATATTTTGCCCTCAGCGCACGACTAACACAATCAGCTACAGTGTCAAGTAGCGCTAACCCAATGTCCACCAATGCTGAGATATCGGGACAGAACATTCCCAGTATCTTCTGGATTTTCTCCCTCTCAGTGGTGACAGTGTATGGGCACAGTCTGGACAGCTAATCAAACTTGCCGCAGACTTCAATTACTGTCATGTCCCCCTACTTTAACTCTGTAAATTCTCGTTGCTGTGGTCGCAATAGTGCAAGATTATAATATTTCTAGTTAAACTCCTCCAGAAAGTCTAACTAAGACATCGTATACATATTTCTTCTCATCTTGATAAATTCCCACCAAAACCTCGCATCCTTTTTAAGAACGAAAGACGCACACATAATCTTCTCTTGATCATTTAGCTCCATAAATTCTAATATTATGTGGAGTGAAGACAACCACTCCTCTGCTTCTAGAGGGTTTGTGGAACCCTTGAACTCTGGCAGCCTCATTCATCGAAATCTTTCATATAGTGTCTCAGGATTGGCCCTGGGTTGTGGTTGTGGTTCTACTACTTCTTCTGGTACCACTGGCAGCACTTCTGGTTCTGGTGCGACCATTTATGGATCTTGGGCCTCACCTTGTTCTTGTCTCTATTCCATTTGCTCGAGTCTTTGTCTTTACTCGGCATTTTCTCTCATTTGGGCTTCTATTAGAGCTTCTAATTCATCCACTCTCTCTGACAAGACTAGACGCCCTCTCATATTCCTCAAGTTTCACGGATCCACCATCCTTCCTATTTCCTATAATCGCATTAGATTCGATCATTAGATTTTCACAAACATATTTTTACAATATATATAAATAATATAGTTTCTATCATCACATAATTTTAACATTTCATCCATTGAACATGTCAAAATATGATTGCCATTTCTTTTCATTTCAAAAGTACATTAGTTCGAAGGCTTTTCTCAAAATAGCCTTTTGCTACCGTAACTATAAACTCACGTAAAGTAGTAGGGTATAAAGGGGTTACCCTCTGTCGTAGGTCAATGGTGAGTCCTTTCCAAAATATGTCACAAAAGTCATCATTTGTGATGTTGGATAGAGGACATGTCCTTCCAACGCTATCCTAGAATCTGACTGCATACGAGAATACAGTATCACTCAGCATCATTTGCTGTCTCTCTTCCTTCAGGGCTAAGTCTCTAACATCCATATACTTGGGCATGGTCGATGGTGGCAATACTGTCCTACTCTCAGGAGGGTCTACAACTAGTGCTGCACTCTTCTATGGAAACTACTCTAGCATGACTTGGTGAAATTTAGCCTAATCCATTGCTAATAGCATTTCTTGATCACAATACTCCCAATATAACCGTGCGTCCTCACAGAATGTGCCAATGGCCATCAAAACCCTGTAATCCTCATCTATATCACACTGGTGCATGATAACCTCAACGTTATGTAGCTAGTCTTGCGTAGAGATCCCCTACTGACCTCCCTCGAATGCAGGTGGATGACTGCCTCTAAAAGCATGTATGGCTCGCACTGACACCCGGGCTCCTATACGAGCTCGATCTCTAACCACTGGAATGTCTACTGCTACTGGTGGGTTTACGATCGGTCGCGGAGGTGGTGCTTATACCAGTGCCGGCGCTACAATCCCCGGTGCTAATGGCTCAGGTATTGGGGTTCGTTGTATTGCTAGCCGCATCATGGATGGTTTGATCACGGGCCTAGTCCATACCCAAATCCGTCCTCTCGGTCGGTATAAGTGAGGTCATATGTAAGGTGGTCTAGTCATCTTAAATCCTACAAAATATATAAGTTCGAATAAACGGAAAGTTAACTAACTTAAAGAAAGCTAACTTACTTGGATTGACGAGCAGATCGTGCTTCATGCCAATAGAGATATTATCAATCGCTCTGACACTAACTTATGACGCCCCCGATTCCGATCACCCACAACTATCATGAACCAACACTATTGCCAATCAAGACAGCTCGTGTGCCGTATTTGGGTCGTTAGTTTAAAACTCTTTTTCTTAAACTTTCATTTTTCAGGGTCTGAAAATTTTGCCCATAATATTTTTTTTCTTTTTAATACATACTTTTTTGAAAAGAAAGCTAAGTATGAAAGCCATGTAAAATATAATACTAACTTTCAGTTGTCTTTTGGAGTATAGCATAATGCATAATATACAAAATATTTATACTGCATTTTGTTTTTCTCACAAACTCTTCAATTCACTAACTTAAAAAGCTCAGCGGAAGTCTTTTCGTATGACCAAATTCACGGTGAAATCCCAATTCCTTGACACGCGCACACCCTGTCGCCATCCATATATCTACTGGATAGGTTTCTTACCTGCAACATGAACAAACTGGTGAGCTAATAGGCTTAGTAAGTTCAAACATACTTCGTAAGAATCACACGGATTCAAAAATATTGAAAACTCAATCTCCTATGACTTTGACTATGAATAGTGACTTTGACCTTTGACCGATAAATAGTAACTGTTACCCTAACTGGTTACTATTCACATTACCTTAACTGGATACTATTCGCATATCCTAACCGAAATCACTATACTTGGTATATTATTTGATTATGCTCAATTATGGTTTTCATCATATTATTGATGGTTCATTCTCTATTTACTTTCTAGTATAGAGCTCTTTTTATAGCAATACCGTTATTAATCTTACGCGCAGACTGGGAGGGCCTAAGGAGTGACCCTAGAGCTTCGGCCTCCACAGCCCTAATATCCCTGTAGGACCTGAGAGACCTCCATCAATATGTTGGAGGGACGGTATGCCTTAATGGTTTTTATTACTATCTTTCAATTATAGTTTTGACCAAGTGACATTAATCTTCACCTCAAGGTCACTATCCTCCATCGCCCGTTGGCCTTACTTATTCTCTTTTCTCATTATTTGGGATATGTTATACTAACTAATCCCCAAATGTCCTTAGGACTTTATATCTAATGCACATCTAGTACATAATAAAAGAATTCAGTATTTCATGTTGCAATCATGAAAATGCTTGAACTTACCAATACTGCGCTAATGTCCACTTCCGGAACTCCTCCGCAGTTCTATCTCTAATTTGACTTCCTACAGACATAATATTATTTGTTAATATTCTCTATTAATTAGCACTTTAAATATATTTACTTTGTGATAAACTTTACAAAACATTTCAATTCATTATATGGTACATGGTCAGCAACACGCCCATGTCCCTAACCGTGAACCTCTCGGTTTTATTTTACACGACCGTGTTTCACTGTACACGCTTGTGTACTATTTAAACTCTAGATTTTTAACCTTAAAATTTCCATTTTGGATCCTAGAATTATATTTAAGTTATTCTAGATCTTTTATGGACCTTTCCGAGCCTTTAGGAAATTTATGGTCAAAATGACCATTTTGCCCCTATCAGGTCTCGGAACCGTAATTATTCCGTTCTATTGTATTTCTCAAATTTTCTAAGCCCAATTATCTTAAAATAACATTCCATAGGCTTATGTATCATTTTACAGCTTTTTGGTGCTAAAACCCCTAATTGTTCATTTTCCGACCCTCAGTTACTATTCATCCATCACCTAGGGTCGTTTCTCGTTTTTCGAGTGTTTAGGAGCCTCAAATGGCCTTTCACTACTCTTGAAACTCGTTCGTCGAGAGGCTCGAGTTTCCTATCCCGACCTTATATTTTTCCTCGTTTCCCAAAATACCCCTAACATGAAATTTTTTTCCTGTTTTAGATATTTTAGACATTAAGGGTCGGTTTACTATTCCTTTTGGATTGGTTTTCCATTTTCAATCCTAATCCACCGAGGGGTCCCAGTTTCCTTCCCGAGTCTAATATTTTTTTACCCCTCATTCCCTGAAATGCCCTTATGGCATTTTAAAAATTTCACCAGCATTTTCGCTTATATTTTAAGGTTTCCCCGGTGTTAGGTACGCCTCAGAACCTTTGTACCTGCCACGTACTATACTAGAGGCCTATTTTATACAAAGTTTCCAAACTTGGTATAAAAATTTTCCGCATAACTGAATATTCAAACATCCATACACAATCAACAATCTTTCCAAACTAACCTCGGTTTATCATGTTAATCATCACTAAAGTTTTTCATTACAACATTTCAAATATCACATATCACTCTTAGGTTTTCTAATGTATAAAACAACATCAAAACCTAACAAACTTTTCATTCCAACCCTAGCATTAGCCACAGATTTTCATACAAATCACATAGAAAATTTTATTTTTTTACTAGGGTTTTTATCAACATTTTTCAACACTAAAAATTTCCAGTTCCTAGTGTTCATTACCCACGGTTTTAGCATGAAAATTTACATCAATTTTCATGTTTCCTTATTCCAATTCATGCTTAAATTTCTACAATATCAAACAAATCATATCATCAACAAAACAACAATTTTTTTCATTGTTTTTCCATTCTTTAAACCCACGGATTTTCTAAAGAAAATCAAGGAAAAATGCTTCAATTTTGAAGCTTACCTTAACTAGTTGATGGCTTGATGCTAGAAATGTAATGGAAGCTTATTTTGGTGTGAAATTTAAACAAAATTTTGGCTTAATGGAGGTGGAAAGGCCACGGTTTTTGGCTAAAAAAGAGCAAGAGTTTGGCTTAGTTTTTCTATTTGTTTCTTATGAATTTTGATGCCTATTTATAAGCAAAACTCAAGGACCATTTAGCAATTCTTTTTCAACAATTTGCTAATTGTCCAAGGACTATAGTGCAAGATTTTTGGGCCAAAAACCTAATTTTTTTCTTTCTCCCTTTCCACATGGCCGAATGGCCTTTTAAAAAATTCTAATAAATTTTTTTTTATCATTTTGGCAAGATCTTAACCATTGATCAAAAATTGATCAAATCCTAACCATACACCTTTTATCTTACTTTCCAAACCAAAAAATAAAAATGGATTTATGACATCAACATGATCATGTCATCCTACTATTTATATTAATTCACTAACTAATTCGTGGTCAAATTTTGACCGAAAACTGAATCGAACGGAACTTTACCAAAATCGCATAGACGGGTTCCGGCCGCCTCCGGTGTGATCGGTTTGTTTTATTTTGCTTCCATTTGGTCATAATTCTATATCGTAAATTTCATTGTTTTAGTGCATTTTGATGCATTCTCTAGGGTTTTCGACTTTGATTTCGAACCGTCACGCCCAAAAATGTTCGGTAAGGTTTTCCATCCCCGAACTCACTCATTCTAATATTGCCAGAACATTTTCATAGTATTCTTAACAGTATTATAACACAACTTCTACATTTTTTATTCATTTAAATTAACACATACATACAATTTTAATCTACTCCGAGAGTCTGAAATTCCCGGTTATCACAGTACCTGACTGTGTTACACTACATGGCCATGTACTCTTACACGGCTTCTTACACTTCAATAGTCTAAATAGTACACGGCCACTTACACGGTCGTGTACTTGATCGTGTTCTTCAAATGTGCACTAAAAAGCTTCAAAAAACTCAAAATTCATTCCTTAATTACTTATTGCATAATAAGTAGGTTCCATGAA
Organism: Antiaris toxicaria; assembly: GCA_035233585.1. Classification (NCBI taxonomy): domain Eukaryota; kingdom Viridiplantae; phylum Streptophyta; class Magnoliopsida; order Rosales; family Moraceae; genus Antiaris; species Antiaris toxicaria. The sequence goes on from CP141155.1 coordinate 76,127,388, forward strand.
TGTAGGGCTCATTACACTCGTTAATCGCTTCTTCAACTCTCAGAAGCTCCCTTCGCACTCTTCAGTCCACTCGTACCTCTTCTCTTTGCGTGTAAGGGCCATGAGAGGTGCAGCAATTTTTACGAATCCCTCTATAAATCTTCTATAATAGCTGGCTAAACCCAAGAAACTTTTGGTGCGTTTGTTTTTGTTCTTGAGAACGATTTTCCATTTTCAAAAACACAGAAAATGAAAACGGTTTCAAAATAGCGTTTGTTTATTTAACGTTTTCAAAACCATTTCGAAAACACCGTTTTCAACTATGTTGTTTTTTTGGGTTTTTTGAAAACGAAAAAAAGTTGTTTTCACTTTTTGTTTTCATTTCCAAAAAATATTGTGTTTTTGGGTTTTTTGAAAATGAAATGAGTTTTGAAAAAATATAACCAAATAAAGTTTTACTTTTATGTTTTTTAAAATATACACTCAGAAAATATAACCAAACACAATTTCAGAAATGATCTTAACACAGTTTTGAAAACATTCTCATTTTCAATTTTTTTGAAAACAGAAAACATTTCAAAAACAATACCAAATGCCACCTTTGTATTTCAGTCACATTCTTAGGTGCTGGCCATTCATTGATCACCTCTACCTTAGCGGATCTACAACGATTCCTTCCTTAGATACCACATGTCTAAGGAAATGTACTTTATCTAGCCAAAATTCACACTTAGAGAATTTTGCATAGAGTTGGTGCTTCTTTATCTTCTGCAGAATGATTCACAGGTGTTCTTCATGTTTCTCACGAGTTGTTGAATATATAAGCATGTCATCGATAAATACAATGACAAACTTATCTAGAAATTCTTTAAAGACTCAATTCATCAGGTCTGTGAACGCAGCTAGCAAATTTGTTAACCCAAACGGCATCACAAGAAATTACAATGACCGTAACGACTCCTAAATGCGGTCTTCAGAATATCACTCTCCTTGATCCGTAGCTGATGATATGCTAATCGTCAATCAATCTTGGAAAATACCGCTGTGCTCTTGAGCTGATCGAACAAGTCGTCAATTTAAGGTAACGGATACCTATTCTTGACTGTGACCTTGTTCAACTCCCGGTAATCGATGCACATACGAAATGTACCATCCTTTTTCTTTACAAACAATACCGAAGCACCCCATGGGGAATAGCTTGGACGTATGAATCCTTTGTCAAAAAGCTCTTTCAATTGCTCTTGCAGCTCCTTCAACTCCGCCAATGCCATCCGGTACAACACCTTTGAGATAGGTGCGGTTCCTGGCATTAATTCGATCTCAAAAGAGATCTCTCGTTTAGGTGGCAATCCTAGTAATTCTTTTGGGAAGATATCGAGGAACTCGTTTACAATAGGAATATCTTCAGGCTAAAGTTTCTGTTCCTCCGTCACATCCACTATGTACGCTAAGTATCCAGCATAGCCACTAGACATTAGCCTTCTTGCTTCCATTGAATTAATCATCGTCTTTCTCGGTTTATGTGACGATCTGACATATTCAAAGCCGTCTTCTTGGTCGGGTTGGAACATTATCTTCCTCTTCTGGCAATTGATTGTGGCTTGATACTTTCCTAGGAAATCCATTCCTACTATTACATCATAATCAGCTAGCTCCATCATGATCAGTTCTGCATATAGTTCCCTATTTGCCATAATTATTAGTACATGAGTCAACCAATAATTGGACATCAATACATCTCCTGAGGGTAGAACTGTTCTAAATGTCATACCCATGTTATCTTTTGGATATCCTATCTTCTTTGCAAATTCATATGAAATAAACGAATGCGTAGCTCCAGAATCAAATAAAATAGACACCAAATGATTAACAACAGAAAGCTGACCTGTCACTACATTGGATGTCCCAACTTCTGCATCCTCTTTGGTGTAGACCATAACTCAAGCATCTGCGTGAGATAATCATTCTGGTCTTTCTTGTGTCTCAAAATGTGAAGGGCCTTCAATCTTTGCCTATAGTTCGTGTGCTTGGGGACGTTGCTGCTGTGGCTGGAATGTTCCTTGCGCATTTTGCCTATTCTTAGGACAATTCTTGGCAAAATGACCTTCCTTTCCACATTAGAAATAGGCATTTGGTGTAAATCTACACCTGCCTGAATGTCTTTTCTGGCACACCACATAGTCACGAACAATAGCTAAAGCATTATTGTTTAGCTTTTGCTGTTGATTCCAGTTTCCGGAATTATTCCCTTTTCTCTTTCCTTAAGACTATTGGCCAGAAGTGCTTGATTGTCCAGCCTTAGTGCTTTGATTCAGTTTGCTTCCTCATCCGACCTGAGATCCAGCTTGTACAGCTTTTGCCAAAACTTTCTCTTCCTTTTTGGCATCCCAGATCTTTTCCTTCTTTTCCCTCTGTTGAGCTAAGTGATACTCGACCCTCAATGCTCGACTGACACAGTCTACTATAGTAGTAGGTGGCATTAATTCACAATCTACTAATGCTGCGATGTCAGGTCTGAACATCCCTAATATCTTTTTGATCTTCTCCTTCTCAGTAGGGATAATGTACGGACATAGGAGGGATAGTTGGTCAAACTTCTGACATACCATGCTCACTGTCATTTTACCTTGTTTCAACTTTGTAAACTCCCTCTCATGAGGTCGCAGCAAAGCGGGGTCGTAGTACTTTGATTAAAGTCTTCCAAGAAGTCTACCCATGACATTGTGACCACGTTCCTTCTTAGCTCGATAGTGTCCCGCCAAAATCTCGCATGCTTTTCCAATACGAAAGATACACACATTATCCTTTCTTGGTCATTCAAATTCATAAATTCCAGAATCATGTGGAGTGAAGACAGCCACCCCTCTGCTTCTAGCGGGTTTGTGATTGACTTGAGGTTGTGATTGGGGTTATATTACTATTCCAGGTAATATTGGCGACACTTCTTGTTCAAGTGCAACCATCAGAGAGGTTTGGCCTTCATCTTCACCTTGCCTCTATTCCATCTGCTCTAGTCCCTGTCTCAGCTCAACATTTTCTTTCATCTGAGCTTCTATTAGAGCTTGCAGTTCATCTACTCTTTCTGAAAGGACTAGATGCCATCTCATATTTCACAGATTTCGTGGATTTCCCACCTTTTTCTACTTCCTATAATCGTATGAAAAACAATCGTTAGGTTTTCCGCAAACATATTTTTAAAACATAAGTAAAAATAGTTTTGATCATCATGTAATTTCAGACATCTTATCATTTTGAACATATCAAAATTTCATGTCATTTTATTTCAAAATTTTCATATACACAACAACTCGAAGGCTCTTTTTGAAAACAGCCTTTCAATACAGCCATACATACACATATACAGATATATATACATTTATATATCTTATATATTTTTACATCTAGTCCCCTGGTTGAGGTTGGTCCGGAACTGTCGGAAACTCTTCTGGATCCTCATCATCATCATCTAAACCATTCTTGGTCCCGGATGATGTCGATTCTCTCGTGGGACTCGTACCCTCTCACCGCCTCGATGGGCTGACCTCATGGTCATTTTCCATAGGTCGCGCTCCATATAGACGATCTAGCATGGCATCTTACAATAGCTGCTCACGTCGCTAGCGCACCATGCACTCCATCATTAATTCTTCCTCTACCTTAGCTACCGTAATTATAAACTCACATAGCATAGTAGGATATAGAGGGGTTACCCTTTGTCGTAGATCAATAGTAAGCCCTTTCTAGAATATGTCGTAAAAATTCTCATCAGTTAGGTTGGACATAGGACATCTCCTTACGACATTTTCATCAAACCGTACTACATAAGTGAAGACAGTATCACTCAATAGCATCTGCAATCTCTCAGCCCAGAGAATAAACTCTCTAACATCTATGTATCTGGGCATAGCCGATGGCGGTGTCACTATCCTATTCTCTAGAGGATCTAGAATTGGTGTTAGACTCTTTGGCGGGAACTGCTGTATCATAATGTGTCTGAACTCAGCCCAGTCGAGTCCTAACAGTATCTCTTAGTCGTAATATTCCTAATACATCCGTGCATCCTCGCGAAAAGTGTCGACTCCTAATAGGACCCAACAGTCCTCATCAATGTCGTATTGGTGCATGATCATCTCCACATCATGCAGCCAATCACGGGTAGAGATCCCCAGTTGACCTCCCTCAAAGGTGGGTGGATGACTACCTCTGAAGATGTGTACAGCTCTACCGACACTCTGGCTCCTACATGGGCTCATCCTCCAACAATTGGAATATCTATGGCGACTGGTGGATTGACCACCGGTCGAGGAGGTGGTGGTTGGATCAGTGCTGGTGCTCTAATTTATGGTACTGGTGGCTCAGGCATCGGCGGTCGGTGTACGGGTCGCTACAGGCCTAGTCCATACCCAAATTGGTCCTCTCAGTCTATACAGAGGGGGTCACACATACGGTGGTCTAGTCATCGTATATCCTACAAAATATATAACTTCATATAAACAAGAACCGAGTGATGAGCAGGCTGCACTTTGTACCAATAAGGACATGGTTAACTGCTCTGATACCAACCTGTGCTGCCCCGGACTTTGGCCACGCAAAGCCATCACGATCCGACTCTGTTGTCTACTGAGATAAGCCGTGCACCTCATCGGGTCGTCATTAAAAGCACTTTTACTTTGAATCTCTCATTTTATAGGGCCTAAAATTTTCGCCCATATTTTTTTTTCCAAATACTTTTCTTGCATAGTAGCATTATATGAAAGCCATATAAAGTTTAGAACTATAAATAGTTATCTTTTTACATTACAACATAATTTACAAAAATGCACTATCTGTACTTTGTTTTTCATAAATACATTCTCTTCAATTCACTATTTTGAGGCTTAGCAGAATACTGGTAGCAGTACCAAAATCCACAGTGGATTCCCTATCCCATTGACACTGCGCATCCTGCCGCCATCCTGGTCATCTAGTAAACAGGTTTCTTACCTGTAACATGAACAAACCGGTGAGCTAACGGGCTCAGTAAGTTCAAACATACTAACTATGAATCACATAGATTCAAAAACATCAAAAATAGATTTTCCTATGAATAGTACCATTCATCTGTGGATAGTACTATTTACCCATGAACAGTAACTTAGACTTTTGATCGATGAACAGTAACTTTGACTCTAATCGTTACTATTCACGTCACCCTAACTGAGTCCATTACACTTATCGTTAGCGCCAGTTATGTTCAACTATGCTTAATTATGGCTTTCATCACATTTTTTTTTGGTCATTATCTTTGTTTATGTTCTGGTGTTGAGCTTATTTCGCCTCGTTTTCTTATGCGCATTGACTGTGAGGGGCCTTGGGAGCGACCCTAAAGGCTAATCTTCCCCAGTCCATTATCGCCTGAAGCGGTTCTAGTGTCCTCGAAGGACCTTTAAACCTCCACCTTATTATTGGAGGCCAGTACGCCAAAAATGATTTCATTACCGTCTTTCAATCACAGTTCTGACCAGGTGGAATTAATCATCACATCAAAGTCAGGAATAGTTGTTGCCTGTAGGCCTTACACATTCTTTCTATTAAGGATGTGTCTTAAGTTTAGTCACACTCCTTTCATAGTGTACGCACAGTATACATCTCATTTTATCATTTCCCTGGATGTGTTAGTCTATCTACACCCTAGTGCCCGTAGGACTTAACATCTATTGCACAATCAGTACATAATTAAAATCACAGTATTTCATATTGCAGACATGAAAATGCTTGAACTTACCACAACTGCGACAGTGTCTACCCTCGGAAATCCTCCGCAGTTTTGTTTTCTTTTCTAGTTTGGGTTCCTACAGACAGAGTATTGTCTGTTAATACCCATCATCAATTATCACTTTAGATATATTCATTTTGTTATAAATTTTACAATGCATTTCATCTCTTTATGTGGTATACAGCTTGCAACACGCCCGTGTCTAAGCCTGTGTAACTCTCGGGTTTGCGTTACACACCCGTGTTTAAATGTACACGCCCGTGTGCTTATAAATTTTTTGTTTTTAATTTAAAAATCTTAATTATGACCTTTAGAATCTTATTTACAACATTCTAAATCCTTTACGGTCATTTCCGAGCCTTTTAGAAATTTTTGGTCAAAATGATCATTTTGCACCTAACGGGTCTCGAGATCATAAAAATTCCTTTCTATTATTTTTTTTGGGGATTTTCCAAGCCCAAATATCATACAATTATTCCTTAGACTTCGATATATTTTTACAACTTTATTTGCTGTAAAATCGATAACTATTTCTCACCCGACCCTCGATACTATTCATCTGACACCTAGGATCATTTTGTAAGGACCGCCCCATCCCTGAACCATAAATTTCATTTAATGAGAAATTTAGGAACGATTTGATGCATTTAGTGAAAAATTCGAGGAACACAGGCACATACATGGCCGTGTGTATGGTCGGGTACTACCCAAACTGTGCGCGTGTGTGAAGCCGTGTGAGAAAACATGTCTGTATAAGTGAACACGGCTATGTGAGTGACTGTGTACTGATCAGGTTGTAGGAATGTCAAAAGCCGTGTAACTATACATGGCAACATAAGCAAAACACAGTCAGATACACAGCCGTGTAAATGGCCGTGTACCGATGGTACTGTACGCGTGCGTAAAGCCGTGTAATTGAACATGGCTATGTAAGTAAGATACAGCCAGGCACACGCCCATGTAGGTAGCCATGTACCATTTGCACTATGCATGAACATAAGGTGATACGAGTGAACAGGGTCATATTAATGAACACGATCAAGTACATGATCGTGTAAGTGACCATGTACTGATCGGGTTGTTTAGATGTCAGTGGACGTGTTGGTGAAACATGGCCGTGTGGAGTGACATACCCAGGTGAACGGCCATGTGTGACGTCGTGTACCAACCGGGAAAATAAAATTTTCCGAGACACGACCATGTTAAACAAAGACACGCCTGTGTAGTATGCACATGCCCGTGTATAGGGCTGTGTGTGACACCGTGTACTACTCGGGAAAATGAAATAGCTCCGTGACACGACCGTGTTTAGCAAAGACATGCCCGTGTATCCTTGCATACGCCCATGTAGGGAGCCGTGTAAATAGAGAGAAAACCCTAGCAAGGAATACGATATCGGGAGAATAGTTTGGTTGACCTTTTCCCACCAAAAGACCAATAAAAATGGACTTAGCGTGTCCAAATTAGTCAAGAGAGACTGTATTGAAAATGTCACATGAGAACACTACAGTATGTATAGGTGAGAACAACATAATGTAGACGTAACCACAATATAGGAGATGAATGGAAACCTAGTGTAGAATAGGCTCTTGGACGATAGAAATCAATTAGAAATCATCCGTATAAGAATCGGATTCAGAAAAATCTAATTTCCAGATGAAATTTGAGCACTGTTGAGAAAGGACCAAAAACTGCAGTATAAGACTGGACTGCGAAGAGAGCCACACAGATGAACTCCCTTAACCCTAAAACTGTGTATTCTAGCTGGAAAATCAGCTGATTTGTAGCAGTTAGAAACCCCAAAAAATGACAATAAAATATTGAGGTAGTGGATGACATATTGTATAAACAATACATGGATTTCACATCACCATTCTTTCCCTACCTTCTCCCTTAAATGGATGTCTGCCATCTGAAAGATTGGGATTGAAATGAGTAGATTTTGTCCCCAAAATTAGCCTAAAGTTGGCTTGATTAATTAAGCTTAAGTTGGCTAAGTGGGATTAGGTTTTGTCTATAAAAGGAATGGCCATACCTTTGGGTTTAATTACTTCTTTTCACACTCCCAATTTTAGCTCACATTTTCTCTCTCCCCCTTGCTACAATTGACCACTTCTCAGCCCCAAAACCACCTATTTTCAAGTTCAAACCCTTGCCAAAAATATACCAAAAACAAACCCCTTCAAGTTCGCATTTAGAGGAATCATTCCAAGCTGTTTCAAGTCTTTCAAAGGTAAGATTCTAGACTGATTTTGTAGTTTTAGTTCTTTGTTTTAAGTTGATGATTAAGAGAAAATATTTTGGTATTTGTTAGCACAAGAACTGACCCCCATTCTTTGTGGTTTCCAATGGTCACTTTGTCACCCAAGCCTAAGTTCAAAGCACTAAAAAGGTAATAATCGAAAAACCCTTGTTTTTGTGGTTAGTGATTTTTAAGTTTTGATCAAAGTCATTAATGTGTATTTGTTTATGCACATGGGTTGTAATAATTTTATTTTGAGCCTTAAGTTCTTATTTTTAAGTTTGTGGTTGTTATTATGTTTACAAAATTTTTACATAAGGTTAAGAGTGTAAAGTTTAGAAATATGGCTGGACAAAAAACTGTCCTCAAGATAGGCCACAGATTGTGGCCATTTCGACCCACTTATGGTATGATTTTGAGATTTAGTAAAACATAATATTTTAAGGAAATTTTGTTATGGTCCTTTTAGCATCAAATAGCCTTTGGCCAAAAACGATATTAAGATAGGCGTTTCGAATTTTTTTGACTCGATGCCCAAACTGGGAGCAAAATTGGGAACAGGACCCGACCCCAGACCACAATCTCGGTTTTTATTAAAAACGGACCCTTTAGAGTTCGAACCGGGCTTCGGGCTTAACATGATAGTTATAGATCTCATCGAGACCTTGGGAACAACTTGCGCATGTTTTAAAAATTTGGCCATTTTGGGCCTTAAACAGAGCCATTTTCAAAGAGGGGTAAAACTGGAAGTTTTATAAAAACCGGGCACAAAGCCCATGGAATTAATGAAATTAAGAGCCATTAGAATTAGAATCAGGCTCCAACATAAACATGAGATTTGTTCATCTCGTGGAGGGATGAAAATGTTTATGCTCGCTAAAATCACAAACGAAGTCGTTTCGACTTAGTTCCAAAATAGTTTTCAAAAGTGGTTCAAAACCACCTTTAAAATGCAAGTGTTAAGAATGCATTTTTCATACTTCAAAATAAAGACGTATTTACAATGCTTTAAAATAAGAACACGATTTTCAAAAATGTCCCTCACCTTCCAACGGGGTAATGAGGGGACAGGATCCAAACACACAATTTGTACCAACAATTTTTATAAGTAAACCAAAACAGTAAGGGTAGCTCGGTAGGCTACCACACCAAGAGAGCCCTAGGCTACTACACCAGTTAAGCCATAGTGGCCCAGTGGGCCACTATACCAAAGAATAGTAATCAAGAAGGCTACCACATCTAATAGGCAATTGACCTGATCGGTTACTATGTCGAGTTTACGCTTAGTAATCCGGTAGACCACATAGTTGCCCATGCATGAGATAACCAGTCAGTTGACTGGAAGGCAACCAGTCAAGGACCGCATCCTATACAACATTGTGAGGAACGATGATTAATCGATCGAGGAGACAGTTAATTAAACGATGATAGGAATTGAACACCAAATCACCAAAGTAGGTGAATAAGGTTGCGACGGGCCTCGGTACCACATAGAGACTTAAGTAATAGTCACTAATAGTATTAGTGACCCAGTAAAGATGCTGATGGGTTACGTAATTGATGACAGGTGGTAATCTGTGAGTTGATAAAGGTGCGAGTACAAGTACGAATTGCTTGCAACTAGGTAAGTACAACTCCGCCTACAATATAAATAAAATTATGTTAAAATGATGTTTAATGTATGTTAAGTACCCTATGCCATGCACACATCGATGCACAGCATATTAAGAGCATGTAGTACACAATCAAGTAGATTGATGAAAAAGTAAGTTAGAAGCCATACATCCCTGTCGCGTAGGCCTTGGGACGGCTTAGAAAAACACATGGCTAGAACAGATAAGCAAGATGGAATTTAGTAGGCATGTCATACCGACTCTTTCCATTGAAAGCATTTTCAAAGTTAAAGCAAAGTAAGAGAAGGTAGAAAGTTGAGCATCCGTTGATGGCTCTCCAGCCTATATAGTGACCTCGGGTGTTATCGTTGGTCTGCGTGCACTCGGTACTGACACAAGGGCCCAAAGTAGACAAGATAAAGAAAAAGAAGATGTTGAAGCATAAATAAACATAACCAGATCATGCATTGGTCACTGTATACGTTAGATCTCTATGCTTGTAGTTTCCATAAAATGCATTCAGTATAAGGTATGCTATGTTATGCATTCAATACATGATAATGTATCCTATGATGTGATAAATGATGCTATGATATATGATATGTTATATGGTATCTGTGATGATTGGTGTGCTCACATGATTTTAAGTATGTGTATGTTTAAACATGTTTTGCGGTAAACATGTTGTACTTATTGAGCACAAAGCTCACAAAGTGTGTTCATGCTGTAGGTAAGCATCCTATGGCTTAATCACCTATGGGCGATGACGGCAGCGGAGGTGGATGTAAGGGGAGGTTGTGGACACACTGCGAGTATTCTTCCCATAATAGTTTGAGTAAATAGTATTTGTAAATAGTAATGTTAAGGAGTATATTTTGAAACAGTTATCGTTAAATGATATTTATGATTGGTAACCGTTAAATATATTTTTGAATGGTAATTAAAGATTGTACTGTACATAATAGTAAAAACGTGTGTAACAAAAAAAAAAAATCCCTAATTTTGGTATCAGATTTAAGTATGGGATGTACGTAAGTATAAGTATTAGTTGAAGAAAGAAAGTTTTTGGTGACGGTCCAGGCCACTGAGGGTACGGGTCACCACAGTTGGTATCAGAGCAGTTTCCTGCCACCCTACCTCACATCGCTGTATGCCTGTCTCATATGTCCAAGTAAGTTAGTTCATTTTTTAAAGTTTAGTAAGTAAATTAACGTTCAAGTTATAGTAGGAAGATGGCTACACTAGTTAAACCCCAGTAGATACAAGAGGACCGAGAAGCGGGCATAGCCTTCGCTGCCATGCGACCACAGACATATGATGGCAGCAATCCATACAAACTCCCCTACAGGATTCATCGCATGGAGGCAATTTTCGAAGGGTGCCATACCCCACCCCATCTACAGATGGTAATGGCCAGTAGCCGATTGCAAGGACCAGTAATGACATGGTGGAATGATCAACACAGGATCAGGGGTCTAACAATGCAGTGGGCTGAGTTTTGCCAAGAGCTTCACAACTCCGACGGCCCAGCTAAGGATGCAAACATCTGAGATGACATGTATGAGAGGAGATATCAGGTCCTCTCTGATATCTAGGACATTTACGAGGGAGAGACCATGGTGCACTACTGTTAGCGATTTTTAGATGCCATGTTACCGAGCATCCCCGTAGACAAGCCTTTTCCAAAGGTGACCGACCTACTTTGGAGAGGGATCCCATGGTATGTAAGAGACCTCGTCCACTACCCTCCGCCACATGAGAACCTGAGATGCCTAGTCCGAGACATAGTGGGTGCTGAGTGAGAGGTACTCAACCCTGACCTGGCAAACAAAGCATTTCAATCGGCCAACGAAGGATTCGTGGCTGAACCGCAACCAGCAGTACCTGAAGACAATGGAGATCTGATGGAAGACCCCGAGCCAGTCCCTCAGTCTCCTGAACACCAGATGGATGAAAATGGTGACGAGAACATCCCCGATGCTCAACCTAATGACGAGAAGGAGGAGATTCCCGACCACATCAATGACGATGAGGGGGTAGAGATGTATGAGGCCCAGGTTCTTATTGCCAGTGACGATGAAGGTAGTATTATCTGGGGAGATGAAGATGAAGATCCCGAGGAATTTCCCCTAACTGATAGTGAGGATGTGAAAGTCGGACGCCGAGTTTGTGATATCTTCAGAATAATAGGAACCTTTCACACGGAGTATTGTTTTAGGAATGTATAGAGGAACAATAGCTCCCCCGTCTGACTTAGAACATGTACTTTGGGATCGTATTATGGGAAGTGTATACCACTCCCACCAAGCTAAAAGTTGTACGCGTTTTGATGTATGTATATGTATTGTGGAGTATTTGTGGAAGTAAGCATTATTTTACCCTAAGGGCCAGAACGTGACTTCTCCATGAGTAAGATCAAAGACTAATGAAGAGTGCAGGACGGTTCCTGACACTCAGAGGATGTCTCGAATACGATACGGTAATCATATTAAATGTCACAAAAAAAAGAAAGGAAGAGACAGATATAACACATGTACTGTATCTACGATGTTTAAGCTAAGAATATGACAAGTATTACGAGTCCCAAGTACAAGAGTCAAAGGACTTACATTCTCATTTTCCGTTATGTGATGGGTTACCTAGGCGACAACGGCGAGAACGAGAACCCGAAACAACCAAGCTACATGAGATGACGAACTACTGGCAGGTCTTACAACAATGTAAGAAATGATGGCAAACTAATGATGGGAGCTTAACCAATTCCGAGAGCAAATGAACCAACAACTACAGGCCCCACAACCAGTAGAGGTGCCAACTCAAGCAGCTCCAATAGCCCCTAACACACCTGGAGAGCAGGTAGTCCCGCCAGTCCAAACTCCACCAACACCACTAACCGTGGCTACTTCCACAACGGCCGATGTTTCCGTGCCGGCCCCGAGAGATGGTGACTTATATGAAGGTTTTAGGCACATAAAGGTACCAGAATTTAAGGGGACAATGAACCCCATTGAAGCAGATGATTGGTTAACCGACGTCCAGGTCATTCTAGACCTCGTAGGGCTGACTGAAAGGGAAAAAGTATTACGTGTATCCCTCGCCTTACGCAAAGGAGAGCACTAATGGTGGAAAACCATGGCAATCAGGAGGGACATCAATGCAATGAACTGGGCAGACTTCATTGCTGAATTTGGAGAAATGTACTTCAATGATGAAGCCCAAGCCATACAACAATACGAGTTTAACAACTTGCACCAGGGCAGCATGACGGTCATGGAAGCCATAAGGAAGTTTGAGCAACTAGCTCGACTGTGCCCAGATTTTGTACCAATCAAGAAGGAAAAGGCCTGTAGGATGCTAAAGATGTTTCGAACAAACATCACCATTCAAGTCTGCAGTGGTGGCCATCGTCCCGCGACTGTGGCTGAATGCGTCAGTAGGGCCATCAGAGCGGAATACTGGTTGGCCCAGGACAAGTAAAGGAGGGCCCAGCTTTACAAAGCAAGAAGAGAAGAGAAGAATCAGCTAAAACAGTTCAAGGGAAGGCTGACCCCTGACTCACAGCATAAGGGACAGAATACAGGAGCCAGCCAACAATACCGACAACCTAATCAAAGTAACAAGAGGAAAGGGAATCCAAGTAACCAAGGGCAACAAAGGAGTTTCCCCTAAAAGAAGAACAACCGTGGGGGAAGTAGTAATCAACAATCAATATGCCCGAAGTACGGGAAGAACCACTCAGGAGAATGCCACTTAGGCACTAGCGGCTACTACATATGTGGCAAGGAAGGCCACTTCATGAAGTACTGCTGCTCAAACCCCCAAAACCAGTAAATCCAAGCTTGTGCCGCAGGAGGATAGCTACACACTGCCCAGGCAAGAATTGAAGGCCCCTCTATCCACCAAGGTAGATTGGAAGCTCCGGAGACGCAGGGGAGAATTTACTCATTCACTAGAGAGGACGCAGAATCTGGAACTTCAACCATAGTGACAGGTCAGCTATCCGTCGCCAACTCCACTGCATTGATTTTATTTGATTTTGGAGCCATGCATTCTTTCATATTGTCAAGGTTTGCTAAGAAGATAGGTCAGAATATAGATCGAATGAAACTGACTTTTCAAACTGCGCTTCCCTCTGCGGAAGTTTTGGTGTCTAATTATTGGTTACACCATATACCAGTAGTTATTTGTGGACAGGAGCTGAGTATCGACCAAATCATCCTCGATATGCATGCCTATGATGTGATTGTAGGAATGGACTTCCTTACTAAGTACCACGCAGTCATAGATTGCCAAAGATGAGAAGTTACCTTCGAGCTAGACAGATGTGAGAAGTTTATTTATGAGGGCTTGTCATTGAAACGGCACAGAATGACGATTTCTGCCTTAAAGGCCCACAAGCTTCTATCCAGTGGATGCATCGGATTCCTTATGCACATCATAGACAAGTCTCATAATAAGTTCTTTAGAGATCTGGGTGGTCGGAAGAAGACTAGCAGTGCTAGCATACCGATCGAGGTTCAGAGTGCCCACACACTCAGCCATTCGGGAATTAGAGAATAGTAGAGAAGGCTAGTTGGTTGAAGCCCTCCGATCATTCTCTTCCAGTAGATTGGCGTCCTCTGAGGTATGAGTTTAAATTGTTATTAGTTTATTGTATATGGTATCATGAGATATTTAACGATCTTAAAAATTTTTTACTGTTCCGCTGCGCCACTCTGATATGTTTTTTACCAATTTATTTCCTACAATTGGTATCAAAGTATCTCGTGACTATGCCATGTACATAAATTAGACATTTAGTTAGTCTTTTTATTTATATATGGATTTGATATTTAGAGAGTGACATTCTAGGATTCCTTTATGTTGTTACCATGTGTTATGTATGTAGTATGTGGTTATTTTAATTTTTTAAATTATTATAAGCATGCTTGTTTTATGCCGATTATGGTTCCTTAGAATTTAGAAAATTGTATCTAGGAATTTTTTATGTAACCATGAGAGTAGTTTATTATCACTGTAATTTTCCCATGGATTTTAATTTTTTTTTTGTCTCTTAGAAATATTATGATTAAAATTTTTGTGCACCGGAAATAGTTTAGAAAATTTTGTATAATTATTCTTGGAGGAGATTGAAGACCGTAATTTATTTTTCCCAAAAGTTAAATTTAATTTAAAGGTTGAAATTTTGATTGTGTGGAAAAATTAGGATTCAAATTAATTTTTTGAGATCCTAACGGATTGAAATATGGCACGAAAATCGAGGACCGCCCCCTCGGGATAGACCACCAGCCGTGATGGAGGATGGGGCTGTGGCAGCCCCTGCCCACAGCTGCACCACCCATGCCCACAGGCTCTACCTGCAGCCGAGGGTGGCCGTGGCCCCCCAAGGGCTGGCAGCAGCCCTGGGCTGTAGCCCATGGCTACAGGCGACGCCTACAACCTGGCTGGCTACTATGCCCACCTAGGCATGTAGCCTATGGCTGCAAGCTTGGCTTGCAGCCCGGCATGGTTGCACATGGCCTGCGGCCATGGGCTGCCAGCCCCTCGGGGGCTGGGGTCTGCCCACGGCGGCTGCTGACCTCCGGGGCCGTGGGGGCGATGGCTGAAAAAATCGAAAAATTTTGATTTTTAAATTTGAGATTTAATTTTTAAATCATGTCTAAAAATATGTAATTGAAAGTTTGAAATTTTTGAAATTACATACTATTACACATGATATTTAAAATTGTTTAAAAATTTGAATTTGAAATTTAAATTTGAAATTCGAATTTGGAATTTGAATTTGAAATTTAAATTTTCAGAATTTAAATTTTAAATGATTCTTGGGATGAGAAATAAATGGAGAGGCTACATAAAGATGGATACAAGAAGACGGAACAAAATTCAAGACCCAAAGAATACTTTAGATGGAATTTTGTAATCTTTATTTTCTTTGTTCTCGGATGGAACCATGACTTGATTATTATTCTGTTAATTATTTTTTCTGTGATATGTCATGGATGTATAAATATGTATTCATGGATGTTTTATATGCAGACTTGATAACATGTCATACAGGACAGGTGAATGTCACTCAAACTATATTGATCATACCTATTTGTCAAAACCCACAGCCTCCATTGTTGATCCATATGTGAAAGCATGGTAACGTCTCGTGTCAGTTTTGCCCTGACCACAACCCTTGGTAGGTGTTTACTACCGCCGGTATACTAAGTTGGATCTCCTATGTGGAAAACATGTTCGGGTATGATCCTATTCATGATCACCTCTCGTTGGCTTAGTAGGACGTGGATCAGGCTACGTAAACAATGGTTATACACTCAAGACTCGTTTAGTTATTAACCTTCCCTAGAAACTCTGTTAACTAAACTGGTGGCCAAAATAAGCGGTTATTAATATATGTCTTAACCTTGGAGGATTTAAGGTAACATATATTAATTGGACGGGGTCCACGTTCCGGCTATTTGTCTCATGACCACCCCTCGGTGGCTTGGGGCAATAGGTGTTGAGAATTACCATTGTAATGCTATATGTTTTTCAAGTTTCATATAGGAACATACTTGTATGTTTCATTTGCTAAATTATCTGTATATTTGCTTGGGCTTTGTAATGATGTCTCGTATAATTTTATTTCAATTCAAAATGTCACCGACACCCCTCATTTCAATACTTACTGAAAATAAGCTGAATGGCGATAATTATAAAGACTGGAAAAGAAATCTATTGATAGTTCTCAGCTGTGAGAGACACAAGTTCGTGCTTGACGAACCATGCCCACCTGGGCCCAAACCTGACACACCACTTAAGGAGGTCGCGGTTGCCTATACTCGTTGGAGAGAATCCAATGAGATAGCTCGGTGCTACATTCTTGCTAGCATGATGAGTGCTTCACAAAAGCAGCATGAGACTTATCAAGTTGCTGGGGAGATCATGAAAAATCTGGAGGACATGTTCGGAGGCCAAGAAAAATTGGCTAGACAGTCTGCTATTACCAACATTATGAACTCCAAGCAGAAGGTAGGTACTCCGGTAAAGGACCACATGATCACTCTAATGGGATTCTTTGCTGAGGCTACTGAAAACGTTGCTGAACTGGATTACAACATCCAGATCGAGATGGTGTTCAAAACTCGTTAAAATATTTTATGGAGTTTAAGGCCGCATACAATCTGGCGACAAGGGAGTTAGGACTCATTGAGCTCATGAAACAACTCCAAGCTTATGAGCGGATGATCAGGGACGGGGATGCGGTCTAATCCAAAGGAGAGGCCAATTTGGCAGAATCTTCTAAACCCTCACGGAAGAGGAAGAGGCCAAATAAGAAGGAAGTGGCTTCCTGTTCTTCTAATCCTCCTGTCTCAGATGGGAAAAAGAAGAAGAAGAACAAGAAGCCTAGGGACCCTAAAAAGTCCAAATGCTTCCACTGTAGGAAGGTAGGTCACTTCAAGAAGGCTTGCCGGGGATTCCTAGCCGTCAAGGGCAAGGAAGGTAAGGAACTTCACTATTTAGAAGCGTGTTTGGTGGAAGAATCGAAAGATACTTGGGTCATTGATTTAGGCACCAATAATCATGTTTGTATTTCTATGCAGGGGTTCGTGGAAACGAGAAGTCTACATGATAGGAGCCTCTCGTTGTCGATTGGAGACAGTAGCTTGGTAGTGGCTGAGGCAGTGGGAGATGTTTACCTTTACTTTGATGAATTTAGGTTTATATTATCAAAAGACTGTTTTTATGTTCCTAATTTTAGGTGGAACCTTATATCGTAGCTTATTTAATAAAGGATTCTTATTCAGTCTCTTTTAGTAAAAGAGTTGATATTCGTAAAAATAAGTCTTTTATCTGTTCTGGATGGATGGATGGAAACCTATATTTGATCAAACCAAAGATGTACTCACTGCTTGACACCGAATTAATTAGAAACTTTAAAAGGTTGAAAGTTTCTCGCTCTAACAATGCGTATCTTTGGCATTTAAGACTTGGTCATATTAATCAGGATAGGATTCAAAGGTTGGTGAAAGGTGGTCCTCTAAAATCTCTGGAGGAGGTACGTCTTCCTCAATGTGAGTCTTGTCTTGAGGGTAAGATGACTAAGAGGTCTTTCGGAGCTCACGGTACTAGAGTTCAGGAACTCTTAGAAATTGTGCACACTGACGTATGTGGCCCCATGAACGTCACAGCACGAGGAGGGTTTGAGTATTATGTCTCCTTTATAGATGATTACTCGAGGTATGGATATGTGTATCTGATGCACCGCAAGAGCGAAACCTTTGACAAATTCAAAGAGTATCGTGCGGAAGTGGAAAAGCAATTGGGTAAATTCATAAAGACACTTCGATCTGATCGAGGTGGTGAATACCTTTCCGATGAATTTCTAGAACATCTTATAGAGAATGGGATACTATCCCAATTGACTGCACCTGGTACTCCACAACAGAATGGTGTAGTTGAAAGGAGAAACGGGACCTTATTGGATATGGTACGGTCCATGATGAGTTATTCAACACTGCCGTTATCATTCTGGGGATATGCTTTACAAACAACGTGCTATATTCTGAATCAGGTTTCAAGCAAATCAATTCCCAGGACTCCGTATGAATTGTGGGATGGCAGGAAGGCTTCCTTTGGACATATGAGAATATGGGGCAGCCCGGTACATGTACTGGATGGGGATGCGAAGAAGTTGAAACCAAGATCAGAATTGTGGATGTTTGTAGGGTATCATAAGGGAATTAAGGGAGGTCTGTTCTATAACCCGAAGGAACAAAAAGTCATTGTTTCAACCCATTCGACATTCTTGGAGGAGAGTCACGTGAATGACTTTTAGCCTCGAAGCAAAGTAGTGCTAGAAGAGTTATCGGGTGAAAGAACTACTCCACAGGTTTCGGTCTTTGATGCAAGTCCGAGTTTCAGTGAACGACATGCAGACGATCAACAATTTAGGGTGCCTTGTCGTAGTGGGAGGGTTTCGAAGAAGCCTAATTTCTTCATGTATGATGCTGAGATATACCCGGCCGAGGCTCATGAGCATGAGGATGATCCTGTCACCTATGATGAAGTTATAAATGATGTTGATTCTAAATCTTGGAAACAGGCTATGAATAATGAGATGGATTCTATGAAATCCAACTCGATTTGGGAACTTGTAGATCTGCCAGATGGGATAAAACCCATTGGATGCAAGTAGGTCTACAAAAGAAATAAGGATACGGAAGGGAAAATGGAAACTTTCAAAGCTAGACTGGTTGCAAAGGGGTATACGCAAAAGGCAGGAATCAATTACGATGAAACCTTTTTGCCTGTTGCTATGCTGAAGTCTATCCGTATTCTTTTGTCCATTGCTGCGGCTCTCGATTACGAGATCTGGCAAATGGACGTCAAGATGGCATTCTTGAGTGGCCATCTTGGGGAATGTATCTACATGATATAGCCCGAAGGGTTCATGATAAAAGGCCAAGAAAGAAAAGTCTGCAAGTTGCTTAGATCCATTTATGGATTAAAGCAAGCATTCTGCTAATGGAACCAGAGATTTGATCAAGCGATCAAGACATTTGGTTTTGAGCAGAACGTTGATGAACCCTATGATTATAAACGTATTAAGGATGGAAAAGTGGTCTTTGGTACTCTATGTCAATGACATACTACTCATTCGGAATGACGTAGGGAACTTATCATCGGTCAAGTTTTGGCTACACCAATAGTTTGACATGAAGGACTTAGGAGAAGCTAATTATGTTCTAGACATTCGTCTCTTTAGAGATCGAAAGAACAAAATGATAGCATTATCCCAAACTTCATACATAGATAAAATAATTGACAAATATGCAATGCAAGAGGCAAAGAAAGGTTCACAACCTTCTATTGCCGGTCTAACTCTTTTATTGGATTACTGTCCCAAGACATCGGAAGAAAGAGAGCGTATGAGTAAGATCCCTTATGCATCCACTGTTGGTAGCCTTATGTACGCTATGCTTTGCACTCTCTCGGACATATGTTTTGCAGTAGGTATGGTGAGTCGATATCAAATGAATCCTGGAACCAAGCACTAGTAAGCAGTAAAGTATATACTCAAGTATCTTAAGAGAACGAGGGATTATATGCTGGTGTATTCTAGAGGGGACCTAACACCCGTAGGATACACGGACTTAGACTTACAGACTTGCAAGGATTCGAGGAAATCGACATCAGGATTAGTGTTCTTGCTCGGAAGAGGCCACATTGTGTGGAGAAGCATGAAGCAGGGTTGCACAGCTGACTCTACGATGGAGGCTGAGTATGTGACTGCGGCTGAGGCATCTAAAAAAGCGGTTTGGCTCCGTAAGTTCTTTAGAGACCTTGAGGTCATTCCGGGTATTGACAAGCCTATCACACTTTACTATAATAACACTGGGGCTATTACCAACACAAGGGAATCTCGGCACCACAAGAGGACCAAGCACATAGATCAGAGATATCACATTATTAGAGGGCACATGGAGAAAGGACAAGTAGATGTATGTAAGATCGCGTCCGAGGAAAACATTGCTGATCCATTTACTAAGACTTTGGTGGCTAGAAGCTTTGAGAGGCACGTAGAGGCGATGAGGATGCGTAACATGGCACATCTACTGACTTAGGGCAAGTAAGAAATTGTTAGGAAATGCCCTAAGCATTAGAGACATTTTGATGTATTTATTTTGAAATGGATAATAAAATTATAAAGTGTGATTGATCTACATAGCCTGCTATGAGTAGAACAATTTACTTTTGACGTTCATTGTGCAGTAACCTTAATCCTGAGTGAATGAACTACTTCATATTTATGACTTGTATACTTTGATATTCCAATGGCTAAAGCGTCTCAGAGGTAGTAAGCTTATAGGCCGGTTTGTTGGGTGTATGACTTGTATATGATGAAGGGTTTGTTTACAGATATCGGAATCATAGCTCTAATAAGGAGTTAAGGGTATCCTCTTAAAGGCATTATACTAGATGTGAAAATGGACAAGGCCTTGGGTCGTCTGCTGCGCAGATGACTTCTTATTCACATATAGTGAATAATCATTTTTTTATTCGGTAGTATAATGGAACTTTAAGATAGCCTGATTAGTAGGATTAAACAGACTTTGACCTAAGGTTAATCATGGATATCATATGAGGGTTCTGCATACATGACAAGGTCATTGGACAATAGCTTGTCACAGGCTTACGTAATACGGTATATAATTGGGAGTTCAGTTTCAAGTTTATAGTGGTTTGACTCTAAAATTAGTGATCATATGATTGAGTTGTTCGATACAGAATGATGATCATATGGAATCATGGGAGCCCGATTCCATAAGGCTACCCACAGCGGATATATAAAGAACATTACTCATACACTCTCTTTCTTCCGATGTTTTTAGACAGTCATCCAATGAAAGAGTTAGACCAACAATAGAAGGTTGTACACCTTTCTTTGCCTCTTGTATTGCATATTTGTCAATTATTTTATCTATGTATGAAGCTTGGGATAACGCTATCATTTTGTTCTTTCGATCTCTGAAGAGGCGAATGCCTAGAACATAATTAGCTTCTCCCAAGTCCTTCATGTCAAACTGTTGGTGTAATCAAAGCTTGACCGATGATAAGTTCCCTACATCATTCCCAATGAGTAGTATATCATCGACATAGAGTATCAGAAAGACCACTTTTCCATCCTTAATACGTTTATAAACATAGGGTTCATCAACGTTTTGCTCAAAAGCGAAAGTCTTGATCGCTTAATCAAATCTCTGGTTCCATGGGCGGGATGTTTACTTTAATCCATAAATGGATCTAAGCAACTTGTAGACTTTCCTTTCTTGGCCTTTCGCTACGAACCCTTCGGACTGTATCATATAGATACACTCTTCAAGATGGCCATTCAACAATGTCGTCTTGACATCCATTTACTAGATCTCGTAATCGAGAGCCGTAGCAACGGATAAAAGAATACGGATAGACTTCAGCATAGCAACAGGCGAAAAGGTTTCATCATAATCGATTCCAACCTTTTGCGTATACCCCTTTGCAACTAGTCTAGCTTTGAAAGTTTCCACTCTCCCTTCTGCATCCTTCTTTCTTTTGTAGACCCATTTGCATCCAATGGGTTTTATCCCATCTGGCAAATCTACAAGTTCTCAAACAGAGTTAGATTTCATAGAATCTATCTCATTGTTCATAGTCTGTTTCCAAGATTTAGAATCAACATCATTTATAGCTTCATTATAGGTGACCGGATCATCCTCATGCTCATAAGCCTCGGCCTGGTATACCTCAGCATCATACATGAAGAAATTAGGTTTCTTCGAAACCCTCCCACTATGACGAGGCACCCTAAATTGTTGATCGTCTGCAGGTCTTTCACCAGAACTCAGACTTACGTCCAAGATCGAAACCTGTGGAGCAGTTCTTTCACCCGATAACTCCTCTAACACCAATTTGCTTCGAGGCTTAAATTCATTCATGTGACTTTCCTCCAAGAATGTCGCATGGGTTGAAACAATGACTTTTTGTTCATTCAGGTAGACCTTCTTTAGTTCCCTTTGGATACCCTACAAACATGCACAGTTCTGATCTTGGTTCCAACTTCTTCGTATTCCCATCCAGTACATGTACCGGGCAGCCCCATATTCTCTTATGTCCAAGGGAGGGCTTCCTGCCACGCTACAATTCATATGGAGTTCTGGGAATTGATTTGCTTGGAACCTGGTTCAAAATATAGCACACCATTTGTAAAGCATATCTCCAAAATGATAATGGCAGCGTTGAATAACTCATCATGGACCGTACCATATCCAATAAGGTCCTGTTTCTCCTTTCGGCTACACCATTCTGTTGTGGAGTACCAAGTGCAGTCAATTGGGATAATATCCTGTTCTCTACAAGATGTCCTAGAAATTCATCGGAGAGGTATTCACCACCTCAATCAGATCGAAGTGTCTTTATGGATTTATCCAATTGCTTTTCCACTTTCGTACGATACTCTTTGAACTTGTCAAAGGTTTCGCTCTTGCGGTGCATCAGATTCACATATCCATACCTCGAGTAATCGTCTATAAAGGAGACATAATACTCGAACCCTCCTCGTGCAATGACGTTCATGGGGCCATATACGTCAGCGTGCACAATTTCTAGGAGCTCCTGAGCCCGTGTATCCTTAGCTCCAAAAGACCTCTTAGTCATCTTACCCTCTAGAAAAGACTCATATTGAGGAAGATGCACCTCCTCTAGAGATTCTAGAGGACCGTCTTTCACCAATCTTTGAATCCTATCCTGATTAATATGATCAAGTCTTAAATGCCAAAGATATGCCTTGTTAGAGTGAGAAACTTTCAACCTTTTAGGGTTATCTATTAATTCGGTGTCAAGCAATGAGTACATCTTTGGTTTGATCAAATATAGGTTTCCATCCATCCATCTAGAACAGATAAAAGACTTATTTCTATGAATATCAACTCTTTTACTAAAAGAAACTGAATAAGAATCCTTTATTAAACAAGCTACCGATATAAAGTTTCTCCTAAAATTAGGAACATAAAAATAGTCTTTCAATAAAATAAACCTAAATTAATCAAAGTAAAGGTAAATATCTCCCACTGCCTCAGCCACCACTAAGCTGCTGTCTCCAGTCCACAACGAGAGGCTCCTATCATGTAGACTTCTCGTTTCCACGAACCCCTGCATAGAAACACAAACATGATTAGTGGCGCCCGAATCAATGACCCAAGTGTCTTTTGATTTTTCCACCAAACACGCTTCCAAGTAGTGAAGTTCCGTACCTTCCTTGCCCTTGGCAGCTAGGATTTCCCGGCAAGCCTTCTTAAAGTAACCTACCTTCCCAAAGCGGAAGCATTTGGACTTTTTAGGATCCCTGGGCTTCTTGTTCTTCTTCTTCTTCTTCGCATCCGAGACAGGAGGATTAGAAGAACTGGAAGCCGCTTGCTTCTGATTTGGCCTCTTCCTCTTCCGTGAAGGTTTGGAAGATTCCACCAAATTGGCCTCTCTTTTGGGTTGGACCGCATCCTCATCCCTAATCATCCGCTTATAAGCTTGGAGTTGCTTCATGAGCTTGGTAAGTCCTAACTCCCTTGTCACCAGATTGTATGTGGCCTTAAACCCACAAAATCTTAGACAGAGTTTTGAACACCATCTCGATTTGGGTGTTGTAGTCCAACTCAGTACCATTCTCGGCAGCCTCAGCGAAGAATCCCATTAGAGTGATCATATGATCCTTCACCGGAGTACCCGCCTTTTGCTTAGAGTTCATAATGCTGGTTATAGCGGACTGTCAAGCCAATTTTTCTTGGCCTCCGAACATGTCCTCCAGATTTTCCATGATCTCCCAAGCAACCTGATAAGTCTCATGCTGCTTTTGTAAAGCACTCGTCATGCTAGCCAGAATGTAGCATTGAGCTATATCATTGGATTCTCTCCAACGAGTATAGGCAACCGGGAGCTCCTCAAGCGGTGTGTCAGGTTTGGGCCCTAGTGGGCATGATTTGTCCAGTACGAACTTGTGTCTCTCGCAGCTGAGAACTATCAACAGATTTCTTTTCCAATCTTTATAATTATCGCTATTCAGTTTATTCTCAGTAAGTATTGAAATGAGGGGTGTTGGTGACATTTTGAACTGAAATAAAATTATACTAGACATCATTACAAAGCACAAGCAAATATACAGATAATTTAGCAAATAAAACATACACGTATGTTCCTATATGAAACTTGAAAAACATATAGCATTGCAACGGTAATTCTCAGCACCTATTGCCCCAAGCCACCGAGGGGTGGTCATGAAAACAAATAGCCGGAACATGGATCCCGTCCAATTAATATATGTTGCCTTAAATCCTCCAAGGTTAAGACATATATTAATAACCGCTTATTTGGCTACCGGTTTAGTTAATAGAGCTTCTAGGGAAGGTTAATAACAACACGAGTCTTGAGTGTATAATCATTATTTACGTAGCCCGATCCACCTCCTACCAAGCCACTGAGGGGTGGTCACGAATAGGATCATACCCGAACACGTTTTTCGCATAGGAGATCCAATCTAGTATACCGACGGTGGTAAACACCTACCGAGGGGTATGGTCAGGGCAGAACTGACGCGAGGTGTTACCATGCTTTCACATATAGATCAATAATGGAGGCCGTGGGTTTTGTTTGAAACCCTCTCCAACTCAATATTTTTAAAAACATGCAAGTTTTGACAAATTATATATGATCAATATAGTAGGAGCGGCACTCACCTATCCTACATGACATGTTATCAAATATGCATATAAAACATCCATCAATACATATTTATACATCCATGACATATCATAGAAAAAAAATGATAGAATAACCAAGCCATGGTTCCATCCTAGAACAAAGAAAAAAAAAAGATTATAAAATTCCAACCAAAGCATTCTTTGGGTCTTGAATTTTGTTCTGTCTTCTTGTATCCATCTTTATGTAGCCTCTCTATTTATTTTTCATTCCAAGAATTATTTAAAATTTAAATTCCAAAATTTAAATTTTAAACAATTTTAAATATCATGTGTAATAATATGTAATTTCAAAAATTTCAAATTTTCAATTACATAGTTTTAAACATGATTTAAAAATTAAATGTCAAATTTAAGAATCCAAATTTTCGATTTTTAAACTGTCGCCCCACCGCCCCAGGAAGCCGGCAGCCACCGTGGGCAACCCCCAGCCCCCGAGGGGTTGGTAGCCCATGGCCACCCCTTATGCAGCCTTGCCGGGCTACAGGCCAAGCCTGCACCTAGGCTGGGCGCAGCAACCGGCAAGCTGCACGCCCAGGCTACGGCCAGCCTTGGGAGGGCCATGGCCACCCTCGACCGTAGGCCAAGCCTGTGGTCGTGGGTAGTCATGGCCTGTCAAGGGGCTGCCACAACCCCATCCTGCCCGAGGGCAGAGGCTGCAACCCCACCAAGCCCCGATGGCCTATTCCGAGGGGTCGTGTCTCAATTTTCGTGTCATATTCCAATTTATCTATTAGGATCTTCAAAAATTATTTTGAATCCCAATTAAATTGAAATTTACCACACAATCAAAATTTCAACCTTTAAATTAAATTTAACTTTTGGGAAAAAATAAATTATGGTCTTGAATCTTCAATCTCCTCCAAGAATAATTACATAAAATTTCCTAAACCGTTTTCGGCATACAAAATATCATAATAATTCTAAGAGACAAAAATTAAAATCCATGCGAAAATTAAGTGTTAATAAACTGCTCCCAAGGTTACATAAAAATTCTTAGATACAATTTTTCTAAATTCTAAGGAACCATAACCGGCATAAACAAGCATGCTTATAATAATTTAAAAAATTAAAATAACCATATACTACATACATAATCCACGACAACAACATAAAGGAAATCTAGAATGCCACTCTCTAAATATCAAATCCATACATAAATAAAAAGACTAATTAATTGTCTAATTTATGTACATAGCATAGCCATGAGCTGGCTCTGATACCAATTGTAGGACATAAATCGGTAAAAACGTATCAGAGTGGCACAACGGAACAATAAAAAATTTTTTCAAGAACGTTAAATATCTCATGATGCCATATACAATAAACCAACAACAATTTAAACTTATACCTCAAGGACGCCAATCTTGCATTAGGAGAATGACCGGAGGGCTTCAACCAACTAGCCTTCTCTACTATTCTCTAATTCCCGAATGGCTGAGTGTGTGGGCACTCTGAACCTCGATCGGTATGCTATCACTACAAGTCTTCTTTCGACCACCCAGATCTCTAAAGAACTTATTGTCATGGTGAGTTGTGCAACAATAAGCCTGCTCACCTGAGAGTCTGTGGTCTAAGAGAAGTGGAGTGGCAGGACCTCTATTTATAGACTTGCATGAGGTGATTCTCTGAATTCGAATTGGATTAGGAGAAGATATTCTCCCTTATCCACAACCAAAAAATCGGAATTTTCTAAGAGGAAAATCTCAACAAATTTTCAGCCAACTTAGGATTATCCAATTCAAATCTAAACAAGATTTTAACTAGAATTTTATCTCCATTTTTCAACCAAAAAATCCAAAAATCCTAGAGGATCTTCACCAAATATTTTCGGCCACTTTAGGATAAGGGAAGAATCAAAATTCCACTAGGATTTTCAAGCTTGAATCTTATCTCATCCTTATCCAAAACAATCGAAAATCTCCTAGGGGATATCCTCAAATTTTCAGCCATAATCAGGGAGGAGAGAATCCAAATTCAACTGAGATTGAAATTTGAAATTTTCCCTAAACCTTATCCACAAAAAATCTGAAAATTTCATGAGGATAATCCTCAAAATTTTCATCCATTATTGTTAGGATTTAGATTTAAAATTCAAGCAGGATTCTAACAAGATTTTCCTCTCCATATCCAACTCAAGTTCGAATTTCATTCCTTGTGTATTTACCACAACAAATTTGAATCCTACTTGGACTGTGATTCAAAATTTGAATTTCAAATTTCAATTTCAAATTTCAAATTTCAAATTTAAATTTCAAATTCAAATTTCAAATTCGAATTTCAAATTCAAATTTCAAATTCAAAATTCAAAATTCAAATTTCAAATTTCAAATTTCAAAATTCAAATTTCAAAATCCACAAAACAGTTGTATTTCAAATTCTTGTTCTCATGGATAATTTTCTACAACTCCAATCCAATCTCAAATAAAATCATGACAACTTTATTTGGAGTTCGAATAATTGTGTACTCTATTATCTATAACAAAATCTGAATCCAACCGGAGAAAATCCTGTCGACCATCCTAATCCTATGTCAACACCATCCATGCATAATAAACTAGCCAATAGCATACACAAATCAATTTTTGCCAAACGTTAAGGAATTATGTGAAGCTAGTAGAGGGACCAATTGGACATATATAATCGGGCTCCTGCAAATCCATATGATCATCATTTTTTACCGAACAACTCAATCATATGATCACTAATTTCAGAGTTACACCACTATAAACCTGAAACTAAACTCCCAATTATATATCGTATTACATAAGCCTGTGACAAGTTATCGTCCAATGACCTTGTCATGTATACAGAACCCTCATATGATATCCATGATCTGCCTTAGGCCAAAGTCCGTTTAATCCTACTAATCAGGCTATCTTAAAGTTCCATTATACTACCGAATAAAGAAAATGATTATTCACTATATGCGAATAAGAAGTTATCCGCCCAGCAAACGACCCAAGGCCTTATCTATTTTCACATTCAGTATAATGCCTTTAAGAGGATATCCTTAACTCCTCATTAGAGCTATGATTCTGATATCTATTAATGAACCCTTCATCATGTACAAGTCATGCACCCAACAAACCGGTCTATAAGCTTACTACCTCTGAGACGCTTTAGGCATTGGAACATCAAAGTACACAAGTCATATACATGAAGCTGTCCATCTACTCAGGATTAAGGTTACTGCACAATGAACGTCAAAAGAGAGTTGTGCAACAATAAGCCTGCTTACCTGAGAGTCTGTGGTCTGAGAGAACTAGAGTAGCAGGACCTCTATTTATAGACTTGCATGAGGTGATCCTCTAAATTTGAATTGGATTAGGAGAAGATTTTCTCCCTTATCCACACACAAAATCTGAATTTTCCAAGCCAAATCGCAACTAAAAAATTCAGCCACCTTCAGGATTTTGCATTCAAAATTCAAACAGGATTTTAACTTGAATTTTATCTCACCATTACCTAACCAAAAAATCCGAAAATCTCTGTTAAGATTTCCTTAAAAATTTTGGCCACAAAAGTAGGGAGAGAATCAATAATTCAACTAGGATTTTCAAGCTTGAATTTTATCTCATCCTTATCCAAAATAACTGAAAATCTCCATGGAGATTCAGTCAAAATTTTGGCCAATACAGGGAGGAGAGAATCCTAATTCAACTGGGATTGAAACTTGAATTTTTTCCTGAATCTTATCCACAAAATTTTCAGAAATTCCATTAGGATATTCCTTAAAATTTTTGACCAAGTTAGTTGGGATTAGGATTCAAAATTTAAGTAGAATTCAAACAAGATCTTCCTCTTCAGAATCCAAATCAAATTTGAATTTCTCCATGTGGATTATCCACAAAAAATTTGAATCCTATATGGACTGTGATTCAAAATTTGAATTTCAAATTTCATAGTTTAAATTTCAAAATTCAAATTTCAAACTTCAAATTCAAATTTCAAACTTAAATTTCGAATTAAAATTTCAAATTTAAATTTAAATTTCAAATTTCAAATTCAAAATTTAAATTTCAAATTTCAAATATCAAATTTCAAAATTCAAATTTCGAACTCCACAAAAAAGGTTGTTTTTCAAACTTTATTCTCATGGATAATTTTCTACAACTCCAATCCAATCTCAAATAAAATCATGGTAACTTTATTTGGAGTTCAAATAATTGTGTACTCTATTATCTAAAACAAAATCTGAATTTAACTAGAGAGAATCTTGTCCACCATCCTAATCCTATGTCAATACCATCCATGCATAATCAACTAGCAAATAGCATACACAAATCAATTTGCCAATCGTTAAGGAATTTTGTGGAGCTAGTAGAGGGACCAATTGGACATATATAATCGGGCTCCTGCAAATCCATATGATCATCATTTTTTACCGAACAACTCAATCATATGATCACTAATTTCAGAGTCACACTACTATAAACCTGAAACTGAACTCCCAATTATATACCGTATTACATAAGCCTATGACAAGCTATTGTCCAATGACCTTGTCATGTATGCATAACCCTCACATGATATCCATGATCAGCCTTAGGTCAAGGTCCGTTTAATCCTACTGATCAGGCTATCTTAAAGTTCCATTATACTACCGAATAAGAAAATGATTATTCACTATATGTGAATAAGAAGTCATCTGCCCAGCAGACGACCCAAGGCCTTGTCCATTTTCACATCCAGTATAATGCCTTTAAGAGGATACCCTTCACTCCTCATTAGAGCTATGATTCCGATATCTGTAAACAAACTCTTCATCATATACAAGTCATGCACCTAATGAACTGGTCTGTAAGCTTACTACCTCTAAGACGCTTTAGCCATTGGAACATCAAAGTACACAAGTC
The DNA here is from genome assembly GCA_035233585.1 of Antiaris toxicaria. NCBI lineage: Eukaryota > Viridiplantae > Streptophyta > Magnoliopsida > Rosales > Moraceae > Antiaris > Antiaris toxicaria. The sequence continues at coordinate 76,157,108 of CP141155.1, forward strand.
ATATACATGAAGTAGTTCATTCACTCAGGATTAAGATTACTGCACAATGAACGTCAAAATCAGATTGATCCACTCATAGCGGACTACGTAGATCAATCACGCTTTAGTCCCGATCTAATATGTCACCACCAAGCAACATATCTATGTCTCTACTTGGGAGTCTATGCTCCAAACAGTCAAGACAAACCGTCCCCACCATGGCTTTAGACAATATAATAGTCTTAACATGAGTTAGATGCTCGGTCTAACCCCATAGACTACAGACCTTAGTTTAGACCGCTTACTTTAGAACATTGTCTTCTCGCATACAAAAATTCCATTGCATGCAACGTTCTAATAGTTTTAACATAAGCAGTCAGATAGCCATATTTGCTTACATTTACTTTAACATGTAAATAGAATGAAGACAAACAACAATGTAATGAATAACCTCTATATTTAATTTTATTATCTGGTTCAAAATAAATACATCAAAATGTCACTAATGCTTAGGGCATTTCTTAACATCCACTAGATAACATCTCACGAGCCTTCACTACTGATATCATCATCTTTGTTTACTCCAGCGACAAACCCTTATAGACGAACTTTTCACATCTGATTGGTTCGAAAGTAACCTCCCACCTTCGACAGTCTATGATGGTGTCATATTTTGTGTGGAAGTCCATCCCCACAATTACATCATAGTCATACATGTCGATGATGATCAGGTTAATGCTCAATTTTCTCCCACAGATAATTACTAGCACCTAACGTATCTAGTAATTATACAATAAAACTTCCCTTGAAAGAAGTGATATTCTAAAAGTTTATTTCGTCCTATCTAAGTTCCTATCTAGCTTTCTAGCGAAATCTGATGATGCGACGAATGGGTGGCTCTAGAATCGAATAAAACTAATACATCAAAGTTGGCGATAGAATGCTGGCCCATCACCACTATGGAAGTTCCAGCTTTAGCGTCACTCCTCGTGTAAGCATAGATTCTCCCTTAGTTGTCTGGAGCTTTCAGTCTACCTTGTGTGATCGAAGGGCCTAGTCTGGGCGGCATGAAGTTGATTATTCCCACTGTGGGGTTGATTCTATCAGTTCTGTGGGTTTGAGTAGCAGTTTTTGGCATAGTGGCCTTTCTTACCACAGATGAAACAACCACTTGCTCCCTACTCGCATTCTCCTGGGTGCCTCTTTCCGCATTTCAGGCACGTCGGGTATTGGCTGCCGTTTCCTCCCTGGTCATTTTTCTTCTAGGGGAAATTTTTCTGTGAATCTTGGTTGCCCTGATTTCCCTTTCTCTTGTTGTTATTGTAGGAATGCTTGCTATTCTAGCCAGTCCTCACGTTATGCCCTCTGTGTTGTGACTCGGGGTTCTGCTTCCCCTAAGCCTGCTTAGCTTGCATTTTCTCCTCCTTTCGTGCCTTAAAATTCTAAACCTTTCGCTCCTTATCCTGAACCAACCAGTACTCAGCTCGGATAGTGACAACTCTATGAAATAGAGTTATTACAGCCATTTGGAGATGTAAAAAGATGTTTAGTCCATTGAGTTCTTGACATTTTAATAGTTAACTAAAGCATTTTTTTGGTTTTTAATGCAGTCTTTTATTTTAGAATGTTAAATTTAATTTTTCAAGTTAGTTTATATTGCTTTTAAGTGTTTTGCAGAGTTGAAGTAGTAGAAGGTTGTTTGGATCAGGAGGTCAAGCTGCAGCTAGGATGGAATTGCAAAAATTGGAGAAAAATGATAAGAAAGACTGATTCCAGGCGTTGCTACAGCAATGCTGTAACTTTACTGTAGCAAACTGGGGCAGAAATTGTTCAGATATTTTGACAAGTCAACGTACAGCTGGCAGCCAATTTTATTAGTGAGCATGGCAGAAAGGACAAGCTTATGAGTTGTCTTAATCCAAGGACACCAAATAAAAGCTCAGCCATTAGATTATGTACACATGTACATCCTCTATTTGCCCTAGCACTTAAAAGGGAACATGATGCATTTAGAAAAGAGAGGCAGACAAGGAGCAGAGAGAAAATACGGAAAAGAGCAGGACAGAAAGAGAAAACCCAGAAGAGAAAGGAAACGTACAGGGATTGGAGGAGATTTCAGCATATTCTGGAAGGAGAAATTAAAAAGTAGCTGTGTACCTTGTGCACGTCTATTCTGTCAATCTTTCCTCCATTTTCGGTTGTACTCTTGTTTTTATTTTTCCCGTACAATGTTTTCTTTTTCCGGTGGGTTTGAACAATCAAGTATGAACTAATTTCCTTTAAGACTGGGAGGATAAAGTACCCATTTCTGTGACTAGCTTTGTATGTTGAGCTTGCTACTTTAATGTTATTTAGTTTATTCAACATCGTTTTGTTGGTTTATTTGTGTTCTTCGACTGGCCATCTTGAGCATAATACTGTGATTTCAGTGGTTGGAAAACTAATTGAAATTAGACAGGTGTTGGATAATGTGTGATTAGTTGGGTTTGTGTAGTAACCTAATTAATTTTGCAAGTTAAGCAGGAATGCATGCTTGTCTCATATAACCTTTTGGAACCTAAGCTTAATTTGGCTTCGTACTCCATTTAGCATAAGAATATGTTGAAATGAAGCAAGAAGTTATTAACATAAGTATTTCGGAAGAAACTTGTGAAATTTTGAGTTCTAGGTTAATTAAGTAACATTGCTGTAGCAATGCTGGAGCATTGCTGTAACATACTGAGTCAAGTTATAGAAAAAGGGGAAATTGAATCTTAGTCACTCCTTGACCAATTGTTATTAAGTCTGTTTTATTCAGCTTGCAATTGCCTTGTGCATTTTTATATCATACTAGTATAGTGAGTTTAAGACAATTTTAATTCTCCATCAATTCTTGCATATCCTTAATTTTGTTTTTAATTTAGATGAAGTAGTGATAACATTCTCTGTGGGACGATATCCGTACTCTTGTACACTGTATTACTTGTATGCGACACATGTGCTTGCATAGCATTTTAAGGAAGCAACAAGTTTTTGGCACCGTTGCCGGGGACTTGTTATCATTATTAGTCTTTGTAAAATATATATTTTGATTTCTGCAGTTTTTCTATTTTATCTTGATATTTCTGTTTGTATCCTTGTAGGTACTCGAATTTCTTTATGAATAGACCACGAGACCAGGAATTGCTGCCTATAGATCCAGAAATTGAAAGGACATTCAGGGCAAGAAGAAGAGAACAACAAGGTCTTGCAGTTGTTGAAGAAATGGCCGAAAAAGAAGTTGGCAACAATGGAAATAATGCTGTAACAATGGCAGATGATAGGGATAAAGCTATTAGAGAATATGCTGCGCCAATGCTACACGGTCTGAATTCTGGTATTGTTAGGCCAGAAATTCAGGCACTGCAGTTTGAGCTAAAACTAGTCATGTTTCAAATGCTCCAAACAGTCGGGCCGTTTAGTGGGATGTCAACAGAAGATCCTCATCTCCATCTCAGACTTTTTATGGAAGTGAGTGATTCTTTCAAGCTGCCAGGAGTGTCAGAGGATGCTTTGAGACTCAAGTTGTTTCCCTATTCTCTGAGGGACCGAGCAAGAGCATGGTTGAATTTGTTGCCATCAAATTCAGTAATTACTTGGAATGATTTGGCAGAGAAATTCCTGATGAAGTACTTTCCTCCAACTAAGAATGCCAAGCTCAGGAATGACATTACTGGTTTTCAGCAGATGGATGGTGAATCTTTGTATGAGGCATGGGAAAGATATAAGGAGCTATTGCGCAAGTGTCCTCACCACAGGATTCCTCACTGGATTCAGATGGAAACCTTCTACAATGGTCTCAATGGGCAGACTCGGACTATAGTAGATGCCTTAGCCAACGGAGCTATTTTGGCCAAATCTTACAATGAAGCTTATGAAATATTGGAGAGGATGGCCAATACCAATTATCAATGGCCATCCGAGAGAGTAGCTTCCACAAGAAGAGTAGCAAGGGTACATGAATTAGATGCAATGACTGCTTTAACAGCTTAGGTATCTTCTCTTACTAGTGTTTTGAAATCAATGAACATGAATTCAGGGATGAAGCCTCAACAACCAATAACAGCCTCTTGTACTTATTGTGGTGAAGAGCATCTTTTTGATCAATGCCCATCCAACCTAGCATCAGCATGTTATGTTGGGAATTTCAACAGGAATCATAATCCATATTCCAACACATATAATCCGGGTTAGAGACAACATCTGAGTTTTTCTTGGAACTCTCAAGGGCAGAATGCAGGGTCCTCTTCTATACTAACCCGTCTGCAACATCTTCCAGGATTTCCACCCTAAGCAAGAACTCAGCCAGTGGAACAATCTTCATCAATGGAGAGTTTATTGAAAGAGTATATGGCCAAGAATGACGCCATCATTCAAAATCAGGCATCCATGATTCAAAGTCAAGCAGCAGCATCGAGGAATTTGGAGAACTAGCTGGGGCAGTTAGCTAATGCCTTGAATACTCGACCTCAAGGTTCATTGCTAAGTGACACAGAGAATCCTAGGCGAGAGGGTAAGGAGCAATGCAAGGCAATTTCATTGAGAAGTGGTAGAGAGCTAAAGCTGCCCGAAGTAAAGCCTAGACAGCAAAGGGAGCCCTCTTCAATCCAAGAGAAAAAGGAGAACGAAGAAGAAGTGGAGGAACTAAAGAAACAAAATAATGCCACAGACCACAACGCTGCAGCATCGCTACAGCAGAGCTGTACAGAACAGCAAAAGTCTAGACCACCACCACCTTTTCCTCAACGACTCCACAAGCAGCAACAAGATAAGCAGTTCAAGCGATTTTTGGATGTCTTGAAGCAGCTCCACATTAATGTTCCACTTGTGGAAGCACTTGAACAAATGCCAAGCTATGCTAAGTTTATGAAGGACATTCTTTCTAAGAAGAGAAGGCTTGGGGAATTTGAAACCGTAGCCATGACAGAAGAATGCAGTGCTATTTTACAGAATAAACTTCCCTTAAAGTTGAAGGATCCAGGAAGTTTTAGAATTCCATGTGCTACTGGCAATAAGTACATTGGCAAGGCTCTTTGTGACCTTGGAGCAAGCATAAACCTTACGCCAATGTCAGTCTTCAGAAAGTTAGGAATTGGGGAAGTAAGGCCAACTACAGTGACTCTATAATTAGCAAACCGATCAATTACCCATCCAGAAGGGAAGATTGAAGACATATTGGTAAGGGTAGATAAATTCATTTTCCTTGCAGACTTCATTGTTCTAGATTTTGAAGCGGATAGAGAAGTGCCTATCATACTGGGAAGATGTAGGAAAATAAATCGGTAAAAACGTATCAGAGTGGCGCAGCGGAACAATAAAAATTTTTTAAGATCGTTAAATATCTCATGATGCCATATACAATAAACCAACAACAATTAAAACTCATACCTCAAGGACGCCAATCTTGCAGGAGGAGAATGACCGGAGGCTTCAACCAACTAGCCTTCTCTACTATTCGCCAATTCCCGAATGGCTGAATGTGTGGGCACTCTGAACCTCGATCGGTATGCTAGCACTGCTAGTCTTCTTCCGACCACCCAGATCTCTAAAGAACTTATTGTCACGATGAGCTGTGCAATAATAAGCCTGCTCACCTGAGAGTCTGTGGTCTAAGAGAACTGGAGTGGTAGGACCTCTATTTATAGACCTGCATGAGGTGATTCTCTGAATTCGAATTGGATTAGGAAAAGATATTCTCCCTCATCCACATCCATAAAATTTGAATTTTCCATGGGAAAATCCCAACAATAAAATTCGGTTTATTTAGGATAAATCCAATCCAAATCTAAACAAGATTTTAACTAGAATTTTATCTCCCTTTTTCAACCAAAAAATCTGAAATTTCCTAGGAGATTTTCCCTCCAAAAATTCGGCCACATTTAGGATAAGGGAGAATCAAAATTCCACTAGGATTTTCAAGCTTGAATCTTATCTCAACCTTATCCAAAATAACCGAATTTTCCTAGGAGATTTCCTCCATAATTTCGGCCACTTTCAGGGAAGGAGAGAATCCAAATTCAACTAGGATTGAAACTTGAAATTTTCCCTTAAACTTTATCCACAAAAACCGAAATTCCATTGAGGATTATCCTCAAAATTTCATCCATAATTTGTTAGGATTTGGATTCAAAATTCAAGCAGGATTCTAACAAGATTATCCTCTCCAAATCCAACTCAAATTCGAATTTCAAACCTTGTGGATTTTCCACAACAAATTCAAATCCCACTTGGACTATGATTAAAAATTTGAATTTCAAATTTCAAATTCGAATTTCAAATTCGAATTTCAAATTTCAAATTCAAATTTCAAATTCAAATTTCAAATTCAAATTTCAAATTTCAAATTTCAAATTTCAAAATTCAAATTTCAAAATTCAAATTTCAAATTCCACAAAATGGTTGTGTTTCAAATCCTTGTTCTCATGGATAATTTTCTGCAACTCCAATCCAATTTCAAATAAAATCATGGCAACTTTATTTGGAGTTCAAATAATTGTATACTATATTATCCAAAACAAAATCTGAATCCAACCGGAGAAAATATTGTCTACCATCCTAATCCTGTGTCATCACCATCCATGCATAATAAACTAGCCAATAGCATACACAAATCAATTTGCCAAACGTTAAGGAATTATGTGGAGCTAGTAGAGGGACTGATTGGGCATATATAATCGGGCTCCCGCAAATCCATATGATCATCATTCTTTACCGAACAACTCAATCATATGATCACTAGTTTCAGAGTCACGCCACTATAAACCTGAAACTGAACTCTCAATTATATACCGTATTATGTAAGCCTGTGACGAGCTACTATCCAATGACCTTGTCATATATGCAAAACCCTCATATGATATCCATGATCAGCCTTAGGTCAAAGTCCGTTTAATCCTACTGATCAGGCTATCTTAAAGTTCCATTATACTACCGAATTAAGAAAATGATTATTCACCATATGTGAATAAGAAGTCATCCGCCCAGCAGACGACTCAAGGCCTTGTCCATTTTCACATTCAGTATAATGCCTTTAAGAGGATACCTTTAACTCCTTAGAGCTATGATTCCGATATCTGCAAACAAACCCTTCATCATATACAAGTCATGCACCTAACGAACTTGTCTATAAGCTTACTACCTTTGAGATGCTTTAGCCATTGGAACATCAAAGTACACAAGTCATATACATGAAGTAGTTCATTTACTCAGGATTAAGGTTATTGCACAATGAACGTCAAAAGTAGATTGATCCACTCATAGCGGACTACGTAGATCAATCACGCTTTAGTCCCGGTCTAATATGTCACCACCAAGTAACATATCTATGTCTCTACTTGGGAGTCCAGCTCCAGACAGTCAAGACAAACCGTCCCCTCTAAGACTTTAGACAACATAATAGTCTTAACATGAGTTAGATGCTCGGTCTAACCCCATAGACTATAGACCATAGTTTAGACCGCTAACTTTAGAACATTGTCTTCTCGTATACAAAAGTCCATTGCATGCAACGTTCTAACAGTTTTAACACAAGCAGTCAGTGAGCCATATTTGCTTACATTTACTTTAACATGTAAATAAGACGAGGACAGATAGCAATATAATGAATAACCTCTATATATAATTTTATTATCCAGTTCAAAATGAATACATCAAAATGTCTCTAATGCTTAGGGCATTTCCTAACAATCTCCCACTTGCCCTAAGCTAGTAGATGTGTCGTGTTACGCATCCCCATCGCCTCTACATGCCTCTCAAAGCTTCTAGCCACCAAAGTCTTAGTAAAGGGATCGGCGATGTTGTCCTCGAACGCAATCTTACATACATCCACTTGTCCTGTCTCCACATGCCCTCTAATGTCGGCTTCCTCGAATCCTTGCAAGTCTGGAAGACTGAGTCCGTGTATCCTACGGGTGTTAGGTCCCCTCCAGAATACACCAGCATATAATCCCTCGTTTCTTAAGATACTTGAGTATATGCTTTACAGCTTACCAGTGCTTGGTTCCAGGATTTGCTTGATATCGACTCACCATACCTACTGCAAAACATATATCTGGGCGAGTGCAAATCATAGCGTACATAAGGCTACCCACAGCGGATGCATAAGGGACCTTACTCATATGATCTCTTTCTTCTGATGTCTTAGGACAGTCATCCAATGAAAGAGTTAGACCGGCAATAGAAGGTTGTGAGCCTTTCTTTGCCTCTTGCGTTGCATATTTGTCAATTATTTTATCTACGTATGAAGCTTGGGATAACGCTATCATTTTGTTCTTTCGATCTCTGAAGAGACGAATGCCTAGAACATAATTAGCTTCTCCCAAGTCCTTCATGTCAAACTGTTGGTGTAACCAAAGCTTGACCGATGATAAGTTCCCTACATCATTCCCAATGAGTAGTATATCATCGACATAGAGTATCAGAAAGACCACTTTTCCACCCTTAATACGTTTATAAACACAAGGTTCATCAACGTTCTGCTCAAAACCAAATCTCTTAATCGCTTGATCAAACCTCTGGTTCCATGAGCGGGATGCTTGCTTTAATCCATAAATGGATCTAAGCAGCTTGCAGACTTTCCTTTCTTGGCCTTTCGCTATGAACCCTTCAGGCTGTATCATATAGATACACTCTTCAAGATGGCCATTCAAAAATGCCGTCTTGACATCCATTTGCCAGATCTCGTAATCGAGAGCCGTAGCAATGGACAGAAGAATATGGATAGACTTCAGCATAGCAGTAGGTGAAAAAGGTTTCATCGTAATCGATTCCAGCCTTTTGCGTGTATCCCTTTGCAACCAGTCTAGCTTTGAAAGTTTCCACTCTCCCTTCCGCATCCTTCTTTCTTTTGTAGACCCATTTGCATCCAATGGGTTTTATCCCATCCGGCAAATCTACAAGTTCCCAAACAGAGTTGGATTTCAAAGAATCCATCTCATTGTTCATAGCCTGTTTCAAAGATTTAGAATCAACATCATTTATAGCTTCATCATAGGTGACTGGATCATCCTCATACTCATGAGCCTTGGCTTGATATACCTCAGCATTATACATGAATAAATTAGGTTTCTTAGAAACCCTCCCACTACGACGAGGCACCCCAAATTGTTGATCGTCTGCAGGTCTTTCACTGGAACTTGGACTTGCGTCCAAGACCGAAATCTGTGGAGCAGTTCTTTCACCCGATAACTCCTCTAGCACCACTTTGCTTCGGGGCTTAAAGTCATTCATGTGACTTTCCTCCAAGAATGTTGCATGGGTTGAGACAATGACTTTTTGTTCCTTCGGGTTATAGAACAGACCTCCTTTAGTTCCTTTTAGATACCCTACAAACATGCACAATTCTGATCCTAGTTCCAACTTTTTTGCATCCCCATCCAGTACATGTGCCGGGCAGCCCCATATTCTCATATGTCCAAGGGAGGGCTTCCTGCCACGCCACAATTCATACGAAGTTCTGGGAATTGATTTGCTCGGAACCTGGTTCAGAATATAGCATGCCGTTTGTAAAGCATATCCCCAAAATGATAATGGCAGCGTTGAATAACTCATCATGGACCGTACCATATCCAATAAGGTCCTGTTTCTCCTTTCGGCTACACCATTCTGTTGTGGAGTACCAGGTGCAGTCAATTGGGATAATATCCCGTTCTGTACAAGATGTCCTAGAAATTTATCGGAGAGGTATTCACCACCTCGATCAGATCGAAGTGTCTTTATGGATTTATCTAATTGCTTTTCCACTTCCGCCCGATACTCTTTGAACTTGTCAAAGGTTTCGCTCTTGCGGTGCATCAGATACACATATCCATACCTCGAGTAATCATCTATAAAAGAGACATAATACTCGAACCCTCCTCGTGCTGTGACGTTCATGGGGCCACATACGTCAGTATGCACAATTTCTAAGAGCTCCTGAGCCCTTGTACCCTTAGCTCCAAAAGACCTCTTAGTCATGTTACGCTCAAGACAAGACTCACATTGGGGAAGTCGTACCTCCTCCAGAGATTCCAGAGGACCGTCTTTCACCAATCTTTGAATCCTATCCTGATTAATATGACCAAGTCTTAAATGCCAAAGATACGCCTTGTTAGAGTGAGAAACTTTCAACCTTTTAGAGTTATCAATTAATTCAATGTCAAGCAGTGAGTACATCTTTGGTTTGATCAAATATAGGTTTCCATCCATCCATCCAGAACAGATAAAAGACTTATTTCTACGAATATCAACTCTTTTACTAAAAGAAACTGAATAAGAATCCTTTATTAAACAAGCTACCGATATAAGGTTCCTCCTAAAATTAGGAACATAAAAACAGTCTTTCAATAAAATAAACCTAAATTGATCAAAATAAAGGTAAACATCTCCCACTGCTTCAGCCACCACAAAGCTACCATCTCCAGTTCGCAACGAGAGGCTCCTATCATGTAGACTTCTCGTTTCCACGAACCACTGCATAGAAACACAAACATGATTAGTGGCGCCCGAATCAATGACCCAAGTGTCTTTCGATTCTTCCACCAAACACGCTTCCAAGTAATGAAGTTCCTTACCTTCCTTGCCCTTAGCGGCTAGGAATTCCCGGCAAGCCTTCTTGAAGTGACCTACCTTCCCACAATGGAAGCATTTGGACTTTTTAGGGTCCTTCGGCTTCTTGTTCTTGTTCTTATTCTTCCCATCCGAGATAGGAGGATTAGAAGAACTAGAAGCCACTTGCTTCTTATTTGGCCTATTCCTCTTCCGTGAGGGATTGGAAGATTCCGTCAAATTGGCCTCTCCTTTAGGTCGGACCACATCCTCGTCCCTGATCATCCGCTCATAAGCCTGTAGTTGCTTCATGAGCTCGGTTAGTCCTAACTCCTTTGTCGCCAGATTGTATGCAGCCTTAAACCCCACAAAATCTTTAGACAGAGTCTTGAACACCATCTCGATCTAGGTGTTGTAGTCCAACTCAGCACCATTCTCGGCAGCCTCAGCAAAGAATCCCATTAGAGTGATCATATGGTCTTTCACCGTAGTACCCACCTTTTGCTTAGAGTTCAAAATGCTGGTGATAGCGGACTGTCGAGCCAATTTTTCTTGGCCTCCGAACATGTCCTCCAGATTTTCCATGATCTCCCCAGCAACTTGATAAGTCTCATGCTGCTTTTGTAAAGCACTCGTCATGCTAGCAAGGATGTAGCATCGAGCTATCTCATTGGATTCTCTCCAATGATTATAGGCAACCGGGACCTCCTCAAGTGGTGTGTCAGGTTTGGGCCCAGGTGGGCATGGTTCGTCCAGCACGAACTTGTGTCTATCACAGTTGAGAACTATTAATAGATTTTTTTCCAATCTTTATAATTGTCGCCATTCAACTTATTTTCAGTAAGTATCGAAATGAGGGGTGTCGGTGACATTTTGAACTGAAATAAAATTATACTAGACATCATTACAAAGCCCAAGCAAATATATAGATAATTTAGCAAATAAAACATACAACTATGTTCCTACATGAAACTTGAAAAACATGTAGCATTGCAACGGTAATTCTTAGCACCTATTGCCCCAAGCCACCGAGGGGTGGTCATGAAAGCAAATAGCCAGTACATGGACCCCGTCCAATTAATATATGTTGCCTTAAATCCTCCAAGGTTAAGACATATATTAATAACCGCTTATTTGGCCACCAGTTTAGTTAACAGAGCTTCTAGGGAAGGTTAATAACTAAACGAGTCTTGAGTGTATAACCATTGTTTACATAGCCCGATCCACGTCCTACCAAGCCACCGAGGGGTGGTCATGAATAGGATCGTACCCGAACACGTTTTCCACATAGGAGATCCAATCTAGTATACCGGCGGTGGTAAACACCTACCGAGGGGTGTGGTCAGGGCAGAACTGATGCGAGGCATTACCATGCTTTCACATATGGATCAACAATGGAGGCCGTAGGTTTTGTTTGAAACCCTCTCCTACTCAATATTTTGAAAAACATGCAAGTTTTGACAAATTATGTATGATCAATATAGTATGAGCGGCACTCACATATCCTATATGACATGTTATCAAATATGCATATAAAACATCCATCAATACATATTTATAAATCCATGACATATCACAGAAAAAATAATTGACAAAATAACCGAGCTATGGTTCCATCCTAGAACAAAGAAAATAAAGATTACAAAATTCCATCCAAAGCATTCTTTGGGTCATGAATTTTGTTCCGTCTTCTTGTATCCATCTTTATGTAGCCTCTCCATTTATTTCTCATCCCAAGAATTATTTAAAATTTAAATATCCAAAAATTTAAATTTCAAATTCAAATTCCAAATTCGAATTTCAAATTTAAATTTCAAATTTAAATTTTAAACAATTTTAAACATCATGTGTAATAATATGTAATTTAAAAAATTTTAAATTTTCAATTACATATTTTTAAACATGATTTAAAATTAAAAATCAAAATTTTCTGATTTTTTTGGACAATCGAACCGCCGCCCCGTAGGCGGCAGCCGCCGTGGAAAGCCACCAACCCCGGAGGGGCTAGCAGCCCACGGCTGGCCCCATGTGCAGCCTTGCCGGGCTGCAGGCCAAGCCTGCAGCGCTAGGCTACACGCCCAGGCTGGGCGTAGCAGCCGGCAGGCTGCAGGCAGCACCTGCAGCCAGAGGCTGCATGCCCAGGCTGCAGCCAGCCTTGGGCAGGCCACGGCCATCCCTGGCTGCAGGCAAAGCCTGCGGCCGTGGGTGGTGTGGGCCTGCACAGGGGCTGCCGCAGCCCCATCCTGCCCGAGGGCAGGGGCTGCAGCCCCACCAAGGTTCGTCGGCCTATCCCGAGGGGTCGTGTCTCGATTTTCGTGTCATATTCCAATTTACCTATTAGGATCTCCAAAAATTAATTTGAATCCCAATTAAATTGAAATTTTCCACATAATCAAAATTTCAACCTTTAAATCAAATTTAACTTTTGGGAAAAAATAAATTATGGTCTTCAATCTTCAATCTCCTCCAATAATAATTATATAAAATTTCCTAAACCGTTTCCGGTGTACAAAACTTCTAACCATAAAAATTCTAAGAGACAAAAATTAAAATCCACGGGAAAATTACAGTGTTAATAAACTGCTCCCATGGTTACATAAAAATTCCTAGATACAATTTTTCTAAATTCTAAGGAACCATAACTGGTATAAACAAGCATGCTTATAATAATTCAAAAAATTAAAATAACCACATACTTTATACATAATCCATGATAACAACATAAAGGAACCCTAGAATGCCACTCTCTAAATATCAAATCCATACATAAATAAAAAGACTAAGTAATTGTCTAATTTATGTACATGGCATAGTCATGAGATGGCTCTGATACCAATTATAGCAAAATAAATCGGTAAAAATGTATCAGAGTGGCGTAGCGGAACAATAAAAATTTTTAGATCGTTAAATATCTCATGATGCCATATACAATAAATCAACAACAATTAAAACTCATACCTCAAGGATGCCAATCTGTAGGAGGAGAATGACCGGAGGCTTCAACCAACTAGCCTTCTCTACTATTCTCCAATTCCCGAATGGCTGAGTGTGTGGGCACTTTGAACCTCGATCAGTATGCTAGCACTGCTAGTCTTCTTCCGACCACCCAAATCTCTAAAGAACTTTATTGTCACGATGAGCTGTGCAACAATAAGCCTGCTCACCTGAGAGTCTGTGGTCTGAGAGAACTGGAGTAGTAGGACCTCTATTTATAGACCTGCATGAGGTGATTCTCTGAATTGGAATTGGATTAGGAAAAGATATTTTCCCTTATCCATAACCATAAAATCTGAATTTTCCAAGGGAGAATCTCCACAATAAAATTCGGTTTTCTTAGGATAAATCCAATCCAAATCTAAACAAGATTTTAACTAGAATTTTATCTCCCTTTTCCAACCAAAAAATCCGAAATTTCCAAGGAGATTTTTCCTCCAATAATTCGGCCACTTTTAGGATAAGGGAGAATCAAAATTCCACTAGGATTTTCAAGCTTGAATCTTATCTCAACCTTATCCAAAAATAACCGAATTTCCTAGGAGATCTCCTCCATAATTTCGGCCACTTTTTAGGGAAGGAGAGAAACCAAATTCAACTGGGATTGAAACTTGAATTTTCCCTTGAATCTTATCCACAAAAACCGAAATTTCCTTGAGGATTATCCTCAAAAATTTCGTCCAAAGTTTGTTGGGATTTGGATTCAAAATTCAAGTAGGATTCTAACAAGATTATCCTCTCCAAGTCCAACTCAAATTCGAATTTCAAACCTTGTGGATTTTTCACAACAAATTCGAATCCTACTTGGACTGTGATTCAAAATTTGAATTTCAAATTTCAAATTCAAATTTCAAATTCAAATTTCAAATTTCAAATTTCAAATTTCAAATTTAAATTTCAAATTCAAATTTCAAATTCGAATTTCAAATTCAAATTTCAAATTCAAATTTCAAAATTCAAAATTCAAATTTCAAATTTCAAATTTCAAATTCCACAAGACGGTTGTGTTTCATATTCTTATTCTCATGGATAATTTTCTACAACTCCAATCCAATCTCAAACAAAATCATGGCAACTTTATTTGGAGTTCGAATAATTGTGTACTCTATTATCCAAAACAAAATCTGAATCCAACCGGAGAGAATCTTGTCTACCATCCCAATCCTGTGTCAACACCATCCATGAATAATAAACCAGCCAATAGCATACACAAATCAATTTGCCAAACGTTAAGGAATTATGTGGAGCTAGTAGAGGGACTGATTGGACATATATAATCGTGCTCCCGCAAATCCATATGATCATCATTCTTTTACCGAACAACTCAATCATATGATCACTAGTTTCAGAGTCACACCACTATAAACCTGAAACTGAACTCCCAATTATATACCGTATTACGTAAGCCTGTGACGAGCTACTATCCAACGACCTTGTTATATATGCAAAACCCTCATATGATATCCATGATCAGCCTTAGGTCAAAGTCCGTTTAATCCTACTGATCAGGCTATCTTAAAGTTCCATTATACTACCGAATTAAGAAAATGATTATTCACCATATGTGAATAAGAAGTCATCCGCCCAGCAGATGACCCAAGGCCTTGTCCATTTTCACATTCAGTATAATGCCTTTAAGAGGATACCTTTAACTCCTCAGAGCTATGATTCCGATATCTGCAAACAAACCCTTCATCGTATACAAGTCATGCACCCAACGAACCGGTCTATAAGCTTACTACCTCTGAGACACTTTAGCCATTGGAACATCAAAGTACACAAGTCATATACATGAAGAAGTTCATTTACTCAGGATTAAGGTTATTGCACAATGAACGTCAAAAGCAGATTGATCCACTCATAGCGAACTACGTAGATCAATCACGCTTTAGTCCCGATCTAATATGTCACCACCAAGTAACATATCTATGTCTCTACTTGGGAGTCCAGCTCCAGACAGTCAAGACAGACCGTCCCCTCCAAGGCTTTAGACAACATAATAGTCTTAACATTAGTTAGATGCTCGGTCTAACCCCATAGACTACAGACCATAGTTTAGACTGCTAAATTTAGAACATTGCCTTCTCGCATACAAAAATCCATTACATGCAACGTTCTAACAGTTTTAACACAAGCAGTCAGTGAGCCATATTTGCTTACATTTACTTTAACATGTAAATAAGACGAGGACAGATAGCAATGTAATGAATAACCTCTATATATAATTTTATTATCCAGTTCAAAATGAATACATCAAAATGTCTCTAATACTTAGGGCATTTCCTAACAATTGTCACGATGAGCTTTGCAATAATAAGCCTGCTCACCTGAGAGTCTGTGGTCTAAGAGAACTGGAGTGGCAGGACCTCTATTTATAGACCTGCATGAGGTGATTCTCTGAATTCGAATTGGATTAGGAAAAGATATTCTCCCTCATCCTTATCCATAAAATCTGAATTTTCCATGGGAAAATCCCAACAATAAAATTCGATTTATTTAGGATAAATCCAATCCAAATCTAAACAAGATTTTAACTAGAATTTTATCTCCCTTTTTCAACCAAAAAATCTGAAATTTCCTAGGAGATTTTCCCTCCAAAAATTCGGCCACATTTAGGATAAGGGAGAATCAAAATTCCACTAGGATTTTCAAGCTTGAATCTTATCTCAACCTTATCCAAAATAACCGAATTCTCCTAGGAGATTTCCTCCATAATTTCGGCCACTTTTCAGGGAAGGAGAGAATCCAAATTCAACTAGGATTGAAACTTGAATTTTTCCCTTGAACCTTATCCACAAAAACCGAAATTCCATTAAGGATTATCCTCAAAATTTCATCCATAATTTGTTAGGATTTGGATTCAAAATTCAAGTAGGATTCTAACAAGATTATCCTCTCCAAATCCAACTCAAATTCGAATCCCACTTGGACTGTGATTTAAAATTTGAATATCAAATTTCAAATTCGAATTTCAAATTCAAATTTCAAATTTCAAATTTCAAATTTCAAATTTCAAATTTAAATTTCAAATTCAAATTTCAAATTCGAATTTCAAATTCAAATTTCAAATTCAAATTTCAAATTTCAAAATTCAAATTTCAAATTTCAAAATTCAAATTTCAAAATCCACAAAACGGTTGTGTTTCAAATTCTTGTTCTCGTGGATAATTTTCTACAACTCCAATCCAATCTCAAATAAAATCATGGCAACTTTATTTGGAGTTCGAATAATTGTGTACTCTATTATCCAAAACAAAATCTGAATCCAACCGGAGAGAATCTTGTCTACCATCCCAATCCTGTGTCAACACCATCCATGAATAATAAACCAGCCAATAGCATACACAAATCAATTTGCCAAACGTTAAGGAATTATGTGGAGCTAGTAGAGGGACTGATTGGACATATATAATCGGGCTCCCGTAAATCCATATGATCATCATTCTTTTACCGAACAACTCAATCATATGATCACTAGTTTCAGAGTCACACCACTATAAACCTGAAACTGAACTCCCAATTATATACCGTATTACGTAAGCCTGTGACGAGCTACTATCCAACGACCTTGTCATATATGCAAAACCCTCATATGATATCCATGATCAGCCTTAGGTCAAAGTCCGTTTAATCCTACTGATCAGGCTATCTTAAAGTTCCATTATACTACCGAATTAAGAAAATGATTATTCACCATATGTGAATAAGAAGTCATCCGCCCAGCAGATGACCCAACGCCTTGTCCATTTTCACATTCAGTATAATACCTTTAAGAGGATACCTTTAACTCCTCAGAGCTATGATTCCGATATCTGCAAACAAACCCTTCATCGTATACAAGTCATGCACCCAACGAACCGGTCTATAAGCTTACTACCTCTGAGACACTTTAGCCATTGGAACATCAAAGTACACAAGTCATATACATGAAGAAGTTCATTTACTCAGGATTAAGGTTATTGCACAATGAACATCAAAAGCAGATTGATCCACTCATAGCGAACTACGTAGATCAATCACGCTTTAGTCCCGATCTAATATGTCACCACCAAGTAACATATCTATGTCTCTACTTGGGAGTCCAGCTCCAGACAGTCAAGACAGACCGTCCCCTCCAAGGCTTTAGACAACATAATAGTCTTAACATTAGTTAGATGCTCGGTCTAACCCCATAGACTACAGACCATAGTTTAGACTGCTAAATTTAGAACATTGCCTTCTCGCATACAAAAATCCATTACATGCAACGTTCTAACAGTTTTAACACAAGCAGTCAGTGAGCCATATTTGCTTACATTTACTTTAACATGTAAATAAGACGAGGACAGATAGCAATGTAATGAATAACCTCTATATATAATTTTATTATCCAGTTCAAAATGAATACATCAAAATGTCTCTAATACTTAGGGCATTTCCTAACAATTGTCACGATGAGCTTTGCAATAATAAGCCTGCTCACCTGAGAGTCTGTGGTCTAAGAGAACTGGAGTGGCAGGACCTCTATTTATAGACCTGCATGAGGTGATTCTCTGAATTCGAATTGGATTAGGAAAAGATATTCTCCCTCATCCTTATCCATAAAATCTGAATTTTCCATGGGAAAATCCCAACAATAAAATTCGATTTATTTAGGATAAATCCAATCCAAATCTAAACAAGATTTTAACTAGAATTTTATCTCCCTTTTTCAACCAAAAAATCTGAAATTTCCTAGGAGATTTTCCCTCCAAAAATTCGGCCACATTTAGGATAAGGGAGAATCAAAATTCCACTAGGATTTTCAAGCTTGAATCTTATCTCAACCTTATCCAAAATAACCGAATTCTCCTAGGAGATTTCCTCCATAATTTCGGCCACTTTTCAGGGAAGGAGAGAATCCAAATTCAACTAGGATTGAAACTTGAATTTTTCCCTTGAACCTTATCCACAAAAACCGAAATTCCATTAAGGATTATCCTCAAAATTTCATCCATAATTTGTTAGGATTTGGATTCAAAATTCAAGTAGGATTCTAACAAGATTATCCTCTCCAAATCCAACTCAAATTCGAATCCCACTTGGACTGTGATTTAAAATTTGAATATCAAATTTCAAATTCGAATTTCAAATTCAAATTTCAAATTTCAAATTTCAAATTTCAAATTTCAAATTTCAAATTTAAGTTTCAAATTCAAATTTCAAATTCGAATTTCAAATTCAAATTTCAAATTTGAAAATTCAAATTTCAAATTTCAAAATTCAAATTTCAAAATCCACAAAACGGTTGTGTTTCAAATTCTTGTTCTCATGGATAATTTTCTACAACTCCAATCCAATCTCAAATAAAATCATGGCAACTTTATTTGGAGTTCGAATAATTGTGTACTCTATTATCCAAAACAAAATCTGAATCCAACCGGAGAGAATCTTGTCTACCATCCTAATCCTGTGTCTCTAACATATCTATGTCTCTACTTGGGAGTCCAACTCCAGACAGTCAAGACAAACCGTCCCCTCCAAGGCTTTAGACAACAAAATTGTCTTAACATGAGTTAGATGCTCGGTTTAACCCCATAGACTATAGACCATAGTTTAGACCTCTAACTTTAGAACGTTGTCTTCTCGCATACAAAAGTCCATTGCATGCAACGTTCTAACAGTCTTAACACAAGCAGTCAGTAAGCCATATTTGCTTACATTTACTTTAACATGTAAATAAGACGAGGACGGATAACAATATAATGAATAACCTCTATATATAATTTTATTATCCAGTTCAAAATGAATACATCAAAATGTCTCTAATGCTTAGGGCATTTCCTAACAGAAGACCATTTCTAACGATAGGGAGAACACTGATTGATGTGCAAAAAACAGAGCTTACAATGAGAGTCAAGGACGAGAAGGTGGCCTTTAATGTGCTCAAAGCAATGAGGTTTCCTGATGAGGTAGAGGAGTGTTCCATGGTGAATATGCTTGAATATGTGGTGTCAGAAGAATTTGAGGAGGGATGCTACAAAGATCATGAGGAACCGACTAGGCGAAAAAAAGATGTGAAGATAACTGAAGAGATAAGTGCCTCGGTAGCTTAGGTGGATAAAGCATCAGCCAATGTATTTAGAGAAAGGATGTTTGAGCCGCTGGGATTGGCAGATTATGAGATTAAGAAGCCTCGACCATCTATTGAAGAGCCATCGATTTTGGAAATGAAGCCTCTTCCATCACACCTCCGATATGCTTACTTGGGAGAGTCAGAAACACTTCCAGTGATAATCTTAACTTTGTTGACTAGGGATCAGGAGCAGGAGCTACTTGCAGTGTTAAAAAAATTTAAGAAAGCGCTTGGGTGGACAATTGCAGACATCAAGGGAATTAGCCCTGCTATCTGTATGCATAAGATTCTACTTGAAGAATGCTACAACAATTCTGTGGAGCAGCAACGAAGACTAAAACCGATCATGAAGGAAGTGGTGAAGAAGGAGATAATTAAATGGCTGGATGCAGGCATAATCTACCCCATTTCAGACAGCTCATGGGTCAGCCCTGTGCAGTGTGTACCTAAGAAGGGAGGAATGACTGTTGTGACTAATGATAACAACGAGTTGATCCCTACCCATACAGTCACCGACTGGAGAGTTTGTATGGATTACCAGAAGCTGAACATGGCCACTAGGAAGGATCATTTCCCATTGCCCTTCATTGATCAGATGCTGGATAGATTAGCTGGGAAAGAGTATTACTGCTTTTTGGATGGCTATTCAGGTTACAATCAGATTGTTATAGCACCTGAGGATCAGGAGAAGACCACCTTCACTTGCCCATACAGAACATTTGCTTTTCGGAGGATGCCATTCGGGTTGTGCAATGTTCCAGCAACTTTTCAATGCTATATGATGGCTATCTTCTCTGATATGGTGGAACAATGTTTAGAGGTCTTCATGGATGATTTCTCAGTTATGGGAGAATCTTTCGACGGATGCTTGGCAAATTTGGAGCAGATTCTAAAAATGTGTGAAGAAACTAGCCTAGTCTTAAATTGGGAGAAATGTCATTTTATGGTGACTGAGGGAATTGTGTTAGGACACAAGGTATCAAGGAAAGGCATTGAGGTGGACAAGGCTAAGATAGAGATCATTGACAAGATGCCACCACCATCATCAGTCAAGGGAATCAGAAGCTTTTTGGGACATGCGGGTTTCTATAGAAGATTTATCAAGGATTTCTCAAAAATCTCAAAACCCCTATGTTCTTTGCTTGAGCAGAACAAGCCCTTCAGATTTGATGCGGAGTGCCAATATGCATTTACAGAACTGAAGAAGAAACTTGTGTCAGCACCTATCATTGTGGCACCTGATTGGTCTCGTTCATTTGAGTTGATGTGTGATGCTAGTGACTATGCCATAGGAGCGGTATTGGGACAAAGAAAAGATAAAGTGTTCCACTCCATTTATTATGCTAGCAAAACTCTGACTGACGCTCAGCTCAACTATACCACCACTGAAAAAGAACTCTTGGCAGTGGTATTTGCCTTTGACAAGTTTCGGGCATATTTGGTGGGCACCAAAGTAGTGGTCTATACGGATCACTCAGCTATAAAGTACCTCATTGCCAAAAAGGATGCCAAACCGAGGTTGATTAGATGGGTTTTATTACTGCAAGAATTTGATCTAGAAATTAGAGATAAAAAAGGAACTGAGAATCAGGTGGCTGATCATTTGTCAAGATTAGAGAGTGGAAATATAGAGAGAGATGAAGATCCAATAAAGGAAACCTTTCCTAATGAGCAGCTCTTCGAAACCCTCCCACTACGATGAGGCACCCTAAATTGTTGATCGTCTGCAGGTCTTTCACTGGAACTCGGACTTGCGTCCAAGACCGAAATCTGTGGAGCAGTTCTTTCACCCGATAACTCCTCTAGCACCACTTTGCTTCGAGGCTTAAAGTCATTCATGTGACTTTCCTCCAAGAATGTCGCATGGGTTGAGTAGGATTTTCAAGCTTGAATCTTATCTCAACCTTATCCAAAATAACCGAATTCTCCTAGGAGATTTCCTCCATAATTTCGGCCACTTTTCAGGGAAGGAGAGAATCCAAATTCAACTAGGATTGAAACTTGAATTTTTCCCTTGAACCTTATCCACAAAAACCGAAATTCCATTAAGGATTATCCTCAAAATTTCATCCATAATTTGTTAGGATTTGGATTCAAAATTCAAGTAGGATTCTAACAAGATTATCCTCTCCAAATCCAACTCAAATTCGAATCCCACTTGGACTGTGATTTAAAATTTGAATTTCAAATTTCAAATTCAAATTTCAAATTTCAAATTTCAAATTTCAAATTTAAATTTCAAATTCAAATTTCAAATTCGAATTTCAAATTCAAATTTCAAATTCAAATTTCAAATTTCAAAATTCAAATTTCAAATTTCAAATTTCAAATTTCAAAATCCACAAAACGGTTGTGTTTCAAATTCTTGTTCTCATGGATAATTTTCTACAACTCCAATCCAATCTCAAATAAAATCATGGCAACTTTATTTGGAGTTCGAATAATTGTGTACTCTATTATCCAAAACAAAATCTGAATCCAACTGGAGAGAATCTTGTCTACCATCCTAATCCTGTGTCATCACCATCCATGCATAATAAACTAGCCAATAGCATACACAAATCAATTTGCCAAACGTTAAGGAATTATGTGGAGCTAGTAGAGGGACTGATTAGACATATATAATCGGGCTCCTGCAAATCCATATGATCATCATTCTTTACCGAATAACTCAATCGTATGATCACTAGTTTCAGAGTCACACCACTATAAACCTGAAACTGAACTCCCAATTATATACCGTATTACGTAAGCCTGTGACGAGCTACTATCCAATGACCTTGTCATATATGCAAAACCCTCATATGATATCCATGATCAGCCTTAGGTCAAAGTCCGTTTAATCCTACTGATCAGGCTATCTTAAAGTTCCATTATACTACCGAATCAAGAAAATGATTATTCACCACATATGAATAAGAAGTCATCCGCCCAGCAGACAACCCAAGGCCTTGTCCATTTTCACATTCAGTATAATGCCTTTAAGAGGATACCTTTAACTCCTCAGAGCTATGATTCCGATATCTGCAAACAAACCTTTCATCGTATACAAGTCATGCACCCAACAAACCGGTCTATAAGCTTACTACCTCTGAGACGCTTTAGCCATTGGAACATCAAAGTACACAAGTCATATACATGAAGTAGTTCATTTACTCAGGATTAAGGTTATTGCACAATGAACGTCAAAAGCAGATTGATCTACTCATAGCGGACTACGTAGATCAATCACACTTTAGTCCCGGTCTAATATGTCACCACCGAGCAACATATCCATGTCTCTACTTGGGAGTCCAGCTCCAGACAGTCAAGACAGACCGTCCCCTCTAAGGCTTTAGACAACATAATAGTCTTAACATGAGTTAGATGCTCGGTCTAACCCCATAGACTACAGACCATAGTTTAGACTGCTAACTTTAGAACATTGCCTTCTCGCATGCAAAAATCCATTGCATGCAACGTTCTAACAGTTTTAACACAAGCAGTCAGTGAGCCATATTTGCTTACATTTACTTTAACATGTAAATAAGACGAGGACAGATAGCAATGTAATGAATAACCTCTATGTATAATTTTATTATCCAGTTCAAAATGAATACATCAAAATGTCTCTAATACTTAGGGCATTTCCTAACAGGTTGGATGACACATTATGGGCATATCGGACAGCTTCCAAAACTCCCTTAGGAGCATCACCGTACAGATTAGTATTTGGTAAAGCCTGCCATTTTCCAGTGGAGTTGGAACACAGGGCGTATTAGGCAATCTCAAAGCTTAATCTTGATGTACAGGCAGCGGGAGAAAGAAGGATGCTGCAACTTAATGAGATGGAAGAATTTCGCATGATGGCTTATGAAAATGCAAAGATATACAAGGACAAGGTCAAAAGATGGCATGATAGCAGGATTCGTCCACGGAAATTTTAAGAGGGGCAGTCTGTTCTTCTTTTCAACTCACGACTAAAGTTGTTCCCTGGAAAACTAAGGTCAAGGTGGTCTGGTCCCTTCCAAATTTCAGAAGTTTTTCCTCATGGTGCAGTGGAACTTATAGAAGAAAAATCAGGCAGAAAGTTCAAGGTGAATGGGCAGCGTATCAAGCATTATTGGGGAGGTTCAGTTGCTAAGGAGAAGACTTCCATCTCCTTGAGAGATCCAGATTAGTAAAGGAAAGTAGTCAGGCTGTCGACTTTAAAACAAGCGCTTATGGGAGGCAACCCAATGTTTTATTTGTTTTTTGTTTAATTTTCTGTTTTTGTGTTTCTTTTTATTATTATTATTTTCTTCCATGGAGTTTCTTTGGTGTGATTTATGTGTGTGTGTCGTTTTGATAATTAATATAGGTTGTCTGGGGTGAATTTGCAAGGAAAAAGGAAGTAAAGGCTTCTGGAGTAGCAGATTGGAAACTAAACAGGAATGCTACAGAGATGCTGCAGCATTGATGTAGCAATTGGAATACAGAAAAGTACTGTGCAGAGCCAGAGCCGAGACTGCAGCGCCGCAGCACTGCCTTTGAGCGCTGCAACGCGTAAAAAAAAAAAAAGATATGTTACAAGCGATGCTACAGCATAGCTATAGCAAACTGGACTGCATTTGTAGTGAGTAGTTCCAGCCGAAAAAAAAAAAAGAGCAAAAGCCACGTGGCATCACCCCATGAAACCCTACATATTGGCCCACACCCCATCCCTTTCTCCCATTCTATTTCGGCTACTCCTCACTCTCTCTCTAAACTCCATAACTGATTTCCCCACAAATCTCTCTAGCCATTTCCTCTTCAAAATCTCAAAATCTTAAAGTTCCGCCATTTTCTTTGCAAAACCGTCACCATCACCCACGTTCTTTTTCTTTTCCCTCTTTTTCTCGCTTGAACTATCGGCCACAACCCATCCATATATTTCTTTTTTCCGATTTTCCTCTAAAAAAAAAAAAAAAGAGAAAACAACCCTCGCCATTCTCGTTTCTCGCCCAAGCCGTCAGTTTTCGGTATCTATCCCCCACCAGCCGGCGACAAAGAAACACGAGGGCCAAGTGTTGAAGAAAGAAAAAGGCCGAAGTGAAAGGGTCACCATGCACACAACTTGAACCAAGTGTAAGAAGTCTCATTTTCTTTTTTTTGGTTGTACTGTGAAAGTGTGGTAAATATTGATATTTGTGTGGATGAATTTTTGGAATGTGACGTTGGGATTTGAGATTTTGGGTAAAAGCTGATTTTTTTGGATTGTGGGCCCTAATTCTAGTTTGGTGGGACGGATTTGGTGTTTTGATAGGGTAAGAAATTTTAGTGTGGTGGAGTAGGCCTTGATTATTGGAACTGTTTGGGTACACGGTGAGTTTTGGTATTATTTTGAGAAACAGTACATAGAGGAGAAGTAAAAGCTAATTAAATGAGGAAGAAAAGCATGGCCCGCAGAACACCGGCTACCACTAAATTTGTGTCGGATGAACCAGCAGAAAAATACGAGAAGGTGGTGTCAAAAATACCTCTACATTTGGAAAAGGGATTTGTATTACAAGATACGACTACTATGGGTACACCAAGCCGGTTTATTCAGTCATCACCACACACAACTGGAGGTATTTCTACAGGCATCCCGAGGAAGCAATTGTACCCTTGGTCCGGGATTTTATGCAAATTTCCCAGAGGGCCAACGTGAAGCTGTAGAGGTGAGAGGAGTGTCAGTGGAATTAAGACCATTTGACATCAACTACCTTCACGGACTAGAAGAGGGAGAGGATAACTATGCAAATTTGATTGAGAATATCACTGAAGAATTGCTGTAGCAAGTAATCTCTACCCTTTGTATGGAGGGAACAAGGTGGAATATAACAGCTCAAGGAACCTACACCTTTCCCCGAAACAGCCTGCTGCCTGGCCCGAAGGTGTGGTATCATTTCCTGAAGTCGAGACTGATGCCATCCACCCACCTTCAAACGGTGTTAAGAGACAGGGCCATACTCCTCTACTACATTATTGCAGGACTGAAGTTCAATGTAGGTCGAATTATTTATGAGGAGATATGCGGCTGTGCCCAGAAGTCATCAGGTCACCTTTGGTTTCCCTCATTGGTTTCAGAAATGTGCGAACGGAGCGGAGTAGTATTTAATGACAATGAGGAGAAACTAAAGGTGACAAGGATCATCACCCCAGCTGCAGTAGCCCGCATTGCACAAGACAACTTGAAGCAACCAAAAGACGTGGCAGCAGAAGATGACACTGAAGAAGCTGGTCCTTCTACCCGTCCCTCTTGCAGTAGTGAGCCTGCAGCATCTGGTAGTACCATGCAATTTCCTGCAAAAATTTCACAAAGTTTGCGAATGCTAGAGCAGAGAGTGAGTCTGCAGGAAATTCAGCAATTTGAAACAATGCAGATGCTACAGCAGATGTAGAAGCAACAGTAACAGTATTGGACATATGAACGACAGAGGGATGCTGTGCTGCAGCAGTCATTACAGCAAAGGTCAGCCTGGCCAACATATCAATTCCCTGAGTTCCCCAGCAGTATACTACAAGAGGAGGATACCCATGACTCCGAGGAAGAATGACCGCCTAGGCAACCTGCCTATGGCCCCCAGGGAGTATTATCTTTCTACTGCTTACTTTAAAATTCAGACTTTCATGAGCAGTGAGGACACTGCTTATTTCTAAGTTTGGGGGTGTTGGCATGTTTGTGTTTTTGTTTGTTTCTGAAATGTTTTGTTTTGTTTTGCTTTGTTTTTATTCTGCTTTTTGTTTATTTTGTCAGTTTTAGGATTAGATTAGGTTCTTTTGTTATGATATCTGTTCATTTTACAGCAATGTTGTAGCATTGCTGCCGCATACCCAAAAAAAAAAAAATTTAGTTTAGTTGAGTTGTTTACTTATGTCTGTTTGCTGTGTTGCTTGTCCACATTTTCTAGTTTTGTTACAGCATTGTTGAATAAAATAGAGTTCAATGAAGATCATGAATTGCTTGGAAATTTTCACTTTATAGGATGGATTGACATGAGTTGGAAATTTGTGATATTCATCATTAGTTGGCTCTAAATAAGAATTTTCCAGTTTTACACAGCAAGCTATAGTTAGATTTCTTTTGGGAGAATTTAAGAAAAGTTGAACCTTTGTGAGAACCTAAGGATTTAGAACTGGTTTTGTGAGTCCCTCGAGGCGAATTTTAGGAAACTGAGCATAAGAGGGAAGTTTAGACAACTGGTGAAAAGGGAACTAAAGTGGATTAAAGTTTGGGGGTTCAAAATTCAAAAAAAAAAAGAATAAAACTTTGGGATTGACTCCGCTATTTTGAACCACCTAGTAACCAGGAGTAGCATGAGCCCCATGTGTACTTTTGCGTCAAACAGTAGTTTGAAATATGAGTATAATAATATCTTTAATGGTGACCCTGTTGAGTAACCGGGTGTCTTCATCACAAATGTTGGCAGTCGCGTAAAAAGGCAGTGGTGACATTGGAGATTGTTCCATATATATATATGAAATGATAAATAAATGGATACCCATATTGCCATAAAAAAAAAAAGAAAAAAAAAAAGAGAAGTTCCTGTTTCATGGTTTAGAAGCCTATTCTACCTTAAGTTCTTGCTTCATTTCAACATATTCTTATGCTAAATAGAGTACGAAGCCAAATTAAGCTTAGGTTCCAAAAGATTATATGAGACAAGTATGCATTCCTACTTAACTTGCAAAATTAATTAGGTTACTACACAAACCTAACTAATCACACATTACCCAACACCTGTCTAATTCCAATTAGTTTTCCAACCACTGAAATCACAGTATTATGTTCAAGATGGCCAGTCGAAGAACACAAATAAACCAACAAAACGATGTTGAATAAACCAAATAACATTAAAGTAGCAAGCTCAACATACAAAGCTAGTCACAAAAATGGGTACTTTATCCTCCCAGTCTTAAAGGGAATTAGTTCATACTTGATTGTTCAAACCCACCAGAAAAAGAAAACATTGTACGGGAAAAATAAAAACAAGAGTACAACCAAAAATGGAGGAAAGATTGACAGAATAGATGTGCACAAGGTACACAGCTACTTTTTAGTTTCTCCTTCCAGAATATGCTGAAATCTCCTCCAATCCTTGTACGTTTCCTTTCTCTTCTGGGTTTTCTCTTTCTGTCCTGCTCTTTTCCGTATTTTCTCTCTGCTCCTTGTCTACCTCTCTTTTCTGAATGCATCATGTTCCCTTTTAAGTTCTAGGGCAAATAGAGGATGTACATGTGTACATAATCTAATGGCTGAGCTTTTATTTGGTGTCCTTGGATTAAGACAACTCATAAGCTTGTCCTTTCTGCCGTGCTCACTAATAAAATTGGCTGGCAGCTGTACGTTGACTTGTCAAAATATCTAAACAATTTCTGCCCCAGTTTGCTACAGTAAAGTTATAGCATTGCTATAGCAACGCCTGGAATCAGTCTTCCTTGTCATTTTTCTCCAATTTTTGCAATTCCATCCTAGCTGCAGCTTGACCTCCTGATCCAAACAACCTTCTACTACTTCAACTCTGCAAAACACTTAAAAGCAATATAAACTAACTTGAAAAATTAAATTTAACATTCTAAAATAAAAGACTGCATTAAAAACCAAAAAAATGCTTTAGTTAACTATTAAAATGTCAAGAACTCAATGGACCAAACATCTTTTTACATCCCCAAATGGCTGTAATAACTCTATTTCATAGAGTTGTCAGATAGCCATACTGACACATTCTGCTACTGTCGCTGGTTTGTGGCTTCCGCTACAAACCTAAACTGCGATGTCTGTTCTGAACATCTTTAGCATTTTTCCGACTCTCTCCTTTTCAGTCGGTACCGAATCTGTACAAAGTTGAGCCAGTTGCTCAAACTTCCTGACTGCCTCTATGACAATCATGCTACTTAGGCGCAGGTTGTTGAGCTCGTCTTACTGCTCTGCTAATGCTTCCTCATTGAAGTACATCTCCTAGAATTCCTCAATGAAGTTGCTCCAGCTCATCTCTTTAATGTTCCTCCTAATGGTTACCATCTTCCACCATTGAGGCGTCTCATTGCGCAAGGTGAAGGATGCACATATTACTTTCTCTCTATCTGTTAGCCCTATAAAATCCAAGATTACTTAGATATCTGTTAGCCAATCATCGATCTCTATAGGGTTGGTGGTGCCTTTTGAATTCTGGTACTTTTATGCATCGGAATCTCTCGTATAAGTTGCCTTCCCTAAGACTGGCTGAGGTACGTTTGCTGTTACAGGGGCAGCCACTGTTGGGGGTATTGGTGGTGGTACAGGAAATTTCCACCCTCACGGAACTCCCTGGATAGGGGGAGTTGCTCACTCCTTTGAAGTCTCTAGGGCTACTAGAGCCTCCTAGGCTGGCACCTTTGCTGTCTGTGGTGCCTAGGATTATTGGCCCAGCTGTTCCCTAAGCTGGTTTAGTTCTCGTTATTGGTTGTCCATCATCTCTCGCATAGTTGCGAGCTGTGCCATCAATTCATTACCTTGGGATGCTGGGTTTGACAAGGCTCTCGTTCTTACCATGTTTTCCTATATGACCCTATCACACAGCGGGAAAGAGAATTATGAGTCTTTTGATTCCATACTTGGAAATCATCATATATCATTTTCTTTCTTACTCGACTATCATGGATATACGTATACATATTATATCTTCCTCTTTCTTATATTGTGATGTTCAATACAATTTGCCACATCGTATTGAAACATCGTCTGAGTGCCAGGACTCATCTTACACTTTCTATCACACTACAGTCGTGTGGAAAATCATATCTAGGCCCTTGGGCAAAACTGTACTGCTTTTCGTAATATTTACACATAATATATTTGTGACTCTAGTCTGGTGGGAGTGACACACACTTCCCCATATACAATCCCAATAGGGTACATTAAGCTAAGTCTGATGGGGAAAACTACTACTTCCCTTTATACATTTACATAATCAAAATTCTCGCAGAAAGGGTCACTGCTACTGGAAGGACAATCTTGATTCAATATCAGACATTTCCTCATCATCACTATCATTGAGAGGGAACTCCTTTGAGTCCTCCTCTTCATCTAGGGAGATGAAATTGGCTTCATCATCACTAGCTATGATGACTTGGGGTTCATACATCCCCATCTACTCGTCATTACTAAAGTGGTCGGTGATCTCCTCTCCCTCATCATCGAGATGGACATCAGGAAGAGCCTCGTCATCGTCCTCTTTCATAGGGTGTTTGGAAGACAAATGGGCTGGTTTGGGGTTTTCCATCAGTTCCCCATTGCCCTCAAGTGCTTCTGGCTGGTGCTCGGCCATGAACTCTTTGTCAGCTGGTTGGGGTGTTGGGTCTACCGGATCACCCTTCTTAATAGTGGTTTCTGCAATGCCTTAGGCTTGTGCAAGGTTCCGGGAGTTGAACACTTCTCTCTCGGTGTCCACTATCTCCTGGATGAGGTTTGCTTCTCTTTCTGCTTGACCACTCTTTTAATCTATTTGGCAAGTTCTCATTCTCTCTTTTGGTCTTATCCTGCTTTAATCCACTTTTTACCTTAACATGTATTGTAGAAGTCCGTATCAGTTTCTCGTAGTGCACAGCATACATTAGAACTGTGTCACCGGACGTTAGTTACAGTCTTTCAGTGCGATGAACAAATTCTCGTATATCCACAACTCTAGGGAACTTAGGCTGTTTCACTTTCCCGCTTGCCCATAAAGAAAAAATGGGGTCGATGCTGGACTCCTCTTGGAAATTTGCTCGATCGTAGTATGGCAAAACTCGACTCAGTTAAGAGCTCATTCTGGTCACAAGAATCCCGATACACATGAGAGTATCTTCCTGAGAGATATCAACAGCCAACAGGACTCAATTACCTTGATCAATGGCGTACAATCGGGGAATCATTTTGATAGCGTGAAACTAGTCCTGACATTCTCATAGAGTGTAGGAGTACTATTTGTCACTCAAAACTTAGTGGACAACTAGCCCTGAAGATCGGTACAAATCGGGCAATAATCCATGTCCTTACTCTGAGCAGTTCTTTAGCACTACATGATCGTGATTTTATGTATAGTGATCTCAACATCTCTTCATCTTATCCTCACCATCATAGGTTACATCTTCTTATTACTATAACATGTTATCTCCAATAAATAAATATTTACTGACTAAAAATAAAACCGACTTACTTGGACAAATGAGGCTGGCATATGGTGATGTAAGGTAGGGTGGCAGTATACCGTTCTGATACCAACTGTGATGTCCCGTGCCATTAGTGGCCCGAACCGTCACTAAAAACTACTACTTGATCTTTTTCTTTAAAACTAATACTTAAACTTACTTGTTTAGATATCAGAATTTTAGGGATTTTTTTTATACGCGTACGTATTTAATATTCATGTACGTATACTATTAAAATGCAGAATCTGAAAACATAGGGATTTCAATTATACATATATACTTATACTGACTATTTAATTAAATACTATTCCAAATATGCTATTTAACTATTAGTATTCAAAAATACTATTTAACTATTACTATTTAAAAATACTGTTTAACTATTACTATTCAAAAATACTATCTAACCGTTACTATTCAAAGATACTATTTAATGATTACTATTCAAAAATACTTATTACATAAACTGTGTGGAAGAATACTCACGGTGTATCCATAATCTCCCCCTCACATCTGCCTCCACTACCGTCATCGCCCATTGCTGTTTAAGCCATAGGACGCTTACCTACAGTATTAACACATACTGTGAGCTTTATGCCTAGTAAGTACATATACTGACATATAAGCACGTCATATATCAACATATACCACTGAAACATTCACACATCAGAACATAGCAAATCACTAAATGCTAGACATCACATACTTTATGCATATCAGAATACATCGTATACTAATGGCATATCTACTGTAACTAGAAGCATGTTGAACTATAGCTAAGGCATATCATAACAATGCATGATCCGATTATGCTCATATTATGCTTCATTATTTATTATCTTTTCTTTACTCTGTTGAGAGCCCGTGTGTCAGTACCGTGTGCATGCAGACCATCGGTAACGCCCGTGGTCAAAAAGTCGAAGAGCCATCAACGGATACTCAACTTTCTACTTTAAATTACTTTAACTTGAAAACCTCTTCAACTGAAAAGGCCGGTACGACACACTTACTAAATTTCTATCTTGTTTATCTTTTCTAGCCATATGCTCTTCTAGGCTGTCCCTAATCTTACGCGATAGGGATATATGGCCTCTAACTTGTTCTTTCATCAATCTACGCGATTGTGAAACTATATGCTCTTATACATGCTGTGCAACAACTTGTGCAGGGTTTGCATACCTAACATACTGTAAAAATTATCTTTTAAAACTCATTTTATTCATATTGTAAGCGGAGTTGTACTTATCTGTCAGTGGACAATTTATACTCTCGCCTTCGTCACAATATAGGTACCTCCCTATAATCATAATGCATTTTGTTAACATTCACTCTTAGGTCACTGTGGTTATTAGTGACTAATAAAAGCTTTATTGTTAGGTGATACCAATCCTTATCGATACTAATTGCACTTCTCTTGAGAGTTTGATTTTTTTTCTAATTTTTAGTCGTGGTTAATTAATTTATTTTTCCCAGTAAATTAATTAACATCGCTCTACCTCTTCCTAGCTCAGGTTTGATTGGTTAACCAGCTAATTAACTTACTGGCTACCTTGTGTATTGACTGTTTAGCCTATCGGGTTACCTCTACCGATTTAACCACCCCAAATTTTATACTTAGCTCAAACCCGTCCCTCGGCTGATACTATTCCTACATAGGGGTCGTTTTCTTACATTTCGAGATTTCTAATGGGTGGTTTACTAATCCTCAAAACGTCCATCCTTCTTTCCCGGGTCCGGGTCACCGAGGGGACTCGGGTTTCCATCCCGGTTATATTTCTACCCCTCGTTTTCTAAAATACCCCTTTATGCCGATTTAGAAATTTCGACAGCATTTCTACTTAATTTTTGGGTTCCCGGCATTTAGGAAACGCCTCAAAACCATATAACCAATTCTAATCTATCACGTACTAAACCAGAGGCCTAATTTTTACGTAAAACTCAACTTTTTACGTAAAAATATTCACATTTTCTCACATTTTCTTTTTCGACATTTTATCCCTTTTTCTCACAATTCCTCAAGCCAATAGTCCATAATTAATATACTATTATTCCAATAATAAAATGAGGAAATCAAGGATCAAAACCACTACCAAAATCGTTCCCATCGGTGATCAAAAGAGCCGTCCGGTCTTGACCGCACAATCTTTGAATCGTCGTTCTTCACTTTTGAAATTCTGGTTTGCAAATCCGATGCCGCAGATGTGTCTGGAACGTCAAAAATTGGCCAGCTTGCCATTCTTCAAAATTTGGTCACCAGGTCGCCGTTGACCCGGTGTTGACCGATGTTGACTGGTCGTTGACTTGTGTTGACTGCGACGGCAAGGGAAATGGCGACCACCATCTTGAAAAGCTCGACGAGAGGAATCCATTGGTGACGTCAATTTCACCAATCGAGGCTCCTATCGCTGGAAATTGACCATTGAAAGGTGGTGGCGACAACGGTGCTTAGTTCTCCGTCTTCCCGGCATTGTTGCCCAAAATTGATTTAGGGTTTTTGTTCCCCGTGTCCTTTTGATCATTTTGGTACCCACCGTGTCACTCTACTCTGCCAAAATGGATGGATTCCACAACGGTGACGGCGTGACCTTGGGTGGTGTGATCCAGCGGCTGTTGAGCTGAAATGAAGCCTGAGTTTTGTTCTACTTTTCACCACAAATCCATTGGGACCAGAATCGTGGCATTTGGATGTCGGACGGCGGAGATACAGCAATTTGAAAATTTCAGCCTCCGACGGCTTTGGACGGCGTGTGCGCCTTCCTCCGATGTCGGTTCCGTCGACTCGGCCCACCGTTGGACTCAGCTCGTCGAGAGCTTTCCAATGGTGCTGGCGGTATCGAAAACGGAGGTCGGATTCGATTGGTGGTTACTGTTCACATTCGTGTGGTGTAGGGGAGAAAAATGAGGTAAGGAAAAATAATGAGGGCCTTTTTACAAAGAATCGAATATTTCCACCCCTTTATACTAATTTTTTTAAAAATTTTAACATAGGCTATACTGACTAATTTGGGTGTGCTGAATTCAAATATATCAGTTTTATTTTCATCTGAAGTCATCTCGACCAGTTTTACGATACTGTGATTTCCCGGTCAAAAATTATTTTTTGTGCTCAAATGACTAATTTGAGCATGCTGATTCCAAGTATATCAGTTTTATTTGAAAAAAAGGTCATCTTGACCAATTTCTTGATACTGTAGTTGGGCCTATACTATGTTGACACTACGCACACATAACGAGGTGTTTTCGCGTGAAATTTTAAACATAGTCTATCTTGACTAATTTGGACGTGCTGATTTCAAATTTATCAGTTTTCTGTCCATCTGAGGTCGTTTGAACTAGTTTTTGGGATTTGTGTGACCTCGCATTGAAAAACCTAGGGTGCCTAATTGACTAATTTGGGTGTCTTGAGTGTAAATATATCAGTTTCGGGGCATGAAAAGGTCGTCTTAACCCTCATCCCAATACTACATACCTCTCAAACATAAATCTACATTTTGTGCTCAATTGACTAGATTGAGCCCGCTGACTATTAATATATCAGTTTTATATCAGATTAAGGCCGTCTTGGCCACTAACTTGACACTGCATATCTGCTTTTCACTATTTACTCTTCACTATTCATTGTTTTCTGTCTGACTGACTAGTTTGAGCGTTCTGACTCTAATTTTGTCAGTCTCTGGGCGAGAAAAGGTTATCTAGACCACTTTTCTCGATACTGTATATCTATTAGGGCAATTATCGTTACTGTGTTCAGATGACCAGTTTGAGCGTACTGATGACTAGCTCATCAGTTCTGTGTCAAGAAATGGTCGTCTGGACCGGTTTCTTGATACTACGTGTCTCACACGCACACTCATACTCACATGTACTAAGGTAAACCGATTTCACTCTCGGTTACCCCTTTCACTCCATGACAGTTCTGTGTCAAGAAATGTTCACCTAGACCGGTTTCTTGATACTGTGTGTCTTACACGCACACTCACATACTTGGGTGGGCCGATTTCACTGCATGAATAGTAATTAAACGTTACTGTACCCGTTGAATTCATTCAACTGGAAAATATACTGTATTTATTAACTTAATTACTCATTACATAGAAATTAAGTTTCATAATTCATGAGAGTCATTACAGTGGCTCTCGGCTCATTACACAGCCTTCTACATGGGTTCTTACACGGGCATATGCAAGGCAACATGGGCGTGTACATTTCAAACATGGACGTGTACTAGTTGAGATTGCTCAACATGCCCATGTTCTGAAACATGTTCATCAACCTGAGCAGTACACGGCCACTTACACGGCTGTGTACTTGACCGTGTTACACTACACGGCCCTGTACACTTACATAGCTTCTTACACTTCAACAGTCCAAATGGTACACGGCTACTTACACTGCCGTGTACCTGACCGTGTTGCTCTTAGATGGCTATTTACACTTACACGGTCTCTCACACGTACACCGTTCGAATGGTATACGGCCACTTACACAGCTATGTACTTGACCGTGTTCTTCAAATGTGCACCAAAAAGCTTCAAAATACTCCAAATTCATTCGGTAATTACTTATTACACGGTAAGTAGGTTCCGTGAATGTAGGGGTCAACACACACGGGCCTTGGTGGCCCGCAGCTACCGTGGGCAGCCTCCAGCCCCCAGGAAGGGGGGGCTGCAGCCCATGCCAGGCCGGGTGTAGCCCTGTCGGCCTGTAGCCTTAGTCTGCATGCCGGGTGGGCACAGTAGCCACCAAGCTACAGGCAGCGCTTGCAGCCATGAGCTGCACACCCAGGTGGGCACAACAGCCCACCAGGCTACAACTCAAGGCCTCGACCAGCCCTTGGGGGGCCATGGCCACCCTTGGCTGTAGGCAAAGCCTACGGCCGTGGGTGGTCCAGCCCTGGATAGGGGCTGTTGCAGCCCCATCCTGCCCGAAGGCAGGGGCTGTAGTCCCACCAAGGCCGGTGGCCCATCCCGAGGGGTCGGTCATCGATTTCTGTGTCTTATTCCAATTTACCCATTAGGATCTCCAAAACTTAATTTGATCCTAATTAAATTGGAATTTTTCACACAAATAAAATTTCAATCTTTAAATTAAATTTAATTTTTGGGAAAAAATAAATTACGGTCTTCGAACTTCAATCTCCTCCAAGAATAATTACATAAAATTTCCTAAACCGTTTTCGATGTACTGAATTCTAATCATAATAATTCTAAGAGACAAAAAATTTAAAATCCATGGGAAAATTACGATGATGATAAACCACTCCCATGGTTATATAAAAATTCGTATATACAATTTTTTTAAATTCTAAGGAACCATTACCAGCATAAACAAGCATGGTTATAATAATTTAAAAAATTAAAATAACCACAAACTACATACATAATTCATGATAACAACATAAAGGAATCCTAAAATGCCACTCTCTAAATATCAAATCTATATATAAATAAAAAGACTAACTAATTGTCTAATTTATGTACATGACATAGTCACGAGATGGCTCTGATACCAATTGTAGGAAAAAATTGGTAAAAATGCATCAGCGTGACATAGCGGAATTACAAAAATTTATTAAGATCGTTAAATATCTTGTGATACCATATACAATAAACTAACAACAATATAAACTCATACCTCAGAGGATGCCAAACTGTAGGAGGAGAATGACTGGAGGGCTTCAACCAACTAGCCTTCTCTACTATTCTCTAATTCCCGGATGGCAGAGTGTATGGGCACTCGGTTCCTCGACCATTATGCTAGCACTGCTAGTCTTCTTCCGACCACCTAGATCTCTAAAGAACTTATTGTCACGATGAGTTATGCAACAATATGCCTGCTCACCTGAGAGTCTATGGTTTGAGAGGACTGGAGTGGCAGGACCCCTATTTATAGACTGGCATGAGGTGATCTCTTGAATTCGAATTGGATTAGGAGAAGATTTTATACCTTATCTACTACACAATATCCAAAATTCTGTAGGCCAAAAGCAAGGGAAGATTCGGCTAACCCTAGGGATTTTGTAATTCAAATTCAAACAGGATTTTAACTTGAATTCTATCTCATAATTATCCACTATAACCAAATTTTCTCTAACCCAAGAACAAGGCTTGGTTCGGCCACCTTAGTGTGAGAATCAAAATTCAAATAGGATTTTCTAACTTGAATTTTATCTCACTATTATCCAAATAAAACCGAAAATCATCATGTGATTATCCACAAAGAATTCAACCACTTTGTGAGGGAGGGAATCAAAATTCAACTAAGATTGAAACTTGAATTTTTTCCTGCATCCTTATCCAAGCCAAAACTAAATTTTCCCTAGCCTTATCCATAGAATTTCGGCCACCATTGTGAGGGATGTAGGAGATAAATTGGTAAAAACGTATCAGAGTGGCGTAGCGGAACAATAAAATTTTTTTAAGATCGTTAAATATCTCATGATGCCATATACAAAAAACCAACAACAATTTAAACTCATACCTTAAGGACGCCAATTTGTAGAAGGAGAATGAACGGAGGGCTTCAACCAACTAACATTCTCTACTATTCTCCAATTCCTGAATGGCTGAGTGTGTGGGCATTCTGAACCTCGATCAGTATGCTAACACTACTAGTCTTCTTCCGACCACCCAGATCTCTAAAGAACTTATTATCACGGTGAGTTATGCAACAATAAGCTTGCTCACCTGAGAGTCTGTGGTCTAAGAGAACTGAAGTGGCATGACCTCTATTTATAAACTTGCATGAGGTGATCCTCTAAATTTGAATTGGATTAGGAGAAGATTTTCTCCCCTATCCATCCACAAAATCTGAATTTTTTCAGCCAAAAAACCACCAAAAGATTTCGGCCAACTCTAGGATTTTGTATCCTAAATTTAAACAGCATTTTAACTTGAATTTTATCTCACCATTATCCGACCAAAAAATCTGAAAATCTCATCCAAGATCACCTCAAAAATTTTGGCCACAAAAACTAGGGGGAGAATCAAAATTCAACTAGGATTTTCAAGCTTGAATTTTATCTCATCCTTATCCAAAATAACTGAAAATCTCCTTGAGATTTACCCTCAAAATTTTGGCCACTTTTAGGGAGAAGAGAATCCAAATTCAATTGGGATTGAAACTTGAATTTTTCCCAGCATCCTTATCCACAAAAACTGAAATTATCTTGGAGGATTTTCCTCAACAAAATTCAGCCACTTTTGTTAGATTTAGAATTTAAAATTCAAATAGGATTCAAACAAGATTTTTTTCTTCATAATCTAACTCAAATTTGAATTCTAGCCTTGTGGAATTATCCACAAATAATTCGAATTCCACTTGGACTGTGATTCAAAATTTAAATTTCAAATTTCAAATTTCAAATATCAAATTTCAAATTCAAATTTTAAATTTGAATTTCAAATTTAG
Organism: Antiaris toxicaria; assembly: GCA_035233585.1. Lineage (NCBI taxonomy): Eukaryota > Viridiplantae > Streptophyta > Magnoliopsida > Rosales > Moraceae > Antiaris > Antiaris toxicaria. The sequence goes on from CP141155.1 coordinate 76,195,278, forward strand.
ATTTCAAATTCAAATTTCAAATTTCAAAATCCACAAACAGTTGTATTTCAAGTTTTTGCTCTTATGGATAATTTTCTACAACTCCAATCCAATCTCAAATAAAATCATGGCAACTTTATTTGGAGTTCGAATAATTATGTACTCTATTATCCAAAATAAAATCTGAATTTCAACTGGAGAGAATCTTATCCACCATCCTAATCCTATGTCAACACCATCCATGCATAATCAACTAGCCAATAGCATACTTAAATCAATTTGTCAATCGTTAAGGAATTATGTGGAGCTAGTAGAGGGACTAATTGGACATATATAATCGGGCTCCCACGAATCCATATGATCATTATTCTTTACCGAACAACTCAATCATATGATCACTAATTTCAGAGTCACACCACTATAAACCTGAAACTAAACTCCCAATTATATACCATATTATGTAAGCCTGTGACAAGCTATTGTCCAATGACCTTGTCATGTATGCAGAACCCTCATATGATATCCATGATCAGCCTTAGGTCAAAGTCCGTTCAATCCTACTGATCAGGCTATCTTAAAGTTCCATTATACTACCGAATAAGAAAATGATTATTCACCATATGTGAACAAGAAGTCATCAGCCCAGCAGACGACCCAAGACCTTATCCATTTTCACATCCAGTATAATGCCTTTAAGAGGATACCTTTAACTCCTCATTAGAGCTATGATTCCCATATCTGTAAAAAAACCCTTCATCGTATACGAATCATGCACCCAACAAACCGGTCTATAAGCTTATTACCTCTGAGACGCTTTAGTCATTGGAACATCAAAGTACACAAGTCATATACATGAAGTAGTTCATTCACTCAGGATTAAGGTTATTGCACAATGAACGTCAAAAGCAGATTGATCCACTCATAGCGGACTACGTAGATCAATCACGCCTTAGTCCCGGTCTAATATATCACCACCAAGCAACATATCTATGTCTCTACTTGGGAGTCTATGCTCCAGATAGTCAAGACAAACCGTCCCTACTATGACTTTAGACAACATAATAGTCTTAACATGAGTTAGATGCTCGGTCTAACACCATAAACTACAGATCTTAGTTTAGACCGCTTACTTTAGAACATTGTCTTCTCGTATACAAAAAGTCCATTGCATGTAACGTTCTAACAGTTTTAACACAAGCAATCAGGGAGCCATATTTGCTTACATTTATTTTAACATGTTAATAAAATGAGGACATACAGCAATGTAATGAATATCTTTTATATATAATTTTATTATCCAGTTCAAAATAAATACATCAAGATGTCTTTAATACTTAGGGCATTTCCTAACAATCTCCCACTTGCCCTAAGCCAGTAGATGTGCCATGTTACGCATCCCCATCACCTCTACATGCCTCTCAAACCTTCTAGCTACCAAAGTCTTAGTAAAGGGATCGGTAATGTTGTCCTCTGACTCGATCTTACATACATCTACTTGTCCTGTCTGCACGTGCCCTCTAATAATGTGATATCTCCGATCTATGTGTTTGGTCCTCTTGTGGTGCCGAGATTCTCTTGTGTTGGTAATAACCCCAGTGTTATCACAGTAAAGTGTGATAGGTTTGTCAACACTCGGAATGATCTCAAGGTCTCTAAAGAACTTGCGAAGCCAAACCGCTTCTTTAGATGCCTCAACCGCAGCCACATACTCAGCCTCCATAGTAGAGTCAGCTGTGCAACCCTACTTCACGCTCCTCCACACAATGATGCCTCCTCCGAGTAAGAACACTGATCCTGATGTCGAGTTCCTCGAATCCTTGCAAGTCTAGAAGTCTAAGTCTGTGTATCCTATGGGTGTTAGGTCCCCTCCAGAATATACCAACATATAATCCTTTGTTCTCTTAAGATACTTGAGTATATGCTTTACTGCTTGTCAGTGCTTGGTTCCAGGATTCGCTTAATATTGACTCACCATACCTACTGCAAAACATACGTCCGGGCGAGTGTAAAGCATAGCATACATAAGGCTACCCACAACGGATGCATAAGGGACCTTACTCATACGCTCACTTTCTTTCGATGTCTTGGGACAGTCATCTAATGAAAGAGTTAGACCGGCCATGGAAGGCTGTGAACCTTTCTTTGCCTCTTGCATTGCATATTTATCAATTATTTTATCTATGTATGAAGTTTGGGATAACGCTATAATTTTGTTCTTTCGATCTCTGAAGAGACGAATGCCTCGAACATAATTAGCTTCTCCCAAGTCCTTCATGTCAAAGTGTTGGTGCAGCCAAAACTTGACCGATGATAAGTTCCCTACATCATTCCTAATGAGCAGTATATCATCAATATAGAGTACTAGAAAGAACACTTTTCCATCCTTAATACGTTTATAAACACAGGGTTCATCAACGTTCTGCTCAAAACCAAATGTCTTGATTGCTTGATCAAATCTCTAGTTCCATGAGCGAGATGCTTGCTTTAATCTATAAATGGATCTAAGCAACTTGCATACTTTCCTTTATTGGCCTTCTGCCACGAACCCTTAGGGCTGTATCACGTAGATACATTCCTCAAGATGGCTATTCAAGAATGCTGTCTTGACATCCATTTGCCAGATCTCGTAATCAAGAGCTGCAGCAACGAACAGAAGAATACGGATAGACTTTAGCATAGCAATAGGTGAAAAGGTTTCATCGTAATCGATTCTAGCCTTTTACGTGTACCCCTTTACAACCAGTCTAGCTTTGAAAGTTTTCACTCTCCCTTCTGCATCCTTCTTTCTTTTGTAGACCCACTTGCATCTAATGGGTTTTATCCCATCCGGCAGATCTACAAGTTCCCAAACAGAGTTGGATTTCATAGAATCCATCTCATTGTTCAAAGCCTGTTTCCAAGATTTAGAATCAACATCATTTATAACTTCATCATAAGTGACCGGATCATCCTCATGCTCATGAGCTTCAGCCTGATATACCTCAGTATCATAAATGAAGAAATTAGGTTTCTTCAAAACTCTCCCACTACGACGAGGCACCCTAAATTGTTGATCGTCTGCAGGTCTTTCACTGGAACTCAGACTTGTGTCCAAGACCGAAACCTGTGGAGTAGTTCTTTCATCTGATAACTCCTCTAGCACCATTTTGCTTCGAGGCTTAAATTCATTTACGTGACTTTCCTCCAAGAATGTTGCATGGGTTGAAACAATGACTTTTTGTTCGTTCGAGTTATAGAACAGACCTCCTTTAGTTCCCTTAGGATACCCTACAAACATGCACAATTTTGATCTTGGTTCCAACTTCTTCGCATCCCCATCCAGTACATGCACCGGGGAGCCTCATATTCTCATATGTCCAAGAGAAGGCTTCCTGCCACATCACAATTCATACGGAGTCTTGGGAATTGATTTGCTTGGAACCTGGTTCAGAATATAGCACGCCGTTTGTAAAGCATATCCCCAGAATAATAACGGCAGGGTTGAATAACTCATCATAAACCATACCATATCCAACAAAGTCTAGTTTCTTCTTTCAGCTACACCATTCTATTGTGGAGTACTGGGTGCAGTCAATTGGGATAATATCCCGTTCTCTATAAGATGTCCTATAAATTCATCAGAGAGGTGTTCGCCACCTCGATCAGATCGAAGTGTCTTTATGGATTTATCCAATTGCTTTTCTACTTCTGCACGATACTCTTTGAAATTGTCAAAGGTTTCGCTCTTGTGGTGCATTAGATATACATATCCATACCTCGAGTAATCGTCTATAAAGGAGACATAATACTCGAACTCTCCTCGTGCTGTGACGTTCATGGGGCCACATACGTCAGTATACACAATTTCTAAGAGTTCTTGAGCCCTAGTACCCTTAGTTCCAAAAGACCTCTTAGTCATCTTTCCCTCAAGACAAGACTCACATTGAGGAAGATATACCTCCTCCAGAGATTCTAGGGAACCGACTTTCACCAACTTTTGAATCCGATCCTAATTAATGTGATCAAGTCTTAAATGCCAAAGATACGCCTTGTTAAAGTGAGAAACGTTCAACCTTTTAGAGTTATCTATTAATTCGGTGTCAAGTAGTGAGTACATCTTTGGTTTGATCAAATATAGGTTTCCATCAATCCATCCACAACAGATAAAAGACTTATTTCTATGAATATTAACTCTTTTACTAAAAGAAACTGAATAAGAATCCTTTATTAAACAAGCTACCGATATAAGGTTCCTCCTAAAATTAGGAACATAAAAACAGTCTTTTAATAAAATAAACCTAAATTCATCAATGTAAAGGTAAACATCTCTCACTGCCTCAACCACCACCAAGCTACCGTCTCCAGTCCGCAACAAGAGGTTCCTATCATGTAGACTTCTCATTTCCATGAACTCCTGCATAGAAACATAAACATGAATAGTGATGCCCGAATCAATGACCCAAGTGTCTTTCGATTCTTCCACCAAACACATTTCCAAATAGTGAAGTTCCTTACCTTACTTGCCCTTAGAGGTTAGTAATTCTCGGTAAGCCTTCTTGAAGAGACCTACCTTCCCACAGCGAAAGCACTTGGACATTTTAGGGTCCCTGGGCTTCTTGTTCTTCTTGTTCTTCTTCCCATCCGAGACAGGAGGATTAGAAGAACTGGAAGCCGCTTGCTTCTGATTTGGCCTCTTCCTCTTCCGTGAGGGTTTGGAAGATTCCGTCAAATTGGCCTCTCCTTTAGGTTGGACCGCATCTCCATCCCTGATCATCGACTCATAAGCTTGGAGTTGCTTCATAAGCTCGGTTAGTCCTAACTCTTATGTCGCCAAATTATATGCGGCCTTAAACCCCACAAAATCTTTTGACAGAATTTCGAATACCATCTCGATCTGGGTATTGTAGTCCAACTCAGCGCCGTTTTCGGTAACTTTAACAAAGAATCCCATTAGAGTGATCATATGATCCTTTACCGGAGTGCCTACCTTCTGCTTGGAGTTCATAATGCTGGTTATAGCAGACTGTCAAGCCAATTTTTCTTGGCCTCTAAACATGTCCTCTAGATTTTTCATGATCTCCCCAGTAACTTGATAAGTCTCATGTTGCTTTTGTAAAGCACTCGTCATGCTAGCCAAAATGTAGCACCGAGCTATCTCATTGGATTCTCTCTAACGAGTATAGGCAACCAGGACCTTCTCAAGCGGTGTGTCAGGTTTGGGCCCAGGTGGGTATGGTTCGTCCAGCACGAACTAGTGTCTCTCGCAGCTGAGAACTATCAGTAGATTTCTTTTCCAGTCTTTATAATTATCGCTATTCAGCTTATTTTCAGTAAGTATTGAAATGAGGGGTGTCGGTGACATTTTGAACTGAAATAAAATTATACTAGACGTCATTACAAAGCCCAAGCAAATATACAGATAATTTAGCAAATAAAACATACAAGTATGTTCTTTCATGAAACTTGAAAAACATATAGTATTGCAACTGTAATTCTCAGTACCTATTGCCCCAAGCCACCGAGGGGTGGTCATGAGTTAAATAGCCGGAACATGGACCCCATCCAATTAATATATGTTGCCTTAAATCCTCCAAGGTTAAGACATATATTAATAATCGCTTATTTTGGCCACCAATTTAGTTAACAGAGCTTCTAGGGAAGGTTAATAACTAAACGAGTCTTGAGTATATAATCATTGTTTACGCAGCCCGATCCACGTCCTCCCAAGCCATCGAGAGGTGGTCATGAATAGGATCGTGCCCGAACACATTTTCCACATAGGAGATCCAACCTAGTATACTGGCGGCGGTAAACACCTATGAGGGGTGTGGTCAGGGCAGAACTAACGCGAGGTGTTACCATGCTTTTATAGGAAAATAAATCGGTAAAAACGTATCAGAATGGCGCAGCGGAACAATAAAATTTTTTAGATCGTTAAATATCTCATGATGCCATATACAATAAACCAACAACAATTAAAACTCATACCTCAAGGACGCCAATCTTGCAGGAGGAGAATGACCGGAGGCTTCAACCAACTAGCCTTCTCTACTATTCTCCAATTCCCGAATGGCTGAGTGTGTGGGCACTCTGAACCTCGATCGGTATGCTAGCACTGCTAGTCTTCTTCGGACCACCCAGATCTCTAAACAACTTTATTGTCACGATTAGCTGTGCAACAATAAGCCTGCTCACCTGAGAGTCTGTGGTCTGAGAGAACTGGAGTGGCAGGACCTCTATTTATAACCTGCATGAGGTGATTCTCTGAATTCGAATTGGACTAGGAAAAGATTTTCTCCCTTATCTTTAACCAAAAAATCCGAATTTTTCCATAGGATAATCCTAACAATAAATTCGGTTTTTCCTAAGATAAATCCAATCCAAATCTTAACAAGATTTTAACTAGGATTTTTATCTCCCTTTTTCAACCAAAAAATCCGAAATTCACAAGGAGAAAATCCTCCAAAAGATTTCGGCCATTATGGATAAGGGAGAATCAAAAATTCCACTAGGATTTTCAAGCTTGAATCTTATCTCAACCTTATCTAAAATTAACCGAATTTCCTAGGATTAAGGCTCCAAAATTTCGGCCACTTTTAGGGAAGGAGAGAATCCAAATTCAACTAGGATTGAAACTTGAATTTTCCCTTGAATCTTATCCACAAAAAACCGAATTTTCCATTGAGGATTATCCTCCAAAAATTCGCCCACTTTTGTTGGGATTTGGATTCAAAATTCAAGTAGGATTCCAACAAGATTATCCTCTCCAAATCCAAGTCAAATTCGAATTTCAAACCTTGTGGATTTTCCACAACAAATTCGAATCCTACTTGGACTGTGATTCAAAATTTGAATTTCAAATTTCAAATTCAAATTTCAAATTTCAAATTTCAAATTTCAAATTTCAAATTTCAAATTTAAATTTCAAATTCAAATTTCAAATTCGAATTTCAAATTCAAATTTCAAATTCAAATTTCAAATTCAAAATTCAAATTTCAAAATTCAAATTTCAAATTTCAAAATTCAAATTTCAAATTCCACAAAACGGTTGTGTTTCATATTCTTGTTCTCATCGATAATTTTCTACAACTCCAATCCAATCTCAAATAAAATCATGGCAACTTTATTTGGAGTTCGAATAATTGTGTACTCTATTATCCAAAACAAAATCTGAATCCAACAGGAGATAATCTTGTCTACCATCCTAATCCTGTGTCATCACCACCCATGCATAATAAACTAGCCAATAGCATACACAAATCAATTTGCCAAACGTTAAGGAATTATGTGGAGCTAGTAGAGGGACTGATTGGACATATATAATCGGGCTCCCGTGATTCCATATGATCATCATTCTGTACCGAACAACTCAATCATATGATCACTAATTTCAGAGTCACACCACTATAAACCTGAAACTGAACTCCCAATTATATACCGTATTACGTAAGCCTATGACGAGCTACCATCTAATGACCTTGTCATATATGCAAAACCCTCATATGATATCCATGATCAGCCTTAGGTCAAAGTCCGTTTAATCCTACTGATCAGGCTATCTTAAAGTTCCATTATACTACCGAATCAAGAAAATGATTATTCACCATATGTGAATAAGAAGTCATCCGCCCAGCAGACGACCCAAGGCCTTGTCCATTTTCACATTCAGTATAATGCCTTTAAGAGGATACCTTTAACTCCTCAGAGCTATGATTCCGATATCTGCAAACAAACCCTTCATCGTATACAAGTCATGCACCCAACGAACCGGTCTATAAACTTACTACCTCTGAGACGCTTTAGCCATTGGAACATCAAAGTACACAAGTCATATACATGAAGTAGTTCATTTACTCAGGATTAAGGTTATTGCACAATGAACGTCAAAAGCAGATTGATCCACTCATAGCGGACTACGTAGATCAATCACGCTTTAGTCCCGGTCTAATATGTCACCACCGAGTAACATATCCATGTCTCTACTTGGGAGTCCAGCTCCAGACAGTCAAGACAAACCGTCCCCTCTAAGGCTTTAGACAACATAATAGTCTTAACATAAGTTAGATGCTCGGTCTAACCCCATAGACTACAGACCATAATTTAGACTGCTAACTTTAGAACATTGTCTTCTCGCATACAAAAGTCCATTGCATGCAACGTTCTAAGAGTTTTAACACAAGCAGTCAGTGAGCCATATTTGCTTACATTTACTTTAACATGTAAATAAGACGAGGACAGATAGCAATGTAATGAATAACCTCTATGTATAATTTTATTATCCAGTTCAAAATGAATACATCAAAATGTCTCTAATACTTAGGGCATTTCCTAACAATCTCCCACTTGCCTTAAGCCAGTAGATGTGCCATGTTACGCATCCCCATCGCCTCTACATGCCTCTCAAAGCTTCTAGCTACCAAAGTCTTAGTAAAGGGATCAGCGATGTTGTCCTCGGACGCGATCTTACATACATCCACTTGTCCTATCTCCACATGCCCTCTAATAATGTGATACCTCCGATCTATGTGCTTGGTCCTCTTGTGGTGCCGAGATTCCCTTGTGTTGGCAATAGCCCCTGTATTATCACAGTAAAGTGTGATAGGCTTGTCAACACCCGGAATGACCTCAAGGTCTCTAAAGAACTTGCGGAGCCAAACCGCTTCTTTAGATGCCTCAGCCGCAGCCACATACTCAGCCTCCATAGTAGAGTCAGCTGTGCAGCCCTGCTTCACGCTCCTCCACACAATGGCGCCTCCTCGGAGTAAAAACACTGATCCAGATGTCGATTTCCTCGAATCCTTACAAGTCTGGAAGTCTGAGTCCGTGTATCCTACGGGTGTTAGGTCCCCTCTAGAATACACTAGCATATAATCCCTCGTTCTCTTAAGATACTTGAGTATATGCTTTACTGCTTGCCAGTGCTTGGTTCCAGGATTCGCTTGATATCGACTCACCATACCTACTGCAAAACATATGTCCGGGCGAGTGCAAAGCATAGCGTACATAAGGCTACCCACAGCGGATGCATAAGGGACCTTACTCATACGCTCTCTTTCTTCCGATGTCTTGGGACAGTCATCCAATGAAAGAGTTAAACCGGCAATAGAAGGTTGTGAGCCTTTCTTTGCCTCTAGCATTGCATATTTGTCAATTATTTTATCTATGCATGAAGCTTGGGATAATGCTATCATTTTGTTCTTTCGATCTCTGAAGAGACGAATGCCTAGAACATAATTAGCTTCTCCCAAGTCCTTCATGTCAAACTGTTGGTGTAACCAAAGCTTGACCGATGATAAGTTCCCTACATCATTCCCAATGAGTAGTATATCATCGACATAGAGTATCAGAAAGACCACTTTTCCATCCTTAATACGTTTATAAACACAAGGTTCATCAACGTTTTGCTCAAAACCAAATGTCTTAATCGCTTGATCAAACCTCTGGTTCCATCAGCGGGATGCCTGCTTTAATCCATAAATGGATCTAAGCAACTTGCAGACTTTCTTATCTTGGCCTTTTGCTACGAACCCTTCGGGCTGTATCATATAGATACACTCTTCAAGATGGCCATTCAAGAATGCCGTCTTGACATCCATTTGCTAGATCTCGTAATCGAGAGCCGCAACAATGGACAGAAGAATACGGATAGACTTCAGCATAGCAACAGGCGAAAAGGTTTCCTCGTAATCGATTCCAGCCTTTTGCGTGTATCCCTTTGCAACCAGTCTAGCTTTGAAAGTTTCCACTCTCCCTTCCGCATCCTTCTTTCTTTTGTAGACCCATTTGCATCCAATGGGTTTTATCCCATCCGGCAAATCTACAAGTTCCCAAACAGAGTTGGATTTCATAGAATCCATCTCATTGTTCATAGCCTGTTTCCAAGATCTAGAATCAACATCCTTTATAGCTTCATCATATGTGACCGGATCTTCCTCATGCTCATGAGCCTCGGCCTGGTATACCTCAGCATCATACATAAAGAAATTAGGTTTCCTATAAACCCTCCCACTAAGACGAGGCACCCTAAATTGTTGATCGTCTGCAGGTCTTTCACTGGAACTCGGACTTGCGTCCAAGACCGAAATCTGTGGAGCAGTTCTTTCACCCGATAACTCCTCTAGCACCACTTTGCTTCGAGGCTTAAAGTCATTCATGTGACTTTCCTCCAAGAATGTCGCATGGGTTGAGACAATGACCTTTTGTTCCTTCGGGTTATAGAACAGACCTCCTTTAGTTCCCTTTGGATACCCTACAAACATGCACAATTCTGATCTTGGTTCCAACTTCTTCGCATCCCCATCCAGTACATGTGCCGGGCAGCCCCATATTCTCATATGTCCAAGGGAGGGCTTCCTGCCACGCCACAATTCATACGGAGTTCTAGGAATTGATTTGCTCGGAACCTGGTTCAGAATATAGCACGCCGTTTGTAAAGCATGTCCCCAAAATGATAATGGCAGCGTTGAGTAACTCATCATGGACCGTACCATATCCAATAAGATCCTGTTTCTCCTTTCGGCTACACCATTCTGTTGTGGAGTACCAGGTGCAGTCAATTGGGATAATATCCCATTCTCTACAAGATGTCCTAGAAATTCATCGGAGAGGTATTCGCCACCTCGATCAGATCGAAGTGTCTTTATGGATTTATCCAATTGCTTTTCCACTTCCGCACGATACTCTTTGAATTTATCAAAGGTTTCGCTCTTGCGGTGCATCAGATACACATATCCATACCTCGAGTAATCATCTATGAAAGAGACATAGTACTCGAACCCTCCTCGTGCTGTGACGTTCATGGGGCCACATACGTCAGTGTGCATAATTTCTAAGAGCTCCTGTGCCCTTGTACCCTTAACTTCAAAAGATCTCTTAGTCATCTTACCCTCTAGACAAGACTCACATTGGGGAAGTCGTACCTCCTCCAGAGATTCCAGAGGACCGTCTTTCACCAATCTTTGAATCCTATCCTGATTAATATGACCAAGTCTTAAATGCCAAAGATACGCCTTGTTAGAGTGAGAAACTTTCAACCTTTTAGAGTTATCAATTAATTCAGTGTCAAGCAGTGAGTACATCTTTGGTCTGATCAAATATAGGTTTCCATCCATCCATCCAGAACAGATAAAAGACTTATTTCTACGAATATCAACTCTTTTACTAAAAGAAACTGAATAAGAATCCGTTATTAAACAAGCTACCGATATAAGGTTCTTCCTAAAATTAGGAACATAAAAACAGTCTTTCAATAAAATAAACCTAAATTGATCAAAATAAAGATGAACGTCTCCCACTGCCTCAGCCACCACAAAGCTACCATCTCCAGTCCGCAACGAGAGGCTCCTATCATGTAGACTTCTCGTTTCCACGAACCCCTGCATAGAAACACAAACATGATTAGTGGCGCCCGAATCAATGACCCATGTGTCTTTCGATTCTTCCACCAAACACGCTTCTAAGTAATGAAGTTCCTTACCTTCCTTGCCCTTGGAGGCTAGGAATTCCCGGCAAGCCTTCTTGAAGTGACCTACCTTCCCACAGTGGAAGCATTTGGACTTTTTAGGGTCCATTGGCTTCTTGTTCTTCTTCTTCTTCTTCCCGTCCGAGACAGGAGGATTAGAAGAACTGGAAGCCACTTGCTTCTTATTTGGCCTCTTCCTCTTCCGTGAGGGATTGGAAGAATCCGTCAAATTGGCCTCTCCTTTAGGTCGGACCGTATCCTCATCCCTGATCATCCGCTCATAAGCCTGTAGTTGCTTCATGAGCTCGGTAAGTCCTAACTCCTTTGTCGCCAGATTGTATGCGGCCTTAAACCCCACAAAATCTTTAGACAGAGTCTTGAACACCATTTCGATCTGGGTGTTATAGTCCAACTCAGCACCATTCTCGGCAGCCTCAGCGAAGAATCCTATTAGAGTGATCATATGGTCCTTCACCGGAGCACCCGCCTTTTGCTTAGAGTTCATAATGCTGGTGATAGCGGACTGTCGAGCCAATTTTTCTTGGCCTCCGAACATGTCCTCCAGATTTTCCATGATCTCCCCAGCAACTTGATAAGTCTCATGCTGCTTTTGTAAAGCACTCGTCATGCTAGCAAGGATGTAGCATCGAGCTATCTCATTGGATTCTCTCCAACGATTATAGGCAACCGGGACCTCCTCAAGTGGTGTGTCAGGTTTGGGCCCAGGTGGGCATGGTTCGTCTAGTACGAACTTGTGTCTCTCGCAGCTGAGAACTATTAATAGATTTCTTTTCCAGTCTTTATAATTATCACCATTCAACTTATTTTCAGTAAGTATCGAAATGAGGGGTGTCGGTGACATTTTGAACTGAAATAAAATTATACTAGACATCATTACAAAGCCCAAGCAAATATACAGATAATTTAGCAAATAAAAACATACAAGTATGTTCCTACATGAAACTTGAAAAAACATGTAGCATTGCAATGGTAATTCTCAGCACCTATTGCCCCAAGCCACCGAGGGGTGGTCATGAGAACAAATAGCCGGAACATGGACCCCGTCCAATTAATATATGTTACCTTAAATCCTCCAAGGTTAAGACATATATTAATAACCGCTTATTTGGCCACCAGTTTAGTTAACAGAGTTTCTAGGGAAGGATAATAACTAAACGAGTCTTGAGTGTATAACCATTGTTTACGTAGCCCGATCCACGTCCTACCATGCCACCGAGGGGTGGTCATGAATAGGATCGCACCCGAACACATTTTCCACATAGGAGATCCAATCTAGTATACCGGCGGCGGTAAACACCTACCGAGGGGTGTGGTCAGGTCAGAACTGACGCGAGGCGTTACCATGCTTTCACATATGGATCAACAATGGAGGCCGTGGGTTTTGTTTGAAACCCTCTCCCACTCAATATTTTGAAAAACATGCAAGTTTTGACAAATTATGTATGATCAATATAGTATGAGCGAGACTCACCTATCCTATATGACATGTTATCAAATATGCATACAAAACATCCATCAATACATATTTATACATCCATGACATATCACAGAAAAATAATTGACAGAATAATCAAGCCATGGTTCCATCCTAGAACAAAGAAAATAAAGATTACAAAATTCCATCCAAAGCATTCTTTGGGTCTTGAATTTTGTTCCGTCTTCTTGTATCCATCTTTATGTAGCCTCTCCATTTATTTCTCATCCCAAGAATTATTTAAAATTTAAATCTACCAAAAATTTAAATTTCAAATTCAAATTCCAAATTCGAATTTCAAATTTAAATTTCAAATTTGAATTTTAAACAATTTTAAAACATCATGTGTAATAATATGTAATTTCAAAAATTTCAAATTTTTAATTACATATTTTTAAACATGATTTAAAATTAAATCTCAAATTTAAAAAACAAAATTTTCTGATTTTTGGACCGTCGGACCGCCGCCCCCGTAAGCGGCAGCCGCCGTGGGCAGCCACCAACCCCGGAGGGGCTGGCAGCCCATGGCCGCCCCTTGTGCAGCCCTGCCGGGCTGCAGGCTAAGCCTGCAGCGCCAGGCTGCACGCCCAGGCTGGGCGCAGTAGCCGGCAGGCTGCAGGTAGCGCCTGCAGCCAGTGGCTGCACGCCCAGGCTGCGGCCAGCCTTGGGCAGGCTGCGCCACCCTCGGCTGCAGGCAGAGCCTGCGGCCGTGGGTGGTGTGGGCCTGCACAGGGGCTGCCGCAGCCCTATCCTGCCCGAGGGCAGGGGCTGCAGCCCCACCAAGGCCCGTCGGCCTATCCCGAGGGGTCGTTCTCGATTTTCGTGCCATATTCCAATTTACCTATTAGGATCTCCAAAAATTAATTTGAATCCCAATTAAATTGAAATTTTCCACACAATCAAAATTTCAATCTTTAAATTAAATTTAACTTTTGGGAAAAATAAATTACGGTCTTCAATCTTCAATCTCCTCCAAGAATAATTACATAAAAAATTCCTAAACCGTTTCCGATGTACAAAAATTCTAACCATAAAAAATCTAAGAGATAAAAATTAAAATCCATGGGAAAATTACAGTGTTAATAAACTGCTCCCATGGTTACATAAAAATTCCTAGATACAATTTTTCTAAATTCTAAGGAACCATAACCGGTATAAACAAGCATGCTTATAATAATTCAAAAAATTAAAATAACCACATACTTTATACATAATACATGATAACAACATAAAGGAACCCTAGAATGCCACTCTCTAAATATCAAATCCATACATAAATAAAAAGACTAAGTAATTGTCTAATTTATGTGCATGGCATAGTCATGAGATGGCTCTGATACCAATTGTAGGAAAATAAATCGGTAAAAACGTATCAGAGTGGCGCAGCGGAACAATAAAATTTTTTAGATCGTTAAATATCTCATGATGTCATATACAATAAACCAACAACAATTAAAACTCATACCTCAAGGACGCCAATCTTGCAGGAGGAGAATGACCGGAGGCTTCAACCAACTAGCCTTCTCTACTATTTCTCCAATTCCCGAATGGCTGAGTGTGTGGACACTCTGAACCTCGATCGGTATGCTAGCACTGCTAGTCTTCTTCCGACCACCCAGATCTCTAAAGAACTTTATTGTCACGATGAGCTGTGCAACAATAAGCCTGCTCACCTGAGAGTCTGTGGTCTGAGAGAACTGGAGTGGCAGGACCTCTATTTATAGACCTGCATGAGGTGATTCTCTGAATTCGAATTGGACTAGGAAAAGATTTTCTCCCTTATCTTTAACCAAAAAATCCGAATTTTTCCATAGGATAATCCTAACAATAAATTCGGTTTTTCCTAAGATAAATCCAATCCAAATCTTAACAAGATTTTAACTAGGATTTTATCTCCCTTTTTCAACCAAAAAATCCGAAATTCACAAGGAGAAAATCCTCCAAAAGATTTCGGCCATTATGGATAAGGGAGAATCAAAAATTCCACTAGGATTTTCAAGCTTGAATCTTATCTCAATCTTATCTAAAATTAACCGAATTTCCTAGGAATAAGGCTCCAAAATTTCGGCCACTTTTAGGGAAGGAGAGAATCCAAATTCAACTAGGATTGAAACTTGAATTTTCCCTTGAATCTTATCCACAAAAAACCGAATTTTCCATTGAGGATTATCCTCCAAAAATTCGCCCACTTTTGTTGGGATTTGGATTCAAAATTCAAGTAGGATTCCAACAAGATTATCCTCTCCAAATCCAACTCAAATTCGAATTTCAAACCTTGTGGATTTCCCACAACAAATTCGAATCCTACTTGGACTGTGATTCAAAATTTGAATTTCAAATTTCAAATTCAAATTTCAAATTCAAATTTCAAATTTCAAATTTCAAATTTCAAATTTAAATTTCAAATTCAAATTTTAAATTCGAATTTCAAATTCAAATTTCAAATTCAAATTTCAAATTCAAAATTCAAATTTCAAATTTCAAAATTCAAATTTCAAAATTCAAATTTCAAATTCCACAAAACGGTTGTGTTTCATATTCTTGTTCTCATGGATAATTTTCTACAACTCCAATCCAATCTCAAATAAAATCATGGCAACTTTATTTGGAGTTCGAATAATTGTGTACTCTATTATCCAAAACAAAATCTGAATCCAACCGGAGAGAATCTTGTCTACCATCCTAATCCTGTGTCATCACCATCCATGCATAATAAACTAGCCAATAGCATACTCAAATCAATTTGCCAAATGTTAAGGAATTATGTGGAACTAGTAGAGGGACTGATTGGACATATATAATCGGGCTCCCGTGATTCCATATGATCATCATTCTGTACCGAACAACTCAATCATATGATCACTAATTTCAGAGTCACACCACTATAAACCTGAAACTAAACTCCCAATTATATACCGTATTACGTAAGCCTGTGACGAGCTACCATCCAATGACCTTGTCATATATGCAAAACCCTCATATGATATCCATGATCAGCCTTAGGTCAAAGTCCGTTTAATCCTACTGATCAGGCTATCTTAAAGTTCTATTGTACTACCGAATCAAGAAAATGATTATTCACCATATGTGAATAAGAAGTCATCCGCCCAGCAGACGACCCAAGGCCTTGTACATTTTCACATTCAGTATAATGCCTTTAAGAGGATACCTTTAACTCCTCAGAGCTATGATTCCGATATCTGCAAACAAACCCTTCATCGTATACAATTCATGCACCCAACGAACCGGTCCATAAGCTTACTACCTCTGAGACGCTTTAGCCATTGGAACATCAATGTACACAAGTCATATACATGAAGTAGTTCATTTACTCAGGATTAAGGTTATTGCACAATGAACGTCAAAAGCAGATTGATCCACTCATAGCGGACTACGTAGATCAGTCACGCTTTAGTCCCGGTCTAATATGTCACCACCGAGAAACATATCCATGTCTCTACTTGGGAGTCCAGCTCCAGACAGTCAAGACAAACCGTCCCCTCTAAGGCTTTAGACAACATAATAGTCTTAACATGAGTTAGATGCTCGGTCTAACCCCATAGACTACAAACCATAATTTAGACTGCTAACTTTAGAACATTGTCTTCTCGCATACAAAAGTCCATTGCATGCAACTTTCTAACAGTTTTAACACAAGCAGTCAGTGAGCCATATTTGCTTACATTTACTTTAACATGTAAATAAGACGAGGACAGATAGCAATGTAATGAATAACCTCTATGTATAATTTTATTATCCAGTTCAAAATGAATACATCAAAATGTCTCTAATACTTAGGGCATTTCCTAACAGCTTTCACATATGGATCAACAATGGAGGCCATGGGTTTTGTTTGAAACCCTCTACCACTCAATATTTTGAAAAACATGCAAGTTTTGACAAATATGTATGATCAATATAGTATGAGCGACACTCACCTATCCTACATGACATGTTATCAAATATGCATATAAAACCTCCATCAATACATATTTATACATCTATGACATATCACAGGAAAAATAATTGACAGAATAATAACCAAGCCATAGTTCCATCCTCGAACAAAGAAAATAAAGATTACAAAATTCCATCCAAAGCATTCTTTGGGTCTTGAATTTCATTCCGTCTTCTTGTATCCATCTTTATGTAGTCTCTCCATTTATTTCTCATCCCAAGAATCATTTAAAATTTAAATCCCGAAAATTTAAATTTCAAATTCAAATTCTAAATTCAAATTTCAAATTCAAATTTTAAACAATTTAAAATATCATGTGTAATAATACGTAATTCCAAAAATTTGAAATTTTCAATTATGTATTTTTAAACATGATTTAAAAATTAAATCTTAAATTTAAAAATCAAAATTTTTTTGATTTTCAAACCCGGAGGCCGGTAGCTGTCGTGGGCAGCCCCCAGCCCTGGGAGGGATGGTAGCCCACGGCCGTAGGCCATGTGCAGCCATGCCCGGCTGCAAGCCTGGGCTGGGTGCAGCAGCCGCCAGGCTGCAGGCAGTGCCTGCAGCCACAGGCTACATGCCTAGGGCTGCGGCCAGCCCTTGGGGGGCCACAGCCTGGGTGGTGCAGCGTGGGTAGGGGTTGTAGGCCCACCATGGCTGGTGGTCCATCCCGAGGGGTCGGTCCTCGATTTTCGTGTCATATTCCAATTTACCCATTAGGATCTCCAAAATTAATTTGAATCCTAATTAAATTGAAATTTTCCACACAATCGAATTTTCAACCTTTAAATTAAATTTATCTTTTGGGAAAAAATAAATTACGGTCTTCAAACTTTAATCTTCTCCAAGAATAATTACATAAAATTTCCTAAACCGTTTCCGGTGTATAAAAATTCTAATCATAATAATTCTAAAAGACAAAAAATTAAAATCCGTGCGAAAATTACTGTAATAATAAATTGCTCCCATGGTTATATAAAAAATCCTAGATACAATTTTCTAAATTCTAAGGAACCAAAATCGGTAAAAACAAGCATGCTTGTAATAATTTAAAAAATTAAAATAACTACGTACTACATACATAATACATGATAATAACATAAAGGAATCCTGGAATGCCACTCTCTAAATATCAAATCCATACATAAATAAAAAGACTAACTAATTGTCTAATTTATGTATATGGCATAGTCATGAGATAGCTCTGATACCAATTGTAGGAGATAAATTGGTAGAAATGTATCAGAGTGACGCAGCAGAACAAATATTAATTTTTTAAGATCGTTAAATATCTCGTGATGTCATATACAATAAACCAACAACAATTTAAACTCATATCTCGAGGACGCTAATCTGCAGGAGGAGAATGATCGAAGAGTTTCAACCAACTAGTCTTCTCTACTATTCTTTAATTCCCGAATGGCTGAGTATGTGGGCACTCTGAACCTTGATCGGTATGCTTGCACTGCTAGTCTTCTTCCGACCACTCAGATCTCTAAAGAACTTATTGTCATGGTAAGTTATGCAACAATAAGCCTGCTCACCTGAGAGTCTGTAGTCTTAGAGAACTGGAGTGGTAGGACCTCTATTTATAGACTTGCATGAGGTGATCCTCCGAATTTGAATTGGATTAGGAGAAGATTTTCTCCCTTATCCATCCACAAAATCTGAATTTTTTTAGCCAAAAAACCACCAAAAGATTTTGGCCAACTCTAGGATTTTGTATCCTAAATTCAAACAGGATTTTAACTTGAATTTTATCTCACCATTAGCCAACCAAAAAATCCAAAAATCTCATCCAAGATCTCCTCAAAAATTTCGGTCACAAAAAGTAGGGGGAGAATCAAAATTCAACCAAGATTTTCAAACTTGAATTTTATCTCATCCTTATCCAAAAAAATCGAAAATCTCCTTGAGATTAACCCTAAAAATTTCGGCCACTTTTAGGGAGAAGAGAATCCAAATTCAACTAGGATTGGAACTTGAATTTTTCCCGGCATCCTTATCCACAAAAACCGAAAATATCTAGAAGGATTTTCCTGAATAAAATTCGGCCACTTTTGTTAGATTTGGATTCAAAATTTAAGTAGGATTCAAAAAACATTTTCCTCTTCATAATCCAACTCAAATTCGAATTCTAGTTTTGCGGAATTATCCACAAATAATTCGAATTCCACTTGGACTGTGATTCAAAATTTGAATTTCAAATTTCAAAATTTCAATTTCAATTTCAAATTTCAAATTTCAAATTCAAATTTTAAATTTCAAATTTCAAATTTAAATTTCAAATTCAAATTTTAAATTCAAATTTCAAATTTCAAAATCCATAAACAGTTGTATTTCAAGTTTTTGTTCTCATGGATAATTTTCTACAACTCCAATCCAATCTCAAATAAAATCATGGCAACTTTATTTGGAGTTCGAATAATTGTGTACTCTATTATCCAAAACAAAAACTGAATTTCAACTGGAGATAATCTTGTCCACCATCCTAATCCTATGTCAACACCATCCATGCATAATCAACTAGCCAATAGCATACTTAAATCAATTTGTCAATCGTTAAGGAATTATGTGGAGCTAGTAGAGGGACCAATTGGATATATATAATCAGGCACCTGTGAATCCATATGATTATCATTCTTTACCGAACAACTCAATCATACGATCACTAATTTCAGAGTCACACCACTATAAACCTGAAACTGAACTCCCAATTATATATCGTATTACGTAAGTCTGTGACAAGCTATTGTCCAATGACCTTATCATGTATGCAGAGCCCTCATATGATATCCATGATCAGCCTTAGGTCAAAATCTGTTCAATCCCATTGATCAGGCTATCTTAAAGTTCCATTATACTACCAAATAAGAAAATGATTATCCACCATATGTGAATAAGAAGTCATCCACCCAGCAGACGACCCAAGGCCTTGTCCATTTTCACATCCAGTATAATGCCTTTAAGAGGATACCCTTAACTCCTCATTAGAGCTATGATTCCCATATCTGTAAAAAAACCCTTCATCGTATACGAGTCATGCACCCAACGAACCGGTCTATAAGCTTATTACCTCTGAGACGCTTTAGCCATTGGAACATCAAAGTACACAAGTCATATACAAGAAGTGGTTCATTCATTCAGAATTAAGGTTACTACACAATGAACGTCAAAAGCAGATTGATCCACTCATAGCGGACTATGTAGATCAATCACGCTTTAGTCCTGGTCTAATATGTCACCACCAAGCAACATATCTATGTCTCTACCTGGGAGTCTATGCTCTAGACAGTCAAGACAAACTGTCCCCACCATGGCTTTAGACAACATAATAGTCTTAACATGAGTTAGATGCTCGGTCTAACTCCATAGCCTACAGACCTTAGTTTAGACCGCTTACTTTAAAACATTGTCTTCTCGCATACAAAAAGTCCATTGCATGCAACGTTCTAATAGTTTTAACACAAGCAATTAGGGAGCCATATATACTTACATTTACTTTAACATGTAAATAAAATGAGGACATACAACATTGTAATGAATAACCTCTATATATAATTTTATTATCCAGTTCAAACTAAATATATCAAAATGTCTCTAATGCTTAGGGCATTTCCTGATAAGGGAGGGAAAACAAAATCTAAGTAGGATTTTCTAGCTTGAATTCCCCTTCATCCTTATCCATAAAAACTGAAATATCCTAGGGTTGTTATGCCATAACTAATTCGGCCACTTTAGTTAGATTTCGGATTCAAAATTGAAGTAGGATTCAAACAAGATTTTCCTCTCTATTATCCATATTAAATCTGAAATTCACCATGGGGATTTATCCACAGCTAACTAGAATTTTACATGGATTGTGATTCAAAATTTGAATTTGAATTTCAAAGCTCAAATTTCAAAATTCAAACTTCAAATTCAAATTTCAAATTTAAATTTCAAATTTCTGATTTAAATTTCAAATTCAAATATCAAATTTGAATTTCAAATTTAAATTTCAAATTCAAATTCCAAATTCAAAATTTAAATTTCAAATTTCAAATTTCAAATTTCAAACTCCACAAAAAAATGTATTTCAAATTTTGTTCTTATGGATAATTTTCTACTACTCCAATTCAATTTCAAATAAAATTGTGATCATCAGGAATTTTTAGAATCTTGGAATAAATTAAAATTGTATGTATGTATCATTTTTAATGAATAAAATGTGAAAAGTTGTGTTATAATACTGTTTAGAATACTGTGAAAATATTCCGGTAGTATTAAAGTTAGTGAGTTCGGAGATGGAAAATCTTGCCAAATAGAAACGGGTGAGACGGCTTGAAAACGGAGCCAAAAACCCTGAAGAGTGCACCGAAGTGCACTAAAAGACAAAAAAATATGGTAGTGAATTTTGGCCAAACAGAAGCAAAATAAGACAGACCAATCGCACCGGAGGCACCCGGAACCCGTCTACGTGATTTCAGTAAAGTTCCGTTCGATTTGACTTTCGTTCAAAATTTGAGCATTAATTAATTCATATATTATTTAGATAATGTTAAGATGACATCATAAATACAACTTAATTAACTAGGTTATTAAGGCTTAATTTATGGTGGTAGATAGCATTAATGGCCAAGATTTAATGCTTTATGGATCAATAGCCATGATCAAGCCCAAAATGGCTTTAAAAAAAATTTTGGAAAAATAGGAAAAATGGGGATCGGCCACATGGAAAGAAAACAGTCTAAAAATTTCAAATTTGACCCCAAAAATTTTGCATTTCAGCCTTTGGACAATTAGTAAATTATTGGGAAAAATTACAAAAAGGTCCCCATCCATTTGCCTATAAATAGGCATCAAAAATTCACTTGAAAAATCACAAAACCAAGCCTAACTCTTGCCATTTTTCTACCCATAAAAATCTGTGTATCTCCCTTCCATTTCCAAGCAAAATTTTGTCAAAATTTTACACAAAAATTAGCTTCCAAGCCTTCGCTAAGTTGCAAGGATCAAGGTGATAAGGTGAGCATCTAATTTGAAACATTTTCCTTTATTTTTCTTGCAAAAATCCGTGTATGTAGGGTGTAGAAAATTGTGAAAAATTTGATGTTTGGTTTTAATGTTTTGATTGGTGTGATACTAGGATGAATGAAGCATGATTTATAATTAGGAAACAGCAAAAATTTTGCATGTTTTCCTAAGAAAACCATGGCTTGGTAAGGGGTAAAATGTTGAGAAATTTTGGTGATTTGTTTTAATGATTATGTTGGTTTGATACTATATTTATTAAAGCATGAATTGGAATAAAGAAAACAAGCAAAATGGTACTTGATTTCTCATGAAAACCATGGCATATGTGTGGTGAAAGTGGAAAATTTTTAGTGTTGAAAAATGATGAGAAATGTTGATAAGAACCCTAGGAATGAGAACAAAATTTTTTATGGTGGTTTAGCATGAAATCCGTGGCTTAATGCTAGGGTTGGAATGAAAATTTTCTTAAGTTTTTAATGATAACATGTGCATTAGAAACCTTAAGAATGGAATGTGGAAATTGAATATTGTGATGAAAATTTCTTGGTATGATTACCATGAAAATCCGTGGGTTAATTAGAAGAAAATTGGATGAATTTTGTGTTGTGTGTCAATGATGATAATGTGGAAAATTTTTATACAAAATTTGGTAACTTTGTATAAAATAGGTCTCTGGTATAGTACATGGCAGGTACACAGGTTCTGAGGCGTGCCTAACACCGAGGAAACTTAAAAATACAAGCAGAAATGCTGCCAAAATTTCTAAAATGGCATAAAGGCATTTTAGGAAATGAGGGGTAAAAATATTAGGCTCAGAAAGGAAACCGAGACTCCTCAGTGGGTTAGGGTTAATAATGAAAAACCAAACCCAAATGGAATAGTAAATCGACCCTTTAATAACTAAAATGCCTAGAACGGGAAAAATTCACGTTAGGGGTATTTTGAGAAACGAGGGGAAAAAAAATTAGATCGGGATAGGAAACCCAAGCCCCTCAAGAACCGAGGCTCAGGGACGGGATGAAAAACGTTTCAGGAGTAGTGAAATACTCATTTGAGACTCCGAAATGCTAGAAAAACGAGAAACGACTCTAGGTGTCAGATGAATAGTAACCGAGGGTCAGAAAATAAATAATTGTGATTTTATAGTAAATAAAGCTATAAAAAAATACAGAAGTCTAGGGAATATTATTTTATGATATTTGGGCTTAGAAAATTCAGGAAAAATGATAGAATGGAATAGTTACGATCCCGAGACCCGTCAAGGGCAAAATGATCATTTTGACTAAAAATTTTCGAAAGGCTCAGAAAGGACCGTAAAGGATTTAGAATGTCTTAAATAAAATTTTAAAACCCAAAATAAATATTTTAAAGTTAAAAATCTAAAATTTATATAGCACACGGGTGTGTACTTTAAAACACGGTCGTGTAAAGTGAACCCCAGAGGTACACGGGCTTGTTACAGACCATGTACCACCTAAAAAGTTGAAATGTGTTGAGAAATTTATCACAAAATGAATATATTTGAAGTGATAATTAATGATGGGTATTAACAGACAATACTATGTCTGTAGGGACCTAAACTAGAGATAAAACTGCGTAAGAGTTCCAAAAGTGGACATTATCGCAGTGATGGTAAGTTCAAGCATTTTCATATTTGCAACATGAAATACTGTGATATTTAATTATGTATTAATTGTAAATTAGGTGTTAAGTCCTACGGATACTGGGAAGTAGTTAGTATAACACATCCCATATAATGAGAAAAAGAGAATATGTAAGACCTACGGGTAACAGAGGTTATTGACCTTGACATGGCAATTAAGGTTACTTGGTCAGGACTATAATTGAAAGATAGTAATAAAACCATTTAAGGCATACCACCCCTCCAACGTTGTGGTGGAGGTTTTTCAGATTCTACGGGGATATAATAATTGCTAAGGGTGATAAGGGGCTGGAGAGGAAAAAGCCTTAGGGTCACTCCCAAGGCCCTCCCAATTAGCGCGTAATAAACTATCGATACTGCCACAATGAGATCAAAACCAGAATATAAACAAAGATAATAGCCAATAATGTGACAAAAGCCATAATTGAGCATAACCGACACTAACACTAAGTATAGTGGACTCGGTTAGGAAAATATGAATAGTAACCAGATAGGGTAACTGTAAGGACCGCCCTTCCCTGTAACATAAATTTCATTTAATAAATTTTGGGATGATTTGATGCATTTAGTGTAAAATTTGAGAAACACGGGCACATACACGGCCGTGTGAGTGGCCGTGTACTGCCCAGACTGTACACATGAAAATGGCCGAGCAACTGTACATGGCCGTATAGGTGAACACGATCAGGTACACGGCTGTGTAGGTAGCCGTGTACCATTTGTACTGTGCATGCGCATAAGGCCATGTGAGTAAACATGGCCATGTAGGTGAACACGGTCAAGTACACGACCATGTAAGTGACCGTGTACTGATCAAGTTGTTGAAATGTTAGTGGACGTGTTGATAAACATGGCCGTGTTGTACGACATGCCTAGGTGTATAGCCGCGTACCAATCGAAAAAAAATAAAGTTTTCCAAGATACAGCCGTGTTGATC
This sequence comes from Antiaris toxicaria, assembly GCA_035233585.1. Lineage (NCBI taxonomy): Eukaryota > Viridiplantae > Streptophyta > Magnoliopsida > Rosales > Moraceae > Antiaris > Antiaris toxicaria. The sequence goes on from CP141155.1 coordinate 76,219,767, forward strand.
AATGACACACCCATGTAATTGTACATGCTTGTGTATAGGTCCATGTAAGATGCCGTGTACCAATCGGGAAAATGAAATTTTTCCACGACACGGTCGTATTGAGAAAAGACATCTCGTGTAGCCTTTTACACGCCCGTGTAGATGGCCGTATGAGAGGTCATGTAAGGAGTAGAAAAGTACTAAAATGACCCTCGTGAGCTATGAAGCTAAATCCCGATGTAATAAGGGTTTAGTCGAAAAATGTAGTGTAATGTTCAATGGAATAAATTAAACAGGTACGGTACTATTTACTTCCATCCATAAAGTGAAAGGGCGGTATCCCACAGTGAATCCGGTCCACCCTATTATATGTATAAATATGTGAGATATGTAGTATTGAGTAACTGGTCCGGATGACCATTCCTGACACAAGACTGGTGAACAGATCACCCGAAAAACTTAAACTGAAAGTCTGAGCAAGGCAACGATAGAAACCCTAGCAAGGATACGATATCAAGGAAACAGTCTGGTTGACCTCTTCCCACCAAGAGACTGACAAAAATGGACCGAGCACGTCTAACTTAGTCAAGAGAGACTGTGTTGAAAATGTCACACAAAAATACTCCGGTATGCGTGCGTAAGTATAACGCAGTATAGACACAACCACAGTATAGGATATGAATAGCAACTTAGAGTAGAATAGGCTCTTAGATGATATAAACTAACTAGAAATCACCTGTATAAAAAAAAATCGAATTCAGAAAATCTGATTTACGGGCAAAAATTAGAACACTACTGAGAAAAGATCGAAAACCATAGTATAAGACTGGACTGCAAAGAGAGCAATACAGATGAATTTCCTTAACCACAAAACTAACTAGCTGGAAAACCAGCTGGGTTTTTAATAATTAAAAACCCCAAAAAGTGGCAAATAAAATATTGGGGTAGTTGATGATATATTGTATAAACAAATCATAAACCTCACATCACCACTCCTTCCTCACCCTCTCCCTTAAATGGACACATGCCTTCTGATTTTGGGGACTGAAATAGGTAGGTTTTTGTCCCCAAAACTAGCTTAAAGTTGGCTTATTAATCAAGCTAAAGTTAGTTAAGTGAGATTGGGATTTGTCTATAAAAGGGATGGCCATACCTTTGAGTTTAGTTTCTTCATTTCCACACTCTAAAATTTTTAGCTCACTCTCTCTCTCCCCTTGCTGCAGCCGACCACTCTCTAGCCCCAAAACCACCATTTTTAAAGTTCAAAACCTTGCAAAAAATTTACCAAAACAAACTTCATCAAGCTTGTGCTAGGAAGAACCATTTCCAAATCATCTCAAGTTTTTCAAGGGTAAGATTCTGGATCAAATTTTGTGGTTTTAGTTCTCTTGTTTTAAGTTGATGTTAAGAAAAATATTTTAGTGTTTGTTAGCACAAAACTGACCTTCATTCTCCTTGGTTTCCAATGGTCACTTTGTCATCCAAGCCTAAGTTCAAAGCACAAAGAGGTAATAACCGAAAACCCTTGCTTTTTGTGGTTAGTGATTTTAAGTTTTAATCAAAGCCATTTATGTGTATTTGTTTATACACATGGGTTGTAATAATTTTATTTTTTAAGCCCTTAAGTTTTCATTTTTAAGTTTATGTGGTTGTGATTATACTTATGAAATATTTTGCAAAAGGATATGAGTGTAACGTTTAATAATGTTGCTAGACACAAAATTGTCCTCAGGATAGACCACAGATTTTAGCCATTTTGACCCACTTAGGGTCAAATTCTGGGATTTGGTAAAACAAGATGTTTTAAGAAAATTTTGTTACAGTCGTTTTTATGTCAAATAGCCTTTGGCCAAAAATGATATTAAGATAGGTTTTTCGAGTGTTTTTCACTCGGTGCCCAAACTGGGAACAAGACCTAACCCCAGACAGCAGTCTCGGATTTTATCAAAAACAGACCCCTTAGAATCTGAACCAGACTTCGGGCTCAACACAAAAGTTGTAGATCTCGTTGAGACCTTGAGAACGACCCTTTGTGTTTTAAAAATTTGGCCGTTTCGTGCCTTAAACTAAGCTATTTTCAAAGTGGTGTAAAACTGAAAGTTTTTGTAAAACTGGGCACATAGCCCACGAGTTTAATGAGTTTAGGAGCCATTAGAGTTTGATATAGGCTCTGAGGTGAACACAAATTTGTTCATTCCATTGAGGATGAAAACTTTCATGTAAGCTAAATTTTGCAAACGAAGTCATCTCGATTTAGTTCCAAAACAGTTTTTCAAAAATGGTTTAAAACCACATTTAAAATGTAAGCATTAAAAATGTATTTTACATACCTCAAATAATTATGTATTTTTAACATTCTAAATATATGAATATGATTTTTCATAAAAGTGTCCCCCACCTTCCAATGGGGTGATAAGGGGACGAGTTCCAAACACATAACTTTTCTGGGAATTTTTATAAGCAAACCAAAATAATTTTTCTTAAATAAACAAGATAGTGTAGGTAGCTCGGTAGGCTACCATACCAAACGAGTCTTAGTAGCCTTATAGGCTACTACATCGAACAAGTCATAGTGGCCCGATATGCCACTACACTAAAGAATAGTAGTCCAGAAAGCTACCACACCCAAATAAGCAAAGTAACCTGATCAGTTACTACACCAAGTTTATGTGTAGTAACCCAATAGATTACCTAGCTACCAACGCGCGAGATAACCGGTCAGTTGATTGGTTGGCAACCAGTCAAGGACCGTATTCTGAGCAATACTATGAGGAACGATGAATAATCTATCAAGAAGACAGTTAACCAAATGACAATAGGAGTTGAACACCAAATCCCCAAGGTAGGCCATTAGGGTGCCGATGGACCTTGGTACCATGTAGAGACGCAAGTGATAGTCACTAACAGTATTAGTGACTCAGCAAAAGCGCTGATGAGATACGTTATTAATGACAGGAGGTGACCTATAAGTAGATAGGGCTGTGAGTACGAGTGCAAAATTGCTTGCAATTAGGTAAGTACAACTCCGCCTGCAACATGAATAAAATAATGTTTACTGTATGTTAAGTCTTTTATGCCACGCACACATTGCTACACCGCATATTTAAGAGCATATAGTTTCACAATCAAGTATATTGATGAAAGAACAAGTTAGAAGTCATACGTTCCTGCCGCATAGGATTTGGGACAGCTTAGAGAAGTACATGGTTAGAACAGATAAGCAAGATGGAATTTAATAGGCGTGTCATACCAGCTGTTTCAGTTGAAAGGGTTTTCAAAGTTAAAGTAAGATAAAGCAGAAAGCTAAGTCTCCGTTGATGGCTCTCCGGCTTTTTAGTGACCTCAGGCATTACCGTTGGTCTGCGCACACACGGTACTGATACAAGGACCCAAAGTAGACAAGAGAAAGAAAAGAATATTTAAAGCATAAACGAACATAACCGGATCATGCATTGATCATTGTATACATTAGTTCTCTATGCTTCTAGTTTTCATAAGATACATTCAGTATAAGATATACTATGTTATGCATGAAGTATGTGATGTTTGTATTCCATGATGTGATACTTGGTGATATGATACATGATGTGTTATGTGGTATCTGCGATGGTTGTATGATCACATGATTTTAATTATGTATTATGTTTGAACATGTTTTACGATAAATATGTTGTACTTACTGGGTGTAAAGCTCACAAAGTGTGTTCATGCTATACGTAAGCGTCCTACGGCTTAAATCATCTATGGGCGATGACGGCGGCGGAGGTGGATGTGAGGGGAGGTTGTGGACACACCGCGAGAAATCTTCCGCATGAGTTTTGAGTAAATAGTATTTGTAAATAATAATGCTAAATAGTATATTTTGAATAGAGTGGTTAAACAGTATTTTTGAATAGTAACCGTTAAGTGGTATTTTTGAATAGTAACTAATAGTTGTACTGTACGTAAATAGTAATGATGTACGCAACAAAATAAAAAATATCCCTAAAATGTATGGTATCAGATTAAGTTTAAACTACATGAAAGTATAAGTATTAGTTAAAGAAGAAAGTTTTTAGTGACAGTTCGGGCCGCTAAGGGCACGCCACAATTGCTATCAGAGTGGTTTCCTGCCACTCTACCTCACATCGCCGTACGCCTGCCTCATATGTATAAGTAAGTTAGCTTTTATTTTCAAATATTAGTATGTTAGTTGACGTTTAAGTTATAGTAGGAGGATGGCTGCACCAGTGGACCCTCAGCAGATATAAGAAGACTGAGAAGTGAGTATAGCTTTTGCTGCCATGCGACCATACACATACAACGACAACAACCCATACGAACTCACTTATTGGATTTATCATATAGAGGCAATCTTCAAAGCATGCCATATTCCGCCTCGTCTACAGGTGGTATTGGCTAGTAGCCGACTGCGAGGACCAGTAATGATATAGTGGAATGATCGATGCAGGATCAAGGATCTAGTGATATGGTGGGCAGAGTTCTATCAAGACCTCTGTAACTCCGACGGTCCAGCCAAGGATGTAGACATATGGGATGATATGTATGAGAGAAGGTATCAAGTACTCTCTAACATTTAGGACATTTATGAGGGAGAGACCATGATACACTACTGTTAGCAGTTTTTGGACACTATGTTACCGAGCATTCCCGTAGATAAGCTGTTTGCAGAGGTAACCGACCTACTTTAGAAAGGGATCCCATGGTATGTAAGAGACCTCGTCCAGTACCCTCCGCCACATGAGAACCTGAGGCACCTAGTTTGAGACATAGTAGATGCTGAGCGTGTGGCACTCAACCCTAACCTGGCCGAGGCAACACCCCAACCAGCGAATGAAGAGCTCACAACCGAACCACAACCAGTAGTACCCGAAGATAATGAGGATCCTGAACCAGTTCCTTGATTTCCCGAGCATCACGAGGGGGAAGATAACGACGAGGCTATCCCGATGCCCAACCTAATGAAGAAGGGGAAGAAATTCCCGATCATCTCAGCAACGAGGAGTGGATAAAGATGCGCGAACCCCAAGTCATCATCGCCAGCGATGATGAAGTGGATTTTGCTTAAGGAAATGAAGACGAAGATCCCGAGAAATTTCCACTCAGTGGCAATGAGGACGAGATGATGTCGGACGTCGAGTCTGTGATATCCTTAGAGTAGAAGTAACCCTTTACACGAGAATTTTGTTTTGACAATGTATGGGGGAAACAGTAGCTTCCCCGTTTAACTTAGTAACTGTACTTTTTGGGATCGTATTTTGGATAGTGTGTACCACTCCCACTAAGCTAGAAGTTTGTACGCATTTCTGATGGATATATATGTATTGTGGAATACTTTATAAAAAGGAGTATCATTTTGCCTCAAGGGCTTAAACATGATTTTTCCCACGAGTAAGATTTGAGTATAATAAGGAGTGCTAGACGATTCCTAGCACTCAGACGATGTTCTGAATGTGATGCGGCAATCGTATTAAATATCACGAGAGTAAGAAAGGAAAAAAAAGAGATAGTACATATATTTAACCTATGATGTTAAGTTAAGAGTATGATATGTATTACTGTAGGAAAATAAATCGGTCAAAAAGTATCAGAGTGGCGCAGCGGAACAATAAAAATTTTTAGATAGTTAAATATCTCATGATGCCATATACAATAAACCAACAACAATTAAAACTCACATCTCAAGGATGCCAATCTGCAGGAGGAGAATGACCGGAGGGCTTCAACCAACTAGCCTTCTCTACTATTCTCCAATTCTCGAATGGCTGAGTGTGTGAGCACTCTGAACCTCGATCGGTATGCTAGCACTGCTAGTCTCCTTCCGACCACCCAGATCTCTAAAGAACTTATTGTCAGGGTGAGTTATGCAACAATAAGCCTGCTCACCTGAGAGTCTGTGGTCTGAGAGAACTGGAGTGGCAGAACCTCTATTTATAGACATGCATGAGGTGATTCTCTGAATTTGAATTAGATTAGGAGAAGATATTCTCCCTTATCCACAAGCAGAAAATCTGAATTTTCAAAGGGGAAAATCCCAATAATAAATTCGGCCACTTTAGGATAATTCCAATCTAAACAAGATTTTAACTAGAATTTTATCTCCCTTTTTCAACCAAAAAATCTAAAAATCCAAGGGGAAAATCCCCACCAAAATTTTGGTCATATTTGGATAAGGGAGAATCAAAAATTCTATTAGGATTTTCAAGCTTGAATCTTATCTCATCCTTATCTAAAATAACCGAAAATCTCCTAGGAGATTTACTCCAAAAATTCGGCCATTATCAGGGAGGATAGAATCCAAATTCAACTTGGATTGAAACTTGAATTTTTCCTTGAACCTTATCCACAAAAATCTGAAAATTTAATGAGGATAATCCTCAAAATTTTCGTCTATATTTGGTTAGGATTTGGATTCAAAATTCAGGTAGGATTCTAACAAGATTTTACTCTCCATATCCAACTCAAATTCGAATTTTATTACTCGTAGATTTACCACAACAAATTCGAATCCCACTTGGACTGTGATTCAAAATTTGAATTTCAAATTTCAAATTCAAATTTCAAATTGCAAATTTCAAATTTCAAATTCAAATTTCAAATTTCAAATTTCAAATTTCAAAATCCACAAAACAGTTATATTTCAAATTCTTGTTCTCATGGATAACTTTCTACAACTCCAATCCAATCTTAAATAAAATCATGGCAACTTTATTTGGAGTTCAAATAATTGTGTACTCTATTTTCCAAAACAAAATCTGAATCCAACCGTAGAGAATCTTGTCCACCATCCTAATCCTATGTTAACACCATCCACGCATAATAAACTAGCCTATAGCATACACAAATCAATTTGCCAAACGTTAAGGAATTACGTGGAGCTAGTAGAGGGACTAATTGGACATATATAATCGGGCTCCCGCAAATCCATATGATCATCATTCTTTACTGAACAACTCAATCATATGATCACTAATTTCAGAGTCACACTACTATAAACCTGAAACTGAACTCCCAATTATATACTGTATTACGTAAGCCTGTGACAAGCTATCGTCCAATGACCTTGTCATGTATGCAGAACCCTCATATGATATTCATGATCAGCCTTAGGCCAAAGTTCGTTTAATCCTACTGATCAGGCTATCTTAAAGTTCCATTATACTACCGAATAAAGAAAATGATTATTCACCATATGTGAATAAGAAGTCATCCGCCCAGCAGACGATCCAAGGCCTTGTCCATTTTCATATTCAGTATAATGCCTTTAAGAGGATACCCTTAACTCCTCATTAGAGTTATGATTCTGATATCTGTAGACGGACACTTCATCGTATACAAGTCATGCTCCCAACGAACCGGTCTATAAGCTTATTACCTCTGAGACGCTTTAGCCATTGGAACATCAAAGTACACAAGTCATATACATGAAGCTGTCCATCTACTCAAGATTAAGGTTACTGCATAATGAACGTCAAAAGCAGATCGATCCACTCAAAGCGAACTTCGTAGATCAATCACGCTTTAGTCCCGGTATAATATGTCACCACTAAGTAACATATCTATGGCTCTACTTGGGAGTCTATGCTCTAGACAGTCAAGACAAACCGTCCCCTCCAAGGGTTTAGACAACATAATAGTCTTAACATGAGTTAGATGCTCAGTCTAACCCTATAGACTACAGACCATAGTTTAGACCGCTTACTTTAGAACATTGTCTTCTCGCATACAAAAGTCCATTACATGCAACGTTCTAATAGTTTAACACAAGCAGTCAGGGAGCCATATTTGCTTACATTTACTTTAACATGTAAATAAAACGAGGATAGATAACAATGTAATGAATAACCTCTATATATATAATTTTTTTTATCTAGTTCAAAATAAATACATCAAAAAGTCTCTAATGCTTAGGGCATTTCCTAACAATCTCCCACTTGCCCTAAGCCAGCAGATGTGCCATGTTACGCATCCTCATCACCTCTACGTGCCTCTCAAAGCTTCTAGCCACCAAAGTCTTAGTAAAGGGATCAGCAATGTTGTCCTCGGACGCGATCTTATATACATCTACTTATCCTGTCTCCACGTGCCCTCTAATGTCGACTTCCTCGAATCTTTGCAAGTCTAGAAGACTCAGTCTATGTATCCTACGGGTGTTAAGTCCCCTCCAGAATACGCCAGCATATAATCCCTCGTTCTCTTAAGATACTTGAGTATATGCTTTACTGCTTGCCAGTGCTTAGTTCTAGAATTCACTTGATATCGACTCACCATACCTACTAAAAAACATATGTCCGGGTGAGTGCAAAGCATAACATACATAAGGCTACCCACAGCGGATGCATAAGGGACCTTACTCATACGCTTTCTTTCTTCCGATATCTTGGGACAGTCATCCAATGAAAAAGTTAGACCAGCAATAGAAGGTTGTGTACCTTTCTTTGCCTCTTGCATTGCATATTTGTCAATTATTTTATCTATGTATGAAGCTTGTGATAACGCTATCATTTTGTTCTTTCGATCTCTGAAGAGACGAATGCCTAGAACATAATTAGCTTCTCTCAAGTCCTTCATGTCAAACTGTTGGTGTAACCAAAGCTTGACCGATAATAAGTTCCCTATATCATTCCTAATGAGTAGTATATCATCGACATAGAGTATCAGAAAGACCACTTTTCCATCCTTAATATGTTTATAAACACAGGGTTCATCAACGTTCTGCTCAAAACCAAATGTCTTAATCGCTTAATCAAACCTCTGGTTCCATGAGCAGGATGCTTGCTTTAATCCATAAATAGATCTAAGCAACTTGCAGACTTTTCTTTCTTGGCCTTTCACTACGAACCCTTCGGGCTGTATCATATAGATACACTCTTCAAGATGGTCATTCAAGAACGCCGTCTTGACATCCATTTGCCAGATCTCGTAATCGAGAGCTGCAGTAACAGACAGAAGAATACGAATAGACTTTAGCATAACAACAGGTGAAAAGGTTTCATCATAATCGATTCCAGCCTTTTCCGTGTACCCCTTTGCAATTAGTCTAGCTTTGAAAGTTTCCACTCTCCCTTCTGCATCCTTCTTTCATTTATAGACCCATTTGCATCCAATGGGTTTTATCCCATCCGACAAATCTATAAGTTCCCAAATAGAGTTGGATTTCATAGAATCCATCTCATTATTCATAGCCTGTTTCCAAGATTTAGAATCAACATCATTTATAGCTTCATCATAGGTGGCCGGATCAACCTCATGCTCATGAGCCTCGACCTGGTATACCTCAGCATCATACATGAAGAAATTAGGTTTCTTCGAAACCCTCCCACTACGACGAGGTACCCTAAATTGTTGATCGTCTGCAGGTCTTTCACCGGAACTCGGACTTACGTCCAAGACTGAAATCTGTGGAGCAGTTCTTTCACCCGATAACTCCTCTAGCACTACTTTGCTTCGAGGGTTAAAGTCATTCATGTAACTTTCCTCCAAGAATGTCACGTGGGTTGAGACAATGAATTTTTGTTCCTTCAGGTTATAGAACAGATCTCCTTTAGTTCCCTTTGCATACCCTACAAACATACATAATTCTGATCTTGGTTCTAATTTCTTCACATCCCCATCCAGTAAATGTGCCAGGTAGCCCCATATTCTCATATATCCAAGGGAGGGCTTCCTGCCATATCACAATTCATACGGAGTTCTGGGAATTGATTTACTTGGAACCTGGTTCAGAATACAGCACGCTGTTTGTAAAGCATATCCCCAAAATGATAATGACAGCGTTGAATAACTCATCATGGACCGTACCATATCCAATAAGGTCATGTTTCTCCTTTCGGCTGCACTATTCTGTTGTGGAGTACATGTGCAGTCAATTGGGATAATATTCCGTTCTCTACAAGATGTCTTAGAAATTCATCGGAGAGGTATTCGCCACCTCGATCAGATCGAAGTGTCTTTATGGATTTATCCAATTGCTTTTCCACTTCCGCATGGTATTCTTTAAACTTGTCAAAGGTTTCGCTCTTACGGTGCATCAGATACATATATCCATACCTCGAGTAATCATCTATATAGGAGACATAATACTGGAACCCTCCTCGTGCTGTGACGTTCATGGGGCCACATATGTCAGCGTGCACAATTTCTAAGAGCTCTTGAGCCCTTGTACCCTTAGCTCCAAAAGACCTCTTAGTCATCTTACCCTCTAGATAAGACTCACATTGAGGAAGACGTACCTCCTCCAGAGATTCCAGAGGACCGTCTTTCACCAATATTTGAATCCTATCCTGATTAATATGACCAAGTCCTAAATGCCAAAGATACGCCTTATTAGAGTGAGAAACTTTCAACCTTTTAGAGTTATCTATTAATTCAGTGTCAAGCAGTGAGTACATCTTTGGTTTGATCAAATATAGATTTCCATCCATCCATCCAGAACAGATAAAAGACTTATTTCTACGAATATCAACTCTTTTACTAAAAGAAACTGAATAAGAATCCTTTATTAAACAAGCTACCTATATAAGGTTCCTCCTAAAATTAGGAACATAAAAACAGTCTTTCAATAAAATAAACCTAAATTGATCAAAGTAAAGGTAAATATCTCCCACTGCCTCAGCCACCACCAAGCTACCATCTCCAGTCCGCAACAAGAGGCTCCTATCATGTAGACTTCTCATTTCCACGAATCCCTGCATAGAAACACAAACTGTTAGGAAATACCCTAAGTATTAGAGACATTTTGATGTATTCATTTTGAACTGGATAATAAAATTATACATAGAGGTTATTTATTACATTGCTATCTGTCCTCGTCTAATTTACATGTTAAAGTAAATGTAAGCAAATATGACTCACTGACTGCTTGTGTTAAAACTGTTAGAACGTTGCATGCAATGGATTTTTGTATGCGAGAAGACAATGTTCTAAAGTTAGCAGTCTAAACTATGGTCTGTAGTCTATGGGGTTAGACCGAGCATCTAACTCATGTTAAGACTATTATGTTGTCTAAAGCCTTGGAGGGGACGGTTTGTCTTGACTGTCTGGAGCTGGACTCCCAAGTAGAGACATAGATATGTTGCTTGGAGGTGACATATTAGACCGGGACTAAAGCGTGATTAATCTACGTAGTCCGCTATGAGTGGATCAATCTGCTTTTGACGTTCATTGTGCAATAACCTTAATCCTGAGTAAATGAACTTCTTCATGTATATGACTTGTGTACTTTGATGTTCCAATGGCTAAAGCGTCTCAGAGGTAGTAAGCTTATAGACCGGTTCGTTGGGTGCATGACTTGTATACGATGAAGGGTTTGTTTGCAGATATCGGAATCATAGCTCTGAAGAGTTAAAGGTATCCTCTTAAAGGCATTATACTGAATGTGAAAATGGACAAGGCCTTGGGTCGTCTGCTGGGCAGATGACTTCTTATTCACATATGGTGAATAATCATTTTCTTGATTCGGTAGTATAATGGAACTTTAAGATAGCATGATCAGTAGGATTAAACGGACTTTGACCTAAGGCTGATCATGGATATCATATGAGGGTTTTGCATATATGACAAGGTCATTGGATAGTAGCCCGTCACAGGCTTACGTAATACGGTATATAATTGGGAGTTCAGTTTCAGGTTTATAGTGGTGTGACTCTGAAATTAGTGATCATATGATTGAGTTGTTCGGTAAAGAATGATGATCATATGGAATCACGGGAGCCCGATTATATATGTCCAATCAGTCCCTCTACTAGCTCCACATAATTCCTTAACGTTTGGCAAATTGATTTGTGTATGCTATTGGTTAGTTTATTATGCATGGATGGTGATGACACAGGATTAGGATGATAGACAAGATTCTCTCCGGTTAGATTCAGATTTTGTTTTGGATAATAGAGTACACAATTATTCGAACTCCAAATAAAGTTGCCATGATTTTATTTGAGATTGGATTGGAGTTGTAGAAAATTATCCATGAGAACAAGAATATGAAACACAACCGTTTTGTGGAATTTGAAATTTGAATTTTGAAAGTTGAATTTTGAATTTTGAAATTTGAAATTTGAATTTTGAATTTGAAATTTGAATTTGAAATTTGAATTTGAAATTCGAATTTGAAATTCGAATTTGAAATTTAAATTTGAAATTTGAAATTTGAAATTTGAAATTTGAATTTGAAATTTGAATTTGAAATTTGAAATTCAAATTTTGAATCACAGTCCAAGTAGGATTCGAATTTGTTGTGGAAAATCCATAAGGTTTGAAATTCGAATTTGAGTTGGATTTGGAGAGGATAATCTTGTTAGAATCCTACTTGAATTTTGAATCCAAATCCCAACAAAAGTGGACGAAAATTTTGAGGATAATCCTCAAGGAAATTTCAGATTTTTGTGGATAAGATTCAAGGGAAAATTCAAGTTTCAATCCTAGTTGAATTTGGTTTCTCTCCTTCCTTGAAAAGTGGCCGAAATTAGGGAGAAAATCTCCTAGGAAATTCGGTTATTTTTGGATAAGGTTGAGATAAGATTCAAGCTTGAAAATCCTAGTGGAATTTTTGATTCTCCCTTATCCATAATGGCCGAAATCTTTAGGAGAGATTCTCCTTGAAATTTTCGGATTTTTTGGGTTGAAAAAGGGAGATAAAATTCTAGTTAAAATCTTGTTTAGATTTGGATTGGATTTATCCTAAGAAAACCGAATTTTTTGTTGAGATTCTCCCTTGGAAAAATTCGGATTTTATGGATATGGATAAGGGAAAATATCTTTTCCTAATCCAATTCAAATTTAGAGAATCACCTCATGCAGGTCTATAAATAGAGGTCCTACCACTCCAGTTCTCTCAGACCACAGACTCTCAGGTGAGCAGGCTTATTGTTGCACAGCTCATCGTGACAATAAAGTTCTTTAGAGATCTGGGTGGTCGGAAGAAGACTAGCAGTGCTAGCATACCGATCGAGGTTCATAGTGCCCACACACTCAGCCATTCGGGAATTGGAGAATAGTAGAGAAGGCTAGTTGGTTGAAGCCTCCGGTCATTCTCCTCCTGTAAGATTGGCGTCCTTGAGGTATGAGTTTTAATTGTTATTGATTTATTGTATATGACATCATGAGATATTTAACGATCTAAAAATTTTTATTGTTCCGCTGCGCCACTCTGATACATTTTTACCGATTTATTTTCCTACACAAACATGATTAGTGATGCTCGAATCAATGACCCAAGTGTCTTTCGATTTTTCCACCAAACACTCTGCTATGTAGTGAAGTTCCTTACCTTCCTTGCCCTTGGAGGCTAGGAATTCTCGGCAAGCCTTCTTAAAGTGACCTACCTTCCCACAGCGGAAGCACTTGAACTTTTTAGGGTCCTTGGGCTTCTTGTTCTTCTTCTTCTTCTTCCCATCCGAGACAGGAGGATTAGAAGAACTGGAAGCCGCTTACTTCTGGTTTGGCCTCTTCCTCTTCTGAGAGGGTTTGGAAGATTCCGTCAAATTGGCCTCTCCTTTGGGTTGGACCGTATCCCCATCCCTGATCATCCACTTATAAGCTTCGAGTTGCTTCACGAGCTCAGTTAGTCCTAACTCCCTTGTCGCCAGATTGTATGCGGCCTTAAACCCCACAAAATCTTTAGACAGAGTTTTGAACACCATCTCGATCTGGGTGTTGTAGTCCAACTCAGCACCGTTCTCGGCAGCTTCAGTGAAGAATCCCATTAAAGTGATCATATGGTCCTTCACCAGAGTACCCACCTTTTGCTTAGAGTTCATAATGCTGGTTATAGCGGACTATCGAGCCAACTTTTCTTGGCCTCCGAACATGTTCTCCAGATTGTCCATGATCTCCCTAACAACCTGATAAGTCTCATGCTACTTTTGTAAAGCACTCATCATGCTAGCAAGCATGTAGCATCGAGCTATATCATTGGATTCTCTCCAACGAGTATAGGCAACCGGGACCTCCTCAAGCGGTGTGTCAGGTTTTGGCCCTGGTGGGCATGGTTCGTCCAGTACGAACTTGTATCTCTTGCAGCTGAGAACTATCAACAGATTTCTTTTCCAATCCTTATAATTATCACCATTCAGTTTATTCTCAGTAAGTATTGAAATGAGGGGTGTCGTTGACATTTTGAACTGAAATAAAATTATACTAGACATCATTACAAAGCCCAAGCAAATATACAGGTAATTTAACAAATAAAACATACAAGTATATTCCTACATGAAACTTGAAAAAAATGTAGCATTACAACGGTAATTCTCAAAACCTATTGCCCCAAGCCACCGAGGGGTGGTCATGAAACAAATAGCCGGAACATGGATCTCGTCCAATTAATATATGTTGCCTTAAATCCTCCAAGGTTAAGACATATATTAATAACTGCTTATTTGGCCACCAGTTTAGTTAACAGAGCTTCTAGGGAAGGTTAATAACTAAACAGGTCTTGAGTGTATAACCATTATTTACGTAGCTCGATCCACGTCCTACCAAGCCACCGAGGGGTGGTCATGAATAGGATCGTACCCGAACACGTTTTCCATATAGGAGATCCAATCTAGTATACCGGCGGTGGTAAACACCTACCGAGGGGTATGGTCAGGGCAGAACTGATGCGAGGCGTTACCATGCTTTCACATATGGATCAACAATGGAGGCCGTGGGTTTTGTTTGAAACCCTCTCCCACTCAATATTTTGAAAAACATGTAAGTTTTGACAAATATGTATGATCAATATAGTATGAGTGGCACTCACCTATCCTATATGACATGTTATCAAATATGCATACCAAAACATCCATCAATTCATATTTATACATCCATGACATATCACAGAAAAAATAATTGACAGAATAACCAAGTCATGGTTCCATCCTAGAACAAAGAAAATAAAGAATACAAAAAATCCATTCAAAGCATTCTTTGGGTCTTGAATTTTGTTCCGTCTTCTTGTATCCATCTTTATGTAGCCTCTCCATTTATTTCTCATCCCATGAATCATTTAAAATTTAAATTTCAAATTCAAATTCCAAATTCGAATTTCAAACTTAAATTTCAAATTCAAATTTTTTTAAACAATTTTAAACATCATGTACAATAATATGTAATTTCAAAAATTTCAAATTTTCAATTACATATTTTCAGGCTGCAGGCCAAGCCTGTAGTGCCAGGCTGCACGCCCAGGCTGGGCGCAGCAGTCAACAGGCTATAACCAGTGCCTGCAGCCACAGGCTGCATGCCCAGGCTGTGGCCAGCCTCGGCTGCAGGCCACGGCCACCCTCGGCTGCAGGCCAAGCCTATGGCCGTGGGTGGTTATAGCCTGCACAGGGCCTGCCGTAGCCCATCCTAACCGAGGGCAAAGGCTGCAGCCCCACCAAGGCCCGACAGCCTATCCCGAGGGGTCGTGTCTTGATTTTCGTACCATATTCCAATTTACCCATTAGTATCTCCAAATATTAATTTGAATCCCAATTAAATTAAAAGTTTCCACACATTCAAAATTTCAACCTTTAAATCAAATTTAACTTTTAGGAAAAATAAATTAAGGTCTTCAATCTTCAATCTCCTCCAAGAATAATTACATAAAATTTCCTAAACCATTTTCGGTGTACAAAAATTCTAACCAAAATAATTCTAAAAGACAAAAATTAAAATCCATGGAAAATTACAGTGCTAATAAACTGCTCTCATGGTTACATAAAAAATTCCTAGATATAATTTTTCTAAATTCTAAGGAACCATAACGGGCAAAAACAAGCATGCTTATAATAATTCAAAAAATTAAAATAACCACATACTTTATACATAATACATGATAACAACATAAAGGAAACCTAGAATGCCACTCTCTAAATATCAAATCCATACATAAATAAAAAGACTAAGTAATTGTCTAATTTATGTACATGGCATAATCATGAGATGGCTCCGATACCAATTGTAGGAAAATAAATCGGTAAAAAAGTATCAGAGTGGCGCAGCGGAACAATAAAAATTTTTAGATCGTTAAATATCTCATGATGCCATATACAATAAACCAACAACAATTAAAACTCATCCCCCAAGGACGCCAATCTGCAGGAGGAGAATGACCGGAGGGCTTCAACCAACTAGCCTTCTCTACTATTCTCCAATTCCCGAATAGCTGAGTGTGTGGGCACTCTCAACCTCGATCGGTATGCTAGCACTGCTAGTCTTCTTCCGACGACCCAGATTTCTAAAGAACTTATTGTCACGGTGAGTTGTGCAATAGTAAGCCTGCTCACCTGAGAGTCTATGGTTTAAAAGAACTGGAGTGGCAGGACCTCTATTTATAGACCTGTACGAGGTGATTCTCTGAATTCGAATTGGATTAGGAGAAGATATTCTCCCTTATCCACAAGAACAAAATCCGAATTTTCAAAGGGGAAAATCCCAACAATAAATTCGGCCACTTTAAGATAATTCCAATATAAACAAGATTTTAACTAGAATTTTATCTCCCTTTTTCAACCAAAAAATCCAAAAATCCAACGGGAAAATCCCCACCAAAATTTCGGCCATATTTGGATAAGGGAGAATCAAAAATTCCACTTGGATTTTCAAGCTTGAATCTTATCTCATCCTTATCCAAAATAACCAAAAATCTCCTAGGAGATTTACTCCAAAAATTCGGCCATTATCAGAAAGGAGAGAATCCAAATTCAACTGGGATTAAAACTTGAATTTTTCCTTGAACCTTATCCCCAAAAATCCAAAAATTCATTGAGGATAATCCTCAAAATTTTCATCCATATTTAGTTAGGATTTGGATTCAAAATTCAAGTAGGATTCTAACAAGATTTTCCTCTCCATATCCAACTCAAATTCTGATTTTATTCCTCGTGGATTTACCATAACAAATTCGAATCCCACTTGGACTGATTCAAAATTTGAATTTCAAATTTCAAATTCAAATTTCAAATTTCAAATTTCAAATTTCAAATTTCAAATTCAAATTTCAAATTCAAATTTCAATTTCAAATTTCAAATTTCAAAATTCAAATTTCAAAATCCACAAAACAGTTGTATTTCAAATTCTTATTCTCATAGATAATTTTCTATAACTCCAATCCAATCTCAAATAAAACCATGGCTACTTTATTTGGAGTTCGAATAATTGTGTACTCTATTATCCAAAACAAAATCTGAATCCAACCGGAGAGAATCTTGTCCACCATCCTAATCCTATCTCAACACCATCCATGCATAATAAACTAGCCTATAGCATACACAAATCAATTTGCCAAACATTAAGGAATTATATGGAGCTAGTAGAGGGACTAATTGGACATATATAATCGGGCTCCCACAAATCCATATGATCATCATTCTTTATCGAACAACTTAATCATATGATCACTAATTTCAGAGTCACACCACTATAAACCTGAAACTGAACTCCCAATTATATACCGTATTATGTAAGCCTGTGACAAGCTATCGTCCAGTGACCTTGTCATGTATGCAGAACCCTCATATGATATCCATGATCAGCCTTAGGCCAAAGTCCATTTAATCCTACTGATCAGGCTATCTTAAAGTTGTAGGAAAATTAATCGGTAAAAACGTATCAGAGTGGCGCAGCGGAACAATCAAAAATTTTTAGATCGTTAAATATCTCATGATGCCATATACAATAAACCAACAATAATTAAACTCATACCTCAAGGACGCCAATCTTGCAGAAGGAGAATGACCGGAGGGCTTCAACCAACTAGCCTTCTCTACTATTCTCCAATTCCCGAATGACTGAGTGTGTGGGCACTCTGAACCTCGATCGGTATGCTAGCACTGCTAGTCTTCTTGTGACCACCCAGATCTCTAAAGAACATATTATCACGGTGAGTTGTGCAACAATAAGCTTGCTCACCTGAGAGTCTGTGCTCTGAGAGAACTGGAGTGGCAGGACCTCTATTTATAGACCTGCATGAGGTGATTCTCTGAATTCGAATTAGATTAGGAGAAGATATTCTCCCTTATCCACAAGCACAAAATCTAAATTTTCAAAGGGGAAAATCCTAACAATAAATTCGGCCACTTTAGGATAATTCCAATACAAATCTAAACAAGATTTTAACTTGAATTTTATCTCCCTTTTTCAACCAAAAAATCTGAAAATTCAAAGGAGAAATCTCCACCAAGATTTCGGCCACTTTTGGATACGGAAGAATCAAAATTACACTAGGATTTTCAAGCTTGAATCTTATCTCATCCTTATCCAAAATAACCGAAAATTTCCTAGGAGATTTACTCCAAAAATTCGGCCATTATCAGGGAGGAGAGGATCCAAATTCAACTGGGATTGAAACTTGAATTTTTCCTTGAACCTTATCCACGAAAATCTGAAAATTCATCAAGAATAATCCTCAAAATTTTCGTCCATATTTGGTTAGGATTTAGATTCAAAATTCAAGTAGGATTCTAGCAAGATTTTTTCCTCTCCATATCCAACTCAAATTTGAATTTCATTCCTTGTGTATTTACCACAACAAATTCGAATCTCACTTGGACTGTGATTCAAAATTTGAATTTCAAATTTCAAATTCAAATTTCAAATTTCAAATTTCAAATTTCAAATTTCAAGTTTCAAGTTTCAAAATTCAAATTTCAAAATCCACAAAACAGTTGTATTTCAAATTCTTGTTCTCATGGATAATTTTCTACAACTCCAATCCAATCTCAAATAAAATCATGGCAATTTTATTTGGAGTTCGAATAATTGTGTACTCTATTTTCCAAAACAAAATCTGAATCCAACTGGAGAGAATCTTGTCCACCATTCTAATCCTATGTCAATACCATCCATGCAAAATAAACTAGCCAATAGCATACACAAATCAATTTTGCCAAACGTTAAAGAATTATGTGGAGTTAGTAGAGGGACCAATTGGACATATATAATCGGGCTCCCGCAAATCCATATGATCATCATTCTTTACCGAACAACTCAATCATATGATCACTAATTTTAGAGTCACACCACTATAAACCTGAAACTGAACCCCCAATTATATACCGTATTACGTAAGCATGTGACAAGCTATCGTCCAATGACCTTGTCATGTATGCAGAACCCTCATATGATATCCATGATCAGCCTTAGGTCAAAGTCCGTTTAATCCTACTGATTAGGCTATCTTAAAGTTCCATTATACTACCGAAATAAGAAAATGATTATTCATCATATGTGAATAAGAAGTCATCCACCCTGTAGATGACCCAAGGCCTTGTTCATTTTCACATTCAGTATAATGCCTTTAAAAGGATATCCTTAATTCCTCATTAGAACTATGACTCTGATATCTATAAACGAACCCTTCATCGTATACAAGTCATATACATGAAGCTATCCTTTTACTCAGGATTAAGGTTACTGCACAATGAACGTCAAAACCAGATCGATCCAGTCAAAGCGGACTTCATAGATCAATCACGCTTTAGTCTGGATCTAATATGTCACCACCAAGCAACATATCTATGTCTCTACGTGGGAGTCCAGCTCCAGACAGTCAAGACAAACCGTCCCCTCTAAGGCTTTAGACAACATAATAGTCTTAACATGAGTTAGATACTCGGTCTAACCCCATAGACTACAAACCATAGTTTAGACCGCTAACTTTAGAACATTGTCTTCTCACATACAAAAGTCCATTGCTTTCAATGTTCTAACAGTTTAACACAAGCAGTCAGGGAGTCATATTTGCTTACATTTACTTGAACATGTAAATAAAACGAGGACAGATAGCAATGTAATAAAAAACCTTTATATATAATTTTATTATCCAGTTCAAAATAAATACATCAAAATGTCTCTAATACTTAGGGCATTTCCTAACAATTACGAGTCCCAAGTACAAGGTTAAAAGACTTATGATCTCGTTTCCCGTTATGTGATAAGGTTACATAGGTGAAAATGGCAAGAATAAGAGCTCAAAACAACCAAGCTACACGAGACGATGAACTGCTAACACGTCTCGCAACGATGCAAGAAATGATGGTAAATCAACAATGGGGGCTTAATCAGCTTAGGGAACAAATGAAACAACAACAACAGGTACCACAACCGATGGAGGTGCCAGTCCAAACAGCTCTAATAGCCCCCAACACACTAGGAGAGCAGATAGTCCCACCAGTCCAGACCCCACCAACACCATTAGCTGTGGCTACTCCCGCAGCGGCCAATGTTCTTACACCAGTTTCGAGAGATGGTGACTTATATGAACGATTTAGGCATATGAATGTGCCAAAATTCGAGGGGACAACAAAACATATTGAAGCAAATGATTAGCTAACTGACGTTCAGGTCATTCTAGACCTTGTAGCCTTGACCGAAAGGGAAAAAGTGTTATGTGCATCCCTCGCCTTACGTAAAGGAGTATGCCGATGGTGGAAAACCATGGCAATCAGGAGGGACATCAATACAATGAATTGGACAGACTTCATTGTTGAATTTAGAGAAATGTACTTTAATGATGAAGCCCTAGCCGTTCAATAAAACGAATTCAATAATTTACGCCAGGGTAGCATGACGGTCATGGAGGCCATAAGGAAGTTTGAACAATTGGCTTGACTTTACCCAGACCTAGTACCAATCGAAAAGGAAAAGGTCCAAAGGATACTAAAAATATTCCGTACAGACATCGCCATCCAAGTCTACAGCGACAGCCATAGTCCTGCAACAGTAGCTAAATGTGTCAGCAAGGCCATCAGAGCTGAATACTGGTTGGCCCAGGACAAGGAGAGAAGAGTCCAGATTTTTAAGGCAAAAAGAGAAGAGATGAATCAGCCAAAACAGTTTAAGGGAAGGCCGACTCCTGACTCACAGCACAAGGGTTAGAATACAAGGACCAGCCAACACTACAGACAGTCCAATCATAATAACAAGAGGAAAGGGAATCCGAGTAATCAAGGGTAACAAAGACATTTCTCCAGAAGAAGAACAACCGCCGGGGAAATGGTAGTCAGCAAGCACCATGCCCAAAGTGCAGAAAAAACCATCCGGGAGAATGTCGCCTAGGCACCAGCGGCTACTACATATGCAGCAAGGAAGGTCACTTCGCAAAGTACTGCCGCTTGAATCCACAAAACCAATAGGGTCAAGCCCGTCTCACAGGAGGACAATTACATGCCGCCCAAGCTAGAATTGAAGGCCCCTCTATCAATCAAGGTAGATTAGAAGCTCCAAAAATGCAAGGGAGGATCTCCGCATTTACCAGAGAGGACGCAGAAGCCGGAACCTTAACTGCGGTGACAGGTCAGCTTTCTGTCGCCAACTCCACTACATTGGTTTTATTTGATTCTGGAGCTACACACTCATTTGTATCATCAAAGTTTACTAGGAAGATAAGCTAGAATGTAGATAGAATGAAACAAACTTTTCAAACTGCTCTTCCCTCCGGGGAAGTTTTGTTGTCTAATGACTGGCTACACCATGTACCAGTAATTATCTACGAACAGGAGCTGAGTATCGATCTGGTCATCCTTGATATGTATAACTACGACGTGATTATAGGGATGGACTTCCTTACAAAGTACCATGTTGTCATAAACTACCGAAGATGAGAGGTTACCTTCGACCCAGTTGGACACGAGAAGTTTTTCTACGAGGGTTTGTCATTGAAACAACCCAAGATGATGATTTCTACCATGAAGGCCCACAAACTTCTATCCAGTGGATGTACCAGATTCCTCACACACATCATAGACAAGTCTCAGGAGACGAAGATAGGACTAGACAACATACCAATAGTTCGAGAGTTTGTGGAAGTATTTCTCGAAGATCTTCTAGGACTTCCACCGAAACGAGAGATTTCATTCGAGATCGAGTTATTATCAGGATCAGCCCCTATATCCAAGGCCCTGTACAGAATGACCCCGGTAGAGCTAAAGGAGCTCCAGACTCAACTGAAGTATATAATGGGCAAAGGATTCATCCGACAGGGCTGTTCGGCATGAGGAACACCTATCTTATTTGTTAAGAAGAAGGACGGAACGATGAGAATTTGTATCGACTATAAGGAGCTAAATAAGATCACGATCAATAATAAGTATCCGTTACCATGAATCGACGATTTGTTCGACCAACTCCGAGGCGCTGCCATATTTTCCAAGATTGATCTACGTTCCGAGTATCATCAGCTACGAATTCATGATGAAGACATACCCAAGACAGCTTTCCAAACTCGCTATGGACACTACCAGTTCCTTTTCATATCATTTGGACTGATGAATACACCTGCAGCTTTTATAGATCTGATGAATCGTGTCTTCAAGGAATTCTTAGACAAGTTCGTCATTGTATTCATCGATGATATACTTGTATACTCTAAGACAAAAGAGGAGCATGAAGAGCACTTAAGGGCTGTCTTGCACAAGCTACGAGATCATCAGCTATATGCTAAATTCTCCAAGTGTGAATTTTGGCTAGAAAAAGTTCATTTCCTTAGCCATGTAGTTTCCAGGAAGGAGTATCCGTAGACCCAGTGAAAGTCAAAGCAGTTAGTGACTGGCCGACTCCAACAAATGTAACAAAAATCTATAGTTTCCTCGGCTTAGCAGGGTACTAAGGACGCTTTGTAGAAGTATTCTCAAAACTAACTGCACCACTCATAGCATTGACCAAGAAGGAGAAGAAGTACGAGTGGACTGACAAGTGCGAGAAAAGCTTCTAGGAGTTAAAAAGTAGGCTACGAGCACTCCGATCTTGACCATACTGGATGCTGAACAAGGGAATTTTGTGATCTATAACGACACGTCCAAGACTGGACTAGGAGCCGTACTCATGCAGAATAGTAGAGTAGTCACGTATGCTTCGTGACAACTCAATAACCACAAAAGGAATTACCGACGCATGACCTAGAGCTTGAAGCAGTAGTCTTTGTGCTCAAAATGTGGAGGCACTATCTATATGGCGTCAAATGTGAGATATATACGGATTACTAGAGCCTCAAGTATATCTTCATGCAAAAGGAACTCAACATGAGGCAAAGGAGGTGGCTGGAATTAGTAAAAGATTATGACTACAAAATCCTTTTTCATCCAGGGAAGGCAAATAAGGTGGCCGACGTACTAACCAGAAAGCATACCTCGTCACTCATGGTAATCCATGTCTTGCCAGAAACATTACAAAAGGAGATACGTAGCAGCGAAATCAAGATTTAACAGGGAGATTGTCATAAATGACCCTCCAATCAACGCTGCTAGAGGAAATTAAAGCCAGCCAAGACCTCGATTCAACTCTACACAAGCTTAAAAAGGAGGCAATAGAGGGATAAAATTCAGAATTTCAAGTCTCTAGGGATGGCATACTCTATTTCAAGGATAGAGTATGTGTTCCAAAGAATGAGAAACTCAAGAAAAGGATCCTATCCAAAGCTCATGACATACCTTACTTGGTACATCCAGGGGCGAATAAGATGCCTACTTAAAAGCAAGCTTTTGGTGGCCGAGAATAAAAAATGACTTTGCTGAATTTGTGGCAAAATGTCTTGCCTACAGAGCATCAGCGACCAGGAGGAGAACTGCAAAAGATTGAACTACTGAAGTGGAATTGGGAGCAAATTACAATGGATTTTGTCGTTAGATTGCCCAGAACTTCAAGCAGAAACGATGTCATTTGGGTAATTGTGGACCGATTAATGAAATCAGCTCGATTTTTAGCAATAAAGCTAAGCTATTCGATGGAAAGGTTAGCCAAAATGTATATAACTCAGATAGTAAGACTGCACGGTGTGCCGAAATCAATCTCTTAGATTGCGATGGACGCTTCACTTCAAGGTTTTGGCAAAGCATTCAAGCTTCAATGGGAACCAAGTTAAAATTCAGCACAGCTTTTCATCCTCAGACTGATGGTCAGTCTGAGAGAACCATTCAGATACTAGAAGATATGCTGAGAGCTTGTGTCCTAGACTTCAAGGGGAATTGGGACCAGAAGCTACTGTTGGTATAATTCTCGTACAATAACAGCTACCATTCCTCGATTGGAATGGTACCGTATAAAACACTTTATGGAAGGAAATGAAACTACTGTTGGTATAATTCTCCGTTGCATTGGCATGAAACTGGAGAGAAACAGCTTACCAGCACAGACTTTGTCAAGAGCACGAAAGAAGATATAAAGCTCATACGAAAGAGACTGGATACAGCTCATAGCTACCAGAAGAGTTACGCGGATAAACGACGGAGGCCTCTCGAATTTCAAGAAAGAGATTCATTTTTTCTCAAGGTGGCACCCGTAAAGGGAGTGATGCGCTTTGGAAAGAAAGGAAAACTCAGTTCTAGATACATAGGACCTTACGAGATCCTTGAGAGAGTTGGGAAGGTGGCTTATAAGTTAGCCCTTCCTCCTGAATTAGCATCAGTACATAACGTCTTTCACGTTTCAATGTTGAAGAAGTACGCGCTAGACAGCTCCTACATCCTAAGTCAGGAACCAATAGAAGTACACACCGATTTGACGTACGAGAAGAAGCCTGTGCAAATTTTAGCTAGAGAGAATAAAGTCCTCAGGAACAAAGTTATTCCACTTGTAAAAGTGTTGTGGTGGAACCACAACTTAGAAGAAGCTACATGGGAATAGGAAGAGGATATGAGAAGAGACTTCCCGAATTTATTCTAATTTTTTAGGACGAAAATTTTGTAAGAGGGATAGATTGTAAGGACCGCCCTTCCCTATAACATAAATTTCATTTAATAAGAAATTTTGGGATGATTTGATGCATTTAGTGCAAAATTTGAGGAACATGGGTACATACACAACCGTGTGAGTGGACGTGTACTGCCCAGACTGTGCACGTGAAAATGGCTGAGTAACTGTACATAGCCGTATAGGTGAACACAGTCAAGTACACAGCTGTATAGGTAGCCGCGTATCATTTGTACTGTGCATGCGCATAAGGTCATGTGAGTAAACATGGCTATGTAGGTGAATACGGTCAAGTACATGGCCGTGTAAGTGACCGTGTACTGATCGGGTTGTTGAAATGTTAGACGTATTGATAAACATGGCCGTGTAGTGCGACACACCTAGGTGCACGGCCGTGCATGACGCCGTGTACCAATCGAAAAAAAATAAAGTTTTCCAAGACATAGCCGTATTGATCAATGACACGCCCATGTAATTGCACACGCCCATGTATGGGACCATGTAAGATGTCATGTACCAATCGGGAAAATGAAATTTTTCCACGACACAACCGTGTTGAGAAAAGACACGCCCGTATAGCCTTTTACACGCTAGTGTAGATGGCCATGTAAGAGGCCATGTAAGGAGTACAAAACCACTAAAATGACCCTCCAAACTATGAAGTTTAGTCTCGAAGTAATAAGGGATTTAGTTGAAAAATGTAATGTAATATTCAATAGAATAGATTAAACAGGTACGGTACTGTTTACTTCTATCTATAAAGTGAAAGGGGGGGTATTCGATAGTGAATCTGGCCCACCCTATTGTGTGTATAAATATGTGAGATATGTAGTATCAGGGAACTGGTCTGGATGACCATTCTTGACACAAAACTAGTGAACAGATCACCCGAAAAGCTCAAACCGAACGTCTGAGCAAGGCAACGATAGAAACCCTAGCAAGGATACGATATCGAGGAAATGGTCTGGTTGACCTTTTCTCACCGAGAGACTGACAAAAATGGACTCAACATGTCCAACTTAGTCAGGAGAGACTGTGTTGAAAATTTTGCACAAAAACGCTCCAGTATGCGTGCGCAAGTATAACGCAGTATAGACACAACCACAGTATAGGATATGAATAGCAACTTAGAGTAGAATAGGCTCTTTGACGATATAAACCAATTAGAAATCACCCGTATAAAAAAAATTGGATTCAGAAAATCCGATTTCCTGGCGAAAATTAGAACACTGTTGAGAAAAGATCGAAAACCACAGTATAAGACTAGACTGGAAGGAGAGCAACACAGATGAATTTCCTTAACCCCAAAACCGTGTACTCTAACTGGAAAACTAGCTGGGTTTTCAACAGTTAAAAACCCTAAAAAGTGGCAAATAAAATATTGGGGTAGTTGATGACACATTATATAAACAAATCATAAACCTCACATCACCACTCCTTCCTCACCCTCTTTCTTAAATGGACGCATGCCTTCTGATTTTGGGAACTGAAATGGGCAAGTTTTTGTCCTAAAAATTAGCTTAAACTTGGCTTGATTAATCAAGCTTAAGTTGGTTAAGTGAGATTGGGATTTGTCCATAAAAGGGATGGCCATACCTTTGGGTTTAGTTTCTTCATTTCCACACTCTAAAATTTTTAGCTCACTCTCTCTCTCCCCTTACTGCAGCCGACCACTCTCTAGCCCCAAAACAACCATTTTTCAGGTTCAAAACCTTGCAAAAAATTTACCAAAAACAAACCTTATCAAGCTTGTGTTAGGAGGAACCATTTCCAAATCATCTCAAGTTTTTCAAGGGTAAGATTCTAGATCAAATTTTGTGGTTTTAGTTCTCTTGTTTTAAGTTAATCTTAAGATAAATATTTTGGTGTTTGTTAGCATAAAACTGACCTTCATTCTCCTTGGTTTCCAACGATCACTTTGTCATCCAAGCCTAAGTTCAAAGCACAAAGAAGTAATAACCGAAAACCCTTGCTTTTTGTGGTTAGTGATTTTAATTTTTGATCAAAGCCATTTATATGTATTTGTTTATGCACATGGGTTGTAATAATTTTATTTTAAGCCCTTAAGTTTTCATTTTTAAGTTTATGTGGTTGTAGTTATGCTTATGAAATATTTTGTGAAAGGATATGAGTGTAACGTTTGATGATGTGACTGGACACAAAACTGTCCTCGGGATAGGTAACGGATTTTGGCCATTTTGACCCACTTAGGGTCCAAATTTGGGATTTGGTATAACATAATGTTTTAAGAAAATTTCGTTATAGTCGTTTTTTAATCAAATAGCCTTTACCCAAAAATGACATTAAGATAGGTTTTTTGAGTATTTTTCACTCGGTGCCCAAACTGGGAACAAAACTGGGAACAAGACCCGACCCCAGACAGCAGTCTCGGATTTTATCAAAAACGGACCCTTTAGAGTCTGAATCAGACTTCGGGCTCAACACGAAAGTTGTAGATCTTATTGGGACCTTGAGAATGACTCGTGCGTGTTTTAAAAATTTGGCCGTTTCGGGCCTTAAACTGAGCTGTTTTCAAAGTTGTGTAAAACTGGGCACATAGCCCACGAGTTTATTGAGTTTAGGAGCTGTTAAAGTTTGATATAGGCTCCGAGGTGAACGCAAGATTTGTTCAAATCATCGAAGACGAAAACTTTCATGTTCGCTAAATTTTGCAAATGAAGTCATCTCGATTTAATTCCAAAACAGTTTTTCAAAAATGGTTCAAAACCACCTTTAAAATGTAAGCATTAAAAATGTATTTTATATACCTCAAATAATTATGTATTTTTAAAATTCTAAATATATGAACATGATTTTTCATAAAAACATCCCCCACCTTCCAACGAAGTGATAAGGGGATGAGTTCCAAGCACATAACTTTTCCGAGAATTTTTATAAGCAAACCAAAACAATTTCTCTTAAACAAACAAGATAGTGTGGGTAGCTCGGTAGGCTACCACACCAAACGAGTTTTAGTAGCCCTATAGACTACTACGTCAGACAAGCTATAGTGGCCCGGTAGGCTACTACACCAAAGAATAGTAGCCTAGAAGGCTACCACACCCAAATAGGCAAAGTAACCCGACCGGTTACTGCACTAAGTTTATGCATAGTAACCCAGTAGATCACCTAGTTACCAACACACGAGATAACCGGTCAGTTGATTGGTCGGCAACCAGTCAAGAACTGTGTTCTGAGCAACATTGTGAGGAACGATGAGTAATCTGTCAAGAAGATAGTTAACCAAACGACAATAGAAGTTGAACACCAAATCCCCAGGGTAGACCATTAGGGTACCGATGGACCTCGGTACCGCGTAGAAACACAAGTGATAGTCACTAACAGTATTAGTGACTCAGCAAAAGCGCTGATGAGATACGTTATTAATGACAGATGGTGACCTGTAAGCTGATAGAGGTGTGAGTACGAGTGTGAAATTGCTTGCAATTAGGTAAGTATAACTCCGCCTGTAGCATGAATAAAATGATGTTAAAATAATGTTTACTGTATGTTAAGTATATCATGCCATGCACACATTGCTGCACAGCATACTTAAGAGCATATAGTTTCACAATCAAGTAGATTGATGAAAGAACAAGTTAGAAGCCATACGTTCTTGCCACGTAGGATTTGGGACAGCTTAGAGAAGTGCATGGCTAGAACATATAAGCAAGATGGAATTTAACAGGCGTGTTGTATCGGCTATTTCAGTCGAAAGGGTTTTCAAAGTTAAAGTAAGATAAAGCAGAAAGTTGAGCATCCGTTGATGGCTCTCCGGCTTTTTAGTGACCTCCGGCATTACCGTTGGTTTATGTGCACACGGTACTGATATAAGGGTCCAAAGTAGATAAGAGAAAGAAAAGAATATTTAAAGCATAAATGAACATAACCAGATCATGCATTGATCATTGTATACATTAGTTCTCTATGCTTCTAGTTTTCATAAGATGAATTCAGTATAAGATATACTATGTTATGCATGAAGTATGTGATGTTTGTATTCCATGATGTGATACTTGGTGATATGATACATTATGTCTTATGTGGTATCTGCTATAGTTGTATGATCACATGATTTTAAATATATATTATGTTTAAACATGTTTTGCAGTAAACATGTTGTACTTATTAGGCATAAAGCTCACAAAGTGTGTTCATACTATAGGTAAGCATCCTACAGCTTAAATCATCTATGGGCGATGACGGCGACGGAGGTGGATGTGAAGGCAGGTTGTGAACACACTGCGAGTATTCTTCCGCATGAGTTTTGAGTAAATAGTATTTGTAAATAGTAATGCTAAATAGTATATTTTGAATAGTGATGGTTAAACAGTATTTTCGAACTGTAACCGTTAAGTGGTATTTTTAAATAGTAATTGATAGTTGTACTGTACATAAATAGTAATGATATACGCAACAAAAAAAAATCCCTAAAATGTATGGTATCAGATTAAGTTTAAACTACATGAAAGTATAAGTATTAGTTAAAGAAGAAAGTTTTTAGTGACGGTCCGGGCTGCTAAGGGCACGGGTCGCCACAGTAACAGTTACTATTCATCGATCAAATGTCAAAGTTACTATTCATGATAAATATTACTATTCATGAATGAATAGTATTATTCATAGGCAATTGTATTTTTTAATGTTTTTGAATCTATGTGATTCTTACTAAGTATGTTTGAACTCACTGAGCTTGTTAGCTCACCGGTTTGTTTATGTTGCAGGTAAGAAACCTATCTAATAGACTTCTTGGATGGCGGCGTATACGGGTGCCCCGATGGGATAGAGAATCCACTGTGGATTTGGTCCTACCATAAGTTGTCTGCTGAGCATCGAGAGAAAGTGAATTAAAGAGAATATATTTTTGAAAAACAAAGTACATATAATGTATTCTTGTAAATTAGGTTGTATGACAAAAAGGACAACTAAAAGCTAATATTATATTTTATATTGCTTTCATATTTGGCTTTCGTGAGAGAAAATTATTTTGAAAAAAAAAATATGGGCAAATTTTGGGCTCTAAAATAAGAGAGTTTGAAAATAAAAGTGTTTTAAATGGCTACTCAGATTTGGTGCATGGGCTATCTCGGTCCACTACTATCACGTCCCAAAATCCAGAACAGGGACAGGTGTCATGTCCCAAAAATCCGGGATAGTGACAAGTATGAGGTTTTATATAAATAAATAAATAAAAGAAAACCCAGATTCCTAAGTCTGTTAATTTTTACATTTTTCGTTTTACCGTCTCTTTAAACTTGTTTACAAATTATGCTTGTATATCTTAAATTAGTTATTATCTGTATTTCAATTTTTATCACAATATTAGGTGGTGAGGTACTCATATCCCACAGATGCACACTTGGATAAAATAAAATAAGTAAGATTACAAAAGTAAAGTTTAGAATTTACAGTCCCAGAATGCTCATATACATACTTGGTTCTAAAGTAAAGAACACTACTTTTATTGTAGGAAAATAAATCGGAAAAAACGTATTACAGTGGCGCAGGGAATAATAAAAATTTTTAGATCGTTAAATATCTCATGATGCCATATACAATAAACCAATAACAATTAAAACTCATACCTCAAGGACGCCAAACTTGCAGGAGGAGAATGACCGGAGGGCTTCAACCAACTAACCTTCTCTACTATTCTCCAATTCCCGAATGACTGAGTGTGTGGGCACTCTGAACCTCGATCGGTATGCTAGCACTACTAGTCTTCTTCCGACCACCCAGATCTTTAAAGAACTTTTTGTCACGGTGGGCTGTGCAACAATAAGCCTGCTCACCTGATAGTCTGTGGTCTAAGAGAAAAAGAGTGGCAGGACCTATATTTATAGACCTGCATGAGGTGATTCTCTGAATTCGAATTGGATTAGGAGAAGATATTCTCCCTTATCCACAACCATAAAATCTAAAATTATCCAAGGGAAAATCCCAACAAATTTCGGCCATTATGGGATAAATCCTATCCAAATTTAAACAAGATTTTAACTAGAATTTTATCTCCCCTTTTTAACCAAAAAATCCGAAAATTCAAAGGAGAAAAACTCCACAAAAAATTCGGCCACTATTGGATAAGGGAGAATCAAAGTTCCATTAGGATTTTCAAGCTTAAATCTTATCTCATCCTTATCCAAAATAACCGAAAATCTCCTAGGAGATTCAGTCCAAAAATTCGGCCATTATCTGGGAGGAGAGAATCCAAATTCAACTAGGATTGAAACTTGAATTTTTCCTTGAACCTTATCCACAAAAATCTGAAAATCCATTGAGGATAATCCTCAAAATTTTCGTCCATCATTAGTTAGGATTTGGATTCAAAATTCAAGTAGGATTCTAACAAGATTATCCTCTTCTTATCCAACTCAAATTCAAATTTCATTCCTTGTGGATTTTCCACAACAAATTCGAATCCCACTTGGACTGTGATTCAAACTTTGAATTTCAAATTTCAAATTCGAATTTCAAATTTCAATTTCAAATTTCAAATTTCAAATTTTAAATTTCAAATTTAAATTTCAAATTCAATTTCAAATTCGAATTTCAAATTCAAATTTCAAATTCAAATTTCAAATTTCAAATTTCAAAATCTACAAAACAGTTGTATTTCAAATTCTTGTTCTCATGGATAATTTTCTACAACTCCAATCCAATCTCAAATAAAATCATGGCAACTTTATTTGGAGTTCGAATAATTATGTACTCTATTATCCAAAACAAAATCTAAATCCAACCGGAGAGAATCTTGTCTATCATCCAAATCCTATGTTAACACTATCCATGCACAATAAACTAGCCAATAGCATACACAGATCAATTTTGCCAAATGTTAACGAATTATGTGGAGCTAGTAGAGGGACTGATTGGACATATATAATCGGGCTCTCGCAAATCCATATGGTCATCATTCTTTATCGAACAACTCAATCATATGATCATTAATTTCAGAGTCACACCACTATAAACCTGAAACTAAACTCCCAATTATATACCGTATTACGTAAGCCTGTGACAAGCTATCGTCCAATGACCTTGTCATGTATGCAGAACCCTCATATGATATCCATAATCAGCCTTAGGCCAAAGTCCGTTTAATCCTACTGACCAGGCTATCTTAAAGTTCCATTATACTACCGAATAAAGAAAATGATTATTCACCATATGTGAATAAGAAGTCATCCGCCCAGCAGACGACCCAAGGCCTTGTCCATTTTCACATTCAGTATAATGCCTTTAAGAGGATACCCTTAACTCTTGATTAGAACTATGATTCTGATATCTGTAAACGAACCCTTTATCGTATACAAGTCATGCACCCAACGAACCGGTCGATAAGCTTACTACTTCTAAGACGCTTTAGCCATTGGAACATCAAAGTACACAAGTCATATACATGTAGCTGTCCTTTTACTCAGGATTAAGGTTACTGCACAATGAACATCAAAAGCAGATCGATCCACTCAAAGCGGACTTCTTAGATCAATCACGCTTTAGTCTCGGTCTAATATGTCACCACCAAGCAACATATCTATGTCTCTACTTGGGAGCCTAGCTCCAGACAGTCAAGACAAACCATCCCCTCCAAGGCTTTAGACAACATAATAGTCTTAACATGAGTTAGATGCTCAGTCTAACGCCATAGACTACAGACCATAGTTTGGACCGCTAACTTTAGAACATTGTCTTCTCGCATACAAAAGTCCATTGCATGCGACGTTCTAACAGTTTAACACAAGCAGCCAGGTAGCCATATTTGCTTACATTTACTTTAACGTGTAAATAAAATGAGGACAGATAACAATGTAATGAATAACCTTTATATATAATTTTATTATCCAGTTCAAAATAAATAGATCAAAACGTCTCTAATGCTTAGGGCATTTCCTAACAATCTCCCACTTGCCCTAAGCTAGCAGATGTGCCATGTTACGCATCCCCATCGCCTCTACGTGCCTCTCAAAGCTTCTAGCTACCAAAGTCTTAGTAAAGGGATCGGCAATGTTATCCTCGGACGCGATCTTACTTACATCTACTTGGCCTGTCTCCATGTGCCCTCTAATAATACGATATCTCCGATCTATGTGCTTGGTCCTCTTGTGGTGCCGAGATTCCCTTGTGTTGGCAATAGCCCCAGTGTTATCACAGTAAAGTGTGATAGGCTTGTCAACACCCGGAATGACCTCAAGGTCTCTAAAGAACTTGCGGAGCCAAACCGCTTCTTTAAATGCCTCAGCCGTAGCCATATATTCAGCCTCCATAGTAGAGTCAGCTGTGTAGCCCTGCTTCACGCTCCTCCACACAATGGCGCCTCCTCCAAGTAAAAACACTGATCCAGATGTCGATTTCCTCGAATCCTTACAAGTCTGGAAGTCTGAATTTGTGTATCCTACGGGTGTTAGGTCCCCTCCAGAATACACCAGCATATAATCCCTCGTTCTCTTAAGACACTTGAGTATATGCTTTACTGCTTGTCAGTGCTTGGTTCTAGGATTTGCTTGATATCGACTTACCATACCTACTGCAAAACATATATCCGGGCGAGTGCAAAGCATAGCGTACATAAGGCTACGCACAGCAGATGCATAAGGGACCTTACTCATACGCTCTCTTTCTTTCGATGTCTTGGGACAGTCATCCAATGAAAAAGTTAGACCGGCAATAGAAGGTTGTGAACCTTTCTTTGCCTCTTGCATTGCATATTTGTCAATTATTTTATCTATGTATGAAGCTTGGGATAACGCTATCATTTTGTTCTTTCGATCTCTGAAGAGACGAATGCCTAGAACATAATTAGCTTCTCCCAAGTCCTTCGTGTCAAACTGTTGGTGTAACCAAAGCTTGACCAATGATAAGTTCCCTACATCATTCCTAATGAGTAGTATATCATCGATATAGAGTATCAGAAAGACCACTTTTCCATCCTTAATACGTTTATAAACACAGGGTTCATCAACGTTCTGCTCAAAACCAAATGTCTTAATCGCTTGATCAAACCTCTGGTTCCATGAGCGGGATGCTTGCTTTAATCCATAAATGGATCTAAGCAACTTGCAGACTTTCCTTTCTTGGCCTTTCACTACGAACCCTTCGGGCTGTATCATATAGATACACTCTTCAAGATGGCCATTCAAGAATGCCATCTTGATATCCATTTGCCAGATCTTGTAATCAAGAGCCGTAGCAACGGACAGAAGAATATGGATAGACTTCAGCATAGCAACAGGTGAAAAGGTTTCATCATAATCGATTCCAGCCTTTTGCGTGTACCCCTTTGCAACCAGTCTAGCTTTGAAAGTTTCCACTCTCCCTTTTATATCCTTCTTCCTTTTGTAGACCCATTTGCATCCAATGGGTTTTATCCCATCCGGCAAATCTACAAGTTCCTAAACAGAGTTGGATTTCATAGAATCCATCTCATTGTTCATAACCTTTTTCCAAGATTTAGAATCAACATCATTTATAGCTTCATCATAGGTGACCGGATCATACTCATGATCATGATCGTCTGCAGGTCCTTCACCAGAACTTGGACTTGCGTCCAAGACCAAAATCTGTGGAGCAGTTCTTTCACCCGATAACTCCTCTAACACCACTTTGCTTCGAGGTTTAAAGTCATTCATGTAACTTTCCTCCAAGAATGTCGCATGGGTTAAGACAATGACTTTTTGATCCTTCGGGTTATAGAACAGACCCCCTTTAGTTCCCTTTGGATACCCTACAAACATGCACAATTCTGATCTTGATTCCAACTTCTTTACATCCCCATCCTGTACATGTGCCGGGCAGCCCCATATTCTCATATATCCAAGGCAGGGCTTCCTACCACGCCACAATTCATACGGAGTTCTGGGAATTGATTTACTTGGAACTTGGTTCAGAATATAGCATGTCGTTTGTAAAGCATATCCCCAAAATGATAATGGCAGCGTTGATTAACTCATCATGGACCGTACCATATCCAACAAGGTCCTGTTTCTCCTTTCGGCTACACCATTCTGTTGTCGAGTACCAGATGCAGTCAATTAGGATAATATCCCGTTCTCTACAAGATGTCCTAAAAATTCATCGGAGAGGTATTCACCACCTCGATCAGATCGAAGTGTCTTTATGGATTTATCCAATTGCTTTTCCACTTCCGCATGATACTCTTTGAACTTGTCAAAGGTTTCGCTCTTGCAGTGCATTAGATACACAAATCCATACCTCGAGTAATCATCTATAAAGGAGACATAATACTCAAACTCTCCTCGTGCTGTGACATTCATGAGGCCACATACGTCAGTGTGCATAATTTCTAAGAGCTCCTGAGCCCTTGTACCCTTAGCTCCAAAAGACCTCTTAGTCATCTTACCCTCTAGACAAGATTCACATTGAGGAAGACGTACCTCCTCCAGAGATTCCAGAGGACCGTCTTTCACCAATCTTTGAATCCTATCCTGATTAATATGACCAAGTCTTAAATGCCAAAGATACGCCTTGTTAGAGTGAGAAACTTTCAACCTTTTTGAGTTTTCTATTAATTCAATGTCAAGCAGTGAGTACATCTTTGGTTTGATCAAATATAGGTTTCCATCCATCTATCCAGAACAGATAAAAGAATTATTTCTACGAATATCAACTCTTTTACTAAAAGAAACTGAATAAGAATCCTTTATTAAACAAGCTACCGATATAAGGTTCCTCCTAAAATTAGGAACATAAAAACAGTCTTTCAATAAAATAAACCTAAATTGATCAAAGTAAAGGTAAATATCTCCCACTGCCTCAGCCACCACCAAGCTGCCGTCTCCAGTTCACAACGAGAGGCTCCTATCATGTAGACTTCTCGTTTCCACGAACCCCTACATCGAAACACAAACATGATTAGTGGCGCCCGAATCAATGACCCAAGTGTCTTTCGATTCTTCCATCAAACACGCTTCCAAATAACGAAGTTCCTTACCTTCCTTACCCTTGGCGGCTAGGAATTACCGGTAAGCCTTCTTAAAGTGACCTACCTTCCCATAGCGGAAGCACTTGGACTTTTTAGGGTCCCTGGGCTTCTTGTTCTTCTTCTTCGTCTTCTTCTTCCCATCCGAGATAGGAGGATTAGAAGAACCAGAAGCCGCTTGCTTTTGATTTGGCCTCTTCCTCTTCCGTGAGGGTTTGGAAGATTCCGCCAAATTGGCTTCTCCTATGGGTTGGACCGCATCCCCATCCCTGATCATCCGCTCATAAGCTTGGAGTTGCTTCATGAGCTCGGTTAGTCCTAACTCCCTTGTCGCCAGATTGTATGCGGCCTTAAACCCCACAAAATCTTTAGACAGAGTTTTGAACACCATCTCGATCTGGGTGTTGTAGTCCAACTCAGCATCTTTTTCGACAGCCTCAACGAAGAATCCCATTAGAGTGATCATATGGTCCTTCACCGGAGTACCCGCCTTTAGCTTAGAGTTCATAATGCTGGTTATAGCGGACTGTCGAGCCAACTTTTCTTAGCCTCCGAACATGTCCTCCAGATTGTCCATGATCTCCCTAGCAACCTGATAAGTCTCATGCTACTTTTGTAAAGCACTCGTCATGCTAGCAAGCATGTAGCATAGAGCTATATCATTAGATTCTCTCCAACGAGTATAGGCAACCTGGACCTCCTCAAGCGGTGTGTTAGGTTCTGGCCCTGGTGGACATGGTTCGTCCAGTACGAACTTCTATCTCTCGCAGCTGACAACTATCAACAGATTTCTTTTCCAACCCTTATAATTATCGCCATTCAGTTTATTCTCATTAAGTATTGAAATGAGGAGTGTCGGTGACATTTTGAACTGAAATAAAATTATACTAGATATCATTACAAAGCCCAAGCAAATATACAGATAATTTAGTAAATAAAACATACAAGTATGTTCCTACATGAAACTTGAAAAACATGTAGCATTATAATGGTAATTCTCAGCACCTATTGCCCCAAGCCACCGAGGGGTGGTAATGAAAACAAATAGCCGGAACATGGACCCCGTCCAATTAATATATGTTGCCTTAAATCCTCCAAGGTTAAGACATATATTGATAACCGCTTATTTGGCCACCAGTTTAGTTAACAGAGCTTCTAGGGAAGGTTAATAACTAAACGAGTCTTGAGTGTATAACTATTGTTTACGTAGCCCGATCCACGTCCTACCAAGCCACCAAGGGGTGGTCGTGAATAGGATCGTACCCGAACACGTTTTCCACATAGGAAATCCAATCTAGTATACCGGCGGCGGTAAACACCTATCGAGGGGTGTGGTCAGGGTAGAACTGACGTGAAGCGTTACCATGCTTTCACATTGTAGGCAAATAAACCGGTAAAAACGTATCAGAGTGGCGCAGCGGAACAATAAAAATTTTTAGATCGTTAAATATCTCATGATGCCATATACAATAAATCAACAACAATTAAAACTCATACCTTAAGGACGCCAATATGCAGGAGGAGAATGACTGGAGGCTTCAACCAACTAGCCTTCTCTACTATTCTCCAATTCCTGAATGGCTGAGTGTGTGGGCACTCTAAACCTCGATCGGTATGCTAGCACTGCTAGTCTTCTTCCGACCACCCAGATCTCTAAAGAACTTTATTGTCACGATGAGCTGTGCAACAATAAGCCTGCTCACCTGAGAGTCTGTGGTCTGAGAGAACTGGAGTGGCAGGACCTCTATTTATAGACCTGCATGAGGTGATTCTCTGAATTCGAATTGGACTAGGAAAAGATTTTCTCCCTTATCCAAACCAAAAAATCTGAATTTTCCAATGGAGAATCTCCACAATTAAATTCGGTTTTCCTAGGATAAATCCAATCCAAATCTAAACAAGATTTTAACTAGAATTTTATCTCCCTTTTTCAACCAAAAAATCCGAAATCTTTAGGAGAAAATCTTCTCCAAATTTTCGGCCACTTTTAGGATAAGGAAGAATCAAAATTCCACTAGGATTTTTCAAGCTAAATCTCATCTCAACCTCATCCAAAAATAACCGAATTTCCTAGGATTTAGGCTCCAAAATTTCGGCCACTTTTAGGGAGTAAAGAGAATCCAAATTCAACTAGGATTGAAGCTTGAATTTACCCTTGAATCTTATCCACAAAAACCGAATTTTCCATTGAGGATTATCCTCAAAAAATTCGCCCACTTTTGTTGGGATTTGGATTCAAAATTCAAGTAGGATTCTAACAAGATAATCCTCTCCAAATCCAACTCAAATTCGAATTTCAAACCTTGTGGATTTTCCACAAAAATTCGAATCCTACTTGGACTGTGATTCAAAATTTGAATTTCAAATTTCAAATTCAAATTTCAAATTCAAATTTCAAATTTCAAATTTCAAATTTCAAATTTAAATTTCAAATTCAAATTTCAAATTCGAATTTTCAAATTCAAATTTCAAATTCAAAATTCAAAATTCAAATTCAAAATTCAAATTTCAAATTCCACAAAACGGTTGTGTTTCATATTCTTGTTCTCATGGATAATTTTCTACAACTCCAATCCAATCTCAAATAAAATCATGGCAACTTTATTTGGAGTTCGAATAATTGTGTACTCTATTATCCAAAACAAAATCTGAATCCAACCGGAGAGAATCTTGTCTACCATCCTAATCCTGTGTCATCACCATCCATGCATAATAAACTAGCCAATAGCATACACAAATCAATTTGCCAAACATTAAGGAATTATGTGGAGCTAGTAGAGGGACTGATTGGACATATATAATCGGGCTCCCGTGATTCCATATGATCATCATTCTGTACTGAACAACTCAATCATATGATCACTAATTTCAGAGTCATACCACTATAAACCTGAAACTGAACTCCCAATTATATACCGTATTACGTAAGCCTGTGACGAGCTACCATCCAATGACCTTGTCATATATGCAAAACCCTCATATGATATCCATGATCAGCCTTAGGTCAAAGTCCGTTTAATCCTACTGATCAGGCTATCTTAAAGTTCCATTATACTACCGAATCAAGAAAATGATTATTCACCATATGTGAATAAGAAGTCATCCGCCCAGCAGACGACCCAAGGCCTTGTCCATTTTCACATTCAGTATAATGCCTTTAAGAGGATACCTTTAACTCCTCAGAGCTATGATTCCGATATCTGCAAACAAACCCTTCATCGTATACAAGTCATGCACCCAACGAACCGGTCTATAAGCTTACTACCTCTGAGACGCTTTAGCCATTGGAACATCAAAGTACACAAGTCATATACATGAAGTAGTTCATTTACTCAGGATTAAGGTTATTGCACAATGAACGTCAAAAGCAGATTGATCCACTCATAGCGGACTACGTAGATCAATCACGCTTTAGTCCCGGTCTAATATGTCACCTCCAAGCAACATATCCATGTCTCTACTTGGGAGTCCAGCTCTAGACAGTCAAGACAGACTGTCCCCTCCAAGGCTTTAGACAACATAATAGTCTTAACATGAGTTAGATGCTCGGTCTAACCCCATAGACTACAGACCATAGTTTAGACTGCTAACTTTAGAACATTGTCTTCTTGCATAAAAAATCCATTGCATGCAACGTTCTAACAGTTTTAACACAAGCAGTCAGTGAGCCATATTTGTTTACATTTACTTTAACATGTAAATAAGACGAGGACAGATAGCAATGTAATGAATAACCTCTAAGTATAATTTTATTATCCAGTTCAAAAATGAATACATCAAAATGTCTCTAATACTTAGGGCATTTCCTAACAATATACGGATCAACAATGGAAGCCGTGGGTTTTGTTTGAAACCCGCTCCCACTCAATATTTTGAAAAACATGCAAGTTTTGACAAATTATGTATGATCAATATAGTATGAACGGCACTCACCTATCCTATATGCATGTTATCAAATATGCATATAAAACATCCATCAATACATATTTATACATCCATGACATATCCCAGAAAAAATAATTGACAGAATAACCAAGCCATGGTTCCATCCTAGAACAAAGAAAATAAAGATTACAAAATTTCATCCAAAGCATACTTTGGGTCTTAAATTTTGTTCCGTCTTCTTGTATCCATCTTTATGTAGCCTCTCCATTTATTTCTCATCCCAAGAATCATTTAAAATTTAAATTTCCAAAAATTTAAATTTCAAATTCAAATTCCGAATTCAAATTTCAAATTCAAATTTTAAACAATTTTAAACATCATGTGTAAAAATATGTAATTTCAAAAATTTCAAATTTTCAATTACATATTTTTAAACATGATTTAAAATTAAATCTCAAATTCAAAAATCAACATTGTTCAATTTTTGAATCGTCGCACCACCGTCCCTGGAGGCGGCAGCCGCCGTGGGCAGCCACCAGCCCCGGGGGGGCTGGCAGCCCACGGCTGCCCATGTGCAGCCTTGCCGGGCTGCAGGCCAAGCTTGCAGCGCCAGGCTGCACGCCCAGGCTGGGCGCAGTAGCCGGCAGGCTGTACCCAGCAAGCCTGCGGCCGTGGGTGGCTATGGCCTGCACAGGGGCTGCCGCAACCCCATCCTGCCCGAGGGCAGGGGCTGCAGCCCCACCTAGGCACGTCGACCTATCCCGAGGGGTCGTGTCTTGATTTTCGTGCCATATTCCAATTTACCTATTAGGATCTCCAAAAAAATTTAATTGGAATCCCAATTAAATTGAAATTTTCCATACAACCAAAATTTCAACCTTTAAATCAAATTTAACTTTTGGGAAAAATAAATTACGGTCTTCAATCTTCAATCTCCTCCAAGAATAATTACATAAAATTTCCTAAACCGTTTCCGGTGTACAAAAATTCCAACCATAATAATTCTAAGAGACAAAATTAAAATCCATGGGAAAATTACAGTGCTAATAAACTGCTCCCATGGTTATATAAAAATTCCTATATACAATTTTTTCTAAATTCTAAGGAACCATAACCGGCAAAAACAAGCATGCTTATAATAATTCAGAAAATTAAAATAATCACATACTTTATACATAATCCATGATAACAACATAAAGGAATCCTAGAATGCCACTCTATAAATATCAAATCCATACATAAATAAAAAGACTAACTAATTGTCTAATTTATGTACATGGCATAGTCATGAGATGGCTCTGATACCAATTGTAGGAAAATAAATCAGTAAAAACGTATCAGAGTGGCGCAGCAGAACAATAAAAATTTTTAGATCGTTAAATATCTCATGATGCCATATACAATAAACCAATAACAATTAAAACTCATACCTCAAAGATGCCAATCTTGCAGGAGGAGAATGACCGGAGGGCTTCAACCAATTAGCCTTCTCTACTATTCTCCAATTCCCGAACGGCTGAATATGTGGGCACTCTGAACCTTGATCAGTATGCTAGCACTGCTAATCTTCTTCCGACCACCCAGATCTCTAAAGAACTTATTGTTACGATGGGCTATGCAACAATAAGCCTGCTCACCTGAGAGTATGTGGTCTAAGAGAACTGGAGTGGCAGGACCTCTATTTATAGACTTGCATGAGGTGATTCTCTAAATTCGAATTGGATTTGGAGAAGATATTCTCCCTTATCCACAACCATAAAATCCGAAATTATCCAAGGGAAAATCCCAACAAATTTCGGCCATTATGGGATAAATCCAATCCAAATCTAAACAAGATTTTAACTAGAATTTTATCTCCCCTTTTCAACCAAAAAATCTGAAAATTCAAAGGAGAAAAACTCCACAAAAAATTCGGCCACTTTTGGATAAGTGAGAATCAAAATTTCATTAGGATTTTCAAGCTTGAATCTTATCTCATCCTTATCCAAAATAACCGAAAATCTCCTACGAGATTTACTCCAAAAATTCAGCCATTATCTAAGAGGAGAGAATCTAAATTCAACTGGGATTGAAACTTGAATTTTTCCTTGAGCCTTATCCACAAAAATCCGAAAATCCATTGAGGATAATCCTCAAAATTTTCGTCCATCATTAGTTAGGATTTGGATTCAAAATTCAAGTAGGATTCTAACAAGATTATCCTCTCCTTATCCAACTCAAATTCGAATTTCATTCCTTATGGATTTCCACAACAAATTTGAATCCCACTTGGACTGTGATTCAAAATTTGAATTTCAAAATTCAAATTCGAATTTCAAATTCAAAATTCAAATTCGAATTTCAAATTCAAATTTCAAATTCAAATTTCAAAATTCAAATTTCAAAATCCACAAAACAGTTGTATTTCAAATTCTTGTTCTCATGGATAATTTTCTAGAACTCCAATCCAATCTCAAATAAAATCATGCCAACTTTATTTGGTGTTCGAATAATTGTGTACTCTACTATCCAAAACAAAATCTGAATCCAACCGGAGAGAATCTTGTCTACCATCCTAATCCTATGTTAACACCATCCATGCACAATAAACTAGCCAATAGCATACACAGATCAATTTTGCCAAACATTAAGGAATTATGTGGAGCTAGTAGAGGGACTGATTGGACATATATAATCGGGCTCCTGTAAATCCATATGATCATCATTCTTTAGTGAACAACTCAATCATATGATCACTAATTTCAGAGTTACACCACTATAAATCTGAAACTGAACTCCCAATTATATACCGTATTACGTAAGCCTGTGACCAGCTATCATCCAATGACCTTGTCATGTATGCAGAACCCTCATATGATATCCATGATCAGCCTTAGGCCAAAGTCCGTTTAATCCTACTGATCAGTCTATCTCAAAGTTCCATTATACTACTGAATAAAGAAAATGATTATTCACCGTATGTGAATAAGAAGTCGTCCGCCCAACAGACGACCTAAGGCCTTGTCCATTTTCACATTCAATATAATGCCTTTAAGAGGATACCCTTAACTCCTTGTTAGAGCTATGATTCCGATATCTGTAAATGAACCCTTCATCGTATACAAGTCATGCACCCAACGAACCGGTCTATAAGCTTACTACCTCTAAGACGCTTTAGCCATTGGAATATCAAAGTACACAAGTCATATACATGTAGCTGTCCTTTTACTCAGGATTAAGGTTACTACACAATGAACGTCAAAGCAGATCGATCCACTCAAAGCGGACTTCGTAGATCAATCATGCTTTAGTCCCGATCTAATATGTCACCACCAAGCAACATATCTATGTCTCTGCTTGGGAGTCCAGCTCCAGACAGTCAAGACAAACCGTCCCCTCCAAGGCTTTAGACAACATAATAGTCTTAACATGAGTTAGATGCTCGGTCTAACCCCATAGACTACAGACCATAGTTTGGACCGCTAACTTTAGAACATTGTCTTCTCGCATATAAAAGTCCATTGCATGCAACGTTCTAACAGTTTAACACAAGCAGCCAGAGAGCCATATTTGCTTACATTTACTTTAACATGTAAATAAAATGAGGACAGATAGCAATGTAATGAATAACCTCTATATATAATTCTATTATCCAGTTCAAAATAAATGCATCAAAATGTCTCTAATGCTTAGGGCATTTCCTAACATTTATGTCTTTAGTCCTTGTTATCCATTGGTGATTTCACATGTCCGTATCCTCTAGCCGCCTTTATTTCCTAGGGGTTTACTAGTTTTAAAACAATGAGCGAAAGGCCTAGTAGGACATTTTAAAAAAAATATTTTTCCACATTTTATTTTAACCATCATACTAAATATTTCAATGCAGTATCGAATTATAAACGTGAAATCGTGGTTATGCAAATTGTGTCCCTATATACATTTAGTTCGTGTACAGTCCGTATGAGCCTCCTCACCATACCGAAGCATGATAACTGATCCTCGATCGAGCTGTGCATTCTTCGCACGTGTGTACTGACTCCCAGTATACTTTAACACCAAATCCAACTTTCAAAATTTCATTTGAAATTAAGATTCGCATAATAAACTATGCCGTATTATTTTTCAAAAAAATCCGTGACCAGATATTTTTCTTTTAATTTCTGAAATCGTGATATT
Source organism: Antiaris toxicaria (assembly GCA_035233585.1). Classification (NCBI taxonomy): domain Eukaryota; kingdom Viridiplantae; phylum Streptophyta; class Magnoliopsida; order Rosales; family Moraceae; genus Antiaris; species Antiaris toxicaria. The sequence continues at coordinate 76,263,371 of CP141155.1, forward strand.
TTCTAAATCACAGAATTTTCAAAACTTTATAAACTCATTTTCTTTAAATGATTTTGGCCAAATTATTAAAAACAAAACTGGCTACAAAGAAAGGGTAAGATATTCTACCTCGTTGACAATTCAATCTACTGACCACTTCTTGCACGAATTCCAAGATAATCTTTTTCCTTGAATTTGATCAACAGATACCTATAACAAGAAATACAGATAATTTAATTATCTGCCCAGGAATTCTGTAATTGAATTACAGTAAACTCAATTAATTAGTGTGCCATTGATATTAAAATTTAAAACGATATTTTATTTTAACATCAAAATTTTAAAATGAAAATTTTAATACAAATACCCAAAATATTTTAAAAAATTTTGACATGACCTGCCTTAAAATATAGACTCCCCAAAAGCTCCCAAATGCTAATCCTGTAGAAAAACAATTTCAATTCCCATAACAGTTTAAATTTCAAATTTCAAATCCCAATCAAATTTAAAATACTCATTCAAATTTTATTACTATTTGTTATATACTATATATATACAGATATACATATATAAATATATCTCTACAATTTTTTTTCTTTTCTACTGATGGAGATCGACTGGTTGGGAAAAGGGACTTACAGCGATCAAGGGAAACGGCGAAGGTGGCTGGTGGCATCGGGCATGATGGTCGGCGGCGAAAGGGTGGCTAGGCAACGGTTGGGTCCAGGCATTGGCATGATCGGACGGTGACAAGCAAGGGAGGCCGTGGGTTGGTCGATGTTGGCTTAGGCATGATGGCAGTGAGAGCGAAAGGCTTCGACTTTGGGGCTGCTAAGTCGCGGTTGGGCGGCGTTGAGCTTCAGTGGTCAGCGACGCTTACGTGGTGGAGGACAGAGAACGGCTTGGTTAGGTCGGCATCGTGGGTCCGGTGACGTTCAGCCGAAACAAGAGAGGATAAGAAAAAGAGAAAGAAAGAGATGAGGGATTGTGAGAGAGAATCAGTAAGGGGGAAGTAAAAAAAAAAAACAGGGAGAAAGAGAGTGAGCGAGAGAGAGTGAGACGAGAGAGTGAGGGCGTGAGAGGGAGTTAGGGAGAGAGCAGAGAAAGAGATGGTGAAAAAGAATGAGAGAGAGTGAGAGTGAGAGCTTTTAAAATATCTTGGGAAATTTTGAGAGGGAAGAATCAGTGAGGGAGTGAAAGAGAGTCAGTGAAGGAAAGATAAAAAAAAAAAACAGAGAGAGTAGGTGAGAAGGAAAGAAACAAAGAGAGAAGGAGAAATAGATTTCTGGAAAAATCCGAAAAGAGGAAAGAAAAAAAAAAGAAAAATAAGGAAAAATAATGAAAACAATATTTGATAAAAATTTATTATGTAAAAATTTTAAAAATTTTAAAATTTGTAAAAATGTTCTAAATATCCTCAAAATAATATTTAATACACCAAAACTTTAAAATTAAATTTTCATAATTTAAAAATTTATTGGCACACTAATAAATTGAGTTTATACACTCACGTGCGAAATTTAAACTCAAAAATTTCGCAACGTGAGAACTACAGAGTCGGATCACGACGATTTTGCATGGCTGGATTTGGGGGCACCACAAAAATCATGGCAACTTTATTTGGAGTTTGAATAATTGTGTACTCTATTATCTAAAACAAAATCTAAATTCAACCAGAGAGAATCTTGTCCACCATCCTTATCCTATGTCAACACCATCCATGCAAAGTCAACTAGCCAATAAGCATACACAGATCAATTTGCCATTCGTTAAGGAACTATGTGGAGTTAGTAGAGGGACCAATTGGACATATATAATCGGGCTTCCGTGATTCCATATGATCATCATTCTATACTGAACAACTCAATTATATGATCACTAATTTCAGAGTCACACCACTATAAACCTGAAATTGAACTCCCAATTATATACCGTATTACGAAAGCTTGTGATAAGCTAATATCTACTGACCTTGTCATGTATGCAAAACCCTCATATACTATCCATGATCAACCTTAGGTCAAAGTCTATTTAACCTATTAATCTGGTTATCTTAAAGTTCCATTATACTACCGAATAAGAAAATGATTATTCACCATATGTGAATAAGAAGTCATCTGCCTAACAGACGACCCAAGGTCTTGTCCATTTTTACATCCAGTATAATGCCTTTAAGAGGATACCCTTAACTCCTTATTAGAGCTACGATTTCGATATCTATAAACAAACCCTTTATCGTATACAAGTCATGCACCTGACGAACCGGTTTATAAGCTTACTACCTTTGAGATGCTTTAGCCATTGGAACGTCAAAGTACACAAGTCATATACATGAAGTAGTTCATTTACTCAGGATTAAGGTTATTGCATAGTGAACGTCAAAAGCAGATTGATCTACTCATAGCGGACTATGTAGATCAATCATGTTTTGATCCCGGTCCAATATGTCATACCAAGCAACATATCTATGTCTCTACTCAAGAGTCTATGCTCAGGACAGTCAAGACAAACCGTCCCCATCATGACTTTAGACAACATAATAGTCTTAACATGAGTTAGATGCTCGATCTAACCCCATAGACTGCGAACCTTAGTTTAGACTGCTTACTTTAGAATATTGTCTTCTCGCACACAAAAGTCCATTGCATGCAACATTCTAACAGTTTTAACACAAGCTGTTAGTGAGTTATATTTGCTTACATTTACTTCAACATGTAAATAGAATGAGGACAAACAGCAATGTAATGAATAACCTCTATTATTAATTTTATTATCCATTTCAAAATAAATAAAATACATCAAAATGTCTTTCATGCTTAGGGTATTTCCTAACACAATGTTCTAAGTTAAGTATGTTTAAGCATATATTAAATATGTTTATGATGTTTAAGCATACATTACGTATGTTATGTTTAAGCATATGTTAAGTATGTTTACGATGTTTAAACATATGTTAAATATGAAATGTTTATGATGTTTAACTATACGTCAAGTATGATTATGATATAAAGTATATTCAAGTATGTACAAGTATGATTACAATGTTATGTATGTTAAGTATGAAGTTTAGAGTAATGTATGATATATGTTATGTTAGCATTCTGATGCCACAGTTAGTATCTGATATGCTCTGTCTTATATGGTATGAGTTCTTATATGTCATGTATGTATATTTGAACTTACTGAGTAATTAGCTCATAAGTTTGTTCATATTGCAAGTAAGCAACCTGCACAACGATAAGACAGGTAATGGATGACGAATGAGATCTGCATGTACCAAGAGACTGGGTGAGGGTTATGGTTCTGCTACAAGTCTTCTGCTAAGCTGATTAAAAAAAGTATTGAAATGATGTTTTATGATGTAAATTGAGATACGATAAAGTAAAATATTTACTATAATAAATGTTTTACTACGGTACAGTTTTTAAAGTTTAGTTTAAAAAAATTTTATTCCCTGTTTTCATGATTAAAATAGAAAGTTAAAATAAGTATATTTAATAAAGAAATTATGTTAAAAGTAAGTTGCTGGTGACCCATGAGGTAGCAAACTATCATAGTTAGCTTCAGAACTCGACCGTGATAGTGCTGTTCAGCCTCCACAAAGGGCGGGCCATCACAGTTGGTATCAGAGCAGGTTAACCATATCCCTTCTAGTACGATACGCATCCTATTCGTCAATCTAAGTAAACTAGTTTTATTTTAGGTTAGTAAATGTTTATTTGTTGAAAATAAACATTTTATGAGAATAAGATGACGAGATCACTATACACGAGACCTTGTCTGTGCCAACGCCTATATGAGTTTCAAGGGCAGACAGTACTCTTACTCTAGCACCCTATGGGAATACAGGACTAGGTTCACGCCATCAAGATGATTCTCCGATTGTGTGCCATTGATCAGGATAACTGGGTCCTGTTGGTTGTTAGCACCTTCAGGGAAATGCTCTCGTGTACTGGGATTCTTGTGACTAGGATGGCGCTTAACTAGATTGAGTTTTGCCATACCACAATCGAGCGATTCTCTTGGAGGAGTTCAGTATCAGCCCCAGTTCCTTATGGGCAAGCGGAGAAGTGAAACCGCCTGCATTCCCTAGAGTCGTGGAGGTAAGGGAGTTTGTTCATTAGACCAAGAGACTGCAAATGATGGCCAGTGACACAGTCCTAAACTATGCTGTATGCTTTAAAAAACTGATGAGGACTATTATGACATCTTTTATGGAGGACTGACTGCAGAGCTATGGCAGAGAATAAGTCCGCTTTACCCCCTTACGCTATGAGAGTTCGTAGTCACTGTAATCAAAACTGAGAAAAAGCTGCTGGGAAAATGAGTAGAATGCGACAAGTAAGAACAGGACTTTCATGATGACATGTTGGTGCATTTATGGGACATAACCAATGGCTAATGGTCATGAGGCAGATTAAGTGCAGATCAAGGAATTTCATGATGACATGTTAGTAATGACCTGGTTTGTTACGGTGTCAAGATAAGGCAAACGCTTATCAAGGAATGTCCACCAATATTGGTTTAAATGATGCAGAAGAAAACTCAAAGGAGTTTCCTGTTGACCAGGAAAATTTGATGTACAAGGCTATGATATATATATATATATATGGCCTTCATGTTATGTGGAAATGTCTGAAGTGACATGTAAATGCTATGAAATGACATGTTTATGTGATAAAAAAAGATGAAATGAAATTGTTATACCCCTACTTGTCTCAAATTTTCGAGGATGAAAATTTTATAAGGAGGGATAAATGTGATAACCAGGAAATTTCATCATTCTCAGAAAATCGGTATATAGAATGTACACAATAAATTTCATGTTTAAAATGTAAAATATAGTGATTTTATGTGTATACATGTGTGTCATACACAGTATCAAGAAATTAGTCAAGAAGGCCTTTTCTTGAAATAAAACTGATATATTTAGAATTAAAATGCTCAAATTAGTCGATTGAACATTAAAAGTATTTTATGACCGGGAAATCACAGTATCGGAAAACTGGTCAAGATGACCTCAAACGAATGTAAAACTGACATATTTGGGTTCAGCACACCCAAATTAGTTAGTATAGCATATGTTAAAATTTTCACAAAAAAAAAAAAGTATATATAAAAGTAGAAAAGATCAGGTTTTTTTTTTTTTTCAAAAAGGCCCTCATTTTTCCTTCTCTCTCTACCCCCTCCCTCACCATTGTGAGTGAACAGTAACCGCGAATCGGAAACGGCATCCGTTTTTGATACCACCGGACTCATTGGAAAGCTCTCACCGAGCTGAGTCCAACGGTGGGTCAAGTTGATGAAACCACCATCGGAGGACGCTGCACACGCTGCCCGAAGCTATCGGGCTGTGCAAAATTTCTCGACGTCGTATCTTCACTGTCCGACCTCTGATCGAGGTGATTCCAATCTCAATAGATTCGTGGTGAAGAGTAGAACAAAACCCTTGTCTTGTTTCACCTCAATGGCCGTCAGATCACACTGCCAAACACTACGCTGTCGCCGCCACGCCCCCATCGTGGAAGACACTGTTTTTGGCTGAGGTGACCAACACCACTTGACTCAAAAGGCTCTAAATGATGCAGGAAACAAAAGCCTCAAGTCAATTTTATGAAATCACCACAAGATGGTGGAGATTGGAGCTTTAATTAGGTAAATTGACACTAGAAATGAGTTCCTCTCGTCGAGATCTATAAATTGGTACCTATCTTGGCCCACGCCACCGCTGGTCAAAGCCGGTCAATGGCGGGTCAGCACCGATTCATGGCGACAGGATCCCAAATTTTGAAGGATGGCCCTCTGGCCTATTTTTAATGTTCCGAACACGTCAACAGCATCGGATTTGCCAACCGGAATTTCAAATGTGAAGAACAATAAATTAAAGTTTGTGCGCGTGAGATCGAATGACTTCTTTAATCGTCGATTGGAGTCAACATACCCATTGGATGTCGCTAAATAACTTCAATAGTGATCTCGACTACTTTCATTCCTCAATTGATTGATTGGAATGATTATATGTTAATTACATATTATTTGTATGAGAAATGGTTGGATAAGAAAATGTATGAAATGTGAAGATTTTTACGTAAAAAGTTTGAGTTTTAACGTGAAAATTAGGCTTCTGGTTTAACACGTAGTAGATTAGAATTGGGTAAATGGTTTTAAGACGTTTCCTAAATGCCGGAAACCCAAAAATTAATCGAAAATACTGCCAAAATTTCTAAAATGGCACAAAAGGGTATTTTAGGAAACGGGGGGTAAAAATGTGGTCGAGGTTAAAAAACCCGAGCCTTTTCAATGACCTAGGCCTAGGAAAGAAGGATGGATGTTTTGAGGATTAGTAAACCACCTATTCGAAATCTCAAAATGTAAGAAAATGAAGAAAAACTACCCCTATGTCAGAATAGTACCACATAAGGGATGGGTGTGAACTAAGTATGAAAATTTAGGATGATTACAGAAATAAAGACCCCGATAAAGACTAGAAAGTAGATTTTATAATTTTTGAGCTTAGAAAATCCAATCTAAGCATTAAAATGAAAATGATACGACCAAAAGACCCTTCAGAGGCAAAACAATCATTTTGACCGAAAATTTCAGGAATGATAGAAAAGGGCCCTAATGGACTTAAAATGGCTTAATTAAGATTCTAACGGCCAAAACCAAGTTGTAAATCAAAGAAAAGTAAGATTATGATGAAAAATCCCGTTAGAGGAAAAATGGTAATTTTACCAAAAGTTAACAAAAAAGCTATAAATAGGATATTAGACCCCTAAGTTCATGATTGGGAAATAAAACGTAGAATTTTTACGTTTTACTAAGCTTTATGTATAAAATGAGGATTGAAAATAACCGTTATTATTTCGGTTATAGGGACCCACTCCAAACGCGATGAAGGAATGTCTGCGAACCAAGAAACCAAGAAAAGAGATGCAAGCAGAAGTATCTGTAAGTTCAAGCATTTCATTGTCTATAATATGAACTGACTGATATGTTTATGTGTTATATTAATATTCATGTCTATGTGCTATGTCCATATGTTATGTGTTGTAAGTTCAGACATCTTACTGTCTACAACATGAATTTACTTAACATGTCTATATGCTATAAGCTATGTGTAAAGTATATATAAAGGTGCTATATGCACAATAACATGTAAAATAAAATATACACAAATAAAGAAAGAAATGTAAAGTGTTCCAGATCAAGGAGGAAATGATAATACTATCAGTCAGAATCACATGAAAGATGGTAATGAAACCACCTTTTGGCGTACTGGCCTCTCGTTAGGTGGAGGTTTTTCATGTTATGTTATGCTCATGTTAAGTAGACTGCTGCGGATTGGCAGTAGGTCGCTCTCCAAAGTCCCACTCAGTCATGCGCGCACTACGGTACGACCAACATGGGGTCCAAAACCAGAACATAATGAAAGATAAAGATCCAAAACTAAAGATGTAGCCCATAAATGAGCATAATATACACTAACATTATGTTTGATGCTCCGTGCTATGTGCAATGTTCTAAGTTAAGTATGTTTAAGCATATGTTAGGTATGTTTATAATATTTAAGCATACATTAAGTATGTTATGTTTAAGCATATGTTAAGTATGTTCACAATGTTTAAACATACGTTAAATATGAAATGTTTACGATGTTTAACTATATGTCAAATATGATTATGATGTAAAGTATGTTCAAGTATGTATAAGTATGATTACAACGTTATGTACGTTAAGTATGAATTTTAAAATAATATATGATATATGTTATGTTAATGTTCTGATACCACAGTTGGTATCAGATATGATCTATCCTATATGGCATGAGTTCTTATATATCATATATGTATGTTTGAACTTACTGAGCAATTAGCTCACAAGTTTGTTCATGTTGGAAGTAAGCAACCTGCACGACGATAAGACAAGTGATGGATGACGAATGAGATTTGCATGTGCCAAGAGACTGGGTATGGGTTATGGTTCTGCTATAAGTCTTTTGCTAAGCTGTTTAAAAAGAGTATTGAAATGATGTTTTATGATGTAAATTAAGAAACGACAAAGTAAAATATTTACTGTAGTAAATGTTTTACAATGGCATAGTTTTCAAAGTTTACTTTAAAAAAAAAATTTATTTCTTATTTTCATGCTTAAAATGGAAAGTTAAAATAAGTATATTAAATAAAGAAAATATATTAAAAGTAAGTTGCCAACGACCTATGAGGTGGCAAACTATCGCAGAGCTTAACCGTGATAGTGCTGTTTAGCCTCCATGAAGGGCCGGCTGCCATAAAATTTGCCTTTTTTTTTTTGCAGCTCAAAACATAGATTTTAAGCAGTTTTAAATTATAGGAATCGGATTTAAACAGAGGAGACTCTGTCCTATTTCCTATAAAAGTACGATTTTAGAACTTTTTAAAGAAACTAAAATCTAATTAAGTAATAAAACAAATGTTAAGAAAAATAAGCCATTATGCTATCAGATTTTTATGAAATCCGAACATAATTGGCGATTGATTTATAAGTAGTTTTATGAACCAAATTAGCTTCCGAACAAAACATAAAAGTAATAAAATTTTTTTAGAACGAACATTTTATGTTAAGAAAGTTTTGTCAAATTCTTAACAGATTTTAAGCTATAATTTTTAAATAAAGATTTTATTATTTATGTCAACGACTAAAATGATTTTAATGATTTCAAAACTTTTAAGAAAATGAGAGATCTAATATCTCAATTCTAAAAAGAAACTTTCAAAATCTATTTTTCAACTTGATGTGAGTTGGTATGAAAAAGTATACTACAAACGTAATCAAGAGAGAATTTATTAACAGACGTTAATTAAATTTTCTATTGAGATTTTATGATAGGATGTTTAAATGATAGCTTAACTGATAAGTTAAGCTTAGAAATTTTATGATGAAATACGAATAAGGTTTTATATTAATGGAGTATTAAGTTAATGCTCATTAGGAATATGTTTTCAGATAATAAGAATTAGATCGCGTATTAGCTTAGCAAGTGGAAATGCTAAACGTGGAATCCAGGTAAGTACAAACCCTGTCTATAGTATAACTACGGTTTTCAAAATAATATTTTTATATGATCAATGATATCTCAAGACGGAGTACTCCAAGCAAGTTTTTTTATAAACAAGTTTAATTATATGATTTTACAATACAATTTTATGATTTATGATTTATGACTTATTTTGAAGTATGACATATTGCATACTCACTTAAGTAACATGATCAAGATGAGATAAGTTAAAAAGGTGTCATACCAACTTCTTAACCTATGGGGAGGATTCATGTATAAGCTTCAAGTCAAGGAAGATTGATCTTGGCAATATTAGAACCTTGCAAACCCTAACTTCGTGATGATCACGTGCGCCCAGTACGTACACTAAGGGCCCACATGTCAACTAAGATAATAAGATGATAAATGAAGCATAAATTGATATGCATATATTATTGAATATGTTTGAAAATGTTTTTGTGGGATAATATGTTTGTATTTACCGAGTGTTAGCTCACTTATGTTTGTTCATACTATAGATATGAGCCCGATGAATCTTCTTAATGGATTGTGCAAGTGACGGGGTTTATGTGTAGGATAGGGAATGGATATTACTACGAAGTTTATTTCCGCATGTTGTAAACGCTCATATTTAAAATTGATGAGTATATATATGTATGTTTTTAAGCTTTTGGTAAAATTTCAAATATGGTTTAAGTTATCTTATAAATTAATAGTACGTATGTAAAAAAATATATATATATGGGTATGTTCTCAAGTTTTATGACATTTTAAGAAAAGTATAAGTAAGAACTAAAAGACTACCACATAAAGAGAGTCATTATAGTATGAAAAATATATTTATCGATGATTTTATGTACACAAACAGTTTTAATAATTTTCCAAGTTGCATTGCTTATAATTATTTTACAAGTGTTACGAGTTTTAATAAATTCTACACGAGTTATGAATTTTTAGTAAGTTTTATATGTACCCAGATTTTGAGTATATTTAAAAAAAAAAAAGAATTTCTCTAAAATTTTGAAATATAGTCTCAAATGAAATCAAGTAATTATGTTCAAGTAAGTAAGTTAACGGTCACATTCAGGTCGAGCCGTTACACTTCCTCCTATCGGATACAGGAGGAATAGAGGAACTGGAAGCCGTCTGCTTCTTCTTTGGCTTCTTCTTTTTCCTAGAGGGTTTAGAAGATTCCACCAAGTTGCCCTCCTCCCTACGTTGGACCGCATCACCATCCCTGATCATCCGCTCATAGGCTTAGAGTTGCTTCATGAGCTCAGTGAGTCCTAACTCTTTTGTCGTCAGATTGTATGCGGCTTTAAACCCCATATAATCCTTTAACAGAGTTTTAAACACCATCTCGATCTAGGTATTTTAGTCCAACTCTATGTCATTTTTAGTAACCTTAGCAAAGAACCCCATAAGTGTAAGCATATGATCCTTCACCAGAGTATCTGTCTTCTGCCTAGAGTTCATGATGCTTGTGATAGTGAACTGTTGAGCTAATTTTTCTAGGCCTCTGAACATATCTTCTAAGTTTTCTATGATCTCCCTGACAACTTGGTAAGTCTTATACTACTTTTGTAAAGTACTCGTCATACTAGCTATAATGTAGTACAGAGCTATCTCATTGGATTCTCTCCAACGAGTATAGGTAACTGAGATCTCCTCAAATAGTGTGTCAGGTTTGGGCCTAGGTGGGCATGGTTCGTCTAGTACAAGCTTGTGTCTCTCGCAGTTAAGAACTATTAGCAGATTCTTTTTCTAGTCTTTATAATTATTGCCACTAAGTTTGATTTCAGTGAGTATTGAAATAAGAGGTGTCGGTGACATTTTGAACTGAAATAAAATTATACACAAACATCATTACAAAGCCCAAGCAAATATAAGGAAAATTTAGTAAATAAAACATTTGAATACGTTCCTACATGAAACTTGAAAAACATGTAGCATTACAACAATAATTCTCAACACGTATTACCCCAAGCCACCGAAGGGTGGTCGAGACAAATAGCTAGAACATGGACCCCGTCTAATTAATATATGTTACCTTAAATCCTCAAAGGTTATGACATATATTAGTAACCACTTATTTTGGCCACCAAGTTAGCTAACAGAGTTTTTAAAAAAGGTTAATAGCTAAACGAGTTTTAAGTGTGTAACTATTATTTACGTTGTTCGATCCATGTCCTACCAAGCCACCAAAGGGTGGTCATGAATAAGATCATGCCCAGACACGTTTTCCACATAGGATATCCAACTTAGTATACCGGCAGTGGTAAACACCTACCAAGGGGTGTGGTCAGGGCAAAACTGATGCGAGACATTACTATACTTTCACATATGGATCAACAATAGAGGCCGTGGGTTTTGTTTGAAACCCTCTCCAACTCAATATTTTGAAAAACAAGTAAGTTTTGAAAAATATGAATGATCAATATAGTTTGAGCGGCATTTTTGTATCCTATATGACATGTTATTAAATATGTATACAAATCATCTATCAATATATATTCATCCATTCATGACATATCATAGGAAAATAAATGATGAAAAATTTGAACAATTAAGCCATAGTCCTATCCTAGAAAAAAGAAAAATTAAAGATTACAAAATTCCATCCAAAGTATTATTTAGGTCTTGAATTTTACTCCATCTTCTCGTATCTATCTTCATGTAGCCTCTTCATTTATTTCTCATCAATTATTTAAAATTTAAATTGTAAATTTCATAATTTCAAAATTTAAATTTACAATTACATAATTTTTATACATAATTTAAAATTAAAACCCAAATTTAAAAATTGAAAATTTCTGACCCTTGACCCATCAGACCACGGGCCCGAAGGCCTACAGCCACCATGGGTAGCCCCAACCACCAGGGGGAGGACCCACGGCTGGGGCTGTAGCCCGCCAGGCTGCATGTAGTGCTTACAGCTAACGGATGCAGCCCCTAGGGACCAAGGCTACCCCTGGCTGTAGGCAGTGCCCACAGCTGTGGTGGCTGCAGCCCTAGATAGGGGCTGCCGTAGCCCCATCCTGCCCAAGGGCAGGGGCTGCAGCCCCACCAAGGCCAGTGATCATCTCGAGGGGTCGGTTCTTGATTTTCATGCCATATTCCAATTTACACATTGAGATCTCCAAAATTAATTTGAATCCTAATTAAAATGGAATTTCCATAAAAACAAATTTCCAATCTTCAAATTAAATTTAATCTTTAGGAAAAATAAATTATAGTCTTTAATCCTCAATCTCCTCTAAGAATAATTACATAAAATTTCCTATACCATTTTCGGTATACAAAAATTCTAATCATAAAAATTCTAACAGACAAAAAAATAAAATCCATGGGAAAATTACGGTGATGATAAAATACTCCCATGATTACATGAAAAATCCTAGATATAATAAGTCAACAACAATCTTTTATACCTTCAGAGGAAACACCTGGGATGCCGGAGGAAATGATCGAGAGGTTTCAACCAACTAGCCTTCTCTACTATTATCCAATTTCTGGACGGCGGAGTGTATGGGCACCCAGATCCTTGATCAGTATACTAGCACAGCTTGTCTCCTTCCGACCACCTAGATCTCTTAAGAACTTATTACTACAGTAATTTATGTAACAATAAGCCTGCTCACCTAAGACTCTGTGGTCTAAAGAGAACTAAAGTGGAAGGACCCCTATTTATAATCTTGCATAAGGTGACCTTTTGAATTTTGGATTGGACGAAGAGAAGATTTTCTCTCACCAAAATCCCTCAAAAATCAGATTCTACTAAGGGGGAAAACACCCCTAAAAAATTCGACCACACTTAGGAGATATAGATTCAAAATTTAAACAGGATTTCAACTAAATTTTGTCACCTCCATGACCACAAAATCGATTCCCTTTTGGCCACAAATCATGGCTAGATTCGTCCACACCAAAGGAGAGAATGATTCAAAATTTAAGTAGGATTCAAACAAGATTTCTCTTCTCCCCTTTGTGGAATTATCCACAAGCAAATTCGGCTTCTCTAGGGATTGTGATTTAAAATTTGATTCAAATTTCAAACTCCACAAATATTTGAATTTTGAATTTTACCCACATGGATAATTTTCCACAACTCTAATTCAAATCCAAATTATCCAAAATGGACGCCACACTTTTTTGTGCAAGGACAAGATTTTGTTCAATTCAAATTCAAATAGAATTCAAATTTTAAATATTTATTTTAAGATAAGATTTTTAAAATTCAAATTAATCATATATTTGAATTTCAAATTCAAATATAATTAATATAAATTTCAAATCTTATCACCCAAAAATAAATATTAATAATTATTTATTCTATTTATTGAATAATACAAAATTATAATTTTATCCCCCCAGCACACAAAGAAAAATGTCTACACCCTATGGGAGGGTGATCCAGATTTTTCTCTTCACTAAATACAAGACAACAAATGAATAAGTATACCCTAATCAATTACCATCTGTTAAGGATATATGTGGAGCTAATAGAGGAACTATTTGGACATATATAATCGGGCTCCCGTAAATCCATGTGGCCATTGTTTTGAACCAAACAACTTAATCATATGATCACTAATTTCAGAGTCATACCACTATAAACCTGAAACTGAACTCCCAATCATATACCATATTACGCAAGCCAATGATAAGCTATTGTCCAATGACCTTGTCATATATGCAAAACCCTCATGTGATATCCATGATCAGCCTTAGATTAAAGTCCCTTCAACCTATTAATCAAGCTATCTTAAAGTTTTATTATACTACTGAATAAGAAAATGATTATTCACCATATGTGAATAAGAAGTCATCTACCCAGCAGACGACCCAAGGCTTTCTCCATTTTCATATCCAGTCTAATGCCTTTAAGAGGATACCCTTAACTCTTTATTAGAGTTATGATTCCAATATCTGTAAATAAACCTTCCATGGTATACAAGTTATGTACCCAACGAATCAGTTTATAAGCTTACTACCTATGAGATGCTTTAGCCATTGGAACATCAAAGTACACAAGTTGTATACATGAAGTGATTATTAGGAAATGCCCTAAGCATGAGAGACATTTTGATGTATTTATTTTGAACTGGATAATAAAGTTATATATAGAGGTTATTCATTACATTGCTATCTGTCCTCATTTTATTTACATGTTAAAGCAAATGTAAGCAAATATGCCTCTTCCTCTTCCGTGAGGGATTGGAAGATTCCGCCAAATTGACCTCTCCTTTAGGTCGGACCGTATCCTCATCCCTGATCATCCGCTCATAAGCCTGTAGTTGCTTCATGAGCTCGGTAAGTCCTAACTCCTTTGTCGCCAGATTGTACGCGGCCTTAAACCCCACAAAATCTTTAGACAGAGTCTTGAACACCATCTCGATCTGGGTGTTATAGTCCAACTTAGCACCATTCTCGGCAGCTTCAGCGAAGAATCCCATTAAAGTGATCATATGGTCCTTCACCGGAGCACCTGCCTTTTGCTTAGAGTTCATAATGCTGGTGATAGCGGACTGTCGAGCCAATTTTTCTTGGCCTCCGAACATGTCCTCCAGATTATCCATGATCTCCCCAGCAACTTGATAAGTCTCATGCTGCTTTTGTAAAGCACTCGTCATGCTAGCAAGGATGTAGCATCGAGCTATTTCATTGGATTCTCTCCAACGATTATAGGCAACCGGGACCTCCTCAAGTGGTGTGTCAGGTTTGGGCCCAGGTGGGTATGGTTCGTCCAGTACGAACTTGTGTCTCTCGCAGCTGAGAACTATTAATAGATTTCTTTTCCAGTCTTTATAATTGTCGCCATTCAACTTATTTTCAGTAAGTATTGAAATGAGGGGTGTCGGTGACATTTTAAACTGAAATAAAATTATACTAGACATCATTACAAAGCCCAAGAAAATATACAGATAATTTAGCAAATAAAAACATACAAGTATGTTCCTACATGAAACTTGAAAAAAAAACATGTAGCATTGCAACGGTAATTCTCAGCACCTATTGCCCCAAGCCACCGAGGGGTGGTCATGAGAACAAATAGCCGGAACATGGACCCCGTCCAATTAATATATGTTACCTTAAATCCTCCAAGGTTAAGACATATATTAATAACCGCTTATTTGGCCACCAGTTTAGTTAACAGAGCTTCTAGGGAAGGTTAATAACTAAACGAGTCTTGAGTGTATAACCATTGTTTACGTAGCCCGATCCACGTCCTACCAAGCCACCGAGGGGTGGTCATGAATAGGATCGCACCCGAACACGTTTTCCACATAGGAGATCCAATCTAGTATACCGGCGGCGGTAAACACCTACCGAGGGGTGTGGTCAGGTCAGAACTGACGCGAGGCGTTACCATGCTTTCACATATGGATCAACAATGGAGGCCGTGGGTTTTGTTTGAAACCCTCTCCCACTCAATATTTTGAAAAACATGCAAGTTTTAACAAATTATGTATGATCAATATAGTATGAGCGGCACTCACCTATCCTATATGACATGTTATCAAATATGCATACAAAACATCCATCAATACATATTTATACATCCATGACATATCACAGAAAAATAATTGACAGAATAACGAAGCCATGGTTCCATCCGAGAACAAAGAAAATAAAGATTACAAAATTCCATCCAAAGCATTCTTTGGGTCTTGAATTTTGTTCCGTCTTCTTGTATCCATCTTTATGTAGCCTCTCCATTTATTTCTCATCCCAAGAATTATTTAAAATTTAAATCTCCAAAAATTTAAATTTCAAATTCAAATTCCAAATTCGAATTTCAAATTTAAACTTCAAATTTAAATTTTAAATAATTTTAAACATCATGTGTAATAATATGTAATTTCAAAAATTTTAAATTTTCAATTACATATTTTTAAACATGATTTAAAATTAAATCTCAAATTTAAAAATCAAAATTTTCGAATTTTGGACCGCCGCATCGCCGCCCGTGAAGGCGGCAGCCGCCGTGGGCAGCCACCAACCCGGAGGGGCTGGCAGCCCACGGTTGCCCCTTGTGCAGCCTGCCGGGCTGCAGGCCAAGCCCGAAAATTTGTATCCTACTTGAATTTTGAATCCTAATTCTAACAAAAGTGGCCGAAAATTAGTTGAGAAAAATCCTCCTAGATAATTCAGTTTTTGTGGATAAGGTTGTATGGAAAAATTCAAGTTTCAATCCCAGTTGAATTTGGATTCTCTCCTCCCTAAAGTGGACAAAATTTTTTGGATAAATCCAAAGGGAATTTCAGATTTTTCAGTGCATAAGATTGAGATAGAATTCAAGCTAGAAAATCCTATTTGAATTTTGATTCTCCTCACACTTTAATGACCGAATCTAGTCATGTTTTTGTGACAAAGGGGAATCGGTTTTTATGAGGGAATGAGGAGATAAAATTCAAGTTAAAATCCTGTTTGAATTTTGAAAACAAAATCTAAAAGGTGGCCAAAATAATTTGTTGATTTTTTGGCTTGAAAAATTCAGATTTTGTGTGTGGATAAGGGAGAAAATATTCTCCTAATCCAATTCGAATTCAGAGGATCACCTCATGCAAGTCTATAAATAGAGGTTCTGCCACTCCAGTTCTCTTAAACCACAAACTCTCAGGTGAGCAGGCTTATTGTTGCACGCTCACGGCGGCTGTCGGCTTTGGGGGGCTGTGGGGCCGATGGACCGAAAATCAAACAAAATTTGATTTTTAAATTTCAGATTTAATTTTTAATCATGTTTAAAAATATGTAATTAAAAATTTTAAATTTTTTGAAATTACATATTATTACACATAATATTTAAAATAGTTTAAAATTTAAATTTGAAATTCGAATTTGAAATTTGAATTTGAAATTTAAATTTTAAATGATTCTTGTGATAAGAAATAAATGGAGAGACTACATAAAGACGGATACAAGAAGACGGAACAAAATTCATGACCCAAAGAACGGTTTGGATGGAATTTTGTAATCTTTATTTTCTTTGCTCTAGAATGGAACCATGGCTCGGTTATTTTGTCAATTATTTTTTCTGTGATATGTCATGGATGTATAAATATGTATTGATGGATGTTTTGTATGCATATTTGATAACATGTCATATAGGATAGGTGAATGCTGCTCATACTCTATTGATCATATATATTTGTCCAAACTTGCATGTTTTTCGAAACATTGAGTGAGAGAGGATTTCAAACAAAACCCAAGGCCTCCATTGTTGATCCATATGTGAAAGTATGGTAACGCCTCGCGTCAGTTCTGCCCTGACCACACCCTGCGGTAGGTGTTTACCACCACCGGTATACTAGGTTGGATCTCCTATGTGGAAAACATGTTCGGATACGATTGGTATCAGAGCCATCTCGTGACTACACCATGTACATAAATTAGACAATTACTTAGTCTTTTTATTAATGAATGGATTTGATATTTAGAGAGTGGCATTCTAGGATTCCTTTATGTTGTTATCATGTATTATGTATGTAGTATGTGGTTATTTCAATTTTTTAAATTATTATAAGTATGCTTGTTTTATCTTGATTATAGTTCCTTAGAATTTAGAAAATTGTATCTAGGAATTTTTATGTAACCATAGGATCGGTTTATTATCACCGTAATTTTTGCATAGATTTTAATTTTTTGTCTCTTAGAATTATTATGATTAGAATTTTTGTACACCGAAAACAGTTTAGGAAATTTTATGTAATTATTCTTAGAGGAGATTAAAATTTGAAGACCGTAATTTATTTTTCCCAAAAGTTAAATTTAATTTAAAGTTTGAAATTTTGTTAGTGTGAAAAATTCCAATTTAATTAGGATTCAAATTAATTTTTGGAGATCCTAATGGGTAAATTGGAAATGACACGAAAATCGAGGACACATCCCTCGAGATAGGCCATCAACCTTGGTGGGGTTGCAGCCCCTGCCCTCGGGCAGGATGGGGCCGCGACAGCCCCTGCACAAGGCTGTACCACACACAGCCACAGGCAGAGGGTGGTCGTGGCCCCCGAAGGGCTGGCCGCAGCCCTGGGCAGCAGCCTGGCGCGCTGCTGCGCCCACCCGGGCATGCAGCAGTGCCTGCAGCCTACCGGCTGCTACGCCCAACCCAGGCATGCAGCCTAGGGCTGCTGGCCTAACCTGTAGCCCGGCATGGCTACACATGGCTGTGGGCCGTGGGCTGCCAGCCCCATCGGGGGCTGGGGGCTGCCCACGGCAGCTGCCGACTTCGGGGGCTGTGGGGCCGATGGATTGACAATCAAAAAAATTTTGATTTTTAAATTTGAGATTTAATTTTTAATCATGTTTAAAGATATGTAATTAAAAATTTTAAATTTTTTGAAATTACATATTATTACACAGGATATTTAAAATTATTTAAAAATTAAATTTGAATTTTGAATTTGAAATTTAAATTTTGGGATTTAAATTTTAAATGATTCTCAGGATGAGAAATAAATGGAGAGGCTACATAAAGATGGATACAAGAAGACAAAACAAAATTCAAGACCCAAAGAATGCTTTGGATGGAATTTTGTAATCTTTAATTTCTTTGCTCTAGAATGGAACCATGGCTCGGTTATTTCGTTAATTATTTTTTTTGTGATAGGTCATGGATGTATAAATATGTATTGATGGATGTTTTGTATGCATATTAGATAACATGTCATATAGGATAGGTGAATGCTGCTCATACTCTATTAATCATACATATTTGTCCAAACTTGCATGTTTTTCAAAATATTGAGTGGGAGAGGGTTTCAAACAAAACCCACGACCTCCATTGTTGATCCATATGTGAAAGCATGGTAACGCCTCGCATCAGTTCTGCCCTGACCACACCCCTCGGTAGGTGTTTACCACCGCCGGTATACTAGGTTGGATCTCCTATGTGGAAAACGTGTTCGGATACGATTGGTATCAGAGCCATCTCACGATTATGCAATGTACATAAATTAGACAATTACTTAGTCTTTTTATTAATGTATGGATTTGATATTTAGAGAGTAGGATTCCAGGTTTCCTTTATGTTGTTATGATGGATTATGTATGTAGCATGTGATTATTTTAATTTTTTGAATTATTATAAGCATACTTGATTATGCAGGTTATGGTTCCTTAGAATTTAGAAAATTGTATCTAGGAATTTTTATGTAACCATGGGAGCGGTCTATCATCACCATAATTTTCCCATTGATTTTAATTTTTTGTCTCTTAGAATGATTATGATTAGAATTTTTGTACACCAAAAACAGTTTAGGAAATTTTATGTAATTATTCTTAGAGGAGATTGGAATTTGAAGACTGTAATTTATTTTTCCCAAAAGTTAAATTTAATTTAAAGATTGAAATTTTGTTAGCGTGAAAAATTCCAATTTAATTAGGATTCAAATTAATTTTTGGAGATCCTAATGGGTAAATTGGAAATAACATGAAAATCGAGGACACACCCCTCGGGATAGGCCATCAACCTTGATGGGGTTGCAGCCCCTGTCCTCGGGCAGGATGGGGATGCGGCAGCCCCTGCACAAGGCTGCATCACCCACAGTCGCAGGCTCTGCCTGCGGTCGAGGGTGGCCGTGGCCCCCAAAGGGCTGGCCGCAGCCCTGGGCTGCAGCCTGGTCGGCTGCTGCGCTCACCCAGGCGTGCAGCAGCGCCTGCAGCCTAGCGGCTGCTACACCCAGCCCAGGCGTGCAGCCTGAGGCTGCAGGATTAACTTGCAGCCCGGCATGGCTGCATGTGGCTGTGGGTCGTGGGCTGCCAGCCCCCTCGGGGGCTGGAGGTTGCCCACTGTGGCTGCCGGCTTCGGGGGCCGTGGGGCCGATGGATAGAAAATCAAAAAAATTTTGATTTTTAAATTTGAGATTTAATTTTTAATCATGTTTAAAAATATGTAATTAAAAATTTTAAATTTTTTGATATTACGTATTACTACACCTGATATTTAAAATTGTTTAAAAAATAAATTTGAAATTTAAATTTGAAATTTAAATTTTAGGATTTAAATTTTAAATGATTCTTGGGATGAGAAATAAATGAAGAGGCCACATAAAGATGGATACAAGAAGACGGAACAAAATTTAAGACCCAAAGAATGCTTTGGATGGAATTCTGTAATCTTTATTTTCTTTGCTCTAGAATAGAACTATGGCTCGGTTATTTCATCAATTATTTTTTCTGTGATATGTCATGGATGTATAAATATGTATTGATGGATGTTTTGTATGCATATTTGATAACATGTCATATAGAATAGGTGAATGCTGCTCATACTCTATTGATGATACATATTTGTCCAAACTTGCATGTTTTTCAAAATATTGAGTGGGAGAGCGTTTTAAACAAAACCCACGACCTCCATTGTTGATCCATATGTGAAAGCATGGTAACGCCTCGCGTCAATTCTGCCCTGACCACACCCCTCAGTAGGTGTTTACCGCCGCCGGTATACTAGGTTGGATCTCCTATGTGGAAAACGTGTTCGGATACGATTGGTATCAGAGCCATCTCATGATTATGCCATGTACATAAATTAGACAATTACTTAGTCTTTTTATTAATGTATGGATTTGATATTTAGAGAGTGGCATTCCAGGTTTCCTTTATGTTGTTATCATGGATTATGTATGTAGTATGTGATTATTTTAATTTTTTGAATTATTATAAGCATACTTGATTATGCTGGTTATGGTTCCTTAAAATTTAGAAAATTGTATCTAGGAAATTTTATGTAACCATGGGAGCGGTCTTTCATCACCATAATTTTCCCATGGATTTTAATTTTTTGTCTCTTAGAATTATTATGATTAGAATTTTTGCACACCAAAAACAGTTTAGAAAATTTTATGTAATTATTCTTAGAGGAGATTGAAATTTGAAAACCGTAATTTATTTTCCCCTAAAGTTAAATTTAATTTAAAAATTGAAATTTTATTAGTGTGAAAAATTCCAATTTAATTGGGATTCAAATTAATTTTTGGAGATCCTAATGGGTAAATTGGAAATGCCGTGAAAATCGAGGACACACCCCTCGGGATAGGCCATCAACCTTGGTGGGGTTGCAGCCCCTGCCCCCGGGCAGGATGGGGATGCGGCAGCCCTTGTACAAGGCTGCACCACCCACAACCGCAGGCTCTGCCTATGGTCGAGGGTGGCCGTGGCCCCCAAAGGGCTGGCCGCAGCCCTGGGCTACAGCCTGGCGGGCTGTTGCACCCACCCAGGCGTGCAGCAGCGCCTGCAGCCTAGCGGCTGCTACGCCCAGCCCAAGCGTGTAGGCTGAGGCTACAGGCTTAACCTGCAGCCCGGCATGGCTACACGTGGCTGTGGGCCGTGGGCTGCCAGCCCCCTTGGGGGCTGGAGGCGGCCCACAGTGGCTGCCGGCTTCGGGGGCTGTGGGGTCGATGGATCGAAAATCAAAAAAATTTTGATTTTTAAATTTGAGATTTAATTTTTAATCATGTTTAAAAATATGTAACTAAAAATTTAAAATTTTTTGAAATTACATATTATTACACATGATATTTAAAATTGTTTAAAAATTAAATTTGAAATTTAAATTTTGGGATTTAAATTTTAAATGATTCTTGGGATGAGAAATAAATGAAGAGGCTACATAAAGATGGATACAAGAAGACGGAACAAAATTCAAAACCTAAAGAATGCTTTGGATGGAATTTTGTAATCTTTATTTTCTTTGCTCTAGAATGGAACCATGGCTCGGTTATTTCTTCAATTATTTTTTCTGTGATATGTCATGGATGTATAAATATGTATTCATGGATGTTTTGTATGCATCTTTGATAACATGTCATATAGGATAGGTGAATGCTGCTCATACTCTATTGATCATATATATTTGTCCAAACTTGCATGTTTTTCAAAATATTGAGTAGGAGAGGGTTTCAAACAAAACCCACGGCCTCCATTGTTGATCCATATATGAAAGCATGGTAACGCCTCGCGTCAGTTCTGTCCTGATCACACCCTTCGGTAGGTGTTTACCACCGCCGGTATACTAGGTTGGATCTCCTATGTGGAAAACGTGTTCGGGTACGATTGGTATTAGAGCCATCTCGTGACTACACCATGTATATAAATTAGATAATTAGTTAGTCTTTTTATTTATGTATGGATTTGATATTTAGAGAGTGGCATTCTAGGATTCCTTTATGTTGGTATCATGTATTATGTATGTAGTATGTGGTTATTTTAATTTTTTAAATTATTATAAGCATGCTTGTTTTATACTGGTTATGGTTCCTTAGAATTTAGAAAATTGTATCTAGGAATTTTTATGTAACCATAGGATCGGTTTATTATCACCGTAATTTTCCCATGGATTTTAATTTTTTGTCTCTTAGAATTATTATGATTAGAATTTTTGTACACCAAAAACAGTTTAGGAAATTTTATGTAATTATTCTTAGAGGAGATTAAAATTTGAAGACCGTAATTTATTTTTCCCAAAATTCAAATTTAATATAAAGATTGAAATTTTGTTAGTGTGAAAAATTCTAATTTAATTAGGATTCATATTAATTTTTGGAGATTCTAATGCGTAAATTGGAATATGACACGAAAATCGAGGACACACCCCTCGGGATAGGCCATCCGCTTTGGTGAGGCTGCAGCCCCTGCCCTCGGGAAGGATGGGGCTGCGGCAGCCCCTGCCCAAGGCTGCACTACCCATGACCGCAGGCTCTGCCTACGGCCGTGGGTGGCCGTGGCCCCCCAAGGGCTAGCTGCGGCCCTGGGGGTAGCCGCGGCCCTGGGCTGCAGCCCATGCCTGCAGGCGTCACCTGCAGCCTGGCGGGCTACTGCGCCTACCCAGGCGTGCAACTTATGGCTGCAGGCAGCTGCAGACCGGCATGGGCTGCCACTCACGGCTGTTGCCGGCTTCAGGGGCCGTTGGGTCGATGCACCGAAAATAAAAAAAAATTTGATTTTTAAATTTGAGATTTAATTTTTAATCATGTTTAAAAATATGTAATTAAAAATTTAAAATTTTTTGAAATTACATATAATTACACATGATATTTAAAATTGTTTAAAAATTAAATTTGAAATTTAAATTTGAACTTTGAATTTGAAATTTGAATTTGAAATTTAAATTTTGGGATTTAAATTTTAAATGATTCTTGGGATGAGAAATAAATGGAGAGGCTACATAAAGATGGATACAAGAATATGGAACAAAATTCATGACCCAAAGAATGCTTTAGATGGAATTTTGTAATCTTTATTTTCTTTGCTCTAGAATGGAACCATGGCTCGGTTATTTCGTCAATTATTTTTTCTGTGATATGTCATGGACGTATAAATATGTATTCATGGATGTTTTGTATGCATATTTGATAACATGTCATGTAGGATAGGTGAATACTGCTCATACTCTATTGATCATACATATTTGTCCAAACTTGCATGTTTTTCAAAATATTGAGTGGGAGAGGGTTTCAAACAAAACCCAAGGCCTCCATTGTTGATCCATATGTGAAAGCATGGTAACGCCTTGCGTCAGTTCTGCCCTGACCCCACCCTTCGGTAGGTGTTTACCGCCACCGGTATGCTAGGTTAGATCTCCTATGTGGAAAATGTGTTCAGGTACGATTGGTGTCAGAGCCATCTCATGATTATGCCATGTACATAAATTAGACAATTAGTTAGTCTTTTTATTAATATATGGATTTGATATTTAGAAAGTAGCATTCTAGGTTTCCTTTATGTTGTTATCTTGGATTATGTATGTAATATGTGATTATTTTAATTTTTTGAATTATTATAAGCATACTTGATTATGCCAGTTATAATTCCTTATAATTTAGAAAATTATATCTAGGAATTTTTATGTAACCATGGGAGCGGTCTATCATCACCATAATTTTCTCATGGATTTTAATTTTTTGTCTTTTAGACTTATTATGATTAGAATTTTGTACACCGGAAACGGTTTAGGAAATTTTATGTAATTATTCTTGGAAGAGATTGAAGTTATAAGACTGTAATTTATTTCTCCCAAAAGTTAAATTTAATTTAAAGATTGAAATTTTATTTGTAGAAAATTCCAACTTAATTAGGATTCAAATTAATTTTTAGAGATCCTAATGAGTAAATTGGAATATGACACAAAAATCAGGGACTGACCCCTTAGGGATAGGCCACCGCCCATGTTGGGGTTGTAGCCCCTGCCCTTGGGCAGGATGTGACTGCGGCAGCCCCTGTTCGGGGCTGGACCACCCACGGCCGCAGACTCTACCTGCAACCAAGTGGCCATGGCCCACTAAAGGTTGCCGTGGCCACCCAGGTGCACAGCCCATGGCAACAGGAGTTGCCTGCTGTAGGCGTTGCCTACAGCGTGGTGGGCTGCTGCGCCCACCCGGGGTGTGCAGCCTAGCCTGCAGCTCGGTGGGCTACTGCAACACCCAGGCGTGCAGCCTGGTAGGTCTGCACACAGCCTGGTAGGTCTGCACACAGCCTGTGGCCATGGGCTGCCAGCACCCCTGGGGGTTGGGGCTACCCATGGTGGCTGCCGGCCTCAGGGGCCCGTGGGCTGACGGGCCAAAAAATGAAAATTTTAATTTTTCAATTTGAGATTTAATTTTAAATCATGTTTTAAAATATGTAATTGAAAATTTGAAATTTTTGAAATTACATATTATTATACATGAAATTTAAATTGTTTAAAATTTGAATTTAAAATTTAAATTTGAATTTGAATTTTGAATTTTGAAATTTAAATTTTTGAAATTTGAATTTTAAATGATTATTGGGATGTGAAATAAATGGAGAGGCTACATAAAGGTGGATACGAGAAGACGAAATAAAATTCAAGACCCAAAAAATGTTTTGGATGGAATTTTATAATCTTTATTTTCTTTATTCTAGAATGGGACCATGGTTTAGTTATTTTCCCGTCAATTATTATTTTTTCATATGTTATGGATATATAAATATGTATTGATGGATGTTATGAATGTATATTTGATAACATGTCATATAGGATAGGTGAGTGCCGCTCATACTATATTGATCATACATATTTGTCAAAACTTGCATGTTTTTCAAAATATTGAGTGGGAGGGGGTTTCAAACAAAACCCACGGCCTCCATTGTTGATCCATATGTGAAAGCATGGTAACGCCTCGCGTCATTGTTGATCCATATGTGAAAGCATGGTAACTCCTATGTGGAAAATGAGTTCGGGCATGATTTTATTCATGACTACCCCTCGGTGGCTTGGTAGGACATGGATCGGACTACGTAAACAATGGTTATATACTCAAGACTTGTTTAGTTATTAACCTTCCGTAGAAACTCTGTTAACTAAACTGGTGGCTAAAACAAGCGGTTATTAATATATGTCTTAACCTTGGAGGATTTAAGGTAACATATATTAATTCTAAGGGGTCTATATTCCAGCTATTTATCCCATGACCACCACTCGGTGACTTGGGGTAATAGGTGCTGAGAATTACCATTGCAACGCTACATGTTTTACAAGTTTCATGTAGGAACATACTTGTATGTTTTATTTGCTAAATTTTCTCTATATTTGCTTGGGCTTTGTAATAATGTCTAGTATAATTTTATTTCAATTCAAAATGTCACCAACACCTCTCATTTCAATACTTATTGAGAATAAACTTAATGGCAATAATTATAAAGATTAGAAAAGAAATTTGCTAATAGTTCTCAGCTGCGAGAGACACAAGTTCGTACTAGATGAACTATGCCCACTTAGGCCCAAACCTGACACACCGCTTGAGGAGGTCCCGGTTGCCTATACTCATTAGAGAGAATCAAATGAGATAGCTTGGTACTACATTTTTGCTAGCATGACAAGTGCTTTGCAGAAGTAACATTAGACTTATCAAGTTACTAGGGAGATCATGGAGAACCTAGAAGACATGTTTGGAGGCTAAGAAAAATTGGCTCGACAGTCTACTATCACCAGTATTATGAACTCCAAGCAGAAGGCAGCTACTCTGGTGAAAGACCATATGATCACTCTTATGGGATTCTTTGCTGAGGCTTCCGAAAATGGTGCTAAGCTGGACTATAATACCCAGATCGAAATGGTGTTTAAAACTCTGTCTAAGGATTTTGTGGGGTTTAAGGCCGCATATAATCTAGCGACAAGGGAGTTAGGACTCACCGAGCTCACAAAGCAACTCCAAGCTTATGAGCGGATGATCAAGGATAGGGATGCGGTCCAACCTAAAGGAGAGGCCAATTTGGTAGAATCTTCCAAAACCTCACGGAAGAGGAAGAGGCCAAATAAGAAGCAAGTGGCTTCTAGTTTTTCTAATCCTCCTGTCTCGAATGGGAAGAAGAAGAACAAAAACAAGAAGCCCAAGGACCCTAAAAAGTCCAAGTACTTCTACTGTGGGAAGGTAGGTCACTTTAAGAAAGCTTGCCAGGAATTCCTAGCCACCAAGGGCAAGGAATATAAGAAACTTCTTTATCTAGAAGCATATTTGGTGGAAAAATCGAAAGACACTTGGGTCACTGATTCAAGTGCCACTAATCATGTTTGTGTTTCTATGCAGGAGTTCGTAGAAATGAGAAGTCTACATGATAGGAGCCTCTCGTTGCAGACTGGAGAAGGTAGCTTAGTGGTGGCAGAGACAGTGGGAGATGTTTGTTTTTACTTTAATTAATTTAGGTTTATATTATTGAAAGACTGTTTTTATGTTCCTAATTTTAGAATGAACCTTATATCGGTAGCTTATTTAATAAAAGATTCTTATTCAGTTTCTTTTTGTAAAAGAGTTAATATTTGTAAAAATAAGTCTTTTATCTATTCTAGATGGATGGATAGAAACCTATATTTAATCAAAACAAAGATGTACTCATTGCTTGACACCGAATTAACTAATAACTCTAAAAGGTTGAAAGTTTCTCACTCTAACAAGGCATATCTTTGGCATTTAAGACTTATTCATATAAATTAGGATAGGATTCAAGGTTAGTGAAAGACGGTCCTTTAGAACCTCTGGAGGAGGTACGTCTTCCTCAATATGAGTCTTGTCTTGAGAGTAAGATAACTAAGAGGTCTTTTGAAGCTAAGGGTACTAGGGCTCAGGAACTCTTAGAAATTATGCACACCGACGTATGTGGCCCATAAACGTCACAGCACGAGAGGAGTTCAAGTATTATGTCTATTTTATAGACGATTACTCGAGGTATGGATATGTATACCTTATGCATCGCAAGAGCAAAACCTTTGACAAGTTCAAAGAGTATCGTGCAGAAGTGGAAAAGCAATTGGGTAAATCCATAAAGACACTTCGATCTGATCGAGGTAGCGAATATCTCTCCGATGAATTTCTAGGACATCTTATGGAGAATGGGATATTATCCCAATTGACTACACCTGGTACTCCACAATAGAATGGTGTAGCCGAAAGAAGAAACAGGACCTTATTGGATATGGTACAATCTATGATGAGTTATTCAACGCTGTCGTTATCATTTTGGGGATATTTATTACAAACGGCATGCTATATTCTAAATCAAGTTCCAAGTAAGTTAATTCCCAAGACTCCGTATGAATTGTGGTGAAGCAGGAAGCCCTCCCTTGGACATATGAGAATATGGCGCTGCCCGGCACATACACTAGATGGGGATGCAAAGAAGTTGGAAGCAAGATCAGAATTATACATATTTGTAGGGTATCTTAAGGGAACTAAGAGAGGTCTGTTCTATAACTTGAAAAAACAAAAAGTCATTATATCAATCCATGCAACATTCTTAGAGGAAAGTCACATGAATGACTTTAAGCCTCAAAGCAAAGTGGTGCTCGAGGAGTTATCGGGTGAAAGAACTACCCACAGGTTTCGGTCTTTGACGCAAGTCTGAATTTCAGTGAAAGACCTGCAGACGATCAATAATTTAGGGTGCCTCGTCGTAGTGGGAGGGTTTCAAGGAAGCCTAATTTTTTCATGTATGATGCTGAGGTATACTAAGTCGAGGCTTATGAGCATGAGGATGATCTGGTCACTTATGATGAAGCTATAAATGATGCTGATTCTAAATCTTAGAAACAGGCCATGAACAATGAGATGGATTCTATGAAATCCAACTCTGTTTGGGAACTTATAGATCTACCAAATGGGATAAAACCTGTTGGATTCAAGTGGGCCTATAAAAGAAAGAAGGATACGGAAGGGAGAGTGGAAACTTTCAAAGCTAGACTGATTGCAAAGGGATACACACAAAAGGCTGGAATCGATTACGATGAAACCTTTTCAACTGTTGTTATGCTAAAGTCTATCCGTATTCTTCTGGCCGTTGTTGCGACTCTCGATTACGAGATCTGGCAAATAGAGGTTAAGACAACATTCTTGAATGGCCATCTTGAGGAAAGTATCTACATAATATAGCTCAAAGAGTTCGTGGTAAAAGGCCAAGAAAGGAAAGTTTGCAAGTTATTTAGATCTATTTATGGATTAAAGCAAGCATCCCGCTCATGGAACCGAAGGTTTGATCAAGCGATCAAAACATTCGGTTTTGAGCAGAACGTTGATGAACCCTGTGTTTATAAATGTATTAAGGATGGAAAAGTGGTCTTTCTGGTACTTTATATCGATGATATACTACTCATTGGGAATGATGTAGAATTTATCATCAGTTAAGCTTTGGCTGCACCAACAGTTTGACATGAAGGACTTGAGAGAAGCTAATTATGTTCTAGGCATTCGACTCTTTAGAGATCAAAAGAACAAAATGATAGAATTATCCCAAGATTAATATATAGATAAAATAATTGAAAAGTATACAATGCAAGGGTAAAGAAAGGTTCACAACCTTCCATTACCGGTCTAACTCTTTCATTGGATGACTGTCCTAAGACATTGGAAGAAAAAGAGCATATGAGTAAGGTTCCTTATGCATCCGTTGTAGGTAGCCTTATGTACACTATACTTTGCACTCGCCCAGATATATGTTTTGCAGTAGGTATAGTGAGTCGATATCAAACGAATCCTAGAATCAAGCACTGACAAGCAGTAAAGCATATACTTAAGTATCTTAAGAGAACGAGGGATTATATGCTGGTGTATTCTAGAGGGGACCTAAGACCTATAAGATACATGGACTTAGACTTCTAGACTTGTAAGGATTCGAGGAAATCGACATCAGGATAAGTGTTCTTACTCGGGGAGGTGCCATTGTGTGGAGGAGCGTGAAACAGGGTTGCACGGCTGACTCTACAATGGAGGTTGAGTATGTGGCTGCGATTGAGGCATCTAAAGAAGCGGTTTGCCTCCGCAAGTTCTTTAGAGACCTTGAGGTCATTCCAGGTATTGACAAGCCATCATATTCTACTGTGATAACAGCGGGGCTATTGTTAACACAAGTGAATCTAGGCACTATAAGAGGACCAAGCACGTAGATCAGAGGTACCACATTATTAGAGGGTATGTGGAGACAAGACAAGTAGATATATGTAAGATCACATCCAAGGACAACATTGCCGATCCCTTTATTAAGACTTTGGTGGCTAAAAGCTTTGAAAGGCATGTAAAGGCGATGGGGATGCGTAACATGCCACATTTACTGGCTTAGGGCAAGTGGGAGATTGTTAGGAAACGCTCTAAGCATGAGAAACATTTTGATGTATTTATTTTGAACTGAATAATAAAATTATAATATAGAGGTTATTCATTACATTGTTATTTGTCCTCATTTTATTTATATGTTAAAGTAAATATAAGCAAATATGGCTCACTAACTGCTTGTGTTAAAACTATTAGAATGTTGCATGTAATGGACTTTTGTATACGAGAAGACAATGTTTTAAAGTAAGCGGTCTAAACTAAGGTCTGTAGTCTGTGGGGTTAGACCGAGCATCTAACTCATGTTAAGACTATTATGTTGTCTAAAGCCATGGTGGGGACGGTTTGTCTTGACTATCCGAGCATAGACTCTTAAGTAGAGATATCGATATGTTGCTTGGTGGTGACATATTAGACCGGGACTAAAGCGTGATTGATCTACGTAGTCCGCTATGAGTGGATCAATCTGGTTTTGACGTTCATTCTGCAATAACCTTAATCCTGAGTAAATGAACTACTTCATGCATATGACTTATGTACTTTGATGTTCCAATTACTAAAGCGTCTCAGAGGTAGTAAACTTATAGACCGGTTCGTTGGGTGCATGACTTGTATACGATGAAGGATTTGTTTATAGATATTGGAATTATAGCTCTAAGGAGTTAAGGGTATCCACTTAAAGGCATTATATTGGATGTGTAAATGGACAAGGCCTTGGGTCATCTGCTAGGCGGATGACTTCTTATTCATATATGGTGAATAATCATTTTCTTATTCGGTAGTATAATGGAACTTTAAGATAGCCTGCTCAGTAAGATTGAATGGAATTTAACCTAAGGCTAATTATAGATATCATATGAAGATTTTGCATACATGACAAGGTCATTGGACAATAGCTTGTCACAGGCTTACATAATACGGTATATAATTGGGAGTTCAGTTTCAGGTTTATAGTGGTGTGACTCTGAAATTAGTGATTATATGATTGAGTTGTTCGGTATAGAATGATGATCATATGGAATCATGAGAGCCCGATTATATATGTCCAATTGGTCCCTCTACTAGCTCCATATAATTTCTTAACGAATGGCAAATTGATCTATGTATGCTTATTGGCTAGTTGACTAAGCATGGATGGTGTTGATATAGGATCAGGATGGAAGATAAGATTCTCTCCGGTTGGATTCAGATTTTGGTTTTGGATAATAGAGTACACAATTATTCGAATTCCAAATAAAGTTGTCATGATTTTATTTAAGTTTGTATTAGAGTTGTAGAAAATTATCCATAAGGACAAAACTTGAAATACAACTTTTTGTGGAGTTTGAAATTTGAATTTTGAATTTTGAAATTTAAATTTTGAATTGAAAATTTGAATTTAAAATTTAAATTTAAAATTTGAATTTGAAATTTGAATTTGAATTTTGAATTTTGAATTCAAAATTTAAATTTGAAATTTGAATTTGAAGTTTGAATTTTGAAATTTGAACTTTGGGATTTAAATTCAAATTTTAAATCACAATATCTTGAAAAACCGAATTTATTATGGATAATTCCATAAGGATATATTTGGATTTTATGTGGATAATGGAGAGGAAAATCTTATTTGAATTCTACTTGAATTTTGAATCCTAAACCTAACCAAAAGTGGCTGAATTTGTTAGGAAAGATTCTCCCTATGAGAGTTCGGATTTTAGTGGATAAGGATGCAGGGAAAAATTCAAGTTTCAATCCTAGTTGAATTTCAATTCTCTCCCTCATAAGGTGGCTGAAAAATTGTGGATAAATTCAAGGGAGATTTTCGGTTTTTATGTGGATAAGGGTGAGATAAAATTCAAGTTAGAAAATCCTATTTGAATTTTGATTCTCCTCACACTAGGGTGGCCGAATATAGCCTTATTTTTGGGCTAAGTAAAAATTTAGTTATAGTGGATAATGATGAGATTAAATTCAAGTTAAAATCCTGTTTGAATTTGGATTACAAAATCCCTAGGATTGGCCGAATCTTCCCTTGTTTTTGGCCTATGGAATTTCAGATTTTGTGTAGTGGATAAGGGAGAAAATCTTCTCCTAATCCAATTGAATTCAAGGGATCACCTCATGCTAGTCTATAAATAGGAGTCCTGCCACTCCATTTCTCTCAGATCACAGACTCTCAGGTGAGCTTGCTCATTGTTGCATAACTCACCATGACAATAAGTTCTTTAGAGATCTGGGTGGTCGGAAGAAGACTAGCAGTGCTAACATACCGATTGAGGAACTAAGTGCCTACACACACTATCATCCGGGAATTGGAGAATAGTAGAGAAAGCTAGTAGGTTGAAGCCCTCCGGTCATTCTCCTTCTGCGGTTTGGCGTCCTCTGAGGTATGAGTTTATATTGTTGTTAGTTTATTGTATATGGTATCATGAGATATTTAAAGATCTTGAAAAATTTTTATAATTTCGCTGTGCCACTCTGATGCGTTTCTACTGATTTTTTCCTACATAAAACGTCTCAAAGTAGTAAGTTATTAGATTGGTTCGTTTGATATATAACTTATGTTCAATGTGATCTTGGCTTTTAGATATGGAATTATAACTCTAATAAAGAGTAAATGTTATTCTCTTAATGACATTATACAGGATGTGAAAATCAACAAGGCCTTGGGTCATTTGTTTGCCAAATGATTCTTTATTTAGATGTGGTGAATAATCATTTTTCTATTAGATATATAATAGATCTTTAAGATAGCATGATCAAAAGGTTTAACAGACTTTAACTTTAAGTTGATCATTTATATCATATAAGGCTGTTGCATATATGACAAGGTCATTGACTGTGACTATATACTGGCTTACATAATACGATATATAATTGAGAGTACAGTTTCAAGTTTATAGTGATGTAACTCTAAAACTAATAATTACGTAGTTAATTTATTTGGTGTTATATAGATTATTAGTAACAATATTATATATGTCTAATTAATCCATTTACTAGCTCAATATAATTCCTTAATGAATGGTAATCAATTAAGATATTCAATATAGCTTAAATTCTTGGATTTAGTAAAGAGAAAAATTCAGATTACCTCCCACAAGGTGTAAGCGTTTTTTACACTAAGGATAAAATAAGAATTTTATTTCATTTAATTAATTAGATAAATATTTATTTTGGCTAAATATTTATTTAAAAAATAAGATTTGTAATTTAAATTAATTGTATCTGTCTTTTATGATAAATATGAAATTAATTTGAATTAAGAGATATGGATAAATTAATTATTTGGATAATTAATTTAAATATCTACATATTCTTATTTGAATAAAAATTTTAAATTAAATATAGTAATTATCCTATTTGAATTTGAATTGAAATAAAATATTATCTTTGTCTACACATGGTAGGCATTTTCCACTATGATAAATTAAGGAAAAAGATATTCTCCTTATTAATTTTATTTGAATAATTATTATATAATTGTTTAATTTAAATAAAGTTATCATGATATTTTTAAATTTAAATTAGATTTATGGAACATTTTCCACGCAAATAAAATTATAAGATAAATGGAGGCTGAAATTTGAATCAAATTTTGAGTCTCCTATACCTAATGGTGATCAAATTTTTGTGCCTCTTAGGGTAAACAAAAATCACCAATTAGAGTGGAAAGAAAGAGAACAATCATTTTTAAATATCTTATTCAAATTCGAATTCCACCCAATCCATTCACTATAGATAGGACCTTAGGGGCTCCTATTTTACTCAGACTATTGACTTTAAGGTGAGCGAGCTTATTATTATTTTCTCATTACAGTAATAATAAGATGTAAGAGTTCTTGGTGGTTAGAAGGAGAAAGTCAGGCAATGAATACTGATCAAGAGACTGAGTGCCCAGACATTCTACCATCCAGAAAATAGAGAATAATAAAGAAAGCTAGTTGGTTGAAACTTTCTCGGTCACCTTTTCTGGTTTTCCTCTCATCCTCTTTGAGGTATATAGATTGTTGAATAATTTATTGTATATGACAACACAAGTTAGTATGATCGAAGAAAAATTTTTAAAATTTCGCTCATAAAATACCGTATTTTTCCTACAGTTGGTCCCTCTGTCCAGTTTTATCTTATAGTGCCATGCCATGCCCTTTCTTCCTTATTTTGTGGCACTTTTGCCGCACAGACTCAATGTAGTTCTACCACAGAAACCCTAATAAATTTAGGGTGGCATTGTAGCCCTACAAAGCCCTTTACAGTGCTAAGCAGACATGCAGTCTCAAAAATTATGCCAAATCATGATGTTTTAGAAAGATATATTAGGGAAATGAGTTAAAATGAGGAGGAGGTTTTTGGAGACCTAAATTTCCATAGAAAAGGGAAACATTTTCACGGTGGCTTTTGAAAGAGATTGACGAGAGATTAAAGGATTCAAGCTTGATTCATCATCGAGTTCTTCGTTTCTCTTCTTCTTTTATTCCTTTTGTTCTTGAACTTATATTAATTTGTTGGACTGTGTTTGATAATAGATTCATCTCCTTTGAAATTGTTTATGGTTTTGAGAACTTTGATGGATTGCTAAACTTTCTTAATCTAGGGGTTGATATGGTGTACTTAAACTATGTTCAAATGATTTAGTTGGTTGTTTATGGAATTTCATTTTTATTCATTTGTGTTTTTCTTGCTTAATGCTTCTAGTTTACTATATTGATATTCTAAATGATTTTGGATTGTTGGAAATAGGCACTCAGGATAGGTATTTTCATTTATCAAAACTGAAAAATACAACTTGAGTTTTATTGAGTTTGAAAGGCCAGTTGAGCTTGGATAATCCTAAAAGGTTGGGTTAATGCGTATTTTCACATTAGAATTAATGGGGATATTGATTTTGACGTGTTGACACATTTTCTCACTAGGCACTTGGGAGAGATAGTGAGATTGCATTAGAATGTTGATTAATAAGTAGGTTGCGATTAGTTATCAACTGCTAAATCGGACAAACATAGTGAGAGTTAAGTAAAATCAAACCTCTAAATCCCTATACCATTAAGTTCTCTTCAATCCTAGTTCTCCTTTTGCATTTACCTTTCAATTTCCTAGTTTCATTAGTAACTAAGTTTCATTTTCTTTTCATTTTCTATTGCTTAATGAAATTGAATCATTGTATTTGCGATACTTAATTTATTTTTTTAATTCAATTCTCGTTAGATGATACTCAACATCTTTGTCACTTTATTAGTTGAGACGACTCATTCACTTATGAGCAGACATGTGAATACACGCAACAATACTCGAAAAATCAGAAAACTCCACAACTCAAGAATCCTTTCTAGAGAAGTGTGAAAGAAGAAAGAGAAAGCAAATCGACCTAGAAAAATATCTTGTATATTTAATAAGGACATGTCCCAGATATGTAAGGTTATAGTCCTTATTTAATAAGAACCCTTATTAGTTTTGGGTATCCCATTTAACACATTAATTGAGCCCACTCACTAATAATAACTTATATGTGGCATTTAGGTTAATTAATTAATTAAACTACCAAGACCACTAAGGACGCCATGTCACCCAAATCTAACATAAACATACTAAAGCACAAACAGTTAAACAAAATACAATTTATCACAACATAATTGAATGGGTTAATTATAAAAATAGCACTTCTTAAAAAAGTATTCTTAATTTTAGCACTTATTTTGCTTATTTTCTAATATAGCATTGCTACTTCAGCAAATTCTCTTGAGGTAAGTGCAAAAGATCAATTATGTTCTTGAAGTTAGCTAGGTCATCTTAGGGATTTTTATACGTTTTGGCAGAGCTCTCCCACTCTTAATCTCTCTTTTTCCCCCATCATAAAAAAACCTAGCTCCCTCTTTCTTGAAATCTCTCTCTACAAAATGTGAATCTCAATCCTCAAGACCACAACTCTCACCCCTCAAGAAGGATGTACAAAGCTTCAATCTTCTTTTCTATTCTTTTTACTTCATTATCGCTTAGTCCTGAACAAAGAAGCTTAAACCGGCAGTTTTGTAACATATTTAAGTTAAGTGATTTGGGTTTTTTTTTTTTGGTTTTCGGTCGCTCCGCCTGCTATTCTAAGGTTTTTCTTCATTTTGGTTGGAATATTAGATTCTCCTTCTTTTTAAGTTTGTGTTATGGTCATGAAAAGAAATGTTACCATTATGTGATATTAAGTCAAAAAAATGACTAGGTTGAATTGAACATGGGAGGAATTAACAAGAATAGTTGTCAATTTGAGATGTTGAAGGGATAATAGTTGAAGTTCAAGAACTGGTTGTATATATTGTGATAGGTAACGTCAGAGTCATTTTATGTTGACTTGTGGTAAATACTATAATGACCATATGATAATAGCAGAGCAGAGTCAATGTATAATGACCATGCTATAACCTTATAGTTAGTTGGAGTCATTTTATGTTGACTCTAAGTATAATGACTGGAAGTCATTGTTATGTTAACTAACATACTATAGTTTCGTTATTCTTTAACATAACTAATTGTTAGTAATCACTATGACTTGGAGTCATTTTCTTTAACTATTACTTGAAGTAAATTTTATGTTAACTTACAAATTAGATGTGTAATACTTATTGTCATTGTTATGTTGACTAACAGATTATTCACTTTGTAATTGTTCAAGAATGACTGGATTGAATGTCTTTATCAAGTTTAATGGACATTGGGACCATGATTGGAGATATGTCGATTGTGAAATGAAAGGGATACTAGTTCTCAATAACACCACTTATCTTGGTCTTTTGGAGTTGGTGAGAAATGTGCTTAGCATTCGGGCATAAGAAAAGAGTTAGTCTTGAGATATGTTGTTGAAGTTGGGGCGGCTCTTGTCAAGATATTATCTAACTACAATGTCTCATTCTACCACCAATTAAAGAAGAAGAATGTTCACGTGCTTGGCAAATTTCCAATATGTATCGATATATTGGATGAGTAAGTGGTCGAGGTGTTGCCACTTGAAATAGGAAAAAGCAATCACATGCCAGTACAACCAACTAGGGTTTCATAACATAGTGACGAAGATATGAAACATATTCATGTGAACAACCCTAACCATGCACCTGAAGTTGGTAGGGATTTTTGTTGCTTCCTTAAAATGCAACGCAAGTGCACGTGTCGCATACAAGTAATACAGTGTACAAGAGTACGGATATCGTCCCACAGAGAATGTTATCACCACTTCATCTAAATTAAAATCAAAATTAAGGATATACAAGAATTGATGGAGAATTAAAATTATCTTAAACTCACTATACTAGTATGACATAAAAATGCACAGAGCAATTGCAAACTGAATAAAACAGACTTAATACCAATTGGTAATAGAGTGACTGAGATTCAATTCCACTTTTTCTATAACTTGACTCAGTATGCTACAACATTGCTACAGTAATGTTACTTAGTTAACCTAGAATTCAAAATTTCACAAGTTTCTTCTGAAATACTTATGCTAATAACTTCTTGCTTCATTTCAACATATTCCTATGCTAAATGGAGTATGAAGCCAAATTAAGCTTAGGTTCCAAAAGGTTATATGAGACAAGCATGCATTCTTGCTTAACTTGCAAAATTAATTAGGTTACTACACAAACCCAACTAATCACACATTATCCAACACCTGTCTAATTCCAATTAGTTTTCCAACCACTGAAATCACAGTATTATGCTCAAGATGGCCAGTTAAAGAACACAAATAAACGAACAAAACGATGTTGAATAAACCAAATAACATTAAAGTAGCAAGCTCAATATACAAATCTAGTCACAGAAATGGGTACTTTATCCTCCCAGTCTTAAAGGAAATTAGTTCATACTTGATTGTTCAAACCCACCGGAAAAAGAAAACATTGTACGGGAAAAATAAAAATGAGAGTACAACCGAAAATGGAGGAAAGATTGACAAAAGAGACGTGCACAGGGTACACAGCTACTTTTTAATTTCCCCTTTCAGAATATGCCGAAATCTTCTCCAATCTCTATACGTTTCCTTTCTCTTCCGGGTTTTTCTCTTTCTGTCTAGCTCTTTTCCGTATATTCCCTCTGCTCCTTGGCTGCCTCTCTTTTCTGAATGCATCATGTTTCCTTTTAAGTGCTAGGGCAAATGGAGGATGTACATGTGTACATAATCTAATGGCTGAGCTTTTATTTGGTGTCCTTGGATTAAGACAGCTCATAAACTTGTCCTTTCTGCCATGCTCACT
The DNA here is from genome assembly GCA_035233585.1 of Antiaris toxicaria. Lineage (NCBI taxonomy): Eukaryota > Viridiplantae > Streptophyta > Magnoliopsida > Rosales > Moraceae > Antiaris > Antiaris toxicaria. The sequence continues at coordinate 76,301,161 of CP141155.1, forward strand.
AATAAAATTGGCTGCCAGCTGTATGTTGACTTGTCAAAATATCTGAATATTTTCTGCCCAGTTTGCTACAGTAATGTTACAGCATTGCTGTAGCAACACCTGAGATCAGTCTTCCTTGTCATTTTTCTCCAGTTTTTACAATTCCATTCTAGCTGCAGCTTGACCTCCTTATCCAAACAACATTCCGCTATTTTAACTTTGCAAAACACTTAAAAGCAATATAAACTAACTTGAAAAATTAAATTTAACATTTTAAAAATAAAAGACTGCATTAAAAACCAAAAAAATACTTTAGTTAACTATTAAAATGTCAAGAACTCAATGGACCAAACATCTTTTTACATCCCCAAATGGCTATAATAACTCTATTTTATAGAGTTATCACACCCCCAAACTTATACCATTGCTCGTCCTCGAGTAATGAAACAAAGACACAAAAACACAAAGAACAAACACAAAAACAACGAATGCAGAAAACACTAAAAAAAAATGCATTCTGATTCCACTACAATGCATTGTTGAAGCCAACTTTTTTTGAATTGCATTTTCAATATCCAACTCGTTCTCTAGATTAACACTTGTCAAAAATTTGCTCAAATCATCACAAGCTTTCTCCTTATTCAAATTTTCCCAAGTGCGTGTGTGAAAACTACAGTTAGCATCCTTGGTTCAACCAAGTCCAGTTAAACTTTAATCATCAAACCTAATTGATGGCTTCATAAGCTGGCTTCTTAAATCCATCTCCACTAATATATATGTCAACCAAGCATTTAAGATAGAATAGGCTTCTAAACCATGAAACAGGAACTTCTTTTTTTTTTTTTTTGATGACAATGGGGATATCCATTTATTTATTATTTCATATATATATATGGAACAATCTCCAATGTCACCACTGCCTTTTTACATGAATGCCAACATTTGTGATGAAGACACCCGGTTACTCAACAGGGTCACCATTAAAGATACTATTATACTCATATTTCAAACCACTGTTTGACGCAAAAGTACACATGGGGCTCATGTTACTCCTGGTTACTAGGTGGTTCAAAATAGCGGAGTCAATCCCAAAGTTTTATTCTTCTTTTCCCTTTTTTTTTAAACCCCCAAACTTTAATCCAACTTAGTTCCCTTTTCACCAATTGCCTATACTTTCCTCTTATGCTCAGTTTCCTAAAATTCGCCTCGAGAAACTCACAAAACCAGTTCTAAATCCTTAGGTTCTCACAAAGGTTCAACTTTTCTTAAATTCTCCCAAAAGAAATCTAACCATAGCCTGCTGTGTAAAACTAGAAAATTCTTATTTAGAGCCAACTAATGATGAATATCACAAATTTTCAACTCATGTCAATCCATCCTACAAAGTGAAAATTTCCAAGCAATTCATGATCTTCATTGAACTCTGTTTTATTCAACAATGCTGTAGCAAGACCAAAAAATGTGGATAAGTAACACAGCAAACAGACATAAGTAAACAATTCAAACTAAACTAAATTTTTTTTTTTGGTATGTTACAGCAATGCTATAGCATTGCTGTAAAATGTACAGATATCGTAACAAAAGCACCTAAGCTAATCCTAAAACTAATAAAATAAACATAAAGCAGAATAAAAACAAAGCAAAATAAAACAAAACATTTCAGAAACAAACAATCAACCAAACAAAAACACAAACAAACAAACAAACATGCCAACACCCCCAAACTTAGAAATAACCAGTGTCCTCACTGCTCATGGAAGTCTGAATTTTAAAGTAAGCAGTAGAAGGATAATACTCCCTGGGGGCCATAGGCAGGTTGCCTAGGCGGTCATTCTTCCTCGGAGTCATGGGTGTCCTCCTCTTGTAGTATACTGCTGGGGAACTCAGGGAATGGACATGTTGGCAGGGCTGACCATTGCTGTAACGACTGCTGCAGCACAGCATCCCTCTGTCTTGCATATTTCCAATACTGTTGCTGCTGCTTCTGCATCTGCTGTAGCATCTGTATTGTTTCATACTGCTGAATTTCCTGCAGACTCACTCTCTGCTCTAGCATTCGCAGACTTTGCGAAATTTCTACAGGAAATTGCATGGTACTACCAGATGCTGCAGGTTCACTACTGCATGAGGGACGGATAGAAGGACCAGCTTTTTCAGTGTCATCTTCGGCTGCAGCCTCTTTTGGTTGCTTCAAATTGTCTTGTGCAATGCGGGCTACTGTAGCTGGGGTGATAATCCCTGTCACCTTTAGTTTCTCCTCATTGTCATTAAAGACTACTCCGCTCCGTTCGCACATTTCTGAAACCAATGAGGGAAACCAAAGGTGACCTGATGACTTCTGGGCACAGCCGCATATCTCCTCATAAATAATTCAACCTATATTGAACTTCAGTCCTGTAATAATGCAGTAGAGGAGTATGGCCCTGTCACTTGACACCGTTTGAAGGTGGGTGGATGGCATCAGTCTCGACTTCAGGAAATGATACTACACCTTCGGGCCAGGCAGCAGGCTACTTCGGGGGAAGGTGTAGGTTCCTTGAGCTGTTATATTCCACCTTGTTCCTTCCACATAAAGGGTAGAGATTACTTGTTACAGCAATTCTTCAGTGATATTTTCAATCAAATTCGCACAGTTATCCTCTCCCTCTTCTAGCCAGTAAAGGTAGTTGATGTCAGATGGTCTCAATTCCACTGACACTCCTCTCACCTCCACAGCTTTAGGTTGGCCCTTCAGGAAATTTGCATAAAACTCTCGGACCAATGGTACAATTGCTTCCTCGGGTTGCCTGCAGAAATACCTCCAGTTGTGTGTGGTGATGACTGAATAAACCGGCTTGGTGTAACCCATAGTGGTCATTTCTTGTAATAAAAATCCCTTTTCCAAATGTAGGGGTCTTTTTGACACCACCTTCTCGTACTTTTCGGCTGCTTCATCTGACACAAATTTAGTGGTAGCCGGTGTTCTGCGGGCCACACTTTTCTTCCCCATTTATTCAGCTTTTACTTCCCCTTTATGTACTGTTTCCTAAAATAATACCAAAATCCACCGTGTACCCAAACAGTTCCAATAATCAAGGCCTACTCCACCAAAATAAAATTTCTTACCCTACCAAAACACCAAATCCATCCCACCAAACTAAAATTCGGGCCCACAATCCAAAAAAAATCAGCTTTTACCCAAAATCTCAAATCCCAACGTCACAATTCCAAAAAGTCGTCCACACAAATATCAACATTTACCACAATTTCACAGTACAACCAAAAAAGGGGGGAATGAGAATTCTTACACTTGGTTTAAGTTGTGTGCACGGTGACCCTTTCACTTTAGCCTTTTTCCTTCTTCAACACTCGGCCCTCGTGTTTCTTTATCGCCGGCTAATGGGGGATAGATACCGAAAACTGACGGCTTAGGTGAGAAACGAGAATGGCGATGGTTGTTTTTAGAGGAAAATCGGGAAGGAAAAAATATATGGATAGGTTGTGGCCGATGGTTCAAGTGAGAAAAAGAGGGAAAAGAAAAAGAACGTGGGTGATGGTGATGGTTTTGCAGAGAAAATGGCAGAAGTTTAAGATTTTTGAGATTTTGAAGAGGAAATGGTTAGAGAGATTTTTGGGGGAATCAGTTATGGAGTTTAGAGAGAGAGTGAGGAGGTGCCGCCTAAATGGAATGGGGGAAAGGGATGGGGTGTGGGCCAATATGTAGGGTTTCATGGGGTGATGACATGTGTCTTTTGCTCTCTTTTTTTTTTCGGCTGGAACTACTCACTAAAAATGCAGTCCAGTTTGCTATAGCTATGCTGCAGCATCTCTTGTAGCATACTCTCTCTTTTTTTTTTTTTTTTGCGCGCTGCAGCGCTTAGAGGCAGTGCTGCGGCGTTGCAGCCTCGGCTCTGGCTCTGCACAGTGCTTTTCTACATTCCAATTGCTGCATCAATGCTGCAACATCTCTGTAGCATTCCTGTTCAGTTTCCAATCTGCTACTCCAGAGGCCTTTACTTCCTTTTTTCTTGCAAATTCACCCTAGACAACCTATATTAATTATCAAAATGACACACACACATAAATCACACCAAAGAAAATCCATGGAAGAAAATAACAATAATAAAATAATAAAAAACAAAAAACAAAAACAGAAAATTAAACAAGAAACAAATAAAACATTGGGTTGCCTCTTATAAGCACTTCTTTTAAAGTCGACAGCCCGACTACTTCCTTTTTTACTAATCTGAATCTCTCAAGGAGATAAAAGTCTTCTCCTTAGCAAATGAACCTCCCCAATAATGCTTGATACGCTGCCCATTCACCTTGAACTTTCTACCTGATTTTTCTTCCATGAGTTCTACTACACCATGAGGAAATACTTCTGAAATTTGGAAGGGACTAGACCACCTTGACCTTAGTTTTCCAGGGAACAACTTCAGCCGTGAGTTGAAAAGAAGAACAGACTGCCCCTCTTCAAATTTCTGTGGATGAATCCTGCTATCATGCTATCTTTTGACCTTTTCCTTGTATATCTTTGCATTTTTATAGGCCATCATGCGAAATTCTTCCATCTCATTAAGTTGCAGCATCCTTCTTTCTCCTGCCGCCTGTACATCAAGATTAAGCTTTGAGATTGCCTAATACGCCTTGTGTTCCAACTCCACCGGCAAATGGCAGGCTTTACCAAAAAATAATCTGTAGGGTGATGCTCCTAAGGGAGTTTTGTAAGCTATCCGATATGCCCATAATGTGTCATCCAACCTGGCCGACCAATCCTTCCTTGTGGGATTGACAACTTTTTTAAGAATCCTCTTTATTTCCCTATTAGACACCTCAACCTGCCCACTGGTTTGGGGATGGTATGCTGTAGCAATTTTGTGCTTCACTCTATACTTGGCCAAAAGGCTTTCAAATTGTTTGCTGCTAAAGTGAGTTCCCTCATCACTTATGATGGCTCTAGGAGTCCCAAAACGTGTAAAAATATTCTTATTCAAGAACCTTACAACCACTTTGGAGTCATTTGTAGGGAATGCTGCAGCTTCCACCCATTTGGAGACATAGTCCACGGCTACTAGGATGTATTGATTGTTGAAGGACGAAGGAAACGGTCCCATGAAGTTTATACCCCAAACATCAAATATCTCAACTTCCAGAATATTGTTTAAGGGCATTTCATGTCGTTGTGATATGTTCCCTACCCGCTGACACCTGTCACACATCCTGACAAACTCGTGAGCGTCTTTAAAGAGAGAAGGCCAAAAGAAACCAGATTGTAGAACTTTCGCGGCTGTTCTGAATCCTCCATAGTGACCACCATAGGGAGATGAATGGCAATGCTGAAGTATACAAACAACTTCCTCTTCAGGTACACATCTTCTTATAATCTGGTCTGCATCTTGCTTGAATAAATACGGCTCATCCCAGTAGTAAAACTTGACGTCATGAAGGAATCTCCGCCTTTGTTGACTAGTCAGATCAGGTGGGAGTAACCCACTCACCAAATAGTTCACTATGTCTGCATACCAAGGTGTGTTCCCTTGCTTAACTACAAAAAGCTGCTCATCAGGAAAGGTTTCCTTTATTGGCTTTTCATCTCTCTCTGTCTTTCCACTCTCTAACCTTGACAAATGATCAGCCACCTGATTCTCCGTCCCTTTTTTATTTCTGATTTCCAGATCAAATTCTTGCAGCAATAGAACCCATCTAATCAACCTCGGTTTGGCATCCTTTTTGGCAATGAGGTACTTTATAGCTGAGTGATCTGTATAGACCACTACTTTGGTGCCTACCAAATATGCCCGAAACTTGTCAAAGGCAAATACCACTGCCAAAAGTTCTTTTTCAGTAGTGGAGTAGTTGAGCTGAGCGTTAGTCAGAGTTTTGCTAGCATAATAAATGGAGTGGAACACTTTATCTTTTCTTTGTCCCAATACTGCTCCTATGGCATAGTCACTCGCATCACACATCAACTCAAATGAATGAGACCAATCAGGTGCCACAATGATAGGTGCTGACACAAGTTTCTTCTTCAGTTCTGTAAATGCATGTTGGCACTCCTCATCAAATTTGAAGGGCTTGTTCTGCTCAAACAAAGAACACAGGGGTTTGGAGATTTTTGAGAAATCCTTGATAAATCTTCTATAGAAACCCGCATTCCCTAAAAAGCTTCTGATTCCCTTGACTGAAGATGGTGGTGGCATCTTGTCAATGATCTCTATCTTAGCCTTGTTCACCTCAATGCCTTTCCTTGATACCTTGTGTCCTAACACAATTCTCTCAGTCACCATAAAATGACATTTCTCCCAATTTAAAACTAGGCTAGTTTCTTCACGCCTTTTCAGAATCTGCTCCAAATTTGCCAAGCATCCATCGAAAGATTCTCCCATAACTGAGAAATCATCCATTAAGACCTCTAAATATTGTTCCACCATATCAGAGAAGATAGCCATCATACAGCATCGAAAAGTTGCTGAAGCATTGCACAACCCGAATGGCATCCTCCTAAAAGCAAATGTTCCGTATAGGCAAGTGAAGGTGGTCTTCTCCTGATCCTCAGCTGCTATAGCAATCTGATTTTAACCTGAATAGCCATCCAAAAAGCATTAATACTCTTTCCCAGCTAATCTATCCAGCATCTGATCGATAAAGGGCAATGGGAAATGATCCTTCCTAGTGGCCTTGTTCAGCTTCCGGTAATCTATACAAACTGTCCAGCCTGTGACTGTACGGGTAGGGATCAACTCGTTGTTATCATTAGTCACAACAGTCATTCCTCCCTTCTTAGGTACGCACTGCACAGGGCTGACCCATGAGCTGTCTGAAATGGGGTAGATTATGCCTGCATCCAGCCATTTAATTATCTCCTTCTTCACCACTTCCTTCATTATCGGGTTTAGTCTTCGTTGCTGCTCCACAGAATTACTGTAGCACTCTTCAAGTAGAATCTTATGCATACAGATAGCAGGGCTAATTCCCTTGATGTCTGCAATTGTCCACCCAAGTGCTTTCTTAAATTTTTTTAACACTACAATTAGCTCCTGTTCCTGCACCCTAGTCAACAAAGCTGAGATTATCACTGGAAGTGTTTCTGACTCTCCCAAGTAAGCATATCGGAGGTGTGCTGGAAGAGGCTTTAATTCAAAAATTGGTGGCTCTTCAATAGATGGCCGAGGCTTCTTGATCTCACAATCTGCCAATCCCAGCAGGTCAAACTTCCTTTCTCTAAATACATTGGCTGATGCTTCATCCACCCAAGCTACTGAGGCACTTATCTCTTCAGTCATCTTCACATCTTCTTTTGGCCTAGTCGGTTCCTCATGATCTTTGTAGCATCCCTTCTCAAATTCTTCTGGCACCACATACTCAAGCATATTCACCATGGAACACTCCTCTACCTCATCAGGAAACCTCATTGCTTTGAGCACATTAAAGGTCACCTTCTCGTCGTTAACTCTCATTGTAAGCTCTCCTTTCTGCACATCAATCAGTGTTCTCCCTGTTGTTAGAAATGGTCTTCCCAGTATGATAGGCACTTCTCTATCCGCTTAAAAATCTAGAACAATGAAGTCTGCAGGGAAAATGAATTTATCTACCCTACCAATACATCTTCAATCTTTCCTTCTGGATGGGTAATTGATCGGTTTGCTAATTGTAGAGTCACTGTAGTTGGTCTTACTTCCCCAATTCCTAACTTTCTGAAGACTGACATTGGCATAAGGTCTATGCTTGCTCCAAGGTCACAAATAGCCTTGCCAATGTACTTATTGCCAATAGCACATGGAATTGTAAAACTTCCTGGATCTTTTAACTTTGGGGGAAGTTTATTCTGTAAAATAGCGCTGCATTCTTCTATCATAGCCACGGTTTCAAACTCTCCAAGCCTTCTCTTCTTAGAAAGAATGTCCTTCATAAACTTAGCATAGCTTGGCATTTGTTCAAGTGCTTCCACAAGTGGAACATTGATGTGGAGCTGCTTCAAGACATCCAAAAATTTCTTGAACTGCTTATCTTGCTACTGCTTGTGGAGTCGTTGAGGAAAAGGTAGCAGTGGTCTAGACTTTTGCTGTTATATACAGCTCTGCTGTAGCGATGTTGTAGCATTGCGGTCTGTGGCATTATTTTGTTTCTTTAGTTCCTCCACTTCTTCTTCCTTCTCATTTTTCTCTTGGATTGAAGAGGGCTCCCTTTGCTGTCTAGGCTTTACTTTGGGCAGCTCTAGCTCTCTACCACTTCTCAATGAAATTACCTTGCATTGCTCCTTACCCTCTCGCCTAGGATTCTCTGTGTCACTTGGCAATGAACCTTGAGGTCGAGTATTCAGGGCATTAGCTAACTGCCCCAGCTGGTTCTCCAAATTCCTCAATGATGCTGCTTGACTTTGAATCATGGACGCCTGATTTTGAATGATGGCGTCATTCTTGGCCATATACTCTTTCAACAAATTCTCCATTAATGAAGATTGTTCCACTGGCTGAGTTCTTGCTTGGGGTGGAAATCCTGGAGGATGTTGCGAATGAGTTAGTGTAGAAGAGGACCCTGCATTCTACCCTTGAGAGTTCCAAGAGAAATTCGGATGTTGCCTCCAACCCGGATTATATGTATTGGAGTATGGATTATGATTCCTGTTGAAATTCCCAACATAACATGCTGATGCTGGGTTTGATGGGCATTGATCAAAGAGGTGCTCTTCACCACAATAAGTACAAGAGGTTGCTGTTGGTTGTTGAGGCTTCATCCCTGAATTCACGTTCATTGATTTCAAAACACTATTAAGAGAAGATACTTGAGCTGTTAAAGCAGTTATTGCATCCAATTCACGAACCCCTGCTACTCTTCTTGTGGAAGCTGCTCTCTCGGATGGCCATTGATAATTGTTGTTGGCCATCCTCTCCAACATTTCATAAGCTTCATTGTAAGATTTAGCCAAAATAGCTCCATTGGCTGAGGCATCTACTATAGTCCGAGTCTGCCCATTGAGACCATTGTAGAAGGTTTCCATCTGGATCCAGTGAGGAATCCCGTGGTGAGGACACTTGCGCAATAGCTCCTTATATCTTTCCCATGCCTCATACAAGGATTCACCATCCATCTGCTGAAAACCAGTAATGTCATTCCTGAGCTTGGCATTCTTAGTTGGAGGAAAGTACTTCATCAGGAAATTCTCTGCCAAATCATTCCAAGTAATTACTGAATTTGATGGCAACGAATTCAACCATGCTCTTGCTCAGTCTCTCAGAGAATAGGGAAACAACTTGAGTCTCAAAGCATCCTTTGACACTCCTGCCAGCTTGAAAGAGTCACTCACTTCCATAAAAAGTCTGAGATGGAGATGAGGATCTTCTATTGACATCCCACTAAACTGCCTGACTGTTTGGAGCATTTGAAACATGACCGGTTTTAGCTCAAACTATGGTGCCTGAATTTCTAGCCTAACAATACCAGAATTCAGACCGTGTAGCATTGGCACAGCATATTCTCTAATAGCTCTATCCCTATCATCTGCCATTGCTGTAGCATTATTGCCATTGTTGCCAACTTCTTCTTTGACCATTTCTTCAACAACTGCAAGACCTTGTTGTTCTCTTCTTCTTGCCCTGAATGTCCTTTCAATTTCTGGATCTACAGGCAACAATTCCTGGTCTCGTGGTCTATTCATAAAGAAATTCGAGTACCTACAAGGATACAAACAGAAATATTAAGATAAAATAGAAGAACTACAGAAATCAAAATATATATTTTACAAAGACTAATAATGATAACAATTCCCCGGCAACGGCGCCAAAAACTTGTTACTTCCTTAAAATGCTACACAAGCGCACGTGTCACATACAAGTAAAACAGTGTACAAGAGTATGGATATCGTCCCACAGAAAATGTTATCACCACTTCATCTAAATTAAAATCAAAATTAAGGATATGCAAGAATTGATGGAGAATTAAAATTGTCTTAAACTCACTATACTAGTATGACATAAAAATGCACAGAGCAATTGCTAACTGAATAAAACAGACTTAATACCAATTGGTAATGGAGTGACTGAGATTCAATTTCCCCTTTTTCTGCAACTTGACTCAGTATGCTACGGCAATGCTACAGCATTGCTGCAACAATGTTACTTAGTTAACTTAGAACTCAAAATTTCACAAGTTTCTTCTGAAATACTTATGCTAATAACTACTTGCTTCATTTCAACATATTCCTATGCTAAATGGAGTATGAAGCCAAATTAAGCTTAGGTTCCAAAAGGTTATATGAGACAAGCATGCATTCCTGCTTAACTTGTAAAATTAATTAGGTTACTACACAAACCCAACTAATCACACATTATCCAACACCCGTCTAATTCCAATTGGTTTTCCAACCACTGAAATCACAGTATTATGCTCAAGATGGCCAGTCAAAAAACACAAATAAACCAACAAAATGATGTTGAATAAACCAAATAACATTAAAGTAGCAAGCTCAATATACAAATCTAGTCACAGAAATTGGTACTTTATCCTCCCAGTCTTAAAGGAAATTAGTTCATACTTGATTGTTCAAACCCACTGGAAAAAGAAAACATTGTACAGGAAAAATAAAAACGAGAGTACAACCGAAAATGGAGGAAAGATTGACAAAAGAGACGTGCACAAGGTACACAGCTACTTTTTAATTTTCCCTTTCAGAATATGCCGAAATATCCTCCAATCTCTGTACGTTTCCTTTCTCTTCCAGGTTTTTCTCTTTCTGTCTTGCTCTTTTCCATATGTTCCCTCTGCTCCTTGGTTGCCTCTCTTTTCTGAATGCATCATGTTTCCTTTTAAGTGTTAGGGCAAATGGAGGATGTACATGTGTACATAATCTAATGGCTGAGCTTTTATTTGGTGTCCTTGGATTAACATAGCTCATAAACTTGTCCTTTCTGCCATGTTCACTAATAAAATTGGCTGCCAGCTGTATGTTGACTTGTCAAAATATCTGAACATTTTCTGCACATTTTGCTACAGTAATGTTACAGCATTGCTGTAGCAACGCCTGATATCAGTCTTTCTCGTCATTTTTCTCCAGTTTTTGCAATTCCATCCTAGTTGCAGCTTGACCTCCTTATCCAAACAACATTCGGCTGTTTCAACTCTGTAAAACACTTAAAAGTAATATAAACTAACTTGAAAAATTAAATTTAACATTCTAAAAATAAAAGACTGCATTAAAAACCAAAAAAATACTTTAGTTAACTATTAAAATGTCAAGAACTCAATGGACCAAACATCTTTTTACATCCCCAAATGGCTATAATAACTCTATTTCATAGACTTATCAATTTTCAATTGGACGAAAGGACGGACTTGAGGAACAAGATGAATTCCATATTCCTCCATCACCATTACTAGTCCTTAATAATTGGATCGATTATAAGGACTACAATGGGGATGAACCTTTTTCGTCTAACTTGGATGGTAGTCGTGAGAAAAATAAGGGAAGAAGTAACAGAGGGAGTAGGAGAGCCCAATCTGTTGTCAATAGATCTAATGGATCCAAGGTTAAAGCTGCTCATATACAAATTTGTGATGATTTTTATGGTGGAGAAGTCATTGCTGATTTTACACTAAGAACTATACATGTAAAGAATATTTATAATAACAAAAGGCTATTATAATACCATTTCTACTATGATGCATTGAATAAACACTATCAGTTTAAGGTTTAGAGGTCTACCACTACTTTGTTGTATGTGATATGTTTGGATGATCAGAAGTGCCAGTGGCAAGTCTGTACTAGTAAAATGAAGGATAGTGATTTATTTGTTGTAAGGAGGTATGATGAAGTCCTCACTTGCTTTATTAACATAGGTTAAGGGCACCATCGGCAAGCCAATAGTTAGATGATAGTCGAATGTGTGAAGGCAAAATTATGAATCTGTTTAGTACCACAAATCGACCACGGGAAATAATGTGGGACATGCATGGTGAATTTAAAGTGTCATTCAATTATCTCAAAGCTTAGAGGGGAAAAGAAGCAGCACTTAGCAACCTGCGTGGTGATGATGCCAATTCATACCAAGGTAACTATAATATGTTTGATTATTGGATGCTGACTGTGTGTTTGTTGCATTGAAATGACCATTGCTAGGACATGAGTCATTTCTAAAATGACCTCTAGAAATTTTATGTTGACTGTGTGGATTCTAGTGTTGAATTGACCATGTTAGGATATGAGTAATTTCTAAAATGACCTGTAGTCATTTTAAGTTGAGTGTTTGAATTCTACTATTGAATTGACCATATTAGGATAAGAGTAATTTGTAAAATGACCAGATGTATATGGTATATTGTCTGTGTGTATGCTAGTGTTGAATTAACCATTATTGTGATATTAGTAATTTATAAAATTACTACATATATTTATATGTTAAATGTGTTTATTTTACTACATTGACCATGGTATGACTATATCCTAGCACATATATACTTGATAGTCTTACCTTCATGGGGTGAAATGGTAAAAAAGCGAAATCCTAGCAACATTCACATAAAGATAGACTCAGATGATCGATTTGAGTACTTCTACATGTATTTAGATGCCACTAACCATGGTTGGTCTCATTGTTGGCCCGTAATTTTGTTTGATACATTAGCATTAAAGGCTAGGTATGGTGGAACATTGCTTTCAGTATGTGGGCATGATGCAAATGGCTCAATATTTCCTCTTACTTTTTGTATTGGTGATGTGGCGACCCGTGCCCTCAGTGGCCCGGACCGTGACCAAAACTTTCTTTCTTCAACTAATACTTATACTTACATACATCCCATACTTAAATCCGATACCAAAATTAGGGATTATTTTATTTTTTATTTTTTGTTACACACGTATTTACTATTATGTACAGTACAATCTTTAATTACCATTCAAAAATATATTTAACGGTCACCAATCGTAAATACCGTCTAACGATAACTGTTTCAAAATACACTCCTTAACATTACTATTTACAAATACTATTTACTCAAACTATTATGCAGAAGAATACTCGTGATATGTCCACAACCTCCCCTCACATCTGCCTCCACCGACGTCATCGCCCATAGGTGATTAAGCCATAGGACGCTTACCTACAGCATGAACACACTTTGTGAACTTTACGCTCAGTAAGTACCACATGTTTACCGCAAAACATTTAACATACACATACTTAAAATCATGTGAGCACACCAGTCATCACAGATACCATATAATATATCATGTATCATAGCATCATTTATCACATCATAGAATACATCATCACGTATTGAATGTATAACATAGCATACCTTATATTGAATGCATTATATGGAAACTAGAAGCATAGAGGTCTAATGCATACAGTGATCAATGCATGATCCAGTTATGTTCATTTATACTTCAACATCTTCTTTTTCTTTATCTTTATCTTGTCTACTTTGGGCCCCTATGTCAGCACCGAGTACGCATAGACCAACGGTAACGCCCGAGGTCACTATATAGGCTGGAGAGCCATCAACAGATGCTCAACTTTCTGCCTTCTCTTACTTTACTTTAACTTTGAAAATCCTTTCAACGGAAAGAGCCAATACGACATGCCTATTAAATTCCATCTTACTTATCTGTTCTAGCCATGTGCTTTTCTAAGCTATCCCAAGGCCTACGCAGCAGGGACGTATGGCTTTTAACTTGCTCTTTCATTAATCTACTTGATTGTGAACTATATACTCTTAATATGTTGTGCATTGACGTGTGTATGGCATAGGGTACTTAATATACATTAAACATCATTTTAACATCATTTTATTCATACTGTAGGCGGAGTTGTACTTACCTAATTATAAGCAATTCGTACTTGTACTCGCACCTTTATCAACTCACAGGTTACCACCTGTCATCAATAACATAACCCATCAACATCTTTGCTGGGTCACTAATACTATTAGTGACTATTACTTGCGTCTCTATGTGGTACCGAGGCCCATCGGTACCCTATTGGCCTACTTTGGGGATTTGGTGTTCAACCCCTATCGTCGTTTGATTAACTGTCTCCTCGACAGATTAATCATCGTTCCTCACAATATTGTACAGGATGCGGCCCTTGACTGGTTGCCTCTCAGTCAACTGACTAGTTATCTCACGAATGGGCAACTAGGTGGTCTACCAGATTACTAAGCGTAAACTCGGTGTAGTAACCGGCTAGGTCACTTGCCTATTAGATGTGGTAGCCTTCTCGACTACTATTCTTTGGTACAGCGGCCCACCGGGCCACTATGGCTTAACTGGTGTAGTATCCTACTGGGCTACTAGGGCTCTCTTGGTGTGGTAGCCTATCGAGCTACCCTCACTATTTTGGTTTGTTTAAGGAAAATTGTTTTGGTTTACTTATAAAAATTCTTAGTACAATTTGTGTGTTTGGATCCCGTCCCCTCATCACCCTGTTGGAAGGTGAGGGATGTTTTTGAAAATCATGTTCTTATTTTAAAGCGTTGTAAATACATCTTTAGTTTGAAGTATGAAAAATGCATTCTTAACACTTGCATTTTAAAGGTGGTTTTGAACCGCTTTTGAAAACTATTTTTGAACTAAGTCGAAACGACTTCATTTGTAATTTTAGCGAACATAAAAGTTTTCGTTCTCGACGAGACGAACAAATCTCGTGTTCATCTCGGAGCCTAATTCTAACTCTAACAGCTCCTAATTTTATTAAGTCCATGGGCTTTATGCCCAGTTGTACACAAAACTTCCAGTTTTACACCTCTTTGAAAATAGCTCTATTTAAGGTCCGAAACGGTCAAATTATTAAAATATGCATAGGTCGTTCTCAAGGTCTTGACAAAATCTACAACTTTCATATTGAGCCCGAATTCTGGTTCGGACTCTAAATGGTCCGTTTTTAACAAAATTCGGAACTGTGGTCTGGGGTCGGGTTCTTTTCCCAGTTTTGCCCCTAGTTTGGGCACCGAGTGAAAAACATTCGAAAAGCCTAACTTAATGTCGTTTTTAGCCAAAGGCTATTTGACACAAAAACGACTGTAACAAAATTTCCTTAAAATATTGTATTTTATCAAATCCAAAATCAGACCCTATATAGGTCGAAATGGCCAAAATTTGTGGCCTATCTTGAGGACAGTTTTATGTCGAGCCACATTACTAAACTTTACACTCTCAACCTTATGTAAATTTTGTAAATATAATCACAACCACATAAACTTAAAACTAGAAACTTAAGAGCTCAAAATAAAAATTATTACAACCCATGTGCATAAACAAATACACATAAATGGCTTTGATCAAAACTTAAAAATCACTTGGTTGTTACCTTTTGGTGCTTTGAACTTAGGCTTGGGTGACAAAGTGATCGTTGGAAACCATAAGGAATAGGGATCGGTTCTTATGCTAGCAAACACCAAAATATTTTCTCTTAATCATCAACTTAAAACAAAGAATCTAAAATCACAAAATCAATCTAGAATCTTACCCTTGGAAGACTTGAAATAACTTGGAAATGATTCCTCTTGATTCGAACTTGAAGGAGTTTGTTTTTGGCATATTTTTGGCAAGGTTTAAACTTGAAAATAGGTGGTTTTGGGGCTCAGAAGTGGTCGGTTACAGCAAGGGGGAGAGAGAAAACGTGAGCTGAAATTTGAAGTGTGAAAAAAGGAAACTAAACCCAAAAGCATGGCCATTCCTTTTATAGACAAAACCTAATCCCACTTAGCCAACTTAAGCTTGATTAATCAAGCCAACTTTAGGCTAATTTTGGGGACAAAATCTGCTCATTTCAGTCCCAATCTTTCAGATGGCAGGCGTCCATTTAAGGGAGAAGGTGGGGAAATAATTGTGATGTGAAATCTATGCATTGTTTATACAATGTGTCATCAACCACCTCAATATTTTATTGTCACTTTTGGGGTTTCTAACTACTGCAAGTTAGCTGATTTCCTAGCTAGAATACACGGTTTTGGGGTTAAGGGAATTCATCTGTGTGGCTCTCTTCGCAATCCAGTTTTATACTGCGGTTTTTTGTCTTTTCTCAACAGTGCTCAAATTTCATCCGAAAATCAGATTTTTCTGAATCCGATTCTTATACGGGTGATTTCTAATTGATTTCTATCATCCAAGAGCCCATTCTACACTAGGTTTCCATTCATCTCCTACACTGTGATTGCATCTACATTGTGTTGTTCTCGCCTACACATGCCATAGTGTTCTCACGCGACATTTCAATACAGTCTCTCTTGACTAATTTAGACAAACTAAGTCCATTTTTATTAGTCCTTTGGTGGGAAAAGGTCAACCAAACCATTATCCTGATATTGTATTACTTGCATTTACACGGCCTGTTACACGGCTCCCTACACGGGCGTGTGCAAGGCTACACGGGCGTGTCTTTGCTAAAAATGGCTGTGTCGTGAGACTATTTCATCTTCCAATTAGTACACTGTGTTACACACGGTCCTATACACGGGCGTGTGTATGCTACACGAGCGTGTCTTTGTTCAACATGTTAGGAAATGCCCTAAGTATTAGAGACATTTTTGATGTATTCATTTTGAACTGGATAATAAAATTATATATAGAGGTTATTCATTACATTGCTATCTGTCCTCGTCTTATTTACATGTTAAAGTAAATGTAAGCAAATATGGCTCACTGACTGCTTGTGTTAAAACTGTTAGAACGTTGCATGCAATGGACTTTTGTATGCGAGAAGACAATGTTCTAAAGTTAGCAGTATAAACTATGGTCTGTAGTCTATGGGGTTAGACCGAGCATCTAACTCATGTTAAGACTATTATGTTGTCTAAAGCCTTGGAGGGGACGGTCTGTCTTGACTGTCTGGAACTGGACTCCCAAGTAGAGACATAGATATGTTGCTTGGTGGTGACATATTGACCGGAACTAAAGCGTGATTGATCTACATAGTCCGCTATGAGTGGATCAATCTGCTTTTGACGTTCATTGTGCAGTAACCTTGATCTTGAGTAAATGAATTACTTCGTGTATATGACTTGTGTACTTTGATGTTCCAATGGCTAAAGCGTCTCAGAAGTAGTAAGCTTATAGACCAGTTCGTTGGGTGCATGACTTATATACGATGAAGGGTTTGTTTGCAGATATCGGAATCATAGCTCTGAGGAGTTAAAGGTATCCTCTTAAAAGCATTATACTGAATGTGAAAATGGACAAGACCTTGGGTCGTCTGCTGAGCGGATGATTTCTTATTCACATATGGTGAATAATCATTTTCTTAATTTGGTAGTATAATGGAACTTTAAGCTAGCCTGATCAGTAGGATTAAACGGACTTTGACCTAAGGCTGATCATGGATATCATATGAGGGTTTTGCATATATGACAAGGTCATTGGATAGTAGCTCGTCACAGGCTCACGTAATACGGTATATAATTGGGAGTTCAGTTTCAGGTTTATAGTGGTGTGACTCTGAAACTAGTGATCATATGATTGAGTTGTTCGGTAAAGACTGATGATCATATGGAATCACGGGAGCCCGATTATATATGTCCAATCAGTCCCTCTACTAGCTCCACATAATTCCTTAACGTTTGGCAAATTGATTTGTGTATGCTATTGGCTAGTTTATTATGCATGGATGGTGATGACACAGGATTAGGATGGTAGACAAGATTCTCTCCGGTTGGATTCAGATTTTGTTTTGGATAATAGAGTACACAATTATTCAAACTCCAAATAAAGTTGCCATGATTTTATTTGAGATTGGATTGGAGTTGTAGAAAATTATTTATGAGAACAAGAATATGAAACACAACCGCTTTGTGGAATTTGAAATTTGAATTTTGAAATTTGAAATTTAAATTTTGAATTTGAAATTTGAATTTGAAATTTGAATTTGAAATTCGAATTTGAAATTTAAATTTGAAATTTGAAATTTGAATTTGAAATTTGAAATTCAAATTTTGAATCACAGTCCAAGTAGGATTCGAATTTGTTGTGGAAAATCCACAAGGTTTGAAATTCGAATTTGAGTTGGATTTGGAGAGGATAATCTTGTTAGAATCCTACTTGAATTTTGAATCTAAATTCCAACAAAAGTGGATGAAATTTTTTAGGATAATCCTCAATGGAATTTCGGTTTTTGTGTATAAGGTTCAAGGGAAAATTCAAGCTTCAATCCTAGTTGAATTTGGATTCTCTCCTTCCCTGAAAAGTGGCCGAAATTAGGGAGAAAATCTCCTAGGAAATTCGGTTATTTTTAGATAACATTGAGATAAGATTCAAGCTTGAAAATCCTAGTGGAATTTTTTGATTCTCTCTTATCCATAATGGCCGAAATCTTTAGGAGAGATTCTCCTTGTAATTTTTGGATTTTTTGGGTTGAAAAAGTGAGATAAAATTCTAGTTAAAATCTTGTTTAGATTTGGACTGGATTAATCCTAAGAAAACTGAATTTTATTGTGGAGATTCTCCCTTAGAAAAATTCAGATTTTATGGATATGGATAAGGGAAAATATCTTTTCCTAATCCAATTCAAATTCAGAGAATCACCTCATGCAGGTCTATAAATAGAGGTCTTACCACTCTAGTTCTCTCAGACCACAGACTCTCAGGTGAGCAGGCTTATTGTTGCACAGCTCATCGGGACAATAAAGTTCTTTAGAGATCTGGGTGGTCGGAAGAAGACTAGCAGTGCTAGCATACCGATCGAGGTTCAGAGTGCCCACATACTCAGCCATTCGGGAATTAGAGAATAGTAGGGAAGGCTAGTTGGTTGAAGCCTCCGATCATTCTCCTCCTGCAAGATTGGCGTCCTTGAGGTATGAGTTCTAATTGTTGTTGGTTTATTGTATATGGTATCATGAGATATTTAACGATCTAAAAATTTTTATTGTTCCGCTGCGCCACTCTGATACGTTTTTACCGGTTTATTTTCCTACAATTGGTATAAGAGACATCTCATGACTATGCCATGTACATAAATTAGACAATTACTTAGTCTTTTTATTTATGTATGGATTTGATATTTAAAGAGTGGCATTCTAGGGTTCCTTTATGTTGTTATCATGGATTATGTATAAAGTATGTGGTTATCTTAATTTTTTGAATTATTATAAGCATGCTTGTTTATACCGGTTATGGTTCCTTAGAATTTTGAAAAATTGTATCTAGGAATTTTTATGTAACCATGAGAGCAGTTTATTAAGACTGTAATTTTCCCATGGATTTTAAATTCTTGTCTCTTAGAATTTTTATGGTTAGAATTTTTGTACACCGGAAACGGTTTAGGAAATTCTATGTAATTATTCTTGGAGATTGAAGATTGAAGATCGTAATTTATTTTTTTCCCAAAAGTTAAATTTGATTTAAAGGTTGAAATTTTGAATGTGTGGAAAATTTCAATTTAATTGGGATTCAAAATTAATTTTTGGAGATCCTAATAGGTAAATTGGAATATGGCATGAAATTCGAGACACGACCCCTCGGGATAGGCCGACAGACCTTGGTGGGGCTGCAGCCCCTGCCCTCGAGCAGGATGGGGCTGCGGCCGTCCCTGTGCAGGCCCACACCACCCACGGCCGCAGGCTTGGCCTGCAACCAGGGGTGGCCGTGGCCTGCCCAAGGCTGGCCGCAGCCTGGGCGTGCAGCCTCTGGCTGCAGGCCGGCTGCTGCGCCCAGCCTGGGCGCACAGCCTGGCGCTGCAGGCTTGGCCTGCAGCCCGGCAGGGCTGCACATGAGGGCGGTCGTGGGCTGCCAGCCCCTCCGGGGTTGGTGGCTGCCCACGGCGGCTGCCGCCTACGGGGGCGGCGGTCCGACGGTCCAAAAATCAGAAAATTTTGATTTTTAAACTTGAGATTTAATTTTAAATCATGTTTAAAAATATGTAATTGAAAATTTGAAATTTTTGAAATTACATATTATTACACATGATGTTTAAAATTGTTTAAAATTTAAAACTTGAAATTTAAATTTGAAATTCGAATTTAGAATTTGAATTTGAAATTTAAATTTTTGGAGATTTAAATTTTAAATAATTCTTGGGATGAGAAATAAATGGAGAGGCTACATAAAGATCGATACAAGATGACGGAACAGAATTCAAGACCCAAAGAATGTTTTGGATGGAATTTTGTAATCTTTATTTTCTTTGTTCTAGGATGGAACCATAGCTTGGTTATTCTGTCAATTATTTTTTCTGTGATTTGTCATGGATGTATAAATATGTATTGATGGATGTTTTGTATGCATATTTGATAACATGTCATATAGGATAGGTGAGTGCCGCTCATACTATATTGATCATACATAATTTGTCAAAACTTGCATGTTTTTCAAAATATTGGGTGGGAGAGGGTTTCAAACAAAACCCACGGCCTCCATTGTTGATCCATATGTGAAAGCATGGTAACGCCTCGCGTCAGTTCTGCCCTGACCACACCCCTCGGTAGGTGTTTGCCGCCGCCGGTATATTAGATTGGATCTCCTATGTGGAAAACGTGTTCGGGTGCGATCCTATTCATGACCACCCCTCGATGGCTTGGTAGGACGTGGATCGGGCTACGTAAACAATGGTTATACACTCAAGACTCGTTTAGTTATTAACCTTTCCTAGAAGCTCTGTTAACTAAACTGGTGGCCAAATAAGCAGTTATTAATATATGTCTTAACCTTGGAGGATTTAAGGCAACATATATTAATTGGACGGGGTCCATGTTCCGGCTATTTGTTTTCATGACCACCCCTCGGTGGCTTGGGGCAATAGGTGCTAAGAATTACCGTCGCAATGCTACATGTTTTTCAAGTTTCATGTAGGAACGTACTTGTATGTTTTATTTGCTAAATTATCTGTATATTTGCTTGGGCTTTGTAATGATGTCTAGTATAATTTTATTTCAGTTCAAAATGTCACCGACACCCCTCATTTCGTTACTTACTGAAAATAAGTTGAATGGCGATAATTATAAAGACTGGAAAAGAAATCTATCAATAGTTCTCAGCTACGAGAGACACAAGTTCATACTAGACGAACCATGCCCACCTAGGCCCAAACCTGACACACCACTTGAGGAGGTCCCGGTTGCCTATAATCGTTGGAGAGAATCCAATGAGATAGCTCGATGCTACATCCTTTCTAGCATGACGTGTGCTTTACAAAAGCAGCATGAGACTTATCATGGAAAATCTGGAGGACATGTTCGGAGGCCAAGAAAAATTGGCTCGACAGTCCGCTATCACCAGTATTATGAACTCTAAGCAGAAGGCGGGTACTCCGGTGAATGACCATATGATCACTCTAATGGGATTCTTCGCTGAGGCTGCCGAAAACGGTGCTGAGTTGGACTACAACACCCAGATCGAGATGGTATTCAAAACTCTGTCTAAAGATTTTGTGGGGTTTAAGGCCGTATACAATCTGGAGACAAGGGAGTTAGGACTAACCGAGCTCATGAAGCAACTCCAAGCTTATGAGCTGATGATCAGGGATGGGGATGCTATCCAACCCAAAGGTGAGGCCAATTTAACGGAATCTTCCAAACCCTCACGGAAGAGGAAGAGGCCAAATCAGAAGCAAGCGGCTTCCAGTTCTTCTAATCCTCCTGTCTCGGATGGGAAGAAGAAGAACAAGAACAAGAAGCCCAAGGACCCTAAAAAGTCCAAGTGCTTCCGTTGTGGAAAGGTAGGTCATTTCAAGAAGGCTTGCCGGGAAATCCTAGCCGCCAAGGGCAAGGAAGGTAAGGAACTTCTTTATTTAGAAGCGTGTTTGGTGGAAGAATCGAAAGACACTTGGGTCATTGATTCGGGCGCCACTAATCATGTTTGTGTTTCTATGCAGGGGTTCGTAGAAACGAGAAGTCTACATGATAGGAGCCTCTCGTTACGAACTGGGGACGGCAGCTTGGTGGTGGCTAAGGCAGTGGGAGATGTTTACCTTTATTTTGATCAATTTAGGTTTATTTTATTAAAAGACTGTTTTTATGTTCCTAATTTCAAGAGGAACCTTATATCGGTAGCTTGTTTAATAAAGGATTCTTATTCAGTTTCTTTTAGCAAAAGAGTTGATATTCGTTGAAATAAGTCTTTTATCTGTTCTGGATGGATGGATGGAAACCTATATTTGATCAAACCAAAGATGTACTCACTGCTTGACATTGAATTAATTGATAACTCTAAAAGGTTGAAAGTTTCTCACTCTAACAAGGCGTATCTTTGGCATTTAAGACTTGGTCATATTAATCAGGATAGGATTCAAAGATTGGTGAAACATGGTCCTCTGGAATCTCTAGAGGAGGTACGTCTTCCCCAATGTGAGTCTTGTCTAGAGCGTAAGATGACTAAGAGGTCTTTTGGAGCTAAGGGTACAAGTGCTCAGGAGCTCTTAGAAATTGTGCATACTAACGTATGTGGCCCCATGAACGTCACAGCACGAGGAGGGTTCGAGTATTATGTCTCTTTTATAGATGATTACTCGAGGTATGGATATGTGTATCTGATGCACTGTAAGAGCGAAACCTTTGACAAGTTCAAAGAGTATCGTGCGGAAGTGGAAAAGCAATTAGATAAATCCATAAAGACACTTCGATCTGATCGAGGTGGCGAATACCTCTCCGATGAATTTCTAGGACATCTTGTAGAGAACGGCATATTATCCCAATTGACTGCACCTGGTACTCCACAACAGAATGGTGTAGCCGAAAGGAGAAACAGGACCTTATTGGATATGGTACGATCCATGATGAGTTATTCAACGCTGCCATTATCTTTTTGGGGATATGCTTTACAAACGGCGTGCTATATTCTGAACCAAGTTCCAAGCAAATCAATTCCCAGAACTCCGTATGAATTGTGGCGTGGCAGGAAGTCCTCCCTTGGACACATGAGGATATGGGGCTGCCCGACACATGTACTGGATGGGGATGCGAAAAAGTTGGAATCAAGATCAGAATTATGCATGTTTATAGGGTATCCAAAAGGAACTAAAGGAGGTCTGTTCTATAACCCGAAGGAACAAAAAGTCATTGTCTCAACCCATGCGACATTCTTGGAGGAAAGTCACATGAATGACTTTAAGTCTCGAAGCAAAATGGTGCTAGAGGAGTTATCAGGTGAAAGAACTGCTCCACAGATTTCGGTCTTGGACGCAAGTCCGAGTTCCAATGAAAGACCTGCAGACGATCAACAATTTAGGGTGCCTCGTCGTAGTGGGAGGGTTTCGAAGAAACCTAATTTCTTCATGTATGATGCTGAGGTATACCAGGCCGAGGCTCATGAGCATGAGGAAGATCCGGTCACATATGATGAAGCTATAAGGGATGTTTATTCTAAATCTTGGAAACAGGCTATGAACAATGAGATGGATTCTATGAAATCCAACTTTGTTTGGGAACTTGTAGATTTTCCGGATGGGATAAAACCCATTGGATGCAAATGGGTCTACAAAAGAAAGAAGGATGCGGAAGGGAGAGTGGAAACTTTCAAAGTTAGACTAGTTGCAAAGGGATACACGCAAAAGGCCGGAATCGATTACGAGGAAACCTTTTCGCCTGTTGCTATGCTGAAGTCTATTCGTATTCTTCTGTCCATTGCTGCGGCTCTCGATTACGAGATCTGGCAAATAGATGTCAAGACGGCATTCTTGAATGGCCATCTTGAAGAGTGTATCTATATGATACAGCTCGAAGGCTTCGTAACAAAAAACCAAGAAAGGAAAGTCTGCAAGTTGCTTAGATCCATTTATGGATTAAAGCAGGCATCTCGCTCGTGGAACCAGAGGTTTGATCAAGCGATTAAGACATTTGGTTTTGAGCAGAATGTTGATGAACCTTGTGTTTATAAACGTATTAAGGATGGAAAAGTGGTCTTTCTGATACTCTATGTCGATGATATACTACTCATTGGGAATGATGTAGGGAACTTATCATCGGTCAAGCTTTGGTTACACCAACAGTTTGACATGAAGGACTTGGGAGAAGCTAATTATGTTCTAGGCATTCGTCTCTTCAGAGATCGAAAGAACAAAATGATAGCATTATCCCAAGCTTCATACATACATAAAATAATTGACAAATATGCAATGCTAGAGGGAAAGAAAGGCTCACAACCTTCTATTGGCGGTCTAACTCTTTTGTTGGATGACTGTCCCAAGACATCGGAAGAAAGAGAGTGTATGAGTAAGGTCCCTTATGCATCCGCTGTGAGTAGCCTTATGTACGCTATGCTTTGCACTCGCCCAGACATATGTTTTGCAGTAGGTATGGTGAGTCGATATCAAGCGAATCCTGGAACCAAGCACTGGCAAGCAGTAAAGCATATACTCAAGTATCTTAAGAGAACGAGGGATTATATGCTGGTGTATTCTGGAGGGGACCTAACACCCGTAGGATACACGGACTCAGACTTCCAGACTTGTAAGGATTCGAGGAAATCGACACCTGGATCAGTGTTTTTACTCGGAGGAGGCGCCATTGTGTGGAGGAGTGTGAAGCAGGGCTACACAGCTGACTCTACTATGGAGGCTGAGTATGTGGCTGCGGCTGAGGCATCTAAAGAAGCGGTTTGGCTCCGCAAGTTCTTTAGAGACCTTGAGATCATTCCGGGTGTTGACAAGCCTATCACACTTTACTGTGATAACACAGGGACTATTGCCAACACAAGGGAATCTCGGCACCACAAGAGGACCAAACACATAGATCGGAGGTATCACATTATTAGAGGGCATGTGGAGACAGGACAAGTGGATGTATGTAAGATCGCGTCCGAGGACAACATTGCCGATCCCTTTACTAAGACTTTGGTAGCTAGAAGCTTTGAGAGGCATGTAGAGGCGATGGGGATGCGTAACATGGCACATCTACTGGCTTAGGGCAAGTGGGAGATTGTTAGGAAATGCCCTAAGTATTAGAGACATTTTTGATGTATTCATTTTGAACTGGATAATAAAATTATATATAGAGGTTATTCATTACATTGCTATCTGTCCTCGTCTTATTTACATGTTAAAGTAAATGTAAGCAAATATGGCTCACTGACTGCTTGTGTTAAAACTGTTAGAACGTTGCATGCAATGGACTTTTGTATGCGAGAAGACAATGTTCTAAAGTTAGCAGTCTAAACTATGGTCTGTAGTCTATGGGGTTAGACCGAGCATCTAACTCATGTTAAGACTATTATGTTGTCTAAAGCCTTGGAGGGGACGGTCTGTCTTGACTGTCTGGAGCTGGACTCCCAAGTAAGATATGTTACTTGGTGGTGACATATTAGACCGGGACTGAAGCGTGATTGATCTACGTAGTCCGCTATGAGTGGATCAATCTGCTTTTGACGTTCATTGTGCAATAACCTTAATCTTGAGTAAATGAACTACTTCATGTATATGACTTGTGTACTTTGATGTTCCAATAGCTAAAGCGTCTCAAAGGTAGTAAGCTTATAGACCGGTTCGTTGGGTGCATGACTTGTATACGATGAAGGGTTTGTTTGCAGATATCGGAATCATAGCTCTGAGGAGTTAAAGGTATCCTCTTAAAGGCATTATACTGAATGTGAAAATGGACAAGGCCTTGGGTCGTCTGCTGGGCGGATGACTTCTTATTCACATATGGTGAATAATCATTTTCTTAATTCGGTAGTATAATGGAACTTTAAGATAGCCTGATCAGTAGGATTAAACAGACTTTGACCTAAGGCTGATCATGGATATCATATGAGGGTTTTGCATATATGACAAGGTCATTGGATAGTAGCTCGTCACAGGCTTACGTAATACGGTATATAATTGGGAGTTCAGTTTCAAGTTTATAGTGGTGTGACTCTGAAACTAGTGATCATATGATTGAGTTGTTCGGTAAAGACTGATGATCATATGGAATCACGGGAGCCCGATTATATATGTCCAATCAGTCCCTCTACTAGCTCCACATAATTCCTTAACGTTTGGCAAATTGATTTGTGTATGCTATTGGCTAGTTTATTATGCATGGATGGTGATGACACAGGATTAGGATGGTAGACAAGATTCTCTCCAGTTGGATTCAGATTTTGTTTTGGATAATAGAGTACACAATTATTTGAACTCCAAATAAAGTTGCCATGATTTTATTTGAGATTGGATTGGAGTTGTAGAAAATTATCCATGAGAACAAGAATATGAAACACAACCGTTTTGTGGAATTTGAAATTTGAATTTTGAAATTTGAATTTGGAATTTTGAATTTGAAATTTGAATTTGAAATTCGAATTTGAAATTTGAATTTAAAATTCGAATTTGAAATTTGAAATTTGAAATTTGAAATTTGAATTTGAAATTTGAAATTCAAATTTTGAATCACAGTCCAAGTAGGATTCAAATTTGTTGTGGAAAATCCACAAGGTTTGAAATTCGAATTTGAGTTGGATTTGGAGAGGATAATCTTGTTAGAATCCTACTTGAATTTTGAATCTAAATTCCAACAAAAGTGGACGAAATTTTTGAGGATAATCCTCAATGGAATTTCGGTTTTTGTGGATAAGTTTCAAGGGAAAATTCAAGCTTCAATCCTAGTTGAATTTGGATTCTCTCCTTCCCTGAAAAGTGGCTGAAATTAGGGAGAAAATCTCCTAGGAAATTCGGTTATTTTTGGATAAGGTTGAGATCAGATTCAAGCTTGAAAATCCTAGTGGAATTTTTTGATTCTCCCTTATCCATAATGGCCGAAATCTTTAGGAGAGATTCTCCTTGTAATTTTTGGATTTTTTGGGTTGAAAAAGTGAGATAAAATTCTAGTTAAAATCTTGTTTAGATTTGGATTGGATTTATCCTAAGAAAACCGAATTTTATTGTGGAGATTCTCCCTTGGAAAAATTCGGATTTTATGGATATAGATAAGGGAAAATATCTTTTCCTAATCCAATTCAAATTCAGAGAATCACCTCATGCAGGTCTATAAATAGAGGTCCTGCCACTCCAGTTCTCTCAGACCACAGACTCTCAGGTAAGCAGGCTTATTGTTGCACAGCTCATCGTGACAATAAAGTTCTTTAGAGATCTGGGTGGTCGGAAGAAGACTAGCAGTGCTAGCATACCGATCGAGGTTCAGAGTGCCCACATACTCAGCCATTCAGGAATTGGAGAATAGTAGAGAAGGCTAGTTGGTTGAAGCCTCCGGTCATTCTCCTCCTGCAAGATTGGCGTCCTTGAGGTATGAGTTTTAATTGTTGTTGGTTTATTGTATATGGCATCATGAGATATTTAACGATCTAAAAATTTTTATTGTTCCGCTGCGCTACTCTGATACGTTTTTACCGGTTTATTTTCCTACACAACACGACCGTGTCTCCGAAAATTTTATTTTTCCAATTGGTACACGATGTCACACACGGTCGTGCACCTGGGCGTGTCACTCCACACGGTCATGTTTCACCAACACGTCCGCTGACATCTCAACAACCCGATCAGTACACGGTCACTTACACGGACGTGTACTTGACCGTGTTCATTAATATAACCCTGTTCACTCGTACCACCTTATGTTCATGCACTTTGCAGATGGTACACGGCTACTTACATGGCCGTATACCTGACCGCGTTTACTTACACAGTCACACGGTCATTTTCACGTGTATAATCTAGGCAGTACACGGCCACTCACACGGTCGTGTATATGCCCATGTTCATTAAATTTTGCACTAAATGCATCAAATCGTTCCGAAATTTCTCATTAAATGAAATTTATGGTACATGGATGGGGTGGTCCTTACAGGTGACTCGAAGAATAATGATTCATGGGAATGGTTCTTCACCAAGTTAAGGGAATAAATAGGCACACGAGATGAACTTGCCATTGTGACTAATAGGCATAAAAGTATTGAATATGTAGTTAATAAGGTGTATCCAGAAGCTAATTTTGGGATTTGCATTCAATACTTGGCTAGAAACTTAAAAGTGAGGTACAAAAGTTTTAATGGCACTATGAGGACTTATTTTGATGGTGTATCGAGGACATATCTTGTAAGTGAGTTCCATCATCAGATGGGATTTATCCATAATAGTATCCTGACCATACACAGGTACCTTATGGAGGCAGCTCTAGAAAAATGGTCTTTAGCATTCTTTAATGGACGAAGGTATGCGATCATAACAACCAACATTGCGGAGTCATTAGACAGTGTGGATCAGAAAGCCAGGGTAATGCCTGTAGGATACTTGGTAGAATAGTTAAGGGAACTCTTACAAAGGTAATTTGTTGATAGACGTGAAGTTACCCTTAAATTTGAATCTAGCCTTGCCCCCACAGCTAAAAAAAGTCTTCATGCCCAATATTCTATGGGTCTAGCACTAATGGTAACTGTGTATTTAATTTAGTAATTTTAACAATGAGTATGAGTACAAGTACATTTTTATGTTGACTAGTTTTATTAATTGTTATTACGACCTTTGGTAATATAATTTGTACCTTCTACTTCATTATATCCACGGGCTGCTAATTAATTTGTGTATGCCATCACTAACTCAGCTGCTCAAACTTGGATTGTGGATATGAGACAACAAACATATATATGTAGGCAATTTCAGAGTAATCAATTACCTTGTCCTCATGCTTTTGTCCTTGTGTAACTGCTGACAAATGAGTCTTTATAATAATTACTCTAAGTGCTACACCAAATAGGAACTTTATGCAACTTGTGAACTTGTTGTACATCCAACTGATAGTGTTGAACGATATAATATTTCTAAAAAAGTTAGGAACTGAGTAATGAATCCTCTAAAATCAAAGCGTGGGCCTGGAAGGCCTCCAGTTACCAGGATTTTATCTCAAGGTAAAGAGCCAGAGATAGTAAGGTGCAATAGATGCCATACTCATGAACACAACAGGAAAACATGTACTAACCCAGTTCTACTTCATCTAAGTGCATTAACATCATCACATAAATTATCCAGAAGTATGGCCAGTCAAACATGATGGCGATTTATATTTAAATTAATTTTATGATAATGTTTCAGATGGCTAAATTATATTGTTATGGTCTATAATTTGACTAAGGATATTATATTAAGTGTATTTATAATTTGTGAACATATAAGATCAATGTTCATAATTGTGCTGTGGTTTATATAATTTGTCATGCCCCATGTATTTTTTACTAATTAAAGCTAAACTTGGTCATTATCATAATAACCATCTGATATAATATGTTTGTATATTATGTCCCGTCATATTGCAGTACGTGTATATATAATTTGTGAACATAAATCATTGATGTTGATAATCTTATTATAGTTTCAATAATTAATAATGGCTCATGTATTTCTTATTAATTAATAATGGTCATGGTCATCATATAATGACCGGCTAATATTATAATATGTTATATCTTATATCTTGTCAAATTACAGGGGCATGTATATTATTATTTTTGTGAACAGATATCATCAATGTTGATAATCTTGTTATGGTTTATATAATTTGTTATGCCTCGTATAATCTACAAGCTGCTATTGGTCATCATATAATGACCAGGGGTCATTAGCATACTTACCATCGAAATGAAATTGTTTGTATCCTACGTCCCGTCATATTAGATTATTAGCAGTACATATATATATCTATGCCAAAAAGACATTATAATTCAAAATCATCCCAGCAGTTGTCCTTGTCGATATCGCCTTTCACATTCTTGGAATCTTTCTACAAAGCATTGTACCATAGGTGGCAAGTCAAGTACTCTCAGAATAGGGGATTGCACTGCTGTGTAGCCCAGTTATCCACTCTTTTACCTTAGGCTAGGCAATGTGCATTTACAATAGTGAAAATTCTACAGTCTCCCCTGCATTACCAGGAGTCAACATAATAATTACCACCAGTCAATATAAAAATTACCACGTGTTAACATAACATTACCAGTAGTTGAAAACAAAAAATTATCAGGAGCTAAACACCAAAATGATTATAAGTAAATTAATAACTCACCCATTCAATTGATTTGGAGCATCCACGATGGTAATTGGAATTGGATGCAACTTCGAGCCACTTCTTAGCTTGCTATCTAACAAGTCGACTTTATTGGCAATAAGTGGTAAGACATTGGACATTACATCTATTGTGGACATGAGGTGGTCATTGTAGGCTCCATCAGATGCCATCAAGTCGTAAACTTGTATGTTCCATATATCCAGGTTGAGTATTGAAAAAATCCAATGATTTAAAGTAGGAATGTTCATTAGAATGAACACCTTCTCAACATTAAATCACAACCAATTACATGCAATCTCACCACCTAGAATGTATTTTCCCAAGTTTTGCACTTTCCTCCACTCA
The DNA here is from genome assembly GCA_035233585.1 of Antiaris toxicaria. Classification (NCBI taxonomy): domain Eukaryota; kingdom Viridiplantae; phylum Streptophyta; class Magnoliopsida; order Rosales; family Moraceae; genus Antiaris; species Antiaris toxicaria. The sequence goes on from CP141155.1 coordinate 76,331,374, forward strand.
TAGTCAATTTTTTGCACTTGTCTTTGGACCATGCTTCACGGATTATAGAATCAAATAAAGTGTTAGTGGTGTTGAAGGGTATCCTCAAATAGTCAGGATAGTGTTTGCATTTCTTCCTCAAGTAGTAAAAGGCAACATTGACGTGCTGTTTATTACAAAATCAATACACTATTTGAGTAATAAATACAAAACAAAGGTGCTAGAATATCAATTCGGAAAGGAATATAAAATCTTGTTATGCTTACTTACACAATCGCACAGCCAAATATTTGGGGTTGCAAGCTCGTAGAACCAGCTTTTGTTTATAACTTGCATAATCCCCATATCATAGCCGATCTCCCATTTGTCCTTTATGGTTGTGTAATGAGCTGGAAGCTTGCTGGAAACATTGAGTCACATACATGGTTAATATCACAGTAACCTAATATTACTCAACAATATCATATACATACCCAGTTCCAACTCTTTTCAGTAACCCCCTTTTTAGCCATTCTCTGAATGTAGCCAACGTTTCATCAGATGATGGATATGATATCTCTTCGGGTAGAGATAGAACCTTAACCTTTTTTAGTGGCACATCCATCTTTCAAGTATTATCACCCTTTTCAGGGCTTAGGACAAATAAAGATGACTCTTTAGCTCGTTGTGTAAGCTTACGAGTCGTCTTTGACTGAATTGACTTTGGGTGTTGTTCTTGTTGGGCTATAGATCTCTTTTCCTTGCCTTTTACATTAGCCTCATTTGGAAAAAAGGCCAAATTGACATTTTCATCTCTCGACTTCTCCTCAATATCACCATCCTCCATTTTCTTCTTCTCTTCCAACCATCTTCATGTTTTTCCTCTCCTTCCTTTCCTCTATTTGTGTCTATACAGTCAATATAACAATTGATCATATATAAACTCCAAAAAATGCCCAATCAACATAAAATTCAACACTACTGGTGAGTTTATTAATTACTCCTATCACTAAAATAGGGACAACTCAACACTATAAGAAACATAGTCGACACAAAATGTGATAACCGGGAATTTTCAGATTCTCGAAGTGAATTAAAATTGTATGTATATGTGACGTCCCGTATGTTACCATACCATCCAACCGAGCTCCGATATCGACGTGATGGCTGGTAACCTCGTGGGTCGTCGTCCTCTTACTTAACATACTTAACTTTCCATTTTTTTTAATGTTTTCTTTTTAAAACGGAAGCAATTTTTATAGCAAATTTTTTTTTAACTTACATATTATACCTATATCTCTATCATACTCTTATAACATATAATTCATAAATTTCTTTCCTTCAACTTCCTTTTTGAACGCTCAGCGAAAGACTCATAGTAGTACCATACCCTCGCCTAGTCCCTTGGCACATGCAGATCCGTCCGTTATCCATCATATTACTTTAAACTAACAGGTTACTTGCCTGTAACATATGAACAACTAATGAGCTAGATGCTCAGTAAGTTCAAACATACATTCATTAACTTATAAATACTGGTAATATATATTATTACTAGAATATATGACATCACTTATAGACACATCATACACATCATCAAAACATAACATCGAAACATAACATAATATGTTAGCCTCTTCATGCTCATTTATCTCTTCGCTCATTGTTCTCATCATTCGATCGATCATCTCTTATCATTCTATTCTAATCTCTTCATTTCTTTTCTTTTCATTCCTATCATTTCTTAACTTTCTGTTCTAAACTTTCTTGTCTTTTCTATCGTTTTATCATCATTTCTTAACTTTTCATATCTTAAAAGCCAGTAACATATACACTAACATAACATCACGTAAAAACATGTCATTCACATTATACACATAACATCAAATACATCACATCACATATATTAATTCTATTATGTTCTTTTAAACTTCGTTTTATTATTTATTTATTTTTCATCGATTTCATTATGTCATTCTTTCATGTCGTTCGTTTCTTTTCTTATCATTCTTTACTTTTCTTTTCTTTTCGTATCATTTTATTTCTTTTCTTTTCACTTTCCTTTGGTGGGCCTGTTGCTGGTCGCACTTTAAAGATTATCGCTTCCTTCTCTGAAGGGGTGATCTTTAACTACCGCACCTTCGGGGTAGTGTCCAACCTATAAACTACCGCACCTTCGGGGTAGCACCATATCTGCGTGGAGGATATAGACATTAACCTCACCTACGGGAAGCTGGTACACCAACAACTTAAGTTTTTAGTCTTATTATCTTGTATACTTTTATTTTTCTTATATTGATTTTTCATTGTACATATTTTTCATGACATTCATAATCTTTCTTTTCTCATTTTTCATAAAACATTTCATGGGACATTTGTTCTTTCGTTGTTCTATCTTTCTTTTGTAATTCTTTCTCATTGACATCTCATTCTTTCATTCTCATTTCGTAAGGCATATATCGTTGTTTCATGCTGTTGTTTTTCTTTTCTTAATTCTTTACTTTACTTGTGTGAATTATATCAGTCACACTTTAGCATATATAGCACATATTACTTATATATCATCACATCACATCATAACAAACAAAAATACGTTTAGTTATGTGCAGACAATTATTCTCTGTTTATCATTTGCATCATTCTATCTATCGTATCTTATCATCATACTCCTATCGATCATAGCTTATCATTGCTTCTCTTTCTTGTCTAACTCTTCACTTTCATATCACTTTTCATAAAACATCTATCCTTTTGTTCTCATAAAACATACCCTTTCTTAATTCCTTTCATTACCGATCATCATTACTCTATCAATCATAACTTAACTTTCATAAAACTTTTCATAAATATCTATTCTTTCCTTTCATATCTCATCTCTTTTTTTATGTATTCTATCATAACATTCTCATTCGCACTCTTTCCATTCTTCTATCTCTCTTTCTCACATTTTTACTCTCATAAAGCTTTTATAATACATTCCTTCGTAATTCAATATATATACATATATATTTTTTATAAATTATTTATTAAAACCTATCTTTTAACATCATCATAGTATTGCTATAGAGTTATTATAGCATCATCATAAATCACATCATGACATTTGCATACAAAACATATAAATACAATAAGCTTGTTCATAGTTGCAGACGGGTAAATGTCTGAACTTACTCATAGCGTGCTTATCCTCTTCTTGGAATCCATCGACGTCCTTTGTCGCGTCTGGATCGGGTTCCTACAGACAAACTTTGTCCGTTAATCACATTTTCATTTATAGATTTTATTTTATTAAAAAGCTTGATTCTGATCTTATAACCCTTAATTATAACCTTAGGACAGCTCTTTAAACCTTAATGGCCATTTTCGAATTTTTCTCCAACTTTTTGAAAAATTACGATTTTACCTGTAACTTTTGACAAAATTACAATTTTACCCTTGGCGTGATTTTTCATAACTTAAACCTCAATTTTGGCTTTTACAAACTTCATTACCCTATTCCGGGGTCATTGGGGTTCTTTTCCCATAATTTGAGAATCTTTGGGTAAAATAACCATTTTGTCCTTAGTGGGTCGTTTAATCATAACATTTTTATTTTCATACTTAGACTGGATTTTCTAAACCCAAAATCATCTAATTAACTTTTTAAATCTTATCAAACCTTTTCCTGATCAATTCTTATCATTTTGCCAATTTTTCACATTCCCGGCCCTCGGGAAGTATTATTCCGACCTAAGAGTCGGTTTACTAATCATAACTTGCCCATTCCTTTTTCCATGCCCTAATTCCTCGAGGGGGCTTGGGTTCTCTTCTCGATCATATTTTTACCCCTCATTTCCCAAAATACCCTTATGTGGTTACCGAAATTTTGACAGCATTTCCGCTTAATTTTTGAGGTTTCAGCGTTTAGGAAACGCCTGAAAACATCTATCCTGATCTAATTCTATCACGTACTATACTAGAGGTCTAGATTTTACGCAAAACTCATACTATTTACGTAAAATCGTTACATTATCACATATTTTTCTTTTCCTCTATTACAGCCATTTTCTTCTTTTTACATACATTCTTTTCCATAATTTTCATATCAATAATTATAAAACCATACAATAGTCCCAAACAATTAAATTGCAGAACGTAAAGAGGTCGGGATTTATACCGAATTGCAGTTCGGTCTGGACGGCATAAACCCTAATTCTTCGTTCTTCATATCTGAGGTCCCTGTTAGGAAATGCCCTAAGTATTAGAGACATTTTGATGTATTCATTTTGAACTGGATAATAAAATTATACTTAGAGGTTATTCATTACATTGCTATCTGTCCTTATCTTATTTACATGTTAAAGTAAATGTAAGCAAATATGGCTCACTGACTGCTTGTGTTAAAACTGTTGGAACGTTGCATGCAATGGACTTTTGTATGCGAGAAGACAATGTTCTAAAGTTAGCAGTCTAAACTATGGTCTGTAGTCTATGGGGTTAGACCGAGCATCTAACTCATGTTAAGACTATTATGTTGTCTAAAGCCTTGGAGGGGACGGTCTGTCTTGACTGTCTGGAGCTGGACTCCCAAGTAGAGACATGGATATGTTGCTCGGTGGTGACATATTAGACCGGGACTAAAGCGTGATTGATCTACGTAGTCCGCTATGAGTGGATCAATCTGCTTTTGACGTTCATTGTGCAATAACCTTAATCCTGAGTAAATGAACTACTTCATGTATATGACTTGTGTACTTTGATGTTCCAATGGCTAAAGCGTCTCAGAGGTAGTAAGCTTATAGACTGGTTCGTTGGGTGCATGACTTGTATACGATGAAGGGTTTGTTTACAGATATCGGAATCATAGCTCTGAGGAGTTAAAGGTATCCTCTTAAAGGCATTATACTGAATGTGAAAATGGACAAGGCCTTGGGTCGTCTGCTGGGCGGATGACTTCTTATTCACATATGGTGAATAATCATTTTCTTAATTCGGTTGTATAATGGAACTTTAAGATAGCCTGATCAGTAGGATTAAACGGACTTTGACCTAAGGCTGATCATGGATATCATATGAGGGTTTTGCATATATGACAAGGTCATTGGATGGTAGCTCGTCACGGGCTTACGTAATAAGGTATATAATTGGGAGTTCAGTTTCAAGTTTATAGTGGTGTGACTCTGAAATTAGTGTTCATATGATTGAATTGTTCGGTACAGAGTGATGATCATATGGAATCACGGGAGCCCGATTATATATGTCCAATCAATCCCTCTACTAGCTCCACATAATTCCTTAATGTTTGGCAAATTGATTTGTGTATGCTATTGGCTGGTTTATTATGCATGGATGGTAATGACACAGGATTAGGATGGTAGACAAGATTCTCTCCGGTTGGATTCAGATTTTGTTTTGGATAATAGAGTACACAATTATTCGAACTCGAAATAAAGTTGCCATGATTTTATTTGAGATTGGATTGGAGTTGTAGAAAATTATCCATGAGGACAAGAATATGAAACACAACCGTTTTGTGGAATTTGAAATTTGAATTTTGAAATTTGAAATTTGAATTTTGAAATTTGAAATTTGAATTTTGAATTTGAAATTTGAATTTGAAATTCGAATTTGAAATTTGAATTTGAAATTTAAATTTGAAATTTGAAATTTGAAATTTGAATTTGAAATTTGAATTTGAAATTTGAAATTCAAATTTTGAATCACAGTCCAAGTAGGATTCGAATTTGTTGTGGAAAATCCACAAGGTTTGAAATTCGAATTTGAGTTGGATTTGGAGAGGATAATCTTGTTAGAATCCTACTTGAATTTTGAATCCAAATCCCAACAAATAAGGGACGAAATTTTGAGGATAATCCTCAAGGAAATTTCGGATTTTGTGGATGAGATTCAAGGGTAAATTCAAGCTTCAATCCTAGTTGAATTTGGATTCTCTCCTTCCCTGAAAAGTGGCCGAAATTAGGGAGAATATCTCCTAGGAAATTCGGTTATTTTGGATAAGGTTGAGATGAGATTCAAGCTTGAAAATCCTAGTGGAATTTTTGATTCTCCCTTATCCATAATGGCCGAAATCTTTAGGGAAGATTTACCTTGAAATTTTCGGATTTTTTGGGTTGAAAAAAGGGAGATAAAATTCTAGTTAAAATCTTTTTTTGATTTGGATTGGATTGATCCAAAGAAAACCGAATTTTTAGTGGAGATTCTCCCTTGGAAAAATTCAGATTTTAGGGGTTTGGATAAGGGAAAATATCTTTTCCTAATCCAATTCAAATTCAGAGATTCACCTCATGCAGGTCTATAAATAGAGGTCCTGCCACTCTAGTTCTCATAGACCACAGACTCTCAGGTGAGCAGGCTTATTGTTGCACAGCTCATCGTGACAATAAAGTTCTTTAGAGATCTGGGTGGTCAGAAGAAGACTAGCAGTGCTAGCATAACGATCGAGGTTCAGAGTGCCCACACACTCAGCCATTCAGGAATTGGAGAATAGTAGAGAAAGCTAGTTGGTTGAAGCCTCCGGTCATTCTCCTCCTGCAAGATTGGCGTCCTTGAGGTATGAGTTTTAATTGTTGTTGGTTTATTGTATATAGCATCATGAGATATTTAACGATCTAAAAATTTTTATTGTTCCGCTGCGCCACCCTGATATGTTTTTACCAAATTATTTTCCTACAATTGGTATCAGAGCCATCTCATGACTATGCCATGTACATAAATTAGACAATTACTTAGTCTTTTTATTTATGTATGGATTTGATATTTAGAGAGTGGCATTCTAGGGTTCCTTTATGTTGTTATGGATTATGTATAAAGTATGTGGTTATTTTAATTTTTGAATTATTATAAGCATGCTTGTTAAATACCGGTTATGGTTCCTTAGAATTTAGAAAAATTGTATCTAGGAATTTTTATGTAACCATGGGAGCAGTTTATTAACACTGTGATTTTCCCATGGATTTTAATTTTTGTCTCTTAGAATTTTTATGGTTAGAATTTTTGTACACCGGAAATGGTTTAGAATTTTTTATGTAATTATTCTTGGAGGAGATTGAAGATTGAAGACCGTAATTTATTTTTCCCAAAAGTTAAATTTGATTTAAAGGTTGAAATTTTGATTGTGTGGAAAATTTCAATTTAATTGGGATTCAGATTAATTTTTGGAGATCCTAATAGGTAAATTGGAATATGACACGAAAATCGAGACACGACCCCTCGGGATAGGCCGACAAACCTTGGTGGGGCTGCAGCCCCTGCCCTCGGGCAGGATGAGGCTGCGGCAGCCCCTAAGCAGGCCCACACCACCCCGGCCGCAGGCTTGGCCTGCAGCCAGGGGTGGCCGTGGCTTGCCCAAGGCTGGCCGCAGCCTGGGCGTGCAGCCTGCCGGCTGCTGCGCCCAGTCTGGGTGTGCAGCCTGGCGCTGCAGGCTTGGCCTGTAGCCCGGCAGGGCTGCACAAGGGGCGGCCGTGAGTTGCCAGCCCCTCCGGGGTTGATGGCTGCCCACGGCGGCTGCCGCCTACGGGGGCGGCGGTCCGACGGTCCAAAAATCAGAAAATTTTGATTTTTAAATTTGAGATTTAATTTTAAATCATGTTTAAAAATATGTAATTAAAATTTGAAATTTTTGAAATTACATATTATTACACATGATGTTTAAAATTGTTTAAAATTTAAATTTGAAATTTAAATTTGAAATTCGAATTTGGAATTTGAATTTGAAATTTATATTTTTGGAGATTTAAATTTTAAATAATTATTGGGATGAGAAATAAATGGAGAGGCTACATAAAGATGGATACAAGTAGACGGAGCAAAATTCAGGACCCAAAGAATGCTTTGGATGGAATTTTGTAATCTTTATTTTCTTTGTTCTAGGATGGAACCATAGCTTGGTTATTCTGTCAATTATTTTTTCTGTGATATGTCATGGATGTATAAATATGTATTGATGGATGTTTTGTATGCATATTTGATAACATGTCATATAGGATAGGTGAGTGCCGCTCATACTATATTGATCATACATAATTTGTCAAAACTTGCATGTTTTTCAAAATATTGAGTGGGAGAGGGTTTCAAACAAAACCCACGGCCTCCATTGTTGATCCATATGTGAAAGCATGGTAACGCCTCGCGTCAGTTCTGCCCTGACCACACCCCTCGGTAGGTGTTTACTGCCGCCGGTATACTAGATTGGATCTCCTATGTGGAAAACGTGTTCGGGTGCGATCCTATTCATGACCACCCCTCGGTGGCTTGGTAGGACGTGGATCAGGCTACGTAAACAATGGTTATACACTCAAGACTCGTTTAGTTATTAACCTTCCCTAGAAGCTCTGTTAACTAAACTGGTGGCCAAATAAGCGGTTATTAATATATATCTTAACCTTGGAGGATTTAAGGTAACATATATTAATTGGACGGGGTCCATGTTCCAGCTATTTGTTCTCATGACCACCCCTCGGTGGCTTGGGGCAATAGGTGCTGAGAATTACCGTTGCAATGCTACATGTTTTTTCAAGTTTCATGTAGGAACATACTTGTATGTTTTTATTTGCTAAATTATCTGTATATTTGCTTGGGCTTTGTAATGATGTCTAGTATAATTTTATTTCAGTTCAAAATGTCACCGGCACCCCTCATTTCGATACTTACTGAAAATAAGTTGAATGGTGATAATTATAAAGACTGGAAAAGAAATCTATTAATAGTTCTCAGCTGCGAGAGACACAAGTTCGTACTGGACGAACCATGCCCACCTGGGCCCAAACCTGACACACCACTTGAGGAGGTCCCGGTTGCCTATAATCGTTGGAGAGAATTCAATGAGATAGCTCGATGCTACATCCTTGCTAGCATGACGAGTGCTTTACAAAAGCAGCATGAGACTTATCAAGTTGCTGGGGAGATCATGGACAATCTGGAAGACTTGTTCGGAGGCCAAGAAAAATTGGCTCGACAGTCTGCAATCACCAGTATTATGAACTCCAAGCAAAAGGCGGGTGCTCCGGTGAAGGACCATATGATCACTCTAATGGGATTCTTCGCTGAGGCTGCCGAGAATGGTGCTGAGTTGGACTACAACACCCAGATCGAGATGGTGTTCAAGACTCTGTCTAAAGATTTTGTGGGGTTTAAGGCCGCATACAATCTGGCGACAAAGGAGTTAGGACTAACCGAGCTCATGAAGCAACTACAAGCTTATGAGCGGATGACCAGGGATGAGGATACGGTCCGACCTAAAGGAGAGGCCAATTTAGCGGAATCTTCCAATCCCTCACGGAAGAGGAAGAGGCCAAATAAGAAGCAAGTGGCTTCCAGTTCTTCTAATCCTCCTGTCTCGAACGGGAAGAAGAAGAAGAAGAACAAGAAGCCAAAGGACCCTAAAAAGTCCAAATGCTTCCATTGTGGGAAGGTAGGTCACTTCAAGAAGGCTTGCCAGGAATTCCTAGCCGCCAAGGGCAAAGAAGGTAAGGAACTTCATTACTTGGAAGCGTGTTTGGTGGAAGAATCGAAAGACACTTGGGTCATTGATTCGGGCGCCACTAATCATGTTTGTGTTTCTATGCAGGGGTTCGTGGAAACGAGAAGTCTACATGATAGGAGCCTCTCGTTGCGGACTGGAGATGGTAGCTTTGTGGTGGCTGAGGCAGTGGGAGATGTTCACCTTTATTTTGATCAATTTAGGTTTATTTTATTGAAAGACTGTTTTTATGTTCCTAATTTTAGGAGGAACCTTATATCGGTAGCTTGTTTAATAAAGGATTCTTATTCAGTTTCTTTTAGTAAAAGAGTTGATATTCGTAGAAATAAGTCTTTTATCTGTTCTGGATGGATGGATGGAAACCTATATTTGATCAGACCAAAGATGTACTCACTGCTTGACACTGAATTAATTGATAACTCTAAAAGGTTGAAAGTTTCTCACTCTAACAAGGCATATCTTTGGCATTTAAGACTTGGTCATATTAATCAGGATAGGATTCAAAGATTGGTGAAAGACGGTTCTCTGGAATCTCTGGAGGAGATACGACTTCCCCAATGTGAGTCTTGTCTAGAGGGTAAGATGACTAAGAGGTCTTTTGGAGCTAAGGGTACAAGAGCTAAGGAGCTCTTAGAAATTGTGCACACTGACGTATGTGGCCCCATGAACGTCACAGCACGAGGAGGGTTCGAGTATTATGTCTCTTTCATAGATGATTACTCGAGGTATGGATATGTGTATCTGATGCACCGCAAGAGCGAAACCTTTGATAAGTTTAAAGAGTATCGTGTGGAAGTGGAAAAGCAATTGGATAAATCCATAAAGACACTTTGATCTGATCGAGGTGGCGAATACCTCTCCGATGAATTTCTAGGACATCTTGTAGAGAACGGGATTTTATCCCAATTGACTGCACCTGGTACTCCACAACAGAATGGTGTAGCCGAAAGGAGAAACAGGACCTTATTGGATATGGTACGGTCCATGATGAGATACTCAACGCTGCCATTATCATTTTGGGGATATGCTTTACAAACAGCGTGCTATATTCTGAACCAGGTTCCGAGTAAATCAATTCCTAGAACTCCGTATGAATTGTAGCGTGGCAGGAAGCCCTCCCTTGGACATATGAGAATATGGGGCTGCCCGGCACATGTACTGGATGGGGATGCGAAGAAGTTGGAACCAAGATCAGAATTATGCATGTTTGTAGGGTATCCAAAAGGAACTAAAGGAGGTCTGTTCTATAACCCGAAGGAACAAAAAGTCATTGTCTCAGCCCATGCGACATTCTTGGAGGAAAGTCACATGAATGACTTTAAACGTTGAAGCAAAGTAGTGCTAGAGGAGTTATCGGGTGAAAGAACTGCTCCATAGATTTCGGTCTTGGACGCAAGTCCAAGTTCCAGTGAAAGACCTGCAAACGATCAACAATTTAGGGTGCCTCGTCGTAGTGGGAGGGTTTCTAAGAAACCTAATTTCTTTATGTATGATGCTAAGGTATACCAGGCCGAGGTTCATGAGCATGAGGAAGATCCGGTCACATATGATGAAGCTATAAATGATGTTGATTCTAAATCTTGGAAATAGGCTATGAACAATGAGATGGATTCTATGAAATCCAACTCTGTTTGGGAACTTGTAGATTTGTCGGATGGGATAAAACCCATTGGATGCAAATGGGTCTACAAAAGAAAGAAGGATGCGGAAAGGAGAGTGGAAACTTTCAAAGCTAGACTGGTTGCAAAGGGATACACGCAAAAGGCTGGAATCGATTACGAGGAAACCTTTTCGCCTGTTGCTATGCTGAAGTCTATCCGTATTCTTCTGTCCATTGCTGCGGCTCTCGATCACGAGATCTGGCAAATGGATGTCAAGACGGCATTCTTGAATGGCCATCTTAAAGAGTGTATCTATATGATACAGCCCGAAGGGTTCGTAGCGAAAGGCCAAGAAAGGAAAGTCTGCAAGTTGCTTAGATCCATTTATGGATTAAAGCAGGCATCCCGCTCATAGAACCAGAGGTTTGATCAAGCGATTAAGACATTTGGTTTTGAGCAGAACGTTGATGAACCTTGTGTTTATAAACGTATTAAGGATGGAAAAGTGGTCTTTCTGATACTCTATGTCGATGATATACTACTCATTGGGAATGATGTAGGGAACTTATCATTGGTCAAGCTTTGGTTACACCAACAGTTTGACATGAAGGACTTGGAAGAAGCTAATTATGTTCTAGGCATTCGTCTCTTCAGAGATCGAAAGAACAAAATGATAGCGTTATCCCAAGCTTCATACATAGATAAAATAATTGACAAATATGCAATGCTAGAGGCAAAGAAAGGCTCACAACCTTCTATGGCCGGTTTAACTCTTTCATTGGATGACCATCCCAAGACATCAGAAGAAAGAGAGCGTATGAGTAAGGTCCCTTATGCATCCGCTGTGGGTAGTCTTATGTACGCTATGCTTTGCACTCGCCCGGACATATGTTTTGCAGTAGGTATGGTGAGTCGATATCAAGCGAATCCTGGAACCAAGCACTGGCAAGCAGTAAAGCATATACTGTAAGGACCACCCCGTCCTTGTAACTCACTAAATTATTCAATGAGAAGCTGAGGAATAATTTGATGCGTTTTTAGTCCAAATACATCGAACACGGTCAGGTACATGGTCGTGTAAGAAACCGTGTACTGATCGGATTGTTTTATGAGAGAGGCCGTGTGAGTTAACATGGTCGTGTAGTTTTATATGGTCAGGTACACGGCTGTGTAAGTGGCCGTGTACCACTCGAGTAAGTGAGCATGGTCCAAGACACGGTCGTGTTGAGAAAGCCTAGCTAGTACACGCCCATGCTCAAGCCATACACGCCCGTGTTAGAACCTTTGTAGAAGGCCGTGTACTGAACAGAGAGCCAATTTGAAGACTCTCGTAATGCGTGAAACCTGATTACTATGAAATGAGTAATTAAGTTGATAAATGTAGCATAAATTCCAGTTGAATAGACTAAACAGGTGCAGTACTATTTATTACTATTCATATAGTGAAAAGGGGTAACCGACAGAGAACCCGGTCTACCCTGTTATGTGTATAAGTGTATAAGATACACAGTGTCATGAAACTAGTCCGGATGACCATTTACTAACACAAGACTGGTGAGCAGATCACTGAAATACTCGGACCAAACGTCTGAGCACAATAACGAGAATCTCCCTAGTAGGGTACAGTATCGAGAAAATGGTCTGGATGACCTCTTCTCACCCAGAGACTAACAAAATCGGAGTCAGAACACTCGGACTAGTCAGTTAGAACAAAGAACAGTGAACCATGAATAGTGAATAGTGAATAGTGAATAGTGCAAGATGCAGTGTCAAGTTACTGGCCAAGACGGCCTTAGTTTGACTTAAAACTGATATATCTAGACTCAGGACGCCCAAATTAGTCAAACGGACACCTGACACGTTTTTCGAGGTGGGACCTCACAGATCCTGAAAACTGGTCTAAAAGACCTCAGACGGACATATGACTGATAAAATTGAAATCAGAACGTCCGAATTAGTCAAGAGAGACTATGTCTGAAATTTCGCCTAGGAACGCCTCGGTTTGCGTGTGAAAGGACAACACAGTGTAGACACTACCGCAGTATAGGAATGAATAGTGATTTGGTATAGAATGGGCTCTTAGACAGTATAAAACAATTAGAAATCGTCAGTACAAAAATCAGATTCAGAAAATCCAATTTTTGGATGAAAATTAGAACACTGCCGAGAAAGGGCTGAAAAACGCAGTAGAAAACTAGACTGCGCAGAACCGATTCGGTTGGACTTTTACTCCAACCAAACCATGCCCCCTTTGGTTAGGAAAACAGCTGCAAAACCAGCTGAAAGTGATCCCTTAAATCAAGGGATGTGTTGGAGTTTTTAGATTAAAAAAATGGGGTTTTAAGGACAAGAGGACCATGACCATTTAATGCAAACTTGCTCCCTTTCACCCTCCATCATGGCTCCGAAATTTCAAGGGCTGCAGCACAGATTTTTGTCCCCCAATTGAGCTAAATTATGGCTTAATTAAGAGGGCTTAAAGTTAAGCAAAGTTGCTTTGAGTTGCCTATAAAAAGGTGCAACCACCCTTAGGTTTCACTTTTTCCATTTACTCACAAAAACACTCAAGAAAAATACAGCTTTCTCTCCCCTTTCTCTTCAGAAAATCCGACCCCTCTTCAGCCCCTAAACCACCCATATTTTCACATAACTTTCACATAAAAGCTTGGCCACACAAGTTGTTAGAGGTGCACTCTTCCAAGATAGTTTCGGTAAGACCCTAAAACCGAAATTTTTTCTACGGTGTAATTTTTCATCTTGGCTAGATATTAAGAGAAACTTTTTGTTTTCCTTGTGTTCTCATTCTACCACAAATGATCTCTCAACCCTCTTTGTTTTTTATGGAGCCTTGACAGCCACCCTTGGCCCGGTTGTGCTTGGATCAAAGCACTCTAAGGTATAAACCGAAAAACCCCCATCTTTTGTGGTTAGTTGTTTTTAAGTTTTTTATCAAAGGAGATTTATATGTATTTGGTTATGCACATGGGTTGTAATAAGTTATTTGAGCCCTTAGCTTTCAGTTTTTAAAGTTTTTGTGGTTGTGGTTGTGTTTACTTTAGTTTACAAGTGGTTTGAGATATGTGTGTGCATGAGTGTGTAGAGGGTGGCTGGACACAAAATCTGTCCCCAGGATCAGCCACGGATTTTGGCCAGTTTGACCTAATTAGAGTCCGAATCTGGGATTTGGTAAAACATAAAGTTTTAAGGAAATTTTGATACGGTCATTTTTACCTCAAATAGCCATTGGCAAAAAATGAACCTACGATAGGCTTTTCGGCTAGTTTTGGTTTGGTGTCCAAAACTAGGAGTAACAAATCCGGACCAAATGAACAGTCCCATATTTTTATTAAAATGACCCTTTTAGAGGCCGAACCAGAATTTGGTCAAAACACAAAAGTTTTAGATCTCGACGAAACCTTGAAACTGACTTTCATGGGTTTCAAAAATTCGGCCGTTTCAGACCCCAAACAGACCTGTTTTCAAAACTGCGTAAAACTGGAACTTTTATAAAAACTGGGCACAAAGGCCACGGGTTTGATGAATTTAGGAGCCGTTAGAGTTAGAATTAGGCTCCGAAATGAACACAAGAATTGTTCATTTTGTCGAGGACGAAAAGTTTCATGAATGCCGATTTCTCAAACAAAGTCATTTCGAACAAGTTTCAAATTATTTTCAAAAGTGGTCCAACACCACATTTTTTAGCACATTTACAATGTGTTCCCTTTAAATGACTTAGAAATGATTTCAACAAAAACACCCTCATCCTCCAACGGGGCGAGGTGAGACTCGTTTTCAAAAATGTGGGGACACCATACCCCTTTCAAACCATTTCAAACACTTTGCTTTCAAAAAAATGTGGGGACACCATACCCCTTTCAAAATGAAAAATCCTTTTGTAAGAATTTCTAGATTTGAACAAAGTTTTCAAAGGAATTTCACAAAGAACAAGGGACGTTTTTAGTAAGATATGGCAGAGGTAGCCTAGTCGGCTACGACACCATAATACAAGGTAGCCCGATAGGCTACCACACCCAAACAAGCAAAGTAACCCGAACGGTTACTATACCAAGCCTACACATAGTAGCCTGATAGGCTACCTAGTTGCCAAAACGTGAGGTAACCGGTCAGTTGACTGATCGGTAAATCAGTCAAGCACCGTGTTCAGAGCAACATTGTGAGGAATGTTGATTTAACTGTCAAGAAGACAGTTAATCAAACGTGACGGAAATTAGACACCAAATTCCCAGATAGGCCAATAGGGTACCGAGGGACCCCGGTACCACATGAAAGACGAGTATAGGCAAAAGTAGCCTAAGGACGTGGTAGTTAATTTATGGGGCCATAAGTTAATTAACCATATACGAATAAGTTAACTCTTGAGATAGAGAGTAAGTAGTGCCGACGGCAATCGGTATCAAGTAATTATCTACTTTAGTCACTGACAGTATTGGTGACTTAGAGAAGGTATTAACGAGAGACGTTATTGATGACAGGTAGTAACCTGCAAATTTCTAAAGGTGCGAATACAAGTGCTTGCAATTAAGTAAGTATAACTCCGCCTGCAGCATGAATAAAATGATGTTAAAATGATGGTTTTACAGTATGTTAAGTATGCCTTACATGCACACGATGTTGCACAGCATACATAAGAGCATATAGTTTCACAATCGAGTAGATTGATGAAAGAACAAGTTAGAAGCCATAGATCCCTACCGTATAGGATTGGGGATAGCTTAGAGAAGCATATGGCTAGAACAGTTAAACAAGATGGAAATAAATAGGTGTGCCGTACCAGCTCCTTCAGTTGAAGGGGTTTCCAGTTAAAGAAAGTTAAGGCCAAAAGTTGAGCATCAGTTGATGGCTCTTCGGCATTAGTTGACCTCGGGCGTTATCGTTGGTCTGCGCGCACACGGTACTGACACATGGGCCCTAAATACACAAGAGAAAGGAAAGAGTGCTAAAGCATAACTGAACATAACCGGATCATGCATAGTTCACTATCCGCATTAGTTCGCTATACTTTTAGCTACAGTAAGATACATGCTTTTACATGAAGTAATCTGTATGCATATGGTATATAAAGTTTGTATGCTATGACATGATATGTGATGATATGGTATATGCTAAGTGTTATATGTGACTATCTTGCATGCTTATGCGTTTTAAGTATGTATTATGTTTAAACATGTTTTGCGGTTAACATGTTGTACTTACTGGACTTAAAGCTCACGGAGTGTGTTCATGCTGTAGGTAAGCGTCCTATGGCATAAGCCACGATGGGCAATGACGACGGCGGAGGCGGATGTGAGGCGAGGTTATGGACACCATACGAGTTTAACTTCAGCACAATTTAAGTAAACAGTATTTTGAACAGTAACAGTACAGTACCAGTAGATGGTACTTTTAAATAGTAATCGTTAAATGGTATTTCTGAATAGTAATGCTTACACAATATTTTTGAGTAGTAATAGTTGAATAGTATTTTCGAATAGCAGTTGATTGATACTATTCAAAAATACTATTCCACAAAATGAACAGTATAAGTATGTTTGCAAGATTATTATTATGTTTCAAATTCTGCTTTTAATAGTACATGTACATGAATAGTAAATATGTGTGCTATAAAAAAATTTCTTCTAAAATTAGGGTAAACTATTAAAGATATTTTAAGTAAGCAATATTCAATTACAAGAAAGTATAAGTAAAAGTAAAGAAACAGTAGTTTTACAGTGATGGTCCGGGCAGCCTAGGACGCGGGGTGTCACATATACTCAGGTATCTTAAGAGAACGAGGGATTATATGCTAGTGTATTCTGGAGGGGACCTAACACCCGTAGGATACACGGACTCAGACTTCCAGAATTGTAAGGATTCGAGGAAATCGACATCTGGATCAGTGTTTTTACTCGGAGGAGGTGCCATTGTGTGGAGGAGTGTGAAGCAGGGCTGCACAGCTGACTCTACTATGGAGGCTGAGTATGTGGCTGCAGCTGAGGCATCTAAAGAAGCGGTTTGGCTCCGCAAGTTCTTTAGAGACCTTGAGGTCATTCCGGGTGTTGACAAGCCTATCACACTTTACTGTGATAATACAGGGGCTATTACCAACACAAGGGAATCTCGGCACCACAAGAGGACCAAGCACATCGATCGGAGATATCATATTATTAGAGGGCATGTGAAGACAGGACAAGTGGATGTATGTAAGATCGCGTCCGAGGACAACATCGCTGATCCCTTTACTAAGACTTTGGTGGCTAGAAGCTTTGAGAGGCATGTAGAGGCGATGGGGATGCATAACATGGCACATCTGCTGGCTTAGGGCAAGTGGGAGATTGTTAGGAAATGCCCTAAGTATTAGAGACATTTTGAGGTATTCATTTTGAACTGGATAATAAAATTATACTTAGAGGTTATTCATTACATTGCTATCTGTCCTTATCTTATTTACATGTTAAAGTAAATGTAAGCAAATATGGCTCACTGACTGCTTGTGTTAAAACTGTTGGAACGTTGCATGCAATGGACTTTTGTATGCGAGAAGACAATGTTCTAAAATTAGCAGTCTAAACTATGGTCTGTAGTGTATGGGGTTAGACCGAGCATCTAACTCATGTTAAGACTATTATGTTGTCTAAAGCCTTGGAGGGGACGGTCTGTCTTGACTGTCTGGAGCTGGACTCCCAAGTAGAGACATGGATATGTTGCTCGGTGGTGACATATTAGACCGGAACTAAAGCGTGATTGATCTACGTAGTCCGCTATGAGTGGATCAATCTGCTTTTGACGTTCATTGTGCAATAACCTTAATCCTAAGTAAATGAACTACTTCATGTATATGACTTGTGTACTTTGATGTTCCAATGGCTAAAGCGTCTCAGAGATAGTAAGCTTATAGACCGGTTCGTTGGGTGCATGACTTGTATACGATGAAGGGTTTGTTTGCAGATATCGGAATCATAGCTCTGAGGAGTTAAAGGTATCCTCTTAAAGGCATTATACTGAATGTGAAAATGGACAAGGCCTTGGGTCGTCTGCTTGGCAGATGACTTCTTATTCACATATGGTGAATAATCATTTTCTTAATTTGGTGGTATAATGGAACTTTAAGATAGCCTGATCAGTAGGATTAAACGGACTTTGACCTAAGGCTGATCATGGATATCATATGAGGGTTTTGCATATATGACAAGGTCATTGGATGGTAGCTCGTCACAGGCTTACGTAATACGGTATGTAATTGGGAGTTCAGTTTCAGGTTTATAGTGGTGTGACTCTGAAATTAGTGATCATATGATTGAGTTGTTCGGTACAGAGTGATGATCATATGGAATCACGGGAGCCCGATTATATATGTCCAATCAGTCCCTCTACTAGCTCCAAATAATTCCTTAACGTTTGGCAAATTGATTTGTGTATGCTATTGGCTGGTTTATTATGCATGGATGGTGATGACACAGGATTAGGATGGTAGACAAGATTCTCTCCGGTTGGATTCAGATTTTGTTTTGGATAATAGAGTACACAATTATTCGAACTCCAAATAAAGTTGCCATGATTTTATTTAAGATTGGATTGGAGTTATAGAAAATTATCCATGAGAACAAGAATATGAAACACAACCGTTTTGTGGAATTTGAAATTTGAAATTTGAAATTTGAAATTTGAAATTTGAAATTTGAAATTTGAAATTTGAATTTGAAATTTGAATTTGAAATTTGAAATTCAAATTTTGAATCACAGTCCAAGTAGGATTCGAATTTGTTGTGGAAAATCCACAAGGTTTGAAATTCGAATTTGAGTTGGATTTGGAGAGGATAATCTTGTTAGAATCCTACTTGAATTTTGAATCCAAATCCCAACAAATAAGGGACGAAATTTTGAGGATAATCCTCAAGGAAATTTCGGATTTTGTGGATGAGATTCAAGGGTAAATTCAAGCTTCAATCCTAGTTGAATTTGGATTCTCTCCTTCCCTGAAAAGTGGCCGAAATTAGGGAGAATATCTCCTAGGAAATTCGGTTATTTTGGATAAGGTTGAGATGAGATTCAAGCTTGAAAATCCTAGTGGAATTTTTGATTCTCCCTTATCCATAATGGCCGAAATCTTTAGGGAAGATTTACCTTGAAATTTTCGGATTTTTTGGGTTGAAAAAAAGGAGATAAAATTCTAGTTAAAATCTTTTTTTGATTTGGATTGGATTTATCTAAAGAAAACCGAATTTTTAGTGGAGATTCTCCCTTGGAAAAATTCAGATTTTATGGGTTTGGATAAGGGAAAATATCTTTTCCTAATCCAATTCAAATTCAGAGATTCACCTCATGCAGGTCTATAAATAGAGGTCCTGCCACTCCAGTTCTCATAGACCACAGACTTTCAGGTGAGCAGGCTTATTGTTGCACAGCTCATCGTGACAATAAAGTTCTTTAGAGATCTGGGTGGTCAGAAGAAGACTAGCAGTGCTAGCATACCGATCGAGGTTCAGAGTGCCCACACACTCAGCCATTCGGGAATTGGAGAATAGTAGAGAAGGCTAGTTGGTTGAAGCCTCCGGTCATTCTCCTCCTGCAAGATTGGCGTCCTTGAGGTATGAGTTTTAATTGTTGTTAGTTTATTGTATATGGCATCATGAGATATTTAATGATCTAAAAATTTTTATTGTTCCGCTGCGCCACTCTGATACGTTTTTACCAAATTATTTTCCTACAGTCCCGTCTTATAAATCCGACTCCGCAGATGCGTCTGGAACGTCGAAAATAGGCCAACAGGCCAAACTTCCAAAATTGGTCAACGGTCGGCGTTGACCGTCCGTTGACCGGCGGCGACGGTGGAAGCTGAGTAGTACATCTTAAAGATCTTGACGAGAGGAATCCATTGGTGGTCTCAATTTCATGTTTGGAGACCCCTATCGCCGGAAAATTCCCCTCGAAAGATCGACGACGGCGGCGACTTTGGAACTCTGCCATGCCGTGGTGGTTTTCCAAAATTACCTTGGGGCTTTTCTTCCCCATGCCGAGGCGTCCCTTTTTGCACCAGTGGCGCACCTCAACATCGCCGGAAACAGCGAGTCTCGTGGCGGCGATCTGACGGTGATGGCACGAGCTACGGCGACGCGATCCGACCGTCGTTGGGCTGAAAGAAGGCTTGGGTTTTGTAGTACTCTTCACCATGAATCTTTTGGGACCAGAATCGTGGCAATCGAAGCTCGGACCATGGAGAAATCTCACCGGATAGATTTCGGCTCCGGCGGCCTTCAGGCGGCGCGTGCGGCGGCCGTTCCGTCATGTTGACCCACCGTTGGATTCAGCTCGGCGAGAGCTTTCCAACGGTGCCGATGGTGTCGTGAACGGAGGCCGTACATGAAAGTTGGTACTGTTCATATTTAAGAGAATTTTAGGGTGAAAATCTGATTTTTTTGAAATTATGGGGAATTTCTAAATTTAACCCCCAAAATTTCCTATTTATACTCCCCTCCCCAAAATTTTTAACTTGGGCTATCCTGACTAATTTGGGCGTACTGAATCCAAATTTATCAGTTTTATCTTAATCCGATGTCATCTCGACCAATTTCCGATACTGCGTATTTTTCGCATTCCCGGTAGAAATTTCTGTTTTGTGCTCTATTGACTAATTTGAGAGTCCTGATCCCAAATATATCAATTTCGGGTTGAAAAAAAATATCGTTTTGATCCTTTTCCCGATACTGTATATTTCCGGGTCAAAATTCCTTTTTTGTGCTTCATAGCCTAATTTGAGCATACTGATTCCAAATATATCAGTTTTATGTCAAGATAATATCATCTTGACCTACTTCTTGATACTGTGAGTGGCACACACGTGTTCACACATAAAATCACTATCAATCACTTTTCATCCTTTAACATTATTAGAACGTTTTATTTAGTTCTAAACAATATTAAATCCCTTAATTTCACATTTTAACGCTTAAATTCATTGTGTATTTATTCTCCGAGAAATATAAATTTTCCCGGTTATTACAGTATATAACAATTTTAATGTATAAAATGTGAAAAAATTGTGTTTTGATACTGTTGAGAATACTGTGAAAATGTTCTAACAGTATTAAAGAGTGTGAGTTCGGAGATAGAAAATCTTCTCAAATAAAATCGGGTGAGACGGTTCGAAAACAGAGCTAAAAACCCTAGAAAGTACACCGAATGCACTAAAAGACGAAATTTGACGGTAATGAATTCTGATCAAACGGAAGCAATATAAGGCAGACCGATCGCACCGGAGGCGCTCGGAACACGCCTACGCGATTTTGGTAAATTTCTGTTCGGTTTGACTTTTGGTCAAACTTTGACCATGAATTAATTCATGAATTAATTAGATGATGCCATAGATGACATCATATTTATGATGTAATAAATGAGAAATTAAAGCTTGTTAGATAAGTTTGGTAGCATTACCGACTAGTATTAAAGGCATCTTTGATCAATGGCCAAGATTAAGCCAAAATGGCTTAAAAAAATTTTTAAGAAAATAGGGAAAAAGAGGTTTGGCCAAGGGAGAAAAAAATCAGCATAAAATTTTCATTTTTAACCCCAAAAAGTTAGTAAAAAAGTCCTTAAACAATTATAAAATTATTGGGAAATTTTGCAAAAAGATCCTCCACCATTTGCCTATAAATAGACATGAAAATTTTCACTTGGAAATTAGAGAAAACTAGCCAAACTTTTGCCCTCCAAAACCGTGCACTCTTCTTCATTTTCAAGCCAAAATTTGACAAAAATTTTACACCAAATTAGCTTCCGACCCTTCATTAAGTTGCAAGGATTCGGATTATTAAGGTAAGCTACTAGTTTGAAGCATTTTTCATTGGTTTTCTTTACAAAAACTGTGGCATGTTGGGTGTGGAAAAATGTTGAGAAATTGATGTATGGTTTTAGTGTTTTGTTGGTCTAGTGATGTGGGAATTAAAGCATATTTTAGAACTAAGAAACAAGCAAATTTTGATGCATGTTTCTTAAGAAATCCGTGGCCTTTATGTGATGGAAATGAGAAATTTTTGGTGATGAAAAATGATAAGGAATGTGATAACCGGGAATTTTAGATTCTCGGAGTAGGTTAAAATTGTGTGTATATAACAATTTTAATGAATAAAATATGAAAAAGTTGTGTTTTGATACTGTCATGAATAGTGTAAACATGTTCTGGCAGTGTTAAAGTGTGTGAGTTCGGGGATGGAAAATCTTACCGGACGTAATTGGGTGAGACAGTTCGAAATCAGAGCCAAAACCCTAGAAAATGCATTAAGATGCACGAAAATGACAGAAATTTACGGTAGAGAATTCTGATCAAACGGAAGCAAATTAAGACAAACCGATCACACCGGGGGCACCCGAAACCTGCCTACGCGATTTCGATAAAGTTCCGTTCGGATTGGATAACAGTCAAAAATTGACCACGAATTAATTAGAGAATTAATATGAATAGTTGATGACATCACTATGATGATGTCATAAAGCCAATTGATTTTCATTAATTTGGAAAGTATTTTGAAAGGTGTATGGCTAGGATTGCTTTGCTTTTTTATCAAAGGCCAAGATTATGCCAAAATTCACCATGAAAAAAATTAAAAAAATTTGGGAAATTTTGTTGAAAGGCCATACGGCCATGTGGAAAGGGAGAAAAAAAATTGTATTTTTTACCACAAAATCTTTACTTTTTGGTCCTTGAACAATTAGCAAATTGTTGGAAAATTTTGCTAATTAACCCTTGGTTTTTGCCTGTAAATAGGCATCAAAATTCAAGCCAAAAAATGGAAAAAAACCAACTAAACTCTTGCTCTTTTTCTTCAGCCCAAAACTGTGAGCTTTACCCCATTAAACCAAAAATTTTGTTTTCAAATTCACATCAAACCTAACTTGAATTGCATCTCCAATCCCAAGGCATCAACTAATCAAGGTAAGCTTCAAATTTGAAGCATTTTTCCTTGATTTTCCATAGAAAATCCGTGAGTTTGGAGGGTTGAAAAACAATGAAAAAAATTGTTGATTTGTTGATTCTATGATTGGTTTGATGTTGTAGTAATTAAAGCATGAATTAGGGTTGAGAAACAAGCAAAAGTTTTGCATGTTTCCCTTTAAATCCCGTGGCTTTAATGGTGTGAAAATTACATGAGTTTTGATGTTTTGATTTAGTATTTATGTTCATTCAATTATGTGTTGAATTAAGCATGAATTGAAATAAAGAAACAAGAAAATTTTGATGTAATTTTCTTGCTAAAACCGTGGGCATGAACATTAAGAAATGAAAAATTTTTAATGTTGAAGTATGTTGATAGAAACCCTAGGAAGGAAAATGAAATTTCTTATGTGTTTATGCATAAAATCCGTGGCTATACTAGGGTTAGAATGCATGTTTTGTTAGGTTTTTTTTTTATGTTGTTTTATACATGGGAAAACCTAAGAATGATGTGATGTGATGAAAGAAAAATGTTATGGTTTGTGTTGGTTTCCAAATATGATCATGTGGAAAATTTTTATATAAAGTTTGGAAACTTTGTATAAAATAGGCCTCTGGTATAGTACGTGGCAGATACAAAGGTTCTGAGGTGTACTTAACGCCGGGAAACCTTAAAATATAAGCGGAAATGCTGCCGAAAATTCTAAAAATTGACTTAAGGGCATTTCAAGAAACAAGGGGTAAAAATATCGGAACTCGGGAAGGAAACTGAGACCCCTCTGTAAGTTAGGATTAAAAATGGAAAACCAACCCAAAAGAAATAGTAAACCGACCCTAAAATACTAAAATGCCTAAAATAGGAAAAAAATTCATGTTAGGGGTATTTTGGGAAATGAGGGAAAAATTTAGGACGGGATAGGAAACCCGAGCCCCTTGAGGACCGAGGGTCTGGGACGGGATAATAACGTTTAATAAGTAGTGAAAGGGCTATTTGAGGCTCCGAAACGCTCGAAAAATGAAGAAAACGACCCTAGATGACGAATAAATAGTAATCGAGGGCCGGGAAAAATGAAGTGGAGATTTTGCAGCAAATTGAGCTGTAAAATGATATAGAAGACCTAGAATAACTTAGATAAAATTCTAAAACTCAAAGTGAAGATTTAGAGTTAAAATTCTAAAAATTTTAAAGAACACAGGCGTGTAGAAGGATACACGGCCGTGTATAGGAAAAATTTTATAGACCCGAGAGGTACACGGGCTTGAAAACAGGCGTGTATCGAGCCGTGTACAATTACACGGTTAAGAAAGAAAACAACATGGCCGTATAGAATAGACCCGAGAGGTACACGGGCTTGAACACGGGCGTGTATCGAGCCGTGTACAGTTACACGGCTAAGAAAGAAAACAACATGGCCGTGTAGAATAGACCCGAGAGGTACACGGGCTGGAACACGGGCGTGTTGCAGACCATGTATCACAAACAAAATTTAAATGTGTAGAATTGTTGAGTAAAATAAATGTATATTTAAAGTGATAATTAAAACAGGGTATTAACAGACAATATTATGTCTATAGAAACCCAAAATAGAGATAGAACTGCGGAGGAGTTCCAGAAGAGGACACTAGCGCAGTATCTATAAGTTCAAGCATTTTTGTGTCTGCAACATGAAATACTATGTTAATCTATTCTATACTAGCTGTACACTAGATATAAAATCCTATAAGCGTTTGGGGATTAGTTAGAATAACGTATCCTAAACAACGAAAATAAGTAAGACCTACGGGTAATAGAGGATAGTGACCTTGAGGTGACATATAAGATCACTTGGTCAAAACTATAAATTGAAAGATGGTAATGAAACCATTAAGGCGTATCGCCCCTCCAACATAGTGGTGGAGGTTTGTTTAAATCCTACGGGGTTATCAGGGCTGTGGAGGACGATGTTCTAAGGTCGCTCCTTAGACCCTCCCAGTCAGCGCGCTAATAATCATCAGTGTTGTCATAAACAGAGCTCTAAATTATAAATCAAATAGAGAATAAACAATCAACAAAATAATAATAATCATAATTGAGCATAACCGAAATTTACGTTAGAGTAATGTAAATTCGGTTAGGATATGTGAATAGTACACAGTTATGGTAACTGGGACTATTCATCGGTTAAAGGTTAAAGTACTATTCATGGTGAATAGTACTATTCATAGGAAATTGAGATTTTAGTATTTTTGAATCAATATGATTCTTACTATGTATGTTTGAACTTACTGAGCCTGTTAGCTCATCAGTTTGTTCATGTTACAGGTAAGAAACCTATCTAGTAGATTCCTAGATGGCGGTAGGATGCAACCGTGTCAAGGGGATAGGGAACTCACCGTGGACTTGATCCTGCCATAAGTTTTCCGCTGAGCTTTTTGAATTAAAAAAAATATGTTTGAAGACAAAATATACAGTACATATATATATGATGTATAATATGTGGTACTTATTTAAGACATAGAAAAGCCAGTATTATAATTTACATCACTTCCTTACTTGGTATTCGTAAGAAAAAGTATGTATTAAAAAAAAATTTATGGACGAAATTTTGGGCCCTGGTATTTAAGAATTATGAGCAAAAGAGTTTAAAACTGACGACTCGGATTCGACACACGAACGGTCTTGTTCGACCGTAGAGTTGATTCATGACGGTTGCGGGTGGTTAGAATTAGGGGATGTCACAAGGAATGTTGATAAAAAAACTATAAGAATGAGAGAAAATTTTCTTATGGTTTGAACATGAAAACCGTGGCTATAAAGGACTAGGTTGAAATGAAATTTCTTAGGGTTATAATGTTGGAATGTACATTAGAAATCCTACGAATGAATGGTAATAAATGAGCTTTGTGATGAAAAATATTTGGTGTTGAAAACCAAGTGAAAACAGTGGCTATAATTGGAAAAAATTGATGAATTTCATGTTATAATTTGAATGATGTTAATGTGGAAAATTTTATGCAAAGTTTCGTAACTTTGCATAAAATAGGCCTCTGGTATAATACATGGTAGGTACCAAGGTTCTGAGGCATACCTAATACCGGGGAAACCTAAAAATATGATAAACCCCTAATAAGGTTCACATATGCACGACGTCACAGAAAGCAGGGGTAGAAATGTCCTTTGAGTATTTTTTTGCTGAGCTGGACATTAAGTGGTTATTTGTTTTCTGTTAGTTTGTTTTGGGTTGCTATTTTGAGTGAGGAAAACCGAATTGGTTGGGGAGCATTGTAATCAAGGGAATGGTATATTTTTGTTTCTTTTGGACGCAGGAATAAAAGAGAGGGAGGGAGGGGAAGAATAGGGTAGGTTGGTTTTAGGCAACTTTTGGGAGGGAGCAGAGCTCTCGAATACTCTACTATTTGTTTTTTTTTTTTTTTCTCTTTTCTTTTCCATGCTTAAGTGAAACTGCAAATTTCCATTTAGTCTGTCTTTTCTCTATCTTCCCTCGTGGAGGGGATTATTGTTGGTTCCCTTGTTTGTGCTGTTAGCGAAACCCAGTTCTCATCAAATTGGTATCAGAGCAGCTCCCTGGGAATGGCTGGTAAGAAAATGGAGGTCCGATTAGACACGGTCGAAGAGCAGATCGAAATGGTGCGGGATGAAGTTCAGAGGGAGATCAGAAAGGTTCGAGAAGATTTGCAGAAGATTCCGGCAATGGAGAGAAATATGGCGGCGATGTTAGAAATTCTGACTAAGATGTGGGAAGAGATCTCGCATGAACCGGTAGGGCCATTTGGCAAAACGACTGCTGAAACTTCTTCAGGAAAATCGTAGGTCTCGGGAGAAGCGGGAGAATATGGCGGAATGTCCTCGGGAAGTGAGCACCGCTGGGACAGCCGTGGGCTTCGATTGGAGATGCCTCTGTTTGATGATGAAATCCTGACGAATGGATCTACCGAGTGGAGAGATACTTTAACTTGCATAAGTTAACTGAACCAAAGAAATTAGAAGCTGCGGTGGTTAGCTTAGATGGTGATGCGCTAGCCTGGTTTCAATGGGAAGATGGTCGACGGCCGATACAGAATTGGGTGGAGTTGAAAACCCAATTATTGGAGCAGTTCCGTCCATCATAAGAAGGAACTATGTATGAACAGTTCTTGGCTCTGAAGTAAGATGAGACGGTGAAGGAGTATAGACGCATGTTTGAAATCTTGTCAGCCCCACTCACCGATATACCCAAGCCGATTTTGGAAGGACACTTCGTCAACGGACTGAAGCCCGAAATCCGAGCGGAGGTACGACTCATGTAACCCATTGGGTTAACTCGAAAAATGGCAGCAGCACAGAAGGTAGAGGAACGAAATAGGGTACTCCGACCAGCCAAGGGGCTGACCACTATCTTAGGAGCCCGTGGACCTTCACACTCTAGTTGGGCCTCAAAGCCCATGCATCTGACTCTGACATGGCCCAACGAGACTGGAACCAAGAGTGCTTCATCCACAGACAAGGCAGGAGGTAATAGAACACATTTTCCTTTTAAAAAAGTTGACCGAGTCAGAGTTCAGGTCGAAAAGAGAAAAGGGACTGTGTTTTCGGTGTGATGATAAATATACTGTAGGGCATGTATGTAAAAAAAAAAAAGAGTTGCAGGTGTTGGTTATGGACGACGAGGATGAGGGTAGTGAGAATTGTGAGGGTGAGGGAGTACCAGAGAGAAGGGAAGAGGAAAAGGGAATAACAGTAAGGGAGAGCAACGAGGGGACAAGAGAGATGGCCAAGTTGTCCTTAAATTCAGTGGTGGGATTGATGACGACGAAAACCATGAAGATCAGAGGGAATATTGGAGCTCAGCCAGTGGTGGTGCTCATAAACTGTGGAGCTTCGCATAACTTCATATCCTCCACATTAGTGAGAAGATTAGGTTTGCCCTTAACCAAGACGGAGGAATATGGAGTAATGTTAGGCACGGGAGGATCGGTGGTGAGTGAAGGTATATGCAAGGGTATTTTACTTTCCTTGCCCACTGTTGAGATTATAAAGAATTTTTTGCCTATAGAGTTGGGAAGCTCTGATGTAATCTTGGGGATGTAGTGGTTAGAGACGTTGGGCGGGATGCATGTCAACTGGTCGACACTCACGATGTAGTTTAAAGTCAGGGACCAAACAGTGACTCTCCAAGGAGAACCTGGACTTAGCAAATCCATGGTATCCTTGAAAGCAATGCGTCAGGTTCTCAAAACCGAAGGTGGAGGAATCTTGGTGGAGTTTGGTTTGGTGACAGTTGAAGGACGGGAGGAAATAGAAGTTGTGCCAAAAGTGATTACCCAGGTACTGCAACAGTTTGAAGAAGTTTTTGCCGAGCCAGAAGGATTACCCCCAGCATGAGCAAGAGACCATGCCATCGTGCTCCAACCAGGCATGGCTCCAATTAACGTTAGGCCCTACCGGTACCCCCAGGTGCAAAAGGATGAGATCGAGCGTTTAGTGGGAGAGATGTTGAAAGCAGGGATCATCCAACCCTAAACGAGCCCTTTTTCGAGTCCAATACTACTAGTAAAGAAGAAAGATGGGAGCTAGAGGTTTTGTATTGACTACCGTGCGCTCAACCGTGCCATCGTACTGGACAAATTTCCAATCCCAGTCATTGATGAACTATTGGATGAACTCTTTAGAGCTTACGTTTTTTCAAAGTTGGACCTAAGGTCAGGTTACCACCAAATCCGCGTACGGCCTGAGGATGTACCCAAAACAGCATTTCGAACTCATGAGGGGCACTATGAGTTCCTTGTGATGCCGTTTGGGCTCACAAACACACCCTCCACGTTTCAAGCTCTTATGAATGAAGTTTTCAAACCATACCTATGCCGTTTTGTGCTCGTCTTCTTCGATGATATCCTTGTTTACAGCCGCACACTCGAGGAGCATGCTTGTCACTTGGCCACGGTGCTTAGCTTGCTACGACAACACCATCTACTAGCCAACCTCAAAAGGTGCAGTTTTGGAAAAAACACACTGGAATATCTGGGCCACGTTGTGTCTGCAGAAGGAGTAGCTGTAGATCGTTCCAAGATTGAAGCCATGATTTCATGGCCTACACCCTACACTCCACGGGATTTACGTGGATTCTTGGGTTTGACGGGCTATTATCGCAAATTTGTGAAGGGGTATGGCAAGATTGCAGGTCCTCTAACTACCCTGCTACAAAAAGATAACTTCAAATCGAACTCTGAGGCAGATACGGCATTCCACAAGCTTAAAGAGGCCATGAGTACAGTTCCAGTCTTAGCCTTGTCGGACTTTTCTCAGCCATTTGTGTTGGAGACGGATGCTTCCGGAACTGGCCTAGGGGCGGTTCTCATGCTGAAGCAAAGACCTGTAACGTATTTCAACCATGTGCTATCTCCAAGGGCTCGATTGAAGTCAATCTATGAACAAGAATTAATGGCAATTGTCTTAGCAATACAGAAGTGGCGGCTGTACTTGTTGGGACGACGATTTATTGTACGCACCGACCAAAAGAGCTTGAAGTTTTTGTTGGAGCAGTGGCTAGTAAGTTTGGAGCATCAGAAGTGGCTTTCCAAACTACTCGGATATGACTTTGAGATTCAATATCGGCCGAGTTTGGAGAATAAAGGAGCCGATGCCTTATCTCGAATGCCTCAAAAGCCTACACTAGGGTACTTTCCACTTCCCAACCCCTGGAATTGGATGAGATAATGCAGCAAGTGGATCGTGATGAGCAACTAACACGAATTAAGTCTGAAATTATGCAAAAAGGGACTTCTGATCCCGGGTTCACCATGGAACATGGTCGACTCCTCTATCAGGGGAGGATGGTCATTCCCAGAGATTCTCCCTTCATTCCAAAATTACTGTAAGCATTCCACGATAGCCCCGTAGAAGGCCATTCTAGGGGTTTCAAGACCTATAAATGCCTCTCCACCGATTGGTATTGGGTAGGGATGAAGAGGGATATCCAGAATTACGTCACCAAATGCAGTATTTGCCAGACTCACAAGACTCAGACCCTTTCTCCCGCGGGATTGCTCCAGCCTTTACCGCTGCCCGAATAGGTGTGGGACAATCTTACCATGGATTTTATTGAGGGGCTGCCTAAATCTGAGGGGTTTGATACTATTTTAGTGGTGGTAGACCGCTTGAGCAAGTATGCCCATTTCATACCACTAAAGCATCCTTTTACCGCCAAAAGTGTCGCAGTCGCCTTCCTCCGTGAAGTAGTTCGTCTATATGGAATTCCACGATCCATCATTTCGAACCAGGATAAGGTGTTTCTCAGTATTTTTTGGATGGAGTTATTCAAATCACAGGGAACTAATTTGAAGCGAAGCACGGCTTACCACCCCCAGACAGATGGCCAATTCGAAGTGGTCAATAGGTGCATTGAAGCATACCTCCGTTGTTTTGCTTCCTCCAAGCCAAGGCAATGGGCCAATTGGATGGCATGGTCCGAATATTGATACAATACCTCATTCCACACCTCGGCTAACTCCACACCCTTTTGCATCCTTTATGGACAAGACCCCCCTCCCCTAATTCGTTATAGCCGTGGTTCCACTCAGGTGTCGGCAGTAGAACAGCAGTTGGAAGAGAGGGATGCAGTCTTAGATGAGTTGAAGCATCATTTGTTAAGGGCACAAAGCAAGATGAAGGCAAGGGCTAACCAAGGACGCCGTGATGTGAGTTATGAAATTGGAGACTTGGTGTACCTAAAACTTCGCCCTTACAGTTGGAAAACATTAGCTATGCGTCGAAATGAGAAATTGGCACCCCGATACTACAGTCCTTATGAGATCATGGCTAAATATGGGCAAGTGGCATACAAGCTCAAGTTGCCAGCATCCGCTACAATACACTTCCATGTTTTGCAACTCTGCCGGGCCATAGGAGCAGCACATGCTTCCCTACAGCTTCCACCCCACTTGAATAAGGACTTAGAGATGGTCATTGAACTCGAAGCCATCCTGGGGGTTCGGCCGCAGCAAACAGGGACGAATTGTGAGCCTAAAGTCTTGGTTAAGTAGAACGAGCTTACGGACTGTGAGGCCACTTGATAAGAATCTTCTACCATTCAACACCAGTTTCCAGACTTTTACCTTAAGGATAAGGTGGAACTTTGGGTGGTAGGTACTGATAAACCCCCAATAAGGTTCACATATGCACGGCATCATAGAAAGCAGGGGTAGAAGTGTCCTTTGAATATTTTTTTCTGAGCTGGACATTAAGTGGTTATTTGTTTTCTATTAGTTTGTTTTGGGTTGCTATTTTGAGTGAGGAAAACCGAATTGGTTGGGGAGTATTGTAATCGAGGAAGGGTTTATTTTTGTTTCTTTTGGACGCAGGAATAAAAGAGAGGGGGGGAGGGGAAGAATGGGGTAGGTTGGTTTTGGGCAGCTTTTGGGAGGGAGCAGAGTTCTTGAATACTCTGCTATTTGTTTTTTTTTTTTTTTCTCTCTCTCTCTTTTCTTTTCCATGCTTAAGTGAAACTGCAAATTTCCATTTAGTCTCTCTTTTCTCTATCTTCCCTCATGGAGGGGATTATTGTTGGTTCCCTTGTTTATG
Organism: Antiaris toxicaria; assembly: GCA_035233585.1. Classification (NCBI taxonomy): domain Eukaryota; kingdom Viridiplantae; phylum Streptophyta; class Magnoliopsida; order Rosales; family Moraceae; genus Antiaris; species Antiaris toxicaria. The sequence goes on from CP141155.1 coordinate 76,362,894, forward strand.
CTGTTAGCGAAACCCATGTCTCATCAAAATACAAGCGGAAATGCTGTCGAAATTTCTAAAACGGCATAAGGGAATTTCAGCTCGGAAACGAAACCGAGACCCCTAGTTATGTTAGAACCGATAACGGAAAATGAAACCTAAAAAAGAATAGTAAAACGACCCTTTAGTGACTAAAATACCAAGAACGGGGAAAAATTCACGTTAGGGGTATTTTAAAAAACAAAGGGGAAAATTTATGGACGGGATAGAAGACTCGAGCCCCTCGGAACCAAGGCTCAAGAACGGGATTAGAAACGTTTCAAGAGTAGTGAAATACCCATTTGAGACTCTGAAACGCTAGAAAAACGAGAAATGACTCTAGGTGTCGAATAAATAGTACCTGAGGGTCGAATGAGGAATAGTTACTAATTTTGCAACAAATAATATTGAAAAAATATATCGAAGCCTAAGAGATACTATTTTATGATATTTGAGCTTAGAAAATCCTGTAAAAATGATAGAACGAAATTGTTATGATCCCGAGACCCTCAGGGGAAAAATGGTCATTTTGACCAAAAATTTCTGAAATGCTCGGAAAGGACCGTAAAGGATCTAGAACACTTTAAATAAGATTCTAAAGGCCATAATTAAGATTTTAAAGTTAAAAATCAGAAATATTATAATTACACGAGTGTGCATATTTAAACATGGGCGTGTATATTTAAACACGAGCGTGTACATTTAAACACGGGCATATTCAATGATACACGGCCGTGTAGTGTAAACCCGAGAGGTACACGGGCTTGAACACGGGCGTGTTGCAAGCCGTGTACCACATAAAGAGTTGAAATGTGTTGTAAAATTTATAACAAAATGAATATATTCAAAGTGATAATTGATGATGGGTATTAACAGTCAATACTCTGTCTGTAGGAACCCAAACTAAAGGAGATATCAAAACTACAGAGGATTTCCGAGGGTGAACACTATCACAGTTGTAGTAAGTTCAAGCATTTTCATGTCTACAATATGAAATACTGTGATATTTAAATATGTACTAATTGTACATTAACTGTTAAGTCTTACGGGCACTAGGGTGTAGTTAGATTAACACACCCCGAGGAATGATAAATTGAGAGGTGTACTGTAGGTACACTATAGAAGGAGTGTGACTAAATTTAAAACACACCCTTAAAAGAAAGAATGTGTAAGACCTACAGAAAACAACTGTTCCTAACTTTGAGGTGATGTTTGATACCACCCGGTTGGAACTATAATTAAAAGATAGTAATAAAACCAATTTTGGCGTACCGTCCCTCTAACGATGTGGTGGAGGTTTATAAGTCCTTCGGGAACACATTGACCGCTTTGGGCGATGATGGACTGGAGAGGAAAGAGCCTTAGGGTCACTTCCAAGGCCCTCACAGTTAGCGCGCAAAATATCTATACGGCCACTATGAGCTCAAAACCAGAATGTAAATACTGATTATAGCCAAAAATGACATGAAAGCCATAATTAAGCATAATTGAGCATAACCGATACTAACGATAAATGTAATTGACTCAGTTAGGATGACATGAATAGTAATCAATTAAAGTCAAAATTACTATTTATTGGTTAAAGTTCAAAGTTACTATTTATGGTAAATAGTACTATTCATGAATGAATAGTACTATTAATAAGAAATTGTATTTTTAATGTTTTTGAATCTGTATGATTCATATTACGTATGTTTGAACTTACTGAGCCTATTAGCTAACTGGTTTGTTCATGTTACAGGTAAGAAACCTATCCAGTAGACTACCTAGATAACGGCAGGATACGCGGTGTCAATGGGATAGGGAATCCACTATGGATTTTAGTCCTATACGAAAATAAATCGGTAAAAACGTATCAGAGTGGCGCAGTGGAACAATAAAATTTTTTCTTTTTAGGATCGTTAAATATCTCATGATGCCATATACAATAAACCAACAACAATTAAAACTCATACCTCAAGGACGCTAATCTTGCAGGAGGAGAATGACCGGAGGGCTTCAACCAACTAGCCTTCTCTACTATTCTCTAATTCCCGAATGGCTAAGTGTGTGAGCACTATGAACCTCGATCGGTATGCTAACACTGCTAATCTTCTTCCGACCACCCAGATCTCTAAAGAACTTATTGTCACGGTGAGCTGTGCAACAATAAGCCTACTCACCTGAGAGTCTGTGGTCTAAGAGAACTAGAGTGGCAGAACCTCTATTTATAGACCTGCATGAGGTGATTCTCTGAATTCGAATTGGATTAAGAGAAGATATTCTCCCCTATCAACAAGCACAAAATCTAAATTTTCCAAGGGAAAATCCCAACAATAAAATTCGGCCACTTTAGGATAAATCCAATCCAAATCTAAACAAGATTTTAACTAGAATTTTATCTCCCTTTTTCAACCAAAAAATCCGAAAATTCTAAGGAGAAAATCTCCACAAAAATTTGACCACTTTTGGATAAGGGAGAATCAAAATTCCACTAGGATTTTCAAGTTTGAATCTTATCTCATCCTTATCCAAAATAACCGAAAATCTCCTAGGAGATTCACTCCAAAATTTTGGCCACTTTCTTGGAGGAGAGAATCCAAATTCAACTAGGATTTAAATTTGAATTTTTCCTTAAACCTTATCCACAAAAAATCCGAAAATCATTGAGGATAATCCTCAAAATTTTCGTCCAACTTAAGTTAGGATTTGGATTCAAAATTCAAGTAGGATTCTAACAAGATTATCCTCTCTATATCCAACTCAAATTCGAATTTCATTCCTTGTGGATTTACCATAATAAATTCGAATCCCACTTGGACTGTGATTCAAAATTTGAATTTCAAATTTCAAATTCGAATTTCAAATTTAAATTTCAAATTTCAAATTTCAAATTTCAAATTCAAATTTCAATTTCAAATTTCAAATTCGAATTTCAAATTCAAATTTCAAATTCAAATTTCAAATTTCAAATTTCAAATTTCAAATTTCATATTTCAAAATCCACAAAACAGTTGTGTTTCAAATTCTTGTTCTCATGGATAATTATCTACAACTCCAATCCAATCTCAAATAAAATCATGGCAACTTTATTTGGAGTTCGAATAATTGTGTACTCTATTATCCAAAACAAAATCTGAATCCAACCGGAGAGAATCTTATATACCATCCTAATCCTATGTCAACACCATCCATGCATAATAAACTAGTCAAGAGCATATACAAATCAATTTGTCAAACGTTAAGGAATTATGTGGAGCTAGTAGAGGGACTGATTGGACATATATAATCGGCTCCCGCAAATCCATATGATCATCATTCTTTACCGAACAACTCAATCATATGATCACTAATTTCAGAGTCACACCACTATAAACCTGAAACTGAACTCCCAATTATATACCGTATTACGTAAGCCTGTGACAAGCTATCGTCCAATGACCTTGTCATGTGTGCAGAACCCTCATATGATATCCATGATCAGCCTTAGGCCAAAGTTCGTTTAATCCTACTGATCAGGCTATCTTAAAGTTCCATTATACTACTAAATTAAGAAAATGATTATTCACCATATGTGAATAAGAAGTCATCTGCCCAGCAGACGACCCAAGGCCTTGTCCATTTTCACATTCAGTATAATGCCTTTAAGAGGATACCCTTAACTCCTCATTAGAGCTATGATTCCGATATCTGTAAACGAACCCTTCATCGTATACAAGTCATGCACCCAACGAACCGGTTTATAAGCTTACTACCTCTGAGACGCTTTAGCCATTGGAACATCAAAGTACAAAAGTCATATACATGAAGCTGTCCTTTTACTCAGGATTAAGGTTACTGCACAATGAACGTCAAAAGCAGATCGATCCACTCAAAGCGGACTTCGTAGATCAATCACGCTTTAGTCCCGATCTAATATGTCACCACCAAGCAACATATCTATGTCTCTGCTTGGGAGTCCAACTCCAGACAGTCAAGACAAACCGTCCCCCCCAAGGCTTTAGACAACATAATAGTCTTAACATGAGTTAGATGCTCGGTCTAACCCCATAGACTATAGACCATAGTTTAGACCGCTAACTTTAGAACATTGTCTTCTGGCATATAAAAGTCCATTGCATACAACGTTCTAACAGTTTAACACAAGCAGTCAGGAAGCCATATTTGCTTACATTTACTTTAACATGTAAATAATACGAGGACAGATAGCAATGTAATGAATAACAACTATATATAATTTTATTATCCAGTTCAAAATAAATACATCAAAATGTCTCTAATGCTTAGGGCATTTCCTAACAATCTCCCACTTGCCCTAAGCCAACAGATGTGCCATGTTACGCATCCCCATTGCCTCTACGTGCCTCTCAAAGCTTCTAGCCACCAAAGTCTTAGTAGAGGGATCGGCAATGTTGTCCTCGGACACGATCTTACATACATCCACTAATCCTGTCTCCACATGCCCTCTAATGTCGACTTCCTCGAATCCTTGCAAGTCTGGAAGACTCAGTCCATGTATCTTACGGGTGTTCGGTCCCCTCCAGAATACAACAGCATATAATCCCTCGTTCTCTTGAGATACTAGAGTATATGCTTTATTGCTTGCCAGTGCTTGGTTCCAGGATTTGCTTGATATCGACTCACCATACCTACTGCAAAATATATATCCGGCAAGTGCAAAGCATAGCGTACATAAGGCTACCCACAGCAGATGTATAAGGGACCTTACTCATACGCTCTCTTTCTTCCGATGTCTTGGGACAGTCATCCAATGAAAGAGTTAGACTGACAATAGAAGGTTGTGAACCTTTCTTTGCCTCTTGCATTGGATATTTGTCAATTATTTTATCTATGTATGAAGCTTGGGATAGCGCTATCATTTTGTTCTTTCGATCTCTGAAGAGACGAATGCCTATAACATAATTAGCTTCTCCCAAGTCCTTCATGTCAAACTGTTGGTGTAACCAAAGCTTAACCGATGATAAGTTCCCTACATCATTCCCAATGAGTAGTATATTATTGACATAGAGTATCAGAAAGACCACTTTTTCATCCTTAATACGTTTATAAATACAAGGTTCATCAACGTTCTGCTCAAAACCAAATGTCTTAATCACTTGATTAAACCTCTGGTTCCATGAGCGGGATGCTTGCTTTAATCCATAAATGGATCTAAGCAACTTGCAGACTTTCCTTTCTTGGCCTTTCGCTACGAACCCTTCGGGCTGTATCATATAGATACACTCTTCAAGATGGCCATTCAAGAATGCCGTCTTGACATCCATTTGCCAGATCTCGTAATCGAGAGCCGCAGCAATGGACAGAAGAATACGGATAGACTTCAGCATAGCAACAGGTGAAAAGGTTTCATCATAATCGGTTCCAGCCTTTTGCATGTACCCCTTTGCAACCAGTCTAGCTTTGAAAGTTTCCACTCTCCCTTCCGCATCCTTATTTATTTTGTAGACACATTTGCATCCAATGGGTTTTATCCCATCCGGTAAATTTACAAGTTCCCAAACAGAGTTGGATTTTATAGAATCCATCTCATTTTTCATAGCCTGTTTCCAAGATTTAGAATCGACATCATTTATAGCTTCATCATAGGTGACTGGATCATCCTTATACTCATGAGCCTCGGCTTGGTATACCTCAGCATCATACATGAAGAAATTAGGTTTCTTCGAAACCCTCCCACTACGATGAGGCACCTTAAATTGTTGATCGTCTGCAGGTCCTTCACCGGAACTCGGACTTGCGTCCAAGACCGAAATGTGGAGCAGTTCTTTCACCCGATAACTCCTCTAGCACTACTTTGCTTCGAGGCTTAAAGTCATTCATGTGACTTTCCTCTAAAAATGTCGCATGGGTTGAAACAATGACTTTTTGTTCCTTCGGGTTATAGAACAGACCTTATTTAGTTCCCTTTGGATACCCTACAAACATGCATAATTCTGATCTTAGTTCCAACTTTTTGGCATCCCCATCCAGTACATGTGTTGGGCAGCCCCATATTCTCATATGTCCAAGGGAGGGCTTCCTGCCACGCCACAATTCATACGGAGTTCTGGGAATTGATTTGCTTGGAATCTGGTTCAGAACATAGCATGTCGTTTGTGAAGCATATCCCCAAAATGATAATGGTAGCGTTGAATAACTCATCATGGACCATATCCAATAAGGTCCTATTTCTCCTTTCGGCCACACCATTCTATTGTGGAGTACCAGGTGCAGTCAATTGGGATAATATCCCATTCTCTATAAGATGTCCTAGAAATTCATTGTAGAGGTATTCGCCACCTCGATCAGATCAAAGTGTCTTTATCGATTTATCCAATTGCTTTTCCACTTCCACACGATACTCTTTGAACTTATCAAAGGTTTCGCTCTTGCGGTGCATCGGATACACATATCCATACCTCGAGTAATCATCCATAAATAAGACATAATACTTGAACCCTCCTCGTGCTGTGACGTTCATGAGGCCACATACGTCAGTATACACAATTTCTAAGAGTTCCTGAGCCCTTGTACCCTTAACTCCAAAAGACCTCTTAGTCATTTTACCCTCTAGACAAGATTCACACTGAGGAAGACGTACCTCCTCCAGAGATCCTAGAGGATCGTCTTTCACCAATCTTTGAATCCTATCCTGATTAATATGACTAATTCTTAAATGCCAAAGATACCCCTTGTTAGAGTGAGAAACTTTCAACCTTTTAGAGTTATCAATTAATTCAGTGTCAAGCAGTGAGCATATTTTTGGTTTGATCAAATATAGGTTTCCATCCATCCATCCAGAACAGATAAAAGACTTATTTCTATGAATATCAACTCTTTTACTGAAAGAAATTGAATAAGAATCCTTTATTAAACAAGCTACTGATATAAGGTTCCTCCTAAAATTAGGAATATAAAAACAGTCTTTCAATAAAATAAACCTAAATTGATCAAAGTAAAGGTAAATATCTCCCACTGCCTCAGCCACCACCAAGCTACCGTCTCCAGTTCGCAACGAGAGGCACCTATCATGTAGACTTCTCGTTTCCACGAACCCCTGCATAGAAACACAAACATGATTAGTGGCGCCCGAATTAATGACCCAAGTGTCTTTCGATTCTTCCACCAAACACGCTTCCAAGTAATAAAGTTCCTTACCTTCCTTGCCCTTGGCGGCTAGGAATTCTCGGCAAGCCTGCTTAAAGTGACAGGAGGATTAGAAGAATTGGAAGCCGCTTGCTTCTGATTTAGCCTCTTCCTCTTCCGTGAGGGTTTGGAAGATTCCGCCAAATTGGCCTCATCTTTGGGTTGGACCGCATCCCCATCCCTGATCATCCGCTCATAAGCTTGGAATTGCTTCATGAGCTCAGTTAGTCCTAACTCCCTTGTCGCCAGATTGTATGCAGCCTTAAACCCCACAAAATCTTTAGATAGAGTTTTGAACACCATCTCGATCTGGGTGTTGTAGTCCAACTCAGCACCGTTCTCAGCAGCCTCAGTGAAGAATCCCATTAGAGTGATCATATGGTCCTTCACTGGAGTACCCGCCTTTTGCTTAGAGTTCATAATGCTGGTAATAGCGGACTGTCGAGCCAATTTTTCTTGGCCTCCGAACATGTCCTCCAGATTATCCATGATCTCCCTAGCAACCTGATAAGTCTCATGCTGCTTTTGTAAAGCACTCGTCATGCTAGCAAGGATGTAGCATCAAGCTATATCATTGGATTCTCTCCAACAAGTATAGGCAACCGGGACTTCCTCAAGTGGTGTGTCAGGTTTTGGCCCTGGTGGGCATGGTTCATCCAGTACGAACTTGTGTCTCTCGTAGCTGAGAACTATCAACAGATTTCTTTTCCAATCTGTATAATTATCGCCATTCAGTTTATTCTCAGTAAGTATTAAAATGAGGGGTGTCGGTGACATTTTGAATTGAAATAAAATTATACTAGACATCATTACAAAGCCCAAGCAAATATACAGATAATTTAGCAAATAAAACATACAAGTATGTTCCTACATGAAACTTGAAAAAAATGTAGCATTGCTATGGTAATTCTCAGCACCTATTGCCCCAAGCCACCGAGGGGTGGTCATAAAAACAAATAGCCGGAACATGGACTCCGTCCAATTAATATATGTTGCCTTAAATCCTCCAAGGTTAAGACATATATTAATAACCGCTTATTTGGCCACCAGTTTAGTTAACAGAGCTTCTAGGGAAGGTTAATAACTAAACGAGTCTTGAGTGTATAACCATTGTTTACGTAGCCCGATCCACATCCTACCAAGCCACCGAGGGGTGGTCATGAATAGGATCGTACCCGAACACGTTTTCCACATAGGAGATCCAATCTAGTATACCGGTGGCGGTAAACACCTATCGAGAGGTGTGGTCAGGGCAGAACTGATGCGAGGCGTTACCATGCTTTCACATATGGATCAATAATGGAGGCCGTGGGTTTTGTTTGAAACCCTCTCCCACTCAATATTTTGAAAAACATGCAAGTTTTGACAAATTATGTATGATCAATATAGTGTGAACGGCACTCACCTATCCTATATGATATGTTATCAAATATGCATACAAAACATCCATCAATTCATATTTATACATCCATGACATATCATAGAAAAAAATAATTGACAGATAAATAACCAAGCCATGGTTCCATCCTAGAACAAAGAAAATAAAGATTACAAAATTTCATCCAAAGCATTCTTTGGGTCTTGAATTTTGTTCAGTCTTCTTGTATCCATCTTTATGTAGCCTCTCCATTTATTTCTCATCCCAAAAATCATTTAAAATTTAAATCTCCAAAAATTTAAATTTCAAATTCAAATTTTAAACAATTTTAAACTTCATGTGTAATAATATGTAATTTCAAAAATTTCAAATTTTCAATTACAAAATTTTAAACATGATTTAAAATTAAATCTCAAATTTAAAAATCAAAATTTTTGGATTTTTGAATAGTTGCACCACCGCCTTCGGAGGCGGCAGCCGCCGTGGGCAGCCCCCAACCCCGGAGGGGGGGCTGGCAGCCCACGGTCGCCCATGTGTAGCCTTGCTGGGCTGCAGGCCAAGCCTGCAGCGCCTTGGCCTGCAGCGCTAGGCTGCACGCCCAGGCTGGGTGCAGCAGCCGGCAGGCTGGGTGCAGCAGCCGGCAGGCTGCAGGCAACACCTGCAGCCACAGGCTGCACGCCTAGGCTGGGTGCAGTAGCCGGCAGGCTACAAGCAGCGCCTGCAGCCACAGGCAGCCCCTGCAGCCACAGGCTGCACGCCCAGGCTGCTTCCAGCCTTGGGGAGGCCACGGCCACCCTCGGCTGCAGGCGTTGACCTGCAGCCGTGGGTGATTATGGCCTGCACAGGGGCTGCCGCAGCCAATCCTGCCCGAGGGCAGAGGCTGCAGCCCCACCAAGGCCCGACGGCCTATCCCGAGGGGTCGTGTCTCGATTTTCGTGTCATATTTCAATTTTCCTATTAGGATCTCCAAAAATTAATTTGAATCCTAATTAAATTGAAATTTTCCACACAATCAAAATTTCAACCTTTAAATTAAATTTAACTTTTGGGAAAAATAAATTACGGTCTTCAATCTTCAATCTCCTCCAAGAATAATTACATAAAATTTCCTAAACCGTTTCCGGTGTATAAAATTCTAATCATAATAAATCTAAGAGACAAAAATTAAAATCCATGGGAAAATTATAGTGTTAATGAACTGCTCCAATGGTTACATAAAAATTCCTAGATACAATTTTTCTAAATTCTAAGGAACCATAACCGGCATAAACAAGCATGCTTATAATAATTCAAAAAATTAAAATAACCACATACTTTATACATAATACATGATAACAACATAAAGGAACCCTAGAATGCCACTCTCTAAATATCAAATCCATACATAAATAAAAAGACTAAGTAATTGTCTAATTTATGTACATGGCGTAGTCATGAGATGGCTCCGATACCAATTGTGGGAAAATAAATCGGTAAAAACGTATCAATGTGACGCAGCGGAACAATAAAAAAAATTTTTTAGGATCGTTAAATATCTCATGATGCCATATACAATAAACCAATAATAATTAAAACTCATACCTCAAGGACGCTAATCTAGCAGGAGGAGAATGACCGGAGGGCTTCAACCAACTAGCCTTCTCTGCTATTCTCCAATTCCCGAATGACTGAATGTGTGGGCACTCTGAACCTCGATCGGTATGCTAGCACTGCTAGTCTTCTTCCGACCACCCAGATCTCTAAAGAACTTATTGTCACGGTGGGCTGTGCAACAATAAGCCTGCTCACCTGAGAGTCTGTGGTCTAAGAGAACTGGAGTGGCAGGACCTCTATTTATAGACCTGCATGAGGTGATTTTCTAAATTTAAATTGGATTAGGAGAAGATATTCTCCCTTATCCATAAGCACAAAATCCGAATTTTCCAAGGGAATATCCCAACAATAAAATTCGGCCACTTTAGGATAAATCCATGTAGGAAAATAAATCGATAAAAACGTATTAGAGTGGCGCAACGGAACAATAAAAATTTTTAGATCGTTAAATATCTCATGATGCCATATACAATAAACCAATAACAATTAAAACTCATACCTCAAGGACGCCAATCTTGCAGGAGGAGAATGACCGGAGGGCTTTAACCAACTAGCCTTCTCAACTATTCTCCAATTCCTGAATAGCTGAGTGTGTGGGCACTATGAACCTCGATCGGTATGCTAGCATGCTAGTCTTCTTCCGACCACCCAGATCTCTAAAGAACTTATTGTCACGGTGGGCTGTGCAACAATAAGCCTGCTCACCTCAGAGTCTGTGGTCTGAGAGAACTAGAATGGCAGGACCTCTATTTATAGACATGCATGAGGTGATTCTCTGAATTCGAATTGGATTAGGAGAAGATATTCTCCCTTATCCATAACCATAAATTCTGAAATTATCCAAGGGAAAATCCCAACAAATTTCGGCCATTATGGGATAAATCCAATCCAAATCTAAACAAGATTTTAACTAGAATTTTATCTTCCTTTTTTTAACCAAAAAATCTGAAAATTCTAAGGAGAAAATCTCCACAAAAAATTCGGCCACTTTTGGATAAGGGAGAATCAAAATTCCACTAGGATTTTCTAGCTTGAATCTTATCTCATCCTTATCCAAAATAACCGAAAATCTCCTAGGAGATTCACTCCAAAATTCGACCATTATCTGGGAGGAGAGAATCCAAATTCAACTGGAATTGAAACTTGAATTTTTTTTTGAACCTTATCCACTAAAATCCAAAAATCTATTGAGGATAATCCTCAAAATTTTCGTCTAACTTTAGTTAGGATTTGGATTCAAAATTCAAGTAGGATTCTAACAAGATTATCCACTTCATATCCAACTCAAATTCGAATTTCATTCCTTGTGGATTTACCACAACAAATTCGAATTCCACTTAGACTGTGATTCAAAATTTGAATTTCAAATTTCCAATTCTAATTTCAAATTCAAATTTCAAGTTTCAAATTTAAATTTCAAATTCAAATTTCAAATTCGAATTTCAAATTCAAATTTCAAATTTCAAAATCCACAAAACAGTTGTATTTCAAATTCTTATTCTCATGGAGAATTTTCTACAACTCCAATCCAATCTCAAATAAAATCATGGCAATTTTATTTGGAGTTCGAATAATTGTGTACTCTATTATCCAAAACAAAATCTGAATCCAACCGGAGAGAATCTTGTCTACCATCCTAATCCTATGTCAACACCATCTATGCATAATAAACTAGCCAAGAGCATACACAAATCAATTTGCCAAACGTTAAGAAATTATATGGAGCTAGTAGAGGGACTGATTGGACATATATAATCGGGCTCCTGCAAATCCATATGATCATCATTCTTTACCGAACAACTCAATCATATGATCACTAATTTCAGAGTCACACCACTATAAACCTAAAACCGAACTCCCAATTATATACCGTATTACGTAAGCCTGTGACAAGCTATCGTCCAATGACCTTGTCATGTATGCAGAACCCTCATATGATATCCATGATCAGCCTTAGGTCAAAGTCCGTTTAATCCTACTGATCAGGCTATCTTAAAGTTCCATTATACTACCGAATTAAGAAAATGATTATTCACCATATGTGAATAAGAAGTCATCCGCCCAGCATACGACCCAAGGCCTTGTCCATTTTCACATTCAGTATAATGCCTTTAAGAGGATACCCTTAACTCCTCATTAGAGCTATGATTCCGATATCTGTAAACGAACCCTTCATCGTATACAAGTCATGCACCCAACGAACCGGTCTATAAGCTTACTACCTCTGAGATGCTTTAGCCATTGGAACATCAGAGTACACAAGTCATATACATGAAGCTGTCCTTTTACTCAGGATTAAGGTTACTGCACAATGAACGTCAAAAGCAGATCGATCCACTCAAAGCGGACTTCGTAGATCAATCACGCTTTAGTCCCGGTCTAATATGTCACCACCAAGCAACATATCTATGTCTCTACTTGGGAGTCCAGCTCCAGACAGTCAAGACAAACCGTCCCCTCCAAGGCTTTAGACAACATAATATTCTTAACATGAGTTAGATGCTCGGTCTAACCCCATAGACTACAGACCATAGTTTAGACCGCTAACTTTAGAACATTGTCTTTTCGCATACAAAAGTTTATTACATGTAACGTTCTAACAGTTTAACACAAGCAGTCAGGGAGCCATATTTGCTTACATTTACTTTAACATGTAAATAAAATGAGGACAGATAGCAATGTAATGAATAACCTCTATATATAATTTTATTATCCAGTTCAAAATAAATACATCAAATGTCTCTAATACTTAGGGCATTTCCTAACAATCTCCCACTTGCCCTAAGCCAGCAGATGTGCCATGTTACGCATCCCCATCGCCTCTACGTCCCTCTCAAAGCTTCTAGCCATCAAAGTCTTAGTAAAGGGATCGGCTGTTAGGAAATGCCCTAAGCATTAGAGACATTTTGATATATTTATTTTGAACTAGATAATAAAATTATATATATAGAGAGGTTATTCATTACATTGCTATCTATCCTCGTCTTATTTACATGTTAAAGTAAATGTAAGCAAATATAGCTCCCTGACTGCTTGTGTTAAACTGTTAGAACGTTGCATGCAATGGACTTTTGTATGCGAGAAGACAATGTTCTAAAGTTAGCGGTCTAAACTATGGTTTGTAGTCTATGGGGTTAGACCGAGCATCTAACTCATGTTAAGACTATTATGTTGTCTAAAGCCTTGGAGGGGACGGCTTGTCTTAACTGTCTGGAGCTGGACTCCTGAATAGAGACATAGATATGTTGCTTAGTGGTGACATATTAGACCGGGACTAAAGCGTGATTGATCTACGAAGTCCGCTTTGAGTGGATCGATTTGCTTTTGATGTTCATTATGCAGTAACCTTAATCCTGAGTAAAAGGACAGCTTCATGTATATGACTTGTGTAATTTAATGTTCCAATGGCTAAAGCGTCTCAGAGACAGTAAGCTTATAGACCGGTTCGTTGGGTGCATGACTTGTATACGATGAAGGGTTCGTTTACAGATATCGAAATCATAACTCTAATGAGGAGTTAAGGGTATCCTCTTAAAGGCATTATACTGAATGGGAAAATGGACAAGGCCTTGGGTCATCTGCTGGGCGGATGACTTCTTATTCATATATAGTGAATAATCATTTTCTTAATTCGGTAGTATAATGGAACTTTAACATAGCCTGATCAGTAGGATTAAACGGACTTTGGCCTAAGGCTGATCATGGATATCATATGAGGGTTCTGCATACATGACAAGGTCATTGGACGAGAGCTTGTCACAGGCTTATGTAATACGGTATATAATTGGGAGTTCAGTTTTAGGTTTATAGTGGTGTGACTCTGAAATTAGTGATCATATGATTGAGTTGTTCGGTAAAGAATGATGATCATATGGATTTGCGGGAGCCCGATTATATATGTCCAATCAGTCTCTCTACTAGCTCCACATAATTTCTTAACGTTTGGTAAATTGATTTGTGTATGCTCTTGACTAGTTTATTATGCATGGATGGTGTTGACATAGGATTAGGATGGTAGACAAGATTCTCTCCGGTTGGATTCAGATTTTATTTTGGATAATAGAGTACACAATTATTCGAAATCCAAATAAAGTTGTCATGATTTTATTTGAGATTGGATTGGAGTTGTAGAAAATTATCCATGAGAACAAGAATTTAAAACACAACTGTTTTATGGATTTTGAAATTTGAATTTTGAATTTTGAATTTTGAATTTTGAATTTTGAATTTTGAATTTTGAATTTGAAATTCGAATTTGAAATTTGAATTTGAAATTTGAAATTTGAAATTTGAAATTTGAAATTTGAAATTTGAATTTGAAATTCGAATTTGAAATTTGAAATTCAAATTTTGAATCACAGTCCAAGTGGAATTCGAATTTGTTTTGAAAAATCCACAAGGTTTGAAATTCGAATTTGAGTTGGATTTGGAGAGGATAATCTTGTTAGAATCCTACTTGAATTTTGAATCCAAATCCTAACAAATAGTTGACGAAATTTTGAGGATTATCTTCAATGGAATTTCGGTTTTTGTGGATAAGGTTCAAGGGAAAAATTCAAGTTTCAATCCCAGTTGAATTTGGATTCTCTCCTCCCTGAAAAGTGGCCAAAATTATGGAGAAAATCTCCTAGGAAAATTCGGTTATTTTGGATAAGGATGAGATAAGATTCAAGCTTGAAAATCCTAATGGAATTTTGATTCTCCCTTATCCTAAAAGTGGCCAAAAATTTTAGGAGATTTTCTCCTAGGAAATTTCAGATTTTTTGGTTGAAAAAAGGAGATAAAATTCTAGTTAAAATCTTGTTTAGATTTGGATTGGATTTATCCCATAATGGCCGAATTTTATTGTTGGGATTCTCCCTTAGAAAATTCAGATTTTATGGTTATGGATAAGGGAGAATATCTTTTCCTAATCTAATTCGAATTTAGAGAATCACCTCATGCAGGTCTATAAATAGATGTCCTGCCACTCCAGTTCTCTTAGACCACAGACTCTCAGGTGAGCAGGCTTATTGTTGCACAACCCACCGTGACAATAAGTTCTTTAGAGATCTGGGTGGTCGGAAGAAGACTAGCAGTGCTAGCATATCGATCAAGGTTCAGAGTGCCCACACACTCAGCCATTCGGGAATTGGAGAATAGTAGAGAAAGCTAGTTGGTTGAAGCCACCGGTCATTCTCCTCCTGCAAGATTGGCGTCCTTGAGGTATGAGTTTTAATTGTTGTTGGTTTATTGTATATGACATCATGAGATATTTAACGATCTAAAAATTTTTATTGTTCCGCTGCGCCACTCTGATACGTTTTTATCGATTTATTTTCCTACAATTGGTATCAGAGCCTTCTCATGACTATGCCATGTACATAAATTGGACAATTACTTAGTCTTTTTATTTATGTATGGATTTGATATTTAGAGAGTAGCATTCTAGGGTTCCTTTATGTTGTTATCATGGATTATGTATAAAGTATGTGGTTATTTTAATTTTTTTGAATTATTATAAGCATGCTTATTTATGCCGGTTATGGTTCCTTAGAATTTAGAAAAATTGTATCCAGGAATTTTTATGTAACCATGGGAGCAGTTTATTAACACTGTAATTTTCCCATGGATTTTAATTTTTTGTCTCTTAGAATTATTATGGTTAGAATTTTGTACACCGGAAACGGTTTAGTAATTTTTATGTAATTATTCTTGGAGGAGATTGAAGATTGAAGACCGCAATTTATTTTTCCCAAAAGTTAAATTTGATTTAAAGATTGAAATTTTGATTGTGTGGAAAATTTCAATTTAATTGGGATTCAAATTAATTTTTGGAGATCCTAATAGGTAAATTGGAATATGGCATGAAAATCGAGACACGACCCCTCAGGATAGGCCGATGAGCCTTGGTGGGGCTGCAGTCCCTGCCCTCGGGCAGGATGGGGCTGCGGTAGCCCCTGTGCAGACCAATACCACCCACTGCCGCAGGCTTGGCCTGCAGCCGAGGGTGGCCGTGGCCTGCCCAAGGCTGGCCGCAGCCTGGGCGTGCAGCCTCTGGCTGCAGGCACTACCTGCAACCTGCCGGCTGCTGCGCCCAGCCTGGGCGTGCAGCCTGGCGCTACAGGCTTGGCCTGCAGCCCGGCAAGGCTACACATAGGGGGCAGCCGTGGGCTGCTAGCCCCTTCGGGGCTGGTGGCTACCCACGGCGGCTGCCGCCTTCAGGGGCGGCGATGCGACGGTCTAAAAATCGGAAAATTTTGATTTTTAAATTTGAGATTTAATTTTAAATTATGTTTAAAAATATGTAATTGAAAATTTGAAATTTTTGAAATTATATATTATTACACATGATGTTTAAAATTGTTTAAAAATTTGAATTTGAAATTTAAATTTTGGAGATTTAAATTTTAAATGATTCTTGGGATGAGAAATAAATGGAGAGACTACATAAAGATGGATACAAGAAGACGGAACAAAATTCAAGACCCAAAGAATGCTTTGGATGAAATTTTGTAATCTTTATTTTCTTTATTCTAGGATGGAACCATAGCTTGGTTATTCTGTCAATTATTTTTTCTGTGATATGTCATGGATATATAAATATGTATTGATGGATGTTTTGTATGCATATTTGATAACATGTCATATAGGATAGGTGAGTGCCGCTCATACTATATTGATCATACATAATTTGTCAAAACTTGCATGTTTTTCAAAATATTGAGTGGGAGAGGGTTTCAAACAAAACCCACGGCCTCCATTGTTGATCCATATGTGAAAGCATGGTAACGCCTCGCGTCAGTTCTGCCCTGACCACACCCCTCGGTAGGTGTTTACCGCCATCGGTATACTAGATTGGATCTCCTATGTGGAAAACGTGTTCGGGTACGATCCTATTCATGACCACCCCTCGGTGGCTTGGTAGGACGTGGATCGGGCTACGTAAACAATGGTTATACACTCAAGACTCGTTTAGTTATTAACCTTCCCTAGAAGCTCTGTTAATTAAACTGATGGCCAAATAAGCGATTATTAATATATGTCTTAACCTTGGAGGATTTAAGGCAACATATATTAATTGGACGGGGTCCATGTTCCGGCTATTTGCTTTCACGACCACCCCTCAGTGGCTTGGGGTAATAGGTGCTGTGAATTACCGTTGCAATGCTACATGTTTTTCAAGTTTCATGTAGGAACATACTTGTATGTTTTATTTGCTAAATTATCTGTATATTTGCTTGGGCTTTGTAATGATGTCTAGTATAATTTTATTTCAGTTCAAAATGTCACCGACACCCCTCATTTCAATACTTACTGAGAATAAACTGAATGGCGACAATTATAAAGATTGGAAAAGAAATCTATTAATAGTTCTCAGCTGCGAGAGACATAAGTTCATACTAGACGAACCATGCCCACCAGGGCCAAAACCTGACACACCGCTTGAGGAAGTCCCGGTTGCCTATACTCGTTGGAGAGAATCCAATGATATAGCTTGATGCTACATCCTTACTAGCATGACGAGTGCTTTACAAAAGCAGCATGAGACTTATCAGGTTGCTAGGGAGATCATGGACAATCTGGAGGACATGTTCGGAGGCCAAGAAAAATTGGCTCGACAGTCCGCTATTACCAGCATTATGAACTCTAAGCAAAAGGCGGGTACTCCGGTGAAGGACCATATGATCACTCTAATGGGATTCTTCGCTGAGGCTGCCGAGAATGGTGCTGAGTTAGACTACAACACCTAGATCGAGATGGTGTTCAAGACTCTGTCTAAAGATTTTGTGGGGTTTAAGGCCGTATATAATCTGGCGACAAAGGAGTTAGGGCTAACCGAGCTCATGAAGCAACTACAGGCTTATGAGCAGATGATCAGGGATGGGGATGCAGTCCGACCTAAAGGAGAGGCCAATTTGGCGGAATCTTCCAATCCCTCACGGAAGAGGAAGAGGCCAAATAAGAAGCAAGTGGCTTCCAGTTCTTCTAATCCTCCTATCTCGGATGAGAAGAAGAAGAACAAGAACAAGAAGCCCAGGGACCCTAAAAAGTCCAAGTGCTTCCGTTGTGGGAAGGTAGGTCACTTCAAGAAGGCTTGCCTGGAAATCCTAACTGCCAAGGGCAAGGAAGGTAAGGAACTTCTTTACTTAGAAGCGTGTTTTGTGGAAGAATCGAAAGACACTTGGGTCATTGATTTGGGCGCCACTAATCATGTTTGTGTTTCTATGCAGGAGTTCGTGGAAACGAGAAGTCTACATGATAGGAGCCTCTCGTTGCGGACTGGAGATGGTAACTTTGTGGTAGCTGAGGCAGTGGGAGATGTTTAACTTTATTTTGATCAATTTAGGTTTATTTTATTAAAAGACTGTTTTTATGTTCTTAATTTTAGGAGGAACCTTATATCGGTAGCTTGTTTAACAAAGGATTCTTATTCAGTTTCTTTTAGTAAAAGAGTTGATATTCGTAGAAATAAGTCTTTTATCTGTTCTGGATGGATGGATGGAAACCTATATTTGATCAAATCAAAGATGTACTCACTGCTTGACACTGAATTAATTGATAACTCTAAAAGGTTGAAAGTTTCTCACTCTAACAAGGCGTATCTTTGGCATTTAAGACTTGGTCATATTAATCAGGATAAGATTCAAAGATTGGTGAAAGACAGTCCTCTGGAATCTCTGTAGGAGGTACATCTTCCCCAATGTGAGTCTTGTCTAGAGGGTAAGATGACTAAGAGGTCTTTTGGAGTTAAGGGTACAAGGGCTCAGGAGCTCTTAGAAATTGTGCACACTGACGTATGTGGCCCCATGAACGTCACAGCACGAGGAGGGTTCGAGTATTATGTCTCTTTCACAGATGATTACTCAAGGTATGGATATGTGTATCTGATGCACCGCAAGAGCGAAACTTTTGACAAGTTTAAAGAGTATCGTGCGGAAGTGGAAAAGCAATTGGATAGATCCATAAAGACACTTCGATCTGATCGAGGTGGCGAATACCTCTCTGATAAATTTCTAGGACATCTTACAGAGAACGGGATATTATCCCAATTAACTGCACCTGGTACTCCACAACAGAATGGTGTAGCCGAAAGGAGAAACAGGACCTTATTGGATATGGTACGGTCCATGATGAGTTATTCAACGCTGCCATTATCATTTTGGGGAAATGCTTTACAAACGGCGTGCTATATTCTGAACCAGGTTCCGAGCAAATCAATTCCCAGAACTCCGTATAAATTGTGGCGTGGCAGGAAGCCCTCCCTTGAACATATGAGAATATGGGGCTGCCCGGCGCATGTACTGGATGGGGATGCGAAGAAGTTGGAACCAAGATCAGAATTATGCATGTTTGTAAGGTATCCAAAAGGAACTAAAGGAGGTCTGTTCTATAACCCGAAGGAACAAAAGGTCATTGCCTCAACCAATGCGACATTCTTGGAGGAAAGTCACATGAATGACTTTAAGCCTCGAAGCAAAGTGGTGCTAGAGGAGTTATCGGGTGAAAGAACTGCTCCACAGATTTCGGTCTTGGACGCAAGTCCGAGTTCCAGTGAAAGACCTGCAGACGATCAACAATTTAGGGTGCCTCGTCGTAGTGGGAGGGTTTCGAAGAAACCTAATTTCTTCATGTATGATGCTGAGGTATACCAGGCCGAGGCTCATGAGCATGAGGATGATCCGGTCACCTATGATGAAGCTATAAATGATGTTGATTCTAAATCTTGGAAACAGGCTATGAACAATGAGATAGATTCTATGAAATCCAACTCTGTTTGGGAACTTGTAGATTGGCCGGATGGGATAAAACCCATTGGATGCAAATGGGTCTACAAAAGAAAGAAGGATGCGGAAGGGAGAGTGGAAACTTTCAAAACTAGACTAGTTGTAAAGGGGTACACGCAAAAGGCTAGAATCGATTACGATGAAACCTTTTCGCCTGTTGCTATACTGAAGTCTATCTGTATTCTTCTGTCCATTGCTGCGGCTCTCGATTACGAGATCTGGCAAATGGATGTCAAGACGGCATTCTTGAATGGCCATCTTGAAGAGTGTATCTATACGATACAGCCCGAAGGGTTCGTAGCGAAAGGCTAAGAAAGTAAAGTCTGCAAGTTGCTTAGATCCATTTATGGATTAAAGCAAGCATCCCACTCATGGAACCAGAGGTTTGATCAAGCAATTAAGACATTTGGTTTTGAGTAGAACGTTGATGAATCCTGTGTTTATAAACGTATTAAGGATGGAAAAGTGGTCTTTCTGATACTCTATGTTGATGATATACTACTCATTGGGAATGATGTAGGGAACTTATCATCGGTCAAGTTTTGGTTACACCAACAGTTTGACATGAAGGACTTGGGAGAAGCTAATTATGTTCAAGGTATTCGTCTCTTTAGAGATCGAAAGAACAAAATGATAGTGTTATCCCAAGCTTCATACATAGATAAAATAATTGACAAATATGCAATGTAAGAGGCAAAGAAAGGCTCACAACCTTCTATTTACCGGTCTAACTCTTTTATTGGATGACTGTCCCAAGACATCGGAAGAAAGAGAGCGTATGAGTAAGGTCCCTTATGCATCCGCTGTGGGTAGCCTTATGTACACTATGCTTTGCACTCGCCCGGATATATGTTTTGCAGTAGGTATGGTGAGTCGATATCAAGCAAATCCTGGAACCAAGCACTGGCAAGCTGTAAAGCATGTACTCAAGTATCTTAAGAGAACGAGGGATTATATGCTGGTGTATTCTGGAGGGGACCTAACACCCGTAGGATACACGAACTCAGACTTCCAGACTTGTAAGGATTCGAGGAAATCGACATCTGGATCAGTGTTTTTACTCGGAGGAGGCACCATTGTGTGGAGGAGCGTGAAGCAGGGCTGCACAGCTGACTCTACTATGGAGGCTGAATATATGGCTACGGCTGAGGCATCTAAAGAAGCGGTTTGACTCCACAAGTTCTTTAGAGACCTTGAGGTCATTCCGGGTGTTGACAAGCCTATCATACTTTACTGTGATAATACAAGGGCTATTGCCAACACAAAAGAATCTCGGCACCACAAGAGGACCAAGCACATCGATCGGAGATATCATATTATTAGAGGGCATGTGGAGACAGGACAAGTGGATGTATGTAAGATCGCGTCCGAGGACAACATCACCGATCCCTTTACTAAGACTTTGGTGGCTAGAAGCTTTGAGAGGCACGTAGAGGCGATGGGGATGCGTAACATGGCACATCTGCTGGCTTAGGGCAAGTGTGAGATTGTTAGGAAATGCCCTAAGCATTAGAGACATTTTGATGTATTTATTTTGAACTAGATAATAAAATTATATACATATATAGAGGTTATTCATTACATTGTTATCTGTCCTCGTCTTATTTACATGTTAAATAAATGTAAGCAAATATGACTCCCTAACTGCTTGTGTTAAACTGTTAGAACGTTGCATGCAATGAACTTTTATATGCGAGAAGACAATGTTCTGAAGTTAGCGGTCTAAACTATGGTCTGTAGTCTATAGGGTTAGACCGAGTATTTAACTCATGTTAAGACTATTATGTTGTCTAAAGCCTTGGAGGGGACGGTTTGTCTTAACTGTCTGGAGCTGGACTCCTGAGTAGAGACATAGATATGTTGCTTGGTGGTGACATATTAAACCGGGACTAAAGCGTGATTGATCTACGAAGTCCGCTTTGAGTGGATCGATCTGCTTTTGACGTTCATTATGCAGTAACCTTAATCCTGAGTAAAAGAACAGCTTCATGTATATGACTTGTGTAATTTGATGTTCCAATGGCTAAAGCGTCTCAGAGGTAGTAAGCTTATAGACCGGTTCGTTAGGTGCATGACTTGTATATGATGAAGGGTTCGTTTACAGATATTGGAATCATAGCTCTAATGAGGAGTTAAGGGTATCCTCTTAAAGGCATTATACTGAATGTGAAAATGGACAAAGCCTTGGCTCGTCTGCTGGGCGGATGACTTCTTATTCACATATGGTGAATAATTATTTTCTTTATTCGGCAGTATAATGGAACTTTAAGATAGCCTGATCAGTAGGATTAAACGGACTTTGGCCTAAGGCTGATCATGGATATCATATGAGGGTTCTGCACACATGACAAGGTTATTGGACGATAGTTTGTCACAGGCTTACGTAATACGGTATATAATTGGGAGTTCAGTTTCAGGTTTATAGTGGTGTGACTCTGAAACTAGTGATCATATGATTGAGTTGTTCGGTAAAGAATGATGATCATATGGATTTGCGAGAGCCCAATTATATATGTCCAATCAGTCCCTCTACTAGCTCCACATAATTCCTTAACGTTTGGCAAATTGATTTGTGTATGCTATTGGCTGGTTTATTATGCATGGATGGTGATGACATAGGATTAGGATGGTAGACAAGATTCTCTCCAGTTGAATTCAGATTTTGTTTTGGATAATAGAGTACATAATTATTCGAACTCCAAATAAAGTTACTATGATTTTATTTGAGATTGGATTGGAGTTGTAGAAAATTATCCATGAGAACAAGAATTTGAAACACAACTGTTTTATGGATTTTGAATTTTGAATTTTGAATTTTGAATTTTGAATTTTGAATTTTGAATTTTGAATTTGAAATTCGAATTTGAAATTTGAATTTGAAATTTGAATTTGAAATTTGAATTTGAAATTTGAAATTTGAATTTGAAATTCGAATTTGAAATTTGAAATTCAAATTTTAAATCACAGTCCAAGTGGAATTCGAATTTGTTGTGGAAAATCCACAAGATTTGAAATTCGAATTTGAGTTGGATTTGGAGAGGATAATCTTGTTAGAATCCTACTCGAATTTTGAATCCAAATCCTTACAAATCGTGGACGAAATTTTGAGGATTATCCTCAATGGAATTTCGGTTTTTATGGATAAGGTTCAAGGGAAAAATTCAAGTTTCAATCCCAGTTGAATTTGGATTCTCTCCTCCCTGAAAAGTGGCAGAAATTATGGAGAAAATCTCCTAGGAAAATTCGGTTATTTTGGATAAGGATGAGATAAGATTCAAGCTTGAAAATCCTAATGGAATTTTGATTCTCCCTTATCCTAAAAGTTGCCAAAAATTTTAGGAGATTTTCTCCTAGGAAATTTCGGATTTTTGGTTGAAAAAAGGAGATAAAATTCTAGTTAAAATCTTGTTTAGATTTGGATTGGATTTATCCCATAATGGTCGAATTTTATTGTTGGGATTCTCCCTTAGAAAATTCAGATTTTATGGTTATGGATAAGGGAGAATATCATTTCTTAATCCAATTCGAATTTAGAGAATCACCTCATGCAGGTCTATAAATAGATGTCCTGCCACTCCAGTTCTCTTAGACCATAGACTCTCAGGTGAGCAGACTTATTGTTGCACAGCTCAACGGGAAAATAAGTTCTTTAGAGATCTGGGTGGTCGAAAGAAGACTAGCAGTGCTAGCATACCGATCAAGGTTCAGAGTGCCCACACACTCAGCCATTCGGGAATTAGAGAATAGTAGAGAAGGCTAGTTGGTTGAAGCCTCCGGTCATTCTCCTCCTGCAAGATTGGCGTCCTTGAGGTATGAGTTTTAATTGTTGTTGGTTTATTGTATATGGCATCATGAGATATTTAACGATCTAAAAATTTTTATTGTTCCGCTGCGCCACTCTGATACGTTTTTATCGATTTATTTTCCTACATCAGTAATGTTGTCCTCAGACGCGATCTTACATATATCCACTTGTCCTGTCTCCACGTGCCCTCTAATAATATGATATCTCCGATCTATGTGCTTGGTCCTTTTGTGGTGTTGAGATTCCCTTGTGTTGGTAATAGCCCCAGTTTTATCACAGTAAAGTGTGATAGGCTTGTCAACACTCGGAATGACTTCAAGGTCTCTAAAGAACTTACGGAGCCAAACCGCTTCTATAGATACCTCAGCCGCAGCCACAAATTCAGCCTCCATAGTAGAGTCAGCTGGGTAGCCCTGCTTCATGCTCCTCCACACAATGGCGCCTCCTCCGAGTAAAAACACTGATCCAGATGTCGATTTCCTCGAATCCTTACAAGTCTGGAAGTCTGAGTTCGTGTATCCTACGGGTGTTAGGTCCCCTCCAGAATACACCATCATATAATCTCTCGTTCTCCTAAGATACTTGAGTATATGCTTTACTGCTTGCCAGTGCTTGGTTCTAGGATTTGCTTGATATCGACTCACCATACCTACTGCAAAACATATATCTGGGCGAGTGCAAAGCATAGGGTACATAAGGCTACCCACAGCGGATGCATAAGGGACCTTACTCATACGCTCTCTTTGTTCCGATGTCTTAGGACAATCATCCAATGAAAGAGTTAGACCGGCAATAGAAGGTTGTGAACCTTTCTTTGCCGCTTGCATTGGATATTTGTTAATTATTTTATCTATGTATGAAGCTTGGGATAACGCTATCATTTTGTTCTTTTGATCTCTGAAGAGACGAATGCCTAGAACATAATTAGCTTCTCCCAAGTCCTTCATGTCAAACTGTTGGTGTAACCAAAGCTTGACCGATGATAGGTTCCCTACATCATTCCCAATGAGTAGTATATCATCGACATAGAGTATCAGAAAGACCACTTTTCCATCCTTAATACGTTTATAAACACAGGGTTCATCAATGTTCTGCTCAAAACCAAATGTCTTAATCGCTTGATCAAACCTCTGGTTCCATGAGCGGGATGCTTGCTTTAATCCATAAATGGATCTAAGCAACTTGCAGACTTTCCTTTCTTGGCCTTTCGCTACGAACCCTTCGGGCTGTATCATATAGATACACTCTTCAAGATGGCCATTCAAAAATGCCGTCTTAACACCCATTTGCCAGATCTCGTAATCGAGAGCCGCAGCAATGGACAGAAGAATACGGATAGACTTCAGCATAGCAACAGGCGAAAAGGTTTCATCGTAATCGATTCCAGTCTTTTGCGTGTACTCCTTTGCAACCAGTCTAGCTTTGAAAGTTTCCACTCTCCCTTCCGCATCTTTCTTTCTTTTGTAGACCCATTTGCATCCAATGGGTTTTATCCCATTCAACAAATCTACAAGTTCCCAAACAGAGTTGGATTTCATAGAATCCATCTCATTGTTCATAGCCTGTTTCCAAGATTTAGAATCAGCATCATTCATAGCTTCATCATAGGTGACCGGATTATCCTCATGCTCATGAGCCTCGGCCTGGTATACCTCAGCATCATACATGAAGAAATTAGGTTTTTTCGAAACCCTCCCACTACGACGAGGCACCCTAAATTGTTTATCGTCTGCAGGTCTTTCATCGAAACTCGGACTTGCATCCAAGACCGAACTCTGTGGAGCAGTTCTTTCACCCGATAACTCCTCTAGCACCTCTTTGCTTCGAGACTTAAAGTCATTCATGTGACTTTCCTCCAAGAATGTCGCATGGGTTGAAACAATGACTTTTTGTTCCTTCGGGTTATAGAACAGACCTCCTTTAGTTCCTTTTGGATACCCTACAAATATGCACAATTCTGATCTTGATTCCAACTTTTTCGCATCCCCATCCAGTACATGTATCGGGCAGCCCCATATTCTCATATGTCCAAGGGAGGGCTTTCTGCCATGTCACAATTCATACGGAGTTCTGGGAATTGATTAGCTTGGAACCTGATTCAGAATATAGCACGTCGTTTGTAAAGCATATCCCCTAAATGATAATGGTAGCGTTGAATAACTCATCATGGACCGTACCATATCCAACAAGGTCCTGTTTCTCCTTTTGGCTACACCATTCTGTTGTGGAGTACCAGGTGCAGTCAATTGGGATAATATCCCGTTTTCAATTGGGATAAATTTCAAATTTCAAATTTCAAATTCGAATTTCAAATTCGAATTTCAATTTCAAATTTCAAATTTCAAATTCAAATTTCAAATTTCAAATTTCAAAATCCACAAAACAGTTGTGTTTCAAATTCTTGTTCTCATGGATAATTTTCTACAACTCCAATCCAATCTCAAATAAAATCATGGCAACTTTATTTGGAGTTTGAATAATTGTGCACTCTATTATCCAAAACAAAATCTGAATCCAACCGGAGAGAATCTTGTCTACCATCCTAATCCTATGTCAACACCATCCATGCATAATAAACTAGCCAAGAGCATACACAAATCAATTTGTCAAATGTTAAGGAATTATGTGGAGCTAGTACAGAGACTGATTGGACATATATAATCGGGCTCCCATAAATCTATATGATCATCATTCTTTACTGAACAACTCAATCATATGATCACTAATTTCAGAGTCACACCACTATAAACCTGAAACTGAACTCCCAATTATATACTGTATTACGTAAGCCTGTGACAAGCTATCGTCCAATGACCTGGTCATGTATGCAGAACCCTCATACGATATCCATGATCAGCCTTAGGCCAAAGTCCGTTTAATCCTACTGATCAGGCTATCTTAAAGTTCCATTATACTACCGAATGAAGAAAATGATTATTCACCATATGTGAATAAGAAGTCATCCGCCCAGCAGACGACCCAAAGCCTTGTCCATTTTCACATTCAGTATAATGCCTTTAAGAGGATACCCTTAACTCCTCATTAGAGCTATGATTCCGATATCTGTAAACGAACCATTCATTGTATACAAGTCATGCACCCAACGAACCGGTCTATAAGCTTACTACCTCTGAGACGCTTTAACCATTGGAACATCAAAGTACACAAGTCATATACATGAAGTTGTCCTTTTACTCAGTATTAAGGTTACTACACAATGAACGTCAAAAGCAGATCTATCCACTCAAAGCGGACTTTGTAGATCAATCACGCTTTAGTCCCGGTCTAATATGTCACCACCAAGCAACATATCTATGTCTCTACTTGGGAGTCCAGCTCCAGACACTCAAGACAAACCATCCCCTCCAAGGCTTTAGACAACATAATAGTCTTGACATGAGTTAGATGCTCGGTCTAACCCCATAGACTACAGACCATAGTTTAGACCGCTAACTTTAGAACATTGTCTTCTCGCATACAAAAGTCCATTGCATGCAACGTTCTAACAGTTTAACACAAGCAGTCAGGGAGCTATATTTGCTTACATTTACTTTAACATGTAAATAAAATGAGGACAGATAGCAATATAATGAATAACCTCTATATATAATTTTATTATCCAGTTCAAAATAAATACATCAAAATGTCTCTAATGCTTAGGGCATTTCCTAACAGTCCTGCTACCAGTCTTCCGCTGAACGTCCACATAGTGAATCAAAGAGAATGTATTTTTGAAAAACAAAGTTAAAGAAAAATATATCTTTATAAATTATGTTGGATTGTACAACAGACAACTAAAGTTAATTTTATAATTTATAAGGCTTTCATACTTAGCTTTTATGTGAGGAAAGAATTTGAAAAGAAAAAAAAATATGGGCGAAAATTTTAGGTCTGAAAATAAGAGATTTAAAGTAAAAATATTTTTAAATGACGACCCGATGAGGTGCACGGGCCATCTCGGTCGATGACTAAGTCGGATCGTTGCAGTTTCGCATGGTCGAGGTCGGGGCGTCACACAAAATGACCTCTGTTCATTTTAGAAATTACTTAAAAAAAAAAGGGACAACTAAATAGTAGATAACTCATAACAATTGCACATATTGTTTAACACCAAAATTATCAAAATACCTCTTATTAGTTGTATGTGTTTTCCTCCTTCTTCCTCTTTCCCTTTTCGGTCCTCTTCCATTACCTGTAGGTAATTGTAGTGTTGACCAGTAGTCAATATACTAAGTACTAGTAACTACATCACAAAATTGAAACATTTAGTACCTTTGTAGAAGAAAGAAAGGTTGTGGCTACATGAACGCCCTTATTCGCGTCAACATCGACTTGGCCAAAATTATAAGGATTTAAGCTAAAGTCTTCATTGGCAAATGACCTTAGACTTTGTTTTCTTCGGTAATGAACTCTATACCTGGAGGTGGGGTGCCATTCCATACTATCATTTAGGTTGTGTAGCATTCGAAAAACTTTGTTTAACACATTTTCTAGGTTCTTCTGTCCTTTCTCCAATTGCGTTAACCTTTCATGAATGGAGTTGATTTGTCCATGGAATTTGTTTTAAAAATTAGTCTACGAAGGACTAACCGCTCTAGGAGATGATGCAGCTATTATCTTAGACAGCTTATGTGGTGTCATAGTTGTTGCCACCACCTCTTCCTTTTCCTGCATTGAGTACAGCTTGGCTATGTATGAGATTTTTAGTTCTTTATTCGTTGGAAGCATCACATAATATTTAGGTTGCACAAAATTATCAAAAAATTACCAGTGAGTAATTTTACATTATTAATAAAATTACCTGATATAGTTGATAGGCTTACTTGCTCATCTTCACTCCCAATCAAGACTCGCTTGACTTGCTCAAACATCACGGACACCTATAAAGACCATGAAAGCATTCTCAGAATATTCTTACCTAGATGGGTGGCAAAATAGGTTGCTATTGCACGTATGCTCTCGAAGGCCCATACCAGCAATGCATGAGGGAAACCAATAAGAGTGTAGTGCATTCGACTACTGTTCGGCCTGCCCTTTACCTTATTCATGATAGTAGACCTGATGGCATCTCTTGTCAACTCCCATATAGGTATTCCCTAAGGATAATCGTTGAATGCATCTAAATCATCAATAAGCTAAAGATATGTCTCGGGAATATAGACAAGCCTTTTGTTTACAAGGATGATGCTAGACTGGTCATTGTCATAAGTGGCTTGGGGCTAGTACTGGTCAGTCTATCTGCTAACGCTTGCCTGGTAACATGAGCCGCCTTTGGAAAGTATTGTTGGTGTAAGCGGCTTCGTGATATGGCCAGCTTTAGGATATTTGAGCCCACACATTTCAACTTAGTGATGACAGAAAACTCCTTTATGAAAAACCGTCCCACATCTGTACCAACTTCAAACCACAAGGCATCTCCCATTTTGGCATGCTTTGTTTGGTCATTACTAGGTTATGGACAACCTACCTAGCCTAACCAAGCTACCTCAACTTCAAGAAGTTACTGACAAGTGGCTTAATTATTTAAACTAAGAACTTGAAAGATTCTCCACTAATTTTGTGTTGTTTCTTCCATGTTCACCCAACAGTTAATCTTATCATTGGTGATCTCATCGTCAGTAATTTTTCGAACGAACTATAATGAAAAATACACAAAAAGTATTGTCAATATTTATAGCAATGTCTTATAGTCAATTTTAGTCATATCATAACAATGCTTAATTCAACAATAGCAATACACACAGTCAATATAAAATAAACAGAGGCCATTTTAAAAATTATTCATATCATAACAATGGTCAATTCAACACTAGCAAACATAGTCAACATAAAATGACCTCTAGTCATTTTGTAATGATTCCAGTCATTACATATTTAATTAAAAACCATAATTCATATAGTCAATATATGCAAAATACACGCACTCAAAATAGAAAATACACTTGGTGAATTTATAAATTCTCATGTCATAACCTGATAAATACAACGCCAGAATACATAGTCAACATAAAATAACTGCAGATCATTTTAGAAATTACTCATGGCCTACCATGGTCATTTCAACACTAGAAAATACATAATT
Organism: Antiaris toxicaria; assembly: GCA_035233585.1. Lineage (NCBI taxonomy): Eukaryota > Viridiplantae > Streptophyta > Magnoliopsida > Rosales > Moraceae > Antiaris > Antiaris toxicaria. Next base: position 76,392,662 of record CP141155.1, read on the forward strand.
AACATAAAATTACCTCTGGTCAACACCAGCAGTTATTACATATTCAAATAAAAAGCACAATTCATACAGTCAACATATGCCGAATACACACTCAACATAGAAATTACCATTGGTGAATTTACAAATTCTAATGTCATAATCTGATTAATACAATACTATAACACACAGTCAATATAAAATGACTACAGTTCATTTTAGAAATTACTCATGTCATATCAAGGTTATTTCAACACCATAATACATATAGTTAATATAAAAGGACTAGAGGTGATTTAAGAAATTACTCATGTCCTACTATGATCATTTTAATACTAGCAAACACATAATCAACATAAAATAGCATCTGGTCATTTTAGAAATTATTCCTATTATAACATAATCAAGTCAACACCATAATACCTACAGTTAACGTAACTATAATACATATAATCAATATACAAAATATATCATCAATTTACAAATTCTCAGTTCATAACATGATTAATTCAATACCAGTACACACACTCAATATAAAATGACATCTGGTCATTTTAGAAATTACTTCTGTCATAGTATAGTCAAGTCAACACAAGAATATATACAGTCAACATGACAATAATACACACACTCAATATACAAAATATCCTTGGTTAATTTATAGATTCTCATGTCATAATATGATTAATTCAACACCAATACACACAGTCAACATAACATGACAACAAATCATTTTAGAAATTACTTATGTCACCATAATAGACACAATTAATATAAAATGACCATAGATCAATTTTTTTAGCAACATATCATGGTCAATAGCTAAAAAGTCAAATTAACACTGAAAACAAACACGACCAATATAACATTACCTCAAACATTTTTCCTTAAAACTCATAGCAAACAAGTTTTTATCAAATGCTTAAACTTACCACCAAACTCATAAATAATAAAACAAATCTCAGTTTTCAAACAAATCTTAGTTTTACTTACCTCGTACACATTGTCTCGAGGGTATTCTTTTTGTGGATTTTCTTCACCAGCCTCTATCTGTTATTGAGTTTTTTCCTCCTAAAACTAAACACGCATAGTATGATGCTTGAACATGAACAAAATAAAAAAAATAACCAAACACATAAAAATGAAAACTTTTTTACTTACCTCCTCTTCAACATTTATTTCCCCTTCTTCACTTGAGTTCCCCTTCTTTGCAGTTTCTTTTTTCTTATCACCCACTGGATTCTTCTCTGATGTTGGCATCAACTGTGGAGACTTCCTCGCCATTAGTGGATACTCTCGTCGTTTTGACTTCTTTGGTTTGACTTGAGAGTCGGCTGTGGCTGTTTGGGATGCGACGCTGTTGATTTGCTTTACTCCATAGCCCTCGAATTTTTTCTTAACGGGTCTCGAAGCCATTTTCTCCCTTTATAGAAGTGGATTGATGGTAAAATCAAATAGTTGCCGAAGGATGCAAACAGACAGATAATTACCAGAGGTTGCTAATGATTACTGCAAAGGTAGGTGAGCTCTTTTTCTCTTCGTTTGTGTTGGATATCAAATTCGAATGAAAAAAAGATAGGGTAATGGGTTTTTTTAGCAAAAAAGAGGGAAGGGGACAATTTAGACATTTTGTCAACCTAATAAAATCCTGGTTGCTAGAATCCAAGGAATCTACTGATGTGATAATGTTATATTAGAAAATAACTAAAATATGTGCTAAAATTAAAAATACATTTTATGAAGTGCTATTTTTGTAATTAACCTTAATTGAATTCATGTCTTTGATAATAAATCCAATGGATATGTGGGTAAATGATTTTTTTTTTTGAAGAAGTTTTCTTAATAAAAGATCAAAGTTTTGTAAAATTTACAAAATGGTCGGTTTCCTTAAAAAAAAAAAAAGTAAATCAGTAATTAACAGAGTAAGCATGTTTAATCAATTATTGATTAATATTAATATGTATTTTTTATTAATTAATTATTATCAATTACTGATTAATAGTCATTGTCCTAAATAAAAAAAATTTTGGTAATTATTTAAGTGATGATTTGTTTGAATCACGCATTCAACTCCAATATGATACTCATTTGGTTCCCCCATATACTATATTTGAATACACCTTCATTTGAATAGTATACGCACTTATTTTACTATTCATCCATTTATTTCTATTTACTCTAACAATTACATCACACAATCTCTATCTCTTATCAAATACGTATTATTATGATTATTCGAACATAAATAATCCAAAAGCTGATTCCATTTGAATACAATGATTGAAGATGATATTCAAATGTAAATTGGAATATATCGATTATATTGAAACGTAATACCAAGTAAATTTGTAATCCAAATAAATTGTAAATGTTTAAAAACAATCTTTTTACCTAATTTTTCCTAAGGAGGATAATTTAGCATTATTATTATTATAACAAACAAATATCAATTGTAAACTTAAAATAAATTGTACATCACTTATCAATATTATTTTATATAAAATTTATATATTTATGTGCGTATATATATTTTAAATTCATAAAATTCACATAAATCTTTCATTGATAATATAATTTGGTTAATATGGATTTGTGAATCACTCCATCAACTTTAATTTAACAAATTAGAATGGTTTTAATGGATTGAGTGGAGTCACTCCGATTAACTTAATATTGTAAAAAAAAAAAATCATGATTGATTATGAATTATGAGACACTTGATAAACGTATTATATTCACATTGTATTTGAATATAATTTTAAAAATATATTTTGTATTTGAATAAAAAATATTTGATTTGTATTTGAATTACATGTATATTTAGATAAAAAATATTTAAATTATATTTTAAAATTAAAAAAATGATCTAATTAACAAAAATAAAATAAAAAAATTAAAAAGATAAAAAATATGATGTAAATAAAAAAATTAATAAATAATTATTTTTTAAATTTAAAAAAATAATAATTATTTTTATAATATTATTAAAAAATATATTTTTAAATATAAAATTTTTATATTTAAATAAAAATTACCTTATATTTAATTACAATATAAATATAATTATTATCTAAAACGCCCAATTGGTAAGAAAAAAGAAAAAAAAAAAGAAAAGGGAAGAAGTAGAAGAGATGGGGAGAGATAAGACCGTCTGGATTCTAGACTTGTCTTCAAGTCCTTGCCTTCGTCATTAGGCCAAGCATCGAAGTCTCAGAAAATACAAATTCCAGCGGCGAGTAAACAAAGTCCAATAACCCTAAGCAAATTTTAGGAATTAGCAGAATGGCGCTTCAATGGAT